>CM068377.1:24182122-25605272 GCA_034770075.1 Aralia elata | reverse complement strand
GAATTAGATTTCGCAACGCTCTTTTAATCTTGTTTGAATCAGTCCATACTATGTCCTCATCACCCTATCTCCTAATTACTAGTTTCATCTTCTCTTCTTGATTGGGTATATATATGACCTTTAATTCTCCCATTTATGTACGTAGCCAACATCCAAAAACATATATACTCAGATACAAATTTAAACCAATAAATATTCTTATGTATACTTGATTAACCATAAACAATTAATCATTTGATTACTTGTAAGGGCTAAACTTCACTAATTAATATCATTAATTAACAACTAATTATTGAGTTTTTGGTCAGTACTACATCGTCCTTAATTACACTATTTGCTATATATTATCCTTTAGGTCCTCCTCCAAGGAAAACTTATATCTAATATGTAATGTTTGCTAATTCTTACTTTGTTAAGAGATAAACAACTCAACCTGTAATCTCATAGAGACAAATTAACATGTGTTGATTTTAGTATGGACGAGAGATAAACCTAAATTTATGACCATAAACTCGAACATGTACTCTTTTACCGTAAAAAAAGAAGCCTTACTATTACATTAATTTTATTAAAAATTCAAGAATTAAGGTAATTTTTTTTTGAGTTGAAGAAATAAGATGATGAAAAATAATATATATTATAAATATTTACATCAATTTTTTGATTATAAATTACGTGATTTATTTAGACATAAAAGGACTCAAATAATTATATATATATATATATAGGTAACCCTATGTATGGAGAGATTATAATAAGGAAGACCCGTAGGAAAGGGTCACATCGGCACGTGGTGGCTGATTCCGCCAGTTAATAAACTACCCCCTCCCAACTTTTTTGTGAAACCGTTGAGACGACTCCCTTTCTCTCTCATCCTCCAATCTTCTTCTTCGTCCCACAGCTGTTGCTAGCTGTCCTAATCCCTCCTCCCATGTGACCCACCTCCGCCTAAACCCCTGCCCCTTCTAATAATCTAATTTACAAACACTCCACATAACTAACTCAATCTCAACCTCTATATATCTATACATCTATACATATCTAGTGGGAGTTGTTTATATTTACATACATACATACATACATACATACATACATACATACACACACACACATATATATATATATATATATATATATTTATATTTATGTATGATAGTACTGAGAGAAAGTTAGAAAGATAGAAGAAGAAGCTATTGTTATCATCATTTTATAACTGTTAAGTTTCACGTATATATCTCTCATCCCCTCAAATCTCTCAATATTTACAAAAATTTTACTTAGTTTTGATTTTGGTATGTATAGCTTGTTATCCATTTATTAGAATTCTCTAATCTTTGGATAATTTGAATTCCTTTGGGTGTTTATGCATGGCACAATTACCACCCAAAGCTCCGACCATGACCCATCATCAGAATTGGCCTTCATTTCCCAATTACCATCCAATGATACCAATGCAGCCACCCTCCACCGCCGCTCAACCACCGTTTTGGGTGGACGAATTCCTCGACTTCTCCGCTTCCCGACGGAACTCTCACCGGCGCTCGGTCAGCGACCCAATTGCATTTGCGGAAGTTCAATTTGGGGATGATTGCAGCAATAACCACAACAATAACAGCATAGGGTTTGAACGTTTGGACGATGAGCAGCTCTGCTCTATGTTTTCCGACGAAGTCCCGCCGGCGGTTCCATCCTCGTCCAATCCGTCAACAAATGATCCCTCCACACTGTCAGATCAAAAGAGCGAAAATGAGGAGAAGCTAGCAATGCAGCCAAAGAAAGAGCCCGGAGAGGTGGAAAGCGAATGTCAACCGGAAACACAATCCACCCAGCCGTCCGGTAAAGATTCCGGCGAAACCATCATCTCCGATCCCAAGAGGGTTAAAAGGTAGGCAATTTTGACTATATAATCCATATCTTAAAATCCTTAATATCAAGCTTCGAAATATGAATTAAAAGCAAATATTTATAATTTTTTCATGATCACCCTAATTTTTTATTTTTGTTTTTGTTACGTAATGAACAATCAATGGAATGAGAAATTTGAAAGTTTAACTCTTAATTATCTTTTAATTATACATAATTATATTTCCTATCCATTAAATTATTTGATCAAAACTGCACATTAAGATAACTCATTAATTAATAAAATTTTCATTTTTGTGGTATAATTTATCAGAATTTTAGCCAATCGGCAATCAGCTCAGAGATCAAGAGTGAGAAAACTACAATATATTTCAGAACTCGAACGCAGCGTAACGTCATTACAGGTACATGCATAATAATATATATACTAGTAGTATTGTTTAATTTGTATTCATGATTTTTGATATTAATTTTCTTTAAATATTTAGTTAAATATATACTTAATTGGTACGTAAATTTTCGGTCTCACTTAATTAATTCTCATTATAATTTTAATGCAAAATTAAATGAAGACTGAGGTATCGGCATTGTCACCAAGGGTTGCATTTTTAGACCATCAAAGGTTGATTCTCAACGTCGACAATAGCGCTCTTAAACAACGGATTGCTGCTTTGGCTCAAGACAAGCTTTTCAAAGATGGTAAGATCTTGCTACCTACCTTCAAATTTAATTTTAATTTTAATTTAAATATAAAGAAACACGAGATTCGGCTAATTTAATTAATGTTTTCATGCATCTATAGTTTATATATAATTAAGTAATTAGTTAACGTAACCAACTTAATTATTAGGTTAATTTTTTTTCCTTCTCAAACACATGCATTCACGTAGGTCATAATATTAAAGAAAATGATTAATAATTAAGCTATATATAAGTTGACTAGATACAGATGTGTTTCAATATATAAAATTTACAATAATTATAACGTATCATCTGTAACAGATCAACATATATGACTTACGACAGATTCAATCTATACAATGTAATCTAATACTAATAATATATATAATATATGTTCATTGGAAAATTAATTAAAGAATTTGTCTGTCCTCCAATCACGATCAAACCGTACTTAACTTGGCAAAGCAAACTTTGTGATGTTAATTTGATTCTTGAAAAAAGTTTTTTAATTGATTATATTTAATTATTACAACTAATATATTGGTTAATTTGATGTTGAAATAATTAAAAAAACATGGCAGCCCATCAGGAAGCATTGAAGAAGGAGATTGAAAGATTAAGAAAAGTATATCATGAACAGAGTCTCAAGAAAATGGACAACAACAACAACGCCATCAATGCACCACCACCGGCCGCCGCCACTAACGACCATCAACAACAACATTAGTTATACGGACCGGACCGGACCGGACAATCATAGCCTATGATTGAGGTTGTGGCACATTTTCTGCTAACCTGCGCACTCACGTGATGTGTTCTTTGGTTAAGACTTTCAGGTGGACCTCACATCTGACAAGCTTAGAAGATTGATGTGTGTAAAAATGACACGTATACTGTTGGAATGGGGGCAGAGATAACATGGCTTTACTGTATTATTCCTAATTATTTGGTGGAGGTTTAGAAGGAAAATGGGTTTAATTTTTTTTTTTCAATTTCTTTGTATGATTTAATTATCATTTTAATTTTGTTTTGGTTTTTGTTATAATTTGAAATTTAACTAATTTGTGGGGAGGGGGAGCAAAAGATAGTGGATTTGTTAATGGAGGAGTGTGGGATTGTTTATTTGTATTGGGATGTATGAAAGGAGGTGGAGGAGAATTTGTCAGTGTGGGTAGGGTGGGGTGGGGTAGGGTAAGGATAATGCTAATGTCTGATTCCATTTTTTCTTTCATCTTTTCCTTTGTTCTTTCTTTCTTTCTTTTTCTTTGGGTTTGGGGGTAATTATTGATGTATGACATCTTTATTTGATTATTTCAATTGTAAAAAAGCAAAAAAGCAAAAAATAAAAAAATAAAAAAAATTGAAAAGTTTATGAGTAGTGTAAAAGATGCATGAAATGTTATTTGTAATTTCTATTTATTAATTTTGTAGATTGTGAATCAAGCAAGGGTAACAAACAACTCTATCCCAAGTCCCAACCATGCATGTATGGCTCCATAAATTTGACAGTTTTGTATTTATGAATTTGGTACTTGGTAGATTGTGGGTTACTCCGTCCCAACCTTGTGTGGCTCCATAAATTTGATGGTAATTGTTTAAGGTTAGCAGATGCAACAAATATTAATACTTATGCTTTGTGAGTTGTACCATGGGCATGTACAATTATACTTTTCCCGGCTTGTAACAAATTAATCGAGTATTTCTTCTTTTTAATATTTGCCAAATATCTTTTGACGATTAATTGACTTAGTTTGATTTTTTCAGTCAAATTGATTATTTTTATAATCAAAATTTATGCTATTTTCGTATAAATATAGGCGGAGAAACTATAACTATAAGAAACTGTGTCAAATTTATTACCACCTTCAGTTTTTAATGGTTTGAAAATATAAATAAATAAGTTTAATATTTAATTCTAAATTAAGTTAATTTGATCAAAAAAGTTAAACTAATCCAATTTTTGAGAGACGGAAGGAGTATATATTTAAAATAGTTGTGTATGCATGAATTATACGATTATTGTTATTTTTTTTGTCAGAACTATTGAATCATTTGTTCTCTCTTATTTTATATGATGTTTCCTCGTGAAAAATAAACTGATAGTTTAACAATCATGATAATAAAATTATGATGAAAAATTTAAGAATATTGTCTCATTTTGTACTATCATCTAAAAGAAGATTCTTTTTGTTGAACAAATTCTTTTTATAAATGAAACTCTTTTTATGAAACAAAGATAATAATTTTTTCATGTTACCCAACATATTTAATTATAGACCCAACACACATTTTTCAAGTGATACAACAAATATTAATAGTTATGCTTTGTGAGTTGTACCAAGTGCATATATAATTATATATATATTTAAAATAATTGTTTATGCATGAATTATATGATTATTGTTATTTTTTGTCAGAATTATTGAGTCTTTGTTCTGTCTTATTTTTATCCTGTCCTAATTAAAAAAAATATGATGTTTCCTCGTGAAAAGAAGGTTTTGTCAATCAAGTAAAAAAGAAAGAAAAAACAGAAACCACAATTAAAAAAATCAATCAATTGAAGCATTATATCTATATGACTATATGCAACAAATAAATAGCAGTCTAGCTCTGGATCAACTCAAAGTAATTGATTATATTTGGAGCAGCCTATCAAATTTATATTTATAATGGTAATGTTTTTTTTTTGTTGAGAACCTACACTATTACAATGTAATATATCCTTAACAATGTAATAAATCTAAGGATATATTTCAATTTTAGGGACTTAGGAGAAACATGGGAAAAGGGCCAGGAGGAGGAACATGAGAGAAACATAGATTTCAATCTTCTGGCGGATAAACTCGAACATGTGACTTTGCACAATAAATGAAGAGGTTTTTACCGTTAAGCTATCACTTTTGGTCTTATAGTACTAATGCTTTAATTTTATGTGTAACATTATATTCTCAACACAGATACATTTTAAATTATCAACAATATATTATTATTTTTAAAAAAAAAATCATATTTAATAAAATATGCACATATTCCTCCCGTTTCGATTTGGATATGGGTATAAGGGTATTTATGACACAATCAATATTTCTCATCATTTTCAATTAAGCTTGCTCTGAGCAATAGAACATAAAAACATGACTTAATTGGTCCTAGTAATTGAGCGGAAAATGGGAGGAAATTCTCAAACGCTTAGAAGGATCCAATAACTTGTGAATTGAATTCTTGGCAATTGAATCCGCCAACCCCTCCCTCGTTCCTCTCTTGGAACACCTAAAAGAAAGATTAGGCAGTCAAGCGTATAAGTTTAGACAAGACAAGAAGGCAGTGACAGAGTCTCTGGATTTGAATAGCATTATCAATTTGAATGATTAAACAAAATTTAAGGAGCTCAGTACTATTGTACTTTGAATGTCTAAACAGGACCACAACTATCATGAACATGGTGGGTAATGCATATGGGTATCCCTTTTATATTTGGGCATTTAATGTAAAGTTATTTAGTGCTATAGATCTTGGTAGTTTCATTCAACTTTCCTTGTTATTAAATGTTCAGTTGACTACTATTAGTGGGCATAAATAATCCCAAACTTGAAAGTCCGGCTTAGTCCGGCATGAATAAAGCCTAAATAAGACCCGTCTATTTTGGGCCTAGACCTGCCTAATTTGAAGGCCCTATACAGTCCTCTCTCACACACACACACACACATATATATTTTTATTTTTGCCTTTTCAAAAGATGGGTCTAGTCTAACCTGATATAGGATTTGACCGAAAAAGAATCTATTAATTCTCTCGTAATTTGTTAAATTTGTAGGTGGGATGATTTACTTCATGGGACCCTACTGAAAGCTGAAAAAGCCCAGCCTCAAGCCTAAACCTGGTTTTGTCTTGAATAGGCTAAAGCTTGAAAACCTGGCCTGAAAACTTGAAAGTCTGGCAATGATAGCCAGCCAGGAACATTTCTAAAAAGTCAAATTGCACTTAACATGAATATAGTTTGTACTATTAAATGCAAGCTGATTCTAGCATTCCAAAATGCAAATTTCCATTTTGGTTTGTACAAATGAAACATAATATCTATACATTTCATGTATCTATAGCTTAGCTAATAGTTACTGGTCATTGAACTGAAGCTAATTAGCTATTTACAAACTAATTATTAGTGTATAGATTTCATGCTATGAAAATCTGCTTACATAGAATTACATACTTCAAAACCTAAACCTTGCCATTTGACAAGGTTAAACACTGGCCCAGTGGTCTGGTGTAGCAGGATGATTTGAAGGACTTTCTACATTGCTGACTGTGCTCGACAATTGCCTCCTTCGCTGCCTGTATTTCTTGCTTACAGCCAATAGCATTGCGTAAATGCTTCTCTGTTCATTCACAGAGTTGTGATCATCATTTACTTGGAACATGCTAACAATGACATAAATGGAAAGAGCAATTGTGGATGTGCCTCCTGTTAACGCGAAAAGTACCCAAAAACTGTTAAGGCTAAGACTAGCAGTATCATTATAAAGCACTTGCCCATCAACACACTTCTCATTCCCAATCATTCTGCTCTCTATATCTTTAAGCTCTCCACTTTCGGATACGTTTAGCAGTGCCCCATTAATATCAGCAAGCAATGGATAACCCTTTTGAAATGCCTGAAATAATTAACAAAACAAGAAGGTTTTGGAGGGAGTTTTCTTGATGAAACGTTTTGGAGCTATAAAGGGTTCTACTAAAGAGCAAAATGAAAGGAGAAAAGTGACTTACAAATCCGAAACCTCCTACTTTAAATGTTACTCCAGCTCTCATGACAGTTTTGCAGTATCTAGCAATGAATAATTTAGCAGAAGGAACCTCAAGAAAAATTGCATTAATTTCTCCACTTTGAAGGGATTGAGCATACGCATCCATTGTGTAATACTTCTTGACCTTATCTGCTTCAAAATGTAGTACATTTTGCAAGTAGCTTGCGACAAAGGATCCCCTACAATATCCAACTGACGAATTCATTTTCTTCAGTGTCTCAACATCAGATATTCTTGGTACAAGCCTCTGGGTAGTTAGCATGCTGGCAAGGCTAGCCGTATAGCTTTGTGTGATAATTAGTGCCACAAATAGCCACATTACCATTGCCATCCGCGACAAATTGCTATGAAGTTTTTCCCCTGAAAATAAATGTGCAGAAATAATCAAATTCTAGTGTTAGCACTTATCATCATAAAGACTTGATAAGGAAAAATGTGATAAATTCTTGAAATTTCCCCATGTTATCATTACCATGTAAGGAGAAGAGTGTGGTAAAGGCTAACCAAAGAAGGGTTCCAATTTGATTCCACACAGACCCCTTGAGTTCTTGCGAGTGATTTCGCTCTATTAGCCACAAAACAAAGCCATTGTATATGGTAACCACGACTATAAGTCCCCACATGGCTTTAGTGAACGGCTTCATAAATAACCATGCTTTGTTTGGCATTTTTGATTGAATTAGCACTATCATCTCCAATCCTGATTCAGAATAGGGTTGTGTAAAATCTGCATGCCTCGTTCGATTAGCTAAAATAGTTATATCACCAGCTGCTGCATCAAAATTCTGTACCAACAAGTAGAAAATTCCAAGTAACCAATTACTTATATTTCATAAAACTCACAAAAAAGAAAAGAGAAAAAAAGAATAAGTAGGAATTCTCACCTTCAAATAGACTTGCTCCACTAGAGCATCATATGTGCCATTAAATGGAAAAAACTCATATGGCAAATCGTATGATAAGTTAGCCATGACTGCTTCAAAGACTTTAATAGAAAATCCAGAATAAGAACTTTTATTAGTTCGAGGATTGAATTCAATTTTCACAAATTGGTTAAACACTGATCCAGTAGGCACGCCCACTCTGAGGGGCTTGGCACTTGTAGGAAGAGTATTTAGTCCCCCAGGCCTAAACACTTGCCCCAACTTTTGCATAGAAGAGTTATAAATAGTTTTGCCATGATCAATAGTCTCTGAAAAGCCTAATCCTTCAGACCAAAATGCATTATAACTCTTTCCAATCACATTTACAATCTGAAAAATCTGAGCTGCAGCTAATTTCCTGCCTTTGAAATGAACTTTACCACTCAAGCCATTGAAATCAATTTGTGAAACTTTTTCCAGCAATTTTTCTCCTAGACTATCCTCCTCGCTTTCATCTAATGCCAAAGCCAAAACCCATGTGGCATCATAGGCCTGCACAGCGAAAATCCCAGGCTCAATGATGTCTTCTTCAGGGTACTCTCTGCTGAATTTTACCCGAAACCTTTTCTGGAAATCTCGAAATTGTGGACTATTTTCAGGGACATAGGCTTGAACTCCTAGAATTCCTTGCATTGATGAAATGGTGGAATCATTGATGGAATGGAGAAAATCTGTAATTCTATTTGTAGTGATCCATGCATAACCATTTGTCATCATTTCCATTTTCTTTGCACTATCAAATAAATGAACAGCCAATGCCAAAGATGTATGAACCAAAAAGACTCTACATTGCTCATTTTTAAGCCCTTTGAGTTCCTCATAAAATGAAGAAGAATTAAAAGGTGGAAATGGTATGATACTATTTATTTCTGCACCTACTTCGTGAAGGGCATTAGTCAGAAGAGGGATAACATTGTTTGAGGTCGAATCATTATCCTCCTCGTATAAAAGAGTAAGGCAATTCTGTCCCCAAGACTGCAAAATAGAAGCCACAGCTTTCATTTGTGAAGATTGGTTTGGAGAGGCTTGAACAAGGAATGGCCACTGCGATATTGCCCATTTTGGAGTAGAATCAGCAAGAGATAATATAGGGACATGAGCTTGGCTACCGATATCTGCAACTAAAGATGCTTCTTCCCATTTGTGCAGTCCCAAAATGGCTTTCACTTGCCCTGTATCAATAAGATCTGTAGCTGCATTTCACAAAAGTTCATTACAAATTATGGACTATATTTTCAAAAAACAAAACAAAGATATTTTTCGCCTTTGGTGTTGAAAGTAGCTAACATTTAGTTATCAACACTTGGGTTGAAAGTAGAAACACTAAATTTTGTTTAAATCTAAAAAATAAGCTTACAATATTTGTTACTAATTGCAAATATATGGGACTGCTAGATTATAGTAGGGAAACTGATATATTTGCGAGAAAAAAATAGCGATTTTTGTTGCAAGTAGACACATCCACATATTATCCATTTATCTGCACTTGTTTTCATAGTGTGGCATTGAATCTAATCACAATAAAAGTACAATGTTTTGTTGCAATATATAACATGACTGTTATAGTAGTATAAAGGACCTGCAAGAGCTGCCTGGACAGGTTTGCTTTTAGAATTTCTTATGTGCAAAGCAAAACTCTGATTGTTTTTGGTGTTGAAATCATCTAATGCCATTTCCATTGCGACTTTCGCCTCTTTACCAACTCGAGATGTTTCATCTACAATAGCACCTATGATGCCATTCACATGGTTTTCTTCACTCATAGCCATCTTTCCCCCATTTGATGTTGCTTTTTGTGGAGAAAACAAGGCTGCCAACACAATGAAACAGATGAGGAGATAGGAAAATACATTCATTAGTACCTTTTTGGATGAACTAATGCCTAATGATCAGAGCTTTCTATATTCTTCCCTTGGTAATACAAAAATTATAAAGATTTTCTAGTCGAAATTCTAGTAATTAAATTCTGAATTGTGGTACTAGTCTAGGTTGGTAAAATCCAGTTGTATGACCATTTCAATCTCCATTTTCCCCATTTTGATTGGACTTTTCTACTCAAAACTTTGTCGAAACATAAAAAGACTAGTGATATTTCTTGATTTCTAGACTGCATACCAATTCCAAGACAGTGAAATTTCTATAAATTGATAGAAGTACACAGGAGGACCACACAAAATGATTGCAATGTCCATGAAGCTTTCACGCACCATCCAAACGTGGACTGAAATTTTTTGCATGTAAAAAATTAGCCTTGGTCGTTTAGTCAAAGTCAACTGCATGCAAAAGACAAACCCCAAAGGTTCAATGCTTCATTTTCGAATTAAGAGTCAATGCTTCATTTTTCTTGTCAAGAGGTTTAGGTTGATGTTAATGTGTTGGAGTTGGACTCTTTGTTTAGTACTACTAAACTATAGACATTGAAATATTCAAAATTAATTGTTGAATATCTGTTCTAGTCCTATTATAGCTAATTTAAATTAAGAGTCAATGCTTCATTTTTCTTGTCAAGAGGTTTAGGTTGATGTTAATGTGTTGGAGTTGGACTCTTTGTTTAGTACTACTAAACTATAGACATTGAAATATTCAAAATTAATTGTTGAATATCTGTTCTAGTCCTATTATAGCTAATTTACGCCTGTAATGAAGTCACAGTTTCATTTCTTTCAAAATAAAAAATATAAGATTAAATTTAAATTTTCAAAGTTAATTAATATAAGATTTTTTCAAACTTAAAAGTGATGTACTTCATTTAAAATTTAAATTTAAATAAAATAAATCTTTATTTAGTAGAACTTTTTATGTAGTTTGTAATTTTTATAATTGTATTGTCTAAAATTTGATATATTCATATATATTAATTTTGAATTTAAAAATATCTAAATTTAACCCTAAAGAGATATTTTAATCTAAAAAGTCAATATTGATACTATATTTTGGAACAGATTAAGTACTATACTGTAGACACTTCCATAGATACACACTGATTTTATTTTATATTATAAACTATCTAAAAAATATTACTCCCTCTATCCTCAGAAGGATGACTTAAAGTACAATTTTCTTTGTACTCAAAAGTAGGGCTGAAAATGAACCTGAGCGGTTCAAAATGCGGGTCGAGATTGACTCGAAAAATTCGAGCAAGACTCGGCTTCGATACTTAAAATGAGTCAAATTCGAATTCATTTTGACACTCGTACACTTACACAAGTCAAATATAAGCCGCTTACTGTTCGCTCATTTAGAGTAACGAATTTTCTTTATCTAACTGATCTTTACTCGATAAAAGTTCGTTGATCCTTACTCGTATACAGTACTTTAAGAAGTTGAAGGGCTTTTTATGTTTCCTATACATGTCCATCAATTGATTAAAGAGTAGTAATATCATCTTATTAATTTTTTTACAAGGCTCGAGATCTAGTTTGAAGAGTTCAAATTTAAATTATTCCAAATAGTTGACTGAGTTAATTTTATCTAAATTATCATAACATAAATGATCCAATTCTTATTTGTGTATGTCTCAAATGCTCGCGAGTAACTTGACTAAAAAACGAGTCGAGTCGCGCTCGAGTACAATAAAACGAGTCAAATTCGAATCTGAGCAAATATTGTAAAATTATATTTGAATTCTAGTGCGAATTCGAGCACCTTAAAAAAGTTTCGAGTAGAATCTGATCAAGGTATTGTTACTCAACTCGGAATCTTTTTTACCCCTATTCAAAAGGATGACAATAAGTACATAAAATAAAAGAAAAGTATATTATTTAATGGGGTCCACTAATATAAAAAAAATAAAAGAATTCACCACTTTATGTAATCTTGTGGAGCTATTAAGGATATTTTTTAAAAAAATTACTCTCTTTCTTCTACGTGAACTTTCTTAATTTGTCTGAAAAATGTACATGTTTTATCGTTTTTAGAAGCTAAATAAACTAGCTAAGTGCCCCATGCGAAGCACATATTATTTTTTAAATAAAATTATTTTTAATTTATTTTATATAATGATTATAAAATATATTTTTTGAATTTGAAATTGACTTACTACTATTATTAGAATGACTAAAAATTTGGCTTAAAAATGAATGACAACAGATCACATATTGAGTGTTACTAATGCGGTTATTTTGTTATTTTTAATTTAATATTAAGTTTTTATATAGTTTCAAAATTTAATATTTAGTTTATATATATTTTGTTTCCTTCGTATTTATATATGCATTTTTAATTAGAGTTCAAAATTGAGTGTAAACCTAAAAGCCTTTCTATAAAGTTATTAAACTTGCATAAGTACTATATATAATTTAGTCAAAGCACAAAAGGACAACTTCTAATTTTAGTAATAATACTTTTGGCGCAAAAAGTTTTTCATGCTTGTAAATATCAGCACTGAACTAATTCCAATCAATCAAATCTCTATTTGATTCCAATCTTCAACTTACATTAAAAGTGAATTCTACATTTCAAAAATTTTCACTGAAACTCTCTCCTAGGGGGAACAATGTGCACCTTACACTAAAAGTGAATTCTACATTATAAAATCTTCATTTAGCACAACCATATTGAGACAAACAAAATAAATACATGTAACTTTATTTACAGTAAAAAGTGAATTCTACATTATAAAATCTTCATTTAGCACAACCATATTGGGACAAACAAAATAAATACATGTAACTTCATCCAAAATTCCTACTAAGTTATGATTATAGGTAGTTTAATCAATAACCACAACCAAAACACATTAATGCTAAACCAAGAAATTTTTTTACTGAATTTCTAACCAAACCCACACACAACCATAAACGAATCCATAATAGAAATAACAACATTTGTTGTGTTGTAGTGCAATCACCTGTTGCTTTTTGGAATGCTTGAAACAACTTGTTGCTTTATGTTGCTTTTTGGTTAAGCAGCTAGTGTGCACTGATGGGCTTTTTTGTACTACTAATTTTATCTCTATTATATATAATTTATGCTACTCTTTATTAGTATAGTTCAGACTACTCTTATTGTATATATATACATATATTTAGATATTTATAACAAATATAAATATATATTATATACATAAATATATATTTAGAACTTATAAAAATAATAATCTACTACCTAGACCTACCCGCCCCTCCCCTATTTCTCTCTCCAAAACTCTAACCTCCGAATTTAACTTCCAATATTTTCTTATTGTCACCCCTCTTTTCTATATTTTTGCAGTTATATCAACTATTAAAATTCATAGAATGATAAGATAATATTACCTTAAAGTAGCAGAGTCAAGTGTAGTGGTGCTTCCATGTTCCTGCACAAGTTGGTGGTGTTCTTATTGGATTTTTGCTATAAAAATCTATTTATCTATTTATTTAATGTTTATTTATTTAAGTTTGACATTGATTTATTAATAAAAGTACATCATTCATCATTCATTAAATGGTCGTTTAATTTGTTTATATAAATCTGCATATTATATATGTTATGGTTTATGTGTATAAATAAATGTTATACACAAAAGATATAAATCATATGTAATATATAAATAAAGAAATAATGGTTTATAACCTATGATGATTTGGAGATATTATCATGTAGGTTATAGTACTTTAACGGATATGATTTATTTTAATCATGGAAGTTGGACTTCTAATTAAAGTACTATATATTAACGGTGTGCATTAAACAGATCATGTGATAATATTTTATTTATAAAATATTTTTCACATAAATACTAGTTTGTAAAATTTCTTAATTTTGAAATAATAATGGACTTAATATTGTTATATATATTAATTTGATGTTTCAATGAGTGAGATTACATCATGTTAATTAATACCTCGGAATGTCGATTAATATATTTAATTAATATTAGGAACATTATTATTGTCAAAATATCTATAAGATTTTTATAAGATAATTTATCATTGATCATAGAATCTTGGCTGAGTCTTTTAATATTTATTATTAAAAGGATTGATTTAATTATTAAATCAATTTATGATCAAATAGAGATAAATTATGGACTTATGAAATTAGTATAAATGTATTGAAATTATATTAATTGATTCTGAAATATTTATGTAAATTTATAGAGGAAATATTTACAGTTTACTAGTAAATGATTTATTTAATTAATTTTTGGACTGAGGTGCAATTACAATTATTTAGTGAAATTAATTATAATTAATATTTTTTTGAATATTATTATTAGATAATAATATTTAGATAAGTATTGGAGTCAGAAGAGGAATCCCTTAGGATCCCCTTCCTAGCCTAATATGAACTAGATTCTTAAGAGAGGGTAAGGATTAATGTTATTATATATATCATTATTCAGAAACATATTTTGTGACTTTTTCTATCAGAAGAAAATACCAAATTGCGTATTCTCTCTTTTAGCTTAGGAAAAACATAGTTAGGGTTTTTTTTTCTAAAAGGGTGTTTTAGAGACTACACTCTAGGTTCAGCATAAGGTCATAGGAGGAAAGATCTTGAGGATACAAGAGACTGTACGGATATTCAAAACATGTTAATCCAACCAAGTACTAGGTAACAAATTCGTATTTTAGATACATGGTATATATATTTGTTGTTTCGTATAAAACCACAAAGATGATCCTGATTTTATTTAAATATTTTTTAAAGCCTATTTTCGATTTTTTTTCAACAATTGGCATCATAGCAATCTTTATGCTTTTATATGAATAACATGAATATATGTGTATATGTGATTTTTAAAATCTGCTGCTTTAGGATTTTTATCCGTTTATGTTATAGAATTAAAGTATGCATGAGATGTATTAAAATATTCTTTACGGTATACAGTTGGATAGATTATTGTTCTAACTTTTGTTTTGCAAAATTAATTGTCAAATACTCTCATGGCTATTATAAATGTATGTTTTAATTAAATAACTGTTAGTTTTGATTTTGGGTTATAATACTCCTACTGTAAGTAATTTATTTTTTCTGCAGTTTAGATGATATGTAGACTCTTATTGAGTGTAGGTTTTATTGATGTAATATTTATACATAGATCAGATGTACGAAGTATATGACCTATATATAATCCGATGCGCTAATAATATGTAAGCTATTGAAGGAGATGGACATGGAGTTTTTTTTTCCTTTTCAGAATCTGAGATGGACATGGAGTCATGTAGAACACAACATTCGAGTTCAACAAGGATAATTCAAGAGAGTCATGATGGATCCAGGATCATTATTAGCCATGAGAGTGTACTGTTATGTGGTTATCTTGTTATGTGATGTTTGATGATGTGATTATATGTTTGTTATTAAAACCTAGATTAAAGTAGCAGAATTAAATTTTAGTTAACTCAATTCTGCTGCTTTAATCTAGGTTTTAAAGAACTTTCGAATTATCTAAAGGACTTTCGAATTATCTAATTTTTAATATTTTTTATATGTGAATTATTTTTATTTCATGAGTGATATATGAATAAATAAAAATAAAAATTCAAGTGAGCGAGGGATAAAATCCCATAGTCTCCATTATATATATCTTCGTTAAAATAAGTAAATAAATAAATTCTTTCTCTTGTTCTTCTTATTCTTGATGATTATGATCCAAAAACCCTCTTTCTTCTCCTCTCTAAATTCTTCCACGTTGTATTTTTCTTCTTTTTCTTTCTATTTCTTTCTCTTTCATATTTATTTCTACTCTCAGTTGTTTCTCATTTCCTTCTTAAAAATTTGTCAAGTAGCCTAAACGGTCATTAATCCTTTGGCTTTTAAAATTATAGTCATTAGATCAAATCTAATCCAACTGCTTACGAGGTTCTTTTTTAAACTCTATTAAGATATTCATTTCATTTCAAAATTAGAGATATATTTTTATTATAACCCGGTAAATGAGCTAGGTTGCCCCAAATGGGTTGGGTCATGACTCGGTTGGTCCAAAAATGGGTTGGACTAAAAATGCTCATTTTTATTGGGCTACAACATTGAGGTTCATGGCCCAGGGTACAATGGGCTAGGTTGGTCCATGATTATTTTTATATTTTATATTTTCCTTTAATTTAAAAACATAAGCTTATATAATGTAAATGAATTAGTCTTTTCAGCGGATGGAGTAATAATCATCTAGAAGAAAAAGGTGCACAAGAGCACTAACAACTTTTAGGTACTTATCTTTTTTTTTTACTAAAGGGAACAAGCAAGTTGTTTCAATTTATTTGTATGACGTCAATAATAGAAAATCAATTTTGACTAATTCATTATTTATTTTTTACGTTTTTTGTTTTTTCTTCTTACATATCATGTTTACCTATACATAATTCAAATACTATTTATAATTTTTTTTTATTTTCTTGACAAATAATATTAAATGACTCGACATTATCATTCGCAAATAGTTCAACTATAGAGGTAAACACTATTAATTAATGATAAAATGTAATAATTTTTTTAATTCAAATATCACAAGTAATGAATAGTTAAGGTAGATATATTATATAAATTTCAATTTGATCCTATTGAGGGGATGGAAGAAGTCTTATGATAAAAGATTGAATTAAAAGAGCATAAGCAATCGATTTAAGGAAGACATATGGGGTGCAGAGGGAGTGAGATTGAAAGTATAGACGAAACTAGAAGCAATGTTTTATTTTATTTTTAAATTCCTAAACTAGTTGGATTTGACACCTTTTGAATAGTGTTATAGTGCATTAAATAAGTGGACTAAATTACTTTTAGATGTTATTAAGGGATGGGTTGGGCCACCCATGAGTTGAGTTGGGCTACCGTGAGCTGGGCTTATTTGTGCTCAGCCAAAATTGAGTTGGGCTAAAAAGGCCCAAGTTTTATAAGTCTGAAGTTAACTTTTTTGTGGGTGAGCTGGTTGACCTGCTGGATTGACCCAATTTTGCCAAGTCTAAGTAATAGACTATAGTAGTTTGACACTAGGAATAATAGTAAAAAAAATAATGACAGATTAGGAATATCATGTCACTTTATAGTCCTAAACTATAGAATGAAAGAAATTTTGACCTTCTAATTCTTGGGCATGATGTGAAAGAAAAAAAAAAGTTGCATGGAAAGGAGATCGCTGGAAGTGAAAGGATTTTGAATTTAAAGAATTCATATTAAGATAGATGATTTTAGAACATGTTAAATGATTTAGGAACAGTCTTGAGACTATATATATAAGGTATTTTATTTAGGGAAATAATATATATTACGAATGTTTAAGTCGACTATTTGATTGTCAGTTACGTGGATAAGTATTAGTGATAACTTTTGTAGAGAGATGTGCAACAAATGGGACCCTTCTATAATTCTTATAAATCCCATTATTGATATAAACTTCGTAACTGTAATTCGGCATAAATTTATTGCAATATATTGTAGGACTCTTTTATTTATCACCTCATTATTTTGGTCCTCCACCACCAAAAATAATAAAGGTCAAGAAAAATGAAATCATCATCTAAATCTTTTTCCTTTCTAGCTTTAGTACTCTTTATAGGTCCACTTGGTTGACTTAAAATACTAGGTTCCTCAACCTCAACATTGGACCTTATAGGACCTGTAGACTCATCAAGTTTAGGCATATCCACGTTCTCAACATCTTTTGAGAATTTATTTTCAAAAAATTACACATACCTCGACCCAGTTATCACATTAAACTCTAAATCAAGAAGACTATAGGTTTTACAGCAACATATCCAACAAATATATTTTTAATAGCTCTAGCCCCCAACTTAGTCTTTTTAGATTCGGAAACTTGAAAATAAGCTATATACACCCACACTCTAAAATAATGTACATTAGGTCTCTTACCTTTCCATATTTCTTAAGGATTAATTTTCATAACAATATTAGGAATCCTATTTAAAATATGATAAGCGGTTAAGAGTGCCTCGCCCCATAAATTATTTGGCAAATGAGCATGATTTAGCATACAATTAATCATATCATAAAATGTACAATTTTTTCTTTCTGTTAAACCATTTTGTTGTTGTATAAGTAGCACTTGTTTGATGTATAATGTCATTTTCTTCACAAAATGCATCCAAATCATTCGAACAATATTTCATGCCTCTATCAGAATATAAAATTTTAATCTTCTTCTCAAGTTAGTTTTCTACTTCTGATTTGTCTTTTTTAAATGAGTTAAGTGTTTCATCTTTTGATCTTTGCAAATATACACAATAATATTTAATAGCATCATCTATAAAAATAATGAAATATTATTTTTCTCCTCTTGTCAATATTCAATTTAACTCACCGATGTCAAATTTTATTAAATCTAACAATTGTGATTCTCTATGCACATTTGAAAATGATTTTCTCACAATTTTTGATTTAACACATATTTCATATTTTTTAAGTTCACTATTACCAATATCAATTAGTCTCACTGCATGTATATTTTTCAAATTCTTTGAATTTACATGTCCTAAACGACTATGCTACAAAGAAATTGTACAAGTAATTATAAGCAAAAACATAATTAATTTTATTGATCAATAGTTTGTACACCCCATTACAAACATAACTCTTTCCGACAAAGACATCATTCTTAATAAGAATGATTTTATCATACTCAACAAAAAATTTAAAGTTTTTCCTATCTAAAAGTGTTGGATTTTTGCTTTAAAAATCTTGTTTATCTATTTATTTAATGTTTATTTATTTATGTTGGACATTGATTTATTAATAAAAGGACATCATTCATCATTCATTAAATAATCGTTTAGTTTGTTTATATGTATCTCCATGTTATATATGTTATGATTTATGTGTATAAATAAATATTATACACATAATATATAAATCATAAATAATATATAAATAAAGAAATAATAGTTTACAATCTAGGATGATTTGGAGATATTATCCTATAGGTTATAATACTTTAACAAATATGATTTATCTTGATCATAGAAGTTGGACTTCTAATTAAAGTACTAGTGCATTAATGGTGTGCATTAAACGGATCATATAATAATATTTTATTTATAAAAATATTTTCACATAAATACTAATTTGTAAAATTTTTTGATTTTGAAATAATAGTGGACTTAATATTGTTATATGTATTAATTTTAATATTCTAATGAGTGAGATTAAATTGTGTTAATTAATATCTCGGAATGTAGATTAATATATTTAATTAATATTATGAACATTATTATTTTCAAAACATATATAAGATTTTTCATAAGATAATTTATGGCAAAACTAATTATTTTCCCACTGTACTTGACACGTTTTACTTAATACACCACTAACTTTTAATTTTTTAAATTACACCGTTAACTAATTAATATTTTCAAATTGGGTTATTCCGTTACAAAAATTGGTTGGATGTTAAATCTAGGAATTAAACTCTTAACATGAAAGTATTTTTCTTCTTTTTCATAGTTAATTTTCTATACTCTGCTTTAGAAAAACTCCAAGAAAGTAAATTTTTTATACTCTACTTACTTCACCCTTAAATCTAGGAATTAAACTCCAAGAAAGTCACTTTTCTATACTTTGCTTTAGGAAAACTCCCTGAAACACATCAAATCAAGATATTTGGGTAGATTAGTATGAGAAAAAGAGGAAAAATATTTTCATGTTGAGAGTTTAATTCTCAAATTTAACGTTCATCCAATTTTTGTAACGGAATAACCCAATTTAAAAATATTAATTAATTTAATGGTATAATTTGAAAAATTAAAAGTTCGGTATTGTATTAAGTAAAACGTGCCAAGTACAGTGAAATAATCATTAGTTTTGCCGATAATTTGTCATTGATCATAGAATCTTGGTCGAGTCTTTTAATATTTATTATTAAAAGGATTGATTTAATTGTTAAATCAGTTTATGACAAATAGAGATAAATTATGGACTTATGAAATTAGTTTAAATATATCGGAATTATATTAATTGATTCTGAAATATTTATGTACATTTATAGAGAAAATATTTACAGTTTATTAGTAAAGGGTTTATTTAACTAATTTTGGACTGAAGTGCAATTAAAATTATTTAGTAGAATTAATTATAATTAATATTTATTTTGAATATTATTATTGGATAATAATATGTAGATAAGTATTGAAGTCAAAAGAAGAATCCCTTAGGATCCCCTTCCTAACCTAATATGGGTCAGATTCTTAAGAGAGGGTAAAAAATAATGTGTGTGTGTGTGTGTGTATATATATATATATATCATTGATCAGACACGTATTGTGGGGACTTTTCCTATTAGAAGAAATATCAAATATTGTATTCTCTCTTTAGCCTAGGAAAAACATAGCTAGGGTTTGTTTTCCAGAAGTGTGCTTTGGAGGCCACACTTCAGATTCAGCATAAGGTCATAGGAGCGAACATCTTTATGATACAAGAAACTGTACAAATATTCAAAACGTGTTAATCCCACCAAACACTAAGTAATAAATTCGTACTTTAGATACATGGTGTATATATTTGTTATTTCGTATAAAACCATAAAGATGATCATAGTTTTATTTAAATATATTTGTAAACCTATTTTTGAAAAAAAAATTCAACAATTGACATCAGAGAAAAATTAAACTTTTTCTAATTTTTGACACGGACAACACATTAAGTAATGTCAATTTTTTCCCGAAAGTGAATTTAATTTCCACAATTCCTTTGCCACCAACACTAGCCCGAGAATTGTTTTCCATATGAACTACCTGTCCAACAGCTTCTTCAAATGTTCTAAACATTTCATGGTTATTGTAAATATGGACAATAACTCCAAAATTCAACCACCAACCATCAGGGTCACTCGCCTTGTTAATCTCAAATCATAGTCACATTCAAATTAAGAAATGACAATAAGGTTCTCCTCAACTATGTTAACAAAGTCACTCTTGCGTTGATGAAATTCTTCAGCATAATGTCCTATTTTTCCACAAACATGATACTTTCCCTTTCTTTTATTATGATTAAGCTTATTATTTTTCTATCCAGATTTCTTGAACTTATTATTATTATTCTTTTTAACACCAACAGAAGGTCCCTTTCGATGAACCTACCTCCACATAGTCAGGGGTAGATCCAGTCTCGTAGTTCAGTGGGGTCAAATTCGAAAAAAAAATCCCTTAAGAATAAAAATTGTAGCTATATATACATACTTTTTTAAATCCAGTATAATTTCTCAACAATTAAGTCATTATGTTTAATATATATATATATATATATATTCATGATTTTCTTAGTCGTTAAGTTTAATATTTTCTTGTGACACAAGCACAAAAAACACCTGCCCACTAGAAGAGAAAACCCCCGGCAACACAAATCTTGTGACTGATCTTGCACATTCTATACATCTGAACAAGTACAACACTTGCACTGCCTCGCCCAAAAAAACTTTCACATCCACTCTTTAGTAACTTTTAAAGGCTTCATTGAAAAACACTAACCCATCATTTCCCCTAACATTTCCTGCCCTTGCCATCACGGGTGCCGCACCAGAATGCCCATCACCGAATTCCCTGTTTTTTCTTTCTGTACTCTGTTTTGAACTCCAGGAGTGAGATTCCTGTGGAATCCCTAGCGTCGTATCAGCCTGAGGTAAGATTCTATATTTTCTACACAGAAGAAATGAGAGTAATAGAACAGAAAGTAATACATTGACTGATCCGACAACAATTCTGACAATTGCTCAATCGGAAAGCTTACTTCCTTCACCAAGACAAGAATCTAATGGCGACTCACATAATGAATTTCCCTGAAAAGCATTAGATGAAAATCTTTGGAAAAAATTTTGGATTGACCCCTTGAATCTATTTGAAGAAATATCAAAATTTTCAAGTTCCGAGAAGTTGTTCAACTTAAGAAAACCCCAATCCAACAGAGAGCCAAATTTATAGAAACACTGCCCCCTGAAAATTCAGTGGGGGCAAGTGCCCCCCTGTCCCAAGCATAGATCCGCCACTGCATATAGTTGACACTCGATTATCCTTGAGTCAAATTTTTAGCATCATGTTTTCGGGCCTTCTCCTCAATACATAAATGCTTCTAAATTTGATCCAAAAAAAAGTCCTCATATTTGTGCATCAACTTTTTGGTAAAATCCTTCCAAGATGGAAGTAATTTGGAATATTATCGATCCAACTTGAAAGATTTCAGGCAAAACAATTTTAAGAATCCTCAGTTTGTTAATAATAACATGGAGTTAATGCACTTGCTCCAAAATAAGTTTATTATCAACCATTTTAAAATCAAAATATTACCTCCAATACGAGCCCAGTCCCGGCGAGGGCCACATGCGAGATTTAAGAAAAAATAATTTTACAAATAACAATACACCTTTTCATTTATCTCACTTTGGGTATAATTAAAATACAATATATTATTCCTACTTGAATCATATAATGCTCTCTCTTAATCTCCTTATAGTAGACTATTAAATGCACCACTAATTTTATTTAAATTCAATCAATTAATGGGTTAAAATTAAACCCAAAAATGACCAAAACTAATTAATTAAAAGTGCATTTTAATAGTATTTTAGGGGCTGTTTGTTACTTCTAAATGAGCCTAATCTGACCGAATAAGTCATTAAGACCATTTATTTAACAATTTCTAAACTGTGAGTGCATCTTAATATGTCTGAACGATTTATTTTTAAAAAAAATTTATTTAATGAGTGTAAGATCCCGACTTTATGAAATAAAAGTATATTATTTTCTTTATGATTATTTTTCTAAATAGTGAAGTGCTTAATTGTTATAAATGATAGTTAAGGGTGTTACATGCAAATTATCTGATAAACAGTATGTCGGGGAATATTCCTTTTGTCGGGGAATATTCTTTCTGTCGAAAAATATTATATTCGGTATCGTACGACGGCGCCAAAATGGCAATATTGTCAATGATAGTGGGCCCCACAACGGGTTAACTGTCGGATATAGAAAGTGATAGAAATTGGCGGCAAAACTTTAACCGATAACTGTTGAAATACCCGGTGATAAAAAGAACAGTAAAACGCGTTATTCCACAGTAGCACACGGTGTCGCACAGTGTTTTATATTATTGATTCAATAATTGATAAAGTAACAATTGCACACTATCTTGATTCAATAATTGTTACAGTAGCATCTGCATAATATTTTTATTATTTGTCACGACACTATAACTCATATTATTTGATAGGATATTTTAGCATTATTGACAATGTCTAAAAATTCTGTCAAGGAAAAAGGTTATTTAATTGCGCGCCATTTTTATGGAAGGCCCCCTCTTTCCTGGGAATAATCTGGTTGTCAGTATTGCGAGTATATGTTATCTGTGATATTAATACATTTAACGCAATAATACAGAAAAAGGGATTTATTGTGATAATGGAGTTATTTTTATAATGGTTTTATCTTTTTGATAATGGAATTATCTTTTGATAATGGAAGAAAAAATGGATGGATGATATAAATGGAAGAAAAAATGGATGGATGATATAAATGGAAGAAAAAATGGATGGATGATATTAAAAGAATATGCCAAGGGTATAAGAGTAATAAACCAAGAAAATTTAGGGAAAAGACTAAAATGCCCTCACCTTGATTTTCCTATAAATAGGGAGGGTTTGCTTAAGAAATTTTCACACATTCATTGCCTATACTTCCTCTCTTTCTCTAAATTTCTTAAGTTCTCTTAGTGTGCTAGGCTATTGTGAGTATTTGTGAGAATACTAGTATTGTCCAAAGTTAGTAAACTTCATAGAAAGTAACATCCAGTTAACAAAGGTAGGGATTATCATTTCTTTCATACTCATATATAATATCATTTGCTTTCATGTTCGTAAGTGATATTATACTCATAAAGGTTGTTATTCATTCTGTATTAATTTGTGGGGATAACCTGTCCGTGCGGTATGACGCATGCCTGGTGAATACCCTTCTGTATTCATTCTTTGTTACTCTGTGGGAATAACCTATATGTACGGAGTGTCGTACTTGGTGAATATCCCTTTGCATTTGTTCCTTATTAATCTGTGGGTATAACCTGTCCGTGCGGATTGACGCATGCCTGGTGAACAACCCTTCGTATTCATTACTTATTAATCTTTTGTGAAAATAATCTATCTACGCGGATTGCCGCATGACGGGTGAAAATCCATTTGCAGTTTCATATATTCTGTTATACTCGTATAACGTATCATTTCTTTTGTACTCTTTACGGGATATCTTTTTCTTTCACATTTCTTCATTTATGATAAGAAATCTTTGTTTATTTCCAAAACCTTATTTTTAAATGGTGAAAATCCCTGAAAATTAGTAGCTTAATAGTTTGTGCTTCATCTAATATCTTTTCACCTGAATCTTTCTATTTCGTTTTATACGTTATAGTTGAATTCTGAACTTATTTCTTGAATATCATTCTTGAATTTGACTCCACAATTTGGTCATCGTGTTGGCAATTTGGTCAATCTTCGATACTGATTAAATTATAAATCTTTTCTTATCCTTGATCTCACTGTATTTATGTTTATATCATTGTCATCATCCTCATACTTAAATTGTGGTGATAGTTCTCTTTGGCCCGTAGTGCAAAGGTGAACTGGTGTGACATGATTTTGACCAAACTGTGTATTGGTATAATCATGACCTTTGGCGTTACAGATAAAGGCTTCTGGTGAAAATATCTTTGGCCTGTAGTGCAAAGATGAACTGGCGTTTGGCGTGATCATGACCGATGGTGTTACAAATAAATATCTTTAGCACGTAGTGCAAAGAGAGGCTGTTGAAATTGTAGATTGGTGTTACAAATAAATATCTTTGGCACGTAGTGCAAAGAGAGACTGTTGAACATGAATTATTGATTGGTGTTACAGGGACATAAAATTGGTGGTGATCCTTTAACTTATAGAAGATGGTAGATATTATAATCTACTTGACTCTTCTAATGGATTGTTCGTTCCGCTGCAGTTGTTGTTATTGAATAACATCTTTAAATCTCTGATTTATTTCGGTTGAAGGCTAAAGATAATTTTATTCTTCATTATCTTAGTCATGATAATTTCTTACTGGGCTATTTGTGCTCACCCTTTTCCTTTGTTCTCTTCAGGAAAATAGAGTGTAGCGGGGACTAGCCGGAGAATGGAGTGATGGTTCGAGACAATAGAAGTATCTCAATACATTACTATTAGTGTGACAATAAATGTATTGAGAATTTAAGATGTATTTGTTTTGTGTTGTAGTATTTTGCACGACAAATATTAGCTGTAAATGGGAAAATTCGTATTTTTATTTGTATTTTTGTAGAATGTTATTGGCGACTCAAAATGGGTTGTGTGAACCTATTTTGGGGGCGTCACAATGAGTAAGAAGTGGTGATGAATGATATTTTTACCTATACACTATCATAGACAATTAAAATTTACATTAAATATTCATCCTATTTACTGTTGTAAACAAATTTTGTTATGTACAAATTATTTTTGATTTTTGTTTAACAAATTGGATAATTAATTTAATAAATGTTGTTGTAGTCTTTTGTTTTGATTTTATGTACTATAGAATGTTGTTAATATTTTTTAGTGTTTTATTCCTAAAATTATATTTTTAATAGTATACTTCATAAAAGATTATTCAAAAGTTTATATTTAATTTTTCTTAGATAACATTGTTTATTTATAATTACATAATAAATCATAATAACCCAGAAATTTAAAATAGGATAATACACGTATTCAGATGTTTTAGAAAGACAATTATCAAACACATTATTTCATTCTGTATTTAGATCTTCTATTTCATTCAGTTCATTCAGATTTTCTTATATATTTAGAACTTTTCATTCAGTTTTATCAAACAACCCCATAGTTAGATACTATGTCCAATGTCTGTGATTTAAGCATTTTGATATGTTTAGTCAAGGAGGTGGTTATCCATTGCTTTACAATACTAGGGTCATGTTTGTTTACGAAAATTACGTTTGGGATTGGACTATATATATGTCTTAATTTAATACTACTTCGGATTAATTAATCCTTTAACGAGGGATTATTAATCCGTTAATGTGGGACTATTAGTCTCATAAAGTCATTTTGATAGTTTAAAATAGGAATGACTATTAATCTCACATTCGTCATGGGATTATATAATCCCTTATAAATAGCCTTTGGAATGACAAAAAAAATCCATTGGACTATTTAAATGATTATTAATCCCCATCATGAGGTAAAATAGTACGAAATAGTATTAAATTAAGACAAATAGTCTAACCCTAAACATACTTTTTGCAAACAAATATGACCTAGGAGAATCATACCACTATTGTGCTTCGTTATCCGAACCAACAAGTGAGTGGTATACTCCACCCAAACTAATGTTGAGTGCACCTTCTAGATGTGCCGATACTTCACATATCACTATCACCCCATACGTCTGCCTGACTGCAAACCTAATACTCATTCCGTTCTAAATTATATATGATCATTATTAACTTTTGAAAGTTAATTTAAGATATTTTTAAAATTAAAATTGGGATGACTCATTAAAAATTATGAAACAATAAAACTTACAATGAGTAATACTTTTTAGATAGTTTACAATATTCATCATTGTATTAATTAAAATTAAAATAATCTATATCAATTTTGAGTTTAAAAATCTCTTAAGTTAACTTTAAAAAATAAACAATTATCAAATAATATAAAATAAATTAAATACATTTTTTGCAATAATAAGCAATCTAAGTAGGGGAAAATGCTTTTAACCCGGTTAACCCAAGAAAACAAAAGGTAATTAAATTTTAATTAGTAATATATAAGTCAGGATTTTTTTAACATTAACCAACTTAAGATCTCCTATATGAAATAAAATTGTTTACTAAAATTTAATCATTAATATATTTTGTAAATACATTACAATTTTTTTATATTAATTATTATTTACTAATAATATTTTTCTTATATTTTTAATATATAGTTATTTAGGAATATAATTGTTGTAAAATAATGAGTTACCATTATGATTTTAGTTTTAATAGCTAGCTAACTAAATTTTAATAACTAATATATAAATTAGAATTATTTTGTAACATTAATTCACTAAATGTCTCCTATGTGTAATAGAATTGGTAACTAAAGTAATCATTAATATATTTCTGATATATATAATATAATATAATTTTGATATTAATTATTATGTGTACTCATAATATTTTTAATATATAGTCATTTAGAGACTAAAATTGAGTAGAAACTTAAACTAAGTAATATTTATTATATGACTAAGTTAATATTAAAGTTTGTAAGACCATAAGAGATTTTTAGTTCTAGTTAAATTAATTGAAACACTATATAGGAGTATAAAATGTGTTTTATTTCTAGTTAAATTCTAGGCCTATATCAAATACCAAAGACCAAAGACGAATACCAAAAAAATTAAATTTTGTCTTATTATATATCTATTATTTATATAAATATAGATATAGATTGAATTACCGTTTAGAGCTGCACAAATTGAAACGATCTGTTGGTTCAGATTCGGCAGATTCGGCCCAGCCCAATTTCCGGAGCAACTCTGCTATAATTGAGCCCAGTGCAGTCCTAACCCAGGTTCTAAAGGATTCGGCTGGGCATGCCAATATGTGATCCAATAAACCGGCCTGGCCCGAAAATTTATATGATTTTTGGTGACTTGTTTGGGAAAATGCTCAATTTGATAGGTCCTGTTTTTTTGCTTGTGACTATTTGCCCAAACATTTGATAAAATCTCAAAATATGGGTTTCAGAATGAGGAGGCTGATTCATGAGTCTTTGACTTGGATTATAAGATTGCTATTCACTCTGTTCCAAAAAATAATAAAGTTTCATCAGTCTTTTTTTTTTTTTTATAATTTTTGTAGCTCACAAAAAGAATCATATGCTTTTTAATGGCAATATTAAAAAATACATTATTATCATATTTATCATCATTATTTATTATACTATCACCATTATTAAACTAACAATCACTTTTTTCATTCTACAAAATGAGTCGCATTTGTAAGAGAAAATTGTTTTACAAAAAGAGAATAAAGAGTATTCATTTTATACTCTAAATGACATAATATCTTCAAATTTGTCATCATAAATTTATTAATATGTTATTACTATTTAACCAACATTTTCTATTTTTACAGATAAATGTGAAACAAAATACAAATTAATATTTATAAAATTTACAAATGATATTTTCTTACGAAATGGAATAAGTAACACTTTAGGGTAAATGTAAATATTGGAAATTTTATAAATAAAGACATTTTTTGTTTTTGTGGGAGAAGGGAGTATTGAAAATGCAACACTAGCATTGACCCAACCCTTTCCCGCCGAAATCACCGTGGGAGCTCGATGTTCGAGGTACTTATTAGCCATAAGGAATAGCCGAGCTTGGCAGTTGAATCATCTCCTTGTATTGAAAATTGAATTTGTTTACTTTTAATTAATGAAATAGTTAATATCATAAGTTAGTTATAAGTTATGAAATATAGAATCAGATCTAACACAAGTGGCCCTAACCTGGCCAGCCCAACCCACTCATGAAAAAGTGGGTTTTGAAATTTATATTTTTAAACTCAATAAAAGTTAGGTCTTTTTGGCTCAGTCCAAGCAACCTAACCCATGGGTGACTCAAACTAGCACAACTCATTCTTTAATAGTAATCCAAAAATAATTTATTTCACCAACTTTATCCAATATAACACTTCAAATCCAAGTCTTTTAAGAATTTAGAAGTAAATAAACAAAAGAAATATTACTTTTAGTTTTGTTACTCTCGACTTTCATTTTCGTTCTCTTTGTCTCTCACTCATTTTATTCAAATCAACTATTTCTAGTCTTTCGATTCAATGTTTTTATCACTCTATTTGTTTCTCACTCGTCTCACTAAAATCAACTATTTATAGTTTTTCTATTCAATGTCCTTATCAAAGAATTGTTTTCGTCTGTTTTTATATGGTTGAATTGAAATTTGCATGATACAATCGCGTTAACTTTATATTCATTACTAGTGTATTATTTTGTCAAGAAAATAAAATAAATTATAAATAGTGTTTGAATTGTGTAAAAGTAAATATATTCAACATAAAAAAATTAAAAAAAAAGAGTCAAAAACAATTAGTAAGTTGGTCAAAATTGATAATTTATTATCGATGTCATGTTAATCAATTGAAACTGTTTGTTTGTTTTGCTTTATACCATTTCTTTTTTCATATGATTATTACTCTCTGTTTTATAAAAAAAAAACAATAACTTTATTTTTTTGATTCAAAAAATATATATATATATGCAAAAGTCCATCGGCCCAAACCTTTGTTCACTTTTAGAGCTCAATAAAAACTTGATTTTTTGGCCCAACTCATTTGTCAGGTCTAATAGAATTGCTATTTCGAATTTTTTTGGAGTTTTTCCTCGTCTCCTAAAAAAAAAGAATCTTCTTTTTGGAGGGAGTACATAAGAATGCCAAATCCAACATCCAAGCTTGTTCAACTTCAAACCCTTTTTGGGATAGCCGTTGATCAAGCTAGAGAGTTGGGATAGCCGTTGATACATACAGTTCAATAAAGGTCACCCCGAGTCGTTGACCTTCTTTTATTAGTAATTTATGCTATTTATAGTTTTAATATTCATGAAATTTATTTGGTTTCATGTTTTAAGAGGAGTTCAACCCACTAACTAAGTACCTGCCAATAATATCCTGTACGGTGTTTTCAACAAAATATAACAAGAAGAAATTGTCATGGAATTCTCTCTTCAATTCCTTTCTGCCTTTTCTCCCCGTCATGGAATTTTCTTTTTCTGATTCTCTCAGATTTATATATCCCCATGGGCCTGTAGTTTAATTAATTGCTAAGAAAATTACTTGAAATTTCAGCTGAATTTTGTAAACCATCTGTATCTTTTAGGTCAAGTCATTACTTTGGCTATGATAATGATTAATATTGAATAAAATATACTACTTTCGTTACTCCGTTTCGTTCCAAAATATAATACAAAGACGAGTGATTTTATATTTTTCGACATAAACATTATTTTCCGCTTCATTCCGGAAAAACTTGCTTCCTAGGACCGTTCTTCCACCTAACCATTCACATACCACATAAATACTTTTCAACCAATCCACTTGATTACGTAGAATCTTCTCAATTTAAAACAAAGTCCTCTTTCCTCTTTCCTTTTTATTTTGTTGCTGAGTAAAAGTCCTCTGATTTTTCCAAATTAAATTATATACTCGGACAAAATCGTGACTCAGCCATGCAGATAAACCCCACTTAATTGTTAGGCTGCTATATATAAAATCTCATACATAGGAGCTGAATTAAGGAAGCAGGTAAAAGGGAGACATGGTCATCCAGAAGAAAATTTATAAAGTACTACGCAAGTAGATTGCTTGTCAATGTGTAGGAAAACAAATAAATTATAAAATAAAAAAACAAAAACAAAAACGTGCCCCAATTAAGTATGATAAAGCTTTAACTTGCAAGCAAACCGCAGACTTGGTCTAATTAATAGCAGAACTAAATAACTCCTAGCTATTATAATTTTTTGCCTGAATAAAAAATGACCAATAAACACAATATTATATACATACATATATATATATATGTATGTATATATGCATCACCACAGGGACCACACCCATTCAATTATTCAAATGTCTTCTTAGTAAACATGGAATTTAGTTTCAAGGAACCTTCTTCATGATCATCCTGTCAGCTAAATTGGTGTATATAAACATACGTAAATTCATTTTTTATCACCAAGTTTAGACTAGTCATTTTCCTTAAATTTCCATTTCTTCATTTTCTTGATCAACGCAACTAATGATAGATGGGAGTACAATTTACAAAAAGGGCGTGTTTTGTATTTGTTCTTATTTCTTTAGCAGTAATCAAGGTAGCAGGCCGGCCTTTACGCTATAGCTATAGTTCTTCTGATGGATTGGTTTCAGATGGTATTGATCAGGACAAGAAATTCTCCTCTTATCTACTTCTCAACGGGTCGACGGTGGATTCTACCGAGAAGTGTGAGCATATGTACGGGTTTTTGCCGTGCTCAGAGAGTCTTTTAGGCCATCTGTTTCTGATTTTGGTGTATGAATACCTCTTGTTTCATGGAGAATCATATGTTGCCTCAGGAGGAGAAAGGATTTTCAAGATTCTTGGTCCTGGTGTGTTTGGCGCAAGTGCATTCCAAATCCTTGGTGCTCTTCCGGAATCAGTGATTCTTCTTGGTATGCCCCTTTAGTTTTACTTGTCTTCTTTTATTTGGTTCCTTAATTCTTCTCTTCAATTCATCTTTTCGGATTCCATAAAAATCCGAAATGATCGTTCAAAAGAATCGGTTCCATGATTGGAGATGCATTTTTCGTCAATGACTTATAAGGTGATCAAACTAACTTATAAGTCATTTGCTACTGTTGAAGTGTTTGGTAATAACTTATTTTTTAACTTATAAGTTGAGTTATAAGTCAAAATAAATAAGCAACAATTTGGTACTTATTTAAAAATGACTTATAAGTGATTCCTAATAAGTTAGTTTAACCAAATGTAATGTCTATTTTGCCCCTCTTCTATTTTGTTAAATTACATCTTTATCCATCCAATCTAGTATCTATTTCTTCTTCAACGTAAATAAATATGTAACAAAAAATGTTAAGACAAAAATATGGTCATGCATATAAATATATATATATATATAATTGATACAATACAATATAATATTATATATATGTATATATATTAGTTGGTATTATATTTATTTGTATTATATTATAATATATATATATATAATATAATATAATATAATATATGCATATATAATATTATATATTATATAATATAATATAGTATTTATTTTAAAATAAGTCGTTTCATTATAGATACATTCATGTTTTTAAACATAAAAGCTACATGAAATTCGTTACAATATGTCCTTATTATATACTCTCTCCGTTTTAAATTATAAAATTAATATTAACTTTTGAAAAGTCAATATAATTTGAAACATTTTCAGACTCAAAATTAACACGATTTATTAAAGTTTCTAAAATAATAAATCTTATAATTAGCAGTGCTTTTTAGGTTATTTATAATATTCATAATTGTATTGACATAAACTAATTGAATTCATGTCAATTTTGAAATTGAAAATGTCTCAAATTGACTTTTCAAAGTCAATATTGATTTTATAATTTGGAACGAAAAAAGTACTAGATATGTATATTAAATACTATCATGCCACTGCAACATTTCTAACAAATGCTAAGGATATATTTGGAAGAGTAAAATTTTCCTCAAAAATTTTCATTTTAAAAAAATATCTCTAAGTTTGAAACTTGGTACAACCCAATTGAAAACTTTTAGTAATTTGCCTATTTTATGGGATATTAAAGTTGTGATGAGCTGTTTTGGATTAGTTTAACATGTAATGATCATTACTTATGCTATAGACAATGTAGCAGTTTTATAATTTATTCCCCATGTCATGAGATTATGTCCTACCAAAAAATAAAAAAAAAAGTACACATTTGGAAATGTGATATTATTATACTTCTTGGTATACTACTAGCTAGACGTGTTGGTGCATCTTCTTGCTGTTAATTCATGAACCGTATTAAACAAATCAAGTCATGTGCAATAGATATTTCTTGACAGGGAGTGAATAACATGGAGATATATATTAATATATAAAATATAATTATGTATGTAAGATATTTCTAACTTATTGGATAGGTGTTGGTGAATGATCTGAGGCTGAGCTCATTTCCTACCCAAAATGATGTACGGATTAATTTAGAAACCATATTTAAATTCTTTATTGGTGGTGGCCTATCTTCATGAAGTCAGTAAGAAATTTTACCATGATGATTATTTACCTAAAACTTTCCCAAAATAAAATTTGAGAAAATAAGGAAAATTATCATTCTGAATATCCATCTAGCAGTTTATTATGTATGGTTTAATGCTCTGAATACTCACAAGTCCCAAAAGGAAAAATCTTTTGTGCCCGGAAATTAATTTTGTGCCCCAGTTTCCCGAAAATGGTTTGAATTTTTGTACCGCAATTGTGTACAACAGTTTAAAGGGATATACTTGGTATGTCAGATAAGGAGTATGTTCTTGATTCGTTCTGATATATATATATATATATATATATATATATATTATTTTCAAGAGTTTGTTATCTGTTTGCAGCATCTGGACTTCTGAATGATGCAGAGAAAGCTCAAGAATATGCGTTAACCGGAGTGGGTTTGCTAGCCGGGACAACAATATTTCTGCTCACTGTAGTTTGGGGAACTTGTGTTATCATTGGCAGTACTCAGGATCCTTCTAATACTTCAAATAATTCGAATTCGAGTCAAAGCCAAATTCGGAGATTAATATCCAAATTAAATGGTTCGCATTATTTTTCTCTTATGTTCTTCATAATAAAGTTGACTTTAATAACAAAAATTAACATGTTGTAGTGTTATATATGCTTGTTCTAATTATTTTATTTTTCTTCCCATTTTACAGGTTATGGTGTAACTACTGATGCAGAGGCTAGTTATACAGCAAGAATTATGCTTCTTTCAGTGATACCATTTCTTATCATTTTGATCCCGAAACTCTTCCAAATTTCTTCTTTTGGGGAACATATTATCATTATCATCGCTCTTTTCGTTTCTATTCTGTTCCTCTTGTCGTACTTCTTCTATCAGGTATCCGCATAGAATTTTCTCCATTATCAATTTTCAGTTGAATAACTTTTATGACTATGTTTGTTTGCAAAGATTATACTTGAATAGGACTATTAATCTAAGTGTCTTATTTATTTTTAAATTTAGACTTCGGACTATTAGTATAGGGATTATAAAATGGCTTAATATGGGGATTATATAATACGGATCCGATTATCATGAATTTAACTTTATGGTAAGTTGGTCAATTGACCAATACAGTGCTGACACGCAGAAGAAGAGAACACCTCCCGGCCTACGTGTCGACACTGTATTGGTCAATTGACCAAAGTTAACTTCATGCTAACAACTCCCATATAATACCATGTTCAACCAAGTATTATAATCCTTGTAAACAAACATGGCCGTACATTATATAACACTTGTGCACTTACAGAAATAAAAGAGTACATGCGTCCTGCTCTCCGTATTGAAACCCTATATTGTTTTTTTTTGTTAGTGCACGTAGAATTACTCATATTACTTCAATGAGCATGTTAAAAAGTAAAATTCATGTGTAAAATTCATGTGCAAAACTCCGTTTCCACCGAGAATTGAATGGAGTTTTCCCAATAGAACATCTTTGCTTTTTTTTCTTTCACTTCACCTTTCCTCTCGCTATTAAAGTCCTCATCCGAGGTTCAAGCAATTGGTCATCATTCTGCCTCTATCGATCCATAACCCCTGTAGGCGAGGGAGGAACTGTTATTCGATACAAATTTCTTTATATAATTTATACGAGTAATTTTTTTTCCTTTAAACTTAAATTTTCACTCTATTAATTAAATCATGCAGACTTTCGAGCCTTGGATCCAAAAGAGAAGATTAGAATACGTGAAACATGAGCATCTAGTTGTAGATATATTAATATATTTGCAAGAACTCACGGTAGGAAGACTCCTCACTGAAGATGGTGCTCCAAATGTACCTGCTATAAGAAGGTGGCAACTGTTTTTTTTTTGTGGAAACATTTGCTAAGCACTAATTTTTATAAACAGAAATATTATATATTTTTAGAAATAATTAATTATATATTATGTTTGCATTGCAGTCTATTTGAGGGGACAGATCAAGATGGCGATAACTTTATATCGTTTCCTGAACTGAAAGAATTTCTGTACGAAATTAGATTTAGAAACTCGCATTGGGACAAGGATAAGAAGTTAGCCGAGGTGATGAAAGAATTTGATCTTGATGGTGACAAGAAAATAACTATGGATGAATTTGTTGAGGTATTCACAAAATGGCTTGATGAGACAAAGCGTACGATGGATAAGCAATATCATTCAGTAAAATCACTGAAAGATCTATATAAGGTAATTATTTCAAAATAAAAATTATTAGCTAGGTAGTTGAAGTACTTATGTATGTATTATGCGAGCCTTTTCAAGAATATTTTTTCAAATTATTTTTGTTATAATCTCTTCCCAGATTTTCCAACCTTGGATCCAAAACAAAAGAAAAGAACATGAAATGAAGAAGCAGCTAATGTCAGAAATTATAGGACATGTTCAAAGATCTGCATTAGGGAGCCTTTTCACAGAAGACGGAACACCAGATATATCTGCTGTGAAAAGGTGAGGACAACATATATAATTTGTCCGCGTTATTCTAAACTTAAGGTTTGTTCGGTTTCTAGCGTTTGTTGTGTTTAAATGATGTCCAAATGCACCACATAATTTTTGATACGTTGCGTTTGAGCTCCAAACGTTGCGTTTGTGAGTTAAATAAGTTATGTTTGAGATAAATTGTTGCTAGATGAATATGATTTTTAAGAGCGTTTGACTTGTGCAACTAAACATAGACTTATTAGAACTTGGTTGATTATTTTAGTTACCAATATTCGGAATAAGTTAACCTAATTATTCTTTTTGACATAAACGTGTCCAATCCAAAGGCTAAGCGATTGATTTTGGAGAGTATAGTTGATTAATTTTTACTTAAAAGTAATTCGCACCCCTAAATTCAATCAGCTGTTAAATTACAGGTTATTTGAGAGCATTGATCTTGATAGAGACAACTGCATATCACAAGAGGAACTAAAAGAACTGATAGTGAAAATCAACCTTGGTAAGATACCTTGGGACGAGGATGAAATAGTGAGAAAAATAATGGAAGAACTCGACGTAAATAGAGATCAAGTGATAAATGAAGAGGAATTTACGTCTGGATTGTTGAAATGGCTCAACACCCAAGCTCCTAACTCAACAGAATCTGAAGATGATCTGTATCAAGTAAGTACTAATAAAATGTGACAAGTTTGATTACATGATACTTTGGTATATATATATGAAGTGGTTTTGGATTATTTTGCAGAAAAAATGGGATGAAATTGACATGATGGTAAAGGAGGAGAAAAGCATAAAAAAGTCTGTATGGGCATGGACAAAAGCTATAATGCTTTTGGTGCTTGGAATAGTTATGTTAGCTCTTTTAGCAGAACCACTTATAGAAAGTGTTCATAATTTCTCCAAATCTGCAAATATACCGTCATTTTTCATCTCTTTTATGTTGGTCCCTTTGGCTACAAATGCTAGAGGGGCAATCTCAGCAATCAAGGCTGCAAGTCGGAAGAAAGCTAGAACTACTTCTTTGGCATTCTCCGAGGTTTGTCCCTTCTTAAAAAAAATTGCTTACTTCATGTAGTCATCAATATTATTTACATGTAATTTAGTCGAATCTTGATTATAGGCCATCAAAATGGGCAGTTCATTTGAATAGTGTATAAAAATAAATTGCATTTATATAGCGAGTTGTATATCAGATGACTTTATCAGTTATTATACGATTACAACTCTCTGCTACACAAAATGAAACTTCTTTTTACACGGTCAAATAACTGCCTAGAATCAGGATTCAACTTAGTCACAAACAACGCACATACATTGTATCTTAGTGAACTAGACACTCAGTCCGTCTAGAAATGACAATCTCTATTTGACTTTTTGATTTTATTTTACGCATATTAAGGTATTAATGGACTAACGGTTTAGAATAAGGATCCAACTTAGTCACAAACAATGCACACACATTATATCTAAGTGAACTACACACTCAGTCCGTCTAGAAATAACAGTCTCTATTCGACTTTTTGACTTTATTTTACGCATATTAAGGTATTTGTGCAACATTTCCTGGGCAAAACCTTAATATGGGTAAATAAAAGGTCGAATTGTCAATGGTAGTATACTTGTATTGACAAATTGGTTATATTGATGCAGATTTACGGAGGAGTGTTTATGAACAATCTTCTTGGATTTTCAGTACTTTTATCTCTAATATACTTCTGTGGATTGTCGTGGCGTTTTTCTGCTGAAGTGCTTATTGTTCTAATTGTAAGCGCTGTAACGGGGTTCACTGCAAGTTTCAACTCTACCTTCCCAGTATGGAAATCATTTGTGGCATACCTGCTCTACCCATTATCTTTGCTCCTTGTTTATGTCATGAATATATGATTTCTTCAGAATTTTAATGGTCTAATATATCGGAGTTATCTTCCTGAAAATCAAATGTAGCTCATTCAGTTTGTTCTATTCAATCTTTTTATGATTTTTGTTCTATTCAATGTAAAGTATTATTTTTGTAATAAAAATAAATCAATATTACCTCAATTTTTGCATTACTGTCTACTCGGTGTTTCTTTTATAGCTCCACTAGGAAGATAATTACTAATTGCAAATATATGGGACTGCTGCATTATAGTTGAAAAAATGAAATATCTTGCGACAAATAAGTTGCGATTTTTGGTGCAAGTAGACACGTTCATATATTATCCATGTATCTGCACTTAGTTTCATAGTGTGGCATTAAATCTGATCGCAACAAAAGTCGCAATATTTTGTTGCAACATATAATAGGATTCTTATAGCAATGTAAAGTATGACAGCGATTTGACGGCTAGTTCGGGTCTTATAGTGCTTATCTATGCGCATCACGGGGGAATAGCCAGTTGTCGAACTAGGAGTGCTGCCTCAACAGGTTTGCTTTGAGAGTTTCTTATGTGAAAGGCAAAACTCTGATTGTTTTTGGTGTTGAAATCATCTAATGCCATTTCCATTGTGACTTTCGCCTCTTTACCAACTGCCCAACTGGAGATGTTTCATCTACAATAGCACCTGTAATGCCATTCACATGGTTCTCTTCACTCATAGCCATCTTTTCCCCATTTGCTGTTACTTTTTTGTGGAGAAAACAAGGCTGCCAACACAATGAAATAGAGGAGGAGATGGGAAAATACATTCAGTAGTACTTTCTTTGATGAACTAATGCCTAATGATCAGAGCTTCCTATATTCTGCCCTTGGTAATATGAAAATCATAAAGATTTTCTAGTCGAAATATTTATTTGGTATAAGCCCTTTCATTTAGAAATTCTAGTAAATTCTGAATTGTGGTACTAGTCTAGTGGTAAAAAAAAAATCCAGTTGTATGACCATTTCAATCTCCATTTTGCCCATTTTGATTGGACTGTGCTACTCAAAACTTTGTCCAAACACAAAAAGACTAGTGATTTTTCTTGACTTCAAGACTGCATACCAATTCCAAGACACTGAAATTTCAATAAATTGATAGAAGTACACAGCACCCCACACAGAAAATGATTGCAATGTCCACGAAGCTTTCATGTACGTTCCAAACGTGGACTAAATTTAATTTTTTTGCATGTGAAAAAATAGTCTTGAACCCGTGGGTTCCATTTTTCCCATTCTTTTCTCTCTCTTCCTGTGACGCCCCAAATTCGGGTCTCCAAATACCCGGATTCGGTCACCACGATCCAATACAAACATTCACCTCTAACAACATATGGTAACTAAAATGCGGAATATAATAAACATACGTTGTTCATTACAAGGTGTTACTAGTCCCAGAATTCAAAAACCTTAAACACTTACACAAATCCATACCCTAAAAGTTAGGGTTTAAATTATATTAACAACAATTAACTATACGTAAATTTAAAGTCTGCTACATGAAGTCTATTACTTCATCTTTTCTTTTCCTTTGTTCTTCCCTGACGTCTCGGGTTTAGCTGCAATAAAGTCATGATATAACAAGGATGAGCAACGAGTTTGCTCAGCAAATTTAAAGTACAACAATAAGGATATATCATGACGAAGGGAATATAGAAGGAGAATTTAGCAATTATCAGAAGCAATAACAATAAATGCCTTTAGAACAATTGGTAGTCGAATAGACTTTGAACAATAACTTCCAAAGGAGTCAATAGCTAGTTGACCCTCTGGTTACTGGCTACAGAATAAGTACTTGAGGGGATCAGCCTCGCGTACGCTATGTGTATGCATAACATTTAACTCTGCTATTTGTACCTTATTTACGGTACATGGGGTACTCCCCTATAATAAAGGGGGTGTTCATACAGTCTAAGAATCCTTACCCTCGATTGTCAATGGTTGTATACTTGTATTGACAAATTAGTTATATTGATGCAGATTTACGGAGGAGTGTTTATGAACAATCTTCTTGGATTTTCAGTACTTTTATCTCTAATATACTTCTGTGGATTGTCGTGGCGTTTTTCTGCTGAAGTGCTTATTGTTCTAATTGTAAGCGCTGTAACGGGGTTCACTGCAAGTTTCAACTCTACCTTCCCAGTATGGAAATCATTTGTGGCATACCTGCTCTACCCATTATCTTTGCTCCTTGTTTATGTCATGAATATATGATTTCTTCAGAATTTTAATGGTCTAATATATCGGAGTTATCTTCCTGAAAATCAAATGTAGCTCATTCAGTTTGTTCTATTCAATCTTTTTATGATTTTTGTTCTATTCAATGTAAAGTATTATTTTTGTAATAAAAATAAATCAATATTACCTCAATTTTTGCATTACTGTCTACTCAGTGTTTCTTTTATAGCTCCACTAGGAAGATAATTACTAATTGCAAATATATGGGACTGCTGCATTATAGTTGAAAAAATGAAATATCTTGCTACAAATAAGTTGCGATTTTTGGTGCAAATAGACATGTTCATATATTATCCATGTATCTGCACTTATTTTCATAGCGTGGCATTAAATCTGATCGCAACAAAAGTCGCAATATTTTGTTGCAACATATAACAGGATTCTTATAGTAGTGTAAAGTATGACAGCGATTTGACGGCTCGTTCGGGTCTTATAGTGCTTATCTATGCACATCATCTGCAATAGGGGGAATAGCCGGTTGTCGAACTAGGAGTGCTGCCTCAACATGTTTACTTTGAGAGTTTCTTATGTGAAACGCAAAACTCTGATTGTTTTTGGTGTTGAAATCATCTAATGCCATTTCCATTGTGACTTTCGCCTCTTTACCAACTGGAGATGTTTCATCTACAATAGCACCTGTAATGCCATTCACATGGTTCTTGTAACACCCCCTTCCCGAAAAATAGGAAAGGGAGGTCACGTGCAAAGCACAACAGGGCTAACAAAATAAATCAATAGCTTTATGCCTTAAAATTTAACTCTAATAATAATAATCTCCAAAAGTCAACTGGATCAAACCACAATTTAAAAAAAATATTTATTACAACTCCAATAACTGAATATCTCCATAACACAAATCAAATACAAAAGCCTAAACAAAATATCTAAACCACTTGGATAAAAGGAAATTCTCGTCACACTTGCCCTTGATCCCCCTGATTACCTGCCGGAAGGAAAAACACAGCATGAGCCAATTGCCCAGTACGGATATATAGTACAATAATGAATTGAATTAACTAAATCAATTAATGAACTGAAACGAACAAAACTAACACAACGAAGTAATAGGCTGAATCAAATGGCTGGGTGTTATTTCATACCGAGCTCAAAAATATAGCTTGCCACATAGACAAGTCAAATAATGCCACATAGGCAATCACACATTGGACCGCGAATCCAAATGCATGCAAAATCGGAAGGCGTGTTCGGCACAACATCACCAATCCGCAGAACAGAACAGAAAACTAGGGTCGACTCATACGCCTCTCACAACAAATCACCAAATGGTCAACTCCCATCGGAGCACAAAACAGAGACGTCGTGGACTAATCACACTGCCACGGAAGTGTCATGTCTCTCGTGCCAAGACGACATGCCTGTGGTACCCCCACAGGTGGTTATAGCTCAAGTATACCCTACGGTATATTCTAACAAAATATAATGTCACAACACATGCGACATAATATCAACAAACATGGGGTTCTAATATGTATATGTCAAAACAAATAAATCATCGATACAAGCCTCCAAAATATATTGACATATACATTTCTATAAATATCAAAATAATACTAGAATGATAATCCAACTCAAAGAGTACAATTACGAGTTCTATGTATCAACGCTAAAATAAAATTATTATATTAATTTCACAAGAAACAATTATGTGAAATAATAACAGAATTTGAAACGAGGAACAAAACGAATTAATTAAAGTTCACAAGAGTATTGCTGAAGGAGTACGGAAATCCGTACCTGGAGTAAGCAATGTAATACCCAGATTATAATTCCAAATATTATTCGTTAAATTCTTTCTGTCCGAGCTAATTACACAAATAAAAAAATAAATGTAAGATTAATAATAATCAACATATCAGTATACTAAAGTTTTTCATGTTATTAAGTTCCTGATTATTAACATATATAATATATACACAAATATACATATATATATATATATATACATATAGAAGTCAGATTACTAACATATTATACATATATATATATATAGTACCACATACAAACTAACACACACACACACACGGATATATATATATATATATATATATATATATATATATAAAAGTAAGATTACTTAACATATATATTATATACATATATACTAACACACACACACACGGATATATATATATATATATATGCATTCACAGACACACTGATATATATATATATATATATATATATATATAGTTTCTACAATTTAGTGATTTCTAGAAATTTAGAATCCGGACAAAAGCATTGGTAAACCTTAATAAATAAACTATCAATCAATTCAATTAAACTCATTCCATGCTCTCTAAATTCATGTAGTATGCATACATGATATAGATTACAAAATATAGTTACTAATAATATTAAGATTAATTCATTCCATATAGTAATTACAATTTATTAGCATAACAACTCTTGCATTTCATACAAGCTTTCTCATACTTCAATTTACTACTGCCATATTTTAATAATAAGAAATAATCATTTATATATACTCCATCCTCTACCAAATTATGCAGTACAATTAATAATACTAAAACCATTAACAACATCTCATCATCTGTTTATATGTATGAGGATAAAAGCTTTAAATATATATACATACATAATCTTTACAATTGATTACATTAAAGAAAATAAATTTACATACCTTACTGAGTTCACTTCCTCTTTCTTTCTTCGGTATGTATCAGTGATATGAGAGAGAAAAGAGGGAGAAGTGAAAGGCTAGGCTTCTCAGATGTACTAATAAATGAGGAAGTAAAAGAAATGCAATTGTTCGGACAGAGTGGTGAGGCAACTAAGGTCCAAAAAAAAAAAAAAAAAAAAAAGGCTAACACATGGGAACCAAAAGTGACAACCACTTGCCATCAAAATTTCAGATAGTGGAACATAATAATATAAAACCATTCACATGCATGTATACTGATTGCAATTGTTTTAGTCAAAAGGTGTGGGTGTATTATTAATCAATAATTCTTTTGTGTCGGGTATTACATTACCTCCCCCTTAAAAAGGATTCCGTCCCCGGAATCAAAAGAAAGGAATGAACCTAGTTATCGAAAAGATGTGGATATTTCGCTCGAATTGATTCCTCCATCTCCCAAGTAGCTTCCCGCTCCGAATGGTTCCTCCACAAAACCTTAACAAACGGAATTGTCTTCCTCCTCATAATCCTTTCTTGACGATCCAAAATCGCCTCGGCTTGCTCCTCACACGTAAGATCCTCCTGAATCTTATCGAACGGATATTGCACCACATGCAACGGATGATAATGGTAACTCCTCAACACCGACACATGGAACACATTATGCACATGAGCTAACTGTGGAGGCAAAGCTAACCGATATGCAACCTCACCAACCTTCTCCAAAACCTCAAAGGGGCCAATATAACGCGGACTAAGTTTTCCTTTCAACCCAAATCGTCGAATACCTTTCCAAGGAGAAACTTTTAAAAACACATGCTCACCAGGTTCAAACTCTAAGGTCCTCCTATGCTTGTCAGCATAACTCTTTTGTCGTGATCGAGCCGACTGCAATTTCTCCTTAGCCACTGCTACCTTCTCCGTTGTGATTTGAACTAACTCAGGCCCTTCTATGGCCTTCTCACCAACCTCGTCCCAACAAGTTGGCGCCCGACACTTCCTACCATACAACGCCTCAAACGGAGCCATCCCAATACTTGCGTGCCAGCTGTTGTTATAAGCAAACTCAACTAGACTCAAGTAATCATCCCAATTTCCTGACCATTCAAGTGCACAAGACCTCAACATGTCCTCCAACGTTTGAATAGTCCGCTCAGATTGTCCATCGGTTTGTGGATGGAAAGAAGTACTAAAGTTGAGCCGAGTGCCCCAAGCTCGTTGAAACCCTTTCCAGAACCGTGAAGTGAACCGCGGGTCCCGATCTGAAACAATAGATATCGGAGTACCATGAAGTCTAATAATCTCCTGCTGAAAGATCTGTGCCAACCTATCCACTGAGTAACCCTCATGGATAGCCAAGAAGTGTGCTGATTTGGTCAACCGGTCCACCACAACCCAAATGGCATCATTCTTCCTGAAAGTCTTCGGCAAACCAGTCACGAAGTCCATCGTGATATCCTCCCACTTCCAAACTGGTATGTCTAACTGTTGCAGCAAACCACTAGCTCGTTGATGTTCTATCTTCACTTGTTGACAAGTGAGGCACTTACCCACATATTCAGCCACGTCTCGCTTCATCCCATTCCACCAAAAATTCTCTTTCAAATCCCTGTACATCTTAGTGGAACCTGGATGAATAGAAAATGGCGAACTATGAGCTTCAGCCAACACAACTTCCCGAATGGTTGAATCCGACGGTACACACAACCGCTTACCCAACCAAATCACACCATGGTCATCAATATGAAACTCGGGTTGCTTGCCCTCCTCTATGTTTTGCGTCATACCCCACAATTCCCCATCTTCTTTCTGAGCTTCTTTAACCCGTGAGATAAGAGATGGCTCTACTCTCATACCTGCCAAAATCCCATCTGATCCTTGCACATAAAACTCCAACTCTTGCCGCTCCATATCCGAAATAAGTTGAGGTTGTGTAATAAGGGTTGCTACACTTCCTGAGTTCTTTCGGCTAAGAGCATCTGCAACCACATTTGCCTTCCCCGGGTGATACTGTATTCTTGCATCATAATCTTTTAGAAGCTCCAACCAACGTCTCTGCCTCATGTTAAGCTCTTTTTGAGTGAAGATGTATTTAAGACTTTTATGATCGGTGAAGATATCACAAGTCTCTCCTTGGAAGGGTATTCGACGATTTGGATTGAAAGGTAAACTTAGTCCACGTTATATTGGGCCATTTGAGATTCTGGAAAGGGTTGGCGAAGTTGCATATCGGTTAGCTCTGCCTCCACAATTAGCTCATGTGCATAATGTGTTCCATGTGTCAGTGTTGAGGAGTTATCATTATCATCCGTTGCATATGGTACAATATCCGTTCGATAAAATTCGGAAGGATCTTACTTGTGAAGAACAAGCCGAGAAAATTTTAGATCGACAAGAGCGGATTATGAGGAGGAAAACAATTTCGTTTGTTAAAGTTTTGTGGAAAAATCATTCGGAACGAGAGGCAACTTGGGAGATGGAGGAGTCTATCCGGGCGGAGTATCCGCATCTTTTTGATAATTAGGCACGTTCCTTTTCTTTTGATTCCGGGGACGGAATCCTTTTTAAGGGGGAAGTAATGTAATACCCATGTTTTCCTTTCCTAAGTCCCACATCGCTCCTCCCTCAAAACTTTCCCCCATCCCTTACCTATATATATAATATTAATATTTTATTTATTTTTATTATTAAACAATAAGGATTTTCTTATTTTAAGAAAAGACTTTTTGTGAGAGGGACTTTTTAGTAAGGACCTCCTTAGTTAAATATTTTCAGTATCGAGGGCATAGGCAGACTACGCACCTCATAATTTCGGGTATGTTTTCTTTCTTTCTTGTGTATTTATTTAATTTAATTTTCTGTATTTCTATTAATGTATTTTAGTTAGTTTATTAGTTAATATTTTGGTATTATTTTGGCTAGGTATTATGTATCTCTTTAATTTATTAATTTAATTAATAATATAGAGGGTTCAATATATGCATAAAAACTATTAAATACTAATATTGTAGTATTTAATAAAATGTATTATTTTTGTGAATAGATTACTTTGAGCGAGCCTAACTAATTGCATCTGTAATTGTGGGTATTGCATTACGTACTCCAGGTACGGATTTCGTACTCCTTCAGCGATAGTCTTCTGAAATTTAATTGATTCGTTTTGTTCCGTGTTTTGAATTCCGTTATTATTTCACATGATTGTTTCTTGTGAAATCCATATAATTCTTTCATTTTGAGTTGATACATATGACTCGTATTTGTACTCTTTGAGTTGGATTATCATGTCTACTATTTATTTTGATATCTGTAGAACGGTACAGGTTGTTACCTTCTTTTGAGATATTATAATTATGATTTGATTTGGTTCAACATGTACGTATAGAACCCTTTTTGTTGGTATTGTGTCACATGTGTTGTGACATGGTATTTTTGTTAGAATATACCGTAGGGTATACCTGAGCTATAACCACCTGTGGGGGTACCACAGGCATGTCGTCTTGGCACGAGAGACATGACACTTCCGTGGCAGTGTGATTAGTCCACGGCGTCTCTGTTTTGTGCTCCGATGGGAGTTGGCCATTTGGTGATTTGTTGTGAGAGGCGTATGGGTCGGCCCTAGTTTTTTTGTTCTGTTCTGCGGATGGCTGATGTTGTGCCAAACACACCTTCCGATTTTGCATGCATTTGGATTCGCGATCCAATGTGTGATTGCCTATGTGGCATTATTGACTTGTCTATGTGGCAATCTATATTCTGAGCTCGGTATGAAATAACACCCAGCCATTTGATTCAGCCTATTACTTCGTTGTGTTAATTCGCTTTCGTTTAGTTCAGTTCATTAATTGATTTAGTTAAATTCAGTTCATAATTCTGTACTCTATATCCGTACTGGGCATTTGGCTCATGCTGTGTCTTTCTTCCGGCAGGTACTCAAGGGGATCATGGGCGAGTGTGATGAGAGCTCCTCACCTAGACGGTTTAGATATTTTGGTTATGTTTTGATGTTTGAGTTTCTGTTTAGAGTTATATTGAACCTTTATTAAGAATAGGTTGTACTAAACAGTGTGTATTTTGAGCCGGTTGTGCAGTTATTAATATCTCTTTAGACTAATCTTTTCTGGTTTATAATTTTGGTATTAGTTATATCTCTGTTGTGCTTTGCACGTGATCTCCCTTTTCTATTTTTCGGAAAGGGGTGTTACAGAGTTGGTATCATATATATATATAAAAGTAAGATTACTTAACATATATATTATATACATATATACTAACACACACACACGGATATATATATATATATATATATATATATATATATATATATGCATTCACAGACACACTGATATATATATATATATATATATATATATATATATATAGTTTCTACAATTTAGTGATTTCTAGAAATTTAGAATCCGGACAAAAGCATTGGTAAACCTTAATAAATAAACTATCAATCAATTCAATTAAACTCATTCCATGCTCTCTAAATTCATGTAGTATGCATACATGATATAGATTACAAAATATAGTTACTAATAATATTAAGATTAATTCATTCCATATAGTAATTACAATTTATTAGCATAACAACTCTTGCATTTCATACAAGCTTTCTCATACTTCAATTTACTACTGCCATATTTTAATAATAAGAAATAATCATTTATATATACTCCATCCTCTACCAAATTATGCAGTACAATTAATAATACTAAAACCATTAACAACATCTCATCATCTGTTTATATGTATGAGGATAAAAGCTTTAAATATATATACATACATAATCTTTACAATTGATTACATTAAAGAAAATAAATTTACATACCTTACTGAGTTCACTTCCTCTTTCTTTCTTCGGTATGTATCAGTGATATGAGAGAGAAAAGAGGGAGAAGTGAAAGGCTAGGCTTCTCAGATGTACTAATAAATGAGGAAGTAAAAGAAATGCAATTGTTCGGACAGAGTGGTGAGGCAACTAAGGTCCAAAAAAAAAAAAAAAAAAAAAAAGGCTAACACATGGGAACCAAAAGTGACAGCCACTTGCCATCAAAATTTCAGATAGTGGAACATAATAATATAAAACCATTCACATGCATGTATACTGATTGCAATTGTTTTTGTCAAAAGGTGTGGGTGTATTATTAATCAATAATTCTTTTGTGTCGGGTATTCCAGTTCTCTTCACTCATAGCCATCTTTTCCCCATTTGCTGTTACTTTTTTGTGGAGAAAACAAGGCTGCCAACACAATGAAATAGAGGAGGAGATGGGAAAATACATTCATTAGTACTTTCTTTGATGAACTAATGCCTAATGATCAGAGCTTCCTATATTCTTCCCTTGGTAATATGAAAATCATAAAGATTTTCTAGTCGAAATATTTATTTGGTATAAGCCCTTTCATTTAGAAATTCTAGTAAATTCTGAATTGTGGTACTAATCTAGTGGTAAAAAAATAATCCAGTTGTATGACCATTTCAATCTCCATTTTTCCCATTTTGATTGGACTGTGCTACTCAAAACTTTGTTCAAACACAAAAAGACTAGTGATTTTTCTTGATTTCAAGACTGCATACCAATTCCAAGACACTGAAATTTCAATAAATTGATAGAAGTACACAGGACCCCACACAGAAAATGATTGCAATGTCCATGAAGCTTTCATGTACCTTCCAAGCGTGGACTAAATTTAATTTTTTTGCATGTGAAAAATTAGTCTTGAACCCGTGGGTTCCATTTTTCCCATTCTTTTCTCTCTCTTTCTCCTTCTCTCTGATTTTCACTCTAATTTTATCTCTCTTTCTCGCTCCATACGCTTATCAAATTTTCCTTCTCTCTTTCTCTCTCTCTCTCTCTTTCTTACTTTATTAATAATTTTTTTATAAAATAAAATTAAGATGAGTTCTTTTTTATCTCATAATAATGTACATGTCTACCATTTATACTAAATTTTATTATTGTCAATTAGATTTTATTTTATTCTTATTTAATATTAATTCATCAAATTTATTTTTTTACTTATTTAATATATTTTTTCAAAAAAAGATTTAAAAGATTGTCAATGTGGTAATCTTTTTAATTTTTTTTTGAAAAAAAATATTAAATAAGTAAAAAAATAAATTTGATGAATTAACATTAATTAAGTAAATAAAATAAAATATAGTTGACAATAATAAAATCTGGTATAAATGGTAGATATGCACATTATTATGATGTAAAAAAGAACTCATTTCAATTTTATTTAAAAAAAAGTATTAATAGAGTAAGAAAGAGAGAGAAAGAAAAAAGGAGGGAAAATTGATAAAGTGTATAGAGTGAGAAAGAGAGATAAAATTGGAGTAAAAAGTGAAAAGAAATAGAAAGAGAGAGATAAGAGTCCTTCTACACGGACAACCCAATTGGACATGGAAATCGGACATTTTGTTGGGTTTTTTTTTTGTATTTACTCCAAACATATTTAATTTATGGATTTTAACTCAAATTTATATAAAATCCAAAAAAAACAGGTCCAATTTGAAAATGTCTGATTTTCATAGAGAGGACAAGGATCCCTTTCATTTCATTCTCCCTTCATTTCGGTCAAGTTCACTAATTTGACTTACTAATAAAATTGTTAGTAATGATCCAAATATGTTAGTAGATAGTTAATGATATTAAGATCAATCTTAAAAAATTCTTTTAGACTTTTAATGGTGAAAAAGTGTCGGATTATTAATTTTTTTTTTACGATTGATCTTAATATCATTAAGTATCTTCTAATATATTTGAATCATTACTAACAATTTTGTTAGTAAATTAAATTAGTGAACTTGATCGAAATAGAGGGAGAATAAAATAGAGGGATTCCTTGTCCAACTTTAATGGGGGTTAACGTTCATTTCGTTGTTCTTTGCCTTTTCATGCTGCGGAAACTTACTTCATGGGACCGGTCTTCCACCTAACCTCTTAGATACCAATTAAATTCCACGCTATGTTTGTGTTAAAAAATAAAATTGATGAAAGAATAAAAAATAAGAATGAAATAATTAAAATGAATGGTAAAATAATTCATTTCATATTAACTAAAATGAGTTATTTCGTACTCTCTTTTAAAAAATAAAATTTATAAATTTAACAAAAATAAAAATAATTCATTTTAAAAAGATCAAATACAATTTTTTTCATTCAACAACAACGTATCTATTCCTAACTTTATTCATGCAATTCAAGCGTTGAACTAATCCTTTTCATTACTCAGTCATGCAGGTAAAATGGGAACGGAGTCATCAAGAGAAAATTTATAAAGTCAATTAGTAAGTATTCTCACCTGTGTATATAATTATATATACAGATTTGTATGTATATGCATGTGTGTATATGTATGTTAACTGATTTTCTAACACATTGAGGTGTCTAACCATGGCTGATAAACCCTCCCTCGCCTATATCTTCTCTCTCCTCCTCCTATTTTCTCTCTCCTCTCTCACCTCCGGCCAGCTCATCGGGAACGGTACATCAACAACCTCCTCAGATATCATCTCCGACGGTGTCCGCAATGATTGCCGGATCCAACAGGTGCTCCGGCTCAACCCGATCTCCGCATCGGAAGAAGCTTGCTGCGAGCAGACTTACGGCTTCTTGCCTTGCACTACCACTGTATTCGGCAACTTATTTCTCTTCCTTGTCTATGGTTACTTAATGTTCCACGCTGCTACTTATATCTCTGCCGGAAGCGAGCTGTTGCTGGAAATTCTCGGTCCTGGCATCGTCGGCGGCCTCTTTCTTCCCGTCCTCGGCGCTCTTCCCGATGCCATGCTCATTCTCGGTACATAGTTTGATCATTTCGATCTATATTTGTTTGAATCATACTCCCTCCGTTCCATAATCCGTTTCATAATAATTTTTAACTTTTTATATAGTATAAATAAAATTTTACACAAATTTTAGCTATTAAATGATTTTCTCAATCAACTATTGTTATGAAATAGACGGAATATAGGCCTTTCCATGTTGCTGATTCGAAGGAATGTGTGTATATAACTGATATTCCATGTGTTAACTGCTTTAAACACGCCTTCAACCGTTTCTTTAATTTTCAACCTAACTGGATGCTTTGTCTAAAGGCCATCATTTAACTAAACCCTCTAGTCATGTCTAGTTAGCTGATATAAGCACTTAATCGATAATTACTTAACCCAAAACTAAAATTTGGGATTTGGGTGTAAACACAACCACAACATTTTGTATCCATCTTTAGTCATCAAAGTATTATTGTTTTTCTCTCCTCACAAAACTCACAAACAAGAAATTTTTAATTTCCTTAAATTTCTTAATTCTTTTTTTTTTTGTTTTCTCTTCTTTTTAAAACTCACAAATACAGCGTTATGAACTCCATAGTCACGTCCACACCAAGAAAATTTTCATAACCACCGCCACCAACATCACCAACAAAAAACTCCATAACCATCGCTCAAACACTTCCATGATTTATCTATGCCCATGACCCATATCTTTTACACTCACGTCTTTGAGAGCGAGACTCAAGAAGAAATCTATGAGCTTATTCGGCCATGACTTATAAATTGATCTAATCAACTTATAAGTTATTTTTTATTATTTAACTAATGGACAATGACTTAATTTTTAACTTATAAATTGATTTGTAAGTTATTTTTGAGAAGTAATAATTTTTAACTTTTTAAAAATTAATTTATAAGTTATTTTAAAATAAATAAATTTGATCAAATGTAAATACTATTTTGCCCTTATTTTATTAATTTTTATAACTTATTTTAATTTATAAATCATTTTAGTCAAATACTTTCACAACTTAATTTTTAGCTTATAAGTAAGAATAATGCTAAACACTTTTATTTATAAATCCTAACTTAAAATAAGTTATAAATTATTTTTAATTTTAATTTATAAGTCGTTTTCTATATGCCGATGCCATCCGGTCTAAAATTGAAATTTTCATGTTTAAGTTTTCTTTTCGGTTCGGATTGTGAGTTGGGGCTTGATTTTGGATGCACGGAGGAGAAATTTTTTGAAGGGGAATGGATTGATTGAGATGAGGAGTGCGAAGAGGGCGAGATTGAGATGGGTTATCTTTTGAAGCTGAAGTTCTTTCCTCCTTCGTTCCTCCTAACAGATCTGTGCCGTTGGTTGATTGCTTAGCAATTGACCGGAAGTTCATCTTCTTCCTTCATTAGATGTGTATGCACGTATATGTCAGAACTATATGATTTTATAAAATTGATAGATGTTATTTGAACAAATTGAATACTCAGGAAGAAGAATCAAACTTTGGTACTCAATTTGTCCAAATAACATTATCAATTTCACAAATTTCATGCACAAATCTGATTTGGGGCTGTTGCTGGGTTTGGAAACTTAATTGCTATTTTCATTTTGGGTTCATTGTATGTTGAGTTTGTGTTGAAGCTTCAATCCATCTGGTAAGGTAGGTTTGAAAAGTGCCATAGCTAGGTTGGAGTTTATGGTGCGGTGATGGATGATTGTTCTTACAGCGGTAATGGAGGAGGACAAAGAAGCTGGGTTATTGAATAGTTAGAGAGAGAAGGAAAGGAAAAAAGAAATCTATTTCCATGTCCTTGCTCAAGTTATTTTATTTTATTTTATTTTGTCACATAATTTATGATTTTTATTTTTTTATTTTTTGACATTACCGCGTAGATAAATATTAGAAGTCCGTTCAATCACAATGTAATTTTAAAATTTTAATTAGTTTAAACGAATAATTATATTTTTTAAAAGTTACAGTCGATTTATAAGTAAAATGTGTTAATTACAGTGAGGTAATCCTTAATTTCGGCGCATTTGCTATTATCACCAAATTCCAAATTGCTACATTAAAGCATAAGTTGGTATCTTGGTACTGAGAATTCTCTGAAAATACCAATTTTTTTGCGTTGACGAAGACATGTTGATCTAAATTTCCTATAAATTTACCTGAATTAATTATATGTTCTAGTCAATTCTTGTTGCTGCTTAGTTTTTGTTTCATTTGAGATTATTATCTGATACTTTGTGTTTTGGTGTTCATTTTGCTTTAAAAGTTTTCAAATAGTATTATTGTAAGCAAAAGAGGAAAGTTGTTTGAGGAAAATAAAAAAATAAGAAGCAAAGAGGAATAAAATAAAATATCTCGTTAGATGAGAGACTGAGCTGAAGTTTACGATAATATTAATCCCAAGCTTGTCTTGTTTAATTACTTAGTACTCTGCAATAATACAAAATTTTGTTTCATGCTAGTCGAGTTCAACTTAGACTGACTCAAGAAAGGTTCACTTGAGATAATAAGTTTCAGATGGGCTCGTCAAAAACTTATATATGTAAAAGAAAAAAATAGTTAGGCTCGTCAAAGAAATCTTCCCTCGTCAAAAAAGACTTCATAGGCATCTAAACACTTGCATAGTGGCCATTCTTAGCTAAGAGCATACTTTTTTGCAGTGAAAACTAAATATTATTGTGACACTTTCTAGGATTACTGCTCTAGAAGCACTCTGTTTGTATCATATATTTCTAATGATCAATTATACATTCTATCTTATCTACGTCGTGGCCTTTTCAGTTTCCGGACTATCTGGAAGTGTAGAAACTGCTCAAAGTCAGGTTTCAGTTGGAATGGGATTGCTAGCTGGATCAACAGTTATGCTTCTTACAGTTATATGGGGAACCTGTGTTGTTGTTGGCAAGTGCGACATACAAAACTCTGTTGCTATAGATGGGACAGATACACAAGGATTTAGCTTAACTGGTTTGCCGTTTCACTTGAATCTTGCTAAACCATGTTGCATCGCTTATTGAACCTCTATTTACATGCTATTTTGCTATTTACATGCCATGTTGCTATTTATAATGTCTGATCTGCAATTGCTTGAGCAGTTTGGTTGCCCTGGTGTAATCACTTATCGGGATATCAAGTTGCAGAACTTTCAATTCTAATTACGGCTTTAGCATGCTTATAACCAATAATACCAACAGAAACATAAAGCCATTACTAATTCCAGTTTCCACCCAATTTATGTATCTTCTCGGAAAATATGCTATTGGGACGAATTTAAAGGCGTTCAAACTGCAAACAACACATTAAGAGATAATAAGTTGGAAGATAAAATCTTAAATTATTCTTTAGCACCTAAAGTGCAATTTGAAATAAAGATACTGAGTATTTAATTTCAAAATGTACCAACACGTTATCTTAAAACAGGTATATATATTTCAAATTTTGTTTAGAATTTACTGATATGGAATTTATTTATTTTTGTGTCTATGGGTTGTTTATGTTAATTTTCTCCTAACTCTAATTTGAGTATTCATTATGGAGCCATAAATGGCTACTAAAAATCTTGATTGGCTGTCCTACAATTTTGCTACATAGATTATCATGATTGTTTAAAGAGGCTTTATCATTGATTAGTTACTCCACCATTACAGGTTCTGGTGTTAGTACTGATATCTGGACAAGCTATGCTGCAATGATAATGGCTGTATCTGTAATTCCATTCATAGTTGTACAGCTTCCACAAATTTTGCATTTGAAATCTGGAAGACATTTGGTGGTCTTGATTGCTCTTATAATCTCTATGTCGCTACTAATTTCATATTGCCTTTATCAGGTAACTATACATAATGTGTGTGTGTCAGTGTGTGTGTAATATAAATTGTATTTTTGTACTTGCAACTCATGTATATCAATTTGTATATGTATTAAAATAAATGTAAATCTCTTGATCATTTTAACTTTATGTTTACCATGGTAATTTTAGATAACAATCCAGAAATATTTGAAATCTATAGCTGAATTATTTCTACTTCCTTGTTCAAAGCCATTTCCACTTTTATTTTTGGAATCTGTTTCAGGTATTCTCAGAAGTAACAGTCATAACTTTTAAGAAGTTCAGAAAGAACAGTGAAATTAGAGAACATATCCACAAATTATTTAAAATTAGAAAAATTTGCATAAGTATCCCATGTTTCATCACTTCTAATTGAATATCAATTTAGGTTTCCTATCTAAAAACTTCCACTTAGATTTTGAGTGCACCCTCTGTCTAGCAAAAAGAAAATCTTCTCTATTGCAAGGGAACTTGATCGTTGCTTGATTACAAAGCATATTTTTATGCTTAGCGTCTCCTTAGAAAGAGTGGGATTGTCCTGATCAGCTGAAATTTTTTATCCTAGCATCTGAATGCTTGTTCTGTGAACCACTACCCGTCATTATGAGTTGTGCCTTCCAGTATTGTTAGCTTCTGTAGCTATTTTTGTCATCTGCTCAATTTCTTTCTTTCACCATGGTTGACTTCGCTCTTAAAAAAATCTTATGCAGGTATTCCAGCCTCGGATTCAGAGGAGAAAGCTTGCTTATGCAAAGCACAAGCATGTAATATCCGGAATTCTAAAACATCTAACAATGCGGGCACTTGGAAGGCTTTCTACTGATCAGGGAACACCCAATGTAGAAGTTCTAGAAAAGTTAGTTTTTCGATAAAACTTTCTATTTCTCTTTCTATCGAGTATCCCCATTCTCTTTTTATCAAGCCTCGCTATGTGTTTACTAACTTTGTCAAGGATTCTGTGGCAGGCTTTTCAGGGCAATTGATGAGAATAATGATGGATACCTTTCAGCTTCTGAATTAAGAGCCCTGATTCTAGGAATTCAGTTTGATGAGATAAATTTGGATGAAGATGATGCTGTCGACAAAGTGATGAAAGATTTTGACAAATCTTCTGACGCTCGAGTTGATTTCCAAGAGTTCGTCAATGGAATAGGAAAATGGCTTGATGAGGCTAGGAGTTCAAAGGTTGTTTCTCTTGAGGCTGGTCTTGAAACATTTAAGTACCTTACTCACTATCACGAGGTATGTAGTTATTTTGTCATCACGACACTTGAACTTTCTGTACTACTTAAATTATAATATTTTTGAGTGCATTGGCAGCGTACAAAGAGGGAACATGAGCTTCTAGGGGACCAAAGTGATGAGGTTATTGAGGGTGTAGAAAACGCCAAGTGGACAACCATAAAAGCTGTACTACTGTTGTTGCTGGGGACTGTTCTTGCAGCTGCATTCGCTGATCCTATGGTTGATGTTGTTGATAATTTCTCGAGTGCCACAAGCATCCCTTCTTTCTTCATCTCATTCATTGCTCTGCCCCTGGCAACCTCTAGTGAAGCAGTGTCAGCAATTATCTTTGCTAGCCGTAAGAAGCTGAGATTTGTGTCCTTGACATTTTCTGAGGTTTGTTTCTTTTTGTTTTTCTCATATATTGCCAGAGTATATATTTACTGTTTGCTACATTATTATTTGTTACACCTTTGTCCGGGTTTAATTAACCTATATAAATGGAGTCTGAAATATCCGATATTCGCTCCGAAAATTTGTATTGTTTTCGCGTCAAAACGGATATTATCCGTATCTGCATCAAAACGAATATTGTCCGTATTCGTATCCGTCCAAAGCGGATGCGAATACGGATATATGCATATTCGTATCCGTTAATTTTCATATCGTAATATCAACATATATATATATATATATATATTGCTGAAAATATGTATATACATATATACATAACATATATCTCTCATTTTATATCGGTATACAATATAACAAAGTATTAACATCAATTGATTATATATCTTTTATAGCTATTTTATGATTTACGATATTAAAAAAACTATATATGAATTTTATATCTATTTTTATATTTTATGTTGATTGTACATTATTTATAATTTTTATTTGATTAAGTAAACATTTTTTTGGTTATTAATTTAACATTGTGCAAGAATTAAAAAAAATATTAAAACTCTTAAAAAAAATTATTTTGAATATATGCGGATATTTTATATATTTATCCATATTGTATTGTACAAATGGATACAGATAATATTCGTATTTGAATATTATCCGTCGAATACGGATATTTTATGTTTGTATACCCATCGAATACGGATACGAATGCAAATATTAAAATTTATTTTTGGATACGGATACGGATATACCTGTATCCGCATATGAAAATATCCGTTTACGGTCCTAAATTAACCCTCTTTTGACGAATGTTTGGCATGTATTTTAAGCTGCGTTGAAAGCATATTTATTTTTTTAACTACACTAATGATATATATATATATCAAAAAGTTATTATATAAATGGGTTTTTAGTCTGCCTTAAAATCCTGCCACTATGGCTCAATGAAAGAGGGTTAGACTCAGGGCCGGCCCTGGGCCAGGGCTACCAGGGCTACCGCCCAGGGCCCATAGCTGAGGGGGGCACAAAATTCTTTCAGCTTGTTATGTTTTTTAAGAGAAGGCCCAACTAAAATTTAAATATCAGCCCAATAGACAATAGTGGTCAGGTCATAACAATTAACAAGAGACGAGATGCCTTAGGGTTTCAATCTGAAAAGTGAACAGCGGCCGCACCAAGGAGACTAGGAGAGTCAGAGTCTCAAAGAGCAGCCCGCATGAAGGAGGAAAGGAGAACTGAGAAGAAGAATAACCGAAGAAAACTGTGCAAATCAAATGCATTGCTAAGTGCTAACGATCCCAAATTCAAATTGGCAGTGTACTGGTAAGCTTCAAGCTTGTTAAACCCAAATCCATGTTTTATGTACATCTTTATTGTTTTGGGAATGAGATTATGTTGGTCTGGGTATGACTTATTGACTTATGAGGTTCATAAATATTAAATAGTAATGAGATTATGTTTTATTGCTAAGGTTTTGGTGTATAATATTGTTTGTTATTCTTGCTATCTTCTCTTTAATGCTTCTGAATTTTTCATATATATATATATTGTGTTAGATGTGTGTGGATCATTAATAATTACAAATATTCACCAGTGTTATCAAAAAAAAGAAAAAAAAAAGAGAGAGATTTTTCACCGATCTAAAAAAATCATTCGGAGATGTATATGATAATAATTACAAATATTCACAAAAAAGAAAAAGCCAAACGTTCCATCAATCTAAAAGACCATTTGGAGATGTATATCAGTATATGCATGGTATAATTAAAATCTACCAGAAAGGATTAATTACGCTTTATATGTATAAATGATATATAAATGACTGGGGAGGGGTAAGTGGGGGCTTCAAACGATAATTTTATATTTTTTTAATAACATATCAATATAATTTTTGCTATGACATTTTTAATTTATTTTTTTATCAAAAACATTTTTACAATTGTTGATATGAAACACTGTTTTAATTATATTGTGAAAAAACTTTTGTCAAACCTTTATATTAAAACAAGTGTTTTATTTCAACACACTACGAACCTCCGTCAAACTAAAAAAAATACAAAAATATAAAAAGTATTAAAAAAAATTGGCTCGGGGGCGCTGCCCCCGAACCCCTGCTAAATTTTTTGGCTTTGCCGCTGGGCACACGAGAGAGATTTCGCCTTGGGCATTAAAAAACCCAGGACCGGCCCTGGGGTTAGTTAAACCAGAACAGAGGGAGTCTGATTTAAAATTCCTTTAACATAATTTTTTAAGAACTTAAGATGTCAGCCTAAAAGTTATTTAAAATATATTCACTCATGATTTAAATCAGTTCTACTAGTTTGGTTAGTGTATGTTTTGGGTTTGTGAAATTTTCATAAGAGAACTTGCCTCTTTGACAAGGATATATTATTCTTTTGAATTTAAGCAATCTCAATCTCATATCACTTGCCACTTGAAGGGGTTATATAGAAGTTAAGAGGCTAAATGTCAGATGTGAATGGTGCATAATATGATATGCTACTATCATATAGTAATCAATAATTCTGGGGAGCCCGGCGTTGGTGACCGGGCTCGGCGACCGGCCGGAATTTTTTTTTTTTTTTTTGGTTTTCACTCTCAAATAATTTATGTGATTTATTGGAACTGAATTTTTTTTAAAAAAAAGTGATTTAGGTGTGATTTGGATACATATCAAAAACAGTGTTACACAGACTGTTTAACACTGTTTTTGATATGTATCCAAATCACACATAAATCACTTTTTTTTAAAAAATTTCAGTTCCAATAAATCACATAAATTATTTGAAAGTGAAAACCAAAAATAAAAAAAAAAAAAAAATATTTTTCCGGCCGGTCACCAACGCCGGGCTCTGTAGAAGGACTCTATAGTAATATAACTTCAGTTTTACTCGCAGATTTTCGCCTTGGGAACAGTACATTGTTGCCTCGATACTAACGGTTCGTCTTATATTTTCTCTTTTTCTGCAGTTGTATGGAGCGGTAACTATGAACAATCTTCTGTGTCTATCAGTCTTCTTTGCCCTTGTTTATGTCAGAGGGTTGGTTTGGGACTTTTCTTCGGAAGTTCTGGTTATCCTAATTGTTTGCTTTGTGATGGGTGCGCTTGGCAGCCTCCGCACCACCTTCCCTCTTTGGACAACTTCAATTGCTTTCCTGCTCTACCCTTTCTCCTTGGCACTGGTTTATGTTCTCGACTATGTTTTCGTCTGGTCATAATTATTCAGACACGGTGATAATCTCTGTTATTACACGAACTATTGCTCTTTCATTCTCTCTATTACTTTCTCATGTGTATGTTTTTGAATGACAGCAGTCACATTGTGACAAAAAAAAACTACGACATGGCAATTTTTCTAGATACTAGAAACAAGAAAGCCATGGCATCTGTGTTTTCGTATGTAGATTTTATTATCATCATGGTAGTAGGTTTCTGATCGGTTTGTTTTTTTTTGAGCTTCTCCGTTGTGCCATTATTCCAGATTTCTCTGAGATTCTAATGGATTTCTAAAAATGCATGTGTAGACTTTATTTATTTATTTTTGGTTGGTACTATATAGAAATAATTAATAATTCCTGGTTTTGGAAAAACTTCAAAGTTTCTATCACCTTTGGGAATCATTGTAACAAATTCAAAAGAGAAATATTAAATTTCTGGACGACCATCAGTTTTTGTTTACATAATTACTAGCAGCAACTGATAGAAATTTGAGAAATTGGATTTACCCATATATATATATATATATATATATATATATATATATATATATATATATATTAATTGAGGGAGGAGAGGATTACCTTCTGAAGACATTATGTTCTTGAACAACAGGAACTGCTGCTCTGATCAGTTACGCATATCTTTATTAATTTTATCAATTACTCACTTTTCCTCTGCAGGGGCCTTGTGCAGTAAACCCCCTACGGGCGGTCGTCCGTCGTCGTAAAGTAGTCCCCGCGAAGCTTTCGGGAAGAGGGGTAGTCTTGTGTGTAAGCGTTCCAAAATTAGAGATACATTTGTAAAAGACGACTTTTAAAGATAATTTTATATTCTCAAATATATCCTTAATATTAATTAAGAATTTAGCTATGGTGGTTTGATATTAAAAATAATAGTAAAAAAAATAATGATAAATTAAGAACATTATGTCATTTTATAGTCTTAGAATAAAAATGTAAGTATCTCTAATTTTGGATTGGATGCAAAATTATGTAATTTATTTAAAAAAGAATTACCATTTGAATTTTTTTCTATCGTTTCATTGTTTTAAATCTCTTCTTCATGTATCTCGGAAAGAACTTTTAAAAGAAGTGTTTGTTCCCGTTAGGGTATAAGCCCAAAGACCCAAACACCTTAAAAATAAAAGATCCAGACCCAGTTTCCCCGAGCAAATTAGTCTTAATTTGTCCGGCCGTTTGATTAATTTAGTTACAGTAACGTATTCAGGATAAGTTAACCTAATTCTTTCTTGCATAAACTTGTTCAATCCAGTTAAGGAAATGAAATTATTGCATTTTTGAAGTATCCAAACGCCAAGGAATTTAATTTTGGAGAATATAGTTAACTAATTTGTAGTGATATAAGTATTTCCCACTCCCAAATTGAATCGGCATGTTGAAACAACCTAAAGAGTCGGCCTGGTGGTCAAGGAGATTGGATTTTTGAAACGGCTCAACAACAATGAAGTTCCTAACTCAGCACAGTTGAAGATGATCTATATCAATTACTCTCTTCGTCCCAAATTAATTGTTCAGTTTTGACTTTTTTAAGTCAAATTGACTATTTTTAGAATTAATAATTAAGCATATATAAATATATTTCTAAAATTATAAAAATTGGGGTTACTAATAAATTGTATATACTTTCTTTTGGTTATAATTTCTTCACCTATATTTTAGCAAAAATAGTAAAAAGATTAATTTTAAAAATGGTCACTTTGACTTTAAAAAGTCAAAATTGAGCAATTAATTTGGGACGGAGGGAGTAAGTACTAATAAAATGTGATAAATTTGATTATATGATCCTTTGGTATATATATGAAGTTGTTTTGGATGTCTATGAATTTGCAGAAAAAAAAATGGGATGAAACTGACTTGCTGGTATATGAGGAGAAAAGCATTGAAAAATCTGTATGGGCTCGGACAAAGGCTATATAATGCTTTTGGTGCTTGGAATAGTTATGTTAGCACTTTTAGCAGAACCCTCTTATAGAAAGTGTTTATAATTTCTCCAAATCTGCAAATATGCCGTCGTTTTTCGTCTCTTTTAGGTCGGTCCCTTTGGCTACAAATATGCAAGAGGAACAATCGAGGCTGCTAGTCAGACGAAAGCAATAACTACTTCTTTGACATTCTCCGAGGTTCGTCCCTTCTTTTTTATTTATTTATTTTTTTAAAAAAAAATTGCTTACTTCATGTAGTCATCAATATAATTTACATGTAATTTAGTCGAATCCTGATTACAGGCCATCCAAAATAGGCAGTTCATTTGGATAATTTGTAAAAACAAATTGCATTTATATAACAAAGAGTTTCACATCAGATGATCTTTATTATACAAGTATTATTCAATTGTAATTTTGTGCTATATTAGATGCAACTTGTTTTTATATACTGTCCAGATTTACGGAGGAGTGTTTATCAACAATCTGTTTGGCTTTTCAGTTCTATTATCTCTAATATATTTCTGTGGATTGTCATGTCATTTGTGGCATACCTGCTCTACCCATTATCTTTGCTCCTTGTTTATGTCATGCATGAGTTAAGATCAGGTCCGGACTCCCGGACCTGATAAAATCCGGACCCGAATTTTTTTTTTTTTTTTTTTTTTTGCAAAACAGTTAATAAAAAATATATAATGATTTTTGGTATTGAAAAAAATAATTAAAACAGTGTTTTGGGTTTGATTTGGATACATATAACAAACAGTGTTGTACCGACTATATAACAGTGTTTGTTATATGTATCCAAATCAAACCCAAAACACTGTTTTAATAAATTTTTTTCAATACCAAAAATCATTATATATTTTTTATTAACTGTTTTGCAAAAAAAAAAAAAAATTCCGGGTCCGGATTTTGGTCAGGTTCGGGAGTCCGGACCTGATCCGCTGGGTGTCATGCATATATAGATGATTTCTGCAGAATTTTAATGGTCTCATTTTCGGAGTCAGCTGCCTGAAAAATCAATTGCAGCTCATTCAGTTTGTTTAATTCAATCTTTTTATGATATTTGTTCTATTCAATGTAAAGTTTTATTTTATTTTTGTAATAAAAATAAATTAATATTACCTCAATTTTTGCATTACTATCTACTCAATTCAATATTTCTTTTTAGCCAGCCCCCACTAGGAAGATAAATATAAATACTTCCTCTGTTTCAGTCCATGGCCCGGACTGGGCCTAGTTCTGGTTTAGCTCAAGTTATATATATTAAGGGTTCTATGGAAGCCCAAACCAAAGCTGTCCCAGTTGTTGGGCTTGACTTGTTAATCCAAACCCAAAGCTTAGCCTACTTCAACTTACAAAAAGAGTTTCATTTGCTAATAGAAAATTATATAAATGTCGACAAATATGATGACGAAGTTAAATTGCGACTAATATGGGACGACAAGATAAAATAATAATGTGTGAGCTTCTTTTTAATTTTTACCTATCACATGTACCCACATACGTTGACATTTAATATCAGTATAAATTTATCGACATATATAACAAGATTCTTTGCTAATTGTGAGTCTCGTTATCTCATGGTAATAGAAAATGATAAAATGTCATTATTAAGTGAATACATGCACTTTTGGAAATATTCAACCCAGCAATCTCAATTTTTGTTTCCTTTCTAAACTTTTTTGAGTTGACCTAACTTTCTGTGGTTGTTATATGTCACAGCTTATTTTCCTTTTGGAGTCTTCCTATCACCAATAATGGAGGTGGTAGCACGAAGATGCAAAAGATTAGGCCGTTATCAAAGCGTATATACATTTTATTATTTTTATAATTATTATAACGATATTTAATATTTTAATTTCAAAATAATACTTTCCCTATTTTAAATTATAAGAATATTATTAATTTTTAAAAAAATTAATTTCTAATATTTTCAAATTCAAGATTGACATGAATTTATTTATTTTATATAATATAATTATAAATATTATAAATTATTTAAAAATATTAATTGTTATAAGATTTATTGTTTTTAAAAATTAAATGAATCGTGTTAATTTTAAATTTAAAAATATTTTAAATTAATTTTAAAAAAATTAATAACAATATTATAATTTAAAACAAACAGAGTGCTTTTATCTTTTGACGGTATCTGTCTCCAAAGATTAAATTAAAGTGTCACGTGGCATTTAGAATTGGTAGCATACATGATAAGAACCCAAGGGTAGACATGTTTCCACGTGCATTCTTCAATTGAGACCTTAGCCAGAGATTTAGTTGCTTTGACTTTTTCTTTTTTAATAGATTGAGTTTGATTGTTGATTTATTAGTTAGATAGTTTTAATTTTTTTGGCCCCACATTCAATTTTTTTTTCTCATTTTGCAAAAAAAAAATGTCTCATTTTTTTTGATAAAAAGATTTTTATTATTTTTATTATAATATAAATAATAAAATATTTTTAAATTTATCACCACAATTTTATTATTACGTCGTCACTATTAAAATAAATATTTAATAAAATTCAAGAATATGCATAAAAATATATATTTAAATTTTATAAATAAAATTATTTTTGTGAAATTGGAGTGTATCTACGAGAAATAAGACTTGAATTTTGTTGATTGGATTGAATTCTTTAAACGAAAAATATCCAAATCATTTGCTTAGTTATAAATTTCTACTTGCCACCAACCTCTGATCTCTCTATCCCACAAACACGTACACACTCCCTCATTCTGGTCAAAATTATCTCTTAATTCTATAATTATATTTTTTGTCCCAAAATAATTATATACTCCTATAATTTAGTTTTATGGGACTATAATACAATTATTTCATAGTTATTGTTAACGTCAAGATCCATTCACGCGCTCAATTACCGAATAACACGAGAAAAATAGTTCTGATGTGAGAATAAGTACATGCTGAAGAATAAAGTTTATTATTTTAATGCTCAAAGTGACATTACTTGTGAATTAGAGTAAAGTCTTATATTTATAACTAATCACAACTCCTAGATCGCTCTGTCTTCGAATTGAAGTAGGACTCCTTATCATGATAGTTACCATACCAGGATAGATGTCTATTTGCTTAAAAAAAAAAGAAATCAAATTTAATCCTGACTCTTTGTTTAGGAATTAGAAGTTAAATAAAATCAGTACCAAAAATTTCTTAAGAGTCAAATCTCCTAATTGATATATACCTCTATGTGAAAGAGAATTTTTCACGTGAAATAGATCCCACCGAATCAAACGTACCAATAAATTCTCAGTTGTGGTCATATAAATTCTCAGTCCTTAAAATGGAACCTACCATCAAGTCAATGGACCCAAAAAAGTTGACACTATCTTGTAATTAAATGAGGGCAATGGACCCTTTTTTCCTTTAAATTTAGGTTTTTCAACTACTTGCTGTGGTCTCATGTCTGTACCATTTTATGACCAAGAAATTTAATTAATTTCGGATGAGAGCTAGATAAAATGAATAGGTTGTTTACCTAATTTCCAAAAGAACTACTCTATTAATTAATTTGATAAATACTACATGTGTTTCGGTATTTGTGTGAAATTAACTAGTTCAATTTTTAATTTATTTTATTTTTGGTTTCTAAATGTCAAATTTTTGCTTAACTAGCAAAAAGCTGACATCTCAAGTACAAAGACTGTCTGATTTGGATCAATTAACTAATATAAATATATTTTATATCCCAATAAATGCTTAATTTACTGTTTGTGACAAATTATTGTTATTTTTTAAAGTAAAATATATTATCTTATATGAGTACAATACAGTGCATCGCACATGTTCTAATGTGCGAGTCTGTGGCGATGATATTATAAAAGATTACTCATGATATAATAATATATGTGATTTACTAAATAAAAAGAATAAAAATCATAAGTTATGAGCATAGTGATGAGGGCTTTTAAGATATATTGAATGGTTTAATATTTCTAAAAAACAGTAATTTATTATGTCACTCAAATATAATTTCACAAATTTATTGTAAACATATACGGTGTATGAAATTTTTGGAAATATTCGGTAGTTTTTGTGATACACGCTTAATGAATAGTGACTACATATAATTTAACAAAAAATTAAATAAAATAGTGACTACATATTGCAATGCCCATGAATATATTGATACTCTAATACCGTGTTTGGATTGAAAGAATAAAATAAAGAGTAGAATAATTCATTCCACTTGAGTCGGAATGAGTCATTCCAAATTCATAAATTTGAGAGAAATGAGAATGATTCATTTCATTCTAATGAAGCAACCAAACACAATTTTTTTCATTCCATAGAAATGATTCATTCCATTCTCACTCTCATTCCTCCAATCCAAACGCAGCATAAATCCAAATGCTGACTAGATCATATCACTCCGTCCCAAATTAATTGCACAATTTTGACCATTTTAAGTCAAATTGACTATTTTTAGAATTAATAATTAAGCATATATAAATATATTTTTAAAATTATAAAAATTGGAGTTAGTAATAAATTGTATATACTTTCTTTTGGTTATAATCTCTTCACCTATATTTTAGCAAAAATAGTAAAAAGATTAATTCTAAAAAAAGTCAATTTGACTTAAAATGGTCAAAATTGTGCAATTAATTTGGGACGGAGGGAGTATCAATAATGGTCAAAGCAAAATTACAAAAGAAATGCCATAATATGCTTGTATTACTTTTTTGTATTTAATTTTCTTTTTCCTTTCTGATAATAATATGGTGGAGGTCTCGCTATTAACAAGAGTGTGGCCAGAAATTCAAGTGAGAGGGGGTCAAAGAAATTACTTCCTCCGTCTTAAAATTAAAGTTTTAGTTGACTTTTTGCGCATATTAAAAAATTAGTCAAATGACAAAATTATTTATATTTAAATTCTTATCTAATTGCATAGTTTTTCTGCACATAACTAGTGATTCTTCATAAATATACATAAAAAATAGAAATATGACATTAAATACTAAGGAAATTATAAGCAAATTATTATAAAAAAAATAAATTATTTAAATTAAGTAGACATTTAACTTGAGATTATCTAAAATAATAATAAAGACTTTTATCCTGTGACAAAAGGAGTATTGTGTTTAAATAGACCCGACAAATGGGCGGGTTCGGGCGGGTGATAATGGATTTGAGTTTATTTGGGTTGGGTTTATGGGTAGAAAATTATGTGAATTATAAATGGACATAGGTGGATATAGGTTGTACATGTGTATGTCATTTAATTCTCATACTCTCTAAATATTTTTCTCTCATCATCTCGTTTATTTAATTTTATCACTTTCTTTCTAAGGAATTATATATCACATTCTCTCTCTAAAATTGCATATAAGTGATATCACTTTATTTTATTTTATTTTTTTGCTAAATAGTGGTATCACTTTCTCTAAACTATACTTTTAATATTATTAAATTTATAAATTGTTACTTCTTCAATTCTAAAATTAGAGATGTAATTTAATTTTTGATGTCAAACGACGGTATATTAAATTTTAAAATCGGTAAAACTCATAAAAATTTAAAATAAAATAAATTTTGTGGTTAATAGTTTTTGTTATATTATATATAATTATAATAATTGTATCTATCAACTAAAATTAAGTTCCGAGAAAAGACAAATACACAAAAAATGTAAAAAGAAAAAAAGAAAAAGCACTCAAGATTTAGTGTCAGTACTCTTCTTTAATTGATTTTCGCAAACTTATTTAGTGTGAGCAAACATGAACTGCCTATTGAGTTTTAACCCATGTTGCCAGATGTATGTTTGAAGTTAAATTTGGAGCATAGGGATTACCAAAACAAGAAAGCTAGATCATTAGATCAATACTCAAATAGTATACAATTCAAGAAAGTGACATAATTTTATATCAAGAGTAAATCTATAGAAATATTACATTTACTCTTATTTTCTCGATGCGCAACTAGATGGGTTGTTTTATATCATTTTTTTTCTTTTTTTTTAATTCCTTACTTCTCTGCCCTGCAGCTCAATGGGTCCTTTTACATCACTTTTTTTTTACTTCCTTGCTTCTGTATCCTCTCGGGCTCTCATGCATCTCTCTCTTTCTCTCTTCGTTTCCCTAAATCCTGAGAACCCTAATCACTCCAAATCACTCCAGTGCCAAATTGGCCGGTGCAAAGAATTGTGGTCGATGAGTAGAGAACATAACCAACAACAACAGGCCTGGTTCCACTCTGGAGCGAATTTATTGTTGCCTTTTCCTTCACTGGCAGATGATCTACTTCCGTAAGGCGATTATAGATCCCAAACAATAAATTCGCTCCAGAGTGGAACCAAGCTTGTCGTTGCTCGTTATATTCTCTACTCATCGGCCACAATTCTTTGCACCAGCTAATTTGGTACTGAAGTGATTTGGAGTGATTAGGGTTCTCAGGATTTGGGGAAAAAAAGAAAGAGAAAGATGCGTGAGAGTCTGAGAGGACAGAGAAGCAAGGAAATAAAAAAAAGTGATATAAAAGGACCCATTGAGTTGCAAGACAGAGAAGTAAGGAATTAAAAAAAGAAAAAAAAATGATGTAAAACGACCCATTCAACTGCATATCAAAAAAATTAGAGTAAATATGATGTTTTTATAAATTTACTCTTATATCAATTGTCTTTCTATAATTTATCATATTCTCCTATAATACTATATTACTACGAGATCTCGCTTATTAATCTAACTGAAAAGCTGTCTTCTCAAATATATTTTAATAATGCTAAACGTTGAATGTACAAGATTTTGTGTCGTGCACCTGCTACATGTGCAATGACTAGTAGTAGCACATGGAAAGAAAATGAAAATATATTTCATCCATTTTATAATAAAAATATTATTTAATGAAACAGATCCAAAAGGTCACGATGCGTGATGAGAAGATTGAAGACAATAAGTTATTTTTTTTCGTACTTAGACTCTTTTCTCCTATATTAGGATAAATTATTAAAATAGATTAAAACATTCAAAAAAAAAAAACTTTTTGTGTTTTACAAAGCGAGCATCATCGGTTAACTTTTTTAATTATTTATTAAAAATAGAACCTCAATTTTTTTGATAAAGACAAATAGAGGTGAGCGATACAAAATGGTGTTTTGTAATTTTTTAAAACAGTGTTATTTTAAGGGGACAACTCACACAGAAACGTAAAATGACTCTTATATCGTGTGTGTTCTTTGATAAAATTATAAAATAATGTAATATTCTCAAATTTATCAATACAATTTCATTCATGTTAGTATTGTTAATCTAATCACCCGATAAATAATAAATATTATACACTATATTTTTAAAATTTATAAATTTTACAAACTGAATTTTTTATGAAGCAAAGGGAGTATATACATTCGAACAAAGAGATTGTTAGGTAGCTTCTTTTGACTTAGGAAATATAAATATATTGGTTAAAAGTATGAAAAACTTTTAATGGTGAAGTAATTAACTTTAGTAAAGTTGAAGGTGAAACTATGTAAAATAATATGAGTATGAAAAACGTTTAATGGTGAAGTAATTAACTTAATTAAGTTGAAGGTGAAACTATGTAAAATAATGGTAAAACAACATTTTCTCAACTTTATTTTGGACATTTTCTCAACAAAAAAAAAGGTTTAAAGCTTTTAAGTTAATTTTTTAGTATAGACTAAGAAAATAACACACACAAATTATTGCGATAATTAAGAAAATATGTTTCAACTAATACATTGGCAGATAAAATTTATTTACATTTTATTATGTGATTAAAATGATTGCAAAAACGAGTCAAAATAATTATATTTTCATCTTATATAATTTTTTAAAAATGTAATTGTTTTAGAATACTATCAATATCATTTTCTTTTTTAACTAATTTCTAACAATTATAATTTTGAAGTATTAGCACCATCACCAGTTTACGAAAATGCTGATGATTGAGCGTTGTGGGGTACTACTATAAATTATAATACTAGCATTTTCAACGTATCCTTTTGCCCCCAAACAAACAAATTGTGCCCACTCCTTTTGAACCTGGAGATCTCTGCTCACCAATCAAATTATTGAATTTCAAAACTTTCTAATTTCATATCCCTTGCCCTTAACTTTTGTCTCCCTCCTACCAAGAGGGGAATTTAAAATCCAGAGTAAATAGTATAATGAAAGGTTAACTATGTGTTGTAAACATTGTTTATTTGTGTTTGAATAAAAATTTCAGCGTTGAAAATATCACTTTTTAATAATAATTATATATATATAATTTTAAAAAATTAAGGTCGATGAAAGAGTATAAATAAGTTCTCATTTATTCATTTATTCATAATAAGTAACACATAAATACACTAAGAATTATCTCTTTTTATTGAAAATAGTAGATCCTATTTATAGTACTTTTAAGGGTAAGCTAGAATATGGATAATATTGTATATTAAAATTGTGTATTTTAAATATTTTTTATATGATAAAACTTTTTTATATTTTAAAAATCTTTTGTGGGATAAAGGGAATATCAATTTGAAATCCTTTTTTAATTAAAGTGAGAGTTACTACCCCTTTTGGAGAATCTTTAGAGTTTTGAATCCACCTAATTTAGTAGTACTCCATTTTTAAAATTAGGGATCATACATTAAATAAAAAAAAAGTCTTAAGAAAAGTTTTATTTTATCAAACATATCTTAATCTTTGTGAGAAATATAAATTTAATTGCACGACAGTAGTCAATCTACATAGAAAATATAAATGATGATATGTTAAAATTTTAGTTTTAAAAAAATATATTTTTAATTTTGAACACAATGAGCATTATTCATTATATCTCATTACTGTATTACTTCCTTCGTACCATAATTGAATATAAATTTGACTTTTTAAGTCAATTTATAGTTTTAACATTTAAAATTAAATCAAATGTAAACTCTAGATACTAATGGCCAAAATATTATGAAAAAAAATATTGAAGAAAGGAAAATGCATGTTCCATTCACATTACCATTTCCCGATAATATAAATAATTAAATGGAAGGTCCAACTAACTCAACCCTACTACTTCGCAATCTACCTTGTAAGATGGGCTTGGACCCTACAAAATAAATTTAGAGTCCTTCTACGGCGACCGGACTAGCGACCGTCGGGATTTTTTTTTTTTTTATATATTATAACATTGTTTTGTATATATATTCAAATTACACTTAAATCACTGTTTTTTATAAATTTTAGTTCCAATAAATCTTATAAATTTTTTGGGAGTCAAAAGAAAAAAAAATTAAAAAATAAATAAAAATTCCAACCGGTCGCTAGCCCCGTCGTTAGACGTCGGTCGCCGTAGTATTATTGATAAATTTATGGATCAAAAAGAAGAAAGTCTATTTATTCGGAAACAAACAAAGCCTTAGTGCTATACACTATCAAAATGAAATCGCCAAATATCAATTTATTCGGAAACAAACAAAGCCTTAGTGCTATACACTATCATCCTTCATGTGTGACCACCGAAAGTGGGGTTTAGTTTGGTCCAGAAGAGACATAAGTGATAGATCGAAATTATTAGGAAACATCAGTGACAAAATTGAAAAATTATAGAATAAGAAAAACTTTTATGAAAATACTTATTGAGAAGTTGAATCATTTCCTCCCTTAATTATTCCTTAATTAAATAACATAATTAAATCTGTTGTTCCACCTTCTGTCTTATTATTAGTATCACGTAATTTTTGTTTATTCAAAATTAATTATAAATAAATGAAAAAAATATACCTCTCATTAATACATAATTAGGATTTATCCGCACAATGTGTATGAGATTTAAAATATTTCGAAATTATAATTAGTGAGAAAAATGAGTGAGGAGAAGATAAGAGCGAAATAAAGGAATAATAAGAAGTAGGAGACAAAAAATAAATAAATAAATAAAATTTTACTTTATCCCAAGCAGCGATAATACTATCCTACAATAATTGTCTTATATACCAAAAACAATATCATTTCCTCCATACGCTCTATAGATCTAGATAATATTGATGACATATATATTAAAATAAGTATTAATGGCATATTATATAAGACAATATTTTAGACCAAAAATTTAAAACTCATTTATAAGAACAGATATTTATTTTCTAAATTTAATTGTAAAAATACACTATAATCGCATAATTTAATATACACTTTTACGATATTAAAATATTAATAATCAATTAGAAAAGAGACACGAACTGGTTCAGCCACTCAATCAATACTATAATAAGTAGTTATTACTTTTTTAGGAATAATTCATAGCAAATATTTATTATGGATTATAATAGGACAAACACTATCATTAAACATCCATTACAAGAATAAACAGTCTAGATTAAAATTATAAAAACATCATCCACTACTAATAGTAGCAGACAACGGGTATATCCGCTATTATTAGTAGCGGATGTCGTAATTCCAGTTATAATCTCGGTTGTATATTCTTGTATTGGACGATAGAGATAGTGTTTGTCTATTTTTTTTATCTATAACATCCCCTACTTTTTAAATTATTCGTTTAGAAAGAAAATTAACGGTGATTATACAGATTTGTAAATCATGTATATTTGTGTATGTGTGTGTGTGTATATATATACATATATATACAGTCCGGCTCTTCGACGAATCAGTTCGCTGACGAACCGGCTATAGCGACGATTTTCACCGTTGCTAAAGGCTATGGCGACGGTGCATATATATATAAACCGTCGCCATAACATTTTACATATATATACAGTCCGGCTCTTCGACGAATCAGTTCGCTGACGAACCGGCTATAACAACGATTTTCACTGTTGCTAAAGGCTATGGCGACGGTACATATATATATAAACCGTCGCCATGACATTTAGCGACGATGAAAACCATCGCTATAGACCGGTTCGTCAACGAACCGGTCCGTCGGAGAGCTTGGGTGCATATATATATATATATATATATATATATATATATATAACGACTGATCCATAGCCAACGTTATATGGTTAAGGTTATCCTTACAACAGATCTCAATTGTCCATCCGCGGTCGAACGGTAAAGAGGACCTCCCATCCGCAGTTTAATATGTAGGTGTCCGTAGTTTAATACTGCAGATAGGATGATTGTCCAAAATACACTTCGTCAATTCGTAGTTTAATCTTGTAGACGCTAGGTATAACAATTGTTAATTCTTGAAGACGACTCCGTTTTAGGTCATACGGTTTGTCCGCATAACTAAATTACGGACACCAAGTCTATTAACGATATATTCCAAACGACGTCGTTTTTGGTGAACCACCAGTCTGCATAACTAAACTGCAAAACTCTAAGTGTAATATAAAACAGTCAAGTACTAAACTTTATCTGCGTTTTTCATAGCACGACTTTTGTATCTCATCTCATTTTGGCAGTAGCAATCTGGATCTAAAAGAGTTCGATTTAAAGCTATCAAATTTTCTATTTCTTCTTGCATATTATTGTTCTTACTGATTCATGTGATCTGAACTAATGAAAAACATGTATGGCTAAATATTTGTAAGGATATATACCGCAATATGTTGTCTCATATGTTTCATACTATGCGAAAATACTTCACTCCATTGTTAAATTCCATTTGTTTAGCTATGCATGTTTCTCATCGTCCTAGATAACATGAATCTGCAATAAGAATATACAAAAATGACGGAATGGAAGATTGATAGATTTAAATCGAACTTTTTTTTGTTTGAGGCCTAATTCGTAGAACTAAAGTGCGGATTGTAAAAAATATTATTTTATTCGTCCGCAAAACTAAAGTGCGGACGGACGATAGAACAAATCTAGTTACCCTAATTGATCCCTTTTTCTCATCTATTTTCTCGTAAAAGGTTCGATCAACTTGAGAGAACATAACAAATACTGAGCATACTAGATTACTTTTATTTATTCCTTTCTCACATGCTTATACGTTTGAGAGAGCATAGCCTATTAATAAGCATACCAGGAGGCAAACATCAGCAAAAATCGATAATCTGTAATTTAATTTTTACAAGTGATTTATTTGTTTTGCCATGAATTTGTTTGCTGAGGAATCATTTTGTTCAATTTCAAGTACTGAGGAAGAATTGCATGATAATAATGACGTAACAAGTCTAGTTGCTGATACCATTCCTTATGTTGGTCAAATTTTTGATACGTTGGAACATGTTGGAAATTTTTATAGAAAATATGCGAAACGTGTTGGATTTGAAGTAAGAATAAAAACTAGCAGAAAATATGTGAATTCTGAAAATTTTTGTTTTAGATTGTATCAGTGTCGTAAAGCTGAATATATGGTTGTTAACAAAAATAAGATTGTAACTAATAATTAAGATAATAATAATAATAATAATAATAATAATAATAATAATAATAAGGAAAAGAGAAAGAGAGACTCTATTGATAGAACATAATGTAGAACAAAAATATATGTTGTGTATAATAAGAGTAAAGATAATTGGTTTATGTCTACTCTTAAACTGAATCACAATCATGAATTTGTGTCATCAAGTAAAGTTTCACAAATTCAAACACAAAAATATTTCAGGAGTTGCTGGGTATTTGATTGAAACTTTTAATAATGTTGGGATTAGTTCAAATAAGATGATGAATGTTCTTAACTCATTGGGAGGAGGTATGAGCAATGTTGGGTTTTTTGAAACGGATGTGCGAAATATAGTTAGAGATATTAGACATGATAAGATGGATTTGAATGATGCACAAGCTTCAATAGATTACTTGAGAAAGTTGTAGCGTGAGAGCCCGAGTAGATTTTATTTTAGTGTCAAACTAGACGTGGATAATCATATAAGATGTGTTATGTGGGTAGATTATCGGTCAATACTTGCTTATCAAAATTTTGGTGATGTTGTTACTTTTGATACCACATACCGAACAAACAAATATTCCATGTCATTTGCTCCTTTCACAGATATAAATCATCATTACCATTCTGCATTATTTGGGTATGCATTATTGAGCAATGAGACTGAGGATACATTTGTATGGTTGTTTGAGCAGTGACTTGAATCAATGAATTTCAAACATCCCATAACCATTGTCACTGATCAAGATCATGCTATATCGAATGTGATTGTTAGGGTTTTTTCTAAAACACACCATGCATTGTGTATGTGACACATTAGCAAAAAATATCTTGAAAAACTTGGTCATGTCTATTCTTCGCATCTGACTTTTAAGTCAGATTTTAACTACTGTGTATTTAAGTCTTTAAGTATTCAAGAATTTGAGGACAAATAAAAATTGTTGATGGAAAACTACGGTCTGCATAATCACGAATGGTTGAAATATCTGTATGAATTAAAAGAAAATTGGATTGAGGTGTATTCAAAAAACATTTTTGCAGCGAGAATGACTACCATTTCTAAGAGTGAAAGTATGAACAATTTTCTTAACAAATATATAAATAGTAGTACATGAATTAAATTTTTTATTTTAAAGTCTCAAAAGCTATTTACAAACAGTACATCAGAGAGAAACAAAATAATTATATTATAGTCAATTGTGCAAGAAAATTTGTTCTTAAAGATTCGTTAGAGATGCATGCAGCTAAAATATATACCAAAGAAATATTTCGACGTTTTCAAATTGAACTGACAAAATCGCACAAGTTAACTTCTAAAAAGGTACGTGAGATGTGATTCAGTAATTGGCGTTTCTTCGAGTATTAGAGTTAACTGCATAGCTTGAATTTGTCACATACTCTCAAAATCACCAGCATAACTTGGCTGATACATGTAAGGGGAATGAGGTGTTAACTGCATTTTGGGTTCCTCCTTAACTAGAAATGGGAACTCAGACCGTTAGGGGGATCCTTGACTAAATGGATCATAATTGGAGAAGGACATATCTTAGGTTAATTGATCTGATGGAACATTGGGGATGGTGTCATTTGGATCTTCAAAAACCCCTCGGTTTACTTCATTAAAAAGTACCGACCTTGCATACCACTCCTCGTATACATGGCGATGGTTGTATACGGGTGGTACTCACAAGATATTCCGCACGAATGCTCGAGTCAAATTAAGTTATAATGAAAATGTACATATGATTAGATAATTGTAAAAATATGTTGGTAAAGTTTAAAATTATCAACCTTAAAACTTACAAGGTTCATAGCATCGTACTGATCAAATACGCCACGTGGAGTGTATGTCTTATTTAGGACAAGTTGTGGTTAACTACTTCTGGTACAGGTCATCTGTCGATACCACTTTAGATAATCAGCCAAAATAACGGACTGTCTGGTTGCCACCACAAAGTCTAGAAGAATGTCTTGACATGCATACCATGTAGCAATATAATCTCCTCGTTCCTCAATATATTGATTGTGTGGATCCCTTCTAGCCCCCGTCTCAGTTTGATCATATTTATCGGGGCCTGGGGAATATCTTGTAATTCTCTAACTTGTCTTAATACCCGATCTGGCATTTAAAATTCTACAACATCCAGTCAAATTAGAAAAATACGTGAGGCTCTACCAAACCAAGCTGTTTGATACTCCTGTGCCACGAAATGATCAAACCTCGCATATGACATCCACCGTATCATTGCAGCCGTCGTCAAATCAAATTTGCCTCTATAAAAAATTGATTGTGATGGGAGTATAGTCTTTTATTGTCTTGTGTTGTGTTTTTATTTCTTCGGTAGGCCCACGTTCTTGCACGGGGCAACCATTGCTCGAGGCCCTTTGCATAATTAGGCCTACCGATAGAGAGACGTTCGTAAGCTCAAACCTATATACTAAATTAACATGTTAAATGATCATAACTAGTTTATGAAATGATAATATGAATTTAAATATAAGTGCAGGAAATAAGATACCTGAAGAAGGGGTAAACAACTACTGATGTTCTTTACGTCGATTCGGGTGGTTTTGTGTAAATTTCTAAATAAACATGCCAAAACCGCTGCTCCTCATGGATAGTAAGAAACTTTATCAACATCTTCGACAAATAAAAGATATCTCGCATGCACCACATCGCAGTTTAATGTAAGAAATAATATATTCCCAATAACGAACAATACATAAGCTTGGTATAGGATTAATGTACGTGTAATAGGTGTACCAATAACCCACAATCCTAAAATGAAAAAAAAAACATATTCTAAGGTAATTGTCATCTCACTCATGGTTAAGTGAAATATGTTTGTCTCACTCTGCCAACGCTTCACCAATACTTATATCAATGAAGCATTTAATTGATTACAAACATTGGTGTTTGCGAATATTCCAAAATCTCATTGCTTACATAATTATTTTTGAGCATCATTTAACATCCACACATCTAAATAGCGTTCATTCTCATCAGTTCTTAAGGAACGCGTAAAATGAAAATTATTTCATACAATTGTAAAAATGTGGTTAACTTAATCTAACTATTGTGTATTATTGATCGGTCCGGAAATGAAATTCATTTTTTCAAACTAAAGCAAAAATTTTAAAAATTATATATCAACAATTTTTTTGATATTATGATTATTATAACCATACAATACTGAAAACAAAATAACCCTAAATCAAACCAATATATTGAAACATAATAAATGTAAGTAAATAATGAAAACTACTAAAAATCATTCATCGATGTATATAACAAATATTGATGTATACAACAAATGTTTGTAGCCAACAAGTCTTTGTATATAACTATTTTGAGTGTATTCAACAAAGAAGAATACAATCATATATATGGGGATATATGACGAATGTAAAAGACTTGCATGACTTCGATTTAGCAAAGATGGAAGGAATAAATGCTTGTATTGTTATTTGATCTGGTCGTTGTTAAACTCTCAAAATCGCAGAGGTAGTCTAGATCTGTGAGGAAGGAAGAAAGCTATCTAGTTGATATTGAATATTTCACTTAGAGTCTACAATTTAGTTCTACGGACTGGTGGTTCGATCACTAGAAACGATGCTTTTTTTAGATTATATCGTTAATAGACTCAATGTCCGCAATTTAGTTATGCGGACAGGTCGTATGACCCAAAACGGTGACAGTTATACCTAACGTCCGTATGATTAAACTACGGATTGACGAAAAGTATTTTGGACAATTATCATATTCGTAGTATCAAAGACACTTATATATTAAATTACGAATAAAAAATTCTCTTTATCGTTTGATGTGCGGATAAACGAGTGAGATATGTTAGAAGAACAACTTTATCGGGTGTGTGTATATATATATATATATATATATATGTCTGCTAACACAGAATTTCTAACACGTTCAGGTCTAACCATGGCTGATAAACCCTCTCTCACCTTTATTTTCTCTCTCATCCTCCTCTTTTCTCTCTCCACTCTCACCACCGGCCGGCTCATCGCCAACGACACATCGTCAACCTCCTCAGATCTCATATCCGACGGTTTCCACGATGATTTCCGGATCCAACAGGTGCTCCGGCTCAACCCGTTTTCCGCATCTGAAGAAGCTTGCGAGCAGACTTACGGCTTCTTGCCTTGCACGACCACTGTATTCGGCAACTTATTTCTCATCCTTGTCTATGGTTATCTCATGTTCCTTGCTGCTACTTATCTCTCCGGCGGAAGCGAGCTGTTGTTGGAAATTCTCGGTCCTGGCATCGTCGGCGGCCTCTTTCTTCCCGTCCTCGGCGCTCTTCCCGATGCCATGCTCATTCTCGGTACCTACTTTCATTTCGATCTCAATTTGTTTGCATCATATACCAGTGTTTGAATCAAAGCATGAGTTAGTATCTCGGTGTTGAGAATTCTCTGGAAATAACTAATTTTTGTTTTGACTAACTGTTTTGATCTAAATCTCTTATAAATTTATCTGATTTTTTCTAACTGTTTTTCTAATTGCCTAACTGTTTTCAAGATGTGATATATTAATTATATGTTCTAGTCAATTCTTGTTGCTGTTTAGTTTTTGTTTCATTTGAGATTATAAACTGATGCTTTCTGTTTTGGTGTTCATTTTGCTTTAGAAGTTTTCAAATAATATTATTATAAGCAAAAGAGAAAGTTGTTTGAAGAAAATAAAAAATGAAGCAAAGAGGAATAAAATAAAATATCTTGTTTATTTTTTTTATTTTTTTTTCAATAATTGACTTGGTAGTTGGTAAGGGGAGTGGTTACATTTTTCGCTGTAAAATGCATTAGGGTAGTTTGAGTTCTTACTATTTTCGGCTCATTTAGAGCTCTTCTAAGATCTGCTGGTGAGATAAGCTCTCTTAACATGAGACATTGAGTTGAACTTTAGGATAATATTAACCCAAGCTTGTCTTGTTTAACTACTTAGTACTCTGCAATAATACAACGGGTGATGTTAGGGGTCTCAAATTTTGTCTTAAAAAAGTGTCTCCAATGATGTGTCAAAATAAAATTGGTTCGGTAAATTTCATGTGATTGACTATGCTAATTATCATTAAAAAATTTAATGTCATGTCATTTGAGATCCATTTGAAACTAAAAATTTGAGACCCCTAACATTACTTCAATACAAATGTTGTATGAAGATACTTGCGTTCAGCTTTAGGCCGACTCAAAGAAAGGTTCACATGAGATAATAAACTTCAGTTAGGCTCGTCAAATACTTGTATATGTAAACAGGGGCGGAACCAAGATTTATAGACAATAGGGGTGGATTTTAATTAATTTTTTTTTTGTAAATTAAATAAAATTTAAATATTGTAAACTCTCAAATCAAAAAATGTTCAAATATTAAATATAATATTGTCTACAAATTATAATGCCAGTTTTTTGTTAAACCCATACCGTGGAAATATTTCATGATAGTGTCACTATCAATGGTTTCAAATGCATCATTTTCGATGTAAGTAACTAAAGAATCATTCAACTATTTATCTCTCATTTGGTTAAAAAGTGTACTTTTACAACAATATTCATCGTTGAAAAAAATTCTTTTCACGGTAATGGTTGCAACCAACAAATAAACGCGAGAATAAAAATCAGTCTTATTCTTACTAACCAACTTTTGAGAAAGTCCACCAATTCCATTCACGTTACAAAATTTAGGATCATTTTTCGCATCAATGATTTAATTTTCAAGTTCATCATCAAGTCCCAAAAACTCCCATCTTAAAATTTTGAGTTAAAACTTTACAAATTGAATCAACCATTTTGGAGAAAAATTTATTTGGATCGAGATGCCATATGCATGGAAGTTGTAATTTCTTGTTGCCTTTTTTAAGTTTAATCCTTATGTAAGTCTGCCCTTTTAAATTTATTGAAATTATATTTTCACCTCTATACTGGAAAAATAAAAATTTGAACAAAAAAATGCAGCATAGGCAGCTGCCTATGCCTATGCTGCCCCCTAAATAGTTCCGCCCCTGTATGTAAAAGAAAAAACAGTTTGGCTGGTGGACTTAAGATGTCTAAAAGGACAGTATCTTGTCTTAATTATTTCATTTTGTGTTTTCCTCTTTGTTTTTGGTCCTTTTTCTTGGTGCTTCTGAATTTTGATTTACTGATGAATTGTGTTGTGTTGAGGTGTTTTCATTATTTTTTTTAGTTTGGTCCAATGTGTTGGTGTCAAGTAGCTGTGGTTAACATTAAACATCTTGTTTTCGTATTTGAACAAGATGCAATAGTATAATATAGACAGGGTCAAAAACATTATCAGATAGTTTCATTTCTTATTATAAGGCAGACGATCAAACCATATAATAGATAAAAGATCCTGCTGGGCAGCTATTATCTCGGTATAAAAATTGTCATTTCTTTTCTTTGCCAAACAATGTAATACCCTTCTGTTTCAAAAAATATAACAGCATTTTGCAAAGCGCTTAAAAATTAAGGAGAGTTTTTGTTCACTTCGATCATAAATCCCAACAACTCAATATATATAGAAATATATTATTTACAATGCTTACATTTATTTCAATTTTTAGACATCTCTACAAGCAACAGCTAGAGATAAATGAGTATTTTTCTTTGCATTTTTCAAAATTACTTACCAAAATTTATAAAAATAATATGTATACTTTATATTAGAAATTAATTTACAAGCACTTGTTCTTTTCAAAATTCATTTTGCTTATTTATTTTTGGCACAAAATTGAAACTCTTTTTGCTATTATATATTGGAATGTAGGGAGTACAATCTACACTTACCAAGCATATTAAAAAGTAATTCTACTGCGACTAAACTGAACCTGGATCCCAGCACACCTTATTTGAATAATTAAATCTATTATGGTAAAAAAGACTTCATAGGCATATAAATACTTACATAGTAGCAATTCTTAGCCAAGAGCATACTTTTTTGCAGAGAAAAACTAAATATTTATGTGATACTTTCTAGGATTACTGCTCTGGAAGCACTCTGTTTGTATCATATAGCAGTGCTAAGTACTAGTTTATGTTTCTGAGGGGTGCTTTATCTACTTAACCCCCCAAGTACCTTTATAGTTAATCTTCTATTACTGTTTCAGATATTTTTGATGATCAATTATACATTCTATCTGACCCACGTCGTGACTTTTTCAGTTTCTGGACTATCTGGAAGTGTAGAAACTGCTCAAAGTCAGGTTTCAGTTGGAATGGGCTTGCTAGCTGGTTCCACGGTTATGCTTCTTACAGTTATATGGGGAACATGTGTTGTTGTTGGCAAGTGCGACATACAAAACTCTGTTGCTATAGATGGGAAAGATACACAAGGATTTAGCTTGACTGGTTTGGCCTTTCACTTGAATCTTGCTAAACCATGTTGCATGACTTTAATTGAACTTTTATTTTCGTGCCATTTATGATTACTGAAAAGCTACTTCAACCGTATTCAACTTTTAGGCGTTTCATTGAACATCAATGACATTAGTATCTTCTTTTCATAGTTTTGGTCTTCTTGCCTCACATTATCCAGAAACAACCATACACAAGCTTACGCTGATTAGTTTCTGAATTTACTGGTTCCTGGTTGTAGACACCTAAAGAATAACTCCAGTAAACATAGCTTACTACCTGATACAGCTGGTCATACACATAATCTATTCAGTAGAAAAGATTAGAATATCATTTGGCAATATCATTACACCTACATGAAAACTTTCTCAACTGTGTGTTGCATTCATTAAAAGTAGAGAATAAGGATTAGAAAAGCATTTACCATCCACATGAAAAATTTAAGAGCTCGACTCTCATCTCTAGTTAGAATCAACAATATTCTTATCAGAGATGTGTGAAACAACCAGACATCCAATACATCATACGTTCCATAGATCTTCTGCATTTAATCTGTTTCTAATGCAACTAGTTTTCATCTGGTTTTACTTAAGAATTCATTAAGATTTATATGGACTGAACTAAAATATTCTTAATCTGCACTTTTTAAAGAAAATTGCTAAAGGTTGTAGCATGGGCATTGTGTCCAGCTATCCTCCAAATGGGAAGTGCAAGATTCAAATATGGTTATGACATGAGTCAAACTTAGGGCCTCCCACATCTGGTCATCATTATTTTATTGTTGAATTTTATGTTGTCCAGAAGTTTCTGGAAGACTAAAAAAGCTCAGTTGCCTGCAATTTGAGAAAATTTCTGATCTGCAGTTGTTTGAGCAGTTTGGATGCCCTGATGAAATCACTTCTCGGGCAAGTTGCAAAACTTTCAAATCTAATTATGGCTTTAGCATGCTTATAACCAATAATACCAATAGAAACACAAAGCCATTACAAATTCCAGCCCATTTATGTATCTTCTCAGAAAATGTGCTATTGGGATGAATTTTAAGGCATGCAAGGTGCCAATGTAATAATTTGTATATAAAATTTTAAGTTATTCTTTAGCACCTAAAGTGCAATTTAAAATAAAGATACCAAGTATTTAATTTCTTAACTTACCAACACGGTAAAACAGGTATATGTTTTTCAAATTTTATTTAAGAATTACTGATATGGACAAAAAATTTGTGTGTGTGGGTTGTTTGTGTTAATTTTCTCCCAACTGCTAATTTGAGTCTTCATTATGGTGCCATATATGGCTATTAAAAATCTTGATTGGCTGTCCTACAATTTTGCTACAGAGATTTCCATGATTGTTTAAAGGGGCTTTATCATTGATTAGTTACTCCACTGTTGCAGGTTCTGGTGTTAGTACTGATATCTGGACAAGCTATGCTGCAATGATAATGGCTGTATCTGTAATCCCATTGATCGTTGTACAGTTTCCACAAATTTTGCTTTCAAAATCTGGAAGACATTTGGTGGTCTTGATTGCCCTTATTATCTCTGTCTTGCTATTAATTTCATATTGCCTTTATCAGGTAACCAGACATATACATGCATACATACATATATATATATATATATTATAAATATATATAAATTGTATGTATTTACTTGCAACTTCTGTTTGAAATCTATAGCGGAATTAATTCTACTTCCTTATTCAAAGCCATTTCTACTTTTATTTTTGGAATCTGTTTCAGGTATTCTCAGAAGTAACAGTCAAACCTATTAAGAAGTTCAGAAAGAATAGTGAAGTTAGAGAACATATCCACAAATTATTTAAAATTAGAAAAATATGCATACGTATCCCATGCTTCTAATTGAATATCAATTTAGGTTTCCTATCTAAAAACTTCCACTTAGATTTTGAGTGCACCCTCTCTCTAGCAAAAAGAAAATCTTCTCTAGTGCAAGGGAACTTGATCGTTGCTTGATTACAAAGCATATTTTTATGCTTAGTGTGTCCTTAGAAAGAGTGCGATTGTCCTGATCAGCTGAATTTTTTTATCTGAGCATCTGAATGCTTGTTCTGTGAACCACAACCTGTCATTATGATTTGTGCCTTGCAGTATTGTTAGCTTCTGTAGCTATTTTTGTTTATCTTCTCAATTTCTTTCTTTCACTGTCGTTGACTTTGCTCTAAAAAATCTTATGCAGGTATTCCAGCCTTGGATTCAGAGGAGAAAGCTTGCTTATGCAAAGCACAAGCATGTAATATCCGGAATTCTAAAACATCTAAAAATGCGGGCACTTGGAAGGCTTTCTACTGATCAGGGAACACCCAATGTAGAAGTTCTAGAAAAGTTAGTTTATCGATAAAACTTTCTATTGCTCTTTTATCGAGCATCCCCATTCTCTTTTTATCAAGCCTCATTATGTGTTTACTAACTTTGTCGAGGATACTGTGACAGGCTTTTCAAGGCAATTGATGAGAATAATGATGGACGCCTTTCAGCTGCTGAATTAAAAGCCCTGATTCTAGGAATTCGGTTTGACGAGATAAATTTGGATGAAGATGATGCTGTCAACAAAGTGATGAAAGATTTTGACACATCTTCTGACACTCACGTTGATTTCCAAGAGTTCGTCAATGGAATTGGAAAATGGCTTGATGAGGCAAGGAGTTCAAAGGTTGATTCTCTTGAGGCTGGTCCTGAAACATTTAAGTACCTTACTCACTTTCACGAGGTATGTGGTTATTTTATTATCACGACAGTTGAGCTTTCTGTACTACTTAAGTTACGATAGTTTTGAGTGCATTGGCAGCATACAAAGAGGGAACATGATCTTCTAGGGGACCAAAGTGATGAGGTTGTTGAGGGTGTAGAAAACGCCAAGTGGACAACCATAAAAGCTGTACTGCTGTTGTTGCTGGGGACTGTTATTGCAGCTTCATTCGCTGATCCTCTGGTAGATGCTGTTGATAATTTCTCTAGTGCCACAAGCATCCCTTCTTTCTTCATCTCATTCATTGCTCTGCCCCTGGCAACCAACTCTAGTGAGGCAGTGTCGGCAATTATCTTTGCTAGCCGTAAGAGGCTGAGATCTGCGTCCTTAACATTTTCTGAGGTTTGTTTCTTTTTGGTTTTCTCATATATTGCCAGAGTATATATTTATAATGTTTGCTACACCTTTTTCCGGGTTTAATTGACCCTCTTTTGACGAGTGTTTATGGCATGTATTTTAAGCTGCGTTGAAAACATATTTATTTAAAATAGCTTTATATCATTAATATATTTGTATGTTATTTTTAACTACATTAATGATATGTCAAAAAATTATTATATAAATGGGTTTTCAGTGTGCCTTAAAATCCTGCCACTAACGCTCAATGAAAGAGGGTCAGTTAAACCCGAACAGAAGAGGGAGTCTGTTTTAAAATTTCTGTAAGATAGTTTTTTTAGAATTTCTGATGTCACTGTAAAAGTTATTTAAAATATTATTCACTAATAATTTAAAAGCAATTCTACTAGTTCCATTAGTGTATGTTTTGGCTTTGTGAAATTATTGGTATGAGAACTTTTGCCTCTCTGACAAGAAGTTAGTAAGAGGCCAACTGTTAGATGTAAATGGTGCATAATATGATATGCTACTATCATTCAATATAATTCCAGTATTTCAGAACTACAGATTATTCACATATTTTTCACCATGGGAACATGACATTGTTGCCTAACTGCTAACAAAAAATCATTTTTTTGTTCACTTTTCTGCAGTTGTATGGAGCGGTAACTATGAACAATCTTCTGTGTCTAGCAGTCTTCTTAGCCCTTGTTTATGTCAGAGGGTTGGTTTGGGACTTTTCTGCCGAAGTTCTGGTTATCCTAATTGTTTGCTTTGTGATGGGTGCACTTGGCAGCCTCCGCACCACCTTCCCTCTTTGGACAACTTCAATTGCTTTCCTGCTCTACCCTTTCTCCTTGGCACTGGTTTATGTTCTCGACTATGTTTTCGGTTGGTCATAATTATTCAGAGACGGCGTTAATCTCTGTTATTACACAAACTACCACTCTTTCATTCTCTCTTTTACTTTCTCATGTGTACATTTTTGAGTGACAGACAAAAAAATCAGTTGAGCTACGACATGGCAATTTTTCTAGATACTAGAAAGCCATGGCATCATCTGTGTGTTTTGGTATGTGGATTTTATTATCATCATGATTCATGGTAGTATGTTTCTGATTGGTTGTCTTTTTTGAGCTTCTCCATTGTGCCATTATTCCAGATTTCTCTGAGCTACATTCTAATGGATTGCTAAACATGTATAGCCGTGATTTTATTCTGATTCTACAGTAGTGATGAATAATTCCTGGTTTTTGAGAAACTTCAAAATTTATAACACCTTTGGGAATCATTATTTAACAAATCCAAAAGGAAAATATTAAGTTTCTGGACCATCTTCAGTTTATTTTTACATAATTACATGCGGCCAAAGTAGTAGATTTTAGAAAAAAAAATATGTAACTATACTTCAGTTTTTTCAGTCTAATAATTAATATTAATATAAAGGACTTTTTCCTGAAATATATTAATTAGTAGATTTTAGAACTATTAATTACACATGTTCCACAAGGTTGGTTTCATAAAAAATAATTAAATATTTTTTTAATATTATTAGAAGAGGGTTCGACTGTATGTGAGCCATGTGACTAATAATAATAATAATTTGCTGTAAAGGGCTCCCTGAAAAGCTAAGAAACGTCAAATGCAAGGGAGAGGAGAGTTTATTCAGCTACCAGCGTTTGTGGCAGTAGCGTTTGAACCTCCAAATGCACCGCAATAATTTTTGTGCATTGCGTTGAGGCTCAAACGATGCGTTTATAAGTTAAATAAATTGCGTTTAAAATAAGTTGTTACTAGATGACAAGATTTTTAAATGCGTTTAAACTTTTAAACGCTCTAAACGCACCAAACACTATAAACGCCAAATAACCAAACATACATTGTGCAAATATCAACTTATGTTTACAAAAGCAATAAGTTCAAACAGCGAAATTTCTTTGTACTGTAAGCTCCGTTTCATATCGGCGATTTTGAAAAGATCCTCTACTAAATTCTTTTCACGTGCTCTTTTCTTGTCTTGTTATAGATTTATTCTACTGTCATGTGGGAGCCTTTTTCCCCCCTTTGTGTGGACTTTGTTTTCATCATGACTCATGAGAGGATTATTATTATTATTATTATTATTATTATTATTATTATTATTATTATTATTATTGTTGTTGTTGTTGTTGTTATTATTATTGTTATTTTAAGATAATTTCATTATATGAAATCTTACTCTCTTTCGTGCGCGAAGGAGAACTATTTTTTATTGTTTTGATTGAAGATGATAATTTTTTTTAAATTTGTGTGGGTTATCCATTAACTGATTCTATTGATCTTTATTCTGATTTGAAATGTGTTATTTGTTTGAAAGAATTATTATTTAAAATTTTCTATTGTGTAACCTTCAATCTCTTCATGTATTTCGGATGGAACTTGGGAAAGGGAAATAAAGATTTTAAAACTGTTTCTTCCTTTACACTATTTTCCATGAGTCTTACTATATACAAGTACAAATTTTACGTAGATATTAAATACCGATATATAGATACATAAGATTAGAGAGAGTAAATAAAAGACCATCACATTATTGTTATATTTATTGTTTATACTTTCACATCAATCACAATATAATATAGACATAAAATAGAACATATAAATATCCTTTCTATATCAGCCTTCAATATTGGTTTTGTAGCATATACATTTCTTGTACATGCTACATTGGCAGGGCAAGCTTTTCTTCTTGCCTAATGACTAATCCATCTCTTATACAATTAGCTGGCAGAAATAAAAAATCTACAGATTTGAGAGGAGCCAAATGATTGTATCGAATCTATTTTATATTTTAAAGAGCAAACGGCAAGCTTATATTATAAAAAATTAAAATAAAGAAAAACTCAACATGTTTTTCACAAGTTGTCAATTATGTAAAAAAATAGAAAATGATATATATCGTGAAAGTTTATGTCGACTTTTTGATTGCCAATTACGTGAATAAGTATTAATGATAACCTTTTTTGGAGAGATGTATAATAAGTAAGACTCTCTTATAATTCATACAAATTCTATGTATTTATAAGTTTTGCAATTATAATTCAGCATAGATTTATAGCAATACATAACAAGACTCATAAAAAATTTGTCAATATCCTAATTAGAATTGTTTTGATAAATGATCATCCAATCTTATTGGATTTTTTTTTAGCTAATTTAAAACCGAATTTAAACTCACACACACTACTTTGTTACCGCAAATATTTGAACTCTCACCCTCTTAATGCACAAGGGGGTGGAGATAACTATTGAGCCAAAGTCATAGGTTTTATTGGACTTGTTTGTTGCCTTGACAGTCCTGAGTTCTTACATTTTAAGCTATGCAAGATATACAATAAACAAACAAAGAGGTCATCTTTCCCACTCTCAATCAGTTCACTCCCTCTGTGTGTACCATAAGCTCTCATCACCAATCTACAACCATAATGAAGTTCAGATTTCCTGACCCCACCAAAGCAAACACAAACAAAGCACAAGCAGATCCCCCACAAAAATCCACATGCAAAGGTTTGTTTAACAATGGGGGGTACTTGACTCATTCACCAAGCAAGTAAATAGACAGAAAGCACCCAAAATCAATACTAATGCTTACAAAAAGAGCAAAACCACCAAATATTTGTTTCATCAAATTATAATAAAACCCAAAAAAGAACTTATGCATTTGAATTTATCCTCTCCCCAATCTCATATGACCAATATTTGGGGTTCCTTTACACTCTCAAGCTTTAATTAGATATTCATCTCACATTTACCTATAAAACATCAAATAAGAAATTACTAACAAGAAAGATAATAAATCCGGGTTATTTAGCAAAAAAAAAAAAAAGGATAATAAATCCGGGTAATTTTCTCTTACAGAGAAAGAGCTGAGCTGCATATGAAATGGGCTAGCCTTTACAACTTCAAATTGAGATCAACGCTTTCTACTACTTCCCCGTTGCTGTTGCTTATAGTGCCTGCAGATTGACCATTTTGTGTATTTGCTGATGGCAAGAAGCTAAAGAAGGGTTGTTGTATCGACCGGCTCGGTCCTGGCCAGTGAACTGGATCATCAGTGGTTCCCTGAAATATAACAAATTCAATGATGGTTCCACTTAAATGGAATCAAGATATCAAAGCGGTTCAAATAACTATGAAAGTATACAAAATAAGTGTCAGGAAACAGCGAAAGGGCAAAATGCACTGTTGCTTAATGCTTAGTCTCACCTGGTACGGTAGAGCATCAAAGTCAGGAATTTCTTGACTATGGAGGCTTAGATATGATGAAGTGTGCTTTGGTTTTGGAGGCGCCAGTGTGAGAAAATCTCCATTGAAACCTCCATTTTCTTTGATCAATTTCTTCTTATTAGGCTCGGACAAACCACTTGAGCTAGAAGGGCCTTCTCTGAAAAGGGGTGCAAAACCATAATGTCACCATACAGCAATTCCATTTTTATTCCTAAAGGGAGATTCATAGATCAAATTAAGCTTACCTAAAAATGGGGTTCACTGGTTCAATATTAAAAGTACCATCATTGCTAAACGAAGCTGATTCATCTATTCTAGGGATGGTAGAAACATATGCCGGAGGAAATCTGCAGTTGAAAGAGGGGACTGGTGCATCATCTATCGAGAAGGGATATGACCTCTTCATGCCAACCATCTGTACAACATCATAACAAATTCACCATAGTAAAACACATTTTATTTTGTTATATTTAAGAAAATTGAGATGTATCCATCATTTTACAACTCTAGCTTCAGCAATTCTATATACTGCATCCAGAAGCATGTCATCCATGCATAGGAATTAAAAACTAGAGCTCAATTCTTCAAACAAAGAACGAGAATGGAATTGCTGATGAATTTTCGGTTCCTTTTTCTAAGTGTAGATTCATGCTACCAAACACAACATTATCATTCAAGAGAGAACAAATTACGAGTTATCTATCATACAGAACTAGAAAATGAAATTTCAGACTTTTAAGCGTCTCCATTTGATAAAGTAAAACTTAATCTACAATTCCATATGTGATGATATTATATAACAAATCTATGTATGCTAACACAGTAAACCCAAGGGTCAGACATCTGTTCTTAGCAGATACAAGAATTTCTAATCAATTCAAAGTGGAAAAAATATCCAATTTATACAAGTATAGTACTAATTAAACAAGAGAATGAGAGCAAGGGAAGGTTACCCTCTCTTCCTCAGGCCACAAAGGTGCGTGGTTGTTGCCACGATAGCTTTGGTTTGAAGGGGGCTCTATCTGAAAATTCATTAGAGATGATGATGAAGTACCTGATGGAACATTCACCTACAACAATATCACACATTTTCATCTTCATTAACAACAAAAGAACCACAAATCCCATAAAAACTAGAAGAAAATAAAAATAAAAATAACATGGCTAACCATGGATGAAGGACAAGGTTCCTGAAATTGTAGTGATCTTTGCATAATACCAGGCAGAGGCCAAATGGGGGTGTTGGATTCATAAGGCAAATTTACATTCGAACGAATCAAAGATCCATGATGATCCAACTTATGATTCTCCCCTTCAGGATTGTATTCACTGTTCCATAATTTAGACCAATTACCACTCCCTGAACTTGGAATGGCCTGCCACCCCATTTCACTGCCACCCACATTGTTTGGTATAGATATTGGAACCGAATTTGGACGCATAATATCAATGTTTGGAATTAAGGGCGGTGATCTAAATATTGAATTGGGCGAAGGAAGACCAGTTGGCGATGCGGGAGGTAAAGATGGGGAAAGGTTAGGCCTAAAACTGGTACATTGAACAGCTAGTGAAGAACAAGAGTTACTGGGTGAAATGATTGAATTGGGTGACAAAATAGTAGCTGATTGTAAAAATGCATCTTTCTTTTGTTGTTCCTCCAATCTAATCTTTTCAAGCTGAGCAACACCAAGCCCTCTTTGTGGGACTTTTTTTTGCTTCAACTTTTTTGAAGATCTACTACTACTACACCCACCACCACCACCAGTACCACCGTCTCCACCGCCACCGCCGCTGCTACTATTACTGTACCTCTGGGTTTGTTCTTCTTGAGCCATTCTTATTATCAGCCATCTAATTACAAATTAAATAGAGATTTTGAAACCAGAACCCAAATTGCTATTATATATAATGATGATCAAAATCACAATGCAAGTACTCAAAATCTAAGAAAATAAAATTTGAGGGGTTTGGGGGATTACCCAGATGGAAATGAATCAAAAAGAACCTTAGTCAAACAAAACAAATCTCCATCAATAGATTACACAAAATCTCGTAGCTCATGGAGCCAAGATCGGCAACTTATATGGAAACAAGAACACCCCATAATTCAGCAAAGATTGTAAATATAAAATATGTAAGTGTGTATATATAGGGAGAGAAAAGTAAGAATTTGAGAGCTTCGGATTTTTCTCAAAAACCAGTTTGTTTGAGCTGTCTGAGAGACAGATCAGATCACTAATCACTAATTACATAAAAGAAAAAAACCCAATTCAAATTTCAAACTTAAATGCAAATCTAGAGCAACTATTTGAATACTAATACTTAATTTCTGTCTTTCTCTCACTAATTTCTCGCCCAAATCCTCGCTCCACTCCTATTTTTGTTCCTAGACCGACTCTCAAGAACTCTCTGTTTCTCTCTCTATACCACACATATAACACACACAGTAAGTGCTGTGTGTGTTTCTCAATTTTTTCTCTCTTTTCAAAAGGATTAAATTGCCAATAGGCAATGTATTACCTCAGCCTGTTTATTGCCTTAATTCCTCCATTGTTGGCCTTATAAAGCTATTAGAGGATCAATGGGTCCATTCCTTAACTGTTACACCATGCATTAATACCAAAAGGTTAAATATTATCCATGGATAAGTTTGTTTGACTTTTTAAAGTAAATACATAAAATTAATGTTATTCATTTAATTTTTAAAATAATTAATTTTGTGGTATGAGTTGGATAGTTTCTAATTATTTTTGTAGTATGAGTATTATTTAAAATTAAATTAATTTTTATTAACTTCGAATTTAAAAATATTTTATCTAAACTTTGAGAATTCAATATTAATGCTAAAGTTTGAAATTTAGGGAGTATGATTTGTTTCACTTGATTCATTTTGTAATACATTATTAATTTGGATCAATTAATTACTCCTCAATTTTAAATAAAAAATACGTCTTCCGTCCCAAATCTCAATATATAGGATTATTATTGATTTTTTAAAATCAACTTAAAATATTTTTAAATTTAAAATTAACTTATATTTCTTTAATTTAAGTCAATAGGACGATAAATATGGTAAACTACCATTATATTTGAGCAACGTGGCTTATTATTACTTAGAAGAATGTATGTAGTTGAACGTTGGACCATAATGAGATTTGGTGGGACTACCAGTATATTTTCTGTTTGAAACCTAAAAAAAAAAAAAGAATTGTTATTAAAAAGTCAGAGCTTAATTATTAATTAATAATTAATAAAAAACAATACAGGAGGTATATAATAAAGCACCATGGGTCAGTTAATAAATGTAAAATATTATTGCACCATGCAGGATTCTATTTAGGGTGAAGGTATAATTGTTTTTGCCAAAGACTTTTGCTTATTTTAAAGTAGAAATCTCCATGTTCAAATATTAAACAATAAGCACTAATCTCACGTAACAAAAAAAATACAAGTCTCGCATAAAGAAAAAATATATTTGATTATATAAAAATATATTAAAATTCATACGTTTTCTTAAAAATTAAACAGAAAAAATATATCTGATTATATAAAAATGTATTAAAATTCATACGTTTTCTTAAAAATTAAACTTAAGACCTTTTTTTTGAATAAGAAGATAGATAGAAAAGGTTGTTAATTGATTTAAAAAGTTTAAAAATTGTTGTTTGAGGTGTAAAAATGGTCGGAAAATGACTCAATTCACTTGAGGATCGATCGAGAAAATATTATAATAAAGTAGGATTTTATTTTTTATTTTTTTTCTATCCTTTTTTCATACCCTTTCCTCCATCTTCAACAAGAGGAAGAAAAGAAGTGAAAGGAAAGTTCTTTATGGAGTAATTAATTCTCCTATCAAAATATCGCCTACATTTAAAGCAACTTTTATTTAGTCATTATTTACATAACTGAAATAATCATTTTTGTTGTTGGATATACATACTATATTCTTTCATGTAGATAATATTGACATGATTTACATCATTTAAAATAGTTTCTTACTTCCCAAGTCAATCGAGTTGGCTGCTATATTTTCGTCCCCCAAAATATTGTATTTTACTCTTAAAAAATGAATAAAATACAATCACAATGGAACAAAAATATACTCCTTCCGTTCTAAAATTAAAGATACAATTTGACTTTTGCGGTCAAACGATGACATATTAAACTTTAAAATTGATAAGACTCATAAAAGTTTAGAATAAAATAAATTTTGCAGTTAATATTTTTGTTATAGGCTACACAATTATAATAATTGTATCAATTAAAATTAAATAAATTTACATCAATTTCAAGTTTAATATGCCGTTGTTTAACCTCAAAAATCAAATTATATTTCTAATTTTGGAACTGAGAGAGTAACAAATTTTGAACCCTTTTTTTGTATCATTTAAAAACAAATATGATTCGTTCCAAAATATTAGAATTTTGTGTTTAAAAAAAATTAAACAATAATAATAAGAATTGTTATCCTCTTATGTCATAAATCACTATAACTCGCTACACATAGACTATCTATGAGGGATCTCATATATTATCAGTTTTAGACATCTCTAGAAACAACATTTAGAAAAGAATGAGGTCTTCTCTTTCTTTCTATTTTTCTAATTACTTACTGACATTTATATAAACAACAATACAACAAATTAATTTACAAAAAAAAAATCTATATGTTTTCTTAACCTAGGCTAAAGTAGTGTTTAGGCTAATGATTTTTTCCCCAACAATCAAGCAGTTTCTTTTTTCAAATTTCATTTTATTAACTTATTTTGAAACAAAATCAAAACTCATTTTGCTCTAATTTTAATTAAGAACAAAGTACTTCCTCCGTTCCAAAATTAGAGATACAACTTGAGTTTTGAGATCAAATGACGGCATATTAAATTTTAAATTGATGCGAATTTATTTAATTTTAGTTGATACAATTATTATAATTTTATAGTGTATAACAAAAACTATTAATCACAAAATTTATTTTATTCTAAATTTTTATGAGTCATACCAATTTTGAAGTGTAATATGCCGTCGTTTGACCTCAAAGTCAAATTATATCACTAATTTTGAAACGGAGAGAGTATTTATTTAGCAAGTAGATTTAACAAACTTTTGTAATGAAACAAAAAGGGTTTCCCATTATGCAAACTCAAATTAAACAAATAAATAAAAATTTGTTGATTATTACAGAAGCAATAGATACTCTATGAACAACAAAGTAGATTGAAAATGAATACTAGAAGAGGAGAGAAGATGACTGAAATATCATCATCAAATCTTTATTATGTTAGGGCCAGTGGATTTGCCTTTCTTAATGGGCCCACTAGCCTTAACCACAACAAACCAACAACCTCTAACTTACTGGAAACAAAACAAAACTTTAGTCTTCAACAAGGCCTGGCCCATACATTCTCCACCACCATGACACCACCTGTTTTGTCATTTTAATTGTCAAAGATTTTGTTATAAAGAGCCAACACATTTAAGCATCTATATATTCATAGGATTTTGTCTATTATATATTCTGATATATATAATTCATTAATGTATCTTCTTGGGAGGTTAGCTAAAAAGATATTGTCAACCTACTAACAATAATGTATATTAGGTATACATTATTGTTCTAAACGCATTGCACTATTTTATGGTGCATTTAAAACACATTGTATTTGTGCGATTCTTAATTTCGTAAACTGAACTAACTAAACATATATTATTATACTTTATAGTCATAGGGTACGTTTGTTTGAGGAATTATAGTATTATATTTTGTTTTGGACTGTTAGCCTAGTTTAAAAAATAGTACCACATATGAGGGACTAATTAAAGGGAGAGGGAGAGGGAGAGGGAGAGGGAGGGGGAAGGGTTGATTTCATAGTCCTAAGCACTGTTTTAAAAATCGGACCGGCCCGGCGGTCGGACCGGTAAAAATCGGAACCGGTCGGCCTTCCGGTCCGGTTTGGCCCAGAAAACCGATTTTGGTCAAAACCCGGATTGACCCGTTGACCACCGGTTCAACCAGTGGTCCAACCGGTAAACCCGGTTAATTGACCCGGTTGACCCGGTTTTTTTATTTTTTATTTTTTATTTTTTGCCAAAAAAATTTTAATATCAAAATTAACCACTTTTATTAGTATTGTACCTCATCTTTATTATGTTTTAGTTCATAAAAAATGAGATTTTTAAATTTTTTATTAATTACTAATAATATATTTTTTTATATATTAATGACGTCACCGGTTCAATAACGGTCCGACCACTGGTTGGACCAGTGACCCATCCACCCGGTACCCTTTCCGGTTCGATGACCGGTCCGGGTTTAAGAACACTGGTCCTAAGTTTGAGACTAAGTTTCATGGACCAAACTGTCCCTGTTAATTAATAATTCATAATTATCTTTATTGTGTTTTTTTATAAATAACCCATCTCATTACTCAATAACATTTAATAAATCGATTCTATCTCTAAGGTTTAATCATTTTCATCTTCTCCAAATAAGATATTCATCTCTCTCTCTCAAAAAAAAAAGAAAAAAATTATTATATATATATATTTCAAATAATAGACTCTAGGGTTGTTATTTAAAGTTCAAGGCGAAATAATAATTTATAATCTAGTGTAAAATTATTCTTGTCTTGCACATTTATAATTCTTTAATTATGTGTAATAAAGAATTATGTTGAAAAGTATAATTAGGAAGAGTTTCTTTTTTGATACTAATAAAATTAAAGAGATTCCAATAAGAGAAACAATTAGTTGGGGGTAGAAAAAAGTTTGACACTAAAAAATGCAATTAGTTATCGATTCTTCATTTTTTGTTTATACAGTAAATTATTATTATTATTATTATTGTTGTTATTATAATAATAATAACAACAACAATAATAATAATAAATGCATAGAAAAAATAATATTTAGTTGGTATTTGACATTTGAAATAGTAATTCTCTTTAATGTTAATTAAGTTCTTCAATAATTTGTTTTACGTTAATAAGATTATCCAATATTTTGTATGGTTAGTTAAATATTCCCTCCGTCCCAAATTAATTGCATTTCTAGGACTTTTTAAAGTCAAATTGACTATTTTTAAAACTAATCTTTTTACTAATTTTGCTAACATATAGGTGAAGATATTATAACCAAAATAAAGTATATATAATTTATTACTAATTTCAATTTTTATAATTTTAGAAATATATTTATATATGCTTAATTATTAATTTTAAAAATAGTCAATTTGACTTAAAAAAGTCTTAGAAAGACAATTAATTTGGGACGGAGGGAGTATTATTTAAGTTATAAATTGGTTAGTGTTAATAGTAATGATTTGTCTGGAGTGGAGTCCTTGCTTAGCTTATTAATTTACGACCATGCTTGGTAATCTCATCTCATCAAATATAATAGTTTTTTCTCAATCCCCAATCGAGTTCATCTTTTTGCCGGTAGTAATAACGCAAGAAGACCCATAGACTCTATTTGAGCTGGGCTGTTTGTTTGAAAGTGGGCCTACTAATATCCCATATCCTTTGTGGGTCAAGAGATGTGGGCTTAACGCAAAAGTTTACTGAACAAACACGATAAGATAAAAATAAAAAATTCAATTGAATAAAAGAGTAAATACGTTTAGTGTATTCAAATGAGTTGGTCGCGTTTTATAAACAAATCGACACATTTAATACGATGTATTAATCAAAATATATTTACATAATTATGATATAAATTTAATATGACACTATATTTTGTTAAATTAAATAAATTTATACATCTACGTGATTTATATCATGCTGTATTTTCTTAAATATGTCTTGTTGCATTAAAAACAATTGTGTTATTAATTACTCCCTCCGTCCCAAATTAATTGCTAAGTTTTGACTTTTTAAAGTCAAATTGACCATTTTTAAAACTAATCTTTTTACTATTTTTGCTAAAATATAGGTGAAGAGATTATAACCAAAAGAAAGTATATACAATTAATTACTAACCCCAATTTTTATAATTTTAGAAATATATTTATATATGCTTAATTATTAATTTTAAAAATAGTCAATTTGACTTAAAAAAGTTAAAACTAAGCAATTAATTTGGGACGGAGGGAGTAGTAAATAGGTAAAATGTGTAGTATCATGTTAACCGTATAAACAATGTATGTATCAAATGAGTTAAACAATCAATACATTTAACACATCTAATAGACAAATTGGTGTTAATGTTGAAAATTTTAATATGATTAATTAAATAGATTGTATTAATATTGATCTATTTAATGTAATAATCGTGACCATAATACGATATCACCTAACATGACATAGTTGACAACCTTACACTGGACTATATGACTTACACCGGTTGAAATTAATCTAGTGTAAATATCAACTTTTTGTTAGCTATTCCCCCCCCCCCCCCCCCCCCCCCCCCCCCCCCCCCCCCCCCCCTCTTTTAAATAATGAAGTTAACATGGAAGATACTGACATAATTTTTTGGATGATTTCCTTTTAACATTAAATGAAAAGGTTAAATTTAATTCTAAGAAATTATTGAGAAGTTTTATATTTAAAGGTTAACCATTTCTAATTAAAATCTGAATATCCAGTAAAATAATCAAATAAAAAACACACAAAAAAATTGAAAAATCCAATAGAATTATAATTTTCAGAAGAAGTTATTATATTATATAAATTGCTTTACACAAAGCATTGTAAACGGTCCCGTAGCTCAGTTGGTTAGAGCGTTGGTCTTATGAGCCGAAGGTCGCGGGTTCGAGCCTCGCCGGGACCAATGTAAATTATTTAAATTTTTTTGGTTAGATTAAAAGATTTTCATAATTCCAAAATTTAAATAAGTGACATCATCAGTTTTGAATTAGAAAAAATCTTTACTTGATTTTAGAAATTAAAAATTACTATTGTATAGCTGAGGGAGTATGAATCAAGGTTGGATTCATATATATATATATATAGGGAAAATTATTGCAAAATAATAAGATGCGGTTTATTTCTCAACTTTCATAGATTATATTATGCAAAGTTTATGCTTACTGCAAAATAATAAGAGAAAGGAAATTTTGCTTTGTTAAAAGGTTATGGCTTTTATTTATTTATTCATTTATTTTGTTCCTCTCTTCATGAACCAAATTATTTCTCTACTTTCTTTTCCATACAAAAATGTAAGTAATTGTTATGGCTCAAATGTTTGGTATTCTTAAATACCAACCAAGAGGGGAAATCAATAAAATTCTGATAAATAGTTGTGAAGGATAATATCTAGTCATCTATGTACTCCATTCGTTTCAATGATAGAGATGTATTTAGTACGTTCCAAAAAAGAAAAAGGAGATATTTTTGTTATAGAACTATGAAGTGATATGATATTTCCTGATTTGTTATTATTTTATTATGACCATTTCTAGCGTCATATCACCAATACTAGACAAACATTAAGGGGACATTTGAAAACATAAATTTATCATTAAAAATTATCGTTTTACAAAATGTAAATCTAATTTGGAACGTAGGGATTAGCTACTCTTTATTTTTTAATTTTTTTTTTATTTCCCTTGTTTTATTGTTGATTTGAGGTTGAATTCTTACATCTTTTGGCACATTAATTCTTTAAAATATTAATGTTCTCAGGGTAACAAACTATCCTTATCATTACTTCTTTTTTGTTGCAATATTAGACTTGGATTTACTTGGACTTTAAAATTTATGAAAGTAGAGCTACACTGACTTTCTGTAGAACACCCTTTTATACACAACATAAGAGGGAGTGTTTATATATATATATATATATATATATATATATATATATATATACAATTACACAAATGACGTCGCTTTTGTATAATAATTCACCCAATTATATGTGGCATATTTTACCTAATTATGGGAGGAAGTGTTTTTATGAGCATTAACTATGCTACAAGTACTAACATTTCCTTCTCTTGATTCATAATTTCATCTTTCTCTGTTAAGTTTTGCTATTTGGAAGCAAAGAGGTACTTGCCTTACATGAGGAACTGTGTGGATGCAACAGAGAGAAGCAACTACGGTTACACATTAAGCATCAATAAGCCATGCGTATGCCCAAAGATGTAAGGATTTTGGTTGAGGATTCAAGTTTAACAAGGATTCGGCACATATCTAAATATTAAATAATTTTAACCTAAAAGGTAAAATTATATCATTTTGTTAAATAATCTTAGTTGAGTTTGGCTATAGTATTACCTTAGATAATATTTTCTATAGACTTAATGACTTAAAAAATCATTGAACTTTACACTTTTTTTCAATTTATCCTACAAGCTCTTTTTTTTTTTGGTAAAAAAAACCTTTCAACTCTAGTAATTGAACAAAAAGTACCCTTAACACCAATCAAAAGTGAACCATGATTAATTAAAAATGAGTTGGCATCCTATATGGCATATGACGTGTAACCAATGTTGATTACACATCATATGCCATCACAACCACCTCCTCCTTCCCTTCTGTCATCGATCAAAACCACAAGAACAAACCAAGTCGTTGGACAAAACCCGCAACAAAGCAACGAGGCAGCCATTGAATTGGTGTGGAAATTGGAGAAGGGGATTGAGAGGAAGATAATGGGTGATTATTTAATTTGGGTTTATTGTGGTTGGGTTGATTTGGGTTTATGTATTATGAGAAAGGAGATTAAAGGTTTCTCCCCCAACTTCTTATATTTTTCCAGACAGAGATGACGAACTTGGAATTATTTTTATAAATATTTTTTCCTATTTTTTTAGATTATACTTTTTTTTACATAATTTAGTTTTATATACACCTTTATTTTGATTAATGAGAATATTTTTTCTATATGTATATACATATATAGATATAATTTTTTTTAGTAATTAAAAGGTATTTTCTTTTTTATAAATACTTTAAAAATTATTAAAATAAAGTCAACAAAAAATAATACTCCATTCGTCCTAAATTAATTGTTCAGTTTTGACTTTTTAAAGTCAAATTGACCATTTTTAAAACTAATCTTTTTACTATTTTTGCTAAAATATAGGTGAAGAGATTATAACCAAAAGAAAGTATATACAATTTATTACTAACCCCAATTTGTATAATTTTAGAAATATATTTATATATGCTTAATTATTAATTCTAAAAATAGTCAATTTAACTTAAAAAAGTCGAAACTGAGCAATTAATTTGGGACGGAGAGAGTATTAAAAGTATTTTATATACACATCATATATCATGTGTCATCCCACTTCATCACTCGTGAACCATGCCTTTAGTTAGTTTCAAGGTATATTTTGCCTAATTATTAGAGTTGAAAGATTTTTTGTGAAATAAAAAGAGTTTATGAATTAAATTGAAAAAAAAATGTAGAATTCGAGGGTTTTTTTGGGTCATTAAGTCATTTTCTATATATACATATGCAAATATGCACAAACGCATACGTTAAAATTTAAATACCAATAAATAATAATACATGAAAAAACATTCAAGAAAAAACAATTTTTTATATACTAATACTATATAGGAATTTAGGAAAATATATATTAGTTACTCTCTCCGTCCCAAATTAATTGCTCAGTTTTGACTTTTTAAAGTCAAATTGACCATTTTCAAAACTAATCTTTTTACTATTTTTGCTGAAATATAGGTGAAGAGATTATAACCAAAAGAAAGTATATACAATTTATTACTAACCCCAATTTTTATAATTTTAGAAATATATTTATATATGCTTAATTATTAATTCTAAAAATAGTCAATTTGACTTAAAAAGGTCAAAATTGAGCAATTAATTTGGGACTGAGGGAGTAATTCTTATATTAATTTTCTAGACAGTATATGAACTAAATGAATTCAATTTTGAGTTTAAAAATATTTAAATTTGACTTTTTAAAAATTAATAATGATCTTATAATTTGAAACGGAGGAAGTATATAGTAATATATTAAATTCTTATCGTTAAAAAAACACAGCAGAAGAATCATTGGATCTAGATTTGTAGACCTTACCCTTCTCAGATAAGAGAAGGAACTGTAAATTTCCAAATTTGTTTACAAAAGCCTCGTTTTAGCGGAAAACCCGGTTCAGGCCAGTCAGGTAAGCTATCTTAGACTGCATTAAACAAACCCGGTTCACCAACTGGGATCTCAACTTTTTTCTATGTCTAAAAAAAATTCAGAAATTAAAGTTAAATAAGGGATGCCAACTACAAGAGTAACAAGGCCAAGAAAATTCTCCTACCAAACTTGTACAAAACTGGTCAATTCCCTGATTCCTGCTGGGAAAATTATTTAAGCATTTTATACTGGTAATTCATTTATTTGCCATGTTTCTTTGCAGTTAAAAAAGTAATTAAAAGAAAATAATAGCATGTCTAGACTAATTATTTACTGGTACATTAGGGTTAGAGTTAGAGTTAGGGTTAGGGTTAGGGTTAGGGTTAGGGTTAGGGTTAGGGTGAGGGGAATGTTGCCACCTTGGGGACAGATAAGCTGATAATCATATATTACTATTTCATCCTTTTTTTACTCACACACAGTACTTAAAATCTATGTAACATGTTGCTATCATCTCGACTTTATGATTCTAATATATAAGAATTGTTTAGTCCCTGATGAAGGCTGTGATAGATACTCCTACAATAAGTGGTCTGGATTCTTTGAGGATAGAATATAATTTAATTTTTTTAGAAAGGTAATAGCTTTAACAATGGCCCAATTGTACTAGGGAAAAAGATAGCTCCACATTATTGTTTTTTCTATAAAGATAGTACAGTCCTACTCATAAACTATACTTTAATAATTGAGCAAGTTACCTCACCATGTTTATTCATTTTTGGGTGTTAATCACTATCCATCGTCATCTAAATTAGTAGCTAACATCCCATTTCTTTAATCCAAATCCTAATATCCAGTCAAATTTATATGTTTAATTTAAGAAAGCACTTGGTACTACAGCAATAGACACTTTTGGCTCATACTTACCAATGGTCAATAGACACTTTATGTATAACTCGCATCGAAAATGGTACTCTTTTTTTTTTTGGACCTAAATTGCGGACAGTCTTTAACTTATGAAAATTATAATCGTCTCTAGATTTTAATGTAATGCATGGATAGATCTAACATGTCGTACACTCGGGACTCTACTTTATGTATAACTCGCATTGAAAATGGTACTCTTTTTTTAGAACCTGAATTATAAGTGATCTTTTAACTTATAATTGTCTCCGAATTTTAATGTAATGCCTGGAGAGATGTAATATGTCCGTACACCTGTGAACCCCATCAGATAAAGTTAACCCCAAACAACCAATAAACCGTGAGATGGATCGATCTCCGATTAGAAATAAAGAGATGGGGAGAGAAATCGGAGACATGATGGACCCAAATTTTAGTACATCATAATCATTCAAGCTTAATGTTGACACAAATTTATATGAAACTATTTTGCTCTATGAGTAGTAGTCATCAACCATAAAGAAGTACCAACAACCATCAAGCAATTGTCGCTGTCTCAATAGAAGCCAAGTGTTTTGTTTCAAGAAAATTAAATAAATAAAAACTAAAAAAAAAACATAAATTAAATTTTCCAGCTAGAACAAGAGATTTTTTTTTATTAGATGCACAGATTTGCAGGGCAGGGGACCATGGTATTGATGGATAAGTACCAAATATTGGAGGTATTCTTCTTCCATAATTGAGCCTGCGTTTTCTTCACTTTAACCTTTTTATGGGTGGGTTCATTGGTTCCTTCTCACTTCCTCCAGCAGCTGAACTCCACTTAGCCCCACTTGTTCTACCTTTGGTATATCCATCACATTGTAGATACAAAAACCTGAGTAACCTTATTGGGGACCTATGATTTCATATTCACAACCTAAATCTGGTTTTGAAAGTAACATTTCTTCAGACTCGAAGGGTTTGGTCAATAAGGGAATTAAAATTCTACTATTTCGGGTGATCAGTATTTCATTAAGACCGCATTTAAATTCTGGAAATTGGGTAGATGAGGCTTTTTCAATATTTGATTTCGGGTTCTGTTTACCTTTACCAAATAAGGCTCTTCAAACTCTCATAAAATGCTGTGTATATTATCTACAAAGGGTAAATAACAGTTTTTTGCATACTTAGGACTAAAACCATCTATTGAGGATTCGAATGGTTAGAAGTAAACTGACCTGTTAAGCAATTAAGCAAACTTCCGGTTCATCGATAAGGACTTCTAGCTTGGTGCTCTTAAAAATCCTAGCAGCTATGGAGATGTAAAGGATCATTTGTTTTTTTCAATCTGCTTGGGTGTTTTAGGAATATGAACTATATTGTTCAATTGGCATCCACAAGAAGGAACACAGCTCTCTCTTTCATCCATGCGAGAAATTGACCAGACCAATCCTAAACAGAGGAAAATACCTTAAAAATTTCTATCATTCTCAAATCTTAAATTGAGAAGGCAACAACCGGATCAAAATCAATATAAGCACAGCGAAAACGTGATCAATTTGGGTATTTTTATCCATCAGGATTGCCTTTGTTTTTACTTTCTAGGGAAACTAGTCCCTGATTTGGGAATAATATCAGAACAGTTCTAAGTTGGGGGAGATATAGAAAGCTCATCACATCATAACCAACAAAGCAGCTATCTTTCAATAGTCTTCACTCAAGAAAATGAAATTTAAGCAAACAGGAATAGATAAAATACATAAGAGTACTCTAGCAACAGAAACAAACACAAAGCAAACAGTAACAAAGTTTAGAGCTATATATGCTCAGTACTCAAACATGAAACAGAAATTAAAGACATAAAACACATAATATAGTAGAATTAGCAAACCGCAATTGAAAAACCTGAAAATGCACTCAGATTTGTTCTTATCACGGTAGCAGCCATCGGATAGAACTGACTTGAAATCCCTCTCTCTCTCTCTGTATTCTCTTGCTTCTTTCAAATCCAGTAAACAGCTAAAAGATCAAAAAGCCATCATTTCTTGCTTAGCTTTCACTGAAGATAGATTAAGTCCTGCAAATTGAATTCCGTTACTTTTCTTGAAAAATATACAAAAGTAGAGAATTAAAGTACTTTGAGAAAAGGATATTGGGAATTTTACCTGTTGGAGAGAAAAAAGATTCAATTTTTGAACTAACTCAATGGCGAGAGTCAGAGGAAGCAGAGGACGGCTTGTCGGAGATGCCGTCGTGTTCCTCCTCTTCACCTTGAATTCGTGCCGGAATTCGGAAGCCGGAGAATCCGCCACCAGAGGCGAATCCAATCCCGGATATTGAAGATGGATGGAAAGGTAATGAAGCTTGATTCTGATGATGATGATGATCGCTTGCAGCAGAAAATGCTGATGGATCGATCCAAGCACGAACTGAAGGTGTGTTACTGGACTGAAGGGGTCCCCTCTGAGAAAACAACAACTGGTGGCTTTGGCCAAACAACGGCTGCAGCATAGGCTGCGCCGGTGGCGCCGGCGGCGAGTTAAACACAAACGCTCCTCCTCCACCACTATGGCCGGTGTCTCCACCGGCATTCCAAGACACCATTCTTTGGAACCGACCCATTTCGCCTGGCGGGTTCTCTGACCAGCCCTGCCCGTCAAAACCCAGCTGGGGGTTGCCGGAGTAAAGGCCGGCTGCTTGTTCATTCTGGTGGTGGTGCTGGTTTTGGTGGTTGTGGTGATGGGGAAACATTGGATCTTGAAAGGATTGAAGAGAAAGCCTCAGATCTTGGCTCTGACTACTGGTTCTTGACAGCAAATCCGGCGGTGGAAAATTGTGATGAAACTGAATATTAGCTCCGGCAGATGATGAATTAGTCTCTGTAGATGCACCCATAGGGAAAAATGACTTGATGGTATCGGCAATGGAGTCAGAGTCCATAGAAGGAGGCAAAAAACTCGAGTTGTTGTTCTCATTTGGTTGATTCTGCTGGTCATTTAATCGACGAGCATTTGAAGTACTACCAACACCAATTGAATGATGAAGATGCTGTTGGTGTTGGAGTTGAAGCTGTTGCTGATGGTGCTGATTGTGATTCTGATCTTCTTCAGTGTTTGGTGGGTTAATAGGAATAGAATTAGCGGTGGGTGTCCAGGCCGGGAGCTCCTCAAGCTCATCAATGGCGGTCTTGGCCTTTTTGATGAGCCAGTCGACCGCCTTACTGGGGCGGTCGTACCCGAGGCGGTCCTGGACATCGTAGAACTGGATGGCAGTGTGGGCCGAGAGACGGACTCGCCGGTCTCTCGGCCCCTTTGCAGTGCAGACCTTGCTGTGCCGGTCTTTCCGTCCGGTAGACCGGACAATGTGCCCTCCTTGAACCTCCACAATTTCTCCGACGACCCCCGCGTTCCTTAAACCCCCCAATCTTGACGATGTTGTTGTTGTTTGGTGATTTTGAGAAGTAGTAGTAGTGTCTCCCATTTTTCCTCGCAAACCACTCGCATATTCTTTGGTTTGAGAGGAGGAAGAAGGCAAATAAGAGCGTTTCTTTGGTGGTTGTGGTGGTGGAGGTTGCGACGGCGATGATTGCGATTCTAATCCTCCACCTCCATACAAAAACTGATGCTGCTGATGAAATTCTTGGGCTTGTTGAAAATACTGATTGTGGAATCCATGAAAAGAGGATGGTTCTTCCTTTTCTGATGCTTCTTGCTCTTGCTCTTGTTGTTCTTGTTCTTTCTCTTCTCCCTCTACTACCTGTCTTGAAATCAAAATTTGGTTCTGGGTCTGGTTTTGATTGTGTTGGTAATGCTGAAAATGAAGCTGCTGATGATGATTTTGATGATTCCTTTGAGGATCCAGACTCAGACCCTTTTGGTTATTCTTTCCCTGTTCCAGTTTTTGATTGGGAAAAAATCTTTTTCTTTTTCTTAGTAACCTTTTTCCTCAGCGCAATTAAAACAACTACAATTAATCCTGCTACTAATAATAATCTCTCTTTGGTTTTGCCTCTTTTCTTGCTTCTTCTGGTTCTGCCACCACTCTGCAACTTGATATTGCTGCTGCTGCTGCCTCTTCTGTCTCTCCCAAAAGGCCGTGCCATTCAACCCTCCAAATTCCATTACCCCCCTCAAAAACTAGACCCCAGAAGCCTAAACATAAACAATCTATCCGATTAAGCCTAACCCATCTCCCTTTCTCTTTCTTCACACAGCTTTTTTTAATGACAGGCCTCTCTCTATATCTATAACTAGTATGCAGATAGTACTACTACACAAAAATATTAAATACCCAACGGATAATTTTACAAATTACAAGTACCCAATTCTCAACAAGAACCCCAAAATTCAAGAGGGTTTCCAGTAAATTTTCTGCGGTCCTTTCATATTTTGAGGAGAGAGAAAGAGAGAACTGTGGAGGTGGTGGTGGAACAGTAACTATAGGGGGTGGTACAAAAAGAAAGAAAAGAGAAGAGAAGAGGGGAACAGTAGTATTATAGTATAGTAGTAGTACTAGTACTACTACTTTTTTTGGCCTATTAGAGCCTTTGATGCCACTGGCAAAGGTTGCAGTGTTTGGTCAGAAAGGAGATTAAAGATCTTTGTGGAGCTCATCACTGCCCTCTGCTGCTCCTGTTTTTGTACAGTCTACTACACAACAACCACCCAAATAGTACCAAACCCCCAAAAAACCCTTTTCTTTTTTCTTTTTTTTTTCTTCTGCTTTTCAGTCACCCAGAGCTTTACTTTTAGTAGAATTATTATTGAAACAACTCGAGTCAAATTTTAATTTTAAAAATAAATTTTTTTTAAAAAAATATAATTAAAGATATTGTTATTAGTAACTTAATTTTTTATTTATAAATAAATTTTTTGTGTATATTTTGATGTAGGACTGAGGTGTTACGATTATTAACTACCCTCTTGCTTTTTCTTTAATATTTTTTTCCATGTCTTTGTTTCTCATTCGGGTGTTTTCAGATTTTCTTTATGTTGCTCCATTTTCTTAGTTACAAGTTAGAAGAGTTTGTTATACAGTTCCACCCTAATTTGTTTTTAAAATTAGAGATATATATTTTGTTTTTTTATCTATTTTATATACTATGTGCATGTTTGGTTATGCAGCCTTTGGATTACTTAGTGTGCTTAGAACGTTTATGAATTTTTGTTCATCCGAAATTAGTTTACTTATTTTAAATTTAACTTATTTAAATCACAAATACAGTACAATGACGGGGTTTTAGAAGTAAAGCACCAAAAAGACACAGTATATTTGAAAATTCAAACATACTAAACATTAGTAATTTAACAAATTTATAAAATCATATGAAAATCCTAACATATCTTACTTTTGTTTTCAATTAATCAAGTAGCATCATGGCATTCTATTATATTTTTCACAAATAATATATCTCTAACCTTGGATGAAGTGAATAATTTTATGAGAGGGTTTATATGGGATTCCTTGGTGGGTAGTAGCTAGATCCTTCAAGTTCTACCACCATCCCTATTGTGAAAGTGACCTCTTATTCACACCTTTTTCTGATTTTTGTAGCTCTCTCCCTCTCTCTGTCTAAAAACATCATCTCTTCCCTCAAATTTCCCTCTCCCAACCCACCTTTTTTCTGGCTGTTGGATTACTACTGTACATGGCATCTCATGAGCCTGTCCTTTTTTCGAAAAATTATAACAATTGTTCTTTGGAATAATAATAATTTCTATGCATTTAACATCAATGTCCTTTTTGTTTGATTGGGGCTAAATTACTTTATGAACCACATAAGTATGTGATTGTTACATTTAGTGCCCCCACTTGCTTTTAATGGTAAACCAAAGTTGATGAGTTTTGCTTATGCTGGTGCTTAATAAACATCATGTCTGACTATGTCACGGCTTTTGCTAGTACAATCTTTTTCAGTGAATCAGTGTACTTATCTAAATAATCCTCCCTTTTGTAATCAGAGTCAATTTTTAGCTTTTACTTATACTCACCGCTATAATTTAAATTAGAAAAATAAATAAATAAATAAATAAATAATTGCTAGAGCAAGTACAACTAACTATAGTTCGCTAGTCCCCTTTACATGACTCATGAAGCTCAGGCACAGTTCACACAGCCATCTCTTGTAAGGAAAAAGTTTGCAATTTTTTTTTAAAAAAAGTTAAATTTTGCTTTATGAAAAATATTTTTAAAAAAATAACATTTTTATTTTATTTTTGAGCTAAGATTAATCCAAAGGTGTGGATTGGATCATGCCGCCTTGACACTTGACAGGGGCAGACCTGCACTAAGGGCAGTGGAGTCCACGCTTCCAGGGTTTTTCAAAATTTGTGTATTTGCATATTTTGTTAATACATATTCATAATAATTAATATTCTATTCATCTCACAAACGAGTTACAATTTAACTTTTTAAAGTTAATTTTAAATTTTTTAAAATTATGAGAATTAATTTAATTTAAACAATACAATAATAAATATTGCTATTTCTATGCCACAAAAAGAATCTTCTTTGAAAATTGTATGAATTTTAAAGAGTTCTTTTTTGTTTCATATTAAATTATTGAGTGTTTAATTTTCTATTGATGTTATGAATTGTTACGATGAATTTAAGAATATATAGTATCACTTTATATTATCAAGAAAAAGGTACGGTTCTTTTTAGCAAATTAATATTATCTCTATATTTTATTTATAATATGTCTCAAATAAATTTATTAGACATTAATACTTGATTGTATATATTTTTTTCTTAAACTCGAATCGATGTGTTACAACAATGGTTTGGATGGAGACTCGCGTAAGTTGTTTGGTTTTACGGCTAAGAGGTTGGTTGTATTATACTCCCTCCGTCTCAAATTAATTGCTCAATTTTGACCTTAAAAAGTCAAATTGACTATTTTTAAAACTAATTTTTTTACTATTTTTGCTAACATATAGGTGAAGATATTATAACCAAAAGAAAGTATATACAATTTATTACTAATTTCAATTTTTATAATTTTAGAAATATATTTATATATGCTTAATTATTAATTTTAAAAATAGTCAATTTGACTTAAAAAAATCCTAAAAAAGTAATTAATTTGGGACGGAGAGAGTAGTTTTTTTTGAGGTTTATTAGAGTTGCGCGTAGAGCTAGGTTATTATTGTTTTCTCTGATTTTAATGTAAGCTAGTACTATTCCAATTGTATGTTTGTTTTGTATCAATGAAGTGTTCCTAATTTATCAACAACAAAAAAATACTAGTAACGTTGTAATTTAGATGAACCGGGCTATTAAATTTTATCCTGAACAGGTTACAATGTCATCCAAGTTCAAGACCACTAGAGTTTGAATCCAGCTTGCTTGTGAACTCGATGTTATGAAAATATAAAACAAAAATACATACATTATTCACAAATTTTTTAACTAAGACTATATTTTTGGAATTGAGAAAATATCTTCCAATTTTGTACTATTTAATACAAGTTAGGTAACGATTTGGTGGGTGTTAATAATTTCTTTTAACTTATCTGATTTTAGTAGTTGTATTTTGTGTATACATAATTTTAAAAATAATACATTTTTACGTCTTAGAGTTTCAATATTAACCACTTAATTTTTATCCTCTAGCCATTAGTTTTTGATAGGCCTGACAACGGCGCGGGTATGGTTTGGGGACCCTTACCTATATCAACCCCGCCAATATGGAGTTATTCCCCGAACTCGACCCATCTCGTCCCTATCCCGTTTACCCGATTACTAATATTACTTTGTACAACTATTTTTAATTCAAAATCAAATAACATGCAACATTTATATTACAAGCAACATATTATATTATGAATTTATAATAAAATAACCTTAATAAGTATATAATTATATATATATATAAAAGGCTAATTATATATATATATATATATGGGAAGCTTTCTCCAACGAACTGGTTCGAACCAACTATGGCGGCGGTTTTTTGGTCTATGCCGACGGTTCAACTCGTCACTATAGACCAAAAAACCGTCGTCATAGCCGGTTCGCTGTTCGGTGGAGAAAATTCTCCTATATATATAATTGGGTTGGAGATGGGGTTAGAGGGTATATCTCATATACTACACTTAACTTTTATAGAGTTTTAAAAATAGGGTTCCATTAGAGTTGAAATCGGGCGGGAGAAATTGACCGGCCTAGTTTTTGATGCAGTAATGGTAATTTTGGTAAAGCATGAGCCATAAATTCCCAGGGGAAAATCACAGCCGATACACATATGGCAGGTTCAACTGGAGAATGGAAAAGGAAGTTTCAGCTTTACAGGGAGAAACTCGGGGGAAGCATTGCAAACTCATCGTCAAATACCAAAAGCATCAAATATGATGATCCTCCCCCGGGTTTTCCTTTTCTTCTGTATAAGAAAGAGAAATATGGGTCTTTACGAAGGAGCAACGTAACAGAGAGATGAGATGGAAGAGAAAAGACGAAGTACATGATTTTCATAATAAAAGACAAACATTGTTTGTGGCAAATCTACCTTGTCTGATCACAGCGGAGTTGGTGAGAAGGTCTTTTGAAAGATATGGGAAGATTCTTCGCATAATTAATGATATATGGAGATAAAATTAGAAATAGTTTCAGCATAATTGCATTTGTATAGTTTGACGAAGCAAAGAAAAGATTGCATGGAAATTGGATTATGAATCGGAAAATTAGAATTGATTTTGCTCGCAGAGAGATGGTAAATGAAGTAGTTGGGATCAAGGAAGCTTGTAAGGAAGAAGATGAAGTTGTTCAGGGTGAAGTAAATCAAGAAGTGATGAAGTGTATAGATAGATGTTGGTTATTGATATCAACAACACAAAAAAGGAGGGAAAGATTATGATCTTGTTAAAAAGCATTTTTTTTTTCAACTCGATTTTTAAATTTGCAGATTATGATCTTGTTAGTCTTTGCCTAAAATGGTTTTTAGTTGATTTGGTTGGTAAGGGAGTTGAGATTTATGATTGATTTTTTTTATGCAGTTTTGATTTGTAAAATCATGATGTATAATTATAAAAATTTAAAATTATATTTAGATTCAGTTTAATTTTATAAAAATAAATATTTTACCTTTTGTTGATAAAGTTAAGAGCCCTTCTACAGCGACACTGTACAACACTGTTTTGTATATGTATCCAAATCACACCTAAATCACTGTTTTTTTTTCAAAATTTTTGTTCCAATAAATCATATAAATTATTTGGGAGACATAACAAAAAAAAAAAAACCAAAAAAAAAAAAAAAAAAATGTCGCTAGAATGTCCACAAAAAAATGTCCCCCTAGAATTATTGTAAAGTTAAACCTTATATACATGTAGACTTGTAGTCCGTGTGTGATGTTTGTTTTATAATTCTTCTTGTCACGGCAATGTTTTCAAAAAAGTTGTCAACTTTGACCTCCACAATTTGACATAAATAAAATTATTAAAATTAAAGTGAATCACTTTTTTTTATTAAAAATAAATATAGAACATCAGGTCTAATAATTTAGAGCCATGTGTCCAAAAAATGCACGAGAGACGCTTTGCTTAAACGAGGTAAATTTACTCGATTTTAGGGAAAGGTCTAAAAAACGAAACAAATGTTTAGTGGCTTTAGGATTTTGATTTGAAATTTATTGGATGTTGGTGAATGTGATCCCATAAAATTGTTCTTCTAAAAAGACACTATCCCCCTAGTAGGAGACCATCTCTACCTTTTTCTCTTCAAAAAATTCACTTTATACTTCTATGTGGAGTAGTGTACTACTATTCTTAATTTCCTCAATTTGGCCTTTGGATGCAAAAATGGCAATTTATAAGAGACCTCCTCAATCTTAGGGAATATTAGAGCACTTTCCCATTCATAAATTAACCTCAATTGTAGTGCATTTTTAGAACGTTGAGTTGATTGTTACACTTTTGGCACGTTAAAGATATATTGCGTTATATTCTTGACATGTTGCTGTTTGTGTTTTGTGCGCTACCATTACGGTTTGAATATACAAAGGTTACTATGTATTTTATTACATAGGTTAATTTTTGTATCAAGATAAAAGTAATTGATATAAAACTTTCATCTCGAGGTTGAGGGGGTGTTAAAATATTTTAGATATATCAAAAGATTTGGTATATACTGTATTAAGTATAATTTATATTAAGTATGTATTAATTATTAATTTGTGTGGTGCTCAAGTAGAATTATTTATATATAAATATATATAAGTACACAGCTGTATAGTGCCTACTGTACATTACCCGGTTGTGTATATACATTTTTCTCGTATACATACATATATATATTTCATAAATTACAGGCTATCACCACTAAATTATTGTATTATATAGTTGTGACTTGTGACGTCCAGCACTCCACTTGCACACTAATTAATTAATTTAATTGGAGTTATTTGGAGCTAGGTTTTGTTCAATTTAAAATTATTTTGTAACAATGACAGCTGATACGGAATGCATGAAAATTAAATAAGATAGGGAGAATAAAGGTAGGCAAAATAATTAATAAATACTCCTATATGGTGTAATATATTTCCAATCATTGAATAGGCTCACCTGTAAATATAATATGAGTTAAAAGTGTCTTAATCTATGGTTACTAGTGGTAGTCCATAATTTAAAAGTTTTTCAAATACTTTTATACTTTTCTCCCTATATAGTGGCAACATTAAAAATTTTTTCATTTAAATGTTGGTGGTAAAATAAACAATTTGCACCGCATATTGATTTAGGAAAATACTTTATTGTTGGAAAAAAGTTTTTTCCAAGTCGACCGAGTAAATAAATATAATATTAGTTACTTAATTAAATAATATTGTTATTGCGTGTACTCGACTGATATTTCATAACTTAAAATTGAGTTGTCAAGCATAATTTTTAAATGTTATCACACCAAATAATTTGAAGACTAGATTGAGGGGTCTTCTTAGTGTAATTTTAAGTGGTTCTTTTTTTTTTTCTCGCTCAGTGTTTAACTTTGTATATCGTCAAAAGATAATGGTTGGTAAATACTCTTAGTCCGCTATTTCAAACTAGTGAAGAATTTGTAGATTACATAAGTGCAATTGACATAAATGCGACAAAATATTTTTATATTAATATGCTTGTGATTGTTCTAATCGCAATTTGGGATAACTTAATTACCTATTTCTCACTTGTTATACCCAAAAAATTAAAAATATATATATTTTTAAATTAATATGCTTGTGAGTGCTCTAACCGCAATTTGGGATAACTTAATTACTTATTTCTTACTTGTTGTACTCAAAATAATAATAATAATAATAAAGGAAAGGGGGGGGGGGGGGGGGGGAAGAGATAGTGGGGCGGGGCTAGACAGGCTACTGGCTAATGATCATGGCTGTTGTGAAAGACGGAAAAAGGTTGTCCGTGTAAACTTTGTTTATATTATTATGTGTTGTGTAATCCCTTTCCGTCCGTTAGAGCAAATCCAATGGGATGTCAAACTTGGTTCTATAGTCAAATTATAGCAACAATTGGCAAAAACTCAAATCCAATGGGGTGCTATATTTAGTTCCAAAATGGCAAAATGCTATACTTGGTTCTAAATATAGAACCAAGGATGACTATAGTCATCCTTTGACATCTCAAACCCCAACTGAAATTAGTAGTATTATTATAACTATATTAATTAGTTATCAAATATCAAATTAAATATTACATAATTAGCAAAAAAAAAAATTAAAATAAAAAAAAATAAAAAAAATTAAATATTACATGTTCATTCTATAGTTACTGCTACTTCTCAAAGCATTAGTTCCTCATTTCCAATAATTACACATTGTTGGATTAATCTATTAATTAATTATTAACTTTGAGTCAAGATGATTAATCTACCCGAATATTGATCATTGTATTTTTGTTAAAATGTAGTATTTATTATGTAATATTTTTTATTTAAAAAGTACCCTCTCACGTATTACAACATTGGAACTAAAATTACTTAAACTAATTTCCACAACACGGGAAACGTATTACTAAATTAAAAGTTTAACTGAAATGCTCATGCTTCCTCTCCTCTACGGGCCCAGAGGTGTTCAATAAGATCATTGCGAAGTGCGTAATATGTCTCAGTAGATCGCATCTTCCTGTTACGAGCGAAGAATTCGTTGAATGTGGGTGTTGAAAAATTAATTTCATGTGAGGTGGAGGAAAAGTTAGTTAAATTTGAAACGATTTGGTTCTAAAATAGAACCAACCACTGGAGACTGAGTTCTATTTTAACACCAAAAAACACTTTTTGGTGCTAAAATATAGCAATAGCTATAGCCATTTTACCATTTGCATTGGATTTGCTCTTATGTGCTACCCATATGTATTTACCTTCGACAGAGAACAGATGAGGCAAGGCTGTGTTTGTGAGAATGAGGCAAGTGAGACAACTAGAGAGCGGCTATTTGTAGCAGCTATCTTTTTTTCTTTTTCTTTTTCTTTTTCTTTTTCTAGGTATACAAATTACAAATGAATTTCATAATTAATACTAATTACAAAATTAGTCAACAGCTATCTTTTAAAATAAATTTAGTTATAATTTAACATTTGTCTCCAATAAAATCTAAAGTCGTATCTAATGTATAAGAAGGATTTGGAAATTATATTTTCAGCCCAAATTATTTTACTTTAGCGCAAGTGATCATGTATTTTGTAAAAATAAAGTTGTACACCTACTAATTGAGTAAAATTTGCACTAAAAATATTAGCTCACGTATTAAAAGGTACGAAATACTAAACTTCTAAGGGCATGTTCAGCTAGGAACTTCTTAGACATTATAGCGTTAAACTTGTGTTTTTTTAAACGAATTATATAGTCCAAATGAATTGCACCATTTTTTATGCAATGCATTTGTTAAATAAACCTCACTTTTGTGTTAGATAGCTGCATGAGTCATTCTATATATGACGATAAATTTATGTTGATAATAAATAACGACTAATATGCATATATAGATAAGTAAGAATTATAAATGATTCCACTTTAATTTATCGTATCTTATTGTTTAAAGTTACAAGTGAATCGCAGTTTAATTTTATTATAAATTTATCGACACATAAATCATTTTCCTAATTGCATATAGTTAAATAAAACTCTCAAATACGTTTTGGGTCCAAAAGTGACGAGACAAAATGCACCAACTAGAGTTCAAATAAGTGTGGAGCTCGTGTTAATGCACTTGAATTAGACATATAAAAGTAGGCCCATATGTGATGATTGATTGATGCCTCCATGGACTATTAGCTTCTGCTTGGGCCAATGCTAATTGGTTTATAACTTCACACATATTATATATATATATATATATATATATATATATGTATTCTCCCATCTGCCGTGTTGTTTTCATGATAATTTATTGATTGTACTGCACTAAACATATCCAAATATTCCCATCGGATTAGAAGAACAAGAAAGATTATGTAAATTACAAAACATTGATCACTAATTAACTAGATAGATACACATAGTAAGTACACCTCTCCTTTCACTTTGTCCAAACAACAAGGCAACAAGTTTGTTAGTACATATATACCATAATTGTTTTGTTTGATAATGATTATGTTACATTAAAATTCTAATTTTAATGAGAATTTATTATAGGTTAGCAAATTAGATTCCTATACTTATACAAATACAATAAGAGATATTCCCTCCGTCCCAAATTAATTGTATTTTTAAGACTTTTTAAAGTCAAATTGACTATTTTTAAAACTAATCTTTTTACTATTTTTGCTAACATATAGGTGAAGATATTATAACCAAAAGAAAGTATATACAATTTATTACTAATTTCAATTTTTATAATTTTAAAAATATATTTATATATGCTTAATTATTAATTTTAAAAATAGTCAATTTGACTTAAAAAAGTCCTAGAAAAGTAATTAATTTGGGACGGAGGGAGTATGTAAAATCCAAATCCTAATTTTATTTGAAGATTAGAGATGAGTGAAGTCGCTAGTTATGTTGAAGTTTCGAGATCGCAACCTATTTAAATATTTTTTTTAAAGTCATTGATAATGTCAGAATAATATTTATACTGTCAAAATTATAGGCGTCAATGGAAGTTTAAAGTGTTGATAAAATAAGTATAAAATATCACTAAATGCATATTTACTTTGACAACATAAATATTGTTCTGATATTATTAACAATTATTTTATATATATATATATATATATAAAACTTAAAAATACCTTAATTTTGTTAATGGAACGCACTACAGAAAACTAGCTTATTTCCGATGGAATTATTCTCGAGGTAATGAATTCCTTCGAAAATAGGTTATTTTCGATGGATAATTCAGTCGGCTATAGTTCCGTAGAAATATGTTATTTGCGACCGAATTCTGTTGAAAATAAGCTAGCCCAGATTGCACCAGTTTTTCCACTAGCGCGAAGTGTAATCTCGACAGAATGTTACTTAAAATCGACGAAACTTCCGTTTGTCCACAGAATTTCGTCGAAAATAAATGCACTAAAAACCTAAACCACATTCTTTTCTCAACGTTACTAGCAGAAGCAGAACTTAACACCCCCACCCCTAAAAAAATAAAAAAAAAAAATTTTACAACCTCCCTCTCTCTCTTCATCGATCTCGCCTCCGGTGGCCCTCTTCGGCGACATCAATCTCCTCTTCGCAATTTCGACGAAATCTCCGTCGAAAATAATTACGTCAGAAATAAGTAATTCCGACAGAATTTTCGATGGATTTATTTTCGACCAGGTTAGTCCGGACTGAATTACTGATGGACTTTTCCGTCGACCATAAATTAATTCCGACGGAATAAGCTTATTTCCGACGAAAAATTCCGTCAGAAATAGGGTTTTTTCTTGTAGTTCGTATAAATATATAATTTTGAATACACATGATACAATTTTATATTGCATCATTTTTCGTTGAAAAAGAAAATTCTGCACAAAATATCAATTCTAAAAAAAATGTCTAGAACAACCGCATGACAATGACAAAACAAAACGGCAAGAGTAATTTTGTGTTAATGGTACGTACCATTCTGGCTGGCTAAATTTGTCATGTCCTTTTAACTCGTTAATTTAATTCAGTAATTTTTCAACTCTTTACATATTTTGTACTGTTGAAGCAGTGTACATTAATTGTTGATTCTGTAATTGAATGTCTCCAATCAAATTTCTAGCAGTATCCATTTGACCTCAACTTATCTAGTTCTATCAGTACTAGCTAATTCATTTCTCTATCTATTCAAGTATCTGGGCTGAATTCAAGCTAGATTTTCCAGTCTTCGTTCCATTTGAACTAGAATGTAACTAAAACGACTAAACTCTTCTTCTTCTTTTTTTTGTTTCTCATGTGGCTTTTCCCTCACCACACTTTAATACATAAAGGAAACGGAATATCAGCGGAATGTTCATTCCTATCCATTTTAAGATACCAAATATAAGAATGAAATGGTTGGATGGAATGAGCGTTCATTTTCGCCCTTCATTCTATCCAACCAAACAGCACTTGAGGTGGTCGTATTGTTGGATTTTTGTTATAAAAATTATATTTTTGTATTTATTTATGTTGAATATTTATTTATTAATAAAAGTAGATCATTCATCATTCATTAAATGGTCATTTTATTTGTTTATATAAATCTACATATTATATATATATATATATTATGGTTTATATATATAAATAAATGTTATACACATAAGATATAAATCATATGTAATATATAAATAAAGAAATAATTGTTTATAACTTAGGATGATTTGAAGATATTATCTTGTAGGTTATAGTACTTTAACACAGATGATTTATCTTGATTATAGAAGTTATACTTCTAATTAAAGTACTAATGCATTAACGGTATGCATTAAACGGATCATGTAATAATATTTTATTTATAAAATATTTTCGCATAAATACTAATTTGTGAAATTTCGTAATTTTGAAATAATAATGGACTTGACATTGTTATATATATATATATATATATATATATATTAATTTGATGTTTCAATGAGTGAGATTACATTGTGTTAATTAATACATCGGAATGTCGATTAATATATTTAATTAATATTAGGAACATTATTATTGTCAAAACATTTATAAGATAATTTATCATTAATCATAGAATCTTAGCCGAGTCTTTTAATATTTATTATTAAAAGGATTGATTTAATTGTTAAATTAATTTATGATCAAGTAGAGATAAATTATGGACTTATGAAATTAGTTTAAATGTATCGGGATTATATTAATTGATTCTGAAATATTTATGTATATTTTTATATAGGAAATATTTACAATTTATTAGTGAAGAGTTTATTTAATTAATTTCTGAACTGAAGTGCAATTACAATTATTTAGTAGAATTAATTGTAATTAATATTTATTTTGAATATTATTATTAGATAATAATATCTAGATAAGTATTGGAGTCAGAAGATGAATCCTTTAGAATCCTCTTCTTAGCCTAATATGGACCAGATTCATAAGAGAGAGTAAGGATCAATGTTATTATATATATCATTGATCAGAAACGTATTTGGAACTATTTATCAAAAAAAATACCAAATTTCGTATTTTCTCTTTTAGTTTATGAAAAACACAGCCAAGTTTTTTTTTCATAAAGATGTTTTGGAGGTCACACTTTAAGTTCAGCATAAGGTCATAAAAGAGAAGATCTTGAGGATATTAGAGATTATACGAATTTTCAAAATGTGTTAATCCAACTGTGCACTTGGTAATAAATTTGTACTTTAAATACATGGTATATATATTTGTTGTTTCGTATAAAACTATAAAGATAATCTTAGTTTTATTATTATTATTTTTTTAAACTTATTTTCGGAATATTTTTCCATCACGTATGTTGGGTTCCGGGTTCGGGATACCCGACCCGATGTGGGGGATCCGAACTCATTTGGGGATTTTAGTTTGGATAAAGTGATCCAGTTAAGGAAATTACTTTCTAACTGGGTTGACTTATATATTGACTGGAGCATTTATTATGATTTGGTTGATGGAGACATATGCTTTATTCTGTCAAGTGGGTCCAGGCGTGATGATGACATAAGGAGGTATATATACAAGGCTTCCCTCTCGAATTCGAAGGTAATGCAAAACTAAACACTAAATTGCAAACCTCCATTGTTATCAAAACCTTGATACAGCCTGTACTAATTCTCACGCCTGAGCTATCCCCCGGTGGCAAAACCACCCGGAACTCTGAGTGTTGTATCGTTATTGTGCAGGATTAGCGCATTTTTTAGTGACTGAAGTGTGCGGCCGAATCTTGGCGTTAACATTGGCGCTAGAAGGAGGGCCTTTAGTGTTAGTTCACAGTCACTGTCAAAGCTAGAAAATAGATATGGTGAATACAGCCCATAATGGAGGTGAAGGATCAGCTGATTTCCATACACCAACTCGTAGGTCGGTCCTTGACCGGCTCAGGTCTTCGGCTAGGGAGAGGTTGGGGCCAAGGGGCCGGCCTAGGGTGCCTTTACAAGTCCAATCTGTCCCGGTTCGTCGTCGTCTATTTCACGCTAACCAACAGACGCCTGAACCGTCGACTCACATGGCTGCCAACCCGCCTCGAACCCTTGTCTGTTCGGGCAGTAATGCCGATCATGGGGATAAACGACAATGGATCCTGACCCAGCGTAGGGCCAAGGACCAGGAAGTAATGGAGGCCTTACGCCAGCAACAACGAGAAATAGCTGAGCATTTGGCTAGGTTGGAAGGACAGGAGAAGGTTTCTTCGAGCCGCCCCCCTGCCCGACAGTACACTGATCGGAACCGGTCCAGGACTAATCGTTCGGATGGTTCCCAACCAGTTCGGAGCAGGCGACAGAGCCGCTCCCCAGTTCGGAGCAGGCGACAGAGCCGCTCCCCAGTTCAGAGCGGGCGACAGATCCGCTCCCCAGTTCGGAGCAGGCGACAGAGCCGCTCGGAGGACGTGAGCAGGCTATTTAGTCGTTCCCCCATCCGCAGCAGGCGTCAAAGCCCTTTGCGCCCGATGAGCAGGCGTCGGAGCCGCTCCCCCGATCGCAGAGGGCACAGAAGCCGCTCACAGGACCGAAGCAGGCCTAGGAGCCGCACTCCGGATCAGAACAGGCAGTTAGGCCGTTCTCGGTACGGTAATGATGATGAAGGAGGGGGATCTGGATCGGGTGGCAGGCTTCGGTCGTCGCCCCGAAGGAGCGAAACCGATCCCGTTGTAATACGATTGGCTGAGTTAGAAGAAAAACTAGCCGCGGTGGTTCAGGCCAGGGAGTTGCCGAACGTATCAAATTCACCTTTCACTAGGGAGATCGAGCAGGTCAAAGCAGACAAGACCAAGAAAATGCCTCCCCTAGACTCTTATGATGGTACTGGCGATCCCTATGATCACACTCACGGCTATAACCAAGTGATGAATTATTATGATCACCCGGATGCTGCCAAGTGCCACATGTTCGTCACTACTCTGAAGCTTGCAGCACGGGAATGGATGGCGTCCCTTCCCCCGAACTCTATTGGATTGTGGCAAGACCTAAGTGATAAGTTTCATGCGCGATTTGGGAGCAATAAGAAGAGAGGAAAACTAACCACTGCTCTGACACAAGTAAAACAGAGATCGGGTGAAAGTTTGGGTGAGTATGTGAAGAGATTCCGCGATATGGCTGGTACTGTGACTAGTTTGAATGTGCAGCAAGCAGTCGGGTTCTTCACAACAGGTCTGGATGCCACGAAGTCGAAAGACTTGTGGAAAGATCTCATTCTTAATCCACCAACGGATTTAGCTGAAACCTATGGTCGAGCTGAAGGACTTATCACCATAGAAGAAGCCTACAAAAGCTTAAATCCTCAAGCCCGGAATGAGGATAATTCAAAACCGAAAGATAGGAATTACATTCCTCGGCCCAGCGGCCAACCGAAAGGCAACTTCTATGGTGGATCTGGGTCGGGAAATGGCCAGGGAGGGGCTAATTCAGGAGGTGGCAGACCGCCTTTCCCGAAGAAGAATGTGAATAAGGTATATACCCCTCTCACTAAAGATCGGGCAAGGATTCTTGAAGAGATTAGGAATCATCCCTCATTTGAATCCTGTCCGACCGCAACCCGATCCCACCGGGGCAACCCTGGCCGTTATTGTGAATATCATCAGACGTCCGGTCATGATACGGAGGATTGCTATAACCTAAAGGATTTGATAGAGAAGAAAATCCAAAACGGTGAACTGGTGCAGTATGTAGTAGGACGGCAAGATTCTACTTTGGAGGGCCGAAGAGGGCCAAACCGGGAAAGACGTCCTGAGGGATCACCCCCATCGAACCCTCCAAGAAATTGTGTTGATGTCATCACTGGAGGAACGTTCGGGAGGAAAGTTGGGAAAAAGAGGAGGGGCCTGATGGATGTCGTGTTGTCGGTTTCGGAACGACCTTCGGTTAGAGATCGCCCGTTTCCCAATACGGTGATATCATTTACCGAGGAGGATTACCCCTCGGAACCGATTGATCCACATGAAGGGGCGCTAGCCATCACAGCCCAGGTCGGATCTATGGATATGAAGCGAATAATGATCGATAATGGATCTTCGGTCGACATATTGTTTACTCATGCATACAATAGGTTAGACCTGGGGGGTGCAAAGATGGAAGTGGGTCAGGAATCTCCGTTGTATGGCTTCAGTAACGATCCTGTTCGTGTGGCCGGAACCGTGGAGCTACCGGTTATCTTTGGGACGGCGCCAAGGCAGGTAGAAGTCATAGTCAGATTTTTTGTGGTCCAGATAGATTCGGCCTACAACGCCATTTTGGGTAGACCCACTTTGGCAGCACTTCAGGCGGTTACCTCCATAGGTCACTTCAAGATCAAGTTCCCGACTTCGGAGGGGGTCGGCGAGGTAAAGGGTGATCTGGACATGGCACGTAGATGTTACCGGAATTCACTGATATCCTCGGCGGTTGGGGTCAGCAAGCAGAAACAAACAATGGCTATAGAGGTGGAGCCGTTCACTGAGGGAAATTCCGAACCATTAGCGTTGCCCGCCGAAGAGACAGAAGAAGTAGAATTGATTGTTGGAAAGAGTGATAAGCTGATCAAGATAGGTTCGGGACTGGTGGAGCCATTTCGGACTAATCTAATCGAGCTGCTTCGGGTATATGCGGACATTTTTGCATGGGAGCCTTCTGACATGCCCGGAGTCGATAAATCGGTGGCAGTTCATAAACTGTGTATTGACCCTTCTAAGAAGCCTATCCGTCAGAAGAGAAGGATCTTCGCCCCTGATAGGCAAAAGATCATTGACGATGAGATTGCCAAGTTGCTAAAGGCGGATTTCATTTATGAAATTGATTACCCGGAGTGGTTAGCAAACGTGGTGCTGGTGCGGAAGCAGAATGGAAAATGGAGAGTCTGCATAGATTACACCGATCTGAATAAGGCTTGTCCGAAGGATTTTTACCCTCTTCCGCACATCGACCAGCTGATTGATGCAACTTCAGGGTTCGACATGCTTAGCTTCATGGACGCCTTCTCTGGATATCACCAGATCTCCATGGACAAGAAAGATATGCCAAAGACGGCGTTCATTACGCATCGAGCAATATACGCTTACAAGAAAATGACGTTCGGATTGCTGAATGCGGGAGCTACATATCAGAGAATGATGAACTATGTGTTCGCCAAGTTATTAGGTCGAAGCATGGAGGTGTATGTGGATGACATGATTGTCAAAAGCATGGGAGTTCGGAACCACCTGGACGACCTTGAAAGCTGCTTCGAAACAGTAAGAAAGTACAACCTTCGGCTCAACCCTACCAAATGTACTTTTGGCCTTGGTTCGGGTAAATTTCTGGGGTATTTGCTCAGCAAGAGGGGGATTGAAGCTAACCCAGAAAAGATTAAGGTCATTTTAGACATGAAGTCTCCCCAATCTTTTAAGGACGTTCAGCGATTGACCGGTAGAATTGCTGCGCTTCGGAGATTCATGTCAAAATCGGCGGAACGGTGTCTACCCTTCTTTAACACTTTGAAAGGACCAAAGAATGAAAAGACCTTCCAGTGGACTTCAGAGTGTGAAGATGCGTTCCAAGGAATCAAAATGTATCTTTCTTCAGCTCCGCTTTTGGTAAAGCCCATTCCCTCAGAACCCCTGTACTTGTATCTGGCGGCGGGCTCATTGGCAGTAGGGGCGGTATTAGTTCGGGAAGTAGGGGGCAGACAGTGCCCCGTCTACTATGTCAGCCATGTGCTTCGGGATGCCGAAACCAGATATCCCAACTTGGAAAAATTTGCCTATGCACTCGTGATAGCTAGCAGGAAGCTAAGGCATTACTTCCAAGGAAGATTGGTGGTAGTGTATACTGATCAGCCTCTGAAGAAGATCATGAACAAACCGGATTTATCGGGACGCCTGTCTGCTTGGGCGATGGAGTTGACTCAGTTTATCATAGAATACCATCCTCGGACTGCCATTAAGGGTCAGGCATTGGCCGACTTCATTGTGGAATGCTCGTTTACCGAACCCGATGCAAATGATAACGCACTGATTGTGAGTTCGGTATCGGGCGCTCTGGCAGATCGTACGTCATGGACGCTGTATGTGGATGGCTCTTCGACTTCGGACGTTAGTGGAGCAGGGGTCATCTTGATTAGCCCGGAGGGGTTTAAGGTCCAACAGGCCATTCGCTTTGAGTTTAAGGCGACCAACAATGAGGCTGAATATGAAGCCATTTTGGCCGGATTGCGGTTGGCGAGAAGTTTGGAAGTGAAGCACTTGGTTATCTTCTATGATTCCCAGTTAGTGGTTAAGCAGATAGTGGGAGAGTATGAAGCCCGAGGGGATAGGATGACGAAGTACTTGGCTGCAGTTAAAGACCGACTGCATTATTTTGAATCGTATAGCGTACAAGGAGTTGGACGGGAAAATAACACCATAGCCGATGCCTTGGCAAAATTGGCGACAACAGAAACTACTTCTTTTAGTGGGTCGGTGTACCTGGAAGTTCTGGGCGACTCAAGTATTCGAAGGTCAGAAGTGTTCCCAATAGAAAGGATGGACTGTTGGCTCACGCCATATATTTCCTATCTGGCGGATGGCGTCCTTCCTTCGGATCGGTTAGAAGCCAAGAAAGTTAAACATCGAAGTTCGTTCTTCATCTTAATCGATGGAGACTTATACCGAAGGGGGTTTTCTTCACCGTTGCAGAAGTGTTTAACCCCTTCCGAAGCGGATTATGCACTTCGGGAAGTCCATGAAGGTATATGTGGTGATCATATGGGCGCTAAGGCACTAGCGTACAAGATTCTGAGACAGGGCTACTATTGGCCAACCGTCTTCCAAGAAGCTAAGGATTATGTTAAGAAGTGTCCTAAGTGCCAACTGAATGGAACTATCCCTCACCAACCTCCCGAAGAGTTGTACTCAGTCTTATCACCCATTCCGTTTGCTGTGTGGGGAATTGATATTCTGGGGCCATTGCCAAAAGCTAAGGGGCAGGTTAGTTTTGTTATTGTGGTAATCGACTATATGACGAAGTGGGTAGAAGCCAAACCTCTCAAAGCAATCACAGAGCAGGAATGTCTTAAGTTTCTCAAGGAATTTGTTGTATATCGCTTCGGTATTCCAATGGTGTTAGTATCGGACAATGGGAGGCAGTTTGTAGGTGCAAAGTTTGAAGAATTTCTCACAGATCTGGGAATTCAGCACAGGAAGTCTTCGGTGGCCCATCCTCAGTCAAACGGCCAGGTAGAAGTCACCAATAGAACTCTTCTCAATGGAATTAAAAGGAGATTGGATGAAGCCAAAGGAAGATGGCCCGAGGAGTTGCTTAGTGTGTTATGGGCATATCGGACAACTACCCGAACGACGACAGGAGATTCGCCTTTTCGTCTCGCTTATGGGACCGATGCCCTTGTTCCTGTTGAGATCGGATCCCCTTCACTTCGGGTCAGTCAATATAAGGAGTTGTATAATGACGAAGGACTTCGCCTCAACCTGGATTTGTTAGATGAGGTTAGAGAGTCAACTTTGATAAAGTTGGCGGCTTATCAGAGGAGGACAGCCAAACACTACAACAAAGGGGTGAAAGTTAGAAGGTTTGAAGTTGGTGATATGGTACTTCGAGAGGCTGCAGCATCAACTCCCCAAAATTCAGGCAAGCTTATGCCGAACTGGGAGGGACCATATGAAGTTATTGAAGTACCCAAGCCAGGAACTTACCGGCTTCGGACTATGGATGGTTCGGATATTAAGAATACATGGCATGCTGGGAGACTTAGGAAATATTACCAGTAAGTCATAGTCATTTCTTTTTACCGATTATGTAAATATTTATGTCTATTGAAATAAAATGATATCGGACTACATAGTTGAAAGATGTTGAATAATTTCATTAGCGTTCATTGGAGTTACAAGTTGTACCATTTACATTTGAAAAAGAAAACGCGAGTAAAATAGAAAATAATCCTATTGGGTCGGAGGAGGTAGTTCTTCTGGTTCTTCCTCATCGTCCGAAGAGTTAAGGATAGACGTATCTAGCCCCGCAGCCGTCATCTTCTCCTTAATCTTCTCTTTGTGGCTTTGGTACCCTTCGGAGAACTGCATGATGACCTTATCGGCCAGTTCGGGAGATGTTTTATACTCCTCTATTATTTGGAGCTTCGTTTCTTCGGTCAAGGAAGGCCCCTGGTTCTTTAGTTCGGCGTGTTCTTCTTCCAATGAATTCAGGGTGCGGATCAGGTCGGTCATTTTGGAGTGTGTCTGCTCCATCCGTTCCTCGAGGGCCGCAATGGCTTCCTTCTGGTCGGCATCGTTTTCTTTCAGCAAGACTCGCTCTTCCATAAGTCGGTCAACTTGCTTCTAATGCTCCGCGATCTCTGTCTGAAGGATCTCGACCCGATTCCGAAGCTGATAACTCTCCCGGCTGGCTTCGGTGAGTTTATCCTTTGTTCCGGCGTGAAGTTCCCTTTCTTTCTCAAGTTCAGACTTCAGAGTCTGAACATTATCCTTTAGGGCTTCGTTCGCTGCCTCGATTTCCCTGTTCCTTTCTGTTAATTTAAGCAGGGAGGGGAGAGATCGGGCGAACACTGCGCTGGACTGTAAAGAATGTGTGTTAGTTGAGTGGATCAAGTAGCAAAGTAACTTTTTACAACAATAACGAAAGCGGAATTACCTGGAATTGAAGTCTGATGAAATCTTCAAGGAATTGATCTAGGCTATGATTTCTGAATCGCTCGTTATCGGCTGGCATAACAAAGCGTTCCAGAAGATCATAGGGAAAGGGATCCGAGGGGTTTTGGGGCCAGAGGGTTCGAGGTTTGGATTGGTTGCTGGAAGGAGCCGAAGTTCGGGGATCGGATGAGCTGGCTCCGCCTGGATGGATTTTGACTTGATGTGTGGGTGCGGTTGGAGGTGCCGAGCTGGTCGAAGGCTCTCTACGAGGTCTCTTCGTCAAAGGCTCCAGAACTTCATCATCAGCCTCTTCCTCGTCGATAATTCCCAGGGTAGCCGAATCGGGAATCGCCACGGGAGTCTTTACCGGCTTGGGTGGCGCCTTCTTCTTGAGTTGTTTTTTCTTCATCAAGGCCATTTTTTCCGACCTGCTCATCTCCAAAGTATTCTTCTTGAGAACTTGAGTCATTGGGATGGCTGTAATCGGGCGGGCCGCTATCGGCACTTGGTTTAAAGGCATGTCCCCCAGGATTCCTTCGGGATTGATGAAGTTTGGCTCAGTAATCCGGGGAACGGTTCGGCCTACTTCGGTTGGGGCGGTTGGCTTAAAGAGAGTTACTGAAAGAAGTTAAATGTTATAAGTCAGACCAAGTTGAAAAGAATTAAAAGCAATAAATTAAGAATTTGGGTTCAGGATTCGGTTCTTACATCCGTGGTCATATAACCAGGTGTGGTTGCCGAGGAGCTCGAAGTCCCACTCCTCGTCTGGCATCTTGCTGATGAATTGCTTGAACTCATCCATGCGATCGGCTGGGAATGCTTCAACGTTGTTGGTATTTTTATTAAGGCCGATCCAATCCGATATCAGGTTGGTATCGGGCCCCTTGATATAAAACCACTGGGGGTGCCAACCTTTGTTGCTAGTTGGGGTCTTCATCAGAGACAGCTTATGTGCCCCTTTGGCAGGCAGTTTGCTGATCTGCCGAAACCCTGCCTCGCGGGATCGGATGACTGTGAATAGCGCGAAGAAGAAGTCCAAGGTTGGTTCGACCTGGCAATCATGGCAGTAGACGATGAAGCATACCAGGTGAATGAAGGAATTGGGGACTAATTGGGCGAGTCTGACCCCGACCACGCTCAGAAAAGTAAGCATGAAAGCGTTGAGGGGAAATCTGAGCCCATATTTTAGGGCTTGGACGGATACGGCGGTCCAGCCGTTGGGGCGCTGGTACATCCTCTCATTGAGGTCGGCGGTGCGTATCTGGTAGGATATAGGGATTTGATACAATTCCCTGATAGCTACGAGATCTTTGGTCTGAATGGAGGATTTGGTATTTATGTGGGTGAAGGTTTTTTCCAAGGAATATTCCTCTAACATGGAGTTCGTCTTCGGTGCGAGGTGACGTAGTGGGGAAGGGGTTGCCAGGGAAATCAGAGCTGGTGATGGGATCTTGGGAGGAAGTGCTGAGTCCCGGTGAGGTGGAGCTGGTATCAGCAACAGAGATAGGAATTATTGGTGCAGCGGAGGTAGGGACTATCGGCGCGGCGGAGGAGGTAGCTGTTGGGGTGGCAATGGTTGTGACTGTGGTGGCTTCTGTTGTCACTGCTATGATGGGAGTTATGATTTCATTAGCAGTAGAGGCTGAGGCACTAGTTTTCGATGGGTTAGAAGAGCTTGAGGCGTCGTTGGTCGCCATTGATGAATAGAAGAACAAGGTGCTGGAATCAAGTGGTTGGAATAGGATGGGAATCGCGATGAAAGTTGCAGAGGAGATTTGACAGGTTTGAGAAATTTGAATTGAAAGTGACGGTTGCATTTGGGAATGGTTTAACTTTATTGAGAGTGGCCCTTTGAATCCGGCACGGTTCCCACAGACGGCGCCATTTCATTAAATGTGGTGGGCCCCCTTTTTTTTCGTTGGCACGTGACGTTATGGTGGTAATGGTAGTAGTAATTTGAGGCGGTTACAAGGTTAAGGGAGTGTTTGGATCAGTGATTAAGGATATATTCATTCTTTTTCCTCTTTTATTATAATCCTTTTTATAATTAAAGAGTAGGGGGCAATGTTGGGTTCCGGGTTCGGGATACCCGACCCGATGTGGGGGATCCGAACTCATTTGGGGATTTTAGTTGGGATAAAGTGATCCAGTTAAGGAAATTACTTTCTAACTGGGTTGACTTATATATTGACTGGAGCATTTATTATGATTTGGTTGATGGAGACATATGCTTTATTCTGTCAAGTGGGTCCAGGCGTGATGATGACATAAGGAGGTATATATACAAGGCTTCCCTCTCGAATTCGAAGGTAATGCAAAACTAAACACTAAATTGCAAACCTCCATTGTTATCAAAACCTTGATACAGCCTGTACTAATTCTCACGCCTGAGCTATCCCCCGGTGGCAAAATCACCCGGAACTCTGAGTGTGGTATCGTTATTGTGCAGGATTAGCGCATTTTTTAGTGACTGAAGTGTGCGGCCGAATCTTGGCGTTAACAACGTATAAGATCCATTCAAGTAGAATGAATAAATACGATAATTATGTCATCTTATTACACCACTCACCATCCGTACTAACAACCAAACGTATATTTGAGATATTAAAATATTATTCTAATCATTTTTCTATTCTATTTTTTTAATCCAAATCAAACATAAATATGATTGGAATGAGATACTGTTTCTTTTTTAAGGCCCGCTGGCCCAGGTACCAACATATTTCTAAAAAATAAATTTGACCCCTTAAAATTTAGATATTTGTTCCAAGCTACGGAAATTATTGTTTTGAGTGTCAAATAATTATTTTATGCTCTTTTGTAATGAACGACCACATACAAAAAATTTCACGCTTTCAGCGATGTTGATGGTACAATTACAATAATTGTTGCACCAACAAAAAAAAATGTACCAAAAAAAAAAAGATGGTACAATAATTGGATTTCTGTCACAGTTGGCGCATATAAGGCATGCCCAGTTTGTTGGATTGTACTTGCATTGGCTTCTATGTTCGAATAAATTTAGTTTATCCAAAAATATTGCAATTAGAATTATATTCGTAATGAGGATAATTATGCTACTTGGCAATTTTTTGATGGTTGTATTATCCAATTACATTCGTAAAGGAATTGATATTAACAGATACAAAATCATGGGCACAAAACAATAGTTTTTCTTCTTTCTTTTGGACAAATATTGCATTGTCATTAAAATAGTACGCGTCACCTAAATCACCATCAATAAGAACGACAAAAATGTCCTTTAAAAAACAATTAACCAGTGTCATGATTCAAGTTGATTGAGTTGCTTACCTAACTTAAAATTTGGGCTCGATTTCTACTCATAACAAATAGTTAGTCACAACTCTACGTTCTACACATTATTTGTACTGGATTCCAAAGTTTCAACCCTGATATATATGGGATTGAAATTCCTTCAATTGTGTGTTCTTGTTGTTTATGTAATGTACTTTGTCAAGAGTTCGGGATACTTTACTTATCTCTCACTCTCTTGGGAGCGCGTGCACATACCAAAAAAAATAATAATAATAAAATAAAATAAAAAATCAGGCCGGTGAATATCAATGCCCCGTTCACAATAGTAAGTATGAATAGTATGAATTTTATGGTAATGAAACTATATCTGTCCGAAAGCAAATGGGTGATCCAAATTGAAGTCGAATAACCAGTGTGTATTTGTTTCACATAGTGGTGTGATAGTCCTCCTGTCCCGGAGAACTTTTAATTTCAACATTAATTTGCATGTGTTATTTATGTTTATGTGATGTTACAGCAGCTACCCCGTCTGTGTGTGTGTGTGTGAGAGAGAGAGAGAGAGAGAGAGAGAGAGAGAGGTGAAGGGGTGTAAGTGGAGGAATAATGCGTCAGTGATGAAAGTTGAGGTTTTGATGGTGAGTCTTAGAAACCAAGCATGCCAATTATTCAAGGGGTGAGCTAGCTAATAGCTATCACTCATTTATTTTATAAAAAGAATATCATTTGTTATTAAAAAAAATTATATAGTTTTCTAAATAATTTTTATGGTATTATAAAATCACATTATATCCTCGAGCTAATTAATTTAATTTTATTATAATGTCATCAGTACTAAACAAAATATTTAATAAATTCTACACTCAATAAAAAATAAAAATATATATTCAAAATTTGTAACTTCTGTAAATAAGACTCTTTTGTACATTAGAGAAAATATAAGTTTGAAAAGAGTGCTGACTATGCACACGTTAAAGTAATAGTTTCACTTTTAAACATGCTTGTGGAATTATACTCTATTACTCTACAATATATTGATAGAGTGTGCATGCAACTAGCTATCACTTACGGTGTGAATATATCCAACAACTTTTAAAATCTTCATTCTATCCTCTAAAAGATATTTAAGTATATTTTTCATACATATTAAGAAATTATAGCCGAAGAGAGATTCTAAATAAGTTTCAAATCTATTTCTAATGGATCTTAAATAAGTACAATAATAAGTAATTTTCTTTCTTAAGAGGACTTGTTGTTTAGCGTAAAATAGTGTTTATAACATATTCAATATTTGTTCGTCTACCGGCTTATATATGGAATGTTTTGTGCGTTTAGAGTTTTAAAAGTACTAGAAAATCGTATTCGTTTACAAATAGTTTATTCTAAACGTAATTTATTTAATTCACAGCTATAATGTTCGGAGGTTAAACGCAAATTTATTCATTTTTTTTGTACGGTGGTCAAACACAACAAACATGAACCCTGTAAAAGTTATAAACATCAGTAAACATGATTTTAAAATAAACTCGTGTTTTTTCACATCTTTGCCTTTGGTGAATAAAATTTAAAGTTCCTAAATGTTGTCAACTAAGGCGTTTTGTTTGGTCGCTGTCTATGTGCTGTGCATGGTTGATGGGACTCTCTCTCTATATAGATACGCACACATTTGACGCCAAAATATATGCTACATTTACTCTAAACCTTGCCTTGTGGCTTCTGGGATTGGTATCTAGTGATAGAACAGACTACAAAGTATAGTATTATTGTTTTATATCTCCCCTTTTCTGTCCCTAGCCTATAATACTAGTTAGTGTTAAATGTTGACAATGCCTTACAACCTGGATATACACAATCAAGAAAGTGACCACCAGTGACTATTGAATGAATTGATAGTTTAGTTACCCACAGGTGACAATATTTACCATTCAAACTCAACTATATGTACTACTTTCAAACATTATTACTCGAATTAGTTCTGATCGGATCGAACTATATTCAAACTATTTGTAAAAAAAAATTAGATTCAAGTTCGAACTTGCACTTGATACTTAGATATATAAAATATATTATTATCAAATCAAAGTTATTATTTTATTTTAAAAAATAAAAATATATATATGTAATTACTTTTACACGGTATAAGTAAATAATTACAATAATAATCAAATAAAATAAATAATAAATAATTCTTCTAATTTAATTTTTAAGTTTGTATACTTTATGAGAGTATTGAGCAACAACTCGAGTATCTATCAATCGAGCATATGTATCAGAAATCAGATCATGAATGATAACTCGAGTTATTAGAACTCCATACGAGTTGAGTATAATTTTACTTAAACTCTATTTGTATTTTTATTAAAACTCATTTTAATGCTTAAATTTGAATTATATTATTAATTATATATTTTTTTGAATTTATCATTAGTTGAGTTCAAACTGTTTGGTTCAATTTTCATTAATTCTTAGATGAAACTACTAGACGAGTGTTATATATGTCAAGATTGCAAGCAACGACAAGACATATATGACATGCCCTAAATTTGTAATACCAACTTTTTTATTATTCATATTTAGTCAACTAACATTTTAAATAAAAATCATGGATTGTTGTAAAAATTGTATAACAATATGTGCCTATGTGGAAAGAAGAATCTTAAACACCCTTGGTTTCTAAATGGGCCTACATAAAAGCCCAAGTCAATGCTCATACAACTCCAATGACTAATTTTTCTTATAGTTTGAAGTTTGAACATAAATAAATATTCAAACAACACAACTGCAATATAAACACACACACACACACACACACACATATATATATATATATATATATATATATATCAACCGGAAAACAGGATAATTGTGATGCAAATTATAATAAATTAAGCAATCTAAAGATCACTCTGCATAATAATCCAACCTTTCTCTTTATTTATTTATTTATTTTTGCTGAGAAGCATTATATGATCATTAAACAGAAGGTGGATAGTTACAAAGATTAGAATCAACATCTTCATTACAAAGGGCCCATTTACATAAATTAGGAGCCGATCCTTTGTATGAATTTTGTTAGCTAACCAAGAACAGGCCTTATATTCCCGTCCATAGGGCTTCTATAACTAAAGAGTCAACTTCAAAGATGAATTTAGAGAGGCCCTAATCCAAGACCATCTACAACTTAATTGGCTGGCGGATAGGGCTTCAGCAACCGGCCCAGGTCCAAATGGTCATGCATTGCAGCCCAAGCTGTGATGAATTTCCCCATATAGTACCCAAGTACCTATCAACCACATGGGATAAGGAGTAATAGAACTCTTTTTATGGAATGAAGAGAGTAACAATCGATACTTTATATTAATATTAGTTGTAATAAAATAAATTTGTATAATTTTAAACTTTAATATTTCATAAATTTTAAAAAATTAAAATGTACCTCCTATAATTATAATTAGTTAGGATAAAGTGACTTTTTGTATCAATGTGTGGCTTGTTACAAGGTAAAATGTAAGTGATTGAGTGCCCGTATTCTAAAAGTAAAAATAAAAAGGGAATTAGGGGCCAAAATACATCCAATGATTTAATTCGAATAGAATTAAACCTATTGATTAAAAGTTTTGTTTCATAAGATATCGCATCATCCAATATTATTCATATTATATATATAACCATCAATATAAATATATAATAAAACAAAAGTTGGTTTTGTGGTCTTCGTCTTTAATCTTTGGTATAAACCTAAAATTTAACTATAAATAAAATACTTTTTAAACTCCTATATACTGTTAAGATTAATTTAACTAGAATTAAAACTCTAGTCCTACAAACTTTAATATTAATTTATTATTCTACAATAATTTTATTTTTTATAAGAGTCTTTTGATTACTTAGTCGTATAATAAATTTTAACCTAAAAATCATATTTAGGATTTTAGTTTAAGTTTCTACTCGACTTTAGTCTCTAAATGACTATATATTAAAAATATTGTAAATACATATAATAATTAATATCAAAATTATATATATATATATATAATATTAATGATTACTTTAGTCACCAATTCTATTACATATAAGATACCTTTAGTTAATTAATATTACAAAACAATTCTAACTTATATATTAGCTATTAAAATTTAATTAGCTAGCTTTTAAAACTAAAATCATAATGGCAACTCATTATTCTACAACAATTATATTCCTAAATAACTATATATTAAAAATATAAGAAAAATATTATGAGTAAATAATAATTAATATGCAAAATTTATAATATATATTACAAAATATATTAACGATTAAAATTTAGTAAACAACTTTATTTTATATAGGAGACCTTAAGTTATTATTTTATAACAATTTTATTTTTTTATAAAATTTATTTAGTTAATTAATTATACAATAGAGTATGACTTAAACACTACGTTCAAACTTTTAGGTTTCCACTCAACTTTGAACTCTAATTAAAAATGCATATATAAATATAAAGAATTGATTATAAAAACTAAATATTAAATTTTGAAATTGTATAAAAACTTAATATTAAATTAAAAATAACAAAATAATCACATTAGTAATACTCAATATGTGAGTTGTAGTCATTTATTTTTAAGCAAAATTTATAGTCATTCTAATAACAATAGTAAGTCACTGTGAAATTCAAAAAATATATTTTATAATCACTATATAAAATAAATTAAAACCAAAAATAAATTTATTTAAAAAACAACCCGTACTTCACGCGGGACACTTAACTAGTTACAATAAAAGACCAACTAAACAAATTTTCTACCTATTTTTTTTATATCGAGAATTAATTAAACCTCACTAAAAAAAGGAAGAAAAAAACTCACAAAGAAACTTTCTATAATAGAATAAATAAATTTACCTAAGTGATAATCGAATTTGAGACCTAAAGATTACATACTTCGATCTTAACCACTAAGCTAAGACCTCATAAGTAAATTTTCTACCTACTAGAATATGCTCATTACTCCATCACCTAAGTTTAGACTATTTAACTTCTGATTAAATAAAGTACATAATTAAAAATAACAATTAATAAAAAAATTAATAAAATTTAAGCACATAACATATATGATTTTTTTAAAGTGAAATGAATAATTTTAGTAAAAATATAGGAAACGAAGAAAATGAGGGGAGAATATGTTGTGGAAGTATATACGAAACTACGAAAGTATACTGCGGAGAATAAGCTTTGAGGAACCATTTGAAAATCACAAACTCCCCTTATCTAAATATGCGCGCAGCCTGCTAATTTTGCCGCCAAAATAGACATGCTGTCTTCTCCTTTGCTCCCTCCCTCTCCACCACAAAAACACGAATTCCAGCACCCAACCGTAGTTTTCAATTACATACTCAAAACCCCAATTCAACCCATCAATTTCTCACGATACCCTTCAACTCACCCCAAGTCGAGCATCAAATTATATGGATCTCCAAGAAATTTGTTGGGTCCTTTTTGTTCAAATTCAACCCCTTCAATTTCTGTTAGTGAAGATTTCGATGTCGAATTGGGACGTATGTTATCATTGTTACCGGAAGAGATGCGGCGTAAAATTAGCGAGCATCCGGAGCGCCATCAATTGATTGAAGTGGTTATGGATTTGGGGCGGAAGCCGCTCGCTCGGTTTCCGTCCGGTGACTTTGTTTTATCTGACCATCCGATTACTATGGAAGATATTGAACATGCCACTTCTTTGGTAAACATAATTCTTGCTCACCACATATTTGATAAGTTGCAAATTGGCATTTTAGACTTTGGGGTGTGGGTTTTTTGAATTTATGAGTTTTATGAGGCTCAAGATTCCGTACAATGATTAATTGTTATGGTATTATGAGTGATTTTTAATTTATTGGGTTGGTTATTTGCTGGCTTGCTGCTCAGTGTATTTAGATGCAACGTTTTAATTGGGAGTATATATTTGCTTCTGACCCAATTTTTATACTTGTTGCCATAATTTAATTCTGTTAGAGACAACTTTAGTACAATTGCTATTAGTTGAACATCAGATTAACTTTAGTATAACTACTATTAGTTGAACAGTAGATTAAATTTACATGCCTGCCCAAGTGTTCATTGATATTTTGTGAAGTGTTAGACTGTTAGTGAATCCAATTGGTTTTTACATTAGTTGGGTTTCAGTACAAAACTTATTGCAAGGAGTTTCAACTTGAATCATGGTTGGAAAATGACTCATAGTCATTGTTCACTGTTGAGTGTTGAATATATCAACTCATTACTCATTGCATGATCATCACTTAAGTGCTTTATGTCAATCACAATCGTCCATTTTTAAAAAAAATTTATTTATGAATAGTTAGTTACTTTCTTTGCTAGTGTTTCTAGATAGTGGTTATGAATAGACATGGCAACTGGGCGGGTATGATATGGGATGACTCTCCCTAACCCTGTCCCATATAAAAAATCATTGCCCCCAAACTCGCCCTGCCCCGTTGACTCCCGCCAATATCTAATTGAGGCGCGTTGGTACAAAATTGGTCGTTAGACGTGGGGAAAATTGCCATGCCTAGTTGTGAAAAGCTTTTCGCTAACTTAGTTTGTTTTGATAACTTTTTTGCTAATATAAGGTGTTTCTCCCTAATATTATAAGGTGTTTTGAGTTATTATTTGTTAAGAAGGATTTATTTACTTCTACTAAAAAGAAGTAGTTATGTATTTATGTTTTTTTATTTATTTATTCAGCATATCTATTAGAGTTGACAGGGCCATTAATTTTGTTATTCTTCCTAGGACACAAGTCCAAATATTGGAAGCAATCAATTATCCATCTGACTTTATGACCTGATCTAATGCAACTAATTAAATGAGACAATTTTTTAAAGTGCAGATTGTACATTCTTGAGCGTTAGACTTAGCTTATTACACTAATGATGTGAGGAAACTAATTATTATTTATTCATCTGACTAGATGACTTCATATAACTGTACTAATTGATTTCAGCCTCTAGAAGAAGATGGCATTTGGATGTCATGCTAAACTAAAATTTTAATTTGACTCAGTAAGGTCTCTTCCTTTGAGGTTGTCATGTTTGACCTCCCTTGATCCAAAAGGTACTATCCATTTTAGATTATCACCTTTTGGGTCTTGACTGGCAAAAGGATGTATAAGGACAGAGTCACTGAAGTATAGTTATCTGATCTAAAAAGGGTAGAACAAAAATCTCACAAGCTAGAAGAGAGAAGTTATTCTTGCCACTTACTAGTATCTCCATTACAGGTTGGTGACTTTGCTATTGATAATCGAGCAGGGATTAGCAGAACTTTACATCGTATCAGTGCCATTAGGAATAGGAAGGGTGCTATAATTGGGCTAACTTGTCGTGTTGGTCGAGCGGTATCTGGAAGTGCCAATCTATTGCGAGATTTGGTTAAAGATGGGGCTTCTTTATTGCTTATCGGGCCTCCCGGAGTAGGAAAGACGACAATTATCAGGTGGCTCATTTTATTCTATATCCTTATGCAATAGACATTTTAGCGTCAATGTGATCCCTTTTTGTGATTTGCTGTGTTAAAGTGTCCTTGTGAATATTAATCTGTTGGTTTGAAATTTTGAAAAGATGACCAACTTTTTGTTACCAATTAGTCTTTCTCCATTTTCGTTTTATCATCATTTATTGAATATAATTTGTTTGTAACAAGGCGTTGGTACTTAATATGCTTATTTAACTGAAAACATCGGCAAGGATAGGATAAGAATTGTCAATTTTAGGGACATCTCCCCCCAAAAATGTGAGATTTTTAATGAACCATGCATTTACTTCTTTTATTGCTTAGTGGATATGACTACCTGTAAGTACAACTGCTTTTTATCTCCAACACAATGTAGACATTGATAGAGCCAAGGGTTCAGTCACTTTGATTAAAACAGAGTCTGCCATAAGGTGTTTCAGCTAAGAAAATTGTATTTCATGACTAATCAAAAGTGAAATTATTTAATAGTTATCTTGATCTGTAGTTCCCATGTTTTACAGGGACATAGCTCGGATGCTTGCAAATGATTATAAGAAACGTGTGATGATTGTTGACACCTCAAACGAAATTGGTGGGGATGGTGACATAGCTCATGCGGGAATTGGTAATGCTCGTCGGATGCAAGTTCCTAACTCCGACATACAACATAAGGTATGCAGGATCCATTCTCTCCATAACATGGCTCCAAGTCGCAATAGTGACCAAGGTTGCGGAAGTTTTTTTTTTTAACTCGGTTTTGGTTTCGGGCGATACGCACCGTTACACTAGAGCTTCATATTTATTTATTTGTTGTTATTATTATTATTATTATTATTATTTTTGATTAGTTAATATGTGAGTATGCGTATTTTATTTATTACTATTACTTCTTCTATTCTACAAAAAGAGTTTGATATTATTATTATTGTTACTCCTTTATTCTGTTACACTATTATTTTACCTGATTCCTCCGTTGCGCCATTATTTCTTCTTGATTTCTCCGTTATAGCGTTATTTTTTCCGTTATGGCGAAATTTTACCTATATGCAACTTTATATTGATAATGTTTGAAATTACAATTCGTAACGTATTATCGGATTGGTGAGTAAGGAAACCAAACTGATACGCCAAGATTTCGGCAACTCGGCCGATACTTTGAACCATGCTCGATAAACATTTGTGTACAGTTAAATTAGGGAGCACTAATCATGAAAGAGTCATGCTATGTATTGCGATAAATTTACGCGGAATTACAATTGCAAAACTTATCAATACACGGAATTGGTAGGAATTATAGGAGGTCCCCCACTTATTACACATCTCTCCAAAAAAGATATTACTAATACTTATCCATGTAACTAGCAATCAAAAAGTCGACATAAATATTCGCAATATATATCATTTTCCATCATGAAATAATGCTTGCAACCAGCAACTAACCTAATGCTAAGCATTAGTATCCACAACATGCAGATTATCCCGGGATATAATCCTTACGCACGAGAGGTTAGCCTTTTTTGTCAACTCAACTATGCCTTTTATCCCAAACTAGTTGAGATAGGCTGCAAATGAAATACATATGACAACGAAAAAGTAGAAAGACTATAAGGGCAATAAATAAATAACGATAACAATAAGAGCAATAATAGACCAAAAAATAAAAAATAAAATAAGAAACCAATCAAATATTGAAGTACTGTAAAAGGATAGAATGCAAGGAAAAATAAATAAATTGCGAACTGCCCACATATACAAACATACATACATACATCGATATTAAGAACCAAAATTGTAAACAAAAGGACAAGAAAACAGAGATAAGAGAAAAACATAAAACACAAGAAAAGGTGTAACACCCTACTCGACCTCTGATATGCGGATTTGATTTCTCCACTCGCTCCTATCATAGGCCTTGTCCTCAGTTGTCTGCCACTCCTTGAAATCTCTTTGAACTACTTTCCCCAAGTAATTTTAGGTCTACCTTTCCCTCTTCTTATATCTTCTTCCACTACCTGTAAATGGAGAAATTCCATTTCTTACAAATTTTGTATGTGACTGAAGAATCAACACATCTTTTAAGTCCTGAAAACTCTCCAACATCCTACGAAGTATTGAGCTCCAAAAAGTTTATTCTCAAAGTTGTTTTTGGATATTTTGCTAGTCTGCTCTTTGCACATGTGATACATCAATCCTTCAAAACCACCCTTGTCACTACTCACTAAAGCTGGAAGTATGTTGCCACTAAATGTAGTGGACGCCCACTAAATTACTTGATCCCAACTCGGAGGATTTTTGCAACTCTACGTTTTCAAACAATCTTATATACTAAAATTCTTGAGTAAAGGTGCAGAAAGTAAGAGTGAGAAAATATGACCACTTGCAAATTGCAATACGTTTGCTTTTTATAGAGAGGGCTAGTAATGTTGCATGAAACATGAGTATTATTGGTTTCTTAACTTTGTTCAGTTTTTTTTTTTTTTGATAAGTAAATAATTGTATGGGTTTTCTCATCATACATTCTTGTCCTATTGACTGTTAATTGATGCTGTTGGTAGGGTGCTCATATATATTTTTTATAAAATGTTTTTTTATATAATCAAGGTTTTGATAGAAGCAGTTGAAAATCATATGCCACAAGTGATAGTAATCGATGAAATTGGCACAAAACTTGAAGCAGCGGCTGCAAGCACAATTGCACAACGAGGAATCCAGTTAGTTGCCACTGCTCATGGAGTAACAATAGAGAACTTGGTAATGAATCCTTCACTGGAGATGCTTGTTGGAGGAATACATGTGAGTTAGCTACACATTTTATTTTTAAATGCGCATTAAATCTTGTAGGTAATGTGTTGCTCCTGAGAGCATGTGGATTCATGTAAACCAGTATGTTCATATAAGATTCTGTATATGAGGCACAAATGATGCTGAATTAGATATAAAAGACATTGCTACTCTTTAGCTGGTGTCGGAAGTGGAATTATATATACGTATTTGTCTACCCTCCATGTCAATCGATTTTATTTTTTATGCTCAATGCCATGCCAATAGAAGTGAAAATGTCCTTTCCATGTGAGCTTGGTTCTTTATTTATCTTTTCAGATTTAATTTTTTCGGAAAGTATCTTTTAACATTTACTTTACAGGCTTAACATTTTTAAGTTACCCTCTACATAAGTTTAACTTGTTATATACTTTTGCTGTGAACTATCTTATACTCAGTTCCCTCCCTTCAAATATAGAGAGAATATGAGATAAAGAACTTCTGAATCAAGCGTTCTGTTACCGAGTAATCAGCAATTACCCACAACCCCACCTAAATGTGTACACGCACAATAAATACAAGAAAGAAGAAAAAGAATAATATGAAAAGAAGTACAAACAAGAGGGAAAATGACAGGATAAGGAAATATGTAGAGTGCTGGAAGATGTCTTGCCATAAACCTTCACAATGAAAGAGAAAGCACATTGTGGGCCTTTAGCCCTTTACATGGTCCGCACTTCATTTTTGGGAGTCGATAGTTTTTTTTCCAAGGCAAGGGCCCGTGAAACCCAAGGCATTAAAAGGCTCAAATTTTTGCATTTTGGTCGGTATGGAATTTTTTTGTTTGTTTACTGTAATCATCAGATTGAAAGTCTGATAATTTCTTATCCCAGAGCGTGACACTAGGGGATGAAGAGGCAAGCCGAAGGGGTGTTCAGAAGACTGTGCTGGAGAGGAAGGGACCATCAACTTTCACATGCAGTGTGGAGCTAATTTCAAAGACTGAGTTGCGAGTTCATCCCAGCTTAGAAGCGACAGTTGATGCTATTCTTTCCGGTTCGTTGTTTGTCTCGAAAAGGATTTTTTTTTTTTTGGCCTGCTCTCTCATTTTCATGTTCTATGTTTATTCATCTTCAGTTAGTTGCATGTGGTGCTGCTACTATATTTGAAATGTTGTTTTTTTTATGTTGAAAAAGGGCGTTTCCCAAATTTTGAAGTTCGCAAGATAAATCAGGCACTGAGTGATGAAACTGTATCAGTGGATCCATTCAGCCATGATTTTGGTGATGTAAAAAATGGAAGTTTGTCCGAAGATAATCTTCAGATGAGAGATGAAATACCTGCCCAAATTCAATATGTTTCTAAATCAGCTCAAGTAATGGGAGAAAGTTCTTGTGAAGATGTGACATCAGTTCGCTTGTTCCTTTACGGGGTATTTATCACTCTGCCTGTGTCATGCCCTGAAAACATACTTGCTTAATTTATTCTTACATACAAGTCGGAGTTTTCTGTTACTGTGTTAAAATCTTGGTGGAGTTATCTTGCAGTTCATGTGGCCAAGCAGGTTTGTTTAGGTGTCTCCCACTGTATATTTTATTAGCACATCAGGTTTCTCTTTTAAATATCAGGCTGATATTTAGTACGGGCTATTTCCCTTTGATACTTGGATACTTGTTGTACTTGACACGCACTCTTCAGTTACTTGAGATGCGACTTATTCAAAGTAAAATGACTCAGCAAGATATTAATAGTTATAAAGTCCTTTCACCATGAATGTTGTAGTATTATTCGGACATTATTAAGAATGACCTAGTTGGTCAAGACAATGACCAGAAGGAAGACAGACGGGAATTTGCTGGAAAATACCAATAAAGTGAGACTGCCTAATCTCAAACCTCTACCCCTGGTTCTCCTCTTAATAAATTCTGGATATTTCCTAACGCCACGAAATTGGATACAAATTTAATTGATTCTACTCTTTGGCTTATTAAGATAAATAATTCCATTTTCCAGTACTTGCAGTAACTGCATTATAAAGAGTATGTAGCACATGGAACTTATATAGTGGAAGGTGTTGCAGATTGCAGAGGCCAGTGTAATACAAGGAGTTAAACAGTTAAGGATAGAGCATGCATTTGAATTTACGGACAATATCAGTGAAGCAGATGCACTACTTGCCTTGCAGTCCAAGCTCAAAAAGAATGCACGGCTTCAAGCAGCTGCTAGATCTTGTGGCATTCCTATTTACGCTGCAAAGGTAATTAGTTGCACTACATTATCGATTCCTTGTCATGTACTGATATCATACCGGAAAAAGATTAAGAATAGTTCCCCAATAGTGACTCTTTCTTTTCGTTCGTAGGCAAGCTCGTCAACGCAGTTATCAAAGGCAATACTGGCATTAATGACTGATTATGAAGATGGTTTTAAGAATTTTGATGCTGAAGCCAAGATAAATGCGTCAGAGAAGATTGATGCATTAGAGGTGAAACAAATTGCCTTCTCTCTCTCACACACACTCACATAGTTATTACTATGTTTTGATATCAATTCTGCTTTGTCCATTATGCAATTGCTAAGATTAGTGAGATAGTTGCCTCCAAGAATATGTAGCAATAACTTTGTATCGTATATATGGCAAAGGTCAAATTTCCTATCCCAGGAATAATCCTTGCAAACAAACATAGCCTTAGGTGTTTGCAATTTCATTGAATTCCTATACATCCTCCTTATCTCGACTTGTTCTTAGTTATGCTTATATATGACCTTATTGCTTCAAGTCCATTAGATTTCCCCCTTTACACAGGAGGCAAGAATTGCAATTGAGCAAGTTGTAATTCCCAAAGGGGAACCTGTGGAGCTACTCCCTAGGTCATCCAACATCATATTACTACAAAAAGATCTTATTCGTAAATACAAACTACAATCTGAGAGAGTTGGTTTGGAGCCAGATGTACGGCTCCGTATCCTTCCATTTCAAACTACTATGGATGGAGAGACAGATAGTGATGGAAATGTGGATACAGATAATGAGGTTGACGAGTTATTCAGTCACGATGGCGAAGCAAATGGCTCGCCTTATTTTGTTGAAAGACTGCCTCTCTTGCCTGACTAGCCATGAAAATGTTGTACAATGGTAGCTTCTGCTGTAAAGGGTGACTTATACTGCTGGGTTTTTTGCGGCCTTGGCCTTGCTTCCTGTATATGCAACTGGGGTGGTCTGCTGCTGCTGCTGCTACCGCAAAACAAATCTGTAAACAATTTCAATACATTAGTCTCAGTTGAATACGTCATACGTTGAAGATAAAACTGCAAGTACAGTCCTGTTGATCTTGTTTCACAGTTAGTACTGTTGTGTATTATTGGCCAGAACATGGCAAGGATATAGATTAATATTTATGTAGACAGTTGTGAATAAATCTCTCTCCACTTTTATCATTGTTCTAAAAATCCTTATAGGCTCACATCTAGCACTAGGTGGTTCTCTACCGTACCAATTTTGCTGGTAGCATAAACGGAACTAGGCTTTGAAGATCTGGATGATTGAAACAAATTTGTTGTGCTTTATTAAGATTTTATTTGAGGTATTTTCATGCAAAATTTAGAATATTTACGTTTAATATACGCTTTATATAGTATATATAAGAGAAATGATATTTTTGCATGCATATTTGATATTTTCACACGTGTTTCTCTCACATGAGATTGGAGTGGGATTTACCTTCATGTGTGAGTGAGACACATGTGGAATAATATTCTGCTGTAAGGCTACGAGAAAAATATATAAAATAAAAATAATAAAATAAAATAATCTAAAAAAACGTTACCCCCTGGGTGGTTTAGGTGTCAGCGACGAAGCAAGGATTGTTTTTACGGGGTCAAAATTATTGTTACAAATAATTTGGCGGCCAAAATTTATGGGCAAATGTGCACTTTATGGATTCATACTTGATTACAGTGTTAGTATAACATAGTCAATAGTATTATTATGTATAGACTATTGATTATTGATAACGTTGCGTTTCTACGGGGTCAAAATTATTGTAAGGTTACAAATAATTTGGCGGCCAAAATTTACGGGCAAATGTGCACTTTGTGGATTCATACTTGATTACAATATTAGTATAGTCAATAGTATTATTATGCGTAGACTATTGATTCTTGATAACTTTTCTAATCGCAAATTTATTCATCAATACTTGATTCTTTAAATATTTTAAAATTAATATAATTAAACCATTATTGAATTTAAAAAGATTAGACGAAGACATATATAAAAGAGGTAGGAATGATATGGGATTAAATTTTATTGAGAAAGTCACAAAATTTCAATTTAACCCTTAAATTAAAAAACTTACAAAATTTTAGTGGGGTCAATTATATATTACACCTAATTATTTTTTTTATAAAAAAATTAATATTTAAAAAAAGAAGAAGAAGAAGCAATACCCTACTTGACCCGAATCTCCACTATGTGACTTCGTTTTTGTCTGGTGCTCCTCTACCGCCTAGGTCATAAGACATTGTTTTTATAGTTCGAATTCACCGATGGTGAGCTCAACTGATCCATCAGAATGGCAAATTCTAAAGCATCGTGAGAGAGAAAAACATGTTGTTTCATGCATGAATTGATCATCTGTATTACTTCGAATCTAAGTCGGATTGAGTCACAGACAAGTCAGCTCCAGGAGCCTTTAAGAGACTCATTGGCATGGGGATGGGGGAAGAGTATTATTAAAGAAACAAAGTGTGCCTACTTTTTCTTTTCTTTTTCTTGTAAGATAAGATTGTCCGCTCTTTGACAAAATTATTATACAATAAAAAGTCGGGCCATATTAAAGAGTTATTTTCTATTTTCTAGAGCTACTTCAGACTTTTAGTCGATTAGATATAATGACATACAGCTGTAAGTGTTTATAATTTTAAATATTATTTATTGTATCCAATCAAAAGAAGAAGAAGCGGGAATATGTACTTCATCAAAAAAAAATATGGGCGAATAAATATCATATTCTTATAAAAATTTGCATTCAAGCATTTTTAATGATGCTAGTTTTATAATTTCTTTTTCCATACAAGCCTATACCCTTTTTTAAAATTGAACAAAAGTGCTCCATTTTAATGCTTAATGCTTATCTAAAAAATTGGGTACTCAAGAAAGTAATATTGATAAATTGATCTTGACAAGAACCCTTAACCCTTTTTAAGTTTGATTATTATATATAATAAGATGACTTAACAAGTGTTCATTTTGAGGATTAGATAACTAAGGACGGTTAGTTGATAGAATGAACTAATTCATCAACATATATAAATTCAATCCATTTGTGAAGAAGATAAACATTAATTATGGTCTTCTAATGGTTATCATGATAAAGAATGAGTAATTTAGTTTCCAATGTTAATGATGATTATATAGTGCTTTGACAACCAAATATAGTGTTTAAACTTTAAATTAAGTATTTATTTGTTTAATTAAAAAAAAACTCAAAATTCTGGTTGAAGCAATTATTATTATTTTTTAAAAAATAAATGTCAAAGTGGTTCATAAAGAATTCTTAATAAAAATACTCCCTCTATTCAATTAAGAACAAAAGTCAAAATTCTTTAAAAAGTCATGGTTGTTTGGTCAACTAAGATAGGAGGAGGATGCAAACTAGAAAGTGATAAGTATTAATCAATGTGCGGTGTTTGATGATGCGTTGACCCTTAGATGATCACTCGTGCAATTGTGCACTCACTCAGGCTGACCTAAAATATTATCCGGTGTTTTAAAATAATTAACTTAATTGTACAATTTATTATTTTCATTCTAAATTACAAAATTTAAATTATTTTATTTATTTATGTTTTAGTTTTGTTTTGAATAAATAAATAAAATAATTTTTTAAATATAAATATATAAGGGAGTGTCTCATTTCTCGAGAGGTATAAGTGAGTGAATCGCCTTTTCGTCTATATATCTGTTAGTTTCAGAATAATATACCAAAATTAACCGAGCTTAAGGAAAACTTGATCTTTGATTTTGATAGTTATATACAATTTTTTTTTTTGAAACAATAAAAATATTGTTAATTTATTAAGCTTGAATACCTTTAACAACCCTCAACTAGAACGTACGGAAAAAAAAATCAATTTTTAGAAGACTGAGCCAATCCTGCTAGACCATGAGCTACTGAAGGAGTTACACAAGTTGGTAGACACTTACTTCCTCCTTTACAAACAAATAACTAACTATAATACGAATGCATATATGGAACATTCATGTTAATAACTAACAAGTGCACTTAATCTTGGTGATTAATCATATGTTACTTTACTCAAAATCAAGGCCAATTTTGCATTACAAAAAGAAAATCAGCAATCTTTGCCTCTGATTAATGGATTAAGGTAAAATAAATATTTAAATAGTGAATAAAACTAAGAACAAGACGGTGGACTAATCGTTTTTAATGTAGGTTTACATAATTTGGTCGACCACTTGTTTGCAGTACCATATAGCAAAGCAATTTTAATGATTTATCTGGAAGTAGCACTAGTCTAACCTTGGACATATCTAGACTACAAGAACTATAATACTGACTCGATCACATTTTAAAGTAATTTTATAATCATTTTTATATTAAAGTCGGATCAAACTTTATTAATAATAAAAATGAACTAATAAATTTTGGGACATAATTAAGAACTAATAATATAATTAGGGTTAGTATTGATCGTCTAAAAATCATCAGTTAAACAAATAGTGTTAGTATTAACATATTTAATATAACTGTTTCTCTCTGAAATAGTGTCTAGATCGTTATGCCTTTCGTGCGTGTGAAAATTTACCCAATAAAAAATTCCGCTACCTTAAGATTGTTATAGCTAGTTATGTCCATCATTCACCAGGACTTCGGTCTTTGGCTCCCCTGTCATCAAGTCATTAACTTTTTTGACCTTTCGGCGCTGAGCAGACGTCAGTCCTCATACATGGTCTTATAACTTTGCGAAGACCTATATTTTTTAGTCTGTTCACTGCGATCGCTTTTGTGAGGAGACACCTCTTCTTCCGAAATTATAGGGTTATTTTGTCTAGTTTTTTAACACAACACGATTGTCAATCCTGTTCACCAGGATGATTGGCATTCTTGGGATTCTTGGAACCGTAAATGGGGAAAGACTAGTTGAACTTTTTTGAACAAATGGGAAATCAAATCGCAATTTCAAGGCAAGGTTTTCATTTGTTAATGCTCAAATTGAAGAGTCACATCAGAAATCCAGAAGAGGATAAAAGGGATCGATCAAGTAAGGGGCTGCTTGTGGCCTTTCGGTGACTCGAAAGAAAAGTATTTGGATAGGAATTCAAAATGATTAGCCAATACATGAACTTGTTAACATCAGCTACTCCGTAAGGCCAAATCTCATGACTAGGAAAGAGTACTCTTTTTCAAATACTTGGCTAGACATTGTTTTTGGACAATGAGGTATGATTATATTACCACATATCTATAAATAGATTGGCAAAAAAAAATCATTTTTAATTTTTATTTTATTTTCTTTGTTTCCATACGAATGAAAACACAAGAACGAAAAAGGCTGCACGGCATATCAAAAAAAAAGAACACCTTTAGAATCCATATAGTTTTTAAAAGTTAGCACATTTGTGTCATGGGTTTTTCTTGATAAAGGAAGGGTGTTTGTCTTGATTACATTGGCACCTCCATATTTACCACCATAATCATATCAAAGTGGAAACTCTGCTTGTATGACTCGTCTTTCTTGGACCCTCTTCACTAAAATATAATGAGAATTACAATATGAAGCTCTATATAAAGCCCAAACATCCTAGTACAAAATCCCTCTACACGCACCACACTCAGTTATAGAACAGTATATAACTTGTATACCAAAATGGCTGGCCTGAGATTTTGGTTCTGCCTCATCCTGCTCTTGCTCGTAGTAACTTACTCTGAAACTCGTGCCCTCGAGCCATTTCCTAGTAAAAAGAAACAGCCATTGATCGAAATTGCTCAAGAAATCCTAAGGGCAAGTACGCGAAACCAAAAACTGAAAAATCGAAGCCCTTATAGTACCACCAGGCTGAGTCCTGGAGGACCTGATCCCCAACATCACTAGTGAAAGATTTCAAGAACAAGAAAAAAGGAATTTTTTGAAGTTTATTTTCGTTCTCTTTATTTCACGTTTTGTCTTTCTACTTTTACAATGTCATACGGGGTTCATTTTCAATCTACAATTGATATGTAACTTATTGGCAGAGAATAATAAGTACAATTTTCTTCTTTACAATCATGTTGAGTTGGACAGTGGACTTTTATAGGGCATATGTGTTTTGTTTTATATTGGATTGAAATGTCCTCTTTGTGGTACTCTAAATATTAAATTGTTGAACATGCAGAATAAGTTATAGTTGTTTCTTGTTATTTTCTAAAATCATTTGTTTGTAGATGGTGGAGATCCTTAGTGGAGTGATTTAGAATAAGCCAAATTACTACAATAGGCACAATTACTCAGATATCTGATATATACATGTGGATCAACTTGAGATTGACCGCATGAAATATTCACCCAAAAAAAAATAGTAACATATAAAGGTGCACAAAAAGTCTCCCAGTTGACCTGGTCAAAGTCTGAACTAGTCACGCTTGACCTAGAAGTTTTAAAGAGACCGCTGTTAACTTGGCTTAACCTGCGATCTAGGTTTAGCCTGGTCTAACGCCTAAGACTTGTGTGATAGTCCTCTTTCTTAAAACTTAGCAGCTACCAATTATATTAAAGAAACAAGCAAGTAGAACAATTAATTCTTTCATGCAAAACCACATAATATTATAATTATTATTGAAGTATCAATGTATCATCCCACCCTATGTAAGATTATTTGAATTTAAAATTTTCATATTAACATTAATAGATAACTAATTAATATATGCACTGAAGTAATGCTTAAATATAAATTGCTTACTAAAATTTTAAGCACTCCACTAATTACATAAGTCATATCTACGTTGTTCACTCATTTAGGATTTTGAGAAAAACAAATAATTACAAGAAAACAATGGACATACCATAAAAATCCTTACACTATAGGTGACTGTATCTTTAATAAATAGAATTAGTTAGCTTATTTAATATTTAAAATTAAAAGTTAGTTGATTAAATATTAATAATAAGTTAGTTTCTTGTAAATGCTAATATTTAATTTTAAAATTTTATTTAAATTCCTTACTTCTTTTAATGTTAAATATTAACATTAATTAATACACCATTAAACTAACTTTTAATGTTAAATATTAATAATAAGTTACTCTAGTTATTCATTAAAATTTTTATTTTTATAAAATTTTATTAGTTTATATTTTTAATATGTAATATTTAACATTAAAAATAAAAAATAAAAAGTTGGACCGGTCGGTCTTCGGAGTAGACCGACCTTGGCCTAGTTAGACCTAAACAGATCACGTTTTTGTTACTCAAGTTTAATCTGGTGTGGCCTGATCAACGTCCAAGGTCTATCAAATTCAGATCAAATTCAGATCAAACTAACTTGTTGTGAATGGCTAATTGCGTATAATAAGTCAATATATTTTATAAATTACTTTATTTTACGAGAAGTGCCTCCTTTTCGTAGATAACATTTTATGCATTTGATTCACCAATCTAATAAAGACAAAACCCAAGTCAAAACTGGATATAAATGATTCTTAGTACAAAAGTTTTACAGCTTTACCCTTATTTGCTCTTAACAACTCAAAAGTCACCATCTAATGTTGAGAAAAATTGTTAAAAACTTCACTTTAAAATCGGTTGCAAAAAAATATTTTTATAAAAGAACGTGGATCACAATTCTTTCAAGTAATAAGGACGCATGAAAATGTGAATGGATGATATCATCTTTTGTTATTATATTAATATTTAGTAATAAAGTTTGCATTCTTTGTATTACAGTCTCATTTATTAGTTATTTTTTTCTCTAAATTTCCATTATATTTATGGTAATAAATAAAATGACACAATTTCTCAATTTTACTGTATATTTAATAATTATGTTAAACTAAAGAGAATAAATTTAAGGGTCAATATAATACGTAAATAAATCCTTAAAATTTATAAGTTTTGCAAATTAGATTTTATTTTTATTTTTTTAATAAAACAGAGAGTATTATATTTACCCACGCCACATTATGTTGGGTCTAGATAAAGTAAAATTATATTTCGTCCAGATAAAATCTTGACTTCGCCACCGACCAAATTTATATCAATTCTTAGAAAGTGACATTAATCAATAGGCTGTGTTGATGATACGTTTAATTACCCGTAGATGATCACTCACTCAGGCTGATCAAATTTTTTTTTGTGGTATAATTAACTTAATGGTTAATACTACAATGTACTATTTTCGTTCTAAGTTACAATTTAAATGTTTTTTAATTTTGTTTTGAAATAAATAAACAAAATAATTTTTTTAAATATTTATATTAATAAGAGAGAACAAGGTTTTTGGTCTCCTGATTTTATAATCTCAATTATATCTTCCTTTTTAACTTATTTTTTTTTGATTTTAGGGTTATTAAAAATTTTAATTTTATGATTATTAATGTAATTTAAGACTCTCTTATGTAATTGTCGATTTGGTCTTTTGAATAAAATTCACTTAAAACTTTCAAAATAAACTGCCAATTATTTATTCACTTTCTTATTTTTCTCTTCATTACTCTTACTTTCTACTCCCATTTATCCACTTATCTATCTCTTTTATCTCTCTTCATTATCCCAAATTTCTTCTTTTACTTATTTTTAATTATTAATTATTAATAATTAAAAATAATTAACACACTGTGTGTGCCCAGAAGACGAGTAAATAACTGAGTGCCTAATCTCTTGAAGTATAAGTAAATGAGTCGTCCTTCAAATACTTTTGTATCTAAAGTATAAATTGGTTTCGGAATTAAGGTACCAAAATTCACCAAGCTTACGTAAAACTTGATCTTTAAGAAGAGAATTATACAAGTTTTTATCCGGACCTAGAAACAGACAGGTCGGACGGAATGTTTCTAAATTCAGATTGAACTAAACTCTTTTTTATTTGAGCTGCTTCCACACACGCAAACTGGAAGATCTCATTTGTCCTGAAGAGGAGCAAGTATATAGAGATCTTCGTGGGATCATAGAGAGAGTCTCAATCGATCATTGCTGAGTAGACCATGATTCCAACCAGTGGTTCATGATTTGGGTTAATAAATTTTTTTTTTTGAAAATAAAAGAAAGAATGCATCCAACCAAGACATTGAAAAAAATAAACTCAGATTGAGCCAATCCTAGACCATGAGCTACTGAAGGAGTTACACAAATTGGTTGGCACTTACTTCCTCCTTTACAAACAAATAACCAGCTATCAATACGAATGCATATATGGAACATTCATGCCAATTGCCAAGTGAATCACTAGTGCATGATTAAACATATGTTACTTTACTCAAAACCAAGGCCAATTTTGCATTATAATAAGAAAATCAGCAATCTTTGCCTCTGATTAATGGATTCAAAGTAAAATAAATAGTTAAAATAATGAATAAAACTAAGAACTAGACGGTGGACTAATGGTTTTCAATGTAGGTATAGTTAATTTGTTGGACCACTTTTTAGCAGTACCAAATAGCAGAGCAATTTTAATGCTTTATCTGTTAAGTAGCACTAGGCTAACCTTGGACATATCTGGTACTATAATAACTCTAATACTGATCCTCCCCTCTAAGAACATGCCTAATCACATTTTAACTAACGTTATAATAATCTCGTATCAAAGTCGGATCAAACTTCACCAATAACATAGACGAGTTATATAACCTGCAACAGTAATTCACATTCAAGATTAGGGTTAGTGTTAATCGTCTGAAAACTATTAGTTAAATAAATAGTGTTTGTATTGACTTATTTAATGTTATACTTATAACCTGACACGAGACGAAACTGTTTAATACAACACGAGTGCCATTCATGAGGATGATTGGCATTCTTCGGATTCTTGGAACTGGAAATGGAGAAAGAGTAGTTAAACTTTGGAACTAATGGGAAATCAAATCGCAACATCAAGGCATGGTTTTCACTTGCTAATGCTTACAAGTGTTTATATTGACTTATTTAATGTAATATTTATAATCCGACACGAGATGAAATCGTCTAATACAACATGATTGCCATTCATGAGGATGATTGGCATTCTTCGGATTCTTGGAACTGGAAATGGAGAAAGACTAATTAAACTTTTGGAACTAATGGGAAATCAAATAAAAATTTCTAAGGCATGGTTTTTGTAACACCCCCTTCCCGAAATAAGAAAGGGAGGTCACGTACGAACAAACTCTAAGCAGAATATCAAACTAAAAGGAAACATCTCTTCACACTTGCCCATGATCCCCTTGAATACCTGCCGGAAGAAAAACACAGCATGAGTCAATTGCCCAGTACGAATATAAAGTACAAAAATAAGAATCCAAATGAATAACAAAATCAAGCTGAACTAAACTCAATAACATAGCTGAACTGAATAACGAAATCAAACTCAACTAAACTCAATAACATAGCTGAACTGAACTGAATATTATAGCTGAACTGAACTGGACTTAATAACATAGTCGAACTAAACTGAACTGAACTTAAATAGCTGAACTGAACTGAACTCAATAACATAGCTGAATTGAACTGAACTGAATAACAAATATCACAATAACATAACTGAACTGAACTGAACTGAATAACAAATATCACAATGCATAACTGAACTGAACTGAACTGAATAACATAGCTGAACTGAACTGAACTGAATAACAAATATCACAATAACATAACTGAACTAAACTGAACTGAAGAACATAGCTGAACTGAACTGAATAACATAATAGGCTGAATCGAATGGCTGAGGTTATTTCATACCGAGCTCAGAAATATAGTTTGCCACATGGACAAGTCAAATAATGTCATATAGACAAATCACACATTGGACTGCAGATCCAAATGCATGCAAAATCGGAAAGTGTGTTTGGCACAACATCAGCAATCCGCAGAACAGAACAGAAAACTAGGGCCGACCCATACGCCTCTCACAACAAATCACCAAATGGCCAACTCCCATCGGAGCACAAAACAGAGACGCCGTGGACTAATCACACTGCCACGGAAGTGTCATGTCTCTCGTGCCAAGACGACATGCCTGTGGTACCCCCACAGGTGGTTAGCTCAAGGTATACCCTACGATATCATCTAATAAAAATATCATGTCACAATATAAGCGACATAATACCAACAAAAGGGTTCTAATACGCACATGCTAAATCGAAACGAATTGACACAAAATCTCCCAAAATATATTAGCATGTACGTTTCTACAAAAATAAATATTAGACATGATATTCCAACTCAAAGAATACAAATACGAGTCATATGTATCAACTCAAAAATAAAAGAATTATAAGAATTTCACAAGAAACAATCATGTGAAATAATAACGGAATTCAAAACGCGGAACAAAACGAATTAATTAAATTTCAGAAGACTATCGCTGAAGGAGTACGGAATCCGTACCTGGAGTACGTAATGCAATACCCACAATTACAGATGCAATTAGTTAGGCTCGCTCAAAGTAATCTATTCACAAAAATAATACATTTTATTAAATACTACAATATTAGTATTTAACTGATTTATACATATATTGAACCCTCCATAATATTAAAGAGATACATAATATCTAGCCAAAATAATATCACAATATTAACTAACAAACTAACTAAAATATACTAATTAAAGTTATAAACTAATAATACAGAAAATTAAATTGAATAAATACAAAAGAAAAAAAAAACGTACCCGAAATTATGAGGTTCGCAGTCTGCCTACGTCCTCGATACTGAAAATTTTTAACTAAGGAGGTACTTACTAAAAAGTCCCTCTTACAAAAAGTCTTTTCTTAAAATAAGAAAATCCTTATTGTTTAATAATAATAATAATAAAAATAAAATATTAGTATTATATATATAGGTAAGGAAAGGAGAGAAACTTTAGTATTCGGGCGATGTGGGACTCTGTAACATGGGTATTACAGTTTTCATTTGTTAATTGCTCGCATGATGAGTTACATCAGAAATCCATTAGAGGGTAAAAGGGCGGCATTGCATGCTTAAGGCAATGCAAGAAGTATTAAACTTGAAATCTAGCAGATTTAGAGGATGAAAAGAAAAGAAATCAAGGTGGTGCTTGTGGCCTTTCAGTAACTCGAAAGAAGTGTATTTGGATATATAGGAATTTCCAAATGACATGCCAATACATGAACTTATTAACATCAGCAACCCCATAAGACCAAATTTCATGACTAGGAAAAAGAATAGAAATCCTACGCATTGATTTTGGACAATGAGGTATGATTATATTACCACATATCTACAAATACATTGGCAAAAAATCATATTTATTCTTATTTTTGTTTTCTATTTTCCAATACCAATGAAAACGCAAGAACAAAAGGCTGCACGCACGCCATATAAGAAAAAGAAAAACACCTTTAGAATCCATATATTTTTAAAAAGTTACCACGTATAAATCATGAATATTTCTTGATTAAAAAAAAAGGATCGGCACCTCAATATTTACCACCTTAATCACATCCAAGTGGAAACTCGGCTTGTATGACTTGTCTTTTTTGGACCTTCTTCACTAAAATATAATGAAAATTTCGATACGGAGCTCTATATAAAGCCCAAACATCCTAGTACAAAATCCCTCTGCATGCACCACACTAAGTTATAGAACAGCATATAACTTATATACAGAAATGTCTGGCCTGAGATTTTGGATCTGCCTTATCCTACTCTTGCTCTCTGTAACTTACTCTGAAACTCGTGCCCTCGAGCCATTTCCAAGTAAAAAGAAACAGCCATTGATTGAAATTGCTCAAGAAATTCTAAGGGCAAGTACGCGAAATCAATTAGAACTGAGAAATCGAAGCTCTTATAGTACCACTAGGCTGAGTCCTGGAGGACCTGATCCCAAACATCACTAGTGAAAGATTTCAAGAAGACAAGAACAAAAAAGGAATTTTTTTAGAAGTTAATTTCGTTCCTCTTTTTTTCCCTCTCATTATTCCCAGTTTTGTCTTTCTACTTTTACGCTCATACGGTGTTCATTTTCAATCTACCCCAACTAGTTTCGGATAAAAGGCGTTGATGTTGTTGAGTTTGTTATCTCATTAGTTATGGCTAAAACTGAGATGCAACTTATTGGTAGAGAATAATAATAAGTGCACTTTTTTTCTTTACAATCATGTTGAGTTAAGTTGAGTTTTGTTTTATATATATTGGATTGAAATGGCCTTTTATGCGGTACTTTAAATATTTAAATTGCTCATTCTCATATTGTTTTTTGGCAACCCTGTTATAGTGGAGCGCATGAAATACACGCAGAATAAGTTATATTAGTTTCTTGTTATTCTTTCCAATCATTTATTTTTAGATGGTGGAGAATTGGAGATCCTTAAGCGGAGTGAGTTAGAATAAGCTAAATTACTACAATGGGCACAATAACTCAGATATATATATATATATATATATATATATATATATATATATATATAAAAGTCAATGTATTTTATAAAGTACTTTATTTTATGAGAAGTGGCCCATTTCATAGATAACATTTTATGCTTTTGATTCACCAATCTTAGAAAGATATAACCTAAGTCAAAAAGTGGATATAAATGATTACAACTTCATTATTATTTGCTATTCACAACTCACGAGTCACCATCGAATGAGTGTCGAGAAAAATTGTTAAAAACTTATCTTCAAAATCAACTGTAAGAGCATCTCCAGCAGATGGACTATCTGCTGGACTATATTTAGTCCATCTGACATCATCAGATGTCCTTTAGTCTTACTCGTTCCAGCAGATGGATTATCCCGTGGACTAAAATATAAAAAGATTAAAATAATCAATAAATTCAAAAAAACTCCAACAGATATATTTCAACGGTCATATTTTAACAGTAATATTTCAACGGCCATATTCCAATGACTATATTTTAAAGAACAAACAACCTCTATAAATATAAGGCGCATTCAGTCTCTCATATTCATTCATCTCAAGTTCAACTTTTCAGTCAAATTAGATTATTTTAATTATGTCTCGTCGATTCAAATCAGCTATGCTACACATGGAAGAAGAAGAAGATGAAGTAGCATATGGCCACTTTTTAGGCTTGGCGGCTGTTGAAGAAGAAGAACAAAATATCAATAGGCATACATGTAATACCCGGAAAAATAAATAAATAAATAATAAAACTTTTTTAAAGAAAAATATATAGTAATTGGACTTTGCCTTTTATTTGGGTCAAATTAGTCATTTAATTTATGTGGGCTTATAAATATTAATAAGTGATGAATAGATTAATTTGATAAAATTTGGGCCTTTAAATTAATTGGGTCTAATTTATACTTTTGTAATTTTTAAATTCTATTAAAATTAAGAGAATTAATAAAATATATTAATTAATAAATATATATAATTAAAACCTAATCTTCCCCCATGTGCTTTTGTTACGAAGTGATCAAAGGGAGGCGGCATATACGAGTGGTCTGGTTCCTTCATAGGAGAATAACAGAGGGTTAAAAAAAAAATCAAGATAACTTTAATCAGGTATGTATCTTGTTAAGATTTTTTTTTGTTATGATGCTAAGGAATTATGCATTCATCATTCTCAAGAGTATCAGTAAGCCTTATGGAAATTGATTGGTATGGCAATTAATATGTATTAATGTAATCATAACTAGTATAAAGTTTATCTATTTAATTGTTAAAAGTTACTAATGCTTCCGTTTGGGTTCTGTACCAGGAAGCACTAATTTGTATAATATATATGTGTATGTTATATATTAATTAGTAATTGAAGTGGTGAACTGAATTCTTCATATGGACAGAAACATTGTTTTTATTATTAAAAGGCATTCAAATTGAATTATGTTTAATGCCTATGATGGATCGTAATTGATGTAATCTATATGTATTAAATAAGTAAAATTATACATACTTTTCTAACAGACTTTATATTACAACGGAGGTGGGAAGATTATAATTAATTTTATAATTAAGAATCAGAATCTAAGTTTATGCATATTTATAGTGAAACAGAGGTAGGGTAAATGTAGGTATTTGGTCAGTACTCATGCTAACATGAAATCTATGGAATGTAATAATAATAATAATAATAATAATAATAATAATAATAATATGAATTTGTAAACGGATTAAAGATGGAGGAATATTTTTACAAGTGTACTTATATTTATTATTATTTTGTTTAATTAGTTCGAACGGAAGGAGTATAACAAATCATATTTGGAATATACTTTGGGTATCACATTGCTTAATCCAGGTACGGATTTCCGTACTCTTCAGCAATACTCCTGTGAAATTTAATTAGTTCGTTTTGCTTCTCGTTTCGATTTCCGTTATTATTTCACATAATTGTTTCTTGTGAAATTCATTTTGGAGTTGATACATAGGCCTTGTATTTGTACTCTTTGAATTAGGTTATCATGTCTAGTATTTATTTGATATTTGTAGAGCGGTACATGTTGTTACCTTCTTTTTGAGACACTGCGATTTGATTCAGTTCAACATGTACATATAGAACCTTTTTTGTTAGTATTGTGTCACATGTGTTGTGACATGGTATCTTTGTTAGAATATACTGTAGGGTATACATGAGCTATAACCACCTGTGGGGGTACCACAGGCATGTCCTCTCGGCACCGAGGCATGACACTTCCGTGGCGGTGTGATCAGTCCACGGCGTCTCCATTTTGTGCTCCGGAGGAAGTGAGCAATTTGGTGTTTTTGTTATGGGAGGCGTATGGGTCGACCCTAGTTTTTGTTCTGCGGATTGGTGATGTTGTGCCAAACACACCTATCCGATTTTGCATACATCTGGATTGCGCAGTCTGATGTGTGATTTGCCTATGCGGCATTATTTGACTTGCCTTTGTGGCAAGGTATATTTCTGATTTGTTCTGAGCTCGGTATGAAATAACTCTCAGCCATTTGATTCAGCCTATTATTTTATTGGGTTAGTTGTGTTCGTTTCAGTTCAGTTCAATTAATTGAATTGGTTATTTCAGTTCGTTATTTATGTACTCTTCTATTTGTTTCGTTAATTCTGTTGATTCAGATTTATTCTATTCAGATTTTGGAGATCATATTTTCGTCGATATTTAAGCTTGAGGCTTTGTTCAGTATTTTGTCTCAGTTGATTCCATGTTTCCATTGTGCATCTTTTGCAATGTCTATATCCGTACTGGGCATTTGGCTCATGCTGTGTTTTTCTTCCGGCAGGTTGGCAGAGGCGATTTAGGATTTCATGTGAAGAGAGACCTTTGACCGAATAAGTTTATTTAATTTTAGGTTTTGATTATTGTGTCAAATTTTGGAGAATTGTATTTAGTTCGTCATTAATGGAATATCAACTATTAAGTGTTTTGAAGTTATTAGTGCTCTGTTAATTATTTTGAGGTTTGTTGTGCTTTGTACGTGACCTCCCTTTCCTATTACGGGAAGGGGGTGTTACAATACATCACGTCATCGCGGTTCTGTGCAAGGTCGTATTATCATTGATCGGGGTAGACATGAAGGTCATAATCGACTTTTTCGTGATTATTTTGCTGAACATCCTACATACCCCCTGTATCTATTTCGGAGAAGATTTCGAATGCGGCGCCCACTCTTCCTCCGAATTCAACAAGCAGTTGAAGCGCATGATTCATACTTTGTTCAAAAAATGAATGCTGCAGGAAAGCTCGGTTTATCTTCTCTTCAAAAGATAACTGCCTCAATTCGGATGTTTGCCTATGGTGTTTCAGCAGATTTCGTTGATGATTATGTGCGAATCGGTGAAAGCACGGCTATATTGAGTCTTAAAAGGTTTGTAAAAGCAGTCATTGCAATTTTTGGTGATGAATATCTGAGATTTCCTAATAGTAATGACCTCGTTAGATTGCTATCAAAAGCTGAAGAGCGTGGTTTTCCTGGGATGTTGGGGAGCATCGACTGCATGCATTGGAAATGAAAGAATTGTCCGGTTGCGTGGCATGGTATGTATTCTGGATATGTGCATGAGCCAACAATTATTTTAGAAGCGGTGGCTTCATACGATCTTTGGATATGGCATGCATTTTTTGGATTACCAGGCTCTCACAATGATATTAACGTTTTAGAGAGATCATCTATCTTTTCTGCTCTTACTGAAGGTCGTGTTCCAGCTGTGAACTACTCAATTAATGGACATGAGTACACGATGGGTTATTACCTTGCTGATGGTATATATCCCCCATGTGCAACATTTGTTAAAACCATTTCGGCACCTCAGGGGAATAAAAGAAAACTATTTGCTAAGACTCAAGAGGCGCTTAGGAAGGATGTTGAGCGAGCATTTGGGGTACTCCAAGCACGTTTTGCGATCGTTCGTGGTCCTGCACGATTTTGGGATCAAACAACACTAAAGGACATTATGACTGCATGCATAATACTGCATAATATGATCATTGAGGATGAACAAGATGAAAATCAAGAACCAGCAACCTATGATACACATGACGAGATTCCAACTGTAGAAGTGTCTCATGAGCGTACCCCAAAAATACTTGAATTCATTCAAGCCAATCATCGCATAAGGGATAAACAAGTTAATTCTCAACTTCAACAAGATATTATTCAACACTTGTGGTCACTACATGGCGGAGCGTAATCCATTACATCGTACTACAATAATAAGCAAATCATGATTCTATAATAATAAGCAAGTCAACTACTATATGTAACTCTTTGCATGATTTCTTTCTTGCGTTGTTTGTAATATTCAGCTAATTCGGGCTCCATGTTAGTGGTGTCAATCATCATGATCCTTTCATCCTCTTTTGCTTTCTTTATATTCAATCTTTCTTGCTCTTGAAAATATATTATGTCCATATTCTCTTGTCTCTTTTCTTGGTTCAATTTCATCGGATGCTCGAACTTCTCAAACCTTAATTCCAAAGGCGTACTAGTATCAGTTGTTCCTTTGCCCTTTTTGAATAATGCTTTCGAAGCCTTTCTTCCCATTGGTCTCTTTAATCCTGCAGCGATTGTATCTTCAATATCATCGTCTTCACCCAAACTTACTTCTTCTACGGTTGATGGAGAAGATGCTGCTGGACTTGACTTTCTAGTACTTTTCTGTTTTTTCCCACTATTATCTGTTCTCCATTTCGGTGCATCTTTTAATAGTTTTCAACAGTGCATAAATCCAAATGGTTGCTTTTGCATACTTTTGAACATCTCCAATGCTTGACATATCTATTTTAAAAATTATTTACAAAATATTCAGTATACACTATTAAGAATAAACTTAATGAAATGTTACAGGAAAAAATTGAAATACCTTATCTTGTTCACCCACACCGCTTTGTTGCATTCTTTCGATTGAAGCATAATATCCACAAAATTTGTTCGCCGCGAGTTGAATTGTTGACCAACGTTTCGCCAAAGCAGTACAATTGCGTTCAGACTCAAAATCTTTGTATTCGTGGAAGTATTCGTGAACTCTTTCCCAATATCTTCCATGTTTTTGATCGTTTCCTTGAATTGGATCCATGCTTACATTAAGCCATCCAGAAACAAGAAGGACATTTTCATCAACTGTGTAATTTTCCTTTCGCCCTGCTCTTTTATTGGACTCATTCTCAGGAGTCTGAATTGGTACATCAGTTTGAGTCGAGAATTCATCCAACAAATTTGGATCATCAAGAGAGAAATCTTCAGATAATAATGAAGAATAATACATCGGAGGACCATAATTTTCCATCTAAAAAATAAATTAGAGATATATTATCAATAAAAAAATATAAATTAAATATAATAAAAATACAAACTATTATTAACAAAATACTTACAATTGTTAAATGTTGAAGTAGTTTGATTGAGAGATGGTAAAACATATTGAATAATTATACATATTTATAGATTTCAATTTCTTACCGTTGTACTCAATATTTTTTTTTAATCTGTTCACACTCTTTTATTGTTACCGTTGTGAGCATTTTTTATTTCCGTTGGTGTGCCCCTTCATCATCTTCATCAGTCTTCACTATCTTCAACAGTCTTCATCTTCATTTCCTTTCCTTCTCCACATATGCCTTCATCTTCTTCTCCTTTTCTTCCCATCTCTTCCATTAAAATATAGTTAAAATTATAGTCAAGAGTATAGTCCATCAGCTTTGGTTCGCAGATTTAGTCGCCTAATCTCGCCGGAAAATCCCATGGAGTATATTTACTCCATCTGCTGGAGCTAAATCTGATTCCTAGACTAAATATAGTCTAGGATTTGCTCAACTCCGGCCTCCTGGAGTTGCTCTAAGAGAATATATATATAGGACCTGATAAAATACGGATTATATATATATATATATATATATATATATATATTCAGTTTTTTTTTAAAACAACTAATAAAAAATGTATAATTATTTTTTATACTAAAAATATTTCATAATACAGTGTTTTGGGTATAATTTGGATACATATAACAAACAGTATTTTAATCAGGTCCGGACCCAGACCTGATCCTGGCCATATATATATATATATATATATAATATATATATATATATATATATATATATATATATTATAAAAGAACTTCCATCACAATTCTTTCAAGTCGTAAGGAAGCATGTAAATGTGAATGAACGATATCATCTTTCGTTGTGATTAAAAAAAAATGTGTTGTTAATTGATGAACTTTTTATATTATATTAATATTTAATAATAAATTTTGTTTTATCCATTTCACAAAAAAAAAGGTCTCATTTGCTAATTATTTTTGTTCCAAAGTTCCATTATATTTTATGAGTAAAAAAAATGACACAATTTCTCAATATTTCTACTATAATTAATTATTGTATTATCATTACTGAACTAAAGACTCACTAAATTTTGGGATCAATGTGAAACGAAAATAAAATTTTAAAATTTATTAGTTTTGCAAATTAGGATGTTTTTATAAAACAGAGGAATATAATATTTGAGCACGCCACAATATATTCCGTCCAGATAAAATCACGTTATGTTTCGTCCAGATAAAATTTTAACTTCGCCACCGACTAAATCTTTATCTGGTCCAAATTATTGACATCTTAGGATTCATAAAGTTAATTCTCTAAATTCTGGTAAAATTGCTCCATTTACGAAGACTAGAGCTTTACCTCACAAGATGCAAATATGCTTGATAAAAAAAAATCATGATGTAATTGGATTAATGCGACTCACATGTAATTGTATTAATGTGACTAACATGTACCTCTAAACGATGAGATGAATTAGTACAGGGTCTTTCTTAATTCTCTCATATCTCGTGCATAATTAGAACAGAATCTTGTGGACAGAAGTTTGATTTTCTTGTCCTAATATTAATCATTAATCCCTACATAACAAACCTAATGAGATCTTGGTTATCATGAAGAACAAGAAGAAATAAAGTTAAGAAACTTAATTTGTTTTTCATGCCAAATTCAAGTCCCTAAATTACCAAATCAGATTTGCTAACAACCCATTAAAGAGAATTTCGACTTTAGACATCAATATTGTCCAACAAGAGCTGAAAGTACTTTTGACCTCCCAAAGGCCAAAAAGTTTGTATGTTGATGCTCACTTGTTATTCTACTTTTAGCTCTTGGTATCACTAGAAGAACAAACAATAAACAAGTTTAGAATATACTTTCCTTATTAAAGAATGAAAGAAACAAAGGTTTAGTTGGATGTTCAGATTAACATAATTAATCCACAGACCAAATAAACAGTTAAAAAAAATACATATATCCTTTGGCACTTGTGCAAAAGGATAATCCTTAAAATTTGTCAGCAAGACCACTTAGGAATAATGCAATAGGTATTTGATTAAAGCCTTATGCTACGTTTAGATTGAAAGAATGAAATGAAGAATGGAATGATTCATTCCATTCTAGTTGGAATGAGTTATTCCATATGCTCTCCCTCTCTCAAGGAACCAGACATAATTTTTTCATTTCAATCGCAACCAAACACAATTTTTTTTCATTCCATAGGAATGAGTCATTCCATTGTCCTTCCTATTCCACCAATCCAAACGTAACATAAAGGTTGTTATGTCCTTTTATGTTTTCCAAGTCAATCTAAACATAAGAACAAAAGGATGACTAGACGATTAAATATGAATACCGTATGGTTGGAGAGATTAAAGAGTGCAGACTATATTAATCTACTTGGATATAATGCATAGAAAATGCTATGCGCACGAATGCGTTTGTAGTTGTAAGGATGATGACTTGAGAAAGCAGAAAATTCCAAATAGAGAAGACAAACATCTCTTGCCTGGACTTTTTTGTCTAATCGAACTTCCAATTCGAAAGTTTTCATATTCCCATTGACACTGTTTTTTGGCAACTCAATTCCAAATCTTGAAATTAAATTGAACGTCAAATTTTTAATAAATTTCATTTTTATGTACTTGCATATGTGTTTCAATTCCATTGCTAAAGTTTGGAGTCGAGTTGCCAAACATAACGTATAAATGTGTTATTGATGAAGGTGATTCGACGTTTAGTTTATATTCCCTCCGTCCCAAATTAATTGTATTTCTAGGATTTTTTAAAGTCAAATTGACTATTTTTAAAATTAATTTTTTTACTATTTTTGCTAACATATAGATGAAGATATTATAACCAAAAGAACTTATATACAATTTATTACTAATTTCAATTTTTATAATTTTAGAAATATATTTATATATGCTTAATTATTAATTTTAAAAATAGTTAATTTGACTTTAAAAATTCCTAGAAAAGCAATTAATTTGGGACGGAGGGAGTAAAATAATTGTGACGCTACCTAAAGGCAATTGGACCATTTGTTGTAGTGGAGGGTTGAAGGTGAGCTTGATATAGTTTTACTGTTGTTTGTTGCTACGAATAAGTAACCCAATTTTTGTTTATTTATGTAACTTTTTTTTTGGTGGGGGGGGGGGGGGTGTGAGAATTTTGTACTTTACTAGGTTTTCTTGTATTGCAGCATATAACAAAGGGTCCAACACTGTATTATGTACTTTTTTCCGAGTTAGTGAGATTAATTTATCACATGTTAAACTACATATTTTGTGTCCTGTGATTAGTTTTACTATTTCTCTTTACAATTGACTTCACCATAGGAAAAAGAAAGACCCGCCATTGTCATCCCACTAACTTTTTATCCTTATCCCTTTATGTGTGTGTATATATATAGAGGGATAATGCCCTCTTTCATACTATGAGCTGCTTGAATACTCTGCTCACTTAGCTAGAATTAATTTGGCTAGCTAGCTACTTGCTTCCTACCTAGTTTGCATTACATGGCTACTTCAGTAGTAAGGCCACAGGTTTTGTTACTATATATAATCATTTTGTTGATTTGTGTAACACATACTTCATCAGCTCGTATTCCTCGTCAATTTTTGGGGATCCAACTAAATCCAAATGTACACAAGACCCTAACTAAACTAGGGTTTGATGATTCTCAATTGGAGTATTACCAAAGGAGGGCGAGGTTAAATGCAATTCCCACTAGAGTTGCTCCTGCTGGGCCAGATCCTATACATCGTTATAAGTCACCACCAAAGTTTTAGCTTCGAGCTATGTTACATAGACTCTTTTAAGTATCCGTACCAGACACGCGAAGTCAACAACAGAAAAAAATAAGACGATGGAGGTAAAGAAAAACCCAATTCACTGCCAAGGACGGAGAAAAAAATTGTTTGATCTCAATAACCCTCATTTAAATGAGATGTCTTTCATGTTGGGTGCACATACTTATTGTAATGCATTTTTACTTTAAAAAGACAATGTAGTTGCATAAGTTGTAGTTTTTATCTAAACATCGAGTCTATGTAATAGTATTCTCTTTTTTAGTACAATATTACGACATCTAGACACATGCTCGTACCCTAGCTCAAGAGACATGGGCTTCAAGGGATTTGTTAGTACGAGATAAATTATTTCTTTAGAAAATTAAGGCCGGTTTTGAATAAGTTAAAGCTTTTGCTTGTTCAATATGATTTGGTACATATGATAATTTTGATTGTCCAAACGGTGCGCATTCTTTTCCTAGACTGTTGACTCAAGTTATGGCATTGAATCATATAACAAGAATTATATTCAAACGCATATAAACATCCGGTTTTCCCCCCCTTAAAGATGTTATAAGATTTTATGTATATTGAAATATTGATCACTCATTGTATGGTCTGTCATTTTTTGCTGCATTAATAAAGTTAGCCAGCAGGGAATAGAATCCCTTGCACATAAAGTAAAGTAATAAAACAGTTCAACTTCCTTGCATTGAGTAATCTCACTTAACTATCAATACAAGAAAATTTTGTTAATCAATATAATTAGGTGTATTCTTGTTAATTATAGATTTTAAACATATCATATATATATATATATATATATATATATATATCTGTGTGTGTGTGTGGGCAATGATCAGTAGCCAAAGAGGATCCTTCCAACTCAATCTTAGCCCTCTGTTATTTAGTCTAATGGTATTATACCAATTCAATTCGCAGAATAATTATTAAAAAAGCGAAGTCAGACCCAATAAAAAATGACCCATCTGCCCTCGAATCAGAAACACCTACCGCATATGATAGACTCCACGGCACGCTTGCGTGAGGTGGTCATCGCCCAAATCGTTTTCTAGCAAAAATTGAATGGTGGATTGCTTGCAACACCTCAACCCATCGCCTATATGAAGACGGTAATCTTGGTACAATTGCTCACGTTTGGAAATCTGCGTTAGATGAACACCAACGACACCTTGACCTCTCGCTTATATGTAAGCGGTAATCTTGGTACAATCGACGCTTGATGTGGTAGAGGACGCCACACACAACTATGGAATGTTGTGTGATAAGTCAAGCTGAATTCTCAAAGAAAACTAAGGAAATACTTAGGAATCCTTCAAAGAATCAATAGTAGAGAATAACTCAAAGAGTTTGATAAAATCTGAATATATGAAAAATATTGCTGCCTCCATATATAAGTCTTATGATTGTAATGGAGGCAGCAACATTTTTCATATATTCAGATTTTATCAAACTCTTTGAGTTATTCTCTACTATTGATTCTTTGAAGGATTCCTAAGTATTTCCTTAGTTTTCTTTGAGAATTCAGCTTGACTTATCACACAACATTCCATAGTTGTGTGTGGCGTCCTCTACCACATCAAGCGTCGATTGTACCAACATTACCGCTTACATATAAGCGAGGGGTCAAGGTGTCGTTGGTGTTCATCTAACGCAGATTTCCAAACGTGAGCAATTGCACCAAAATTACCGTCTTCATATAGGCGAGGGGTTGAGGTGTTGCAAGCAATCCACCATTCAATTTTTGCTAGAAAACGATTTGGGCGACGACCACCTCACGCAAGCGTGTCGTGGAGTCTATCATTTGGTATCAAAGCTAAGTTCTCTAGCAAAATCTATCCTTAATTTTCGGATCTGAGTTATTCTTTAAAAAAAAAAAAAGTGGCGAAAATTCTGCATTATTTCTAACTGTTGTTATCACTATATCCAGCAGCGATTAGCTCTTAAATTCATTGTCAATTCCTTAATCGTGATGTTGGTATTTGGAGGTTCACGCCTATTGTAATTGTTTGTTTTGAGTTATTCTCTACTATTGATTCTTTGAAGGATTCCTAAGTATTTCCTTAGTTTTCTTTGAGAATTCAGCTTGACTTATCACACAACATTCCATAGTTGTGTGTGGCGTCCTCTACCACATCAAGCGTTGACTGTACCAAGATTACCGCTTACATATAAGCGAGGGGTCAAGGTGTCGTTGGTGTTCATCTAACGCAGATTTCCAAACGTGAGCAATTGTACCAAGATTACCGTCTTCATATAGGCGAGGGGTTGAGGTGTTGCAAGCAATCCACCATTCAATTTTTGCTAGAAAACGATTTGGGCGACGACCACCTCACGCAAGCGTGCCGTGGAGTCTATCAGCATAGCTATCATGCCGTAGGAATAGGATCCACTGTGTTAAGTACAGATGATAGTTATCCGGTAAGAATCCTAGATTTCCTCTTTCTTGGATCCAAACTCCCTCAGGTATTTTCAATGCAATTATTCTCTGTCCTAGGGTTTTTTTGATTTGGTTTTGGATTTGATTTTGATTGTTTATGTGAATTAGATGGTGTCTGACGAGACGGCTCAGAAGAAGGCAGTTGTGGCGGTAAATAGGGGAAGAAAAGCGGGAGTTGCGGCTTCGACGAAGGCTGCTGCGGCGGAGAATGGAAGCAGTAGTAGTGCTGATAATTTGGCGAATGGAGTTGGGGCGCTTCATATTTCTGATCGGACTTGTACTGGTGTGCTGTGTTCGCAGTGGCGGAACCAGAACGTTTTAGAAGGGGGGGCAAAATACATCAGTAAAAAAAATTTATTTATTGACGCTTGAATTGCTTCTTTCGAAGCACCCACATGTTCTTGAAATTTTTCAATTGCCTTTTTCCAATTGTTGAACCCTTTTTTTGTAAAAGCACCTACTATGTTTGAATTACTAAATAGATAACAGCAAAAGCAAAATGCCGCATCCTTTGAAATGCTATACTCCAACCAGTTAAAATTTTTAAACCAATCGGGCCGAAAGCTTCTCTTCATATTATTAAAGTTTTTTGGGGATAATTATGGGCAATTAGTTGACATGGACCTCTAGTCAAATACTCTCTTCGAACTTGATCTCTAATCACAATATCAAAGTCTTCAATTGATTTACGTAACCCCAGATCACTAACAATATCATTCGGATTGAACTCCACACGTGAATTATTTATATTACCACTTGCTTCGGAACTTGGTAATTGATTACTAGAAGAATCAATAGTTCTTGGTCGCTTAATCAAATATTTATCCATAATCTAGAATAAATAAAAACATCAATTGCTAATCAATAATTTCATCAATTTAAACATTTCATAATAATTTCATCAACTAACCAAATTCAATAATTTCAATTATTTCACAAACAATATATCATAAATATACCATAAATTGATAAATATAAAATATACAATATTAATTTAAATATTCAATGAAAATAAGTAAATAACACATAATCTCTAATTCATGGCATAACAAACTCTAAATATCTAATTTAATGAAAAAAAATAAGCACAAAATTCCTTATTTGTAAACACATATAGAGATTAACTCATTATTCATTAACATATATGAAAAAGATTAAAAGAAACACAAAAAGAAAAGGGCCCAACCTGGAGACTGTAGTGGAGAGAGAAAGGAAGAACTAAGAAGTAATTAAATTGATGAATGATAGCAACCTAGCAAGTCAGTGGAAGTGTGGAACTGTGGAAATTGGATTATTGGAATGGATTAAGCCTTAAGGGAAAGGATAGCACTAATAGTGCTATAGCAGATTAGCAGGTCGGCAGCAAACAAGGAAAATAAGAAGAAAAGGGTTGTTCACTTGTTCTGCTGTGGTTTGTATAAGTAAAGAAATTTTTTTTTTAAAACTTACTAATTGAAACGAAAAAAAAATACTGTTCACTCAGGAGCCAAATCTTGCACTGCAGGAGACTAGGAGTCGCCGGAAATTTCCAGCCTACCGGGGCAGTAGCCCCCTTGGTTCCGCCGTTGTGTGTTCGCATCCTTTGTCTAGGGATATATATGATGAGGACATCCATAATCCAGGAACCCGTGACACAACCCGACAAGATCCATTACAATTACCACTTGGACCCGTTACTAGAGCTCGAGCTAAAACCTTCAAAGACGGCCTTAACGAAATGATCCATGAACTATGGAACGAGGTTGGATCAAGCATAGAGGTTATGGAGATGAAGTCCAAGTGTATGAAGCCCGTAAACATGTTGCGAATGGACGTGGCGGACAAAACAGCGAAAGAAAACTGCTTGCTCGGATCAGGATGACCTCGCCCCAGCGAGAATCTCCAGGCCAATTTTCTCGCCCCGGCGAGGTTTTCCCAAGCCAAACCTCTCGCCCCGGCGAGAGGCTCGCCCCGGCGAGAAATCTTCAATTCAAATCTCTCGCCCCAGCGAGAACCTCCTGGATGCAATTTGTTATTTTTTGACTTTCTTGATTTTCGAACCTTCTTTCATCCAAAACATAATATCAGTATTTAGGATCAATTACATGTGTTCTGATTGCTACATTTCAATATTTGTGTGCTTGTATTTCAAAGAGTGTGTGCTTCTAGAAGCTTCTAGTTTGTTTCTAAAAACTAGTATAAATAGGTGCTATTGTAAACTTGAATCATTCATTAATATTCAGATTATCATCATTATTGTGAGATTGTTCTTTTCTTGTGGTTCTTGAGAATTCCTAAGTATTCCTTAGTTTTCTTTGAGATTCATATTCGACTTATCATACAACCAATCATAGTTGTGTGTGGCGTCTTCTACCGCATCAATCGTCGATTGTACCAAGATTACCGCTTCAACATAAGCGAGGGGTCGAGGTGTCGTTGGTGTCCATCCTACGCAAACTTCTTTGCAAGCAATTGTACCAAGATTACCGTCTACATATAGGCGAGGGGTTAAGGTGTTGCAAGCTATCCATCCTATCAACTTGTTAGAAACGATCCGGGCGACGTCCACCTCACGCAAGCGTGCCGTGGAGTCTATCATTTGGTATCAAAGCTAAGTTTCCTATCAAGTTACTTATCTTTACTTTTGTTGTTGAATTATAGTCAAAAAAAACTGCATAAAATATATAGCAGAAAATTTGTGTTGTTGAATTGATATCATTGGGATTTTCTTTTGCAAGAATCGTATTTGGCGTTTGGAAGTCTTGTGGAGAGTCGTACTTTCTATATTGTATCATTGATAAGTTATTGGATTGTAATTAGAGTATTGAGGTAATATTTGTGAGAATTCTAAAAGAACCTATTAGAGAGAACTACGAGCGGAAAAAGGCAAGAGTGGTAAGTCTAATTGAGGGTAAAAGCTTAATTGTGCGATACACGAGCGTTTCCTATTTGTGTGATATATTGTTTGAGTGAAACACGCAAGGGAGTGGTGAGGAACTTGTTTTCTACTAATCTTTGTTTTGCAGGAAATATGTCTAACACCAGAGATAAGACAATTGAAAATGAACCTTCTACATCGAATTTTGACCCAAAACTCATGATGGAGGCTATGATGAAAGAATTTTCTAGACAGTTGGGGATGGCTATGGAACAAGTGCATGATCGCATCGATCAATTGAGTGACACTCGAGGGGAACGAACTCAAATCCCTCCGGGTGGGCGCCCAAAAGGAAAGACCCAACAAAAGGAAGCAAGGCTAGATGAGACAAATTACTATGATGAAAGGTTTAGTGAGGAAGAGGATCGAGAAACTGACTTTATCCCTAGGAGACATTTTGCAAAGGATAGAGGCGGCCGAAATCGAGAGGACAACAATCTTAATAGCATCAAAATGAAAATTCCCACATTCCAAGGCAGAAGTGACCCCGAGGCATATCTAGAATGGGAGAGGAAAATGGAGTGGATCTTTGACTGTCACAACTACTCGGATCTCAAAAAAGTTAGAATTGCAACTACCGAATTTTCTGACTATGCAGTTACTTGGTGGGATCAATTAATGACCAGCCGAAGGAGGTGCAGAGAACGTCCAATAGAGACTTGGGCATAAATGAAAGCTGTAATGAAAAAAAGGTTTGTCCCAAGCCACTACTATCGAGATCTGTTTCGAAACTTACAAAATTTGAGATAGGGAAGCAAGAGTGTGGAGGACTACTTCAAGGAGATAGAGATGCTAATGGCTAGAGCTAACATCGACGAGGATAATGAGGCAACCATGGCCCGATTTTCAGCAGGCTTAAATTGGGATATTGCAGATTTGGTGGAGCGTCAACATTATGTGGTATTGGAAGACATGGTGCACATGGCTATCAAAATAGAGAAGCAACTTAAGAGGAGAGGTGGCCAGCGAACAAATCCTACCACAGGTTCATCATGGAAACCCAATAATATGAAGCGTGAGGAAAAGCCATCTACTTTCAAGCCAAAGCCAGAAATCAAGCAAGGAGCGGCTACTCAGGTAGTGCAAGGTAAAACTAATACACTTTCTACTAGTCGCACTCGAGATATTGTATGCTTTAAATGTCAAGGCAGGGGACATATTGCAAATCAATGCTCAAATCAAAGAACTATGTTATTGCTTGATAATGGGGATTTAGAGACCGAGGAAGAAGATAGTGACAATGACTCTATGCCACCATTGGAGGAAGATAGAGAGATTGCTATGCATGGCGAGGTGTTGGTCACACGGAGAATGCTTAGTACACAGGCAAAGGAAGAAAGCAGCGAGCAAAGAGAGAATCTGTTTCACACTAGATGCATGGTAAATGGTAAGATTTCTTGTGTTGTAATTGATGGTGGGAGCTGTACAAATGTAGCGAGCATCACAATGGTAGAGAAATTGGGACTTACAACATCCAAACACCCTCACCCATACCGATTGCAGTGGCTCAATGACAGCGGTGACATCAAAGTTACCAAGCAAGTATCCGTGCCGTTTACAATTGGGAAGTATGTTGATGAGATTCTTTGTGATGTAGTTCCTATGCAGGCAGGTCATTTACTACTTGGGAGACCTTGGCAGTTTGATCGGCGAGTAAAACACGATGGTTTCACTAATGAGTACTCTTTTGTTCATAATCAAAGAAAAGTCACCTTGTGTCCTATGTCACCAAAATAAGTGCATGAGGATCAAATACACTTGCAGAGAGATCATGAAAAGAAAACAAAAGAGAGAGAAAAAAAGAAAGAAGAGAGAAAAACAAACATTTTTGCAAAAAGGAGTGATGTAAGGCGAGCTTTGGAATCAAAAAAGCCAATGATTATACTTCGGTATAAGGAGGCACTTTTAAATACTAACGCTAATAATCCTTCTTTGCCTAGTGTTGTTTCTGCTCTTTTACAGGATTATCAGGATGTATTTCCCGAGGAACTTCCACAGGGATTACCACCAATTCGGGGAATTGAGCATCAAATTGACTTTGTCCCAGACGCGACCATTCCAAATCGCCCGGCATACCGAAGCAATCCCGAGGAAACAAAGGAATTGCAAAGGCAAGTTGACGAGCTAATGGACAAAGGTTTTGTGAGGGAAAGCATGAGTCCATGTGCGGTTCCTGTTATTTTAGTACCTAAGAAAGATGGGAAGTGGCGTATGTGCATTGATTGTCGAGCGGTAAATAATATCATGGTAAAATATCGGCATCCCATTCCTAGGCTAGATGACATGTTAGATGAATTGCATGGATCTTGTGTGTTTTCTAAAATTGACTTAAAGTGTGGCTATCATCAGATTAGAATGCATGAAGGAGATGAATGGAAAACTGCTTTTAAAACAAAATATGGGTTATATGAGTGGTTAGTCTTACCTTTTGGTTTAACGAATGCTCCTAGCATGTTCATGAGACTAATGAACCATGTTTTGCGTTCCTTCATTGGAAAGTTTGTAGTTGTCTACTTTGATGATATCTTGATCTATAGCAAAGATTTAGTTGAGCATGCATTGCATATAAAATCTGTCTTAGATGTGCTTCGAAAAGAAAAATTGTATGCTAATATGGACAAATGCACATTTTGTACGGATCGAGTTGTGTTTCTTGGTTTTGTTGTTAGTACACAGGGAGTACAGGTTGACGCAGAAAAGGTACGTGCAATCCAAGAATGGTCAACTCCTACTAATGTCAGTCAAGTTCGTAGCTTTCATGGACTCGCAAGTTTCTATAGACGGTTTGTAAGGAATTTCAGCGAAGTCACAGCACCACTCACCGAAGTAATCAAAAAGAGTGTAGGATTCAAGTGGGGTGATGCACAGGAAAAAGCGTTTAATTTGATTAAAGAAAAATTGACTAACGCTCATTTACTTGTATTACCAAATTTCACTAAAACCTTTGAAATTGAATGTGATGCTTCAGGTTTAGGCATTGGAGCTGTGTTGATGCAAGAAGGGAAACCCGTTGCATATTTCAGTGAAAAATTGAGTGGAGCAGCTTTGAACTATCCTACCTATGACAATGAGTTATATGTCTTAGTTCGATCTTTGGAGACTTGGCAACATTACCTGTGGCCTAAGGAATTTGTGATTCACACGGATCATGAATCATTGAAATATTTGAAAGGCCAACACAAGTTGAACAAGAGACATGCACGATGGATGGAGTTCATCGAGACGTTCTCGTATGTCATTCGGTATAAGCAAGGTAAGGAGAATGTCGTTGTCGACGCTCTCTCAAGAAGGTATGTGTTGTTAAATACTCTCGACACAAAATTACTTGGTTTTGAACAAATCAAAGAATTGTATATTAATGACCATGATTTCTGTGAAGAATTTAAAATTTGTGAAAAGAATGTTGTAGGTAAGTACTTCAAGATGGATGGGTTCTTGTTTCGTGAGAATCGATTGTGTATACCCGCAAGTTCTTTACGTGAACTATTGGTTCGTGAATCACATGGAGGTGGTTTGATGGGACATTTTGGTGTTGATAAGACTTTATCTGTATTAAAAGAAAATTTCTATTGGCCCCATATGAAACGAGATGTGGAACGAATTTGTGATAGGTGCATTACCTGTCGTCAAGCTAAATCTCGTGTTCAACCCCATGGGTTATACACACCATTACCTATTTCGAGTGAACCTTGGATTGATTTGTCTATGGACTTTGTATTGGGTTTACCTAGAACTAAGCATGGTCATGATTCTATATTTGTGGTTATGGACAGGTTTTCAAAAATGGCACACTTTATCCCATGCCACAAAACTGATGATGCATCCCATATTGCTGATTTATTCTTTAGAGATATTGTGCGTCTGCATGGCATGCCCCGAACAATTGTTTCGGATAGAGATGCTAAATTCTTGAGCTATTTTTGGAAAACTTTGTGGTGTAAACTAGGAACTAAACTGTTGTTTTCAACTACTTGTCATCCACAAACTGACGGTCAAACGGAGGTAGTAAATAGGACTCTATCTGCATTATTAAGGGCTATCATTAATAAGAATATTAAGCTTTGGAAAGAATGTTTACCCCATGTTGAGTTTGCTTATAATAGGTCTGTCCACTCGGCTACTAAATTTTCACCTTTTGAAATTGTGTATGGTTTTAATCCTTTAACACCATTGGATTTAGCACCTTTACCTATTTCTGAGTATACTAATATGGATGGCAAAAACAAAGCTAATTTTGTTAAGCAGATACATGAGAAGACAAGACTCAACATTGAGAAGAAGACGGATCAATATGCCAAACAGGCCAATAAGGGTCGGCGTCAAATAATCTTCGAACCCGGGGATTAGGTATGGCTACACATGCGTAAGGAAAGATTTCCTGCTCAAAGCCGTTCGAAACTACTCCCGATAGGAGATGGACCATTTCAAGTGCTTGAACGCATTAACAACAATGCTTACAAATTGGACTTACCCGGTGAGTATACTGTTAGTGCAACTTTCAATGTTTCTGATCTAAGCTCGTTTGATGTAGGTGAAGATTTGAGGAAAAATCCTTCTCAAGAGGAGAGGTATGATGAGGACATCCATAATCCAGGAACCCGTGACACAACCCGAGAAGATCCATTACAATTACCATTTGGACCCGTTACTAGAGCTTGAGCTAAAACCTTCAAAGACGGCCTTAACGGAATGATCCATGAACTATGGAACGAGGTTGGATCAAGCATAGAGGTTATGGAGATGAAGTCCAAGTGTATGAAGCCCGTAAACATGTTGCGAATGGACGTGGCGGACAAAACAGCGAAAGAAAACTGCTTGCTCGGATCAGGATGACCTCGCCCCGGCGAGAATCTCCAGGCCAATTTTCTCGCCCCGGCGAGAAATCTTCAGTTCAAATCTCTCGCCCCGGCGAGAACCTCCTGGATGCAATTTGTTATTTTTTGACTTTCTTGATTTTTGAACCTTCTTTCATCCAAAACATAATATCAGTATTTAGGATCAATTACATGTGTTATGATTGCTACATTTCAATATTTGTGTGCTTGTATTTCAAAGAGTGTGTGCTTCTAGAAGCTTCTAGTTTGTTTCTAAAAACTAGTATAAATAGGTGCTATTGTAAACTTGAATCATTCATTAATATTCATATTATCATCATTATTATGAGATTGTTCTTTTCTTGTGGTTCTTGAGAATTCCTAAGTATTTCTTAGTTTTCTTTGAGATTCATATTCGACTTATCATACAACCAATCATAGTTGTGTGTGGCGTCTTCTACCGCATCAATCGTCCATTGTACCAAGATTACCGCTTCAACATAAGCGAGGGGTCGAGGTGTCGTTGGTGTCCATCCTACGCAAACTTCTTTGCAAGCAATTGTACCAAGATTACCGTCTACATATAGGCGAGGGGTTAAGGTGTTGCAAGCTATCCATCCTATCAACTTGTTAGAAACGATCCGGGCGACGTCCACCTCACGCAAGCGTGCCGTGGAGTCTATCAATATACGAGTAAGTAGTTCATGAATAATTTCAGATGATAGGTGTGGTAGGAATAGAAGCATGTACCTACCGCAGGATTATTTAGCTGATTATATTCTTACCGTATAACTATTATGCCGTGAGACTATGTTTGTTTGTAAAGATTATACTTGAGATAGAATTATTGATTTTAAGTGTTTTGTTTGTTTTTAAATTTAAACTTGTGACTAGTATAGGGATTATAAAATGACTTAATATGCAGACTATTTAATACTATATTCAGCTAAGTATTATAATCGTTACCATTTGAGACTAAAAATTTCTAGACAGAATTAACCTCAACTTTTTTTCTAAAATGACCATAATATCTTATTCTATCAATTTATCCTCCTGAATATACGATTTCCTCTTTTTGCCCTCTCCTCAGTCCTCGTCTTGCCTAACTCTTCTCGCTCGGCGACAACAACAACCCTCGAATGATGATTTAATTTTCCTTCTTTTGTTCAAATTAATTTTTCTGGTGAGAATCCTTCATCTCTCTTTCTTCTAATATGCATTGTTCAGTTAAATTTGTGTAATTTTACTTTGTATTCGTTTGATTTAAGATTTGAAATTAAATTGTGTGAAATTAAGATACGATATAAGTGTCACTCTTTCTCTCTCCCTCCTGAATACACGGATTTGAACTTTTTATTCTAAAATCATCTCTTAAAATTTTCTAATTTGATAATAATATTATGTTAATTTGTTTTGCTGAGAGAAAATGGAAAAAATTTAGTACTTGAATATCTTTTTACATGTTCAGTTTAGATTATGATGGCTTTGAGTTTTTCCTTAATGGGATTGGTGTTTTTTAAATGTTTGAATTAATTGCATTACTTCTTTGCTTCTCTCTATATAATTATATTATATATGTTTAGTTTAGCATTATTTTTAATTTTCATGTTGTTTTCAGTCTTCTTACTTTTGTTTAAGTTTAGGGTTTAATGACCAATTTAAGTTTCTAATTCAACTTCAATTTTGACATTCAAGCTTTGGTTCTGTTTCAGATTTTATATGAACTTATGTTAAATTGAACTTTTGAGTATTGCTCATTATACGAAGTTGGGTCAAAATTTTTATTTTTTTTTTCTAAATTTAGTTAAATATGTTTTACGAGTGTTGTGAATTGAATTAAAGGTGACCACCACCGTATGTATGTACCACATTTTTTTTCTATGAAACTTGAAATTGTTATAATTTTGTTTGAAAAAAGCAAAGGGAAAAACGTATGATCAGGAGTTGTCCTCATTATTCTGTATTATCATCATATTACTAATTATTAATTATGTCGAAGATAAGCAATAGAGCTAGGCAAATGTTGTGCACTGCGGGCATACATATATATAGAGAATGGGAATGAGAAACGAACAGGGCGATCATGTATGATTTGGAAAGATAGGTACTTTCACCCACGAAGAGAAGATAATGGTTGCAGCAAAGATAGTGAACAACCCGGCTGATGTCGACCTTTTCTTAAGCTTGCTAATTGAAATGAAGGAGCAATATGTGACAATGAAGTTGACCGGATAAATTTAAGTCATTTAATTTATGTTCTAAATTTTATCTCAAAACAATGTTTAGATTTAGTTACTATCAAAAATATTTGTTTTTCTTTCCCGTTAATGATTGACCATATTTTATACTTTGGAGTTTGAATGAAGATGGATAGTTCTAAACTTTAAATTTTGGTGGCCAAGTAAAATAGATAATCTTAATCTTTCTTCTAATTTTAGTTTTGATGATTTCTAATGAAATTTTAATATTTCACATATATTTTGCACTATTTATTTGTTAATTTATGATAATTTGATGCTCAAATATTTCACATAGAAAGAGTATGGTGAAGCAATGTGAGCTCACCAACTTATTTCAGCAGTATTTAAAAGTTTATAATTAATTGTTTATCATTTTTTGATATATAAACAAGTTTAAATTATAGTTTAAAATATGTTATTATTGGTAAGGGTATAATAGTTCAAAGAATATTTTTTTATCCGATCTTTTAATTAATCTTGAAAAAAACAAACATAACATGAGATTATTTTAAATTATCTTATGAATAATCTCATAACAAACAAACATGTGATTAGAACTATTTAATCCTATGATTAATAGTCTTGAGATTATAATTATAATCCATGAGATTATAATCCCGAAATTATAATCCTTGCAAACAAACATGACCTAGGTGTTTTATTTAATTCGAAGGCAGATAGGTCATTTTTTATGTGAGCTCACTCCGCATGGCTCTTAATAACTATCATGTGGATTGGGTTGCTATAACACTATTAGATCAAATAACGAAGGGCTAAAATTGGGTTGAAAGAATAGGGATTCGCATCCCCCTTTGGCTATGAATCATTGCCCTATATATGTATATTTATATACTTCATTTAAAATTTGAAAGACCCGACATTAGCACTATGTTTCTGAGTTTTGGACCCAAAAAAATAAAAATAAAACACTTACATTATGATACCAAAAAAAAAACTTGTTTTTTAAAAGCTATTGAAGCCTAAATAACAAAACAATTTTAATCAATTTATACAAGTCCTAATTCAAAAGTTTTCTAATGTAAATTTGTGAAGAGGATATACATTGTCCCTACTAATTGTCCTATTATCCTACTATCTCCATCACATAAAAAGGTATTTCAAGTACATTTCACATAAATTAAAAAAAAATAGAAAAGTTTATGAATAAGCTTGTATTTATCCATTATGGACCTATGAAAATATATAATGACTCTTTCTTTTTCTTAGAAAAAGATAACCCTACTTAAATTATTTTAAGAGTTAAATAATCTTTATATAATACTTCTCCTGTTCCACATTTTAAAATTATTTTTCACTTTTGAAAGTTAATTTAAAATATTTTTAAACTTAAAATTGAAATGGTTTAATAAAAAAAAATGAAACAATAAGCCTTATAATAAGTTGTATATTTTTAATAATTTATCATATTTACCATTGTATAGGCTTCAAAAATTCAATAATAACTCTATATTTTGAATCGGAGAGTATTTTAAATTTAAATTAGCAACATTTTTTTCTTACTTTAACCATATTTTAGGGACGGAAGAAGTAATATGCAGTGTACATTAGAAGTTATACTATGTCAGTTCATAATAGGGTCCTTTACATAAGTATACAACAATTAGTAAAAAATTACAAGAATAGTGCACTACCTAAATAATTACATGCACTTACAAAATAATTACAAAAAAAGTGCAACAAGAATAAACACATTAAATCATTATCCCTTAAATCAAGGAAAACTATAACCACCCTATTTACTCTTTCTATTTAATGGCACCCATTATTTATTTCCGGCATCATCCTTCTTTCTCTACTTTCTCTCACCATTATTCTAGTATCCTTCTCTCTACTCTCTCTCTCTCCTTCGTGTCAGATGATTCTGGACTCAGTTCAACTCCTTCTGGGCATAGGTGGAGGCTCTGGTCAATCCCTTTTAGAAGGGTTAAAACACTTGAGCATACTGCCAGTGACTCTAGCGAGGAGGTGTTTATTGATTAGGAATCTGGTTCACAAAACCAACCTGTAGAACCAACTCCAATATCACGTGGTGGAAATGAGTCTCCTCACAAGCGACTACTTAGGACAAATCTCCCAACCACTGAAGACATAGCTTCTTTAAACTTGAAAGAAGGGCAAAATATGATGAAATTATAATAGATTTTTTATAATTAATTGGTAACCTAATAAAATTGATTTGGTTAACTTTGTACGAAGGTTTGGTTACCGTTCTATAGAAAAAAAATTCTATAATAGATTTGTTATAATTAATTGGTAACCCAATAAAACTGAATTGGTTACCTTTCTATAAATGTTTAGCTACCCAATGCAGTATGAAAAAAAAATTATAATAGATTTTTTATAATTAATTGGTAACCCAATAAAACTGATTTGGTTACCTTTGTATGAAGGTTTGGTTATCAACTGTACGATAGAAAAAAAATTTCTATAATAGATTTGTTATAATTAATTGGTAACCCAATAAAACTAAATTGGTTACCTTTGTATGAATGTTTAGCTACCAAATGCAGTATGAAAAAAAAATTATAATAGATTTTTTATAATTAATTGGTAACCCAATAAAACTGAATTAGTTACCTTTATGTTAAGGTTTGGCTACCAACTGCATTATGAAAAAAAAAATTCTATAATAGATTTATTTTGGTTACTATATACTATTGATTTGGTTACCATTCACAAGCACTATTTCAGACTTTTGGTTACCAATTAGATATATTTTGGTTACTATATACTATTTATTTTAGTTTTATCAGATTTCTTACTTAATTTTCATGAGGCGGTATTTTATACGTATATCCAGGGTAACCAACTTTTAGTTTATAGAAAATGAGATAATAAATGACTAGACATGGAAAGAAATAAATAATGAAAAGGAAGATTAGTCAACAGAATCAGCATATGCCAAGATAAATAAACGATAAACAATGGAGTATATAATAGCTAGTGAGCAGTGAAAAGGAGTGACAGATTGAATTGCATAAAAGTTCATTCCAACAATATATATCGACAATTGTTTTCTTCAAGCACGGTGCATAGAAAATGAATACAAACATATGTACAATACAGATGGCGAATTAGACTTTTAGTGAAGAAAAAGGCGAAGCAGATGATGAATCTCCTCTTTCGGCCATTGTTATTGTTCTATTTCACGAAACGATGAGGATGATGATATCAGAAAGGATCCGAGCAATGTCCTTTTCTTCCTCCGGAAGAATAGCAATTTATTAGAGAAAGTGGGTGTGGATTTCAAACTGCCAATTATAATAATTATGTAAATAAAATATTGAAAATGCATTTTTTTTGTAATTATTTTGTTAATGCACTATTATTGTAATTTTTTTTTAAAATGTACTAGTAAATGTAATTCTCCCTTCATAATATTCCATTATTTGCTAAGCCCAATTTTGTCCAGCCCGGCCCAAAACTGTCATTGTCACTCCACAAAACGGATAACATAATAACGGATGCTAAGCCCAATTTTTCCCGTAATAACGGATGAAAAAGTTTTATTTGAAATTTTTGTAAATATAAGCATAATTTTTTTTAATCATAGTTATCACTAAATATAATAAATATTTAGTTTAATAGAAATAACATAATAATAAAAATGTGTTACTAAATTTATAGACTTTATGTCATATTATATTATACATCATCTTTCCTTTTGAAGAAGAGTTAAAGTTGTATACATAATTAGGATATATACAAATGATGTTAGAATTATAATACCTCACTAATAAACTACTTGGAAAACAAAAATTAAACTCTTGCGAGAAATAATTGAATGTTTTATACTTATAGACTCTTTTGTTGTCACTTATGTGGATTAATAGTAATAACTCTTGTGTTCTGTTTGGATTGGAGGAATGAAATTGATGAAAGAATAAAATAAATAAAAGAATAGAATAATGAATGGAATGATTCATTTCATTCTTGACTAGAATGAGTCATTTCATACATTCACTTAAGAAATAAAATTCGCTAGGCCTGGCAACGGGGCGTATGGTCCGAGGGACGCCTCCCTATACTTGTCCCACTAATATGGAGTTATCCTTCGAACCTGACCCGACCCCAAAAACAATACATCATACTCATCCTGCCCCCACCCTGTTTACTAGATTACTCTCATTTTTTTTCAAATTAAGTTTCTCAATTTTTTTTATATTGCTTCGTAAAATTATTTTTGATTCAAAATTAAACAACATATAACATTTCAATTACTAGTAACATATTATATTACTAATGGTATGAATTTATAATGAAATAACATAAATAAGTACATAATTACATATATACAAAATATTAATTTTAAAAAATTGTATATATACATATAATTGAGTCAGAGGGCGGGTGTGAGAATGTATATCTCATACTCGACCTTAACCCTATAGGTTTAAAAATTGAGTCCCAATAAGGTTCGAATCGAGCTGGCCTTGTTAGGTTCGGGGGAAAATTAACAGACCTAAAATTCACAAATTAGACAGAAATGAGAATGGTTCATTCCATTCTAATGAAACAATTAAATACAATTTTATTCACTTCATGAGAATAAGTAATTTCATTTCTCCTTAATTCCTGCAATCAAACCAAACGTAACATTAAGATATGTTATATGAAGGATTACTTTTTATAATTTTATTTAATTTCGCATGTCGATATATTTACAGTTATAATTTGACAAAAAAAATTGTAATACATAACAAGACTTTTTCTTTTTTATTTCTTCATCATTATATTTAAAGATTAGAAAGAAAGAATAAAAAAAGTAAAAAATTTCTGCATTGAATGTTTTTATTTACCCCAGAATATTTATTTTATTAAAGGAGAGTTGTAAAAATAATTGATCACTTGAGAGTGTATTACAAATCTCTTTTTTATTTTGTTTATATAAGTATGATTTTATTACAATTTTATTATTTTAAAATTGAATAAAAATTTTATTATATTTTTGAGACAATTTCAGACGTAACGCGTGTCCACCGTGGCTAATAAAGGAAGAAAGTTGTAAATCTTGTCTGACCTTTTTCTACGAAGAAAAAGTGAAAAAAGGAAAAAAAACAGAAAGAACGGAAAGAAATATATATTTATTAATTTGTTTCAATAATATTACAAGAAAATAGAAAATCTTTTTGGAAATCTTTTTTCGGTAATTACTTTTTGGAAATCTTTGTAATATTTTACTAGTTATTCAACCGTACCGGTACCATAGACTGCCGTAGTGTTCTTCTGTTCAAGCACCACGTGGCATAATACTCCCACGCGCAGTTATTAGACGTGACTAAACACCAATAATCTTACCCGCTCATCCCTTACGTCAGGACCATCACATTCAATATTCATCCTACGTGGCAATTAATCGCCTTTAGTTCAGTCGTAGTCACGCGCGTAAGCTCAAAAATATAAATATCTAATGTCAGAGGAGAGAGAAAAAGAGAAGAGTTCGAATCGACTATCCTTCTGTATTATGCTCTTCCCAAATTCGAAACCCTAAAATTTTATTTTTAATTTTGAGATTTTTTTTGAAAATTTTATTTTCCCCTCTGTCGCTTCGGATCGTTCAATCAAAAACCCTAGCTCCGTTCAAATTCGAACTCTATCCGTAAAGTTTAGCCCTTTATTGGTCAGATCTAGTTCTATTGGCTGAATTCATTGAATCCTCATGTCCCGACCCATTCGATTTCTTCGAAAAAATCTAGGGTTTTCACAATAATTTCAAAAAGTTAGGGTTTTTACATGTATGGATTCGGGGACATTAGGCGCCGACGAATTGAGAGAAAAGCAACGGTGGGGAGATTATACTAAAGTCTACAGGAGAAAAAATCACAACAAACGCCTCAAGAGCAGCGCCGCCGCCGAAGCTACCACCTCCTCCGCCGCTGATAATACCAACGTCGCCGCCGCTACTGATACTACCACAGGTAACGAAGAGAAGAATAGTGGTCAGAACTGTGACAATAACGTTCCTCAACAGTCTTCGCAAGCCCTAGTTACTGAAGATGGGAATTCTTCGCAGCAGCAGCCGGAGACAGAACAGAATTTGTCGCGATTGAATGCGGTGTCAGATGATTCGTCCGGCCATAATCCACCACCTCTTGTGGCGGAGGAATTGGCCAATGGGAATGGGGTAATTAGGCCGGTTGTAACAAGGGTTGATAATAGGGTTAGAATTAATTTGGGAGCTGGAAATTCGAAGGACGAGATTCGGGAGCTTAGGAAGAAGTTAGTTAGTGAACTTGATCAGGTTAGGAGTTTAGTTAAACAGCTTGAATATAAGGAGGTTGAACTTACTAGTGCTTATTCTAATACTGCTGGTGCTGCTTATAGTCAATCTCAATCTCAGCATTCAGAGAATGGTGTGATAGAGAGGAGAGCATTATTGAGAGTAAATTCTGAGGTGGGTTCGGTGGGTCACCTCGAGTCGAGGCCTTTCCGTCCTGTAAGTATTATGGTAGAGAATAATGATTTTGGATATAGAAGAGGACTAGTGAGAGTGCATTCGGATGTGGGTGGTCCAGATTATAGGCCTTTCCGGCATTTAAGTGTTTCAATGATGGAGAACAATAATCATATTCAAGGGGTTGGTGAGTTGGTTGAGAGAGAGAAAAGGACTCCGAAGGCTAATCAGTATTACCGGAATTCGGATTTCCTGCTTGCGAAGGACCGATTGCCTCCTGAAAGCAACAAAAAAGTGAAATCCAATGGCGTGAGGAAACATGGAGGAGGGTTGGATTATGGCTATGGTATGGATAGGTATAGGAATCAAGTTTTTAAGAATTGTAGCAATTTGCTCCAGAGGTTGATGAAGCATAAACATGGTTGGGTTTTTAATGAACCTGTTAACGCCAAATTGCTTGGGCTACATGATTATCATGTTATTATTAAACATCCAATGGATTTGGGTACAATTAAGAGTAGACTAGCGCAGAACTTTTATAAATCCCCTAAGGACTTTGCTGAAGATGTGAGGCTCACTTTTCGTAATGCCATGACATATAATCCGAAGGGGCAAGATGTTCACATTATGGCAGAGCAGTTGTCAAACATATTTGAAGAGAAATGGGCTGTTATAGAGGCTGAGTACAATCCTGAGTGGCGGTATGAAATGATTCATTATGCTGGGCTGCCCACTCCCACGTCAAGGAAGGTGGCTCCTCCTCCCCTTCGGGTACCTTTCCCGCCTGTTGATTTTAGGCCTAAACCCTTAGTTGCTCCAATCAGTAGGACACCTGTTCCAAAGAAGCCTAAAGCAAAGGATCCCAATAAGAGGGACATGACTTATGAGGAGAAGCAGAGGCTTAGCACAAATCTTCAGAGCTTACCCTCAGAAAAGCTCGACAACATTGTTCAAATAATTAAGAAGAGAAACACTGCACTTTCTCAAAATGATGAAGAGATTGAAGTGGATATTGACAGTGTTGACGCAGAAACACTATGGGAACTTGATAGGTTTGTAACCAATTACAAGAAGTGTTTGAGCAAGAACAAGAGAAAAGCTGAAATTGCTCAAGCAAGAGCAAAGGCTGGCCAGACTATTCATGCATCAGTAAGAGCTGTTTGAATTATAAATTATTCCATTACACATGAATTCAAATTGTAACAAATGATTTATGTTTTCATCATTGCAGAACCTGGACCATGCAGTTATGGTGGCGCCAAAAGATAGTAAAACAGGTGAAATTTTTGATGTTGTTGTATTTGGACTTCTATTTTTGTTTCTTTGCTGACTCTGGTGCCAATTAGACACTTTATATTACTTATTTATTTTTTGTGGTACTATATGCAGATGAAATGAATGTTGCTATTGCTTCTCCTATTCAAGCTGAAAAGCAAGGGGATAACGTTAGTAGGTCAAGTAGTTCAAGCAGTTCTAGTAGTGACTCTGGATCCTCTTCAAGCGGTAGTTATCTTTTTCTCCCGCGTTAGTTAATGTATTTTGGTTTCATTGTTGGGACTTGGTGTCCATTGCTATCTAGACTCCTTGTGCTGCCGTCTAGACGTTTAAGGCTTTTAAGGCTATCCTTTTCAAGCGATACATTTTCTAACTCACTTGATACTCCTGATGCAGATTCGGACAGTGATAGTTCCTCTGCATTTGGATCAGATGCAGGGCACTCACCTAGGACTTGAATGGAGTAGATTAAGGTAGGGACACTGCTTATTTGATGAGTGTTATTTGTTTATCGTTCTTTAACGTGATCTTGGCTAATTTTGCCTTCCAAATTCTGGAGCATCTTCCTTTTGTGCACAAGTTTTAGAGCATCCTCCGCCTATGTTTGGTTGGGTTTCAGTTTGGCATGTGTAATATTCCCTCCATCTCTCAAAGAGCATTATTTTGCCTGATATTTTTGTCCCTAAATGAGCCACTTGTTGAGAAGATATGATAGTCTACTCTCATATCTAGTCCTAGAAAGCAAACCACAGTAAGATAAAAAAATAAAAATAAAAACTCGTATGGGTATTAGTGGAAAAATATCCATATAAATTTGAACACTGAAATAATAGTGGCTTTGTTAATTTACATAATTTAGCTAAGGAACTTAACCAATTCAGTCTGATCTGGGATACCATGAACTTTACCCATTCAAAATATTTCTTAAAACTGTTGGTGATATGATGAATGCTGCTTGTTTCAGTTTGACCAAACCCTTTCGGACTCGAACTTCTCTACTATTTTTGAAAGAGATGATGGAAAGAGATTGCTAATTATATTCATTTGATTGTTCTCTTGTTCCTTGGTGAATTTTGTAACGTATTTGGATTATACTTGTTTACCAATCAAGCTTGAATTGGATATACGTTGGTCAATCCACTGCAATTACACACACTTATTTTGTTGCAGAATCATGGTGAATCAATTTTGTACAGACTCCGTTCGAGTGTGTTTACTTAAGGATCGTTCATATTATACCGGTATTGTTTTATTCCAATATAAAATTAGGATCTGAAAGCATCATAATTCTTTTATTTGGAATCTGTGTGAATCATTTTAACTATTTAGAATAGCTAATTCTTGAGCTAAACATGACTGTTTGCTTTCAAGATCGCCATTAGTGGGTTGAGAGTTTAATATGTATGTTGCAAATTAGGATGTTGATTAAGGAGACCCAAAGATTTTTATTGTATCTTTTATTCAAGGAAGTCATCATTGTTGATGTGACCTTATTTTATTTTTGAACTAAAATGTGTAATAACGAAAGGATTGCTTGATAAATCTACTAAATTCTCAAACAAAAGTGACAAAAATGAGAAAAGAAATAAGGATAGTGCTAAAACAGAAGTACGCTTGACATCGCTCGCATAGTACTGAACACGTAAAAGAAAAAAAAATGGAATTCTTCACTAATGAAACAACGAAATGAACGTTTGCAAGACGGTCCATAATTTATTTATCTTTTTTTTTTTTGAACGGCATCACTTTGGAGGGACATGAGTATATGTACAATGAATTACATTATAATCCCTCTTGACAAATTTTGAACCGCCCAACATAAAGTATACTTCACATTCTATGGATAAGAATATAAACTTTATTTACAATAAAGAGGAATTAAAGTTGCACAACAGGAAAAAGAAAATCTTGCGATAAAATATAACAAGAATTGAACCTGTAACTTAATAGTTACAATGTCTTTGTCATAACCATTAGGTTCTTACATGATTGATGTCCATAATTTATTTATCAAATGAGTTTCTGGGTGAATATGCAGGACAATTAAGTTTGAATAACATCAAGCTTCGAATGGCAACTTCTGTGCAAGCATGCGTACCAAGTCCGGCATAGGTAGACAGAAGTCCTTTTTTTTTTTGGACATAAGAAAAAAACGAGGCTCTTTAAGTAACGTCATTTTATCTCATGTATAGGGTGGGTAAGAGATTGAATTAGTCTCAAATTTGGCGCTCAAATCCTCATCTTAAATGAGGTATCAATAGATATATTATGTCTATGTTAATAATGCTCTATTTACATAACCGATCGAAAGAGATGTAATCGACTAATGTAAAAATAACACTATCTTTTGAGATTATTATGGAAGGATGAGGGCTGTTTTATTATCTGAAGTTATAACCAAAGTTTCAGTCCTGTAACATCATTATCCATAACCACATGAGTATAAACCTTTTCTATAAAACTGATCGCAAAATGAGCTTAAACGTGTTGAAAACTAAATAGCAAGAGAAGATCAAATTCAAAGAGGACTTCACATAATGTTATCCTGGACATTCAACCAAAGAGCAGACTCTGAACACATGATGCAATTATAGACAATGCCTAGATAATACTCTAAATAGAACTCCACGGTATGTTATACGAGCACTAACAAAACTGAGAATTACCATGTTATTCTGCATTCACAGGAACATAAACAACCTGAATGGGCACTACTGATTACTCCATCAATATGAAAACCAAACAGGCCCGTATAACATACAAGAAAATATCAGAATACCCTTTCATTGTTCTTTCGACTCGGGTTGAAAAAAGTACCATACACCAACTCAACAGCATCGCAATGGATAGACTATTTTTTGCTATCCACACGTCATATGCAGAATATCTTCTGCACATGAAAGCCAATAATATTGGAAAAACATCAAAGTCAAATTTGATAGTACATAGTGAATGCTTTCATTGCATCACCAGTATTATTAATGGAAGTGTTTTGAGTATCTTAATCCTACTTCACTGGAACAGCTAAATCCGGTGCCTCTGGGAGACACACTCGAGTAACAATACAACACTAGTAAAAATTCAAAATTGGGAGGTGCTTTTTAATAGTTGGGACAGTACTTTAGCAGCCTTGTAAGACTTCTTTAACTCTGGTTAGCAAACTTAATACCCTTCTCGATGGAGCTTTTCAACTCGGGCAAGAGAGCTTCCAATCCTTGCTTTTCATAGTCTGAGAGAGCACCCAATCCTAGGACTTCCTCCACACCATTCTTCCCGAGCCTCACCTGCAGCACAGACAAAGTTAACATTATTAAAATTCTCATTCCTAATCACAAGAAAAGGGGGAAATGAGAAAATATTTCTTCTGCTGCATAATTAGAACCTAGTAGACCTTATTCATGACTGCTTAAGCATGTTTCTTATTGACAAGAATTTCACTTATTTCCCATAATTGTTGTAAACATATGCACAGCTCTAGACAGGGGTTTAATACCAAGCGCTCTACAAGCACTGTTTGGTTCATGTACTATCACAAGCTATGAGATGCCAGAACTAAGAAATACCAAAATATTCAAGCAAGTATTATGTACCCTAACTGTGCACTAACAAAGAGAAAACAGTACAAGGGTCCAATTCAAAAACCAAGCACTCTACAAGCATTGTTTGGTTCATGCAGTAGCACAAGTTATCAGATGCCAGAACTAAGAAATACCAAAATATTCAAGCAAGTATTATGTGCATAGAGTACTTCTATGTGCATTAACTGTACACTATCAAGCGTGTGCTAACAAAGAGAAAACAGTACACTGGTCCAAATCAAAAAGTAGGACCCAAATACTCATTTCTCTCTGTTGGTGTTACCGTTAGTGCACATAGAATAATTGATGTATAAACACTTAATCCCACTGATCACATTTATAGTTCTTTTATTTAAGAAACTACAAAAGGTAAGTAGATGGTCACAAAGTCATGAAGTACATTAGTAGCTTAAATTGCACAAGTCCGGCATCACTAACGCATACAATTCGTGTTAACCTTGCATTCAAATGTCAAATTTGAATTACAATAGAAGATTGTAAATCAAACAAACTTCGAATTACGAAAATCAAATTTGTGTTTGCCTATCAACATGTGATGGTAATGACGTGATAAACCGACTATATGCAGAAATTCATATTGGCAGGAGTTTCTCTTATTTTCATTACTGGAAGTGTAACTGCGATTAAGTACCTTAGATGCGAAGAAAGGTAGTTCAGTTATGCTTGACTGTACAAATGAACATTCGACAACATCTGGAACTCCATTAAGCCCCTTCAAACAAGCATCAGCAAATATCGCTCCAGCATAACTGTCGAAAAGAGAGTAACTATTCGTAAACAATTTTTACATAAAATTTGAGAGGGAGAGGGGAAAGGTCTACACATGTTAACACATGTACGAAAAAATATACTAACAAGAATACATCTCAGAATTTCAGAAGCACTACCAAGAATCTGCACCAGCTTATAAGCATAGCCTAAAGCCAACCTCACGAGTTTATATGCAATTTTAGATATCCCTCAAGGATAAGAAAATAAGTGATATACTAATTGTTTGTTCCCTACCACAAACCAATAACACAAAATGGCGAGAGCAGAAACGAGTAAGTTGCGCGTCTTCTAATGAAAGAAACAATTTTTAGCTGTTTAGCTGTTCAAAACGAAGAAACATCTCTATCCATGACAAAAGTAGCTGATAAAAATTAAAGCTACCAATCACTATCTAAATATCTATATATGATGCATACTGGATAATTCAATGGCTAACCGAACTTATTCTTCTTTGATGGGCACATCAAAATACATACTAATAAAACGGCATCAATTTATACTTACGCCATTGAGAGCGTAGCTGAGCCCTTTCCGGCCTTTGCTTCCACAACTTCTGTCCCACCATCTTGTGTACGCTTTGTGAGAGCCGTAATTACTTCGTCAGACAAGTTATTGGCTTTTGGCGTCGCCTATTAGCATTTAAACATACAAATAAAATATAAATAAACAAAATACCCCAAACAGGAAAACACCAAATTTCACAAATGCAGAAATCAATATAGAATGAGCATAGTACTTGTGAAAACAGCGGGAGAATAGTTATGCCAGCATGACCGCCCACAACAGGCACATTGACATCTGGAACAAAGAAGTAGAAGTGCACAAGTTAACCTTTCCATCATTAAGATAACAGACTTCAAGCAAATAAGGGATTAGGAACTTCTATTCAGTAAGTAGTGAGGATACCTGCAACATTGACATTGGCCTTTCCAGCATAGAAAGTCTTAGCCCTGACAACATCAAGTGTAGTCACACCAAACAATTTCTTTTCATCATATGTCCCTGCTTTCTTGAAAACTTCGGCAGCAATTGGGACGGTAGAATTGACAGGGTTACTTATCATATTAACAAGTGCCTGAAATTCACAAAAAATTCAAACGCAAATGAGAATGTGAAAACCATATATTCCTCAAACTAACAAAAGAAACTTAAACTGAACCTAACAACAAGAATGGTGTGGAAGCACGCACATTAGGGCAATACTTGGCAATTGCAGTGCATAGTCCTTTAACAATGCCAGCATTGATGTTGAAGAGATCATCACGAGTCATGCCAGGCTTTCTTGGCACACCAGCCGGAATGATGACAACATCACATCCCTCCAGTGCCTTCCCTAGCTGCTCTTCCCCCACGTACCCAGCAACCTATGCAAACATGCAATCACATAGATGAGTAAAGGAATTGGAAAGCAAGAGAATTAAACACGTAGTCTAGCCTAAAGAAACTAAATAGTCCCTTTGCCCAGAATATGGGTGCAAGTTGAAAATTAAACTATTGAATCCGGTAATATTCCAAATTACCATTTTAACTTAAACATTACTGCATAAAATCAGAAAATTTGAAAGGATATTTATATTAAAATAAAATGACAAACGATAACACTGAACCTAAACAGAACAAAAATCAGTACATGGATAGTTAAAACCCAACAAACAGATAAGAAAAATGAACTACGTCCATGATACTGGGATCAACACCCTAGAACTGAGCTGGGAAGTTAATAATTACTGAAATATTCAACAAAATTCAAAACTTTACTTTTAAAAAACAATAATTAAGCTACATAAACGAATGCAGCAAAAAACCCCAAATCAAAAAGAACTGAAACAATAGGAAATTACTCAAAACCCTAAAAAGAAATACTCTATAATTTTAGACAGAGGATACCTCAGATCTGGTATTAATGTGGCTGACGTCGGCTGCGACACCGGGAGTTGCGGCAATATCATAGAGAGCAAGCTGAGACACGAGGGGGTTGAGCTTCATAAGGAGCGCGAGCGGCTGTCCGATCCCGCCGGCGGCACCCAGGACGGCAACTTTACGCTCGGGTGCAGGCTCCGATGAGAAACTGCGGCGAATGATTTGAGAGGATGAAGAGGCGGAATAGCCTCTTCTGAGAGATGCTTGTACGGATCTCAACATGGCTGCCTTCATTTAAGAGAGAGAAAATGAAGACAGATGAGAAAAAGTAGATTGAAAAAAATAAGCGAAGGCTGTTGGTTGTTTGGTTTGGGGAAAGAAATGGAATTTATAAGGAGGGAGAAATTGGTGAGAAACTCGAGGTGTCTGTCTCTTTTACTTCTCTCATCCTTTACAACAAACTCTATTTTTTTAATTTTTAATTTTTAATTTTCTTTTTGCACTTTCTCATTTTTTTCGAATTTTTTAATACTCCAATGGGCAATGGCTCCATCAAATTATGATGTGAATTTATTGGAACAAGTTGGTGAACTCATGCGAGTTGCGACACATGAACTTGTTTGAATATTATTTTTTTTATTCTGAATTATCTGTAATTTTTTTTAAAAAAAATTGCTGTGCTAAAATAATTGTATTTTATTTTTTTTAGACTATTAAAGTGATTATGTTACAAATTTACTCTTTTTATTTATTCTTTTTTCTCATAAATATATAATCTCTAAATATAGAGAAGATAAAAGGTTTTTATTTCTTAAAAATGTTGACCTTATTTCTACCAATAAAAAAAGAGGTGCATATACAGAGATAATTTATTGTGCAACAATTTCAATAAACTCTTGTTCCAAAAATACAAGAGTCATGCTTTACATTACGATAAATTTACGCCGAATTACAATTACGAAACTTATTAATACACGAGATTGGTATAAATTATAGGAATGTCCTACTTATTACACATCCCTTTAAAAAATTGTCAGTAATATTTATCAACGTAATTGGCAATCAAAAATTGACGTAAAACATTCACAATATATATTGTTAGGAGAGTGATCATGTAATACGGACCCTATAATTCATTGGGTCAACGGCCCAATACCGGCACAAATAACAAGAAGAGGTCTGGTAGCTCAAAAGGCATCTTGGCCTAGCAGGCTCAGGAGGAACATAATGGAGGCCCATAATTGGAATACAAAGATCCCTTGTATAAGACAAATATAAACACGAGAATGTAAGATGTTAGATTCAATACACACATAATTTACTATTGATACTCTCTATCTTCCTTTCGACCACTAACATCATACACCGAAAGTATTACACGACGGAACTATCATCATATCTGGGCGTGAGAACGTGTTTTGCAGTGTCAGAGCTTAATATGGAGCCCGAGAGACCCATTGGAGGATTAGAGCATCATCATATATCATTTTTCAAAACACAATTATGTGAGTGCTAGGTTTTTTATGCGTAATTTTAAGTATGAGTATAATCGTACTTTTAATAATAAAATTGGCATAATAATTTCATTTCTTAATAAGTGCGCAAATGATTAAAAGTGCATATAATTTGGGATGGAGGGAGTAGTATGTAAAATTTGAAAAATAATATATATTGCAAAAGTTTACATCGATTTTTTGATTGTCAGTTACATGAATAAGTATTATTAGTAACTTTTTTGAAAAAACGTGTAATACATGGGGTTATCTTATAATTTATAATAATATCATGTATTGAAAAACTTTGCAATCGTAATTCAAAATAAATTTATTGTAATACATAACAAGACTCGTAAAGTTTATCTAAACATTATTATTGGAAAATTAAAATATGTGTAATATATTTATTGTTAATTAATCTATTCATGCACTGACTACAAATTTTATAAATAATATAAAGGATCTTTATCATATATTAATGTATCTAAACATTAGTGTTAGACTTGAGTAAAGTTGAGAAACATTGTCAATGTTATTTTTGTTAAAATTCACAAACCATCTTTAATGTAAACATATAAATTTACATTAAATAATTAGTAGGATTTTATAGAAATTTGAACCTTTTACCCCTTTCCTATTAAATCCTTTCTAGGAACATGTATTTTTAATTTAATTTAATGATTTAATGATTAATAAAAGTGTGAGTTAACTTATCAAATTTTCTGGTTCCACTCAAGCTATGATTTGCTATAAATATGTAGATTTAATCTTTTATATAGGCAAAATATTTTCTAGAATACCAAAAGTTCAGCTGCCATTTTTCTTCAACAAAAAAGTAAAGTTTGTGTTGTACCTCCTTTCTATTCCTTAGTATAGCAACTATTCACCATGTTTATTTTTGTGAGGTTAAACCCTAATGAAGAGTTGAGTTATAGTCTAGATATATTGCATGAACCCGCATCGTATGAAGTTCAATACTCCTGTCGGGAAAAGCAACGGATGAACAAACTAAATTATTAAATGGATTTTACATCTTTTGGGAGAATAAATTAACGAATGAACTTATATAACAATTGAATTAACTCGCTGAATTTTAAAATTTGAGAATAAATATATTCATGTATCAACCGATTCAATTTATCAAAATTTTAAATTAAAATTTAATTAGATGACGTACTTTCAAATATAAGGATTGAGGGGTTAATTTTCAAATTAATATAAGTTTGTATTTAGTAGTTAATAATTCTTTTTATGCAGTTTACGATATGAGAATAGATTACGATTAGTAAGATAGTGATTATACACTATTCAATCAAAACATTTTAACTCTGTATTTTAAGAGAAAATAAAGGAGTTTTGATTGCATAAAAAATAATTAAATCAATGCTATCATAATAAAAAAATATTATATAATTTGTTTACAAAATTAAAATTTATTAGTTTTCTTTAAAATACAGAGTTGTCAAATTCCAAATGAATGAAATAACTTATATTTTTTTAGTTTTTTAAAAATATTGAATTTATTGGGGGAGCTTTCTCGTTTTTATTAGTGAATCCTTTTTAATGATTTATGATTTTTTTTGAAGTACTCCTTTTCAGTTTTTTTTGTTTTTTTTAAGCCCCATTTTTCGGGAGTATAATATAATAAGTACATCATTCATTACTACAATATAGAGAACCAATCACACTTTATTAGAAGAAGAAAAAACAAAATTAACTCACAAACAATTATCACATAAAAAGGAAACACACTTCACATCAAAAAAGAAATAAAGAAAAGGGCTTCTTTATTTCATATTTTATATATATAGAGAGAGAGAGAGACACACACGTATGTATGTATATTGGAACTAACAAGGTTAAATTTTAAAAATACTTGCATGAAATTTAGTACTCCCTTCCTAAAAGATGAACTTATAAAGCCCTTCCAGAAAGATTTTCAGGGCTGAGGTCCTGTATTTTCCTCTATTTCTGTTATAGAACAAAAAGGCTGGCAGTAATATTTTCAAACCTCATATCATTAGATTTTGAAATTATTTCTTAAAAACATCGAATTTAGCTTAGACTCAGTTGTGTTCTCTACCTGACTCCATAACTAGACATAGCAAACAGTGAAAAGGATAGAAACTGCTTATGAGACCTGTCCAATCCAAAGGCCATATACAGGTGCGGTTGGCTTGTACTTAAGAGATACATTTCACAGAATTGCACACAGCGCAAGAGGAAGACTAAGATAAACAAGAAAGCTAACCAACATTAGATAACCTGAACATCAGCAGCGAGGACCCTCCACTGGATTTGAACACCGCCCCTTCAAAGGATAAACCGTTAGCAGTTGACTATACAAACACCTATTTGAGATTGCGAATATGTTGGCATTTGATAATCGTTGATACAATATCCGAAAGTGAAGGCAATTGTCATGCTACCAACCTGACCGAGGGAACAAGAGGACTGTCAAGTACTGTACACCACAAGTGGTCACTAAACACCAACACCACAGTAAGCCCTCGGTTTTATATATTAGTAGAACCCTCCAATCATACATACAGGCAACAATAGCAGCAATACAGCAGCCAACAGAAAGGGTCCAAGAAAGCGAAATAAGCTTTTTGATGAACACAAACAAGCATCAAAGTAATAAAAAGAAAATGACAAATAGGAAGAAAGGAAAAAAGATACAAGGAAAAAAACTTTAGACGATAAATAAATGCATTTCCATTTTCTCCTGATTCCTGAAACAAGAACTATTTCAGCCGGCATTTTAAACTACATCTCTTCATATTATACAAAGGTAGGATTCATCTATGCCACATTCATCTGTACAAACAGGACTGCTTAAATGGTATTGTCGCATTCTAATTTATAGGAGCTCCCATTCAGAGTCATATGGATCTTTAGTTGACGAGTGCTTTGTCTCCAATGACATGTCACTGACGGAAAGTGACATATTTTGCTTTGGTTGCTGAACAGACTCCATATCAATGTCTCCATACAAAATTGCTAGCTGCTCATATTCCTTTGTTAACCTCTTTCTTGAAGCAAATGCATCTTGTATTATTTTCTAGTGAAAGGAAAAGAATAACTTAGGATTTATGTAGTACACAATTCGAAGAAAAAGTGAAGTCTAGAAAAACATGTATAATAACTAAATAAATGCATGCATGAGAAATCACTTATGGAATGTCAGCATCAAAATCAGTGATTATTATAACGAGTTAAGCATGCATAAAACACTATTTTTCAAAAGAAAAATAAGTAATTGGATTTTTGACTTCAACTTTTTGGATGTTCTAAACAAATTTATTCACTATGCTGTGAGAGAGAGAAGCTGACCTTGTATGATCTGTGCCTTCTTGCCCTACAAGAGATAGCAAATAGCAATTTATTATTATCCAATTTATTATCCATAACAATGCAACTTTCATCAAGCTTCCCCTTGTCAGATAAATCAATGGTTTCCATGCTAGGATCTGCAATATCAATATTGGAGTCATCAACATATCCTGTAAAAACATTCTCAAATTAGCAATTAGTTGAATCATATAACAAAAAGGATAGTAAGCAAACAAAAGCTGAGGTGACAACAGTATCTGAAGAAGAAATTCAAACCTTTACCTCAGTTATAGACCTATTTCTTTACACCATCACATTATATGTCATGCACAGAGGGTATGAGAGGTGTCACGTATATGAAATCATTGTCCTATAATAAAGTATTTTTTTTCCCCTTCATTTTGGACAAGTCTATTGCACATCTAAATCCATGATTAAGTCAGTCTTTACTTTCAATACCAATACCTTTCAGACAACTCAAAAGTATGTTCATTTCAAAATAGTCAAACCGATATTTATCTAATAAAAATTGAATCTTACATGCAATTTCTACAATATGATGCTTAGGACTTGGTTATTCACAGCTTAAAGTACCCTACTATTTATACCGTGCTCTTTCACGCCATTGACATTCAGCTCATAGTAGTTATGGGCGGCTGCCTAGGTGTCCAAGGTGGTTCATTTGGCAGAAAACACCTAGGCAATAACCACCCTAGTGGAATTTTTAATTCTATTTTAACATGAAAGAAAATAGCTAAAGTTTAGTCAAAATTATGGTGTAGGTGCAATAAAATAAACCAAGGAAGTTAGTATAATTACGATGTAGATGCAACAAAAATTACAAAATCAATAAAATCAGCATAACCTATTTCATTTTTGGTGACTAAATCTTTGTAATTTCATTGTTTGGAACCTAACATATCAATTAAAGGATGAATCTTTGCTATTTAAAAACTAACCTACTAAAATCAGACTAACAAATGAAAATTAGTGACACAGTCTTTTTAGCATAATTTTTAGCTTTCTTTATTTAGTTTAGTGTTTGGATGTGCTGAATTACGAAAAAAATACTTTAAAGTGGAATATCTTTTACAAATATATATATATATTTTGGGGTGGTGGGTGGGGGGAGGATGACTTAAAATATAGATATTTTTGCATTAAAGTAGTATATTATACAAATAATTTCACTTTTGTGGTTTAAATCAAAATAATAAAAATAGAAAATTGCACGACCACCTGAGAAGTAGCAAGTAAAATGAAAAATCAAGATGATACGAAGGAGTCCTAATTCCACATTAACACACAGAAGTTTTACATTTTGCTTGTCTATAGCATACCAATTTCTAAGGAAGTCATACAATCCTGTAATAGAGAACACTTGCAATGCTGGTCATGCGTATTTCCAGATCCATCAACAAAAATTGCCTCATCAATTCTGCAGCTGTCTACATCTGCCAAAACATAAGTTATATATATAGAGAGAGAGAGAAAGAGAGAGAGAGAGAGAGAGATGTTGGGGGCTATGTTATGTTGCATGGACTCTTCTCAAATCCAGAAGAACCCGTGTTGACACGACACGGCACGAGTACCGTTGTAGGACATGGCAGTTCTGTGGAAAATGAACCAAAAAAGTAGGCGTGCCCATGTCGTGCCCTTTTAAGAATCCTTCTAGGGGTTGTTGAGTCCATGTAACATAGGTTGGGGACAATATCCATTATTCAATAATTACCAGTTGATTCAAACGACAAAACACTGTTGGAGAAAGCAAATTGCATATCTCCATTGTTCTCACTGACTGGATTCGGGCATGATTCAGAAGATGAAAGAGCACCTAATGTATCAGAAACACAGGTTAATGCACCGGTGTGATTATAGCAGATACTTTCTGTCTCTTGTGAAATTGCGTGTGAACACTCTGACAGATCATAAGATTCTGTAGACATGGAACTGCTAGAAGAAATAAGTGTCATCTCTGCTACTCCACTCCCAAAAGAAACAAATGAAAATGCCAGTTCAGATGATTGGGGGTTGCTTAAATTATTAGAATTGCAATCATCGAAAGAGGAATCACATGGTGGTCTCTCTTTTGAGGAACTAATCATTGCACCATCAAGTAAATTTGCAGATGAGACCTGGCCCAAAATCTCATTGTTATGACACTCATTGATGGACTGGCACGGCAATGATATTTCAGACTTATTTTCAGGAGAACTGAAGTCCTCAGACAGAAATTTCTCCTTCTTGGCAATTCCTTCAACCTCTGAGCTGTTATTACCTTCAAGACTCGTATCCACATTATCATATACCAACGCATCATCATCTTGCCCCAAAGGTAAGACAGAGTCTGTCAGTTTACTGAGAACTTCAGTAGGCATAGGCATAATTTGCTTCACAGGGATAAGTCCAGTGATAGGTGATGTATAACAGTTTCCCTGAGGATCAATTGGATCATGTTCTATAGATGATTGCTTTCTATCAATATCGACATGCTTTTCTTCTCTATTAATCATGGACTTGGTATAGCTGTCATCCTTAAGTTTTTGAGGAACTGTTTCATCATCATATTCTACTGAATCCACCAAAGGGGAAGAAAGCAAGTCTTGCACAACATCTGAACAAAAAAATTTCACACTTTGACCAACAGTTTGTACTTGGTTCTCAACATATTTTACTGTGTCCTGAAAAAGATAGAAATTTAAATTATGATAGAATGACCAGATTTGAGTATGAAAAAAGATTCATCTCGACGATAAGACGGCTATCCATATGGTTATGTACCATGGAATGCAAAACAAGAGAATTTTCATGCCAAAGTAACAGGAAATCTGTGAAGAAAGGTTTCTTTGTTACAAGCATCAAGTGGAAATGAGGGGAAAAAAACAAAAACAAAAACAAAAAAGGAAAAGACATAAGAGAAAATTGTTTCTAACATCACTAGAATTGAAGCGCTCATACCTTGCTGACAAAATCATCAACCTCCTGGCACACTGTCTCAAACTTCTGGTAGATGTTACCAACCCAAGCTTTACCTTTGAGTTTCAAATCCATGTCAAGGATTTAAAGTGTTGCTGGAATTGAGTTGAAGACACTATGACTTCATAAAATAGAAGAATAAGAAAGAAAAATCCTGACGGTGTCCTGTACACAATAAAATGATAATTTTGTCAAGTATTAAATTACTTCTAGTTTCAAAGAACTTCAATTTGGAAACATGTAACCCATCTAAAAACTGTTGCCTTGGACGGAGCTATATAAGGAGTTAATTTTAATTGTAACTCAACTCCTAATGCAGACATAAGAGATTCAGGAAAATTAATTTCAACAATGATGGTCACTGAAGTAATGTACACACCAAACTCAATACTCGAAAATACAAAGATCTAGATTTCATTCTTCTAATCCAAGGAAGGTAAGTTTCCAAGATAGTCAATAAGCGCTTAGTTATCACCAAAAAAGGAAATTTAAACAGGCACAGAGCTGAATTGTGAGGGTATTAACAATATCGAGAAGTAACAGTCTATAAAAGATGCGGCTGAACAAGAACTTGAAAAGAAAACGAGGACCAACAATGACGAACAACTCATCCCGTAAACATTTCTAACCAACATACAAAGACTATAAGTCTAAAACCCATATAAAAATACAAATATAGTAGAGATTCTACAATGGTAGCCCAAAAATACAACATGTATCCATCAACATAAACACACACACACACATATACAGAGAAACCCACCCCCTTTTTTTCACAAATAGGAAGTTTCGGATCCAATTCGGATATTAGAAGGATTACCGTATATAACACAAAAATTCTCCACCAATTCTTTCTAGTCGAGCCTCTCACATTCAGGTGAGATCCAATGTATATCCAACTTTCAATTCACTTGTGGGATCCGGGTGGTCCAGGGGGACCACCATGGCTCCTCTCTTCTCGAGAATCCATTCATCCCTTACGAGTGTATGGACAGCTATCTCTTGAGCACAAGTTTAGGTTCAGCCACAATGGGAAAATAAAATGAACACCTAACAAAGCATTTTCACAAACCAAGAACTACGGGTTCACCCCTTTTATTCTGGGGTGACAAAGGGATTGTACCATTCGAGCCGTTTTTTTCACGCTCTTCCTTACGGTAACGGAGGATTAGGGAAATCCCATTGATTGCCGTCAAAAAAAATAAAATCCCAGAAAAGGGTCATTTTTTTAGTAGTATAAAATCACCTCCAGTTTACTATCACAACTCATTACTAAACTAAACACTCAATAACTTTATGGGTAAACTTGGAACAAAAATATAAACTTGAAAGTTCGTAAATTTTGCAAATAGGTCTCTCTTTGTGGAAGGATGGAGTATATCACTTGTATAATTTGATCAACTCTGCTTATAATCAAAAACACAAAGCAATTACCATATTCAAACATAACACAGATAGATACAAATATATACTCATACATATGCACTTTTACATACAGACACATGAGTTGATCACCTGAATAGCACTTCCTCGCGGCGATTTCAACGAAAAAATCAGGCGTTTGACAAATTTCGACCTTTTTCAAGGAATTCAACAACAGAAAACATCTGAGAAATAAAACCCCAATATAAAACGAAACGAAACGAAACCGCAGGTAAAGAAGGATTTACCGGCAACCTGCAGCCGCTGGTGACTGTATATCTAAAAGCTCCAGTGGGCCGGTGGTCTTGTCCACACCTCGACAGGTGATGATGGAAAAATTAGTATAGTGCCTCGGGATATGGGAGTACATTAGTAATTACGAGGGTTTTAATTCGCGGTAAATTTAACTTGCACCTAAAAATAAGACCGTAAAATAAATTAAATGATTCGTATTCGATTAAAAGTTTGATTTAAATTTAATTTAAATATGGATAAATTTTAAAATTTGAATTTTTTAAAATATAATTTTCCGTTCATACTCATATCCTATTCGTTTGAATAATTTAAATTGTTCGGACTCAATTTAAAACTTTATTCGGTAGTTAAATAAGATTCAACCAAACCTTATTTCAAACTCAATAAATTTTATAAATCAAATCTGAATCAAACCTTTATCAACAAAAGTAGAGTGAAATTAGTAGCATTTGATTATGCTAAATTTGAAAATAGCAACAGAATTTACATTATATTTTTGAGTTTTGGGCTAATTTACACGGCAAATTTTGAATAGCACAAATTTCACAAAGTTAAATTTGGAGAACTAAACTGCAGATTGCAATAGTAACCAAAATGCCCTCCAAGCTCCGCAGTTTAATTCTGCAGACACTAACTTTACCAAATATTGCATTTTAATATATAATAATCAAAACGGCATGATTTTTCCCATCTGCACAACTAAAGTGCAAACGGTTGGTTCTCAAGTTCTTAGATTCTCTTTCAACATATAAACACAAACAAAATTATAATATTTGTTGAATTATGAAGGCATTACGGTTTCCATATAAGTTATCGATCACAACTCCATGACCTACGAGAGTTTATATAATCTAGAGATTTGTTTTCCTTAACTTGGGTTCTTTGTGAGATTTTCCCATTCAAATAATATCCCGAGCCCTCAAATTTTGATTTTTAGATTTTGGACATCTGCATGTTAGCTGATTTGGCAGATAAATCATGATGATATATATACTAGTTTTGGGTTCTGTTTTTATATCTATTTTGTAATTAGATGACTAATACCAATAATGGCTCCAGAAGAACAGACCCAAAGGTATACTAATAGTAATAGCGGTGGTTGTGGTGGTGGCAGCAGTGGTGGAGATACCTATGGTAGTTGTGGTGGCAGCAATCGTTAACAATGGAGATATGTTTTGAATCATTAATTTGTCATCATACTCACTTATTTGTTATTAAAGATGATTCATGAAAAAAAAGAGAGTGACAATATTGCATATTATTAGAAGTGCCCCAATCTAGAACTCCATTAATTTGGAGCACTCCTCCATGTTCAACAAACCCGCGATGAAGCCGAAGCCAGAGAACCAATTTAACCAACTTAACGTTATAAAAACCTATTCTTTCCTCTCGCACTTTAGTTGTGCGAATGCAAATATTACCAAAATGCCATTATTTTACTATTACAATAATATATTGAATTTTTTAAAAATCACAGTCCACATTACTAAACTACGAATTCTAGAAAGCATTTTGGTCAGTTTTGAATCACCCCAAACTAAATTGCAGACAGGAGATCCATTTTACCGTTAGATCTGAAATTAAATGACCACAATTTGTTATAAGAATAATATTAAAACCACAACGTTAACTACCCATATATATATATATATATATAATGATTCATTTAATAACGAATGGTGTTCAGTTGAACAGTTTCCATTTGATTCATCCATATATGATTCACATCATCCAATACTAACATACTAACATGTCATGCAGATAGTGTAGGAGAAAATTAGAGATTTCAAATCAAGCTTGATTAATTAAACAATTTTATCATGATAAATAATAATTATACAATTTGTTACTAAATGCAAATCCCTTTATTTTTAACTAAATTTACTTACATGGCATGGTTCTATTGGATGGTGTAAGCCTGTAAGGTCATCCTTGTATAATTTATTCTCTTTCTTCCCACTTCTCATGCAAGACAGTACATTTTATTAAGTGGTAATGTCAAAACAACAATGGATTACAAAAACTAAAAGAAAAAACAAAACATTAAAGGAAACTCTTTTATACTACTAGCTACTTTATGCTGTCCTTTGACAAAGACCCCCAGATACTGAAATTCATGCCAAATTCTGTCACCATCTCTCACCATCAAGGTTCTTCGAAATTTCCACAAGCCCCAAGGAAATTTCCACAAGCCCAGTACGACAAAAGTGTAGGGTGTGGGTGTGGGTTGGGGTGGTTTTTTTTTTTTTTAGTGGGTGGGGGTGGGGGGAGGGTTACTTTTGGCAAAGAGATTTTTCAGTAAGTATGCTGTTCTAAAAATCCTAGGGGAGAATGCAATGCAAAAAGTACCCAGTCCTATTGTCGAGGAAACTGGACCATAGACATACAGTAATAGACAGCTTTAGGTACATGAAAAAACACTCCCACATATCAATTGGGTAAATTTCAATGGCAGCTCTTCTATCTGGGGGGCCTCCACAGTGAATACATGCAACCATGGCATCAGCTTTCAGTCGTTATTCTGATCAACAAGGAGCTATCGCCTAAACATGGCCCAAATGACGAGAAAAGTTACCCCTAATTCCCACAGCATTGCTCATATACTGGTATATACCTTGCTTCCAAATCCTTTCCAAACTACCAACCCTCACCCAGAAAGGGGCGACCAGAAGAAGTCTCTCTATACATACCATGATAACGGTAGTGCATATTACAAGTGAAGCGTATGTATATAATCATTAGGATGGCAAAATTTTGGAGTGAGGCTACTTCATTAAGAAAAACAAAAACATCTAAACAAAAAATTAACACAGAACATTTAAGAGGTGAAAATAACTATAAATGAACGAAGTATGCACACACAACAAACGTTTCAGGAGACTAGCACTGTTTAAAAACAGCTGCAAGCAAAACACAAACTTGATTTCAACAAATTAAGAAACATATATATAACAATGACGGGCAAAGTGAATAAGAATTTAAGAATATTCAACTCATCATAAACATTCAATATTTGTCAAATCACCAACCATCATCCAATTCAGAATTTCCAATTCAAAGAAAAAAGGGGAAAAAAAAAGAAAAAAAAAAGAGCAACAGTAGGGGGGAGAGGGAGAGAGGCGGAGGAGACAGAGAGAGATAGCAGTTAAGGAGTTCCCTCATTCAGAAGCACATTTCAATAGCCTACTGAAGTGAAGTGGAAAAGAATTAAATAAGAAATTTTACAAAAGCAAAACAGCATCTTAAAGAAAGTAGAACCATGGCTGATATAGAGAATTACTAAATAAGCATAATCACTAACGAAATGACAATGCACTCAATTTTTTCTCTGGTTGGTTAAGTTCATACTACTGTGAAAGAGAGAAGAGAGTTGGCATCAGATCATATTAAAACAGGTATCGAGTATAAAACATCACACACAGAGCTAAATCCAAAGTTTACAACCAATAAAACATAAGATTCTAAGGGCTTTAAGGAGCTGCTGATAAATAGTTCTTTCGTGACTTGCAACTTTATAAAACAGATTCCTACCTCAGGCAAGAACCACAGACCCAAAATGAAAGGGGGAAAAACTAGGGACTAACTATTTCCACGTGGCCCTTGATAGCGTGGGAGCAGAACTACGCACCAAATCAGAAGGAAATTTGGGGAACTGGTATTCGTTGTAGAAATAGCAACTCCAAGAAATTAATTCAGCAATGAGCAAACAGTCTGTTTAAAGCAGAAACATAGGTAAACACCAACAAGTAAATTGTAGACCACCAACCTTATACTACAAAAACCAGTGTCATTCACGACTAGCAAACTTATGTCATTCTATCTCTGTTCCTATATGGAACTGCTACAAACATAACTCAAAACTTGGTTAATGACCAAGACCGAGACAAAGTCCAGAAGTTCACAAGCGCATTCAGCACAAGGAATTATTACAAACTCCCTCCATCCAAAATAATTAACTTGGTTTCTATTTTGGGATGTACCAAAATTATAACTTGCTTTAGATTCATGTTCATGGAAAATAATTTGACTTTGGTACTATTGTTTGAAAAGTAGTAAAAGCAATTTAAGCGGACCCCAAAAGGGCATACTGGGAGACACATTTAGTCTTGGTCAAATGCTCACTTTCTTAAGCTATGTAATAGTTCGACCATGTAACTTATTTTGGGATGGAGAAAGTAGTTTACAAAGCTTATTCTTCTTAGCATTAAAGTTAAACAAAATAACTACATAAGATTTAATTAGATTACATTAAAGAGCTCACATTATATAAATGACTAACACACAACTTACATGCTCAAGCGGAAGAAATTGTTATCAAATTAAAAAATTTCAACCAAACAGATGATAAGAACATGAATAAATAGGAAGGTCTGCAAATTTTCATTGTAGTATTTGGTTACATGGAGAACCTTCATCATAATATTGGAAAATCAATACAATTTCAAAGGCTCAAATTTAATGATTAGCATTAAGATCTATGCTTCCGTATCACCAAATCAGTTCAAACTTGAAGAATCCTACTATTATTCATGTTCATTTCATCCGTGCGGTTGAAATTATTTAATTTGATCATAAACATAACAATTTATTATGCTTGACCACGTAAGTTGTGTGTTAAGTCATCTATATCCCATTTCCACTATATTAAATGCATAAAAATAATTAATATTCAACTGTATAAGTTAAAGTAAGTGAAATACTTAAATACTAACATAATTAAACTGTAAACTTGATAAAGACATCACTACCAGACATGCTTTGAATAAAAAATGTATGTATTCTTTGAGCGATGCAGGCCAAAATGAGTTTCCAGATTTCGGTCTCATATTCACATTTCACGTGCATTGATTGCTTAACATCATGCATGGTAGATACTATGTAATAAATGTAAATGTTGAGGAACCAATGTAATCATAACGCGTGTTTTTGTGCTCCAATATTTGGGAGTTCATTTGGAACACCCCTGCATTACTCATATTCTATACCATACACACATTAACCTCAAAATACAACTCAAGACTGACTCATCTCTTGCATAAACTCAAAATGAGTTTAAGATCAGCTTGTTTACATAACAAACCGACCTGCACCCCTAAGCAAACCCAGAACCACTGTCCATGCACACTCACTTCATTTGCAGTCATTCGTGTGTATGTGCAGATGTTCTACAACTTGCACAGGTATTAGATAAACAACCAGCTGGATATGCGCCAAGCAAGGATGTCCCGAAAAGTTCGAGCTTAATATATACTTATATAATAAATCCACTACCACAAATACTTTTTGTTGCGTGCTAAGTGCTAAGTGCTAACCTCGAAAAAAGACTAGTGCAACTTTATAGGGTTGCTTCCACATATGATAACTGTACATGAAACACCATCATATAGGGAACGAATGAACATGCTTTGACATGACACGAGTACTTTAGTATCTGATGACTAAATGATCATATTCCAGACTTGTATCCAAACCCGGAACTTTTACCCAAGCCAGGGAACGTATACTACTACATAAACAGACAAATATCACTCCAACATACCTTATCTGCCAAACAGTGGTAGAAGTTAATTTTGAAACAGGACTTCAGAAAAGGGGACAGGATGGGCTAATGTCAGTCAAAAACACGACCCGACACATCTAAGATGCTTTCAGCAATAATAGATATCAACTACATAGATCCATAAAAGGTTTTGATAGTCACAAAAGTTCATAAACAACAGGAAATTAAATGTAACTAATGTACACACGTAAACATAATACAAACACAAATCCTCAACGTTATATAATAAAATGTCATGTCTAAAATTCTCTTCTCATGAGCTAATTATCATTAAGTGAGGCAAACCATTCATCACACACAAAGATTAATTTATTCGTAATCAGAAGCAGTCACTGAACAAAAATTTACTAATTAGAGCTACAGCCAACAAAAATAGTAATAAAAGTTTTGGTATTCAATTAAAGAGTTCCAACTGGCACAGAGTACTTCAAAAAAGTACAGAAACTTGTCTAACTAGTCATTTTAACAACCATCTATAAGAAAGCAACCACATCCTAAGGCCCAGATGAAGTGAAGACGAGACCAAATTAAAGGTAAGCAAACTCATCAGGCCAGAGTTCATATAGTCTGCACTCATGCAATCACCGGAACCAGTGAACCACTATAATCAACTGCATCCAAAGCTGTCATACACCTGAATAAAACATGCATTCACTCAAATCCATCATTCTATAACAGGCAAATCAAACTCGATCCAAATTAAAGAAACCAATCAGGAACATTAGCAAGCATCACTTTCTTGTGGAAATTTTGAACATTTTATCATAATTGAAATAAGTTCCCTACCAGTAGGTAAATTTTGAAATTTAAGTTCTGTACAGAAAAGTTAACATTCTAATTAAGTACTCGAGCCAGAGTTGTAGCAATGGCTAACATGCATTTCAGTACAAATTTTAGATGGTACACTTTTCTGAGAGTTTCTTAAAACCAGCCATCAAAAATTTCCCATTTCCGTGATTAGTGTTTCTCCATAAAGAGATGGAAACATTAAAATGAAATGAATAAATATTAAAATAAATGAACAAAATTCTAGAATGCAAAAATCCAGGAAAGAACGATTAACACAGCATATCTCAATTAAATATAAAATGCTCTACTCTTCACAACTTTTTACGTGATATTTCATGACATAAGAAACATTCCACAAGTAAAATAACAGCCTTGACAAAAAAAATTCCATAAGTAATAAGCTTGTGAATTCAATTTAAGGTTATTTAGTTTTTTTATTCTGTATTAGTCATGCTTGAATAAGAAACTTCAAAATACTCTTCAACTAATTACATTTTCTACCAAATTACCGATCCTTAATCAGTTTAGTCTAGTCTGCAGAAAAATCCAATTTCAATGTTACATTAATTCAAGTCAAAGATCCAAAGTATTCAACATAATAAAAAAGGAACAAGATAGATCAGCTTTATAAGCACACTTGGGAGAACCCCCAAAAGAACACTAGGAAGGAACAACTGGATGAAGGCAAAAGCATTCAAAAAAAAATTGTAAAGTTAATTCAATTCTTTCTTTTTTAATAATTCAATTCTTTCCTTTCATGTATGAGAAACAAATTGTAAAGTTTTTTATATTTTAATAGGCATTGCCGCAATGAGACAGCTACAACATAGGATCTTCAATAGAAAAGAAACTTCACCACTTGAAATATAAGAACGGTTTACGACGTAAAGCTACAAGGTCTTGAGTCTGGATGTGACTGCATATAAGGAGACAGAAACAGGAACAACTGGATGAAGACAAGGCACTCAAAAAAACAAAAAAAAAAAAACAGAAACACCAATAATCACATCTGATAAAGCATCAAAGCAGACTTCAGATCTCAACCATAAACTTTCTTTTAATTTGATGCATAGATTGCTCTTTCTTTCGATTGAGCGTCCAAGAGCTAACCCTACAACTAAAATAGCGATGAAAAGAGTAAATATTTGCTTGCGAAACCTTTCCCTTGATTAAGGCCTTTATAAGTAGCATTCAAGATCTCTTTAGATATAGCTCAGTAAAGATTTTAAGTGGGTTTGACACCTAGTGGTATACATTGATCGTGGGCTATAGTCATTCGTTAAGCGATCACGTTAGCCACCTAGGCCGTTTTTGATCATTTCATAAAACATATATATGCTTGACCTTTCTCAATGCTTTTTTGGGGTTCAATACCGATAATTTAGTAACAAATCTAAACTTACGCCGAAGAGTCTTGACAAATGATAACTGAGACGAGATTTGGCATTTTTGAACCACAAAACACCCAGGTTCCATTTCAGTTGTAGGTGTAACCAACTTGCTATTATTCTCTGGTCGAAATACCGAAAAACTCCATTGACTCAACTTGACATACTTAACTCAGCGGTTAGAGTATCGCTTTCATATAACAAGAGTCAAGTTAAATACGGGTCTTTATTTGAAGTCTTATTCTATAAAGGCTAGATTTCCCTGTGGGAGTAGTTGAATTAGAATCTCTCCCCACTCCTCCACATTCATAACAGTTACCAGATCTCCTCTGCTGAGCCTTTTGCTATCTCCTAAGTTGTTGGCTTTCTTATTTATCAGTGAAAGGGGGATGCAAAAAGGATTCTTATTATAGTACAATTGAGGAGCGAAAGTGGAATCTAAATTAGACTTTCAGAATTTAGATGTCACTTTCTTTCCTTCCTAACTAAAGAAAATGTCTTAGATTGAACAACAATAAGATAAGATAAGTCGACGATTAAGCTCTAATGCTAAGCCCCTACGAATCTCTCTACATGCAATTCACTTACTTTAGGAAGAGCGGACGGAAAGAGGAGGCTTTTGCTCTATCCGCTTCTTCCTCTTCCTAGAGAGTTCAAAAATGCATAAAAGGAGTCAAAGTAATGGCTACGGCGCATTGAGGTAAAACTAGCCATTGGCCTATGCTAGCATGTAGCTCAGGCCCTAAACTTAGAACTACACTAGAGTAGTATCTTCATTAGATGGAAGGAATCCTTTTAAAAGCGATATAAGAAAATAGGTAGTACATCCCCCTGCGACCGACCCAGGTCTCGAGGGTGAGCTTTATATAAATAAAATGGAGAGCAATGCCTACATTAAATCAATTGATTCGTCAAATTCGTCATGGTAGAGATGAAAAACGTAAAAAAAAAAATACAAGATTTTTTCCTTATTTGATCAGATCAAAAAACAACTTATATTTTTGATGAGGAACAAGGCCTATCACAAGTCCAATGATGGTCTTCTGATCTCATATGTATTTCAATCAAAGACAAATGAAAAAAAAAAAGAAAAGGAATTAGGTGCAATCAAGATAGGACCATAAGAGAATCATGAAAATTAGAGTATTGACATTTTTCGAAGTGTGATCCACGAGACCATCCTATCTCAAGGTTGGGAACAAGATGGAATCCCAGGGTCTTGGGGACTTATTCTGACTGAAACAAGGGGCGTCTTTACCAACTTCAAATTTCGAAGGATACGACCCATTTTCCTTCACTCGAAAGAAGAATCGTTTCTATGTCTTTTTTGGATCTTTTTCACGGCTCGATAGATAATTTGAGAAGCCGGTGATTTTTTCCTGTGATCCCATCAATATTCATATAGATACATCGACTTTACATTCCAACAATCCGTTGATCCTGGTACCTTTAAAGAATCAATTCGAAAAGAAGTCCACAGGCCCATTGCCCTATGGCCCAATCGTTGACAATGGAATGGCTCTCTTAGCTACGCTACGCCTTGACCTAAATCCCCACGTCTGCTTGGTATTTTTGATTCGCTCTTTCTAGCGCACAAATCTGTACCTAACGGTCTTTTTTTTACCGGTATTCTGCCTGAAAAAACGAGAACTTCCAATTATATCATCCAGCTTCCACGTCGGGAGGCATGAATGGGAGATTCGATTAACTACTTTCTCCCTCCAAACCTTCATTGATCCTAACTTTTGATGAGGGGGAAGAAAATACTCAACCAACGGACCTAGTAGACATAAGAATTTGGATTTCTTTATGGATCCTGATTTTCTCACCATTTCTATACATTCAATGTACTCTACAAATAGAGGAATACATAAAGTTGAACATAGAATAGTCATGTTTGATTGGGCTTACACACATTCGTTCACTTACGCACACTTGTTAGTTTCAGGTCTCATCCGTCCAGAACTCGAACTACCAACTACAGCAAAAGCCTTTTGACATATTTTTCCAGAGACTTGATAGCGTAAAAGAGCATCTGAAAATTTGGAATAAGGATTTCTTAGACCAGTCTTCATTCTCTATAGTAGCACTCTATGTCAGGTGAGCAATAGTCCCAAGTAGTTCAGTTCAAAACCCGCAAGAGAAGAAATGTCTCTAACTAATCTTTCTTGGCTTTTGGCTATAGCAAAAAAAGGGCTTTGCTCCCCCTTACAATATGAAGAAAGAAAAAAGGGTTTTGGGATAAGGATTTCTTATGTATGATACGAGCCTTGGACATAGATACTAAGAATCAACGTGATCACATATGTAAGCGCATTGTTGAAGCAAAGGAATGAAAATAAATAACAATACAATATTAATTATAAGTCTCATATCCAAGAAAACACTCAAACATTTCAACAGATTTACATAAAAGAGAAATTAAATAATAGGAAAACATTTATAATAAGTCTCATATACAACAAAATATGTAACTCATTAAACACGTTTAACCTAGAAATTTTAGAAAAAATAAATTAAGAAACAAATCATCAAATTAAAACTAAAAGTTGGAGCTAGCATGGCAACATGCCTATGCTTGCCCATATATACATACATCACTGCTGCGAGCAAAACACAACGAACCATAATAATTCTTTGTGCACTAGTCGAGATAAAACAATACGTGAGTCCAACTCAAAAAACTCATCACTCATTTAGATAGTAGGACCCACGTACTATTTTCTCTCTATTTGTATACAACTGCCCAAAAATTGAATATTCATTCACATCCAATTACTTTTACAACGAATATTATCCACGTCCAATCAAAATGGATAATATCCATATCTGGTTTATAGGCATCCTCCAATAAACAAATAAATATACGAATATAGATATTATTCATTAATATTCGTCAATTGAGAAATTCGGAAAATAGCATATACCTGTTTGTATTTGTTATTCTTATACAAGTAAATATATATAAATACACACACACACACACACACACATATATATATATATATTTCTATATAACATAGAAATTTGATATTCCTCGAGTAAAATATGATATCTTTACAAGTTCTTTCTCATTTGAATAATAAGTCTCACATAAGTGTCCTTTTTAAAAAATAAAGCTTTATTTGTGAAAATAACATGTTCCTAATATATAGTTTATACATTAGACACTCGTATACATAATAATTACGGGAAAGTGAAAAATTATTAATTATTAAACATGCATACACAAACACACACACACACACACAATACGAACAATCATAACTTATTAGCTAAGTATATTGAATATTTTGGTTATATTTGGATTCTTTTCCATTTTCATTCACAATCATAATTCAAACCATCATCCTAATTCTTTTTTTTTATTATTATTAGTAAACAAATTTACAATCATAATCCATGTTTTTTCACAAACACGGCCAGATTAGTCAGGCAACACAAGGTGGATGATCAGCGACAAGTTTCGAATTTGCTGCTTCTCCCTTTATATTTCTCTTCTTTTCTTGCTACTTCACGCAGCAACAGTATCCGCGTGCACTGTAGCTCATGAACACTGGATCTTTTCTCTTCTTTTGTTGCGGTTTTTGGGGCAGTTGTTGGGTGAAGGGCTGGTGATCAAGTTTTGAGAGTGGTTTTATTGGAAGGAACAGTTATGGGCAAAGAAGATGAACAATGTTTTTTATTTTTGAAGATGATTTGGGGTTATGGCGACTGATTTGGTGTGGGCAATGGAGGTTGATTTTCTGGTGTCTATTTGGCAGGTTGACTGACTCTTGTGTGATGGGGTGCTTGGGACTGAGGTTGTGGCAGCATGGTTTGGATATGTTGAGATGACGTTGTCTTGGTTTTGGGATAGATTTAAGATTACGTTGTTGTATTGCTTTTGAGATAGATTTGAGACACATTGTCTCGGATATTGTTGTTAACACTCTAGTGAACTTCGACAAAAGATGGAGGCAGAAAATTAGGGTAGAAAGAAAATAGGCAATCATTCTCTTTTATGGTGGAAAGAGACACGTGAGAGAACCCCGTTTGGATTTAAAAGTTAGAACAACTTCTACCAAAAATAATAGGAGGATTCCTTGCATCTATGCAAGATTGTATTTATAGTTAAAAGAAACCTATCTTATGCCATGTTTTAAGCATGCACAAAAGGCCTAGCCTGGACCGGCCTGAAAAAATCCTAAAAAGCCCAGGTTGACTCAGGTCTGGCCTACGTAGCCTGAAGCCCCCCAGGCTTAAGAGCCCCAACATTTTTGGCCAAAGAATGCGGCATGAAAAAAAAAACACCTAGGAGACCACCTAGGTGCCTCGTCCGCAGCCTAGGCCTGCTGGGCAATTTTTAGAACACTAATTGATCCCAAAAAAACATAAACATTAGCCCAACAAATAATAAAACACCATTTAACTTCTGCACATTGATTCTTCCTCATATTCCCACACCCACAGACGCCATCACATAACAATGGTAAAGATAGACAGTTCAAAAAATTTTACTATAGCTAATGGAAGCATATCAACAAAAGCTGATAGTTGATCTCCACGGAGGATTTTGAATTCAGATAGAACAATAAACATCATCCAAAAATAACAAGATGTAAACATATCAACCTGAATAAGATAACCTCAAATAGCATAACATGTAGCAAACCATTACATGCATATAAAGTAAGCACTAAGCAGTGACCGGAACAGAGAAACAAATTTTCACTTCAAGTACCTTGCGAAGCAAAAGAGGCAACCACAGTAATAGTAATAAACTAGAAAAAACAGGACAAACGAGAAATGAACAGTACCTGGGTATCAAGAATAGCACTAAAGAATTGTAATAGGTATAAGGAACCTACCTCAGTAATGAGGAGGGTATATTCCACTGTGAGGAACTCTAGCTGCTGGAGATGCCCCGGCCATCTGGTGATGTTGGATTTGATACCCAGAGCCACCTGACAAACTATAATGTGCACTCTCAGAGTAACCTCCTAAACCCAATCCAACAGGATTCGGCTGCAATCCGTACAATGCAGACATGCGACCAGGCCCACCCAAGCCAGCAGCAGCCCCACCCAGCCCAGAAGTAGCCCCACCCAACCCAGCAGCAGAACCACCCATCCCAGAAGCAGCCCCACCCAATCCCGCACCTGCACCACCCAATCCCGCACCTGCACCACCCAATCCCGCACCTGCACCACCCAATCCCGCACCTGCACTACCCAATCCTCCAATTAAACCACCTATTCCGCTACCTGTACCACCCAATCCTCCAACTACACCACCCATTCCGCTACCTGCACCAACCAATCCTCCATAACCTGTTGAACCAGGGCCACTATAATGTGAACCACTGTAAGGACCGACAATGCCAGAACCATACCCACCACTAACACCCATACCCATGGAAGTTGGCGCTTGACTAGTAGCAAGTGACGACAACCCTGGACCTCCCACACCTGGATTGGTAAAGGATGAATTCAGAGGATGCTGACTTCGTGGTGAAGGCCCCTGTAATCCTCCTGAAAACCCACCACCATAACCAGTAATCCCACCCACTCCACCAGGCCCACCAAACTGAGCTGCTGCAGCTGAACCTGGAACCACGCCTGTCTGCTGCAATCCAATCCCATTACCATGTGATTCAGCCGAAACACCCACAGGACCAGGTGGCTTCCCTCTCTTCCCATCAATGGCCAATTTACAATTCAATTGATGCCCATCAATAGTCTTTATAGGATCAACCAACGAAGCCCTGGCCGCATCCACAGTCTTATACACAAAAAGCGCAAACCCTTTTGATTTCCCAGTTGCCTTATCAAACCCTAACGGCCCCTCCTCTATCTCCCCATACGACAAGAAATGGGCTAGCAATCTCTCCCCCGGCATATCATACGGAACATTGGCAACATAAATTTTCCTCATAGATGCATCCACCGCCTGTGGTTGCACCGGGGCCCCACCGGCCCCACCCGACAACCCAGCAGCAGCGAGGTTTGTCACCGTCATCCGGCCATCAATTTTCTTACTCGGCTCCTTCAAAGCCCTTAAAGCGCCGTCAATGTGTTTGAAAGTAACAAAGCCGAAGCCTTTACTCTTTCCGGTGGCTTTATCGAGGATAACAACGGCTTCTTCGAGCTCGCCGTAGGTAGAGAAGATGGAGGCGAGTTTCTCGTTGGTGGTGTCCCATCCGAGACCTCGAATGAAGAGCTTGCGCTGCGCCGGGTCCCTATCGGCGATCGATCGGACGGCGTTGAGGACATCGAGGTGCCGAAGGACGGCGTTTTGGACGATATCAAGGAGTTGGTCGTGTGTGAAGGGTTCGATGATTTTGCGAGCGTCGGCGATGGATAGTTCAAAATCGTATACTGCAAGGCCGTTCTCGTCCAGCTTTCGCTTCTTTGTTAGGTCCATTAATAGGTTTATTTATGGAGAATTTTCAGAATTAGACAGAAATGAGAGCTTCAGAAACCCTAGCCCTAGCAGAAATAAGGGTAAAGAGGGTTCAGTTACACTATTGTACTGCAGGTCTGCAGCTATCACAAAACGAGTGACCAACTTATAAGTCGTCAAACTAACTTATATTATAAGTGTTTTATACTATTGAGGTATTTGAGAACTGTTTATTTTTTGATTTATAAATTATTTTTAATAAGTATTTTTTTTATTTTAAAATTAAAAATATATTTTAATTTTTTAAAATTAATTCACAAAATTTTAAATTTTAAATTTAATATAAGTTATTTAATTTTAATACAAATAAATATATACTTAATAATTATAAACTAACCATAAAGTATTATTAATTATCATCTTTATTATTTTTAAAATTTAAACGAAATTGTATCAATTTAATTTTTAAGATTTCGTGAATTAATTTTAAAGGGTTAAAATATATCTTTAATTTTAAAACAGATGTAGTAACAAATTCTATCTTATTTAAAAATGACTTATTATTTTTAATAAGTAAGTTTGATCAAATATAATGATAATTTTGTTCATTTTTATTTTTCTAAACGACATCTTTATTATTCCAACTTAATAGGTCTATTTTCTTACCCTTTTGTGTATATTGATTACTTTGCCTCGATTTCAACAGGTACTTCCAATTGATAAAATCTAGGGGGCGTATAAAGTACTCACATAGATAATAAAAAATTATTTTTGCATAACACATTTCTCTTACTTCATTAGACAATTTTGTGCGCTTTTGGAATTGATATAAGAAAGCCAAAAACTCATTTATACTTTCTATAGTAACAAATATATTTTAAAATAGAATATACAAACATATAGAAAAATTTAAATTATATCGTAATAGAATGTGGTTCAATTCTAATATGCCTTGAAAGTTTGACTGCATAAATTATCATGATACCCTAATAATTATGTTTAGGAACGAGAGGTAATATTGTTGTAAAAAAATTTAACTTGGAATAAGATTATAGTTAATATGTTTTGAAAATTTGTTTAGTGTTTAATTGAATGAAAAAATAGTGATTGTTATGATATGATATTAAATTAATGTATTTTTTTTATTAATATCGTTTTTAATAATCTTTATATTTTATTTTTAACTTATAAGTCTTTATTAGTCGAACACCTTTAAAACTTATTTTAACTTAATTTCTGTCTTATAAGTTAAATTGGTACTCAATACTTTTACTTATAAATTATAGCTTAAAATAATTTATAAATTAACTTAAATTTTAGCTTTAAATTATTTTAAAATAAGTAGTTGTTGAACGGACTCTATAAAAAATACACCCATTTGGCTCACTCCCTTCTTTTCTTTTTAATTTGTCTCAATTATATATTATATTAATTAAAACATTTGTTGTTACTTGCTAGACTTAAATATAAATTATTATCCTAAATTATTTTCTAAATTATTGACTTTTTCTTATTTTGGTGATTGATATTTTAATTTTTACAATTAGATGATTAATTTTTTAAGCTTTTTAACTTACGTTCAATTGGACATGTCATGTCATAAATTGACGATGTGAAAATTGATTAGATCAATCAATGTTTATGTGTAATTAAAAACGTTGACTATACCGATCAATACTTGTGTGTAATTAAAAATGACATTTAAGAAAAATCATATTTATTAAACATCAAAAGGTAAAAATTTATGAAAAATATGACATTTTTACTCTTTCTTGTTTAATAAATGTCAAAAAAATATATTTAAAATAACTTTTTTAATTACAAATAAGTACTAATCGGCCTAGTCAGTGATTCACATCATCAATTTATGACGTGACATGTCTAATTAAATATTAGGAAAAAAATAAAATTTTAATCACCTAATTGCAAAAATTAAAAGGACGATTACCGAAATAGAAAAAAGTTAATAATTCAAAATAGCAATTTATATTTAAGCCTTACTTGTTATTAACCATTTAAATATATAAAGAAATAATCATAATAATGTGATCATTTTTATAAAAGATATTCATCGTAAAATATCAATAACAATTCTAACATATATTCAAATTTTTATTTAAAAAAATGCACATCTATAGACTATAGGATGTAAAGAATATCTGATTGTCCTGAATTTTTGTGTAGTTATACAAAATTCAATAAGATAAATTGATAGATTACTTTCCAATATCTGGTCAATTTTTGGACTGGAAAACTAGTGGTGGCTAACTTGTGTAAATCCATGGATCTGATTTAATTTCATCGACTTACTTTAATGTACTAAATTCTCTCTTTAATTGGTCAAATGAGTTGTAATATATCATATATGTTAAATAGACTGTATAAATTCAAAATATTGCATTTTTGCTGGTGTTATGTATGTAGAGTGTTTAATCATGTCTACAGTCTACAGACTACAAATCTGTTTAAACAAATTATGCACTTAAATATTTTCATCTTCCTGAAATCAAAAGTTTACTTGCTTTATTAATCCAATCAAAAAGCAAGGCAGAATCATGACAAGATAGGCAGATAATATATAGATATTTTCCAAAAGTTTGGTCTACATGACCAAGCAGAATCATCAAATTTAGCAGCATGGACTTCAATACCAAGAAGTTGGTAATTTTCAGATGCCTATAATTATCAATATATCAAAAAATGATGACTCCACCAAGACTATGCATCTTTGGATACATTTCACATAGCCCTACGAACAAGACAAAACTACTATCCTTGGCGGAAACTAAACTAAAGGCAAAACCGAAACTAAAGGCAAAACCGACCAATTAATAGGGGGAGAGGGAATGAGGTTCCATGTCTGGGCTAGGTGCCAATGAGGCTATAACCCTCGGGGCCTCCACAAAACTGAACTTCTCCAAGTAGTTGATTACAGCGCCAACAAATAAAGAAAAAAGAAACACAACACCTTTCACCATGAAACACAACACCTTTCACCATGCAACACCAAAACGAAAAACAATAAACGTGATATAAAATTTCATTAAAACAATAAAATTGCACTGCAAAACAGTCGGAGTAATAGATACTGAACCAAAAGATCATTCACTACAAGCCAATGCAACCTACACAGAATTCTTATTACTTCCAACAAAAGTAGAGACCTATATATGAATCCTAGAGAAATACATCTACAGCATGCCTATTGATAGTTTGGCGGAGGAAAATCTCTTCCAGGCATGTCTTGGGTTTGGTAAGGGTTCCCTCCAGCCATGTTTGGAGCGTAGCTGTTCTGATACTCTCTGTTAGGCCCTGGATTAGATTGGTAAGGCATGCCTCCATTGTTTGGTGCATCTCTCTGCTGGAAATTTGGTCCGTTACTGGGAGGCACTCCTCGCATGTTGTTGGGAGGCATTCCAACGTTGCTTGGTGGTGGACCGCCCATATAGTTTGGAGGAGGTCCTCCTGCGTTGTTGTGTGGCATTCCTCCCATGTTATTGTGTGGCATTCCTCCCATGTTATTGTGTTGCATACCTCCCATGTTTGGTGGGCCTCCCATGTTGCCGGGAGGACCTCCCATGTTTGGCGGGCCTCCCATGTTGCCGGGAGGACCTCCCATGTTTGGCGGGCCTCCCATGTTGCCGTGTTGACCTCCCATGTTTGGTGGAGGTCCCATGTTGCCGGGTGGACCTCCCATATTTGGTGGAGGTCCCATGTTGCCGGGTGGACCTCCAGGACCCTGATTACCCATTCGATTCTGCTGCATATTTTCTCTTCTTCTTTCAAAGTTTCGTGACCTATCAAAGTTGCGAGGTCTGTCATTGCGCCTGTTTCTCTCATTTGCACGCGCATTGTTTCTCACCCACTCCTCATGGTACTTAGGATCATATGGTACAGCCTGTCCATTAATAAATGGTTCCCCTGTCACAAACAAAAATGAATTCCAGATTAGGAAACAATTGTGTATTAGCAAAAACCAACAGAAAGCCAAATTACATCACCTTGTGATAAATGACAATGCAAGGTGCTTGGTCATTGATAAGCACCCAACTTAATAATATAACCTACAAATGAACTGAATATGAAAAGGTTTTTAACAAATATAATACTGCCCTATATCAGACAGTGATGTAGCTGTTTCTCAGGGCTTTTTGGGGAATTTGGAAAGAGAGGAATGCTTCTCCTTTTTTTTTTACCTCGAAGAGGAATGCTTCTTTTTTTCCTGGACGGACCTTGTTTTTTATTGTTATGGGATAATCTTGTTATGGGATAATCTCCTTCGTAGCATCTTTATGGACTCAGAACATGTGCACATTTAGACGGTTTCTATGATCAGGGGGCTGATTTATACTAGAATTTTTCAAGTCTATTGGGTTGTTGAGTTGGGTATTATTTATAGTCCTTCCCACCTTGTATATCCTCCGTCAATTAAAATCTTATTTGCTTATCAAAGGAATATCTAAATAGAATTTCACCAGTAGATGAACTGAGCACAACACATAATGAACATGTCTGGAACTAATTTATCACCCCACGGGCTTTTAATCTACACAGGCACAGACGTGCTCACACATGCACACGTTAATGGCAATATTTTGATTACTAGGAAATTTACTTTAAAAATCACTAGCAACTTTAAAGGGTAATGTAGCTAACAATAGAGCTCAGTAAAACACAATCACATAAATATCTTCACCAAACTCAGGACACACCAGTAATCAGAAATATGTCCTGTAATTCAATAGATCCAGGTGACGCAAGCAGAAAACTACATCTCACAGAGCTCAAAAATTGTAAATAAATATGGTGTAGCACACAGAGATAGCAACAGAGATGACAAACATCAGTATATAGAAGTTACAATCTAAAAATGAAATTAAGGAACAAACACTAATGTGTTTTTAAACCAACAGAATGGACTCCTAGACATTTAACAATTCCAGCACAAAAAAGAAGTTAAACTTCTCATACACTAGTTCACCTAAAGAATGATTCAAGATTGTGGGCTCAATACAGCAAGGAAATGTACTAACATAAGCATAAAATAACCATTTAGTCAAACTTTAACCTACAAAAAGGATTATAAAAAAATAAAAAAGACTAGATCGATGAATTACCAAAGTTTTTGGATAGGATAGTGATAAAGAAAAGCTAGACAATTAAGAAAACCACTGACAATGTGAAAATCGTCACCTCTCATAAAATTTATAAATAAATAATCACACCAGAAAAACAACTCAAAATAAGGAAAAGCATAAATATCTCATGGCTGTAAAAACAAGACATAATTCAATATATGTTGCATCCGAATTTCTTCCAACCATTCATACCTCCATAATCCTTATTCTTTACATCCAAGTAAGAATCAGGAAGCACCCACCGCACTCTCTCCAACTCTGAAAAAGGGGAATAAAGAGCAATGAAAATGCTTAGAACTCCATAGAATGAAGGAGACTGCACAAGCAGAGCACTAACAAGATCAATTACCTTTGAGCTTGTAAGAAAGTTCTTCAGATACAAGGGCACCAAATGCAAAATAATGCCTGGTTGATACCGAATAAATTTTCATCCTGGCTTCTTCCTCACTGTGATCACATCAGCAAAAATTATATCTATAGTTACAATACTAAGAAGTAGGAAAAAAGAAACAAACACAGCATCTATCACCACAGTACTATATATAAAATATGCTCAAACATAAATATTTGGTTGAAACTTAGTCACTTCAGAGCACTAGAATATTAAATAGAAATTGCAACAAGGAAGACATAAGTTATAGTGCAACAAAGTACTCCTATATAAGAAGGTAGCAAATAAAAAGCAAAGGTATTGTTCCACTAATAGCAAAATTGACATTTCCGAAATTAATCCTTGATTTGAGAATGTTTAAAACATTGGTTTTCTTAACATGTGCCCTAAGGGCACATGTTAAGCACTAACATCGAGACGTTATATTATTTATTTATGTATTGGTATCAGCAATGCACAATTACAAATGCATCGAAAATAACATTGTTGATCACAATGCATTTGTATTTGTGCATTGCTGATATCAATACATAAACAAATAATATAATACCTCGATGTTAGCGCTTAACATGTGCCCTAAGGGCACATGTTAAGAGGACCCTTAAAACATAAACAAATTATTTAGCAATAGAAAAGAAAATGACTCAATAAAAAAGAAATAAATACCAAATATCTACCTCCGAAAATGTCTCCATTTTGAAGTTAAACTTTTATATAAACCACTAAAACATATTTTGTGCAAGGCTAACTTCTTAATTCATCTAATCATATACAATATGTCTTAACAGATAGGAAACTGTTTCACTACAATATTCGCACCCATCTGAAGGGATGTAAATCAGAAAATTAATAATCAAACTTTCCAATTATCAGATATACCAAAAAAAAAATACTTTAAATAAATACCTCCCGATAACCTTAGCTAGGGTTTTGATGTAACTATCGATTATCTCATCTCTTGTCGGTTCACCCTCAGGTTTCTCCATAACAACAAGCCAGTGCTCAAAATCGCAACCGTCGAGCAAAATCGTCTCCTTCGGGGGACGATTGGACCAGTTAGGGTTCGAATCGTTGAGCGATGACGTCGTCTGGCGCGTAGCAAAACAGCGGATGGTAGCCGCCGCAGGGGATAGGTGGCGGAAGTTGGCGGCGGCGGAAACGAGAGGGCGGAGGCGGAGGTGTGAGAAAGAAGGAAGAGAGGCAAGGGTGGATGGTGGTGATTTGATGGAGAGGGAGGCGTAAGAGCGAGAAAATACGGAAGAAAAACATTCTTTGGTGGCGAGAATAGAGCGAGAAAGGATTCGAGTCGCCATTTTGGGGTTTTTTCTTCTCTGCCAAACCCTAGTAAAAATGAGTGTGAGATTGAGATGAGGGTTTAGGGCATTTTGTAGAGTGAGATTCCTTCGTATGCCCCTAGAACTTTCGATAATGACACAAAATATCTTTGCTCTTATCAGGTTTTTACCATTTTATTAAAAATTATTACTCCCTAATTTCATTTTTTAAAAAATTCATTTATAAAATTTAAAGATATTTACTCTTAAATATAATAAACATTTAATTTAATAGTGGTGACATTGTAATAAAATTATAATATTAAACTTAAGAACGTGGTATTTTTTTTATTAAAAAGTTCTTTTGAGAAAAATTATTTTTATAATTTTTTTTCTAAAAATGGATGGAATATTAAAAAAGAAAAGCAAACTCTTTAACTTGAAGCAACCAAAATTGAGTTTTGCTTTACTTTAAGGTTTTATATTTCGAACTAACATAGAGAAAGTTGTTTTTTTCATGTAATTTATTAATGTTATTGAGATAAATTTAAATGAAAAAAAGGAGATATCCTATCCAGTTTTATATTATATAAGATTAATACGTTAATATTTAGAATTTTCATTATAAATTCAACTGTACGCATATAAAGAACATTCAAAAATTTTGGACATTTGATAATACCTATCAACGATTTTATTTTAATGAAAGTTGAATAAATTTAAGTTGTCAAAAATTATACTTATTTTACAATATTATAATAATAGTGTTAGACAACTTTAAATTAAATAAAAATTTATAATATCTTATATTTTTATATGATTTTTTCATTTGTAAGATTAAATTTTGTCAAAAAAAATAAGATAAACGAATTATAAAAACTTAAAAGTATATAATTCTAGAAAGTATTAATTACTAAATTTAAAATAACGATGCACGGTTAAAACTTAAAAGGGGTTAAATACTATTAGGGGTCGGTTTACAAATACATCACTGGACTGATTTTTTTTACAATCGAGTCAGTAAACTACAAATATTTATCAAATCGTTACAAAATCCGTTAAATGAGCTGACTTTTAACAGATACCTATGACATCAGATATGACCTACCCCACATCTAATTACACATCCTTTACTTCACGTGGGTTAGTCCTAGTCATGGCCACGGTGGAAAGTCAGTGGTTAAAACCCATTTGGTCGAGTAAAAGCCAGACAAAGACAGAAAGGAAAAGAGCGCGAAGGAGAGAAGGAGAGAGAGATTGAGGCGCGAAGGAGAGAACGTGCTGGCGAATCTTGTGCTCTGATGCGAATCTTGTTCTTGGATACGAATCTGCTAGTGCGAATCTTCTGTGAGGTGCTAGATTTGATTAAATTAGGGCTTTTCATCTATTGTGGACATGGGTTCGATTAAATTAGGGCTTTTCATCTGTTGTCTCAGTCGTTGTTTGTCTTTATGTTGTCTCCATGTTTCTTGACCTTATATATCCGACATGTGGTTCATGAGGTTGATTTTTGCCATTGTTGTCTTCTTCGGTCCCCCCATATGCTGTACATTGTCTATATAATATATTTCCTCACGGCTGTTGGTAAATAAAAAATATTTTTTTAATTTTATTTGTATTTTTTTCGTTTTGACAGAATGAGTGGAATTTGTCAGTTGCATGTTCACTATGGGGGCAAATTTGTTCATCAACCTAAAACTGAGTACAATGGAGGTAAAGTTGAAATTTATCCCCGTGTTGATGTTGATTTCATCTGCATAACTGCAATTAATTCATTTGCTGAAGGGAGGTATGATAACAATGCTAAGGTTTATTTTAAGAATGATGGTCAAACTAGTGAAAATGGTTATAGATTGGTGCATGATGATGCCAGTATTAGAGAGATGGTAAAAGTGTGTCTCCCTTTTGGTGTGATTGAAATTTTTGTTGATCATGTATATTTGAATGAAGAAGGAGTTGTGAATGAACCACCTGTTGTGAATGAACAAGTTGCAACCACTATGACTGACCTCCTTAATACAGAAGATACTAACAAGGGGAGTACTAGTGCAAATGCTAAGCTGCAGAAGGTGAAAAGGACTAAGAAGAGGGCATGTATGAATAGTCAGTGCAATCAGTTGAGGAAGAGTAATAGAATTAAAATGAATCAGAAATCAAATAAAAAGAGTGATGATACACCAATTGTGATTGGGGACTCAGAAAGTAGTGATGCACAAAGTGATAGTGAAATATTAAGTACTGATGATGAATTATTAGAGGCTAGGAAGAGGTGCAGGGAGTACAAAAAAGAGATGGCTAGAGTTGAAATTGATGAAACTAACTTTGTTGATGGGAATGCAGGTGATGGTAATACTGAGGGTGATATAGAAGGTGATGTAGCTGAAGGTGATGTTGAGGGGGCAGGTCAGGGTGAGGAGGCTGATGAAACTGGAAATGAGGGAGATGATGAAGGGGCTGATGAAACTGGTAAGGCTGATGGTGATAGGTTACTGAATGAGGTTGATAGAAATAGTGAGGGAGATAATGTAGATGCCTCTGATGATGAGAGTGACTGGCATAGTGAGTATGAGGACAACGATGTATTAAGGTCCCCCTCAAAGAGTAGTGAAGAAGAGAACCTAAGTTTTGTGGGTCCCCCTGTAAAAAAGAGAAAGCATGTACATTGTGATGTTTTTAACCCAAAAACAAAGAGAAAGCACATACAGTTTTCAGAATCAAATTTTTGCTAATTTCAATGAATTCAAGACTGCCATTAGAGACTATTCAATTGCTAATGGCAGGAAGTTGTGGTACAAGGTAAACGACAAGGAAATGGTGCAGGTTAGGTGTGATAAGGGCTGCCCTTGGAAACTGTGGGCTAGTTATATTCAAGGAACTGAGAATGTGCAAATAAAGTCAATGTTAGACACACATAATTGTGTCTACAGTTTTAAAAACAAGTTGGCAAACACCAAGTTTTTGGCAGAGTTTTATGGAAATAGAATTAGGAAAAACCTAAACTGGAGGTTGAAGGACATGCAAGAAGAAATTAAAATCAAGTTGAAATTGGATGTAACACTTGTCAAGTGTATGGGGGTGAGGAATTTAGCTCTGGCAAGTATACATGCAGTTATGAAGGAACATTATTCTAGAGTATGGAATTTTGGGGCTGAGATTAAGAGAAGCAACAAAATGAATACGGTCAACATCAAAACCACTAGGGAACGAGCCAAATGCTGAGCCAACAGGAGAACAAGGGAAAGAGCCAACTCAACACCCTACTGCACTGCCTGGTGTAGTAATTAGAGAGGGAGCCAATAACAAGACAGTCAATATTCCAACACCTAATGTAAGTGTCCATTTAGTATGCACATTATTTTTACTGAAAATGATAAAGACTAACTATAAAATATATTACAGTCCACAGGAAAAGGTAAAGAAAAGGTGGGATGCTCTAATGAACAAGGAAAAGACATACCTAGACAAGCATTTATGTTTGTAAGTAAAGTCATACCTATATTGGTTTACTTTCCATACTACCATTTAATTGCTCAGTCAATTAATTTGCAAGCTTTTTATCTTTTGCAGATGCCAACTCCATGTGTGATGAATAATACTGATTTTCTAACCAATAATACCCCTCTAGTTAGTACCCCACCAAATGAAGCACACCTTAGTGGAATGGGCTTCCAAACACCAAGTCTCAGCTCAGTTTCTTCCTCAATTCAAACCAGAGGAGGGGGAAAAAAGAAGACAAATGTTGGCAGCCAAGAATCGACACGAAGGCCATACAAAATTCCAAGGAAGAAGGCTGGAGCAAAGTTAGATAAAAATTAGGCTTTCTATCTTTTGGGACTGAGTTTTTGGAATATTAAGTTATTATGATGTTATTTTGTATGCTACTAAATGAACTAAAATTAGGATTCCTATGAATTATGCTACTGAATGATGATTATTAATATGGAATATATATATATATATATATATATATATATTGGGAGATTGAATTATGAGTCTGTGAATTTACTAGGTATTATTACAGTTGGTGAATACATAATGTTTGGTTTATTAGGTAAGTGTCATTTACTGCACTGCCTGGTATTTTGAATGCTTGGAATATTAAATGTTTGGAATATGTATTTTGAGTTGTTATGGTTCATGACAGGGTACTTATGAATATTGAATGCATTTTGGTTCTGTAATTGCTATGTATCATGAAATGCTCTGTAATGAGGGGTGTTTATGGTTCATGCTCTGTATCTGTATTTACCTAGTTGTCATAATAACTTGTTAGGTGCATAGGCTGGTGCCAAAATCATTAGTCTACTGTATTCATTTCTTGCTTTCAAATAAAAAGAATTTAACAACATCTAACATCTTTGCACACTTTCGTATAATTAAAAACTCAAGTCAAACCATAAGAAAAATAAAAGAAATATATGTTTAATGACACGAAGTGATAATAAACCAAACATCAATTCAATGCTCTGCTCCAGTTTTGCCAAATAAGCATTCATCTCAATACCAAACATACATTCACATTTTATCAACATCTAAGAAACTACTAATCTACAAATTTGGTTGCAATACAATTAAATACAACATCTAAGAAACTACTAAACCAATCCATAATTTCTTCACCATCGAACTTTGCTTGCCACTTTTCTTCCTCAACTGTTGCACTTCTCTTTGCAACACCAAAACCTCTTCTTCTTCATTTCTTTCTTCATTGTTTATCAATGTGTTACCAGTTTCCATTTTCTTTATTACTTCCATCAAACGCTCAATTTTTTCATTGCTTCTTTCTATCTTTTCCTTTAGCAGCAATATCATTTCCCTTGATCTCTCTGTAAATGGAGGATCACACCATTTAAAGAACCTACAACACAACCTGTTATCCTGCAACCAGTTAAACACAAATCCAAATATCAAGCCCATAGTCCATACAACAGATATCCTTTAACAACATACATCAGATATGCCATACCAATTTCATGATATGTTGGTCAGTAAAATTAATTAGGTAATTAGGTCAGCACAACATAACAATTTTCCATTTCCCTTTCACTCTATACACCAATGCTCTGTTTACAGTTTACATAAATTAATCTCAATCACAAGAAACATTAAAAATTATGTCACGTACCTTGAAACGAGGACAACCGATGAACCTTCTTCCCGGATCAGCAGTTCCCTCTTTCCAAGCTACCCACATCGATGCGACAATCCCACATCGGCATGTCACCAGAGTTCTGGGCATCTCCCAATCATCGACGCGATTTGTGATGCTATTTTTACTGGAGCTCATGTTAGGGATTTAAGGATTGTCTTTTTTTCTTCGTCGGTCTTGGGGGAGGAAGAAGGCAATACAGTCGACTTGTGAGTGATTTTGGGGATAGTCCAGCATTTGATTCTTCTGTTCAATTTATCTTCGTCGTCAGTCTACCTGATGCTGAAGGAAGATGAGTTACAAATGGTTTGGGGACTGATTTTGGGGATTTAGGGATTTAGTGGGTTAAGGGATTTAGGATTTATGGATTTAATCCACGTAAGTTATTTAAACTATAACATGTATTGCCACGTCATTTTTCTGTTAAATGGTTAACAAACACACACGGAATTATCACTTTTTGTAAATAACGTATAGTTCAATGAGTTGACCGTAAAAAAATCAGTCCGATGATGTATTTATAAACCGACCCCTAGTAGAGTGGGGAAAGCTGTATTTAACCCAACTTAAAAGAGAGCTTATTATTTCATTAAATAATCATCGTAATCACCTCTGATTCAATATTAATATCACACTGCAATAGTGAAATGTGATTTGATATCGACACCAAAGACTTTATGTGAACTTCAGGTGCTATTTATGCATTATATTTTATACATGTTATTTTCTAAATAACTTTTAGCTGGTACAATATTACTTAAAAAATTAATTAAATAGCAAACAAGAAGTCTTTGTAATATGATTTTCACATCCTAATTTTGTTGTTGTCAAGGTTAATTAATTAAAAATCCTCAATGTCTCATCCTATTTTTTTCAAGTATATATACACAAAGATATATTTAGTTACGAATATGAGAAGGTAATTATTAATTTATTAAGATATATTTAGTTAGGAACTAGATACAAACCCGCGCGTTGCGGCGGGATTATTCATTTTGTTAATAATAAATATATATGTACAATTAATAAATTAAATTATAATAAGAAGATGGTAGTTTTGTCCCACGGGTTGACGGTAAATTCATGTTTTTCATTGTTTTGTGACATGTATGGTTTATGGTTAATTTTCTCAATTTTTGGAAACACGATCCTTGCATATAGACAAACATGAATCAGACAATTTTGCAACGTGCACAACATATTAGATCTCATGTTGACATAATTACATATATTATGGTAAAATCGAAATTAAAAACTAAGGTTTCTCCTTAATGTTAGGGTTTGAGAGATAAAATGAAAGATGTGAAAATACATAAATGTGTGCAAAATTAATCTTCTGAGCGAATTATGGAGTTCCTCGAGTATACAAAAATCTATCCACTTTCACTCTTTAAAATTCGATCTTTGGGAAGAGTGAGTGTATTAGAATGGAGTTCCTCCAAGTAAAAGATTATTGTGTTAGCAAAAAAGTAATAAAATTTGTTAGTAGTGCAAAAAAGAAGAATTAAAGAAGCAAAGTGATATTATTGTATAGTAGAAAAGTATAATATTATTTTTTAATTTGAATAAAATAATAATTGTGTTGTGCTAATCACGGATGAATAACGGTAGTAGACTAAAGAAAAGAAATATAGCAATAGTAGGCTAAATGAATACATGTGTTATGGTAATCACGGATAAATAGTAGTAGTAGGCTAAAAAAAAAGAAATATAGTAGTAGTAGGCTAAAAGAATACCTGTGTTGTGCTAATCATGGATAAATAGTAATAGTAGGCTAAAGAAAAGAAATATAGCAGTGGTAGGCTAAAAAAATACATGTGTTGTGCTAATGAGAGATAAATACCAATAGTAGGCTAAATAAAAGAAATATAGCAGTAGTGGGCTAACAGAATTCTTGGGTTGTGATAGAAGAATACTTGTGTTGTAATAATGACGAATAAAAGATTATGTAAACTTTTATAGGTGGAAGTTATAACTTTTTGATATACAACAGTAGTAGGATGAAGAAAACAAATTCTGATAATAACGGATTAAATTATGTTTTATTTATTAGTTCTCCTAATTTTAATAAGATTCAAATCTCCAAATTTTAATAAGATTTAAATTACTAAAATTTTAAAATGCAGTTATATAAATTAGTGTATATCTGTGTATATTTTAAATTATTAAAATATTAAAATGCAGTTAAAAGTTTTAAAATTTAAAATTTTAAATTAGTGTATATCTTAAATTATTAAAATATTTAAATTAGTGTATATCCACCCCAATTATTTCTAGATAAAATTTTAAAATGCAGTCACAGATAAAAGATATATATTGTTTGGTACTTGAAGTGCAACCAGTGATGTATATCTGTGTTTATTTTAAAAGTTTTGAATTATTAAAATTTTAAAATGCAGTTAAAGATAAAAGATATATATTGTTTGGTTCTGGCTCAAACCAACTCCTCAATGCATCAGTTTATGCACTTTTAGGGGAAATTAAACGAATATTATTTTAAAAATATTAGGTTAAAGAAAACAAAATGTAACAAATATGTATAAAATTAGTTTAGATTTGTAGTGATTTTAGGATATTGAAAAAAATTAAGAATATTATGGAATTTAAATAGTATATAAATTATATCACCCTAATATTTTTTTTAGTATAAATTGTTTAATTTATTGTGTAAGATTAAAGTAATTAAAAATAATTTTTGAATATGTAGATTAGTTTGATTATGAGGTTAAAGAAATATGTTAGTGAGATGTGTATTTGATAGTAATTGGGTTAAAGATATAGGTATAATGTATTTGGGATTTATAAAATCAACATATTAATGTGTTTGGATTAGTATATGTTTTATTTAAAAATATTAAGTTGTTATAGTGATTTGAGAATAACGGATTAAATTATGTTTTATTTATTAGTTCTAGTAATTTTAATATTTTATGTTGTTAAACGCCAAAAACTAAACTATCAACATACTCAATTACTCTAATTATAACAACTCCATTAAAATATATTGTTTAAAAAATATATATTATTCACGAATTAAAATTTGATGACGTGTAATGTGACGCCCCCAAAATAGGTCCACACAACCCATTTTGAGTCGCCAATAACATTCTACAAAATACAAATACAAATACGAATTTTCCCATTTACAACTAATATTTGTCGTGCAAAATACGACCACACACATACTGTGACTTCCATACAAATATCGTACCGTATGGTACCACAGTATCCAAACCCAAATTATTACAATGCCGTAAAAAGACGGCAACACATGTTTAAAGTCTTCAGTACAGTTATTATTAAACTATGCCATCACTTGATGAGGACAACCACTAACTCGAACCATCACTCCACTCCCCGGCTAGTCCCAGCTACATTTTCCTTTCCTGAGAATGGGACAAAACTGAAAAGGGTGAGCTTAAATAGCCCAGTAAGAAATATCATGACTAAGATAATGAAGAATAAAAATTATCTTTAGTCTTCAACAATAATAAATCAGAGATTTAAAGATATTATAATTGTTCAACAACAACAATTGCAGCGGAACAAACAATCCATTAGAAGAGTCAAGTAGATTATAATATCTACCATCTTCTATAAATTAAAGGATCACCACCAATATTTTATCCCTGTAACACCAATCAACAATTCCTGTTTATGAACATCCAAATCAACAGTTTATATTCAACAGCCTCTCTTTGCACTACGTGCCAAAGATATTTATTTGTAACATCACCGGTCATGATCATGCCAAACACCAGTTCATCTTTGCACTACGGCCAAAGAGAACTTTCACCATACGCCTTTGTTTGTAACACCAAAAGTCATGATTATACCAATACACAGTTTGGTCAAAATCATGTCACGCCAGTTCATCTTTGCACTACGGGCCAAAGAGAACTATCACCACAATTTAAGTATGAGGATGAGGATGATGACAATGATACAGTGAGATTAAGGATAAGAAAAACTTTATAATTTAATCAGTATCAAAGATTGACCAAATTGCCAACATGATAACTAAATTGTGGAGTCAAATTCAAGAATGATATTCAAGAAATTATTTCATGCTTCAACTATAACGTATAGAAAGATTCAAGTGAAAAGATATTAGATGAAGCACAAACTATTAAGGATATTCTACAAATTTTCAGGGATTTTCTCCATTTAAAAATAAGGTTTTGGAAACAAATAAGGATTTCTTATCATAAATGGAGAAATGTGAAAGAAAAAGATATCCCTTAAAGAGTACAAAAGAAATGATAAGTTATATGAGTATAACAGAATATATGAAACTGCAATGGATTTTCACCTGTCATGCGATAATTCGCGTAGACAGATTATTTCCACAACAGATTAATAAATAATGAATACGACGGGTTATTCACCAGGTATGCGTCAATCCGCACGAACAGGTTATACCCACAGATTAATAAGGAATGAATACAGAAGGGTATTCACCAGGTACGACATTCGTACTTACAGGTTATTCCCATAGAATAATAAGGGTTGAATACAAAAGGATATTCACCAGGCATGCGTCATACCGCACGGCCAGGTTATCCCCACAAATTAATACAGAATGAATAACAACCTTTATGAGTATAATATCACTTACGAACATGAAAGCAAATGATATTATATATGAGTATGAAAGAAATGATATTCCCTACCTTCGTTAACTGGATGTTACTTTCTATGAAGTTTACTAACTTCGGATAATACTAGTATTCTCACAAATACTCACAATAGCCTAGCACACTAAGAGAACTTCAGAAATTTAGAGAGAGAGAGGAAGTATAGGCAATGAAGGTGTGAAAATTTCTTAAGCAAACTCTCCCTATTTATAGGAAAATCAAGGTGAGGGCATTTTGGTCTTTTCCCCATATTCTTTTAATATCATCCATCCATTTTTTCTTCCATTAATATCATCCATCCATTTTTTCTTCCATTAATATCATCCATCCATTATTCAAAAATTAATCCATTATCAAAAGATAATTCCATAAAAAAATAACTTCATTATCACAATAAATCTATTTTTCTGTATTATTGTGTTAAATGTATTAATATCACAGATAGCATATACTCGCAATACTGACAACCAGATTATTCCCAGGAAAGAGGGGGCCTTCCATAAAAATGGCGCGCAATTAAATAACCCCTTTCCTTGACAGAATTTCTAGACATTGTCGATAATGCTAAAATATCCTATCAAATGATATAAGTTACAGTGCCGTGACAAATAGTAAAATATATTATGCAGATGCTAATTAACAATTATTGAATCAAGATACTATGCAATTGCTACTTTATCAATTATTGAATCAATAATATAACACACTGTGCAACATCGTGAGCTACTGTGGAATACCGTGTACTACTGTGGAATAACGCGTTTTACTGTTCTTTTTATCACCGGGTATTTCAACAGTTATCGGTTAAAGTTTTGCCGCCAATTTCTATCACTTTCTATATCCGACAGTTAACCCGTTGTGGGGCCCACTATCATTGACAATATTGCCATTTCGGCGCCGTCGTACGGTACCGAATATAATATTCCCCGACAGAAAGAATATTTCCCGACAAAAGGAATATTCCCCGACATACTATTTATCAGATAATTTGCATATAACACCCTTAACTATCATTTATAACAATTAAGCATTTCACTATTTAGAAAAATAATCATAAAGAAAATAATAAATTTTTATTTCATAAATTCGGGGTCTTACATGTAAGGATAAATATGTCACTTTATTTATTTAGTCAACCCTAAAAACTTGTAAGGGTACTAACTAATATTTAAAAATTTAGATGAGAGTTGAGTATTATTATGATTGTCTAAAATATAAATGTAATTATCATAATTGAAAAACCACTTTATTGAATAATATCAATTTGGAATTGGTGCAATTTTGGGATATAATATCAATTTAGATTTGTTATTCTAACCTTAGTTGATAGATATAATAAAAAAAATATAGAGTAATAATTATAATATTAATATTTCTTAGGTGATTTTATGAGATATTATTTGATATCGGTTCAAAAATCAAATTATTGGATAATATCAGATATTTTTATGTTTAAGTTATCTGCAAAAATGAGATAATAAAAAAAATTCAAAAGTCCAAAGTCCAAACTCAAGCGTTGTGATGGGATGTTATTTAGTTTGTTGATTATAAATTTTTATTTTATGAAATAACCTTTAGTATGCTTGTTTCTTGTTTGATGATTTGAGACTGCAATATTTTTTTAAGATGATATTTTTAAATTAAAATTGATTGATTATAGTACCTATAAATAATTAAATATTAATTGTGTAATTGTTTAAATACAACGTAATTATTATAAGTCTTTCGCATATGAGAAAAATTAATGTACATAAAAAATTATAAAAATAAGATAGTACTCAATCAATATAACTAAATAAAAATTATCCCAAAGAATTAAAATAATACGATCATAAAATAAGAATATCAGTTTAAATTTTTAGGGTGAGAATGAAGTTAAATATTAGTTTAGATTTTTAGGGTGAGAATAAAATTAAAAAAAATTGGAAAATTTCAGACGTGAAAATTATATGTAAATTAAATTCAATAGTCCAATTTATGATTTTTATGTTATTATATTGAGAAACTAAATTAGTTGATAATATTAGAATAGTTTAATTTTATATTTTTTTTATATTGATAGTTTTTAAAAATTGGATATAAATTTATATTACAGATTGTTGTGTAAGCATGTATAATATAAATAATATTATAAATCTATCTGTAATTTGGATTCGTTTTTGGTAGTATTTGTTGAAGGAATTTTTTATTTTAATAATTGTTAAAATTTTGGTTAGAAATCTATTACATAATGTTGTGTGAGGGGTAATTAATGTTGCAGGAGAGATACTGCATTTTAGTATGTATAATAGATAGATAATAGATAATAAATAATGGATAATATATAATAGATCGGGGAGCATTAATGAGGCATGACAAGTGTTGAATTGTGGGATTGACAGATGTCATGATGTGGTCATGTTAACTGCGTTTTAGTATAATTAATAGATTTGAGAAGTAATTATTAATTTATTAAATATTTAATGATATGACTAATTAAATTATATAGTATAAGTTTCTTAGGCAACTGAATGTAATATAAATTTTATTCAGTTATACTTTTGAGTATCAAGTGCATGGCATGGTAGTACAGTTAATAGTATTCAGAACCAAAATATGGTTGCATCCCCGTCCATTAAATATCAAAATTTAGAATTCAACTTTCAAGGGATAATAAACTTGAAAACCCCTTTAAAGCATATAGACTCACCAAGTGAGATTATACAATCAAGGTGCTATATATATACACAACCTTTTAGATGCAGGTGGTCCGTATACGGATTTAAAAAATAATTCATTAGCAGACTTTAGTGATGTAGAAAAGAGACGATCCACTCACTTAATCAAAAATAAAAAAATGAAAAAAAAAAGAAAAGCTAAGGCCACTCAACCGGTTGATATCAAAGAGAGAGAGAGACTAAAAAGACAAGTTTTTATATACCTACCAAACATGCCCAGTTTGATTTATTTATTATAATTTATTTTGTTTTTATGTTAACAATATTAATTAAATTTTTATTAAAAATAACATTTTACTAATTTAAAAAAAAATAGCTAAAAAGAGAAGAAATCTTCCTATTTAATACAAAATAAACCATAAAAAGATTAGCACTCACCGCAACATGTTTTCAAAATAAAAATAATACAATAAGTTTAACTAACATTCATTTAAAGATATCTTCAAAACACTTTTAACAAAATAACATGGCAGCTTTGATTTCCAAACTTGTAACAATATAACACCTCCTTTTATGGTTTATTATTGTATAGCAATTTTTTTTAAATTAGTAAAATGTTATTTTTAATAAAAAAAGTTAATTAATATTATTAACATAAAAATATAATATAATATAATATAATATAATAAATAAATCAAACTAGGCATGTTTGGTGGATATATATAAACTTGTCATTTTAGTCTCTCTCTATTTGATATCAACCAGGTGAGTGACGTTAACTTTTTTTTTTGTTTTCCTTATTTTTGATTAAGTTACTAATAGATTTTGTTAAAACCCGCATACGGACCACCCGCATTGACTCTGTATACATATACATATATATATATATGAGGAATGATTCATAATATGTATTTGTTATGGATCAAAAATAGGCATAATCATCTCTATCGTTCAATATAACAACCAACATCCGAGATTAAAACTGAAAAATTCACGTCTACTATTAATAGTAGCAGACGACACTGCTATTTTCAACGTCATCTGCTATTATTAGTAGTGAACGTAACCCATCGTCCGCTACTAATAGTAGCATGTTACTTCCGCTACTAATAGTTGCGACGTGAATTTTTCAGTTTTAATCTCGGCCGTTGGTTCCTATATTAAACGATAGAGATGGTGTATGCCCATTTTTGATCCACAACAAATATACACACAACTATATTATGGATTATTACCCTATATATTATATATATATATATGTGTGTGTGTGTGTGTGTGTGTGTGTGTACACACACACATAACAAACAAAGGGCGAAGATGGTGATGCAGCCAACACCTGCCCTGCAGAATACAACCAAGTTCCTTTTGAAAAAAGCTCCCAAGTTCCTTTTGAAGGATGTAAATTGTGAAGCTAAGCCAGGGGAGATCACAGCCATTGCTGGTCCTAGTGAGGCTGGAAAAACAACACTACTAGAAATTCTGGGAGGAAAGATATCGCCAAGTAAAATCTCCGGATTAATTCTGATCAAACGGTGCCCGATAGATCACATCAAACAGAAATGCTCTATTTCCACTACTAACTTTTGAAGAAAAACTCATGTATAGTGATTTCATAAGGCTACCAGGTGACATAAAGAGACTGCTACTAAAGTTAATTGATGAAGTTTGCTGGTCCTTGAATTGCCATTGATGTCAAGAGCAGCTAGGTAGTATAAACTATAGAAACTCTTTAACAGTAGATTCTTCCTCATTAACCAAGAAGGATTTAAAGGAAGAGAAGGCGAAGATGATTGTTATTGCTGTCTCCTACACAAACAAATTAATTACTTCGATGAAGTTCTAATACTAGGTCAAAGATATTTCAGGAACATGTATAGAACCAAGCATCTCTTCTTCACAAGAGTTATACAAGCCTTGGTTACTGGAATAGGACACGGGACAATATTCATCAACGTTGCCAAAGATCAAAGAAACCTTGCTTTACAAGCTAGAATTGGGTTTTCCGAGTTTAGTCTCACTTTCTTGCTATTATCAACAACAGAAGGCCTATCAATATTCTTACAGGAGAAGAGAGACTTCAAGGGTGGCAAGTAGAGTATCTTCTTACGTAACAGTAATATCAAACACCTAATCCAGATGATAGTATTACACCATTTAATTCTCTGCATAATTCCAATGAATATGTTTAATCTTCACGATTGAAAAAAAGGTTCTACTACTAAATAATTACTCAGATTTGAGAACGAAATAAAGAAATGGAGGCATACTTGATTTACTAAAACTGCAGCGTCTAATTGAATAACTCGCAAGTTGAACCCACATAAACTAGATTAATTCTTTGATATATCCTTAATTAATATTTTAGGTAAATTAGAAATAAATATAGTGGAGATGATTAATTAACTAAATAATGCAAACTAAAAATAAATAATGAAAACTAATAACGGCAAAAACTACCTAGAAATCCGAATTCACCAAATATTAACATAATAAACAACTTCTTATTTTCTAAATTAATTCTCAAATTATTTTCTCTTCCCTTTAAAAATAATAATTCATATAATTAATATGGGCCGGGCAAACATAAATTATGAAAAACTCACAGATTAACTATAACTTATCAAAACCTCGCAATCAATATAAGAATCATATGCAATTTGTGTGAAAGTAAATATGAAGGCGAAAATAATTAGGCACTAATTCCGGAACGGAAAGAAACTATTAATATGCAATACATAATTTCATCATCATCCTAGGTATTAGAAAATTTAGCTAGCCATGAAAATTAAAATAAAAACAAATAAAATTATTAATACTACTAATTGCATGAAATAAAATAAAACTAAAAGAAAAGAATTAACTTATATTATTAAGGAAAAAGTGGTGCATGCGGTAGAAAGAAAAACTAATACCTAATCTGTTGATGTAAAGTGAAGTAAAGAATAAAATAAAGGCTTAAATATAATTCACTACCCTAAACTATATGACATATTCTACTTCGGCGATCCACTTTTAAACTTTTTCAATTAGATGATTGAACTATTAATTTTTTTCAATTACATTCAATTGAGTCTGTCACGTCAGAAATTGCTGACGTAGCTTCCTAAGTGGGGCCAATGTCGGCTGATGTGTATTTAAAAAATAATATTTCCATCATCTAGTAATTTAAATTATTTAAGTAAGGGTAAATTTGACAAATCATTTATTAATTTAAATATAATTTCTCTCTCTTCTTCCTATCCACGCATAGCTTTTCTCCTTTCTTCCTGATGAACCCAAAAGTATCCATTATCGTTGCCAAAAATGAATCATCAAAATCCACAATTATCGCCGACATCCAACCATGCTTTCCTAAAATTCATCATCGCCGACAGCCAAAAAGAGGAGCAAACAATTTTAGAAAAACCTTAAATATCAAATCTCAAATCAAAAAAGAAGAAAAAAAAGAAGAGAAAAACCCTAAAATCTCAAATCTCAAATTAAAACCTCTTCTAACCTGACAATCGGGGCTACCTGAGCTCCGGTGTCTTCATCTTCTCCGGCGACAGCCTCTTCCTCTTTTCTGAACAGTGTTCTTCTTTTCTGGGCTGCTGACCTTTTTTTTTAACTTTTTAATTTGACGGAGGTTCAATTCGTTTCTCTCCTCTCGTTGAAATCGGAGTCTCATTTATAGTTCTTCCGCACATTTCAGAGGCAATCATTATATTTCTAGCATAATCGTTCTGGGTTTTCATACTTATCATTTCCACTTTATTTCTCTTTTTTAGAAATATTTTTTTTCTTCTTCTTCTACATAACAGAAATGGATAATGAATATGCAAAGCTTATCAGGAGGATGAACCCACCCAGGTTGATTTTCCCTTTTTTCCTAATCGAAAGTTATTGCCCTCTTAATTTGTCTCCCCTGTTTTGGGTGCTTAGTTTTATAGCTTATTTGGAGTTAATTTTAGCTTTGGGATTGTTTTTTGAAATGTTCTTGTGAAAAGGTAGTAGTTCCAGTGAATGCTGTCGCCTGGGGAATTCTCTACGAGGAGTACGGCGTGATCGGCAATCCAGAGCTCGGCGGCTTAGAATGCGACCTCGAACTGGTCGCAAAGGATGGCTTCGCAGTTTGGATAGGCTTTGCCGGTGGCGTCAGCTTCGCTGTAGCTCCGGGAATGCCTTGGAGATCTGAGATTTGTTTTATTTTTTTTAATGGAGAATAAAAAATGATTTACCAAATTTACCCTTGTTTAAATAATTTAAATTAATAAAATGGTGTGAATATTATTTTTTAAATACACATCAGCTGACATTGGCCCCACTTAGAAGGCCACGTCAGTAATTTCTAACGTGACAGGCTCAATTGAACGCAATTGAAAAAAATTAATAGTTCAATCATCTAATTGAAAAACTTTAAAGGTCAATCAGCGAAATGGAATATGGCTATAGTTTAGGATAGTAAATTATATTTAAGCCTAAAATAAACTAAGGCTACAGAAATTAAAGTCAAATAATAATACTTCAATGGAAAAACAGATTGGAAAACATAGAAAATAGAATAAAAAGCTAAGACAATTATATTGATACTTCAAAGCTGCCAGACTTCCGTTCCAAACAAAGAAAATAAGAAAATCTCTATGCTCTCGCGGAAAACAGAGGAAAATAAAAATAAAAAATGGTACCCCTCTCTCTAAAACAAGAGACCTATTTATTGGAAAAAATAAATTGTAACCTAATATTAATACATTGAACTTGGTCTTCTTTTTGCTCTCTTATCTCTTTATCTTCAACTTGATTTCAATTTCTTCGTGATAATCCTCCAAGAGTCCCATGTTATCTTTAAAACTGGATAGTAATCCTTTATTTGCTCCCCAAGATAAACAAAATAAATCTTACAAAACCAAATAAAATGTATTAGTTAAATAAAATAAACATATAAAATAAAAAATATGGGAATATTAAAATGTATAAAAATTGTGTATATCAATACTTACCGCATCACAACTCAATTACTTCGATCATATATTGAAGTGAAAGTCATAGTGCCATATGTCATGTTATTGTTGCTTGATGACAAAGAATCATTCTGCCTCGCCAAGCTAGCAGATGATGCATGCGATGCAATTTTCTTTCCTGATAGCTCAGAAAGTAGGCCTGGACCGGATATATTCTTCTCATCGACATCCATCTCACCGGTTAGCATCTTCACTACAGTAGACATGGATGGCCGAATCTTTGGAGTGTCCTGCGTACAAAGAAAAGCAATTTGTATGTATTTGCTAGCCTCGTCCACGTTAAAATGCCCTTTCAATGACGAGTCCACCAATCCCACTGGATCCCCTTTCTTGTATAATTCCCATGCCTGAGAGATAAAAAAGAGTTCATGCTACATCACAATGACTGCCTTGGTGATCATAGAAAATTAAGAGAGAGAGAGAGACAGATTTTTATGCTAACCACCTTAAGGATTCTGAATAATTCATTGAGTACAAGTTTAACTTTTGATAATTTGCCTGAAGAATGAGACTAGGTTTTGCAAAGGAATAGGAATAGATATGCTATGTTAGTTTTAAATCTAAACCCAATTTACATAGCATTTTTTTTTTTTGCTAAATTTAAAATAAAACTAGCAATTTGATTTATCACATGTTTAACTCAATTTAACTGTCTCCATGACACAGAAATATATTTATGCATCCAAAAAATGGGAAATTGTGCTTCAAACAAGTTGTATATCGGGTACACAGTCACACTCCAAGAGATTCTTTGGGATAAAAACCATGTTATGTTGAAGTCTTTCAACAAGAACAACAAATTTAACTGTCCATGTTTTTTTTCCTATCAACTATTTGAAGCTGGCTAAGAGGGGTTAACCTGATCTATACCAGAGTGAATATGATCTCCACCAGACATACCTAACGCTTTAGCTAGTATACGAAAGTGCATACCATGATTCTTCTGTCTATCAATAATTGTGATGAGAAGAAATACTGATTAATCAGCCCTACTTAGAACTCAGTACAATGATTCAACCATAAAGGTCAAGGAGGAAATTTCTAAATTGAGGAATTCCATACCCTTTCAAGAAGATACTTTTCTCCGATAGGTAAGCGGTTGTTCTTGTTGCGTCTTCCACAAACAATTTCCAAGAGCAGAATACCAAAACTATAAACATCCGCCTTCCTGGTCAACCGCCCTTGTATTGCATACTCTGGGGCCAGATAGCCTCTACAAGGACCAAATAACATACAGGGATCCCATTACAAAACCACATCTGGAAGAAAACCAATTTTAAAAATAAAGAAGAAAAACAGAGACATCTATTATTGGTTTCAGGAAAGGCAGCACTAAACCTATGCCGCTATGCCTTTTAGTTACAGGTCGTAGAGGCCCAAGAACAGCTAGATATTGCAACCAACCAACCTACCAATTTAATTGCAACAAGTAACACGCTCCAGAAAAGAGTTGGAACACCTTAACGCAAACATTGTATGCTTAATATTTTCAAGATTTTTTTTCTCTTTTAATGTGGAGCTTCCTTCTCCACCACCTACATCGCGCCCTGAGCAGGCATCATGATTCTCAGATAGTGGGGACAGGGGTTAATATCAGGTAGAGCCTTAGCAGAGATTAAATTGTGTTAGCTGATGATAGGTGCTACTTTTGCAGGAGATTAGATATCAACCAGATAGGGATATCACTATGCAAAAAGTACATGGATAAAGGGAGCCATCTAATCCTGAAAAGGATCAAGCAAGGCCCTTTGATTGGAATAAATCGAGTAGTCACTACCCTGTGAGGCTTGTGGAACTAAAGGGCATTTGTTAGGCACCATTTTCACAAAATGCTCGAGTTCCAAAATAGAAGATGGTCCTTAATTTTCACTACACATAAAATACTCAACAAATTTGTGTCCCAAAGCTTTAATTTATTCGAAACCTGATAAAATTATATAAGAAAATAAAGTTCTTTGAGAATTCTTTTCATAACGAAAGTTACAGAATTCATGAGCTTACAAAGTTCCTGCAACTCGCGTGCTAATATGCGTCAAGTGGGGAGGAAAAAGCTTGGCAAGACCAAAATCTGATATCCTGGCAGTAAGATCTTTGTCGAGGAGAACATTACTGGCTTTAATGTCTCTATGAACAATATGAGGCTGAACATCCTCATGAAGGTAAGCTAGACCCCGTGCAACCCCTATGCAAATATTAGTTCGTGTTTCCCAGCTGAATTCAATACTGCAAGGACCACCGCCTACAAATGCAAGTAATCAAAAATCACTTATACACTAAAATAGATTAAACCTTTCGTTTAAAAGCAGATTTCAAATTACCTAGTAGAGTTTGAGCAAGGCTATTATTTTCAAGGTAGCCATACACCAGGATTCTATGAACTCCTTCCACACAACAACCATACAACTTCACTAGGTTTTCATGCTCTATACCTGCGATAGTAGTCAATTCTGCCAAGAACTCCCGCACACCCTGTCTTGACTCTTCAGAAAGCACCTTTATAGCCACCAAGTTCCCAGCTCTTAGCCTCCCCTGACAATGTAACATAGTTTAATGGCAAGTGTGAACAATGATAGTGTCCGTCAATATATCTTTCATATATCAATCCAAAATCACATAATTGTGCAGATACCTTGTAAACCGAACCAAAACCTCCCTCCCCTATCTTATTAGCTGCACTAAAGTCATCGGAGGCAAGTTGCAGCTCTTTATAAGAGTAAAGTCTAGCATTCTGAATGCCTGAAACCTCTGTATTTATATAAGAAGCCATTTAGATGTTTTTACGCAAAAGTAAAGCGCAACTGGCATATGTGTAGCCTATACATAGGTAAACACAAGTATTACACCACTTGATGTGATAGAAGTCCATTTATCTATTTCACTTTAGATGTCATTAGAAGTCCTTTAAATGGTAGATTAAATTCACTTGACCATCCTAATTTCCTTTAGTTCGGTACAATATCACAAATTTCAGTCAGTTTTGACAGAAGTATTAACATTGTAAGTTGGAAAGCCATGTACCTTCCTCAATGTCAATTGTTCGCTTAGGTGGGGATGCTGCTTGTTTTCTAAAACAGACAGTAAAGCAACGCATTACACTAGTTGTCTATTTTGACTGATACTTCAATCTCATCAAAAAACCCTGCCATGTCAAATTGAATCATTAAACAGAGACATGTTTTGAAGTAATTTTACTTAAACTTGATCTTAAGCCAAAAAAGTTAAAAGGAATTTTATGTTCTTATGATAATTATTACCTTCACACACTTGAGTTTTTCATAGAGTATATACATCTCAAATAGGAGGACGGGAGAAAAAGAATAAACTTCATCACCTGAATAGCAGTAACAATAATAGTAAAAGAGACTGTAAAACCAATGACAACGAGGATGAAACAGTTATGAAGAGTTCTTTCGCTACATTAGCTTTATGCCTCAGTCACTTGCATTTTTTCTCTAGCAGACAAATAAGAAAGGTGACATGGCATTGTGTGGTAAATGGATCTTAAATCGTTCTCTGAACGTGTCTATTCCGAATATAAGATCATGCATTATTGGATCTTATATGTAAGCATTATATAATAAACACTCTCGTTCCTACATGTTGTGTCTCAACTAAGCATTCCAAAGAAGTTTATCCTCACCATACCCCATTCTATACCAAGTAGCTTATTTCCATTCACACTTTCGTCATCCTCTTTTCAAGGAACATACTATCATCTTAATCATTAGTAATTGTAAGTACGTCAAGTAGGCAAGTTCTGACTGCGAAAGCATGACACCACAGCCAATGCCCAGTGAAATTTGTTTAGTGACAAACATTCAAACATCTCGCCCCACCCCAACTCACAAACCATCATTAGCCCCAATCATTGATGCGGGACAAAATACTTACATTTTTGTATTTTAGATTTTATTCAATTACGGTGGAAGATATGATGTTTTATTCTATCTAATTGTAATTTTCAGGTTCATAGTTAGGATTTTCTAGCCTTAAATTAAGCTTGTTTAGACATGAATAAGGGACTTTAAGTTGGTATATCAATTAGTGATATTTTTGGTGTGATTTTAGGGATTTTAATTATGTATTTAATTTCTAGTCGACTTTACTTTTCAAATGTAATCCTCCCTTATTATAAAAGGGTATTCAATATGCAATGGAAGAGAACTTTCTAGGATTATTAAATTTTATTGAGATTATTTTCTCTCTTCTCTTCTTGTGGATTCAAGAACCTTGTGAATTCAAGGAACCCTCGTGGATTCGAGGTTTATCAGTTGGTCAACCTAGAACGATATCTAGGCCTACTACGGGTATTCCGTCCTGTGTCAGTTGGTTTCAGAGCTTGTTAGTATCCTGGTATTACATCGCATAAATCTTAGGATTTTTTTTGGAAGAAACCGAAAACCCTAGTTATTTTTCAAAAAAAAAGAAGGAAAAGTAGGGCTTCAGTTTTTAAATCTCAACCGTCGTCTTCTACCAAAAAAAAAAATCATCAGTGTCCTTCGCCTTTCCAATCAACTGTTACAAAGGTAAATTGTTCTGCATGAAATTTTTACTAATTTGTTTGGCGTCAATTGAAATCTGATAGCATCAATAGCAACCCAATATAGGCCAATTACCTTTTAGATCTTTCATTAAGGTCTTCCTATGCTTTGCCATATCAATTGTTATGTATCACTTCTAATTCAATTGGGTTTAATAAATACCAATAAGCCATGGGCTTTAATTGATTATCATTTGGCTCCACAAATTTCACATATCTTGATCAGTCCATGCATTATGTATTAAGGAAGCCATGCTTTGATTTTATAATCTAGTCATAATATTCCTTATTACTCTTTAGTAACCCATCCCTACAAAAGTTGTTTTTATTTTGGTAGAATTAAACCCTTAAATATGGTGTTAGACATTTTCCTTCCACGACTTCTTCAACAAAATGATATGAGACCCACATTTGTGTTCCATACACATGTTTATTGCAAGTCAAAAACATGTAAACTTATTGTTAATAGAGACAGTGAGTTTGACATAGTTTCTTTTAAGCTTGTGCAAAAATTAAATCTCCAGCTTGAACCACTTCCTTATCCTTATGAGTAGGGGCGACAATTTTCGACATGACACGATAACATGACATGAACACGATTCATAAACGGATTGGTGTCATAAACACGCGTCATAAACAGGTTCGTGTCATAAACACTATCTTAAACACGTATCAATTTTTGACACGGACACGATTCATAAACGGGTTCGTATTATAAACATGTATATACACAAGTTTCGACACGATACGGATTCGCCTATTGCCACCCGTACTTATGAGATTCCTTGGGTAAATAATACATCACTTACAGTTACACATTCATGTGTTGGTTCGCTCGCGTTTGGAAAATATAAAATTTTTGTGAGTTGTGATGTTTTGCCTATGGATGTTTCGGATATTTTGTTGGGTCAATTGTGGATGAATTATTTTCATAGTGAATATTTTGAAGTTGACAATGTTTATAGTTTTACTTATGGAAAGAAATGAATATGTTTGCTTCCTCGCCTATACAAAAGACACTCTATTGAGATATCTTCAACACTAAAAATTGAAGTCGAGGAGTACATGATTGAAGGTCGTGAACAAGTTGAGTATATGATCGTTGTTTGTGAGCTTGAGAAGCTTATTGATATGCCACAGGTTGAAGAAAAGTCATGTTTAGATGTTCAAGAAGATCATGAATTGGCAGAGATCGTGGATGGTTCACCACAGCCTAGAGATGAGGATAACACAACAACAAAAAATTGGTCATGAGATTGATCATGTTCATGTGTTCGACAAGAAGGAAAAGTTTGATTTTGTCATTCCAAATAATATATGAAGTGCAGGTTAACATGAAGTTGTTGATATTTTCTTATCTATTTCCAGAATTATTCTTTGAGAAGCAACAACACGCAACTTTAGTCCAACGAAGATTGATGCACAACTCTTGGTTTTTAATACTTAATTGTTTCAAAATTCAAGGCCGAATTTTCTCTAAGGAAGGGAAAATGATGCGGGACAAATTGCTTATATTTTTGTATTTTAGATTTATTTCAATTACGGTGGAAGATATGATGTTTTATTCTATCTAATTGTAGCTTTCAGATTAGTAGTTAGGATTTTCTAGCCTTAAATTAAGCTTGTTTAGGCATGAATAAGGGACTTTAAGTTGGTATACCAATTATTGATATTTTAGGCGTGATTTTAGGGATTTTAATTATGCATTTAATTTCTAGTTGACTTTATTTTTCAAATGTAATCCTCCCTTATTATAAAAGGGTATTCAATATACAATGGAAGAGAACTTTTGGGGATTATTAAATTTTATTGAGATTATTTTTTCTCTTCTTGTGGATTCAAGAACCCCTTGTGGATTCCAGGAATCCTCGTGGATTCGAGGTTTATCAATTCTTCAACCTAGAACGATATCTAGGCCTACCATGAGTATTCCGTCCCGCGTCACTCACACGCCATTGTTACTGAACCAAAATAGAAGAGAAATTAAGTAAAGCTTATGACAATTTACTATTGTTTCAACAAAGATTAGCGAAGGAACATTATGAAGAACAAATTAGGAAATTAGAATGTCATATCCAGCACAAATCACTCGAGCTATGTTACATGTCTTTTATTGGTGCATTACAGATGCCTTGAATGATATTGGAACATACAAATACGAGTGAAAGGTTAATTTCATGATAACTTTGTGTCATGCCCAGTATACAAGCCTACAAGGCTCTCGCAAGTAGCAGGGCCAATGAGGGTCACAGTTTCCGGTGACCAAGTATCCAACATGTTAGATCATTGCACTAAGCACGACCTTCACAATAGAAAAAAAAAAAAACACTTTACTTACATAAAAACGGGTAATTCACAAAACCCCTCAAAGCAATCGATGCCTTAATTTCTCAAAGAAACATAAGAATCTGAGAAACACCAGCAAAATAATAACTATACGAACAATGCCAGTGAATCTACTCAACTAATATAATCTACAAGTTGTGTCTATCTTAATTTTTGTGTTCTTTATCCTAAATATATGAAAATGAGGTGAACAGGAAACTCAAATTTAAGAGGTTGTTTATGCAAAGCAAAACAAAATTGGATATTTTGATCTGAAAACACTAATTCAAAACAAACCCATCAATCAGAATCAACTATAGAACTACTTCAATCATTCAAATTCCATAAATTAAAAAAGTATATAAAAAAAATGGAAGACCACAAAGGGTTCAAAGAAACCCAGGAAAAGAAAAGCAGCTCACCTTGTATGCTATGTGGGTGCGGGAGGAGAGAGAGTATGTGTGTATATGTATGTTTGGATGTTGTAAGAGATATACTGAAGAATTTCCCTACTCTTTGCTGGGTAGGAGAGAGAGTAGAGACCATGGGAATTCAGGTCTTCCTTGTATTGCATAGCATTCATTGCTGGTCACCCGTTACTTGTCGAGTCAAAACACGCAGATGACCAAATACCATTCCCTCATTTTCACAAAATAAAATCTCATTTCCAAAATTTAAAAATAGCAGACTTTTAATCCATATTTATCCTTAAAATGAGAACGTTAAATTAATGGGAGGACATAATAATAAAAAATTAAGATAATAAATTTAAATATATTTTATATTATTATTAAAAAAAATTGCCGTAAAATAAAATAAAGATAATAAATATTAAATTTAATAATAACGACATAATAATAAAATTACCACCAAAACAATTAAAACTTTTTAAAAAGAAAATTTTGAATGGAGTGGGGGTATTTTGTCGATTCTGACCAGGGTTATAAACAAATTGATTGGTTGGTTGGTTTTGTTGAAATGGGATTATGGAGATGAGATGATCAGTAGACTTGAGTTTTAAAAGTCAACTTGACTTATTATTTGGACCAAATCCAATTTACAATCGTAATCCTATTTGGAATTTTTTACAAGTTCTTTTTATGTTTCCTATGAAATAAGTCATATATTTTGTCTAATATAATATACTAGCGGTAACCCGTGCCTCCGGCACTAAGATTATTTTTTTGGTGAAGAAGAAAAAGGTAGAAGAAGAGGAAATAAAGAAGGAGAAATAATGAATGGTCAGATTTATGCCAAATTTTGAACGGCTCAGATGATTTATTAGATGAGCGGGAAATTCAAAATCATTTGTATTTTGTTATATAGATGTAGCATACTTGTCAGGTGATGTGTGCAATTGTTGCGAGTAATATATAGAATATAATATATACATTTGGTTAAATTTAAAGGATAAAGTTGGAAAAAATAAATAAATAAATTAAAAATGATAAAATTGTAATATAGTCAAACTTACAAAAGAAATTCTGTGACACAGTCCATACCTCTGTATTATATTATACCTTTGCCTTTATATAATATATAACTATGGGGTCACATTTAGTTATTGATTTGGAGAAGAAGGATTGTTGACTGTCTTTAGTTACCTAATTTTTTATTAAACAGGAATTTAATGGCAATTTAGTAGAATCTTGGAACCGAGGCTCCTACTAGGCTACTACATTGAGCGACATCATCAAATACATTTCACAATTCTACTACTACAACATGATAATCATTCACCAAAGATTATTTTCTTTTTTCTTTTTTTTTTGCACTCCTTTGCATAAAAAAAAAATGTTTCAAAGTAACTAGATATACCTTTCGCTAGTGGATTCATTTGATTTGAATATTCTAAAAAGTAAAAAAAAAAATCTAATTATCTAATTAGACCAATGTTAACGCTATAATGATTCCACGATGTTGTCGTCGGATAAACGTCACATGTACAATGATAACAAACCGATGACCCGCATGGCCGTTGCCACCTGGAGGACCTTCTGCTGTAAGAATTACTATAGACATTTAAAGACATTAATAATATATGAAGGATATTATATTCCGGAGAATGTGTGAACTCAAAAGAGTCTTACTTTTGTTCCATATATTTATGGAGGGAGAGAGAGAGCCACTTGGGCTTGGTAACGGTTGGCCGTAAATATAATACATTTGGCTGGTCCAAATAATAATATTCCTTAATTCTATTACCCAAATTCACCAAAAATTACTTTTTTTCATTCTAAAAATATGAGTGCCCTCTTAACATACAATGTTTTTAAATTTATTATTGCAATTTTTTTACATATTAATAATTGAAATTTAACTTGCACTAAATATCATTCATCTTCTTTTTTTTGAACTCTTACAAGGCCAAGTTCTTGTATACCACCAAGAGCCTTTCAAAAATCAAATGAAATGGTCACGTGACCCAAATATTGGAATCACAAATTATTTTGTCTTGTTTGTCATTTTATCGGTGGCAGTCTTTTTTGGGACATGATGACATATATATATATATATATATATATATATATATATATATATATATATTGATGGACCTAATACAGTCACGGGTCATTTTCCATATTAGTGAATGACTGACTAGTTAGCAGCCATTCGGACTTCATGGCATAAAATTACTTATAATCACGGTCACAAACACCAGATGTCCCAAAGGAAAGCTTAACATCTATACATAGAATAGACAAATTAAGAGACAATAATTCAATAACCATAACATAGGGGCATCAAAAAAATTATGATGGAACACAACCACAAGCTTTCAGAATCAGCTGAGCCATGAGCCAAAACATGATCAAGCCCAAACTGCAACATATGGGGTACCAGTAATCTGTTCAAGGCCCCTAAGTAGACCTTTTACATATGTTCTCTTCTTCTTTTTTTTGAAAAAAAAAAAAAATCAAGCATAACCATATCTATAATAATCTGTCACACAAACTAAAGAGCACATTATCTTGCAGAGAATTAAAACACCTTGCCATTACAAATCATGCAGTTCCCTCATCTGCAATTTTGCATCAATGTTGAACCAAAAGTAACATTATGCTTTACAAAACCAACACAAAGAAAAGTTGAATACCCACTCCTTCCATTATAAAATTAGAGACATATTTTTTAAAGGATGGCTTTTAAGAAAAAAAATTATTATATTCCAAACTTACCCTCATCATTAACGGAAAATGTAGTAGTTGCGGCATGATAGTATTCAATTGTCTAAAAATAAAGTAATGGCATGTGATGAACTTTATGTCAATTTATAATCTCTAATATTGGAACTGCTTGCCTATTGATCAGTTTGGTGGAGGAGGTATGGCATATCTCTTTTCAGGCATGTCCTGGTTCTGCTCCAGGTTTCCACCAGTCATGTTTGGAGCATATCTGTTCAGCCAACTCTCAGCTTGGACCAGTTCTAAAGCATTCCTCCATAATTTGGCCGAATCCTCAACTCAGCTCAACTATGCCTTAATCCCAAACTAGTTGGCATTGGCCTAGTTTGGTCCAATTCTGTGCTGGAAAGTTGGCATGCTATTGGGAGGCGCTCCTCGCGTGTTACTGGACTGGAACCATTCCTTCCATGTTTGGTAAAGGAGGATCCATGTTGATTGAGCCTGCATTGTAGTTTGGAGGCAATTCTCCCTTGTTACTGAGCTGCATTCCTTTTGTGGTGGGTGTTCCGGGGTTCTGCATACTGTTATTAGCCATTCGATTCAGTAATCAGTTCCAAATTCCAAAGCACTCAAATTGAAAGCCAAACACTACAAAGTACAACCTTTAGTAAATGCCATTGTACTTTACATGAACTAGCACATATTGATGAGCACCTTTAACTTAATAAAATAAAGTGATTGACCAACCAATAACTGAACATTATGTGATAGAAAAAGTTTGTGACAGAAAAGTCCACCATGTTTTCAGTAAACATCACTGTGTATAAGATAACCAAGTGGTGTTGATAATCATCTGTATCTTATCTTTATTGAATAACATGACCAACAGATGAGCAGAACATCACCAACACTACTATTCATTATAAGTATACAAAATATACTTATTATTTAGTTTTATAGGTTCCATTACATCTTCTCTCCCATGTTCCATAACAAGGAATGTGATCACTATGATTAGATAAGTTGGACATAAAGAAGCTTGAACCACAATCAAAATTGGCTTTGGGTCTATTGATTGGTGACTTATATTATCTCAGTTGACAAAATGGTATAAATTTAACTAAAAAAGGTGGATATACTAAATAATCACTTAAAAACAGCAATGAATTAAAGAAATGTAGGCATACCATATCACATATCAAGTCGTTCGGTTGTATATTGATGAGAAGGTGATAGTGCCATATGTCATGGTTCTGTCGCTTGACGAAGAATCATCCTGCTTCTGTGAGCCAGCAGATGATGATAGTGGAGAAATTAGGCCTGGTTTCGATATCATCTTCTCATCCACTTCCATCTCACCTGTTAACATCCTCACTACGGTGGACATGGATGGCCGTAGCTTTGGCATTTCTTGGGTGCAAAGAAAACAAATTTTTATGTACTTGCTAGCCTCCTCCATGTCCAAGTCCCCTTCCAATGATGCGTCCATCAGTTCCTCCAGCTTGCCTCTATTGTATAATTCCCATGCCTGAAAAAAAGTGTTCATGCTATATATCACAAATATGGCTTTAGTGAGTAAAGAAATAAAGATATAGAGAGACTTTTGTGCTATAATCACACTTGAGGCCGGATTCTGAAAAAACTTACTTACATAGCACAATATACATGATTTATATAACAAATATGTTATGTTACTTGTAGTTTTAATCATTTGCCTGAAGAATGAGACTTGTTAACTGTAAAGAATTCCTTACCCATACAAGAAGATTCTTTTCTTCATCAGGTAACTGGTTATTCCTGTTGCGTCTTCCACAAACAATTTCCAAGAGGAGAACACCAAAACTATAAATATCTGCTTTTCGGGTTAACTGCCTTCGTAGTGCATACTCCGGGGCCAAATAGCCTCTACAATGACCAATGACCATATGCATACCATACAGGAATCCCATTACTCGAGGGAAAAATTATAATAAAATGAAAATTATGAACGAAGAAAAATATAGACAGCCCTTTACAGGCACTCTGCTGCTCGGATAGTGGGGTTTGTTAATCACAGACAGAACCATTAGGATATATATTACATTGTGCTACCAGAGGAACAGGTGCTTCTTATACAGGAGATAAGACCTCGACAATAAATGGATGCCACCTTGAAAAAGTAACACAAAGAGAGACATCTAGTCCGGGAAAGTTGTCAATAAAGAGAAGCCTCTTAATTGGAATTAATTGAGTAGTAAACTACCCTGTGAGGCATGCAAAAAAGTAACCAATTTCTTCTAAGCACCACGTTAAGAAAATGCCTGAGTTCCATTAATATGTGTCCACTACTGAAAGTTATCCAAGATTTTATTTAAAATAGTTATTTGAAAATTGGTTCCATATGGAAATTACAGAATCAGAAATAATGAACTTACAAAGTTCCTGCAACACGCGTGCTAATATGAGTCATGTTGGGCGGAAAAAGCTTTGCAATACCAAAATCTGAAATCTTGGCGTTAAGGTCTTTGTCTAGGAGAATATTACTAGCTTTAATATCTCTGTGAACTATATGAGGCTCGATATCCTCGTGAAGAAATGCTAGACCCCGTGCAACCCCTGAGCAAATTTTAGTCCTTATTTTCCAGCTAAACTGAATACTACAATGGCCACTACCTACAAGTAGAAGTAATTAAAAAAAAAAAAAATTAAGACGCTAAAATGGATTACATGTTCAAAGTAAAATCAGGATGTGAATTACCTAACAAAGTTCGAGCAAGGCTATTATTTTCAAGGTAACCATACACCAGGATTCTATGAGCTCCTTCCGCACAACAACCATACAGCTTAACTAGGTTATCATGTTCTATAACTGAGATGGTAGTTATCTCTGTCATGAACTCCTGTACACCCTGACTTGAGTTTGCAGAAAGCACCTTTATAGCCAACAAGGTGCCATCTTTTAGCTTCCCCTGACATTTAAATTAGTTTAGAATGTGAACAATGATGGTATTAAACAAATACATCTTTAAATATCAATAAAAAATAATAAAATGTACAGTTACCTTGTAAACGGAACCAAAACCTCCCTCGCCAATTTTATTAGCTGCACTAAAGCCATCAGTGGCAATTCGAAGCTCTTTATAAGAGTACAATCTGATGTTCTGAATGTTTGAAATCTCTGTAATTATATAAATAAAAGCCACTTAGATGTATTTACACCAAAGTAAGCATAGCTGGCATATTTGTTGTCTAATACGCAAGTCAATGCATGTTCTTGCTCAAACAGATGCGACAGAAGTCCATATAATTACTTCTCCACCAACTGAAATGGAAGTTCCTGGTTTAATTCACTTTACCATATATCGGTTAACTTATGACAAAAATCGCAAAACAATTTTGAGTGTAAGTTGGAAATCCACGTACCTTCATCGATTTCTGTAGTTCCCTCAGTTGGGGAAGCTGCCTTTTTACTAAAACATACAGTAAAGCAAGCCATTACAGCCACTGTCTAAGTTGACTGATAATTCAACACATCAAGCCCCTGTCATGTCGAGTTGAACATCAAAACAAAACATGTTAACAAGTGATTTCACTAGAACTTGATCTTAGCCAAACAACATAAAATTCATAGAAGTGTTACTATACTGATAATTATTATCTTACCAAACTGAATAGTAGTAGTGACTGTAACAATAAGGGCAATATAGAAGACTATTATATGAAGAGTTTTACTGCTAATTTTAATGGACACAGTTACTGGCCTTTACTTTCTAGCAGACAAATACGAAAAGGAGACCTTAACCTTGTGTCGTAAAAAGTAAAAAATATATCTCTAGTTTTGGAACGGATGGAGTAAAAAAAAAGGAATCAGTACAAAAAGAGGGGGAATAAAAGGTACACTAATATGCCGGCTTTGGGTGCAGATACAAGTTGAGATTTGAGACTAGAGCTATGAGAAATTTTCTTCAATTTCACCAGTAATATTTATAGCACACTTTGAGCAGCAACAAAAATGCATCCTAATTATTTGGTGAATATATGCACATCAAGTAGCCAGCAAAAATTGTCAGCCTACAAAAGCGTCAAAATCTAAAAGTGCTATACAAATTCTCAAACATTTCACCCCAGAAACAGAAACTAACCCTCCCTCCCCCACAAGAACCCAACCAAAATATAAACAATAAATAATGAAAAAAATAAATAAAAATCTTATGACATTTTTCTGTTATCTCAGAAAAAAAAAATAGCATGGGAGCATTTCGAAGATCCAAAATTAGGAAATTAGAAATCCACATCCAACACAAATCACCGAAATCTTAGATTACCGGAGCATAAAAATAGCTGTAAATTTCACGGCAGCAAGAAGTTGCATATACTAAAATTTGCTAATTTGGCAAAAACCCTTATATTAAATGCCCACCTCAATTTATATTCCAAAGAAAACAAACTAAGAGGATGCATAATTGTGCAAAAGAATACAAATTTACCTGGAGTTTGACTTGAAAGAGAAAAAAGAAGTGGGCGAACTCAGAAGCCTAATGAGAGATAAATATATGGTTAGTAACTCCCTTGAACTTATAAACTCACCAAAAACAGAAAAATTTAACTTCATCCTACAAGAATAATCAAAAATACCTCTGCAGGTGAAGCACAAGAAGAAAATAAAAAATTAAAAAAATACAGATTTGTGCATCCAAGGGTTCACTACAGGACGAAAGGATGAATGAGTCAGGGCAGTGGTGGTGTGACAGAATATAGTTTATTAGTTTAAGATAAATTTCAACCTTCTTAAAAAATACTAATAAGCAATCTATGACTCTAGCACTACTTCAACTCTGACTCGTCCAAAGATTCCAAATTAAATATTAACAACAGAGAATGTAACAACCCTTCTTTCCCCCTTATAAAACAATGCACCAAATTCCCTCTAACCACCAAGTTTTTTTCCTTTTGTTTTCGTGTTTCTACTTTCTGTTAGCTATAACCAAGTTGTTATTTCGGGGTTCCTGATAAATAAAATGACACTGAATTAAGTTAGAAAAGCAGCAAGAATTGCATAATGAATTTTATTTTATTTTATTTTTAAAAGATAATAAATGGTGGGAGACTGTTTCAATTGATTCTGAGATGGGTACTTGAACTGGGTTTCCAAATATGTAGTCCAATTTTTTACTCTATAAATCTTAGGTTTAGAAACTTGTTGTGATTTCATGGATTGAAAAATGACTTTTCCCTAATTCTAGTCAATTAATGTCTGATTTTGTCCTAACTTTTACTCTTCTTGGAGCTAGCTTGTTTGCTAAGGTTACCCGTATCTTATTCCTCAAGCCTTGTGTCTAGTGAAAGAGATCCCACTTTCACAATAATTTCATATGATATTGCCCATAAAATGTAGTAGATAAACTATATGCTATTAATATGAAAATGGACCAAACGAACTAAAAACAAGAAGAAACTCAAGTACTTCCGACCAGTGGTCTAAAAAAGCATGAATTCAAAAGAATACCCATGATTCAGAAACATTAATCCAAGCATCCAACTAATTGAACCTTTTAAACATAAAAAATTAATTAACACTGTACAATGGAAAACCGAAAAAGAAAAGGCAAAAAAGAAGCCCACCTTGTTATGCTATGGCCTATGCTATGCTATGTCAATGGAGGGAAGAGAGAGAGAGAGAGACTGAATTTGAATATTACGAGAAAGAAAGGAAATAAAAAAATAAAAAATTCTTCAGCAAATCCTAACGTACGTAGCAAGTAATAATAATACACTAAACAAATCCTAGAAAATCATAATGCTAGATTGCTTCAGCTCCTCTTCAAATTATTTTAGTATTTTGACTTTCTTGTTTCTAGGGTGAGATAGAAAGGTTGAATGACATTTTTGTCCCTTCAAATTGTCTCCCACTTTTAAAGTCGTCCCTAAATGTTATTTTTCGCCAATTAAGTCCTTAAAAGTGACTTTTTTGGTGTTTCTATTCTTTTTATCCGATTTGACCCCAACCCGACCCATTTTTACCAAATTTTGACTCAACCCGACCTAGTTTAACCCAATTGACACCAATTATTTTTTTAAAAAAACAAATTTAAAAGTTTTAAAATTATTGTAAAAGTAATATTGTATTTTAAAATATTAAAAATAATTATTATTTCAAATATTTTTAAAAATAGTTATTGTTTTCACAAAAAAATATTAGAAACTTTATTTTTTCATAAAATAAGTAATGTTTCATAAAATATAGATTCAAAAAAATTAAATAATAAAATAAAACTTTATTTTCAAAAAAAAAAGTAGATATTTTTTCATTTTTTATGTAAAACAATATTTAAAAAAAAAATTTATGTCTTTACCATTATTATATGTATTATTAATATTAGAAATTTTAAAAACAAAAACTAAAAGTAGAAATTAAAATACAAAAAAACTATGAAAGATAAATAAAAAAAATGATTCAATTTTTTAAAAAAAAGAAATTATAAATTTTTAAAATTAATTATTAGTTTTTGAAAACAAAACTAGAAAATTTTTCATTTTTTAAAAAAATGAGTAAAGTTTTATAAAATATAGATTCAAAAAAATAAAACTTTAATTTCAGAAAAAAAATAGAATTTTTTTTTTTAAATGAGTAAAATTTCATAAAATATTGATTCAAAAAAAGTAAAACAAAACAACTTAATTTTCATAAAACAAAATTAGAATTTTTTATTATTTTAAAAATAATATTTTATTTTAAAATATTAAAAATAAATTTTATTTTAAAATTTAGAAATACTAATTATTTTTAAAATAATTTTAAATCTTTTTAGTTTTTTCCTGAAAAATAATAAGTATATTTAAAACTTTTTAAAAATAATATTTTATTTTAAAATATTAAAAATTATTATTATTTTAAAAATAATATTTTATTTTAAAATACTAAAAATAATATTTTATTTTAAAATAATTTTATAATAATAATTATTTTTAAAATAATTTTAAAACCTTTAGCTTTTTTAAAAAAAATAATTGGTGTCAATCGGGTTAGGCTGGGTCAAAATTTGATCAGAATGGGTCGGGTTGGGTCAAAAAATGTCAATTTAAGGACCTAATTGGCGAAAAATGAACTTTATGGACGACTTTAAATGTGGGGGACAACTTGGAGGGACAGAAGTGTCATTCAGCCAGATAGAAATTAATTAGCCTCCATTTTAGAACCGCTACAGAGCACTCCTTTTAGATTTTCCCTTTTTGTGGGACTTGATTTTGTTTTCTCCGTTTGGGAGAATTTTTTTTTCATGCATGAATTATTGAAGATAAATTATTCAGATTTAAATGTTGTGCTTTCATGGCAACTAGTTGATACACTTCACGGCACGCTTGCTAATTAATTTTCGTTTATTATAGTTCTTTCATATTTTATTACATATTACAATTTTAATATATTTTAATCTTTTTGAATTTTTGATAAAAAAAAAAGTTAGAGATTAATTAAATACTCACAAGACAAAATTTGTAGACCAAATAATATTACGTACTTAATAAATGAGTTTCCAAATTCCAAGTAGGGATTAAACAAATAAGTATAAATTTGGTAGGCATAAATTTGTAAACAAATTGTGCCAAATTGAATCAAAACCCGAGGCTTCTTTAGATAAATAACTCGAGCTAAAGCTCAAACAAACAGCTTTCTACTGGACTAGTGGGGGCTTGACCTTCAGTGGGTCAATCCGATTAAATGACATTTATATATCATTAAATACATATACATTATGAGAAATCACTCAAATTTTCACACACAAATAATATATCATTCGTTTTACTACCAGGAAAAATAAAGCTTTGTATGCTGGCTCCAAGTACGTTAAACCAGCAGTATCTTTTGTTGCAGCTCTAAAGCTTTATTGCGGCCAAACAGTTTCTCCACTATTGCCAGAGAAAATTCCAAGGCAGATCCTGGCCCTTTGCTAGTTATGACATTGCCATCGACCACAGTCCTATGTTCACACATACTTTGATCCGACAGTTGTTCGCGCATTGGGGGAAACGAGGTGGCCTTCTTACCCTGCAAAACATATTTGTCAACAAAATATAACCATACATAGAAAACCTCAAGTGCACAAATTTTCATTTAATTATAAGGCACAAGCAGATCTTCTGACAATATAGCAGCTGCTATAGTAAATAGTTTAAGAAATATTTAAGCATGTATCCCATTAATACACGTGCGAGGAAAATTTATGGTGTTTTTTCTCCTGCAGGTTTTCTTTCCAATTAGAAGCTTTTGAATGGGACGGAACCCACAAAAAAGGCAAGAAATCGACAGTAATTCTTAAAAGCAACTCAAATAGTATATGCAGTAAAAGGTTGCGTTAAGTAGTTTAAGACTTGCAGACATGGTAAAATACGATACCTTGAGTAAGCCGTGGGGCTCCAGAGCATAACCAGGGGATGCACAAATAGCTCCATAAGGTTTGTTTGATTCCTTCTGTTTCTTCAGCAGTTCAACTAGAGTTTCTGTGCTTGCGAACTTTTTAGCACCAGGAAGTCCACCCTGGATATATTCCAAATCTTTATTCAGATCAGTAGATGTGTCAATAAATACTACTCTGCATTAAGATAGCTATCAGACTTACCGGCAATACAATCAAGTCATATGAAAATTTGGCAGCCTCATCAATGAGCATGTCTGCTACTATATTCACTTTTCGTCTAGCCGAAATTACCAGAGTATCTTCTACAGATGCCACTGTAACCTCAGCTTTTGCTCGCCGCAGAACATTAATGATCGAAACAGCTTCCATTTCCTCTGAGTCATTAGCAATAGGTACAAGAACCTGTATAAGAAGAAATCACTTGCGTAGTTCAGCAACCAATTTTACCAGTTCAGTACAAGTATATGAATACATTTATGTACGAAAACAAGTTATCTGCACTATTTCTTCAAAGGTGTTCTAAACACTAGCGGACAGATAAATGGAATTTTCTTTTCTTGTTTCTAGACTAGTTAAAATAACATTAATGGAATGGATGGCGATAATGCAAACAGACATTGGATATATGATTTTAATTTTGTAATGCATCATCAGAAAAAGGAATAGGAGAAGAAATTGGAGAAGTTCATAGTTGCCCAGGAGTCATATTACATATATGGTACTCCAGTAAAATTATCATCGTGAAACCCCTATGTTGTTTTTTTTGTGTGTGTGTGTGTGTGTTGTGTCATCAAATGGACAGAAGTAAACAGATTCAACAAAAAGATAAGGCTGAAAACAAAAGTAAAAAAGCATAGCAATTAGTTACCAAGAAATACATCTCACCCAAATCTTACCTTGGGACAATCATTAAATGTCCAGTCAATTGGATTTAGCTCAGCCAAAGTATATTCCTCTCCAGGATTGGGACGCATAACCTGAGAAAAAGATAATAGCAATGTGTATGAGTTTCTCTTGATAGAAGGAAAAAAGAAACGCTAAATCAAACAAGAATATATAACAGCAAGACGTCCTGAACTTATACACACGCTAGCAACTCTGCAATTACGTATAATAGACATTCTTGTAACAGTTAAGTTCCAACCTACTTACATCATAGGATAACAACACAGCACTACAAAAATAAAAACATACCAGAGGACCTTTAACTTCATCAGCTTTTTCTTTCCCGAATAATCGCTCAACTAATACAAGAGCGAATTCCATAGTAGTGCCAGGTCCACGACTAGTTACAACGTTGCCATCCTGCACGACTCGTGATTCCACAGAAGATGCAAAAGACGACAACTGCTCCGTAAATAATGGGTGACCAGTTGCCTGTCAAAAAGCAAGAATATCAGCAACTACAAACCTGATAAAGCAATAACAACTCTACATATAGCATGCAACTGGAAAATGGAAAAAGATGAATATAGTAATTAGTAAGTTATTACTTTCAACCCCTTCAGCAGGCCCCATGGTCCAAGAGTAACAGAAGGAGCTGCACATATTGCAGCATAAAGCCGTCCCTCTGCAGCTTGTTTTTTTACCATGCTTTCCAGAGTTGCACAATCTCTAAGATTGGCTGCACCAGGAATACCTCCCTGTACCAAATAAGTGGAAAACATATCAACACCTATTTATAGATCATATATATAAGAGAAGTACAACTGACGTGAAAAGAGACATGTACTCAACACCTATTTATTTCAGAATCAATTGCTTTATACTTCTTTAAATCTAATTTTTTTTTTTTGGGAAAACACTTATCTCACTGCAAGATTAGAGTACCCTTTTTTCGTTTTGTTTTAAATTCACATAACCTCAGTGAGAGAGTGAACAGGGAAAATGTAAGCTCCAAGCAGTAAAAGCTAAAAATTAACACAATGAAACATTCAGCAATCATCAACAACTTAGTACTTGTTGAAGTGCTTTTCCTAGTAGAAGTTCCTTCTGGCTCTATGTAGTGGTTGCACTTTATTTATCATGAAGGCAAAACATTGTCAATTACAAGCTCGTTAATTTAATATCCAGATTGACAATATGACGATATATGAGCACCACATAGCACTTTCAAAACATGCGCAACAGCGGGCAATTTGTTACAAGATTCCTTCCGTATAATACAAGTACAATTTCATCAGCAAAATCAAACTACAACATAATAACAATGACAACAGGACCGCAGGAACTCTTTTGTTTTGACCGTAAAAACACAGGACTACCACAAACTTAAATCAAGAATAAATTGTTTACAAGAATAGCCATATATGTTCTGAGTGACGTCTGACATCCATCTACTATAAATCTTGGATATATTCACCATAATCATAAGGGAGAACTTAATGCTGGAATGTTTTCTCTTAAATCCCGCGTCAACCCTCTTACGGATTGTCAAAGCCTAGAAATAGAAAATTTAGTATTTGGATAGTAAGTTGAAGTTAATTTTGTCACATTAGTGTCCTGAAGTAGAAATTAGTTTTACTTTGTTTAGCTAGTTTTAGCTATAACACTTTTAAAAAAGGAGTAACATACCAAATTATTCAAGGTTCACTCTAAATGCCCAATTACAACATGTTGAAGTGAGTTGTCTAATAAACAAGCTAACCTCGAACTACAACTTAGTTTCTTTTGAACAAAACCAAAATGCACTCCACTTGGATCCTTTGAACCCCTTCGGTTCACTGTTTAATTGTTCAATATTCCCTTCGTCCCACAAAAGAGTACCAAATTGACTTTTTTACATCAATTTGTAAAATCCTAAATACAAAATTGATATTAATTCATTTGATTTAGTTAATTCAATCATAATTATTGTAAACTATTTCTAAATACTACCAATTACAAAATTTGTTATTTTCAAAAAACTTGCATGAATCATGTTACGAATCCACTTTTTATAGGAGAGCTGGAGTGACATATAATCAACAGTTACGAAATGAACCAGAACAAAACTTTAAAAGTAAATAATGCCAACAAAGAGATATGAGTATAACAATCAAAATATTAGCCCGTGCCTCCGGCACTACGTACGAAGACGAAGGGGGAGGAGAGATTGTCGGCGCTAGAGAATGGAGGAGGCATAGGGCGAGCTCGGAAAGAGGAAGAACGGAGGAGGATCTGAGAGTGTGAGAGAGAGCAATTTTTTTTTCTTTGAAGTTAAAGAGTATATAATGGACGGTGAGATTTATACCAAACTTTGGACGGTCCTGATGGTTTATTAGGATGAGCGGAAAATTCAAAATCAGTTGTATTTTTTTAGATAGATGTAGTTGTGGGAACTACGAAGAGAGGGGAAGAAGAAAGGGGACGGGGAAGGAATAGAAATATAAATATAAAGAAGGGTCAGATTTATTCCAAATTTTGGACGGCCCCAATGATTTATTAGGATGAACGGAAAATTTTATTTTTTAAAATTCAGTTGTGTTTTGTAAGTTGTATTTTATTAGATATTGTTAGATAGATGTAGTTGTGGGAACCACACTTAAGATGACTTTGGGGGTGTTTGATAAAAATTGAATGAATCTGAATCTGAATTTGAATGAGCTGAATCTGAATCTGAATGAGCTGAATCTGAATGAAAAAAGTTGTTTGATAATTGACATATCTTAAAGATCTGAATGACATATTTTTAATATTTTACCCCTCTGAAAAAATTCAAAGTTGTTGTAAATTTATTTAATATTACATAATATAATAGTTAATATTTTTTTATTTTTTTTTTAGTTTTTTTTTAATTTTTTTACTTCATTCAGCCAACCATTCAGCCATTCAGACCAAAAATTCTGACTTAACCATTCAGCCAAAACATCTGACCGATTCAGCCATTCAGACGATTTTTTTCCAAAACAAACGCACTTAATGATTCAGCCACTTACCGATTCAGCCATTCAGACCCATTAAGTTCTAAACAAACAGCCCCTTTGGCAAAGTATTAATATAAGGTAGCTTTATCGATTCACTAATTTCGTTAAAGACATTCTATCATTTCACCATTTTATCGTGCAAAAATACGTCGTGCTTGCGTGGTTATGGGCTGCCACAATTTTCCCATATATAGAGAAAGATAGATATATTATATATATACATATATAGAGAGAGAAATATACAGGTAATGCGATGAGATCAAAGGTGGTATCAGCACAGTCAGAAATTAGGGTCTCGGCCACGATCTTCACTCCCTGAGAAGCGACAACCTGAAGCTGCTCCTCTACGGAAGCAACCGTGACATGAGCTTCAGCTCTCCGGAGTACATCAATGATCATCGCCGCCTCTACCGTCTCCGTGCCATTCGCAATCGGAACCAAAACCTGTATCCAAACACTCCAATTCAATTTTTTTATATATAAAATGGGAATGACCAGGGAATTTCAATGGAAAGCAAATTGAGTCCGTTAATTACCTTTGGAATAGCGGCCACCATATCTGAAACTGAGAAACTAAAACGCTTTGTGCGATAGAAACAAGAAGAACAAGAGGAAGAAGGAAACTACAATTTGGAAAATGAATGAATTTATATTTGTATATATTACTTTACTCCTATTACAAAAAGTGGAGAATGGGAAATGAATTTGATGTTGAGTAAGGCAGCTATTACTCATAATTAAGTATTATTTATAGTGAAGACCGAGGGAGGGAGGGAGGGAGGGAGAGTCCGACTACTACCGGGTGCGGACGCGGGTCAGCTAAGTCCAATTTGAATTCAAAGAGCTGTTAGAGTTTGACAAGCAGAATTAAATTGTAAAGGCGCCGCGGATCAAGTCTTAGCGATTAAAATTGAGATATTGTAATTTTTAAATTTTAAATTTTTTTTTTAATAAGATTCAAGTAATAATATATTTAATTATGAACTAAATTGCAAAGGCACCTATTCTTATGAGTTATTATTATTTTATTTGTCTCATAAAATAAGTCTCATTTATAAATTTATACAAGTTATTTTTAAGAAAGCCGATTCATAAAAATAGTGATTATAATACTTTAATTGACATCTAAATTTTATACATTTATGGCAAGATATAACGGTTAACATTTTAAAAATCAAGAATTTTTTCGCAATATTGTAATGTGAATCAACTTAACTATCGTAACACAATGATAAGAGAAAAAAATATGATGTTACATTATAAAAAAAAAACAATTTACGGTAACACTGTATTTACTAAAGGTCTTACATTTTTCAAATATTGATCGTTAAATTTTATAATGATCACCGTAAAATTTGATGGTTAGTTGAGCCTTATAACAACTATTTATTATAAATTACGTATTTAATTTTAATATATAATAAAAAGAAATAAATTATTAATTTAAAAAACGAAACTTACTAATAAAATTAAAATAACAAATTTAAAAAATATACTCCCTCCGTTCTATATTATTTGATCATTGTTGACTTTTTAAAGTCAACTTAATAGATTTTTAAATTCAAAATTAACATATATTCTTCTTATATATTGAATAGTAAACTATCTAAAAAGTATTACTTATTGTAAGTTTTATAATTTTAAATGAGTTATCTTAATTTTGAGTTTAAAAATATTTTAAATTAATTTTTAAAAGTCAATAATAATTAAATAAATAGAATATATATTATTTTTAGTACGCGTAGCATAAGTTGTGTTGGACCCACTAAGTAGGTATCGTAAGCCCTTACGGAAGGATTTCTAAGTCATCTGAGCTCATTGTCTTGTTCACAAAAATAGTGTCACGATCCACGCGAACTCGTGCAGTATTTGGGTAACCTAAAAATCCGTCGAATCTGTGGTCTATCTAAATTCAATTTGTGTGGGCTTGGGTTTATTAATATATTTTTATTACGTTTTATTTATTTATTATTATTATAAAAAAAATAGGTTATTTTGTTTAAGAAACAAATAGTAACACCTCTTTTTTACTTTTCTTATTTAAAAAAATAAAGAGAGAAATTCAGAACTTATCTCGTATATCATTGTGTTCTTTATTTTTTCAAGAATATTGATTAAATTAATCAATAAGTTGTTATTTTTCAACAATTTATGATTATTAATTTTTTTTTCTTATTTTTTTGACAAGCTAAGTTTATTATAATTTTAATTGTTGTTCGCCAAATCCACTCAAACTTATAAATTTTATAACGGGTTAGTACAACGAAAAACAGACCTGACTTCTAAACCTGCCCAACCTAAACCAAATATATGAGTTAGGACTGAAATTACCCCTAAAACCGTTTAACCCACCCAAGTTACACCCTTACACAAAACAAACAAATATACTAGTACTCATATATATGAATGATTTTTTTTTTATTTTGAAAAAATAAATTCTCTTTTACATTTTGTCAAAGTTTTAAAACTTTATCCAGTCACCACGTTATCGTAATTTGTTTTAGTTAATTAAATTGTGTAATTTGTTGTGTGTGTTTATTGTGTAACTTGTTTGATTTATGTTAACTGAGTAAAATTGTCCCAATTATGTAATTTATTATTTTACTTTTTTGCCCTGTTACCTCATTAAAATTATGGAGTAATTTCATTTTACACATAAGCATTCATTTGCCATGTAAGCATGTCATATCATTAATTTATGACATGGCGGTCCAATTGAACATAATTGAAAAAAAAAATCAAGAGTTCAATTACCTAATTGGAAAAATTGACTCCCACTCTTGAATTAGCAAAAAAATTAAAAATTAAAAATTAAAAGGACGATCATCAAAGTGAAAACACATGCGTATAATTATTTATCCACAAGTTGCATGAATTATTATTTGTTCAAACACACACACACACAGAGACATATATATATATATATGTGTATATGTATATATATATATATATATACACACACGTATGTATGTGTGGAAAAATCAAAATGGCCCAAATTCAACGTACTTGTAATTCTTCCTACGTTTTCAAAAAAAAATAATATTCCTTTTGTCTTAGAATGGAAGGGTCATCACTTATTCAATTTGACAAAAGTAGCGATCTTTGAACCCAGACATACAATAAATATTTAAGTGTGATACATTCTTCGAATCAGATATATTAATGAATAAGATAAGGTCGACTATATTTATTTTCATGGAGGTAGGTGGGCTTTGTGTTTCTTTCCCCCCACCCCCTTCAAATAATAGTATAATATTAATAAAATAAAATAAAAATACTTTTTGGTTTTATTAAAAAAGTCTCATTTTAATATTTTGAGGTCAATTCGTAAAATTCATAAATTAAAATTAATCTGAATTTATTTAAATATTTTAAATAAACAACAAATTTTATAATTATTTATATTTTTTAGATAAATTATTATATTCACAACTGTATGAATTAAAATTATATAAATTCATATTAATTTTTGAGATTTAATATTTCGTGAATAAAGTTATATGATATTATTTTTTATCTCTTTTTTTTCTTTATCTTTTTTCATTTTTTGGGCAACAGAGGACTTTGTAACAATTGAGATGAGTGCGACTATGTGTTTTTATGGTGCTATCAGCTTTGTCGGGTTCTGTGTTTTGGTTTTGTACATGTAGATATTCCGTCCATCGTCATGAGCTGCTAAGCTCAAATATAAGCCCTTAATTGGATAAGCGCTTATTTAGTTGCCAACTTGCTCAATTTTGATGACTCATTCAAATTAAGTTGACAATTACTTGAACTTATCACCATCCCAAGTGTGTGTGCCCAATCAATTTCAGCCTAGTGCAGGCCCAATAGACATCGGGTTATGACCCGTTCGAGTGAGGTGTATTGAGAAAATCACAACCAAAGGGATACTTTATCACCCGGGGCCTCACACACCCGCTCCTCGAGCAGTACATGTGTCAGGCGATGAAACAATTTTTTCTACAAATTTTATCTGTGCTTAATTGGACATATTGAGGGGACGAGAACAAAAACTATAAAATGAAGTCTACAAGGGTAAAGAGAGGTGAGATACATTTTTTATATTTGAAATCCACCCATACTTTTTGATACCTTATCTATTGTTTCTGTTCACTGACTTCTTGCACTAAAAGTGTCCCACAACGGCTCGATCATAGACCAAAGTGTGGACATTTTGTGCAGGTTCGAGTGAGCGAGAGACTCACGAACTGGAGACCATTCCTGAAGAATAAGTCGTCATCAATCATCTATTACTTGAGAGCCCAAACTTGATTTTCGTATTGAGTTTGAATTTATTAAAATGCACCCTTAAAACCAAACAAAAAAATATTTCAGAATACTCCAAGCATTTTAAAATTAAAATATACATATTTTTTTGAGTTAAATCTCGGGTCTAAAGCAAATAACAACGTAGAAAGACTCAATCATGTCTTAGTAGTATTATTTGAGTCATCTTGGTCCATCATATACTCACCAAAATGTCATAATTTAATACATCGTTTAAATGCTTACATGACGTCTTTGTCAGACCAAACATATAGCAACATATAATCTAAAAGATCATGACTGAAGATATTAATTTATATATATATATATATATATATATATATATATATATATATCGAACTATCCTAAATGTTACGATTATGGATATATTTTTAATTTTATAAATTTTGTCTCAAGATACCTCCAATATTTTAGAATTAGAGATACATATCTTTTTTTTAATCTGCTTTATAATTAGAGATGTATTTATAAATTTACGTATAGGAAGTTGACATGAGTTCTTGACATCCCATTATTTATATTTTATATAAATTGAGTATTATGATGCTAATATTATTATATTTTTAACTATATTAGGGACATGTTTGATTTTTTTTTTTAATATATAAAAATTATCGTTTTAAAAATGTAATACTACTTTTTAACACCTAACAACGTTTACTATTAGAAAGTATTGCTTTTATTTTACAAACATTCTCAAATACAATTTTTAAACAAAATTTATTTTAATTTATTTCACAAACAAACACAAATTTAATTCTCAACCGCAAGATTAAACTACATGTCTTGTTAGCGATTATATAAATGCTATGATAAATAAAAACGTTTCTCCTAACATGATAGTCTTATCTTTCAAAATTAAATAGAAAACAATGATGACATCTTCACATGATTTTAATGGAAAATGTTTAAAATTAATTTTTATTTATTGTTAGTAGTATTCGTTGGATTATTTTAAAAGGTTAAAACAAAATTGAACAAGTTAAGGGAGTGAGTCATTAGACTTGTTACCCAGCGTCCCAGCCTATTCTATTGACGGGCTAGTGCCGAAATGCACTAAAAAGTTTTAGGGTTCTTTACATTACTATACAACAATTATAAAGTATTTTCAAAAACAGAACAACCACAAAATAATTACAAAAAAAACACCAAACACAAATCACGTCATATATTTTAGTTAAAATTGTAAATTTAAAACTGCTAAAATCAAGGAGAATTGCGGGCAGTTACAAAAACATATTTATCAAACCCAATAACCGTAAATCAATCCAAATCCAATCAGTCAATATTGAATCGGAGAAACAGAATTGTAGACACAAGGATATCAAAACAATTAATCAAACACTGATTATTAACGGCAAGCTTGACGGATTTGGAACCGAACATCGACGGTACACTTGAAGTTTTTGATACCTCCATTGACGGCGAGTTCGAAGGATTACAAACGCCGACAACGAAAAGCTTGATTCATAATCTGGTAAGTAGCCCATAATATGGATTTGTGAAAATGTATGGTTACCCACATAACAGTAATGATAGGTTACATAATTTTTTTTTTCAAATACCATATTATCATTTCGTTTGCATTGGTGTAATTATTTACCACGGGATTGGTTAGTTAGTAGTACTATCTTGGTTACTGTGCACAGTAGATTTTATCACAGTGTTTACTGATTGTAGTTCTTAAATTATAAGCATATTGGTCTAAACCTTGTTGCAGATTAATTATTTCTTAGTAGAATTTTTATGGTTACTATATACATGTTATTTGATTACTGTCATAACTTTGTTTGGCTACTTTCACATACACAAAAACAGTATATGTATAATAAACAAATTGGTTACCTTTATATGTTTGTTTTGTTAATTTATGTTTGGTTACTTAATAATATTAATTTGGTTACATAACACATTATAATTTGTCACCAAAGTTTGATGATTGTAATTGTTTAATATATAACCATAATGGTTAAATATTTGTTTGAGATTAATGATATTTTGGTAAAATTACTTTGGTTACTATATATCTGTTTTTTGGTTATCTTCATATGTTTGTTTGGTAACCTTTATATACACATGTTACTGTCATAACGTTGTTTGGTTACTTTCACATACACAAAAACAGTTTATGTATAATAAACAAATTGGTTACCTTTATATGTTTGTTTTGTCAATTTATGTTTGGTTATTTAATAATATTAATTTGGTTACATAACACATTATATTTTGTCACCAAAGTTCGATGATTGTAATTGCTTAATATATAACTATAATGGTTAAATATTTGTTTCAGATTAATGATATCTTGGTAAAATTACTCTAGTTACTATATATCTGTTATTTGGTTATTTTCATATGTTTATTTGGTAACCTTCATATACATATATACAATTTTTATATATTGAACAAATTGGTGGCTTTCATATGTTTGTTTGGTAACTTAATAATGGATTAATTATTATTACTAATTTTGTAGCATAGTATATTACATTTGGCCACCATTGTTTGGTGATTGTACTTGTTTAGTTTGTAAGCAGATTGGTTGAACTGTTGTTTCGGATAGATGTTTTCTTAGTACAGCAACTTTGGTTACTATTAACATGTTATTTGGTTACCATCATATGTTTGTTTAGTTACCTTATACAAACACTACACAGGTTTTGTACACTATACATATTTGTGGGCTGCATATGTTAGTTAGTTACCTTATGTTTACCATATATAGCTCATATTATAACCTTTTGATATTAACACATTATTTCTTTCTTACATATTTCTTTGAATTGGTGATCTTGTTGGTATATATATATGTACATATGGTGACTAATACTACTTTTAGTTTATTACATGATACCAAACAGTATGTTGTGGATATGGAACGTCTAACCTATATATATATATAAGGTGACTAATACTATATATATACCATGCTCTTTGTTGCAGGTTGAAACGTCTAACCTTGTGATTTTCACCGTTTACGATGCTACCAAACAGTATGTTGTGGACATGGAAAGAAAGACATGCACATGCAATAAATTCCAGTACCACGAGATGCACTATTCACACGCTGCTGCTATTATAAGCAAAAGGAATTTGAGTTGTTATGATTTTTGCTCAAAATATTACTCAAAAACAACTTTGGTAGACACGTATTCAAATTCTATCTTCCCATTAGATGACAAGGATAATTGGGACGTGCCAGAAGAAATAAGAAACATATGTGTAAACCCACCGAATACGCGAAGGCCGCGCGGGAAGACCGAAGATAGGGAGGTACAAGCATGGATCAGAAATCAAAATTCAAAACAATTGCAGCAGGTGTCAAGAAAAAGGACACAATAGAAAAACATGTAAAAATTCAACAATTTTACGACCAAAAACAAGTCTGAAGTAGTACATGAACAGCAGAAGTGTATTGTAACAAACATATAACTTGGTACCTGATATTAATATTTTAAATGTATATTGGTTACCAACAAAAAAAAGAATGGTTACTTGTGTATGATTGTTTGGTTACCAATTTTATTATGCTTAAAAACGGGGACTCTTAGTACATCACACACATTGAATGTTTACAAACACATTGATATTTAGTTTGGTAAACCATTACTGAAGCCAAAATCTTATATTGTTTCCTTCTTATATTAAATAGTGGGAAAACAAATGTACTCCATTACGATATATAAAGATAACAAATACAGTTAACTCCTGTTAAATGTACTTAATTTTCGTAAAGGATATCTGGTTACCCACATAACATAGTACGGTTACATATGTACTACTCTTTGGTTACTAAATGTATACAATATAAAATATTTAAGAAAAGTGTATCTTCATTTAACACGTTATTTGGTTACCTAAATGACACAGTTTAGTTACCTTCGTATAACTGTTTTGCAACCAAAATAATATTACTGTGTACAAGTACAATAAGTTTTAATGAAAGGTACAAAAGGAGAATAAACATTAGCATTAACAATACTAGCTAGACTTGCTTTGTTGCTCATAACCTCATTAAATTTTCTGGACTATAACTACATATATGGTAACCTATTCATCAAAATAATGTAACCAATGTTGGCTTACACAGATTTGAATTAAAAAAAATGAATTACAATTAACACTTGGTAAATGTTGAAAAATCATTCAAAAATGAAATGGTAACTCAGAAATACTAGTCTGGATACCATTGAATAAAAATTTGAAAACCACTAGAAATATAAACCAAAAAGTACATGCAGCCATAATCATTGTAATAAATAAATTTGCACCATCAAAAAAATATATAAATGACATTATATCCTTATGTATAAATCAAATGAAAGTTAAAACAATTATAACATAAATAATATTATGGAAACCTTCATACAACTGTTTGGCAACAATTTAAAGTATAAACAAATTTTAAGAAATTACAAGGAAAAAACATAGAAATTATCTAGTCATCTTGCACAAATCTCCCTGGATGTTCTGTATCGGAGTCATAACCCTCAGTTTGCTTGTGCCGAACATGCATGTAAAGGTTTACACACAATTTCTTCCTGTATTGCGAAATTGGAAAAGGATTTGGAATTTCCCTAAACTTTTGATGAAGCACATATTCTGCAAAACAAATTGTGTACATTCCACAATCACTGTAAAAAAGTCAAAAATATTAATAAATAAAAAGTCAGACCAGCAAGCATTGTACATGAAATAATTAGTTAGTTTGAAACATAATAAACCTTACCCCTCGACTTGTTCAGGTACCCCTTCTGCGAATTCAAGTTCGATAAGATCATTCTTCCCCTTTTGAATATATTGTTCACTTGAAAAATCAATATCTGTCCTAGCATTCCAAAATTCACATTTTGTTAACATCATAGGTAGCAAAAAGATGTAAGCCTCACAAGCGTCAGAAATATTTGTCCGCATGAATGTCCTGGTTGGTTGAAGTGAATTGTAAACAACTAGACGTCTACGATGAACATCGAATACCAACAAAAATCAATGCTTAGGATCACTCATATGAATGGGGAACAAAACGTAATCAACGTTACTCCATCCTATACAAAATCAAATGAAATGCTATTTCTTCTTTTCACCAACCAACACAATGCTATTTCTTATAGAAACCATCCTATACAAAATCAAACGAAATAACAAAAGAAAATAAATTCAAAATAAACAAATGTTTCATGAATATTATAACATGATAAATGCAAAAATACAAAATTAAACTAAGTAGCCAATTACTAACCGGAAATAAAAATCAACGACCGCCAAAAAACCACTTCCGATCACAACCAACGACATTAACACCAAATACATGCAAAATTATTATGGTTACTATATACATGTTATTTGGTTACTGTCATAACTTTGTTTGGTTACTTTCACATACACAAAAACAGTTTATTGTATACACTGTTAACCAACAATAACAATATGGTAACAAGGATTTCCAACAATGGTAACCAACACAATTAATTTTACATAGAGAAAGAGATATCATTCTACAACTGAAAATCAAAATTCATGTACATCTAAAAAGAATATACTATTTATAAAAGATATACTCACTGCCTCAAAATAAGAAAAATAATTATTCATATATGAAACAAAACGCACAAAAAAAAACAAAAACTAAAACAAAGGCAACAAAAACATGTTTTGTTATATGGAATACGTCTACAACTCTGCAAAGATTATATCAAACTGTTACAAGTAAATCAAAAATTTGCACCACTGTTTTAGTACTTTCACATTACAACTTTTACTTAATACATAAAAAAAATACTTGCTGCCAATGAACTAATTTGATCTAAAAATCATTATTAGTTCATAGAGTTGATGAATAAGGAACTTCATCTAAATTGATTTATAATGTACTTCATATCTATTATAATCAATATGAGTGGCAATATCTCAATATAACTCTCAAATTTAGTGGTGATTTGCTTAAAGAGTTTTGCACATGATGCCTTAAGTCCTGAAACCATACTAACTTTTAACAGTTACCACACAACAATATAGAAGTAAGAATCACAAATAAATTTAATGCCTTTCACTATCTACTTTAAAGTAATAAGAATAAACTGATGAATCCGTGTTACACAAAAAACCCTAGAATAATCTACACATGCCGATCAACGCAAAACGAAAACGAAGTAAAATTAACTAATAAACCATCACATATAGAAAGAAATTAGAAAATGTTCATAACAAGGAAGAACCAAACCTTCTCTGAGTGTTCTGTTTTCTCAAACTTGACGACGATAAGTACCAAATCAGACCTCAACAAAAACCAACAAACCAAACGAACCACCAAACAAAAAAAAGAAATGGAGCGGCGACAACAATGGAACGACGCCGACAACAAACAAACCAAACGAAGCACCAGCAACAACGGAGCGGACATAGGCGACAACGGCAAAATCAACGCTGACAATAACGAAGAGACCGCCGACAGAAATCAAAAAGAAAATAAGAAAAATTTGGCTTCTAAGTTCCCAAACTATAAAATAAGGGTTTTCAAATAAAGAGGCTTCAGTAAAAAAGATAGGGAAACGAAAAAAGGGGAACAACAATTATCAATTCAAAATGAGCATCCAACCGAGAAGAGGACCATATCAGCGACCCATTAAAACACGTAGCTAAATTAAAGGGATACCAAATATGTTAATTATGTAAATAAAATATTAAAAATGTTCTAATTTTATAAATATTTTCTAGATGCACTTTTATTGTAATTTTTAATAACAATATACTAGGAATTGTAAATGTCCCAAAACGGGGGATTGAACAAGTTGGAGTGAGTCATTAGACCCGTTACCCAGCGTCCCAGCCTATTCTATTGATGGGCTAGGGCCGAAGTGTACTAAAAAGTTTTAATGGGTTCACGACCATTTAGGCGTATTGGGCCGAAAAAGGTTAACATTTATTGGGCTTGAGCCCTAGTTAGTAATGAGCACATTCCACTTTAATTGGGATTCTTTCATTAAGTTTAATTTAGACAATCCTTACGATTGATTCCTCGAGGCCGAGTTTATTTATTTAAAAATGATCTTATTATGTATTGGGAGAAATTCAATTATGAAATTTATTAATACATGAGATTGATAAAAATAAAAAATAAAAAAAGAGATTCACTTATTACACATCTTTCTAAAAAAATTACTATCAATATTTATCTATGTAACTGACAAATTAAAAAATCGACCTAAACATTCGTAATATATATCATTTTTCATTTAAAAAATAGTAATGTTATTGTGACAAAAGATGAATACAAAAAAATGAATACTAAATGATGTATCTAATTGTAATTAACTAATGTCCCGCCATATATAAGTGGATCCAACAACTATAACTAATTATAATTATATACATCATTTTGTATCTTATATTTGTATTTAATTTTTAGTCACTAAAACACTATTTTTTTTAAATACTTGATTCATTACATTTTTAACGTGGTACTATTTTTCTTAGTTTTCTCAACATTTTGCAATTTATATAATCTCATAAACACAGAGTTTCTAAAAGAAAATGTAATTTTCATTTGGCAATCTCTTAATTTCTTGAATTTTGCGTTAAATGTCATTTGTTTCTATTACATTCATAGGACATAGCGCCTACCACGTACAAACTACAAAGTGGGAGAGGGTGTGTAGTAGATGATCACATTGAGTTTGCAGTTTTATCCACCCACTCAAATTATCTACTTAATAGAGAAGTACCAACAAAGATCGTCTTGGTGTGACCTTGATGAGTTGCTGCCCAAGCCTTGCCCTAGTCTTTGCACTTCACATCATCACAAAGAGCATTTGGTGATTTCTTGAATTGCATCTTTTATAAATATTATATATACATATATATATATATTATTTATTTAATTTTTTTCTTATTTCAATGAGAAGATTAAATTAATAAGAAAACGATACTCCCTTATGGAAACGAAAGTTTGTCAAATGCAAACTTTAATAATCGGGAAAACATAAGAAAAGAAAATTATAGACTCTTAATTGAAATGATGGTTAAAGAAATGTCATCCCTCTCCTCTCATTCTCATGACCGACCACTTACATAAAATAAGATAGAGAAATATATGGACCGTTACCTATGTTTTCTTTTCTCCTCTCATGATCGGTTAAGGTTATGGCCTACACATTTTTCTCTCATGTCTCGTGTAGTAATTTTATATTATGTTAATATGATGACGTGATATTATCGTTATATTGAATATTTACTTCCTCTCGAGCCCTGAACATTTCTTAACAAATTATATCAAATAATGTCTTAATCACAAATTTAGGCACGAAGGTGCATATTTTCATAGCTGGTTGTGTATAACATACTCTCCCTAATTGTTTTTTCTTTCAAAATCTTTCTTTTCCTATATATTTTCAATATAGTAATCACATTTTTAAAATATAATAATACCCGTAATTTATAAATTAGTCAAATTAGGCACCCCACTATCCCAATATACAAAAAATATAAAATCACTAACTAAACTCTTTTTCAACACTAGAAGAAATTGTTATAAGTACTCTTATTTTGAAAAATCTTAAAGGGTGTTTGATAAAAATTGAATGAATCTGAATGAAAAAAGTTTTTTGATAATTGACTTGTCTGAAACATCTGAATGACAGAATTTTATTATTTTACCCCTCTAAAAAAATTAAAAATTCTTGTAAAATTATTTAATATTACTTAATATAATAGTTAATATTTTTTTTAAAAATTTTAATTTTAATTTTTTTTTACTCATTCAGCCAAAAAAATCTGACTTAGCCATTCAGCTTAACCATCTGACCGATTCAGTCATTCAGACCAAAACAAACGCATTTACTGATTCAGCCATTTAGCTCCATTCAGCTCTAAACAAACACCCCCTTAGTCCGCAACTGACTTTAAACAAGTAACATTGATCATTTTTGCACCAAGTAAATTGAGTAAGTTGAATCGAGTAAATAAGAAGCATGTCTCCTCCTAGAGCTCCTGCTGCAAGTGCGGAAACAAACTCATTATTCCATAATATTTTTCTATACTTGATACATAAGATTATTCAACATGAATAATAATACATCAAGAAATGTACTACTACGTATATTTTTATTTTTGATCGACAAATGAAATTTTTTATTAACACCAAAAATAATATATATATATATATATGACAAATTCAAAAATTTTAAATGGGCCACGAAAGAGTTGTATTACAATATCGATCAAATCACTAAAAATCGTATAATAAATTTCATACAACTATATATATCTTATCGAATAGATAAGCGCCGTACCAGTGGCGGAACCAGGACAATATTAAAGGGGGGTCAAAATCTTTCAGTAAAAAATATTGTCCGGGTTCCGCCACTAGTTGTCTTAATTAACTCTTGTACTTTTTTTTTAAAGTGTAACATTATAAAGCTCGGTTCAACTACGCCCTCCCGTTAACAGAGCTACCACCTAGACAAACGGGACTGAAACTGGACAAATTTTAGTGACTAGGCATGAAGAGTAATTTAGCTCCATCCTAATTCCAAAAGGGAAAAAAATGGCTACTAGTGGTGGCGCTGTCGGTTGCGGTGACTGAAAAACAGAACCCAAAAAACTCAAAATAAATCAATAAGAAATTGTAAAACCCAAATGTAAAACTAAAAGCAACACCCAAATCAAATCATTCTAGTTTAATCAAACAGTAAGATCAAATGGGTAGTACTCCCTTCGAACTTGATCTCTAATCACAATATCAAAGTCTTCAATTAATTTACGTAACCCCGGATCACTAACAATATCATTCAGATTGAACTCCACACGTGAATTATTTATACCGCCACTTGCTTCGGAACTTGGTAATTGATTATTAGAAGAATCAACAGTTCTTGGTCGCTTAATCAAGTATTTATCCATAATCTAGAACTTAAGAACAACCCAGTAGTAGCATTCAGCAAGAGGCGGAGGCGGAAGGCTTAAGAAATTTTTTTTTTTAACCTTACATGAAACGACGTCGTTTCATGTAAGGTTAAAAAAAAAAAATTCTTGTTACCTGTTTGCCGAAGAGAAGAAGAAGGTTGGCGGCAGGCGGGCAGCGGCGTGGTCGGAAGGCAGCGGTGGCATGAAGGCAGCGGTGGCCGGCGAACTACCAGGGTCGTTTGCCCCCCCGACCCCCTAGTTCCGCCACTGTTCAGATTGAACTCCACACGTGAATTATTTATACCGCCACTTGCTTCGGAACTTGGTAATTGATTATTAGAAGAATCAACAGTTCTTGGTCGCTTAATCAAGTATTTATCCATAATCTAGAATAAATAAAAATATCAATTCATTCAATTGCTAATAAATATAAAATTTCATCAATTCAAACATTTAATAATAATTTCATCATTCATCAATTCAATTAACAATTATTCAAACATTTCATCATAATTTCATCAAAACATCAACTAACCTTATTCAATAATTTTAATTATTTCACAAACAATATATCATAAATTATAAATATACCATAAATTGATAAATATACAATATTAATTCAAATAGTCAATTAAAATAACACAATCTCTAATTCATGGCATAACCAACAAACTCTAAATCTATTATCTATCATTTAATATTTTAATGGCAAAATTAAGCACAATTGCATTGTAAATTTGCACAAAGAATAAAGAAATTAGAAACCTGAGAGTGGAGAGAGAAAGGGACTAAGGGAGAACCGCCCAACAGCCTGTAGGAAGAAGTGAAGAACGTGAGGAGAAGTGGAGAACTCAACTAAGGAAGGGAAAAGAAAAGAAGTAAAGACTAAAGAACTTAAGAACAACCCAGTAGTAGCATTCAGCAAGAGGCGGAAGGCTTAAGATTTTTTTTTTTTTAACCCTACATGAAACGACGTCGTTTCATGTAAGGTTAAAAAAAAAAAATTCCTGTTACCTGTTTGCCGAAGAGAAGAAGAAGGCTGGCGGCAGGCGGGCAGCGGTGGCCGGCGAACTACCAGGGTCGTTTGCCCCCCCCCCCCACCCCCTAGTTCCGCCACTGCGCGGTACTATATATAACATTATACTTAATTTCCTAATCAAGAGTATCAAATATATATTATGTTTGCTTGTATGGAATCTGGCACTAAACACAACTAAATTCCGCAACAAATCATATGTAAATTGTTCCACTTTAGAGATTCGATCAAACTTAATGCACATGTCAAACACCAACTTAATAATCCATTAGCAATTAATCCATTAACGAACTCTTCTACTTAATAATTAATCATATAATTATAACCGTTATTAAGACATCCTGTCGGACACTTGGCGACAATTAACTGTCAAAAAACCGTTTTACTTGTCCTTGTCTATTTTTGCAGTAAACCATTCTTCCTTCTCCTATTTGTTTCTTCCTAGACTAAATTAACCAAAAGACTAGTACCTAGCTATATGCCTCCTTTGATATCCAATTCTTCATGATTAAAATACAGAACCCAGTGGTTATTCCATTTAACCCAATTAGCAGTAGATTTAACAGACTGAAATTAATTTAATAAGGGCTCAAAAAAAAAAAAGAATCACAAGAGGAGTTACCAAGTATGGATCTGGGTAGCATGAAATGAATTTCATGATAAGTTCACTTTATGTCAAAACAGTGCTGACACATAGGCGGAGAGTGATGCGTGTCACCACTATATTAGATATGAAGTGAAATTACCATGAAGTTTACTTCATGCTAACTACTCCCACCAAGTATCAACCATCCTCAAGATAAAAGTACAAGAAACAATTATTAACAATAATTTCTAAAAATGAAAAATGAATTCTTGGAGAATTCAAACGAGAATCCGGAGACTATCACTCTCAAAAATAAATTAAAAAAAAAAACAATATCCCGGGTAAATAAAATAACATAGCATATCCAATCCAATACAAGAAAGTTTACTTGCTCAGTAAAAAAAAGAGAGGAAAGTTGATTATAGTAAAATTTATACGTATAAAAATTGCTGTACTTCCCAAGGTCCAAAGTAAAACACAGGCAAGGAAATAGAGAAGTATATAAATTTTTGTAACAGAGAGAAGAGACAAACAATCCAGTGGTAAAAAACTAAAAATGAAACAAACATTACATAAATTATATTTTTTCACATGGAGGTAGAAGAGAGAGAAATAGGGAGCAGCTGTTTAGAGAGAGAAAGTGAGGTAGCAAAACATTTTTATGCCATCTGTTGTGCTTTTGAGCGCAATTCGGGCTTTCCAAAGCCAAACTTTTCTACACTTCTGATGCTAAAATACTCGTGTGAGGTGTAAAATACTCGTATAGGGATTATCTCTTTCTGGAGCTAAACCGACTTACCTTTCAGCCCTAATTCTGTAGATTCCGAAACCCTTTATCTCAGGAGGCAAATGCTGTGAAAAAAGGTGAGATTTTTTATTTTACGGAATTGTTTGTTCGGTGTAATCATTGAATGTGGTTCTGCAGCTTGATGGGTTGATCTAAAGATGTATTTTTTCTGTTAGATTTGAGGGATTTTGTGTGTTGAAATGTGGGAATTTTGTGGTTCGTTTACTGAATTTTTGTTTGTTTTGGGGATTTCCCAAAACCAAAAGGGTTTGATGAAGTGGTAGTCAGGTATTGGTTTTTTACTCGGATTCAGTGCATAAGTTATGATGCGCAGTTTCTCTCTCTTCCTCTCTCTCTCTCTCTATATATATAGTTATATACCCTGTACATTTACATGTATTCTCTTTTGAATGTATATAGCCAATTCAATCAGTTTAGAGTTAATAAGGCCTATAGTTTTGGTTTGGTGGAAATTCAGTTGCCCTCATTTCAAATTCGATCTCTTTATTATTCATTGAAAAAATTTATTGGGGACACTGATTTTGATATTGAATTTCTATTACATTTGTTGTCATTGTATTTTGTTAAGGAATCACTTTAGAGACTAGTGAAATTCTTCTTCATTTCTGTTTTCATTTTCCCTTTTACATTTGTTTTAGTACTGGGACAGTGGCCATGGTTCTGTTGTGTATTCAAGAAAGCTTTGAGGCTTGCCTGCTTAAGATGCATATTAGAGAATAGAGATTAAAAAACTGAATGCATGCAATGATTTCTCAGTGTTTATTAACTAACCACATTTGCGTTTTTGGATGTATTCGGTGATTGCTGACTTTTGTGTAATAAGTGGGTTATACAAACTCTAATATTTTAGTATATTTTGTTTCTCTTGTTATATAATGCAAATAATATATCAGTTGTTTTGAAGACAAAATTGTTTTGAATGAATTCTTAATTTGGATTTCAGATCAAATGATTGAATTTTTAGATGTCAAATTTGACTTACTTGTTTTGGGAAGAATACGTCATCCAAACAACTTTATTCAGTAATGCCAAAATATTGAATTGTCGTTCTCTAATCAACTACCATCAGTTTCAATGTTGAATGTGTCATTATTCTGCTTTTGTTGCTGCTATTGCCCTCGGTACGGTCAGTACTACCTACATTAATGGAATCCGTTATGGGTGTGGGGTTAGGGTTTGGCCCGTTTGGGTATGCATCAAAGTGGTGAATCTACCTGATCAACAAATGCTGGAGGAGATATTGGTTTGATATTTACCACTTATATCTTGGAGTAAATGCTGTGATTATACAACATAATGATTGAGCAATTTAATACTTTCCAGCTTGTGAGGTTCAAGCAGGCATAAACAGTTTCCAGTTTCGAGAAAAAAATGTATTAATTTAAATTTTCCTAATGTTGTTAGGAAGATTTTCATGATACATATTTTACCCCTCCTCATTAAGGATGGTGCAACCCTATTGCTCATGCAGCCTGAGAGAAGTATATCTATACCTTTCTAGTCATATTTCATATTTTCTTGTTTTTGTTTTATTTCCTTATCTGTTCTTTCGTGGGTTGTACTTGCAGTTCTGTTATTGTAAAGTTTATAGTTTTAATTTTTTTTTCTTTCTTGCCCTTCAGTGTAAGGACATACAGATGGAGATTCAAAAAAATATGGAAACATGAAGCTTCATTCATACTGAAGTAGACTTTAACCTTTCTGTAATTCAAGAGAGACGTTGTAGTTGAAGCAGGAGTGCAACAATCTCCAAAGATGTTATTCAGCGGAGAAATTGAGGCTTTGCATGATGATGGCTTTGAGGGTTCAATGAATGAGCTCCGTACTTCTAGAAAGGTGTACTTTGGAAATGACTGTGGTAGAGGCAGTAAAAGATGTCTTGTTACTGGAGTTATAAATTTTGAACGTGATTATAGGAAGGACACAGATGTGTCGTTTTGTTCAAATAGTGGAAACTCAGACATAACCAGTCAGGTGGATACTTATGATGTAAAGGAGGATCCTAGAGGGAAATCTGAACCTGTACATATCTCTGAAGATTTTAAAATGACAATGAGGAATAACCCTGATGGGAATGTGAAACGAATGAAGTTATCTGTTGATAATCTTTTCAATTCTTCAGCTCCTCCATTTAAAGGAGTTGTTTCCGGTGTCTCGCAGCCACTTTCACGTTCTGTTTCTCACACTGTAACCTGTCGTTTAGTCGAATCAGCTAGCCATGGTGTTTCATGTAGTTGCTATCTGCTTAAGAAGCACATTGAGATGGACCTAGGTGGTGATGTGGGTAACAAAGATATGTCTAAGTGTAGGTTATCTAGCTTAGATGGAAGCGAGCAGAAGGAAATTGGTGCTTGTAAAGCTATCGCTTCACCTGTTTCTCAGGAGAGCTCGGCCACCAAGCTTTTGGGTGCCAGCCCTTCTGCCATTGTTGCAATTGACTCTGGTTGTCAACGATTTCCCAAGCCACGCTGGAAGGATTCTTGCTTCGTGGAACTAGATGAATCTGAGATGTCATTGAGTAGAGAGTCCAAGAACGATCCACGCCCTCTTCTCCGCTACCACATCAACCGCTTACTAAAAGCTACAGGATGGGTTATAGGAAGGCGTAAAAGATCCAGTAAATATAATGGGATTGGGGAATACGTTTACAGATCTCCTGAGGGTAGGCCAATTCGTGAATTTCGTAGAGCTTGGATCTTGTGTGGCCAGAATTTGTTTATTGATTCAAACAATGCTCTCCAGGAAAGTGATGGCAAGCAGTGGACTGATCTAACTCAGTTCTGGTCTGATCTATCTAATACATCGACCAAAATTAAAGAACTCGATAATTTGGAAACTACTACTGCATTAGCACATTGTTGGTATCTTTTAGATCCCTTTGCAAACTTGGTGTTCATTGACAAGACGTTTAGCTCTCTGAAAGCAGGGAAAGTAGTTAAAGCCAAGAGAAGTTTAGTGATTGATTCATCCCCAAATAGTGAAGCTGTTCTCACCTTGGAAAACGTCGAGAATGCTGGAAACATTTTAGCTGATAAACATGTGATAGATAGGCCTTGTGGATCTTCTCTGGTTTCAGATAGTGCATTGACCCTTTTTAATGAAGATTATTTTATACAGCAGGATCAAGGTGGCAGGGGACATTTTGCGAATTTTGAACATTTGCAGGCAGTGCCACTGAAAGCTCAGAAGGGTGTACCGTCTATGTTGTTTGAGGAAAATTATCAATGTTCCTCATATACAGTCAGTGAGACCAACATTAAGTATAAGGATATCTCTGATAAAGAAAGAAGCAGCCTGGACCCATTTTCCTTGCAAGTTTACGAGTCAGATAGCAATTCCGACCAGAATGCGCTGTTTGACGTTCCTATCAGTACTCAAGATGCAAATTTATATGGAAGGTCTGAAACTGCCTCCCCTGATGAAGATAGCTATATGAGTGACAAAAGTTCCAAAAGTGACAAACCTAATCACAATGAGGAAAGGCCTTTGAGAGTTATCAAGAAATCAAACATGATTTCTGAAATGAAACTTGCGACATTATATCAAAATAACAACTTGGGTCTGTCAATTTCATGTAAAGCTGGAGTGCATGACTGCAATGAAGATAGCATTCAGTCCGAATCAAGATGTATCCCGGAATGTATTATTTCTAATGTAAGAACTGATAGAATTTTTAGTAACTCTTCTCTATGCTCTGCCCAGCAGCAGAATGAGAAAAAACAGTCAAAATGCAAGAAGTTTCATCTAATTTCTGGTGATTGTAAGAAATTGATTCATGCTAATTATGACAATAAACATCCGGATGGGCTCAGTTTCGAGAATAGTACTGATGAAGGCAGTTTACCTGTAAAGTGCAAGTCTCTAAGATCTGGCATTAAATCGAAAAAACCTCGAACCCATAATGGAAATGGACAGAAGAATTCGTCGAAATGCCAGCTTAGTGACGATGATCTTTTGATTTCAGCTATAATGAAAACCAAAAGCTTTAAATCTACTACCAAGCGATCTAGTGCAAAGAGGATTCCCTGTAAATCCAAAGCTTTCAGAAAGCACAAGAGCAAAAAGGGCAGTTGCAGGTTGCTTCCACGAAGCTTTAATAGGGGTGGAATGTATTACATGGAAGGGAAGTGGTCAGCCTTAGGTTCAAGAACAGTATTGTCCTGGTTGATTAATTCTGGGGTTGTTTCTCTTAATGAAGTGATACAATACCGGAATACAAAGGATGACACTGTAGTGAAAGATGGCTTGGTTACTTGGGATGGGATTTTATGTAGGTGTTGTGACAGGGTACTCTCTGTCTCTGAGTTCAAGAGTCATGCTGGTTTCAGGCTGAACCGTCCCTGTATGAATCTTTTCATGGAGTCTGGTAAGCCATTAACCTTATGCCAACTTGAGGCGTGGTCAGCAGAATATAAGGCCAGGAAAAGTGCTACTCGACCCGTACAAGTTGAAGATATGGATCAAAATGATGACAGTTGTGGCCTATGTGGTGGTGGGGGCGAGCTGATATGTTGTGACAACTGCCCATCTACTTTCCATCAAGCCTGTTTGTATGCACAGGTTTGTCTTTTAATTTCTTTGTAATCAACATGAATTTTGCCTAACAATTTTAAGTTTTTAATTCTTAGATGTGTCTATAGCTTGCATTAGTATTGTATTTTATAATGGATATTCTTGTGACATCTGGTGTTAGCATAATGCAATCATATCTTTTGATAAGGCCTAATGAATACGATTTTACCATTTTAATCTGCCTAGAGTTATAATTTACCATAAACAATTAAACTACACATCATATCGTCTTTTCACATTATTCAACCACATTATGTTGGTTCCCCTTTATTCATTTAACCCTCGTTGTTTATTGTGGACCATTTTATGGTCCTTATCAATCATCCTCACTTGTGCAGTTAACTAGTCTATAGTGTATAGGGCCTCAACAATATTAGGGTTTTTTCAATTAATCTTTAAGTGGTGCTACTTTTTCAATATCATAAATAAGTATTTGCAGTTTCTGTCAAATCATGAATACCTCTAGGGATGTTGAATATGCCTTCAATAATATCCAAGAAGTATTACTATCCGATTCAACTTTTATACATTTTCTCCTTTTATTTCGGAATAAATATGGCATGTAATAACCTTTTTTTTAAAAAAAAATATTACATGGCATGAATCAGTGACTCAGTATTTTAAAAATCACTGAGATACACATTTAGACAGGCTCCCAAATCAGGAGATTGACAGTGACAAAAAGCTGAACCCCCTCATCATTAAAAAGGCAAAAGGAAATCGGCTTAGTAGACTGGCCAGCATTGATGAAAAAAATAAATGAATAAAACCTTTTCCCATCGCATGTGAACCAGCCATAGTGTAGGTGAACTATATTAGGATGATATCCAATTGTTCAAAGAGTGAAGCATACATGGTAGATTATGTACAAATTAACAGGTGCCACCTGTCATCTCCGCTTTATTTGTCTTCTATACATTTGATGACCATAATACCATTAAGGAACAACACACCCCTTTGTCCATCCCACTATAAGCTTTTAACAGGCATTAATTTCAAATGTAAATATGGCTTACCTTTTAAGGAAAATTCCTATAAACTCTACAAGATGAAATGGCATGCATATTTATTGGTGCTGATGCCAGGGTGAGTTAAATTATGAACTTATTGAATGAGTTGTTCTTTTGGATCCAGTCTTTCAAGGTTTTCCACATTTTCGATATGAATTTGTAGCTATCACCAATTCTTGTTATTGAATCCGTTTTACTTCTCATTAATTTGAAATATTGTGGTCTCATATCTTCTTCTAATCTTGGGCACCAAGTTCTTCTTTACTAGCCCCTGGATGATTAATATATTTGCTTCATCAGTTTATGTTAAAGTTGATTTTGAATTTGACTTGTCAAGTCGATGATCAGTGTTGAGAAATTACCCTTCTGTGCAAGCTGTTACATCTATTTAAGTTTGCAGATCTTGAATCTGCCGAATCTATTATCCCGTCATTTCATTAGATGTGACACAAATACACATTACTCAGCTTTTAGTTATGTTTGACATTGTTGTTCCACTACTTATCAAAAACTGATTATGAAACCCTTTTCTCAAGATACTTTTGGGCTTCACTTTGTTGAGTATTGTTGGAGTGCAATTTTATTTTCCTTGGGGTTATACGAATAGTATATTAACTCGATCTTGCTTCTTTTCTTCAGGAGCTACCTGAAGGCTGTTGGTACTGTTCACACTGCACTTGCCAAATTTGCGGGGTGGTGGTTATTGATAAAGAGGATTCCAAATCCCCTGGTGCATTGAAATGTTCACAGTGCGAGCATAAATGTAATTTTCTTCTCTTAACTAATAGATTATTTTTTTGGATGTTAAATTATATTCAATGCAAAGGGATTCTTATATATATGCATGTGATAATAAAGTTATACCAGAGCTGTTGTTCCTCTTTTTTTTTGTCTGACGAGCACAATGTTGGCTAGAATTTGTATATCTTTTGGGAAACTTTTCTGAGCTGCTCATTGTATAGTTACCCGGTGTTTGATTACAGACACAGACACATATCTCTGTGTGTGTGACTCTGTGTGTGTGTGTGTGTCTTTCTCTCTCTCTATATATATATTATGTATGTACTACTACCTCCATTCCAAAATATAATTTCACTTTCCTTAGCAAATTGCAAAGACAAGTGATCTTGTATTTGGAACGGAGGGAGTTAATCATACATCATTTTGGGAGATCTGGTATTTGGGGGGGGGGGTCTTTGCTTCATACAAATACTCTTTTTTTTAGGCTTGGCTGATTTTGTTGTTCTATTTTTGCCCCTGTAGCTTCTAATAAAGTTTATAAAGAAAATCTGCTTCTGCATCCCTTGTTTTTTGGCAACTGCTCTCATTCATCCTTATCGAACTATTATCCTTTCTTATATTTCATCCTTGAGAATATAATCATTAAAATAGTTTCTTCACTGATTTTACGATGCTTATGTTTGGTGCAATTCACCAATATACTTTTTTTCCCTTCTTTTTCTCGTCAATGTCTTAGTATATTTCCACCTCAATTAGGGACCATTGCTTATTCAGTAAATATATGCTTGGGTTTTCATACATGAGAATGTTATTCGAGTATGAGACCAGGCACTTTATGCAAAAGTTTAGGTCTTTAACCGGTTTACCTCGCTAAGACCTTGTGCAGTGGGACCACATTGTCTTATGGTTTTAAACATATTTCACTACAGTTGTATTTAGTTTTATAAATCGTTGTTTGGAGCGAGCATGTTATTTTGGAATTTCATTTTTGGTAGATTTTACTTCTGTTATTGCCAACTGTTAAGGTAGATAGGCTTTTTTGACAATTCGATTTGGAGAAGCAGATAGTTGCTGAGACTTGCTTTAGTTAATATCAATTTAATATTTGAATTATTTTTACCTTTATAAATTAGTTGCTGCTCTCCGGAAAACTCTTAAGTCCATTGTTTCCTTCATTTTCTATCTATGAAAAGCCCTGTGAAAAAGACGGTTTGATATGAAATATAATCTTTTATTCTACGATTTGTTCATAGTTCATGAGAATTTAAGTTTGTATTACACTTGATTATTGTGATGGTTTGAAGCAGATCATGAGACGTGCCTAAAAGAAAAGGATCTAACAGCAGGTGTGGCTTCTGACATCTGGTTCTGTGGAGAAAGTTGTCAGGAGGTAACACACTTTCCTTTAAGTGGTTCAGTTAACAGAATTTATGAGATTTAGATAGAAAACTAGTGTATATAGGTCTTGAAGTAAGTGAACACTTCAATGGCTTTTTCGTACTGTTTCGTTGTAAAATTGTCAGATATGTCTACTAAATGGCCATTCTATGGTGTAGATTGTTTTTCAAACATCAAAATAGTGTTTGGAGATGTGCTTTTATTCAATAATAATTGGATGTTAGACTAATCAAGTTGAGTGTGACTGGGATGTGTTTTTTAATGCTGTATCAAGTATCAACTGAGGCCAGTCTATTTATATCAGCTCTTTAATCTATTTCACTGATCTGGTGATTTGGTCTAATTAAGATAGACAAGGTTACTTTAATTACCGAAAACACGATACATGTGTGCAAGATGAATTTCTTTTGTAAGTACTTTTTATGTGAAATGTTTTCATATCAATCTAATTTTATGCATTCAAAGCTAACTCTGATGTTCAACCTTACGCTCTGTTTGTTTCAAAGAAATCCCGGAAACTTTTTCAGAGAAATCATTTTATGTGAAAAGCATGCTATTATTTTCAGATGTTTGGTTGGAACATTGGATACGAGGCCAAAAATGTTTTCCCGTGTTTGGTGTCAGAAATTAAATTCCACAATTATTATGTTAATTGTAAATACATATAATTTTTTTCTTTTGATTTTTCATGTTATGAAGTACTCCAGTGAGAACTTGGTTCCGTTCTTTTAGTGAGAACTTTACTTTGTTTTACCCATATGAACTTTCTTACGTTCCGTAAAACTTAAAAGAATGAAGATATAAGTAAAACTGAGGTACAACACTTATTACAACTTTGTGAAGGAGAAATGGAAATTGAATGTTTCATTTAAATTAACGAACATAGATCCATATTACTAGTACCAAAGTGCAAAATATGATAGTGTTATTGATTAAACATTCAGTGGTATTATTGTGCACAATTCTATGGCATTTCCGTTCCCTTGCCATTGTCATCTGATGTATTTGTGAAAGGAGATTAGTGGTCAGCAGATTCTTTAGTAAAAGCATCGATAAATGTTTAGAAGGGAGAAACGAGTGTGACTGGTTTGATTTTGTGGATGTTGCGGAAATGTCATTTGTTAAATTTTACCAATTTTGCAACCTTTGTTGAGAGTATTAGTTTTCTTAGTTCTGGTTTCTTAAAGTACTTCATTCGCTGTCATATGTAGGTTTACTCAGGTCTTCATTCTCGTGTGGGGCTAATGAATCTCATCTCCGATGGTTTCTCTTGGACTCTTTTGAAGTGCATTCATGGCGACCAAAAAGTTCATTCTGCCCAACGGTTTGTTGCTTTGAAGGCAGAGTGCAACATAAAATTAGCTGTTGCTCTTACAATTATGGAGGAGTGCTTTCTTCCAATGGTCGATGCAAGAACCGGCATAGACATGATACCCCATGTATTGTATAACTGGGGGTCAGTACTTACTCCGATAGACTTTGTTTTCAAATTGTATTCTTCCATCTCTCACTGTTCATGCTTGCTTACCATGATTTATTGCGTCTAGTTATGATATGCCTTTTTATCATCCTGCTGAAAGTTTTATTCAAAATCTATTTTGCATTTTCTTTCTATAGGTGAGGCCAACTCATGTTTGTTTTTTACTATGAATTTAAATTGGTATCTAACAACTTAAGCTAGTTGGTTTTCAATTGGCTTATTTTTTTTGATCCACATTGGTGAAATTGTCAATTTATTGAGAGTGCAGAGAAAATATTTGTGGAGAACTTTTGCACTTCCATATTCATAAACTCTTAAACTTGAAATATGAAAAGATTTGCTAGCAGCCAAGTAAGCTGAGGCATATCTGCACACCCATAAGTAAATACAATGATGTTTCACATAGTCGCATGTACAGTGTGTTTTAATAGTTTCATGAAGGCAAGAGTCTATAGGTTTGGACGGGAGAAATGTAGATCATTAATTTGCTGGTGGTTATATATATGGTAATAAACTTGATAACTCAGGAAAGATACTTGTAGGACAGGTGTTTTGAGTCAAATGACAAAAATGATTCATGCAACCTCAAGTAGCTAGGACAAGGCTGATGGGAATGGGGTTTTGGGACGAAGATAAATATCACATAAATAATTCTCAAACAAAATTCAATCAATTCTAATAATTCAATGTATCAAAATAATAAAGTACATCACTATTTATAATATTCTTAGATAACTTTTTTAACCTAAATTGGACTCTAATAAGAACTACAAATTAAATATGATAACTGTAAATAAAAGAAATTAACTAAAATATAACTTCTAATCCAATGGGCTTCCAACGCCTTTTATATTGTTCTAACTAACTTTCACGGGCTTGTCCTACATCAGTTCTCTTCCGAGAAAAACTCGACTTCGTCGAGCTAAAAACATCAACACAAGAATTAGCACGCTGGATCACCAAGGAATTCTTTGCAAGTTTCAAATTTGGCATGTCGATAGCACAAGTAAGAGTGAACTTGATATTGCCTTTGATAATCGAATAGATATCATGTTGCGCATGACGAACCCAAAGCCATGTACCCCCTAAGATAATGTGACAAACCTGAAGGGGTAAAATATCACATATAACGGTATCCTTAAGCTTGCCAACGGAAAATGTAACCAAACACCTTTGGGTAACCCACAACGTAGTATTAGTAATCCATGCAACATCATACGTCTCCGTGTGAGGCTTAACTTTTAACCCAAGTTTCTTAACTGCTTCCTCAGAGATAACATCTGAACAACTCCTAGTATCAATCACAAGAGAACATACCTGTCCCGCACATTTGACTCTCGTCTGAAAAATTCGTCCACGATGGATTTTAGAATCATCCGTATGTTTTTGAGCAATAAGTAAAGGTCGAAGAACACCTAAACATCCTTCTAAATGAGCATCAACTTTCACATCCTGGTCATCGGACTCATATTTGACATCTAACGGTTGGCAAACCTCTCCGTTTAAATCAGTTTTCCCACATTCTTTGTCAACAAGAGCAAGTTGCCTAGAGAGAGAAGAGGCAACATTCATCTTCGGGGAAGGACACTCAAAAAGACATGTGACCAATACCACGACAGTTATAGCACCTAGACGTATGATTGTTACTAGCATTAAAAGAACCTGGGGTACAATTAGGCCTTCTAGTAGCTGAAAGGTTTGATAATAATCTTTTCACTGGTCTATTTAAAATAGGATCCACAAAAATATGCTCACTCCGAGTTTGAACTGGTATTGGAGACCTAGCAGGATTTCTTTAAAAATTATCCTCCACTTGGGTGGCAACTTGAACAACATCATCCAAGAGTAAAAGTTTACCTAAAGCTACACCACTTGCAATCTCCAGATTCAATCCTCAATGGTACATGAAGATTAAAACTTCGTCAACCCAAAAGAATTCAGATCGTGTAACCAAACTGTAGAACATTGAAGTATATTCGACTACGGATTTTCTTCCTTGCACCAACTCAGTTAACTGCAAATATGCTCGCTGCTTATAATCCGAAGGCACAAAACGTTGTGTTAATGCAGCTTTCATATCTTCCCATCTTCTCGCAACTGTATATAAATTTCGCTGATGTTGATCCTACCAAATACGGGTTGTTCCTTTCAACTTCGCTTCAGCAAATAAAAGTTTCCTTTCATCGGATAATTCATACCAACGAAAGAAGCTCTCCAAATTATGAATCCAATCGAAGAATGCTTCGGGACCATTATCGCCATTGACGAGACATCATCTAATTTCGCTCCTTTTCCACTGCATTCATCTTAGGATCTGGAACATGAGGATTAACTCGTGGGTTATGGTCATGTTGTTGTAGTTTCAGATGATTAAGATCCGGGATGGAATCTTCAAAATTCTTGTGAGCATCTTCTTGTCTCTTATCGACGCGTCAACTTTTGCTGCATGTGTTGTAATAGAAGCTTGAACATTTGTTGCATTTGCAATAAGTGTTGTGATTGAATCTTTAATCCTTTTGAGACGCTCATCTTGTTGTACATATAAGCATCAAGCTTGGTGTTGATTTCTCCAACATTTACCCGAGTTCCTTGAACGGAATATAAGGCTGCAAGACGTGGCGGCAGCAAGAGGAGACGACAATAGTGGCAGTGCTATTTCTACTTCTTCTCCTTCTCTTTTCTTTTTTTTCTTTTGGTTTGTTTTGGAACAGAAAATAGTTGGCTGAGTATGGGTTTTGACAGTGTGTTTGGGACGATGATTGACCTAATTCAGGACTGTTATGGTGTTGTCTACAGCCCTACTACAGGCTGTATAAGGGTCGGAGGTTGTGGCGGCTAGGGTTTGGTTATATTAAGCAGGAGCAACTAAAGGTTTGTACCAGTGATTTAGAGTTGGCGTTTATGTTTTGTAGGATGGCAAACAGGGGTTAATAGGTTAAGTAGATTGATGGTGGTTATACGACTTGGTTTTGTATTCAAGGCAGGGATGTTGATGATGATGGGACAATGAATTTGGGACAGAGGTAGGGGCGTCAGAAGGTGGTTTGAGATTGGGCTCTAACACAAAAAATGATGAGGACGGGAGTTTTGGGGCGAAGGATAAATATCACACTGATAATTCTCAAACAAAACTCAATCAATTATAATAATTCAATGTATCAAAATAATAAAATACATCACTATTTATATTATTCCTAGACAACTTTCCTAACCTAAATTGAACTCTAATAAGATAACTACAAATTAAATAAGATAACTGCAAATAAAAGAAACTAATTAAAATACAACTTCTAATCCATAGGCTTCTAAAGCCTCTTATATTGTTCCAACCAACTTTCACGGGCTCGTCCTACAGCAAAGGCTTTGTGAGATGGCTTATAAGGCACTGTATATCTGGAAATGTAGAGAGAGCTAATAAGATTCTGAAACTGAGATAAAGCACCAGTGTATGTTCAGAAATGACTTGCTAGAACATGTTTGTCTATACTTTAGCAGGGAGTCAGTTTCTTGTAATGTTCCTATATCAGATAAACTTCCTGTATATTAGTAAGTCATCAATTTAATGAACACTTACAATGGAAAAACATAATTGATTTTTCATCCATTTTTTTTATGTCATATTGTCTTCTTTTACTAACAGTATCATCAATCTTGAGCATGTCACTCTTTTCTTACTGATGCAGCTAATTGTCTTATTTGCTTTCGTTGAAACCATCATAATACAAAGTATAAGTAACACAATTTGACTGCTGTTGAGATATCATTTTGTTGGAGAAGGTTAATTATCTATTTAATTGCTTGGACTAAAATATGCCTTGACCTTGAGATCACCCTTCCAACTCCTGTTGGCTTTACAGGTTTTGATATGATTCCTCAGCTTAAGTGTCAGTTTAAATTCTTAATTTATGTTATTTGTTTTCCCTTCTTTTGCATATTTAATAGTTACATATCAAAATAATGACTATAGCCAAAAGACTCATGATGAAAATCTTTTGTTCTGTGCAGATCTCATTTTGCACGTCTGAACTATCACGGTTTTTACACCATGGTCTTGGAGAAAAATGATGTGTTGTTGTCAGTAGCATCTATCAGGTAGCTTATGTAGTTATGTTGTGGTTTCCTTCCCCCTCCCCCCCCCCCCCTTCTCTTTAGAACTACGGCAAGTGGCCTTATGTCCTGTGATTACAAATATGAATCGGGGTCAAAATTTATTGGCATTTTGTCTGCATAGTAGACCTCACTATTTTGGCATGGTTCTGGAGATGTATTCCTTGATGTATTGAAGCTCTGTAAAAGCTTCTTCTTCAAACTCTACCAGTGTTCTAGATCTTCTGGTCTTGGTGGCTAGACAAGGACCCTGTCAAGAAAATCCTGTTTCCTGGACTTATATATTTGTTTGTATCCTCAATCATGCCTTTTAGGTTTTCAAAATAGATTTTGCTCTACCATCTCATCTCATGTATCAGATACATATATGGTGTACCTGACGTATTGTTTGATATTGCCCTTGGATGTAAATTGATAGTCGGCATACTGTTAATATTATTATTCACTTTCTTGCTATACTGCTCGCTGTTATCTAGTACTGTATGTTCCAAAACTAGAGATACATTTTGACTTTTTGAAGTCAATTTATGAATTCCTAAAATTCAAAAAGTTGAGAGAGTAGTTTCTATTTCAACCACAATGGACCTCATGTAAGTTACTATAGATTCTATCTTTTTTTCTTTAAAAAAAAAGTGATGGACCCTACTTAATTATTTTGGAGGGTAAAATAGGCTTTGTATAATATTTTATTTTAGACATCTTTTATAGGAAAATTTCTTCTGTTTTTTTTTGCTTAATTAATCTTTCTTGGGATGGAGGGAGTATATTTATTTTTTTGTTTTGAAAACAAGTATGATAATAGTAGTATGTTATAATTAGTTTACAATTGTTATAGTTGTTTGTATTAAAACTAAATAATTTCATACTATTCTTAATTTTAGGATTTCGCGAATTGGCTTCAAAAGCTCAAAATGTATTTCTAATTTTGGAATGGAGGGAGTAATTTTTAAATTATCCAGGATAAAGTTTTGGATTAAACACTTAATGTCATTCTCATGCAGGATCCATGGAGCAACAGTTGCAGAGATGCCCCTGATTGCAACTTGCAGTAAATATCGTCGCCAGGGAATGTGCCGTCACCTTATGAATGCCATTGAAGAGGTAATACTCTAGCTGGAAAACATAATCTTATTAGAAAGAACAACATAATAAATATGTTTTACTTGACAAAGGAGTTCAGATTCAATCTGAGCTGTTGATTTCTTGTTTTACTTTCTGGTTCATTTTTTTGCCTTTTCTAAGATTGTCACGTGGCAATAGATTTTCTGTAACCAGAAATAATAATGAATAAAGGCTATTACTTTTATTTTTATTAGCAAAACAAAGCTAGTATTTACTTACATTGGTGTACAAGCACATGTAAGATATATGACAAGGGTCTGTTATTGGTGATGATGCAATAGGTGACCTGGAGATCAGAATCATCAGATATAGAGCACTGTCATAGTCCAATATTCTGGTTAAATGTGTCTTTTCACCCTTTGCAAGATAAGTTTCATTCTACAAAGAAAAAAGAAAATCAGTTTCCTACTTCTGCCTTCTTGCGTTAGTGAGAGAGAAATTCTACATAACCCTGATGATATCAAACCAAAGCGCTCAATTTCAGATATATACCATTAAGCTTCATTCGGTTGTGCCTCTCAGTGCTAGGGCTGCATTGGTGACCTTACACGTAAATTTTGGATTTTATGCACCAAATGACCAAGTACCAACTATGTTAAGATTTTGACATGCTTAACAATGACCCATCCTTTGTGTATAGACTAGAACAAGATGCTCTAAAAATGCATTATTTTCATTTCCTGCATTTTGATCTTATTAACTAATTTATCTTTGAGTGGTCTAAGTAACTAAATTATGCATATGTTTGATTTTTGTCCCTTTTTTTGTGGCTCTAGATGCTAATATCGCTAAAGGTTGAGAAGCTTGTAATATCTGCCATTCCCAGTTTAGTGGAGACATGGACATTGGGCTTTGGCTTTGAACCGTTGGAAGATGATGAGAGACAGTCTCTGAATACCATTAACTTAATGGTGTTTCCCGGAACAGTATGGCTGAAGAAGTCATTGTCTAAGAATCAAGTGGCGGCGGAGCAACGAATTGGTGAGCATTTTCTTCCCATTTCTTTATAAAACCAGAATTCTGCTTTTTACCATCAATTTTTAAGAACTGAAGGCTAAATATGTTATCGGGTAAAATAGGATCTTGCCGTGCATCACCTTCTGCAAGAGATAATCTAGCTGAATCAGGAGCTTTTCCCGATGATGGCCACATCATTGAGCCTGCACAAGAACCCAAAGGAAACTTGTGCACCGAGGAACTAGATGGAAACACAGAAATCAGACCCAATGACGAAGACATCATACAAGTGGAGAAAGACGAGGATGAAGATTTGGATCACCAGTTTTCGAAGCTGTCCTGCGAAGAAACAGCCGCAACTTTAGGAGGAAATCAATTGGCAATAGTTTGTCATGTAGATGCCATGGAAGTGTATAGTGACAAACAACTTCCTTTGACTGAACAGCAGGAGGAAAGTAATTTATTGCAAAGAAATGATGAATGAAGCAGTTGAGGAAACTTGTAGCATGCATTAGAAGAAGTGCTTAGAGGTCTAGAAAGGCAGCCAAGGTAACTGTGGTACAAAGTTAAAATCATAGAGATTTTAGTCTAGGCCTAGTTTTGTTTTGTTTTGTTTTTTAGTGCCCCAAAAAAGGAAAATTAGAGATTTAGTACAGAATTTTGCATGGTATACAAAATCACATTATCTGGCAGCACTGAAAACACAGAGGCCAAAAAAGGTTGTAACTTGTGATCTTCAAGTAAAAGATGTTAAAATCAAATGATACATTAGTGAAGAATCCAGTTGGTTATGCCGCCCATAAGTTTTAAGAGTTCATGGTCTCAAATTCTCAATCACCTATCAACAAAAATTTACTTATTTTTCCATCCTGGTCTCCAATTAATTTTGCTTCTCACGCCACAATTATACTTATTGGGTAGAATATATGTATATCATAGACGTCATGGCGAGTCATGGTAGTAGCCGATTGTCAGGACGCTTAGGCGACAAGGCGATCGCCATGACGTTCGTATGGCGACAAGTCGTTTACAATGTGCAATTTATATATTATTTATTTTACTTAACAAGTATATTGACAATAAAAATTCATATACATTAAAACTAAAAACATAACACTATGGAATAACATTAAAAATATAATTATGTAAATACTAATACTCCAAAAATAAAATACTTGATATTAAAAATTAGTAGAAAAAATGAAGAATTCAACAAATACCACATAAAAAATAAAGTTCAGGGGGTAGTTTAAAATTTTGGCAAAATTGAAGGTCTAAAATAAAAAAATTTAAAACTTTGAGTTTCTAACTGTATTTTTTTAAAAGATATTTAGTTGGGTGCAGCATACAGATAGATCGAAAGTTATTCCACAATGCGCACAAAAGAAATCAACAGGTAGAGACTTCACACTTGCACAAAGTAGCACGGAGAGAAAAAGCTAAATAGCAAGGCTGATAGGCGAGAGTTTGCGACTGTGAGAGAAGTCCAACTATGCGACTGGGGGAGGCGCCGACTAGGAGAGGTACGACTGGAGGAGTCGTGAGGAAGAGAAGTCGCGATGGGCAGCGGAGTTGGGAACTGTCGGCGTGCGGTGTGACCCTCAGTAGGGGTGTTCATCGGTATAGAACCGTACCGGTACCGAAAAACCCGAACCGAAACCGAATACAAATTACCGAAAAATCAAGAACCGGTACCGGTACCGAATTACCGATTTCGGTACCGGTTCGGTTCTCATTCGGTTCGGCTTTTTCGGACCAGTTTTCGGTAATACCACATGGAATTATATATAATTATAAATTTATAATTATAACTTATAAATCATAATTAGATAATAGAAAATGTCTAATTTTTACAATTTATTTTTAAAACTAAGAAATCAGTGGTTGTGGGCCTGTGGTATTACCGAAAGCCGAAAACCGAAAAGTAAGAAAGAAAGTTGGAGGCAATACTGTTCTTTCTAATTAATTAACAGATTTTTCAAGGTGCTAACAGATTCTTCCTGTTCCAAAATGCCAGGTGCTAAATTCACATTGAACAAATGCTAACATTTAAATCATGGATTCAAGCCAGAACATTTTACTTCTAACTTCATATGAGATCATGCAAATTAAGAAATATAATATTATACAAACTCCTGCAAATTTCTGCTTTCCATTTCCAAACATATAATTTGTTCGGTTTTTTCGGTTTACCGAAATTTACCGAATCCACAAATCCTTATACCGTTACCGGTACCGACTTTTGCTAAAAAACCGAAAGAACCGAACCGAATTTACCGGTACCGAAAAAAATTGGTACCACCGGTTCGGTAAAAAACCGAAAAAACCGAACAAATTGAACACCCCTAACCCTCAGTAAGCGACGCTGCTGTTGCATTTGTTGCTGCATGTGTCAGCATGCGTGTGCATGTCTACTGCTACTGCGTGATGTTATCGAGGCTTAGTTCTGCTTCGATCTGTTTTGTTGTTCTTCTTCTTTCATTGTTGTGATGTTGTCGATGACTTATTGCGACTTAGACCTTTGACTTTCTCTGATACAGTTAGGCGACCACTCGACTTGGTGCGGCAGTAATGACAGAACGCCTTAACGGCGCCGTAACAACTATGAAATATATATAAAGAGAGGGTATAGTTGCACGGGTTAGTTCGTTTTCTTACATGAGATATCTTTTTATAATAACAATGTTTTGAAAAATTACAAAAATGCCTTTTATACATAATATAGGAAGAAATGTATCAAAGTATACAAAATGACATCGTTTTGAAAATTTCCTCACGCAAGAGATTTGCCATATATATATATAGGAAGATAATCCACAGCAACCGATTTTTATGAACTGCCGCTACAGGCTGTAGCGTCAGGGCCTTTGAAAAATTACAAAGGCCCTGCCGTTACAGCCTGTAGTGGCAGTTAACAAAAACCGGTTGCTGGGAGCAACCGGTTGCTGTGTATTGCACCCTATATATATATATATATATATATATATATATATATATATATATATATATATATATATGAGGACAGATCTAAAGCATACATCTCTTAAATAGTATACGTTTATTAAAATTACGTCGTTTTGAAGATTTTTTTTAAAAATAAAATAATATTAAAAGAGAGTGGTCTCACTTGCTTTTATTTTATTTATAAAAATATCACCCGCGACTCCACTTGTTTCTCCAAAACGATATAATTTTAATAAAAATATGTTATTTAAGAGGGGTGTGTGTGTGTATATATATATATATATATATATATATATATGTATGTATGTATGTATGTATATATATATATATATATATATATATATATATATATATATATATATATATATATATGAAACCGAAGTCCCAAGAAAAAAGCAACTTTTTCACTTTCACTTTTGAACACCAAATTATGGCCTATCCCAATTTACTTCCCCTTTGCACACACTATTTGTGTGAGTTTTAAAAATAAAAATATTAGATGACATATGGAAAAATGAATAATGCTAGAGGCACAATTAATTTTACAAATTTTTTACAAATTGTTGAGGTGGCACTCCACCTCAGCTTACCCATTCTCTCTCTCCTGCGTGTCCCTCTTTCTTTCTCCATATTTTCTCTCTTTCTCTCTCCAAAAAAAAAATTAATACTCCCACTTCTTCCAAATTATAAGGTTATTATTAATTTTTAAAAATTAAAATAATTTATTAAAATTATAAAATAATAAATTTTAAAATTAGTATTATTTTTTGAATAATTTATAATATTTATCATTATATCGACTAAAATTAATAAAAATTATATTAATTATGAGTTTGAAAATCTACAAGGTATCTCCTTTTTTGTTTCTTTTCTTTTACCTCCTCAATAGTACCTTGTAGATTTTCAAACTCATAATTAATATAATTTTTATTAATTTTAGTCGATATAATGATAAATATTATAAATTATTCAAAAAATACTACTAATTTTAAAATTTATTATTTTAATAAATTATTTTAATTTTAAATTAAAAATATTTATTTTAATTTTAAAAAATTAATAATAACCTTATAATTTGAAAGGAGCGGGAGTATTAAACTTTTTTTTTGGAGAGAGAAAATATGGAGAGAGAAAGAGAGACACGCAGGAGAGAGAGAGAGAATGAGTAAGCTGAGGTGGAGTGTCACCTCAGCAATTTGTAAAAAGTTTATAAAATTGTTTGTGCCTCTGGCACCACTGATGGAAAAATATTGAAGTGAGGGAGAGAAAGAATGAAGTATAACTCATGCTTCAAATGAGGAGAGAGAAAAAAATTTAATAATTATTTTCAACAAATTTAGACTGATAAATATAAAATAATAATAATAATAATAATTATAATAATCATAATAATAATAATAAAAGGTTACATTTGTGACAAATTCATCAACAGCTTGAGTGGCTGAAGAAGCCGCTTTATTAATAGAGATGAGCTTTTTTGGGGGAAGGTTGGACGGATATATGTGTCCATAATTTGTGTTGGATAGGAAATTTAGTCACCTCCTCCTTTTTTTTTTTTGATTCCACTAAGAAAGGATTGCTTTTTTTTTTTTTTTTTTTAAAGTGTGTGTGTGTGTGTATATATATATATAAAGATTTGACAATGAAGTATTAAATAATTAATATGATTACCAATTTTGATGGACGCACCAAACTTTTGAAATCAACTACATTTTGTCGCTACGAACCAAATAAATTCACTTTGCTCAGCACTCAATAAATTATTGAATTTGTTTGTGGTACAAAACTAAAAATGTCATATCGTTATGTGATGTTTTCAGCACAGGATTTAAGTTTTATTTAATCAAATTGTCTTGTTTGTAGTTTTGTATGTGAGAAAAAAATAGAAAAGAAATGAACACAATACTTGCCAGTGTTATAACCAATTTTTTTTTCTCAAAAAACTGACGGAAAATTTATTTTTGATTAAATTTTTTTTAAAAAGTCAATTTAGAGTAGTTTTCTAGGGGAGTGAAAAAAATAAGGAAAGAAAAGAGATGAACAGAAAATCTGACTACTTTTTTAACTAATTTTTTTGTCAAATAAAAAATAAAAATTGGATAATTTTTTTTTTTTGATTTAAGTGAATATCTGTAAATCCTAACCCTTATCTTATTTTTTATTCAGCAAATATAATAAAAGGGTAAATCATAAAGTTGTATTTTATTCTTTCTCTTTGTAAACCGTAAATAATACAAAGTAAAAGTGATCTTTCTATAATAAATAAATCTTTCTCTCACACACACACATATATATATACAGAGAGAGGGGTAATGATCTATAACAAATAATTATTATGGACACTATTCAAATAAACGCATTTCTCACCGTTTAATATGAAATTTAACGGACGAAATTAATGGAGAAAATCCTGTCGCTACTAAGAGCGGCATGCAAAATTAATTTAAACTTCTACCTCTACTCTTAGTAGCAGCGGGTAAAATTTTTTTTTTACCTGTCTTTACTAAAAATAGAGGTATGAAGGAATGTCCTAAATACCCTAACCTAAATTATATTTAAATAATTTCAATGTATTTATTTGTAATATAATTTATATTAATTAAATCAAATTATATTATACTATGGAGTTAAAATCTAAATATTGACAATGTTAAATTTCATTACTTAAGAAATTATTTATACAAATAATTACATTGAATATAAATAACAATTTTAAATTTTATTACTTAAAAAATTATTTATAAAATAAATATATTAAATATAATTGACAATGCTAAATTTTATTATTTTAGAAATCATTTATACAAATAAATATATTAAAATTATTTAAATTTAACTAGAGTAAGAGTATTTAAAATATTCTTACATGCTATAGGCAGATAACAAAATACTTTGCATGCCTTAATAACAGCAACGATAAAAAAAATGCGTTTATTAAAATAATGTACATAACAACAATTTGTTATAAATAGTCACTACCATGTCCAAAACTCACAAATAGCAATTTTAATAAAGTTTTCTAGTATCTTTCTTTATTTCATGTCCAAAACTCACCATGTCCAAAACTCACAAATAGTAGATTATGATAGTGTTGCCAGATCAAGTTGATGGACAAAGAACTTAAAAAGCAGACATTTTAACGACCAAACACTCAACTGAAATAGATCCCGCCATTCCATCAGTGGCCTCCGCCATTCACCAACAGCGTTAGATACATATTCGTACAATCAATTAGTATTAATTTCCTACTCCATGAACAAACCCTAGATTAAGTTTGTGTTGAATCTAGGGTTTGTTGGATGCCAAATACCGATCCAATCTCGACATGCCTTCGTCTCCCAAATTCTTCCATGCTCGCTCTTCGTCTTACACTCGCAGATCAACGGCTCTTATCGTCTGTTTCCTGATCGGATTCGTCGGTTTTATCATCGGGTTTATAGTAATTTCGAGGCAGAATTTGGGGTATAGATGTAAATATGGTAAGCCCAGATCTGTTTCTGTTGTTTGGGAGAAGAATGGAAATGGTGGTGGTGGTGGAGGAAATGGGAACGGTGTCGTTTCTGATAGGGATCCGAAGAGGCATAAGGTTATGGGGTTTGTGGGGATTCAAACTGGGTTTGGATCTTCCGGAAGACGGCGGTCACTCCGCAAGACTTGGATGCCTTCTGATCACCAAGGCCTTCAACGGTATAACTTAATTTCCCCCTTTTCGGTTACATACATTATAAATTTCTACATGTATATATACACACACACAATTATTGGATTCAGTTTTTGTTTTGATGCATTGATTTATAACATGTGATCCGGAACTCTTTTCTGATTATGAATTATTTACTTTTGAAATGAAAATTTAATGTCCTTTTGTGCTTAAATAGGCAATTATTGAGCCTGAGACAGAAGTTACTAGGCTTGGCTATTACTACAGCGGTTTGCATAAAATTCCCTATTACTACAGCGGTTTGCATAAAATTCAGCATTTGACATGCTCAATGAAAGTTTTCACTTTTCACTTTTAATAATTCTTTGAAGGAAATTGATATTTCTATAAGCATATTTCCACAAGTGAGTCCCATTTTTAACTAAACCAACCTTTTGTGGAGTAGACTAATTATAAGATTTAGTTGTTATGTCCAAATTACCCCCACTTGATAAATAACTAAACATCTAATTGCTTAACTTTATTTGATTAGTAGTGTTATTCAATTCTTTTATGCTACACTGTTAGCCGTTTGTAGACAACTTTTATTTATTTAATTATTATGATAGTAATAATATTAATAATAATTAGAAAATTGTTAGAAAATAAGTGAGAAAAATTATTTACACATAATGTTGAAGAAGAAATGAAACTCATTAAACTCAGGTACTTTCATATCTGATACATATTGATTACGCATAATGTTGTTTCCACATACTTGATATAATAAAAGTTCCAAGGTATTCAGTACATTAGTCCAATTAAATGTAAGTTTAAAACTATTGCTATATATGTTATATAAATAAATAAATTGGCATATTTTTGTTTGTATTACATACTGGACGCCTGCTTTAAAGCTCAAATTTCTAGTTCTGATTTATTTAAGTTGTTGAAATGAGAAATTTCAAAATTTTCAACGTATTACATTATTAGAAACATTTGTTTAATCCGTAACAAGCTAACCGTAGCTCTAGCTCATTAACTAAATGTTTCAAGCAAAAGGAAACCACAAATTTAGACGACCAACAAAGTTTTTCAAGCAAAAGATTCAGAGAAATAGTCCAAGAAATTTGCACTAGTAAACTATCATGTAAACAAATTGAAAAGGTAATTAGTGTCTGAAGTTGAAGAAGAAATGTTGAGTTTCCACTATTAGTGAAACTACTTGAAGTTGAAGAAGAAAAGGAGGAAAGTGTATGTTTATGATAAGAGTAAAAGAGTAGAGATCTCAAAGAATTAGACAGAATTAGTTTCATGGTTTCGATTTATAAGTGTGTGAGTTTTGAGAATTGGAGTAGGAGAGAGAGCTAAAGCATAGTTTTTTTTGACTCTGTTAAGTGGAGAAAAGGAGAGAAATAAAAACAGGGATGAAAGAATCATTCAATTTTTAAATAAAAAATATATACGTGGGGTACGAATCAAATTTGGTGGTTAGAATTTATTTGAATATCAAAACGACGACCTGTTGTCTTGTCTTGGTTCTATTTGAAAATAATTTTTTTCCTTGGTGGGAGAAAGCCTTAGATCCTAATTTTTATGTGTTAATAATTTTTTCCACTTATTTCCTAACAATTTTCTAATTATTATTAATATTATTACTATCATAATAATTAAATAAATAAAAGTTGTCTTCAAACGGCTAATAGTGTAATATAAAGGAATTGAATAACGCTACTAATCAAATAAAGTTAAGCAATTAGATGTTTAGTTATTTATCGAGTGGGGATAATTTGGACATAAGAACTAAATCCTATAGTTAGTCTACTCCACAAATGGTTGGTTTAGTTAAAAATAGGACCCACTCGTGGAAATATCAAATTACCTTGTGGAAATATCAATTCCCTTCTTTAAATAATTTGATGTTGATAAAAAAAAAGCCAAAGAGAAGAAGTTAGTTAGGGGCTAGGGGGGTCTTTTGGATTATGTAATATGACTGCTACAGTCACCTCTTGTTGCATCATAGTGTTAATCTCCAACTTCTTTTTAATCAAGTAATCAACTATGTGTTTCTATATTTGATTGACTCCATATCTCAGGTCCATATCTTGCACCTTAGATAGAAACTAATAAACTATGTTCTATGTGTCATCGCATTCATGAGATAAAAAAGATCAGCTTTCAGTTGACTACATAAATAGAATTTGTTTGAAAATTGAATTTTACAGCCCTATTTAGACTTCTATGTGCAATTTTTTCACTGTCTTACTAGCAGTATTAGTAATTATTGTTTAAGTTTCGTAATGGTTCTCGATGCCAGTTGTTATTTTGTCATTATTCTAGCAATTGCGATTTCACTTATATCTCAGTAGGCATTATGCAAATTGGTACTCTTGTTTTCTGTTTAATCGTTCTCTTCAAATGGATGGCAGCTTGGAAGAAGCCACTGGTTTGGTCTTCAGATTTATTATTGGTAGAACAGGTGATAAATCGAAAATGTCAGAGCTCAGGAAGGAGGTGGCAGAATTTGATGACTTCTTGCTCTTAGATATTGAAGAGGAGTATAGTAAGCTCCCATATAAAACGTTAGTGCTGATGGTAAAATTATTAAATTAGCTATGTACGTAGTCTGTTACTCATATGAACTTGTGTGTTTATTTCAGGTTAGCCTTCTTCAAAGCTGCCTATGCACTTTATGATTCTGACTTTTATGTTAAAGCTGATGATGACATATATTTGAGGCCGGGTGACTAGATTCAGGACTTTATACATTTTCACATCTTATTCATGAGATTTTATTTGCATTTTCGTTTACAACTTTACATGCAATAACTTTATTCCCTGGTTTGAACCATTTCTAGATCGGCTTTCACTGCTTTTGGCTAAAGAACGTTCTCACAGTCAAACATACCTTGGATGCATGAAAAAGGGTCCTGTTTTCACTGACCCCAAACTAAAATGGTTAGCATTGTCCTATTAAATTTGCCTATGTGTAGAATGTAGTTTCTTTGATTTGCATTTTGTCCTCTTTGTGTATATTTGTTAAGGCTTTGTGATGTCCTTTTTTACCTAATACTGGTATTTATGCTGTGCCCCTTACGTATTAGGGTTCCAAACTTCACCTAATAGCTTGTCAATTTAGCTTAATGAATGTTAATCTTTGAATATTTTCTGAACCTGCTTTAGTGGATGCTACTTAATATGAAATGCTACTATGCTAGATGTAATGCTCGGTTAAAATAAGGTAAAAGTAATTCAACTTCTTGAGGGATGAGGAGGGAAAAATAATTCAACTAATAAAGAAATGAGACAACTATCCGTAGCAACAAGAAGTTATGGCCTAGTGGATTCAGCTATGGATGACTCGAACTTGATGCCTGATATATAAAATAATTATGATAATCATGATTGAGTTTTATCTATAAAAAATGTAATTATGATTGAGGGGTAAATGGTAATCAGATCAGTTTTACTCACACAGGTATGAGCCACTTTCACATTTGCTTGGAAAGGAGTACTTTATGCATGCTTATGGTCCATTATATGCTCTTTCTGCTGATGTTGTTTCAAGCTTGGTTGCTTTAAGAAATGACAGGCAAGTTTTTTTAATCCATGTCGCAGTTAACCTTTTTTTCGTATCATTTAGCACAGAAAAGTTCATACTATCTTTTCCTTGCACCCCTCTTTTAAAATTTATTCAGAATTCTCAAACTCTTGGAACAACTTACAGGTGAATTTGGAATCTTTTTATGGTGTTATGTTGAGTTGAAATTAAAAGAATAAAAAATATTTGTTGTTGGAAACTGGTAACTTTAGCATCTACATGTTCCAGTGCAGTTGATAATATGAACCTCTGTCATTTCCGTCTATAAGTAGGTTGCGTGGTACGAAAGGGAAAAAAAAGTTAACATGGATCCTAATCCTTTGGCCACCATTTGCATCTCCTGGTGTTGCTAATGCCACTCAGCTTTATAGTATTGTCTGTTAAACAGCCACTAATATATTCCACATTAATGAATTGTTTAATGGGATGGAATACCCTTACACCTTGTGCCAGTTAGATATTTGACTCTTGCAGCGATGTATAACTTTAAGCATGAAAATTGACTTATTACCAAATAAATTATAGTTTATAATATGTTTAGTACTTTGACCTGCTTATCAAATTAAAAATCAAAATAAGAAAATTCAATGCGCGTTCTGTTTGGAAATTTATAAATGATTAATATTACTCGTATATAAGAAGTGGGTGAGTATTGCTAGAACCATGATGTCAATAGTTGTGTAACAAATTCCCATTCAGCGTATGATCTAATTACAAAAGGTACTCCTCAGTTTCACATACTATTAGATCATAAATTCCCCTTGATGTTCTCAATTTCAATCCTCATTATCTGTCTCTCCGTGTGTGAGAGAGAGAGATGGTAGGCACACTGTTTATTTAGTAGAGATGCCTCTCTCTCTCTCTCTATATATATATATATATATGTATATGGGTGTTTGCGAATGTATATGCCAATGTAGGCACATGCATTCAATGTGAACTTGCTTGCACGCGTAGTAGAAGTCTCATTATTTCCAATGGTAAGAAAAGTAAATCATGGATCCACATTCTGCTCATATATTGTGGTGGACTTTATATATGAAAAATAAAGTGGAATATTAATAAGATTTGCACCCTTGAGGTATATTCCCTTTGGAAGACAAAAGATGAAATGAGATTTCAAATCTCTTTGAATACAGTTTTCGGATGTTCAGCAATGAGGATGTCACAATTGGTGCGTGGATGCTTGCAATGAATGTAAATCATGAAGACAACCGACAATTATGTGAACCAGAATGTACTGCCTCATCTATTGCTGTGTGGGATATTCCCAAGTGTTCAGGTTAGTGACTCTTCTTGTAGTTCAATTACAGATTGAGAAAAGACACTATCTTTAGTTGTTGAAGTGTGATAAATTCTGACTTAACCAGAATGTGGAAAAAGATTTCGTAGTGACCTTTATCAGTTCCCTTAAAACTGGAACATTTGACACAGAGACCATTGTAGATTATATAATTCAGTGAGGAATATGCTCATTAATGGAGATGCAACCGTGTCAATATTTTGCCAAAGCCTGAAAACTGAATAAAACTAATTGAGATGGAAGAGGGTTATTTGAGGTTGTAGACAATGGTGTAAGAATGGCACATACATATACGTGGCCTTGTTCCTTAACAATTGAATGATAGCCTATATAAATCTGTTGTTTATTGCGTCACATTGCTCAGTATTATGTAACCCCCCCCCCCCCCCGCCCCGGCCTTCTCTCACCCTCTCTCTGTCCAATCATCTTTTGATTTGTAATCGAAAGGGTTCTCATAAGCAGTAAAAAAAAGTGCATAGCTTGCCTGCAACTACCTTGGCATCAAATACTTGATACAACTACACCAGCAATGATTGCAAAAAATTCATATATACCATGCAAAATGTACTCTCTTTGAAGATTTCACCAATAAAGGTAACTATGCTCATCTTGCAGGGCTCTGTGACCCTGAAAAGAAGTTGTTGGAACTTCATCAAAAAGAGAGCTGCACAAATACTCCAACTCTAGATTCTGATGAATAGCTTTCTTGCCCTTACCATTACCACCATAATCCTTAAACTGGAAAGGTTCTTTGGAAGAATGTCATTCTCCTGTGCAATCGATCTCTGCTAGTGCTGATTTTAATCTTCTTGTACCCATATTCTGTCATAGTATTAACCACCCCCCCCTCCCCCCCCTTCTTATTTTTGTATCTCATTATTTCATTTGTTCAACCTGAACAGCAAAAATTTTGATGGCACAGAGTTATAGAGAAATTAGTGAAAAGTTGGCTCGTGGGAACATCATCACCCACGTTAAACTTTCACTATTTTAACAAAATACTCCAAAATTACTTGCATGTTAACTGATGTATTTGTAGACTTGTCCCATCAAAATATGAAAAAGTTGACTGGGTTCTTATCTGTGTATTTTAATCCATAAGCAGGTAATTCTATTAAATGTGAATTTTTTTTGCAGTGCTCCCTCTGATTATGTACAACCTCACTGGAAATAGAGACGTAATTTTTCGTTAGGCCAATTTTTTTTTTATGAATATTAACGGTGTTCTATGCGTGAAAAACATGTTGGTTTGGTACAGATCGTTCTTATACATGAACAAAGAATGATGAACAGTAGTTAAACGGAATGCCTAGTGCTAAATTTTATCAAGTTACTTCCTTTTCTTAATTCTAACTTGCTTAATATTCATCATCACTTAAATACTCATAGCATAATGAGTAATGCTAACTTTCAGCTGACATAGCATTACTCGTTATACATTCCTTAATGAGATGGACTCGAAGGACTTTTTCCCGCCAATATTTGTTTTCCACCCAGTTTGCACATGATTCACTACAGAAAAAAAAGGAGGGAGAACAAATAGGAACCTTGTTGGCATAAAAGTGATCCCAACGAGCAATTACAACAAAAATTCTCCAATAGTCAAATGGAAAGAATCCAATGGAGCTCTTTACCACAATGTGATCAAGTAACTAATTGCTCAAAAAAATAGTCCTTTCACAAACAGAAAGATCCGAGCATAGAGTGTGATTTGGTGCGGCTGAAAGTTCAAACTGCACATGAAACCACTTGGGTGCAGTTTGACAATTCTAAAACTGCATGACACCGCTTTTGATTGGTGCGGTGCGGGTTTTAAAGCTTACGGTGCGGTTAACATTTGATTTGGTTTCGATTCTAAAACCATTGACATAATTAACAATAATATTCAATACATTCATCTTTTTATGTATAAGAAATCATACATGACATTAACATAATAACATCAAGCGACAAGTTTTAAATTTGAAATATGTTACTCATGAATGCTTCAACATTGTTCAAACTATTGCAATTCAATTAGAAATATTTCTATCCACAAAAATAAAAGTTTAAAAGTGCATAACATAATTAAAATTGTCTAATATATTTTTAGAAATTTGCCTATATAACTTCTTAAGAAATACATAATATATAATAGTGGTGCAGTGTCAGAGCCTCCCAAAACCGCACATGCAGTTTTTTAGTCATTCTAAAACTGTCACATATCCCGGAACCTTTGGTGCGGCTCAATCGATATGATTTGGTCAGTTTTTGGTGCGGTTTCAGAGCAAATTTTGGTTCCTTGCTCAGCCTCATCCGAGTGAAAAGCAATGTTTGCCAACAGAGTAAAAGATGTAGAATGACAACAACGATGTTAGCCAGCAGAGTAAAAGATGTAGAATGACGACAATGACAAAAGAACGAGAGCTAATATGCCTCGCTTCATCTTTAACAATTATCCTCACTATGTAATTCCGAGAGGTCAAACCTCAATTGACAACGAAGAGTATAATTCCAGCAAATGCAGTTACTCATGCAGACGTAAACCCAAGCTATTGTTACAAACATGCAGGGTGACTCTGTAAGGTTCTGCTATATATATAGAGGGCAACGTATATTTGTTACACAGCCGAGCAGCAGCAAATCCCATTACAATCACAACACTCAACATGGCTCTAATATCTGTGAAGGAAATGAGGTCTAAAGAGAAGAAAAAGAAAACCCGTGACCTATGTATTTGCAAACAAACTTCCTATCAACTTACATGGCTCTCGGACACTATTGGCTCACTTTCTTCTATGCTCTCCACTACAGCTGCCAACGGGCTGCTGGTATCAGATGCCTTGTCACTCATGGATCCACCAGCACTTTGGACCATACTAACATCACCCAATGGTGTTGAAGGTCCCATAATAGGGGAGCTGACCAGTGAGGTGCCCATATTAGGGGAGAAGGAATCTGAAGCATGTCCTTCCACTTGTTTTGGCCTATTCAGAGCGTTGCAGTGTGGACAATAGTAAGTTATGTACGGGAAATCCTCCTTCCTTGCAAGCCCTGTAAACAAGTAATGGAAATTATATTATTATTGTAACACATTGTTCGTTGAACAATTGATTGATACTATTTTTTCGTTCTTTCTTGTTTAGCGTGAGAGAGATCAGTCTTCAAATTCATACTCACCATTGTGCATATGGCAGTTTCCACATATAAGTGCATAAGATTGTGTTGGATCCTCTCCCACAAGCAATGCTGCAATTCGAGCAATCCATCCCCCATCCTGTGCATGCAAACTTGTAGGATTTTGATGCTCAACAATCAGCTGATTATGCTTAGACATCTCAGGACCCTCGGGTCCAGCATATTGCATCATTTCTTCTTCCAACTGATGCAATACAGCACTCTCTGCACTACTGGATCTGGAGACTGGCTGCTTGCGTTTTCGGAGACCACTAGATTGCACATGCTCAACATCACTGCTCGTCCTTGTAGGGGGATTGAACTTTGTGTCATCTCCCATATACACTTTTAAGCCAGAATCTGCACCCAACTTGGACGCAAGGACAGTTGCAGCAGCTGCTTTTGCCGCTGGGTCAGGGTCATATCTCTGCAGAAGAAGAGTAGGCACATTATACAGTTCCAGATAAAAAGGTAATGCATTAGCAGAAATCAATGTGCATGAAAGTCCAGAAGTTACAGTCAGATCAGGTTTAAAAGGATGAACTAGTACAACTTTATGTTTGAAACACCAGCTATGCACGAATCTATGAAGCATAGGTCCAGATATGATAAACGAATGAGATACAATAAAGATACGTTGACAGGGATATTTCTTCTTATTAAAAAAAATAGGGATATGCTGAAGATAATGCAACAAATTGTATATTTCTTTTTATAAATTAGTAACGTTCACATATCCAATAGGGCACAGTTCGTCTACTTTATTTACATCCTTATGTAATAGAGGTAGAAGAAAACTCAACCTAATTTATTCAACTTTTGAGACTTTAACTCATGCATTAAAATAGAAACATCAACTAAATCATAAAGCTTATAACACTTATTGCAAGACATGTAAGACAAAGAACAAAAGACAAAAAGAATACAACATGAGTAGCTTCCACTCATTACCTGAATGAGTTGTTGTGTTATAGTTCGTCTACTTTATTTACATCCTTATGTAATAGGGGTAAAAGAAAACTCAACCTAATTTATTCAACTTTTGAGACTTTACCTCATGCATTAAAATGGAAACATCAACTAAATCATAGAGTTATTGCAAGACGTGTAAGACAAAGAACAAAAGATAGAAAGAATACAACATGAGTAGCTTCCACTCATTACCTGAATGAGTTGTTGTGTACTGTAATAGTTGGTCTTCTCTTTAAGTTCATTAATTTTTTCCAGCCGTTCATTGCGAAGCCTTTCTAAAGTTTTCTGGTCCTTCCGGTCACCTAGAAAATCACATTGACAAGCATTAGTCAATGACTATGGCCAACTTTGACCAAAATGCTATTAGTGCTTCACATAAATTATAAAGTCATGAAGAGAACACACCACCAATAGACTTTCAATCATTAAAGAATAACTGAATCAAGAATAATGAAGTTTGGTGACAGATTTTTTTTAAAAAAAATACTTACACATCTTTGTGAAGCTTATAATAGCAGAGTAAACAAGTGAAGATAGACCGGGCAAAAGAAACATGGGTAAAACATGCAAGGCCCTCATCTTCCAGTTCAAGTTCAATGATCTTGTTGTCATGATAGCATAAACCACCGCAATAACCTGAAAAATAAGAATACAAAGTGAAGATGGATCTAAAGAAATAGACAATGCCATGAAGGAGGTATCTTCGTCAATTGTCACCAAAAATTCAAAACATGTAATCATCAAAAGTGCTATAAAGCCTTTAATATCCTAAATAATGATAGAGGCTTAGCTTAAAGGAAGAACCTAAGATGTGTTATATATCATGCACCAGCCATGGGAAATCTTTGGACAAGATATTGAAATACATCTTGGAAGACGAACAGCTAAGCACAAAAGTATTGCTGACCACACTAGAAGAAAAAAGAACCAAAAAAACAAGTGGATTTAAAACAACCTTGTCAAATGTTAAATATATTCCAGAATCACTCTACTTAGAGGTGAACCAGGCAAGTGGCAATGATTCTTACACCTCGACCATATATATGAGAGACTAAAGGGAATTATGACCCAGTTTCTGATAAACAACTAAATGGTTGCAGCCACTTTGAAATTATAATTCCCACCAGCTTGGTTAAAAGACCAACTAGTCACACTATAAATCAAGTCGAGATTAAAAATCCCTTTGGAGGTGATCTAGGCACTAATTCTGATCCCTCAAGCACACACATTAGAAGTTGGAGGAAAATAAGACTATTTTTCAACATACAACTAATTGACTACCAATTTAAAATTATTAATCCCATTAGCATGCAGACAAGTTTCATCAAAATGGAAGTAAAGCAGAACAATTGCACTTTTTACTGAATTTCACGGAGTTTTTCCATTTAAATGCAAAGTACATCAAAAGATAAAAAGGCAACTTTACCTCAAAAAGTACAGAGAAAATAATGAGATGCCTAGTCATCCTCCTCCAACTTAAAGATCTCTTCTTCATTCTAGCAAGAACAGTAGCCTCTTCCTTGGAAATATGTTGCAGTCTCTTTTCGAAATCATCGCCATGTAACCTAAATAATCCATTCCATATTCGAGACAATACTCCCCTCTTCTTCTTTTTCTTCTCTTCAGTAGCTGTAGCTGGAACATCACCAGCAATCTCCCCAACTTCTTTCTGGTCCTTCTTAGACTCCCCAGCCATTACCTACAGTGCAGGACAAAGTCAATTATTTAAACAATTTTTTTAGGCTATAGTTTAAAATTTTAGATCTTAAGCAGAAGTTGTTTGGATCTGTACAGGGATGGAAATGGGGCAGGTTTTGACCATGGCAACCTATCCCAACAATGCAATGCCTACAAGATGTCCCACCTGGATCCTGCCCTGCCTCAGAAAGGCTGAAACAGTTCCCCCCTTAACATGTTAATTCAGACCAACCCTGCACAGCTCCGTCACATTATTATTACTGGTGTGGTTTAGGTTGGGTTGGGTTGGGATCAGGTGGGACACCACGTAATGTAAAGGAGAACTGTTATAATGGGTCACAATAAAACAAATACTTGGGAATTCAGTGCTAATCAATTTCAATTATTTTTTCAAAGTGTGGTATTATAGAAGATAAAATTGGCATAACTCATTGAGTTGATCAGTCAAGGAAGGATAAAGACAAATAAATTTAATTCAAACAACAGACATAGCAAAACATCACATACCAAATAAGTACTCCTCAGGCTATGATAAACAATTTCTGGGAGGACATACAACGAAGCGTAGTTAAAAGCTTCACATACAGAAAAAAAACCTTCTGCTTTTATACATTATTGCATGCAGACAATAAAGTATGATACAATGGTAAGAGATAAGAGAGCTGGAGAAGAATATCAGATATTCCTACTCCGGACCAGAATGATTTTAAATCTTAAAAATTCGACAATGGAATTAACATTTAGGAAAAGTAACAGCACTTTTAAGAAATACCAAATAATGAGAAATCTAAATTAGGATAAGGCATAGACATGTATATACAAAAGAGTAAGGAGTGGGGCAGACAATCTGACAATTATAAATTATATTTCCCTTTTTGTTATCTTTTTGGATAACATAGTGTCCTCCTTGTGCATTGTAATTCCTATAGTTTTGATTTTGGATAAAAGAAGTAGTTTTATAGATAGAAGAAAGAGTAGAGAAAGAGAGGACAAGGAGCCCTCCAAGGAGTCCTCCAAACAAATACAAGTAGGAAAATAAAGAAAAACTAATGAAATCTTTTATCTTTTTCTTTGGTTGAATATAATACACACAACCACACACCATATAAATTACTCGAGAGCTAGACTCAACTCGGTGCTTTATCAAATTAAATATTTCAAATTTACACATCTTTTCCTCTGCAAACTTCCATGAATGATAGATAAAATAGTGCATCAGATCACCACACACTGTAGTACTCTTTTCCGATTCCCAATAAATTCTTCTATCAACTTAAAAGTAGTTTATCAATGTCTCAAGAATAGTACAGCCCCTTGTATATACAATTTTCAAAGCAAGAGTTCTGCTTATTTGGACATGGAACCTAAATTACTATTTTTGAATATAGGACTGGCCCAACCCAACTTTCTTCCTTCTATAAGAGGGTTTCCTCGCTTATCATTCCCAATTGGCTCTCCTCCTAAATATTTGCTATCATAGGAAGTCACACTCAAAATATCTACACTTGCTCTACATATCACTTTCATATTATCTCCGCAAAAATTCTACTCTTCCGTCTTCCAAAGGATGTCGAAAGTACATATTTCACACAAATTAAGAAAAGTAACATACAATAGAGAGTATTAAACAAGTTCCACCCATAGTGGACCCCATGTGAGTACAAATTATTAAAGCTAATGGACCCCACCTACATATACTTTTGAGAGTGCATTAATCAATGTGCATAATTTAGATATAACTTGTGTACTTTTAAACATCCTATGGTGAATAATTTCTTTTGAAATTTTTGACATCCTTTGGGGGATGAAGGGAGCATTTAATTCACCACATACTATAAGATTAAGATAGCATTTAGTTCCATCGGGATTTTTTTTAGAGGTATTCCATCTGAACATTGAGATAGAACCTTCCAAAAACCCTAGCCCCTAGCTTTCACATAGCTTAGTGTTTCTCCTTATTTTACTGGACTTGGTTTTGTATTCCAGAACATTCAACACTAAAAGAATGATTGTATTAGATTGCAATATATTGATGCTGCTCCCATCTTTCTAGGCTTGACGATAGCAATCTATTTGGGACTTCAGAGATCTATCTAGACCTAGTATTGCGAATCATGATTTAAAGTTTTATTGCTGTTAATGCATTAGACAAATAAATTGATAGTGTGATTTAATTGATATATATTATGCAGTGTTCATCTTCATTTATCAAATGGAACAATATTTCATGTTTCCACGGTTATGGCTTACCTCAAGCTATCTTATGAATATTTCTATTGATCATTTTTTACTTGCCACCTACTCGACTGATTTGTTGGATCTGCCACTGACCTTTAGGCATATATCTCCACATTATATGTATGTAGTTGTATTGCTTTGCAGTGCAATTACTTGTGCTTTATTTCTATCTTTCTCAATTCAACTTGAACTGTTGAAATTACTTCGGTTACAAGCCTAATCACATTTCAGAATATTACAAAAAAATCAAAGTTTTGGAAAATGATCCACGCACAATGTCAATGTAGGAGACAAATAAATCAGATTTGGATCTCAATTTTTATCTTTCTTATTCACCAAAAGTTTCATTTTCATATTCCAATGAGTCAATTATTCACTGATCGCCTGATCCCAAACATCTGGGAAATAGATACACATATATATATACGTGAACATAAATGGAAAGTGAGAAACCTAACCTCGATCTTGAATCTAGAATCACTCGGCTCGTAAATTCGGCGTAAATTCGGCTGCTCGGCAGCGAAGCGACGGCGACGGCCGGCGAGAGAAATGAGAGAGAAGGGCTGAAACTCAAAAGAGTGTCGAGATGTGAGAATTTGTTTTGGTTTCTTCACCTCTCAAATGGCTGACTATATACGAAGGGTATTTTAGAAGATAATATTAAAATCGGCGGGGTATTTTCTATACGTCTGTGTAAGCCAAAAAAATCGCATTTATTGAGATCGTCAAGGATGCACGACTAACTGAAAGTATACCGCGTCAGTCCGCGTCCTCAAATTTTGATGACAAATTTACCCCTGACATTTTAAAATTTTATACACACATGCCCAACTTCTAGTTTTTATTCTTTCTGTGTCATCACTCCACCACTATATCCCTTCCTTACTTTTAAAGAATTGCAATGAAAAATAAAAGAACTTTTTTTTTTGTTTCCAATTTTTTTTAATTGTCTTTTATTGTCTAATAAATAAGTGAACATAAATGGATCATAATTTTTTTATTTTTGGTTTTCCTTTTGTTAATTTTGTTGTTTTTTTGTCTAGCAATATAATGCATGAAAGGTGCTTTTAATGGCCGTCTTGCCTATCTGTATATTGCTGGAATGGAAGTTTTAAAGGTGTTTTTTTGTATAATGAAGTCGGCGTTATGTATTTTACGGACTGTAAAGTGATTACATCTCTGCAATGTACGTACTTGGAGTTTGAAAATTTATGAACTTAATGTCATTTGATAAGTAACTAAGAAAAAACGGAGAGAGATTACTTATAACATCTCAGTCTCACATCGAAAGATATAAGAAAAATTTATCTGTATATAAAGAATTAAGTTACTGATAATAATTCGTTCAGTTATTACTTTTTAGGTGAGCCCGTGGTGGACTAAGATGAGATATAATTAGACTAACAGTTTAAGTCTTGTTTGGACGGATAAACGGGGGAGTTTGTAACACTCCAGACTCATATCGCCTTATTTGAATGGATTTAATTTAATTCGGACTTGCCCCTAGTTCTTTCACTAGTATAGGTATAATTCAAAGTTTCATGTGATACTATTCTTATGTTTTAAATTCACATAAGAACAATGCAAACTTTTTGCTTTATGGCCGGTGATGAATCAAATAGCAAAATCAGGCATTTCTGGAATATGCTGAGAGGAACATAGGATATGCATGAACCCCATGCTATATATTACCATGAATTCATTTGCATGGGCGGATTTATGGCATATATTTTTCATTGATTTCAGGGTAAATGCTCTGCTGCATATATATTGAATCATTCCCTCCGGTTTGTAGCATATCAATCAAATTTGCAGCTGGAATAACAAAAGCAGGTTATCCATAGTAACTATGTATATAAATGGAGTGTGCCGGGACGGGTGGATCCAACCTCTCTTATGTGAGTGAGGTAAAATTTGAAATAAATAAATTCTCGTAAAAAATAAAAATATACTAAAATAAATTATAAAATTAAATAATACCCAAATATTATTTATAGTAACATTTTTCGTGACTTCATTACTTAAAATTGTTGTACGATAGTCTCATTTTTATTAGTTAAAAAAATCCACAAGCAATTACAAAAAAAAAAAGAAAAAAAAGCAAGTAATTACAAAAAAAAAATCTTAAAGTAATTGTTAAATTTGTGAAATTATAAATAATAAAATACAACAAATTGAATTTTCTCTAAAATCGAACTAGTGGGAAGAATTATGCCAAGCCGCTAGACGAGAAACGGGGAGACAAAGAATATTGTAGTGCCCAAGGTAGTTAACTTTGAAGAATTAGATATATATTTTGACTTTTTAAAATCAATTCCCGAAATCCTAAAACTCAAATCTATATAATAAAACAGAGCAGAGAGAGAAAAAAAAAATTAGCATCCGACGGTCTCAATTCAATTGTGGCTTCAACATCAGACGGCCAGCGACACTACGATTTCCCCACGATCGCCATTTCCATTCATCGCCCAGTTCCAAGTTATCTTCTCCAAATCATTATCCTTCCCCAAATCAAACCCAATTTCTCTCGGATAAATTTCTGAATAATAAAATTTTCAATCTATCCTCAACCGGTTGTAAGCAATCAAGGTCAAGGGAGAAGAAGATGAAGACCATCCTAGGAGAGAAACTTACCGCAGGCGTACTGTAAATTGGAGAGCCGTGTAAGTCGGAGGTACATTCAAATTCATCATTCTACTCTTCTTCAATCTCTCAACTGGTTGTTATTCGTTGTTATATTTGTATCCTCCTGCCGATGAACTGTTCCACCATCACAAATATTTTAAACCCTAATTAAGTTTTGGGGTTTTGATCTATGGGGTGTGTATGGAGGAAACATGCATATGGCTGTTTTTTTTATGGTGATAGTAGGATTCCGGCGAGTTTTGTTGGTCCAAAACTCCATATTTGAAAGGGAGAAGATGAGTTTTTTTTTTAGGAGAAGATTAGTCTTTTTATATCTGAGTTCAATTTCTCTTTCAGCAATTAGGATGATCTTATCTTTCTTTTCCTTTCTTGGTTCAATTTGATATTCTGGATAGAAGTTCACATTTGCATCTCTAATTAATGAAATATATTTTTGCAGAGGTCTTTGAGGAAGTTTTGGAAATTGTTGATGGAAGCTCTGGCTAAATGGCCTATTGATTTCTTTCCAAGTATGTTTTATTGCTTTATTTTGTAAACATCATAATAACTTGCCTACAAACCTGTATTACGGTTTTCTTCTGTTATTTTTTTCTGTGTTATTGGGGGTTCCTTATAGTGGGTTTGGTGGGTTTCTTCTTATTAACTTTTTTAGGTAGCATTCAACAGAGAGTTTTGAACGATTTTTTATCATCCAAGTTTTTTTAAGGAAACAAATGATGTTTGGTGACCCTGCTTAAGGGGTTTCTGCTCGAAGATAAACTTACCCAAAATTGTTATAGAAACTTACTGGAGTTTCTTTCTAGGACCTACCAGGCATCTTTCTTTCTTCAAAATCAGAAAGTTAACATCTAAATGCAGCTATAAATTTCTCATGTACGTCTTGGGGAAGCAATGACTTATTTATGTGATATTTACCCCTATTGCTGTAGATGTTAAATTTATGGGTAATAGTTTTAAGTTCTCCCAAGGGACGTATATTCTGGATCAAGGACTCCTATATTGGGACAAAGAGAATCTTCCTTGCTGATCCATTGCAGATCTAAGAGTAGGATAAATGTAATTAATAACACGTTGAAAATGTCTATAATTTTGGTTAAATGCATGTCTGAAGATGTGAATAATTTTGGCAAGAACAATAGGGTAAAAAATTACTTTGAAAATAGTACATATACCTTGTAGTTCTTTGTAGATGCAGTCTCTCTGGACCCCTTCTTATACCAGTGCGTTCTTATGGATTTTATTTGTCTAGATATTCTGGTTCCATTGGACAACTATATATCTAGGAGTACAATGCATTTCCTCACATGCAAGGAACCAGACTACCAGCAAAGTCTTTGGAATGTGATTTCATCGATGAGTTGCCTTTTTGCCTGAAATTCTTATTATGTAATTCCTGCCGATTTTAACAAGTTAAATTTTCTTAATTTTTTTTTTCTGTTGTCATGTAGATCATGGGAGATAAAAATTTGGAGGACAATGATATTGAGCATGCTGCATGCACCTAAGCTCATTGAAGTGGTGTTCCAGAACTGCAGGGGACAGGTGGATCACTAGGTTGAACCATATATTAGAATCACAGTTGAGCGGTTGCATCTAACTGAGAGACCATATTTGAAATGCCTTTTAATGCAAGTGGTAAGAAACTCGAAGTCTGACACCCCCCAACCTAACTTTTTTTTAAAAAATGTGAAATCAGACTACGCCTGAAAGCTGAACTCAATTTGTTTAATCTATATTGTGTTTCTCTTGATGATGCTATATTGTGCTTCTCCTGAAAGCTTAACTCAATTTCTTTATATGTGGATTAGTGGGGAGAATTGGGTGTTGTCTCTTTATATTTGTGTCTCGGAATAATGGATTAATTTTCTTTTCTTTTTTTTCAAATGATTGGTGCATAAAGTATTGCATAAATGTTGTTGATTGAAATCTTTGGATTTAAGCATTGAGTATTCTTGGGTGCATGCAACATGAATATTTTTATGATGTTATGGACTTCATTTACGTGGTTGCGTTAGTTGGTAAATAATCGTGTTAGGCAAAATTGTGGCATGATATTTAGACATTTAGTAACTTTTTTGGGTATGAGTATACAGGTTGATAATTTTCCGATGTCCCATTTTTAGGGAAAACTTTGGCCAATTTTTTTAAAAATATATGGAGGATTTAACTTTTTGTCCAATGAATTTATTGCTAATTGTTGGTTTTGTTTTTGGTTACTCAGCGTCTTTAGGCCCAAATATAAGATCAATTGAACCAATCATTTTGATTTGTTTTAGTTTTGCTTAGATTTTGAACTTATTGTTATATCAATTTTTATACAGGAGTTGATATGAATGTTAATTATTTTTAGGGGTAAGCATGAAACAAAAATACATCCTTACTATTTACAAATTCTACAAATGAGACTATTTTTGTGCAATGGAGGGAGTTTGTTGTTGGGAAATGGGAATCAGTTAACTTGTAGTTAAATCTTGATACTTAGTTTTGCTTCCTTCCATGCAGGACGAGAGAAATGTTTTGCCTCCCAGTACTGAAGTTATGACTGCTGCTACTGTTACTGGAGCTGCCTTTGCTGTAGGTCATGGTATTTAAATAGCAATTGAGTTTAAGCCAGTCGATCACCCGACTGAGCCTCTTGACAATGATCGACCAATTCAATGCCCATTGCCCGAACCTTCAATCCTCAATGTAAGCTCGAATGTCATTTAGAATTCCTGGTCTTTGGGTTTATACATATCCATGGAAGTTTGTGACTTTAAATAAGATGAAAAACATAACGTTAAATAAGTTTTTGAGGATGATTATTATGACTTCAGCCCTAAGAAGATGGATATGTGGCGATTCCTGGTGGTAGGAAGAAGCTGGATATTCGTTTCCCTGTTGTAAGTCTCTATGCCTTGATCTTTCTTTATAATTGTCTGTAATTTTAGCTTTTGTATATGAATGATTACTGCTTCTGTGTACTGAGCTGAATATGATTTTTTTGTTTGTCTTGCTTTTAACCAAATATGGTTTGTTTATGGGGATAATTGGATCTATAATATTTAGGCTTGCTTATGTTTGTGTTTAAGTATTGTAATTATATCATGAATGTTCTGATCCTATATATGAAATTCTACCCTTTTTTTTATATATATAATTGTTAACTGAAATTGGATCGGATTAGGTTTGTGTATTAGAATATAACCTTTACTGATTCTTATGGTATGGGATTAGATTCTGATAAATATAGTTTTCTCATAACTTAAGGATCAATTTATAAATGGGATTTTTACCTGTACTTTTTCTTTTAATCCTTACCTACTATTAATTTGCATTGGTCTATAATTCATTTATTATGCTAAATCATATACTGTGGCCCTTCGTGCTACTGCCTGATTTTGTTTATTTTGTTCAGCCCTTACTCATTTTATTTACTAGACATATGAGGTTGTAACTTGGTTATTGGGTCTTTTTAAATCTTGAAGTCTATGGTGGTTGATGGAAATAATATAGGAAAAAGCATAACAGTAAACTGCATTAAAAATATTTCCCTTAGTTTTAAGGTCTATGCATTATTTACTTCTTCCTCCTTCAACTCAATTTTTTAAAGATCTTTATATGACATAATCTGCTTTTTTTCTTAAATAAATGTTTTAGTTGCTTAACATTTTTCCGTTTCATTATTTGCTTAAGATGATATGATGTTTCTTCTATTTAACAATTTGCTTCATTTGTTAGGTTTTTTTCTTTGAATTTTTGTAATTTTTCTGTTTTTCCTTTTCTCTATTTTTTTCCTTTCTACTCTTTTGCTTTGCATTAGTATATGCCTCACTTATTCTGTAAAATTATTAACTCTTGCCCTTCGAACAGTATCCTGGTAATGCTTCATTTAACATTGGCATGTGTTATTTTTAAATAATGAAATATCATGGAAATTGCCTTGGTAGATCTAATAAAAAACGTAAATGAGGATACAACATTCTACATCCTTGTGTTTTTAAAGTTTATGATTTATTTATTTTTTTTAATTTTGTTTGATATGAATTTCAATTAGGTGTATGCTTTTTGTATTTCTTTAAAAAAATTATTTGAATTTAAAGATTGCTCTTTTTAATGTTTTTACTCAATTTTTCCAATTACACATGAGGTTGTAACAGTGGTATTGGTACTTTTTAAAATCATAAAAATCTATTGGAAATTGCCTTGACCTCGGTTGCAATATAATTCTTTTCTGCTTTTTTTTAATTGGGTATATTCCGCTATTAGAAATTGGTCATTTTTGATATTCATTTATTTGTTATTCTTTTTAAACTGCGTTTTCCCTTCTTACGTGTTTAACATTTCGTGTATTTCACGTTACTTTTTCTCAAATTGGTTAGAATATTTGAATGTGGATATGAACTTTTCACATCTTTTTGTATCTTATTTTCCTTTATTCTCCTTAGTTTTTTTTCCATCTTGAGCATTTCCTTTTCTTCTGTTTTTTCCCTTTTAATTTTATGTGTTTAAGATTACCATATTTATATTTTCCTTTCCATTCACCCTCCTTTATTTTTCTCCGTTACTATTTTTTTCTTTTACCATTGTCTGGTTACTATATTGTGGCTCCGTAACCATGAGTTTGCTCACCATTCTTGATTTGCAATTGCATTAAAAAAATCTGATTCTTGATGGGATTTTTGGATCTAACTGGTTGTTTGAGTTGTGCTCCTAGAAGTCATGATATCACTGCCTAGACCACCCGCCTAATTAGGACCACAATCAGGATCCCATTTCACTAAACACTTCTCCTCCTCTGAACCTAACCAAGCTAAGTGTACTTGCTTTAGCCAACCTTTACTTACGTAATAATAAGCAAAATTGCCAGATGCAATTTGTGAAAATAATGAATGTTTTGAGAGTGCTTTGGGCCAGAAATAATATGACACTTCCTTTATCAATCAAAGTAAACGAGGTTTCTCATTAATGGTCAATCAACAATCCTACAACCAAAATTATTGCCAAAGACTCAAAAGTCATTACTGCGTTTTTTTGTTGTTGTAAATATTGATTGTGGGCATGAAACCCTTTAGATTTGAGAAATATTAATTTGCGATCCTAATAAACAAATCAGCATGTTCAACATAACATAACTTCATACCCACAATCTTGGCGGATTCATTCTACTTGAAATTGGTCTGATCATCAATCGTTTAATCTCTTCATCTCTTTATCTTCTTCAAATCATCTGCGAAGGGAGCTCCTTTTCCTTTTCGTCTACCCATCTCTCCATCTCCTCCTCCTCCTCTCTTGATTTCGGCACCAAAATCCTCTCTTGATTTCGGCGACTCTAGATTTTCACCTTCCCACATCCAAAATAAACCACAACCTTAGAACATGAAAGCTAAATAGGCGGTTGATGTAAAACAAGGGAATGAACGATGCGGATTTGTAGCAGTCAACGAGAGAAGGCCGGTTCTTTTTGTTTTTTTTTTTTGATTAGTGGTTAATCTTATATTTGGTCATTTCTCCTCTCTCATAGCAAATTCGATCACCAACACCCCTCCCCCTTTAATTTTTTTTCTAAATTACCTGAAAATCGGAATTACAGATCAAATTGAATGATGCAGGGTCAGAGTCCGCTAAAGCACAAACACGATGGAACTTCGCCTTTGCCTTTGGGAATGGATTGGAGTCCTCCGCCTCGGAAATGGGTAATTGTAGCTTTTAATTTTGTTTAATTTGAATGAATTTGAATATCAGTCTTTTTTCGATTTCATAGGTTTGATCTTTGATTATATTAATTTCTGCTGACTTGATGTATTTTTTGGGGTAATATATGCAAGTGTGCCACTGAAATGATTTTACTGTTTGTTTTGTTAAATAATGTAATTGCTTGAGATGTTTTTTTGCTTTATGCATGGTTGGGTAGTGCATTTTAAGTGTTTGATAAAATGATTCTGAGAAAATGTTCATATGTTTTAAGGATTTTTATGTATGCTCTTTTAGGTTTGCTTCTGCTGCCCCCATTTCATGATAGTTGCTTATGTTTTTTTTGACCTTTTAGTTATAACAATGTTGCATTTCAAAAAATTTTGTTTGGGAATTTGTGGTGATGGTATTTGGGATTCTTCTTGAAATAGCAACTCTCCTTCAAATAATTAGCTCCTTTATGGGTTTTTTAGCAATTCAATATTGCAGTAATGGTATAAGGAGAATTAAAATGTGAGTACTTTTAACTTTTGATTATTTGGTTGGATATTAATTTTGAATTTCATAACATAATTGTATAGCAAGTAGCTTTTAAATTACACCTGTTACTAACACAAATTATAAACTATTACTCATTATCTTAGCATAAGTTGTGGATGTTATATCATGTTTAATGTGATGGTAAATATATATTAGAAACTACATGACAAATCTGACTTTAGCAGCCTAGAGGGATATAGAGTGAAGGCCTGTCTAAAATTTTAAACCTTTTTTTCTCCTTTTTTTTCCCTTTTCTTTTCTTTTTTTTTTTTCCCTTTTTGGGGTATTTTATCTTGGTGGTTTTACGTACAAAGCATAACAGAAAAACCACTATACCCTTTTCATTCATAAAGAAATGATGGGGTGGCTCAACCTATTCATTCTCTTATTCTTATGCATGTACATAACATCATGAACATTTACATGAAGAATATAAATAAGGGGGTTTAGATGATTGCTTCAATCATGAATACATTTTGCGTTCATTAAACTTTCCAAACTATGCAGTGTGCCTATAACTCCTTTTTACATAACAGGGAACTTGGGGATTTTGCCAACTACTCACATTGTGAACTTGAAATCTTGACCTGCCTGCACCAATGAAAACAGACCCAAAGTGTTCTATCATAAACCTTATGAGCTTGAACCTTATTGTGACTCCATCAAAACAAGAATGAAAAATTAGAAAACATACTAATAAAAGCACATCGTAAGCTTTTTTCCAGAGTAATCAGCGTACTCAGTATCTTAGAAAATAAACATCTATTATATAGCTAGCAAAAATAGTAACACAAAGGTTTTCAGTTTTGATATTCATTAAAATTGTAATTAATTTCTAGAAGGATACTTCAGCACACCTTAGCATATTTCTATTTTATAGCCGTCTTCACTCTTAGATTTAAAATTTAATTTTTTTTTTATCGAAATAATATCTTCTTCAATTGTTTTATTTGTTTGATCAAAGATATTGTTAACACGAGAACCAAATTGTGCAGGTGGATATGTCTCTGAAGCTGCTGAAGGCAGGGAAACATGTTCTTCAAGGTGAATATATTTAAATCTTTGTCTTTTGAATTAGGACCCTCATTATGAGAATAAAGTAGTATATATAGTTTTGGATATAAATCTTTGTTTTTTGGATATATAGTTTTGATTATTTTTTTTGGGTGATGAGCTTTAACGTAATTTGAGAATTGAATTTTAATTATGGTGATCATGTTTTTACTTTAATTTAAATTTTTTGAATTTCGAAATCAAAATCAAACATATTAAACTATTATCGCTTGGAAAGAGAAAGCAACTGATAAAGCCAAGGAACAACCTATACATGAGCTTTTGTCACCGTCTTATCTAATTACTGTTTGGTACTGACTACTGAGGATCAATATTCAAGTATTACAACTTATTACTACCTTTTTTTTGGTCATGAGTACTCTTTGTTAAATTTTTTTTAACTTTAAGATTTGCATTAAATAAACTAAATTGTATATGATTATATATATTGATTGTTGTTTTGCAATGCAGAATTACATAGTTGCAGTGGTCGGATGAGACGGAACTCAACAGTTTCACACAGTGAAAGTATGCTAATTCGTCTGCATAGTGTACTATAAATTATCCTTGATAAGGTTAGATTCACTGCTTCGTTTATGTAACTTTGGCCCCAGGGTGAAGCCATGTTTATTGGATCTGAAAATGTCAGGAAATATTTTGACATGTGATATATTTCCACTATTATTATGAGTTTTCATCAATCAAACTCTGTAAGCTGTATGGTCATATATTTTCAGGTATTTTCAAGTATACATTGAAGGATACTTGGTGTAAGCTGTAAAGAATACGAACTTGTTTCTCTATTTTTTGCATGTGTATATTTTTTATGTTCCGTCGTTTGTAAAGTTAACTAATTATACATGGTTATGATGATTTGGGGTATGGAATGATGGTTGTTTTGGTGGTTTAGATATTTATTGATGATTGTAAGTTTTGTAGACAGGTTTAGATTTTTGTGAATATCTATTTTTATAGGAAATTTTGTCGAAATTTCTTGAAATTAATAGCGACTAGCTTGATGATTGAGTATGTATTAATTATTGTAGTTGTATGGTGAATTATGATAATTGTTATGTCTGATTGTAAGTTATTTTACATTGCAAAGAGTTTTTAAGTAATGTATTACTTTTTGAATTTTAATTTAATTTTTCGTTTCGCCGTGCCTTCAGGCACGGGTTATCCCTAGTTGATATAAATTCGTTCAAGTTTTGAAAACAATAAAGATAATAAATAGTAGTATTTTATAGTTAGTTTACAATTGTTATATTTGTTATATTGAAATTAAATAACTTCATATCAATTTTGAATTTTAGGATTTTACGAATTGACTTTAAAGAGTCAAAATGTATCTCTAATTTTGGAACAGAGATAGTATTTTTCAATCTAAACTTTAAAATTTTTATTAAACACCCTAAAATTTTATTGTGTTTCTTTTTGACCCCTACAAATTTAATGGGGTCAATTGACCCCACTGCCCCAAAGCTAGATCCGCCCTTGGTGCCGGAGATAGTTATGTCGAAAGTGTAGTCATTTAGGTTATATTTTTTTGTAAGGATTATATTTGGGATAGGACTAGTAATCCCAAGTTTTTTGTTTGTTTTTAAATTTAGACTTTGGACTATTAGTTCAAGGATTATAAAATGACTTAATATGGGAGATTATTTAATATCATGTTGAACCAAGTATTATAATTCAAGATTATAATTATATGATTAATAGTCTTTGGAACATGACATAGATGTTTGGAACGTTAATTACTTAATTATACATATATGTATCTCTTCTACAATTCTAGTAGCTGTTTGGATAATTAAATTTCATGTATGTCAAAATGTAACTACTTCAGATAGAAAGAGGACAGGGGTAATGAAGGTAACTTCACGTGCACCTTGCGTCTAGAACCCAGGAGGACCTTTGGGCCAAAGTATGCCTTTTGCCGCAAATGACCATGTTTGGTAGGATATTTTCAGAGACATTTGCACGAGGCAAATTTTTATCTTGTTGCTAAAAAATAAAAATAAAAATAAAAATAAAAAGATTTTGTTCTTGTAAATTATGTTATATTTCATCTTTACAAATTACAACTGCAGGAAGCAGATGACGACTATAAAAGATGTTGTGCATGGGTCACGAAAAATTTAGGTTGCGAGTGCGACTTTTGACAGTTTCCACAGCAATGTGTATCTTGGTCACTTGTAACAATTAAAAGATGTTATTCTGCAGTATTCGCGAAATGTTTTTTTGTTGATGTTGTATTTTTCGCCAAAGAGAACGTCTCCGGATTAGAGATCTGTCCGCCAGAAAACTCCTATGATGTGAGAATTAGTACATAGTCTTCTAGGCATTCAATTTGTGTGTGAGAGTGTTTTTAGTCTAGATAGTGTATTGGTTTAATGTGCTTACCTTTACCTTATGTATGTATGATCCCCTAAATATTCTCATATATATTGAGGGAGCTAGCCTTGGTCATATTGTGGACCAATTGAACTTTACCTTTCAGGGATTGCTGGACCTTCACGAACTTGCTGGAAACGGAGTACCGTGCCGGCAGGATCCCTATAAAGAAAGCCGCACAGAAAGAGAAGACGACTTGGAATTCGGTGGGAATCCACAAAGACAGCGTAGGAGATATCGCCCATTATACTGCAATATGGTGAGCATAGCCATGTCTGATGAAAGAGATATTTTCGAGCCTGGTGTTGACAAACAAGTTCCGGAAGCATGCGAACAAGACTTGAGATCGCGGCTCGTACCAGTAAAGCCACAGAAATAAAAGAAGACGCACGAAGGAAGGCAGTAGCACTAGCTTGAGAACTCTTTTGTGTTCCGAGGAATGATAAATAGCTGGACCGTAGGGAGAGGAAAGGCTCTAACATCATCAAATTATGTTATTGCGCTCTCCCCAGATACGCCAGATTAATGAGTAGCACAGAAGGCCACTCGCGCCACAGAAGTGGTATATAAGTGGTTATTTCTATTTAAGCCATGTTTGTATAAAACATTTGGGCTTTATTTATTGGGCCCAGCTTAATAAAACCATATCCTGACAGTTTTATTATTGTTATTTTATTTTTATTTTTGCTAAATACAGTGAAATGTTTTCTAGTTACTAATTACTCCCTCCGTCCCAAATTAATTGCTTTTCTAGGACTTTTTTAAGTCAAATTGACTATTTTTAAATTTAATAATTAAGCATATATACATATATTTCTAAAATTATAAAAATTGGGGTTAGTAATAAATTGTATATACTTTCTTTTGGTTATAATATCTTCACCTATATGTTAGCAAAAATAGTAAAAAGATTAGTTTTAAAAATAGTCAATTTGACTTTAAAAAATCCTAGAAATGCAATTAATTTGGGACCGGGGGAATACATAATAATGAGACTTCAAACAGAAAATTAGGTAGTGAATAATTTAGCCTTGATAACTAAATACTAGCCCTTTGGACCAGTTCTCTGCCCTATTTATCGGCTTCTATAGGGAGCTGGAAAACGTAAATGCATATTTGACAAAAGAAACTCTTTGTAGATGAGAGGGAGTATATTATATTTTTGTTTTGTTTTGTGATATAAATTAAGTCTAAATCTCATCTCCATATCACATATATTACTGTCAAATGTAATTTATTTATTTATTTGTTTACAATTAATTTTATAAATAGATAAAGATTACTAGGTAGTACTACTAAAAATGAGATGGAGCAGTAGGTACTACCAATAACATAGCTGGTACAATTTTTAATGTTTTGGTCGGCTAAAATGGTTTATAAAGTTGGGCCCAGTTATCAATGAACGGGCCGGACTAGGTCATTTCTCAAGTCCAACAGAAACAATGTCACGAGAAGTGGTTTGCTTTAAAGTCCATATAGAAGTAACTAGGCCATGGGATACTTCCCCATGTTATCACTTGTTAGTATTCCAATCATAAATGCTGCCCAATATTTTTACCATGATTATGTATTTGATATTGGTGATCAATTTTATAATTTTATTTAATTTTATATATTAATATATATATTAATATATGTCGCAATCATAATTCAATAAAAAAAATTCACAACTCTAAACATAATTAGAGTTAACGGTGTCATTGCAAATGAGTTTAATATCACGGGTGTTGAGCTGAATATTGTGTCAGAATATTTCTTTTGTTAAGCGAAAAGTCTCGAGATGATTTTCTAATCAAATGGGTATAATCACGTGGAGCAGCAGATTTTCTATGTATTTTCCATGAACAAATTCTCTTTGCATCCAATGGTGAGGGAGTGAGGAATGGAAGAGGGATTTAGATAATTCTGTAGCTGTATATCTTACAGCTCCAATGATAGCACTGCCAAGTCTCCAGTTACCTGCTTTCAGTGCTCAGCCACCTCTACAAATATTATAAACATTTTTAATTTTTGGTTATAGTATATCATTATGTATATACTATATATAATACATATATATATATATATATATATATATATATATATATACACACACACACACACTCCTAATCTATTAGACAGTTATCTTCATATATAATATATCGAATATTTTCAATCTTTACATATATATATATGTGTGTATATGTATACATACAAATTTAACTAAAATCTAATAGAACGTCATGAAGAATTCTCTCTCCATATATACAACAGGAAGAAACAAACAAACATTCAAATAAATATATAAAAAAAAGTTATATTGAATGACAAATATCTGACTCAACATAACAAGGACTGAACTCTATATATTATACCAATCCAATCCATTCTTATAATCAAATCCAACCCAACCTTAGGCGGAATCCAATGCGCCCTCTGCACAGACACTCCGGATTGACTACCACCCTGGCATATATGCATGTTAATTTGCATAATAATATATATACATGTGCATGCCTCGTATATATAGTATGATCTGAATACTAATTTGATACTAACATAATTAATTAGCACTTATAATTTAAATTATGAAAAATTCCAAGACTCCTGACCGCCCATATCTTATGTAGATATGGGATCATTACTTAAAATAAATATGTTAATTTGTTTTTTTTATTTAAATAAATTAAAGTTTAGGTTAGTGCTTACATAATAGTAACAACAAGCCCGACAATATAATACAACACTCTTATACTATTAAAATTTTCTTAATTAATTCATGGCACATTAATATTATTTAAGTTTGAGTCATGGTATACTTCTCTATTCTCAAAAGAATGACCTAAAATATAATTTTTTTTATCTTAAAAAGGATGGCGAGAGAAGTCTGTGTCTGCAAACTTCTACGGTTATACCCCATTCACAATGAATCTTGAAATTTATCTTCAACCTAGCATAAGAGAAAAAATGATTAATTCTTTCATGATGTGTGTAAATATTGTAGTCACAATACGCTCAACAAAAGTTTTAAGTCTTTGAGATACAGTACCTATATACCTTAATTCCATTGATTTTTTCACCCCAAAAAAAAAAAGGTTTAGTCAAATTCTTGATAAGTGTATACAAGTAGTGATTTTATTTTAGGTCATCCAAATATAAGAGTGACCTAAAATTTTTGTCCTTTGAACTTTTAGTAGTATCCAAATTAGACTGAATTTCCTCGTAGAAGAATTGGGCAAACTACTTTTGAATTTATGATTTCTATTTGAGTTTTGTTGAATTAATGTTAGCTAAAGATTTAGTAAAAATAAAAATGGATTGCAATATATGAAGAGATTAATATGTCCATATTAAAGCTAGTTTGCATGGAAGGGGCAGAGAATAAAACATCCACACATGAATGAAAAGTGAAGACCTAGCTAAGACAAATGATATTATTTCTCTCATTGTAAAGCATATTCAGACTTAATAAATTTCAGTCTTTTGACTGTTTCAAAAAAAAATCTAAGAAAACGATGTTTTTGCATTTTATTTCTGAAATTCAATATGCCAATCAAGTGATCCTTCAAAGGGTATACTGATTACTGACACCCATGATTATTTTGTTTCTGAAAATTTTCCTCATAATTTTGTTATCTCCTTATCCTGGACTATTTTGACATTTCCCACAACTTGAGATATATTCAATGTTCTAATCAATAAAGCAGTACCTTTGTTTGTCCCTCTCGTATGGCATTTCCAGTGCTTAATTTCCTGTGGCAAATGTTACCTTCCAACTTTCAGGGTGATTTTGGAATTCCTGTGGGACTCTAGATTAATGGAGCTATATACAATTCTACGATTTCTGTAATTCTTTTGATCCAAGATCAGAGGTTAGAAAGGTTAATTTTAAACGAAGGGGTTAAGCACTTTCCTCTTTTCTTCTTTTGTTGCTTAACTAGTAACTGATCGAGTATATTAATTTAAAAATTTTGTTATACATGACGACAAATTTATGTCAATATTAAATACGAACGCATGTAAACAAGCATGGACAAATGCATGAATTTCACCAAGGGGATACTCTTATAATTAAATAAAAACTAAAATCTCATATGTAATATATGCAAATATTAATTGTGTGCTTTTGTTCATATTTATTACTAAATATAATGAGTTGTTAGTTTAATAGTGGTGACATGTAATAAAAATATAATGATAAATTTAAAAATATTGTGTCATTTTATATTACTATCAACAAAAAGAAGATTCGTTTTTTGTGATTTTTTTTAAAAAAAAGATAAGACCCCTTTATTGTGAACCATACAGAATAATAATTCACCAAATATAGATTTTAAAAGATACATAAAAATCACAACAAAATCATTCTTTAAAGCTTTGTATTTTGAAGTCACCAAGTTCTTTTTTTTAATAAAAAAGGTATCACTTTAATACCCCTATATTCACAAAAAAGAAATGTAAAAATAATGTAAATTCGCGAAATAAGGGATCCACACATTACTCTTCTATTTTAACACTTTTAATTCGATGTTAGTCACTTTTAATTCGACATTAGTTACAATTCTATCTACGAAACCACATACGGTAAATTGATAGTTTCCGGACCACATGTAATGACTCAAAAATTAGTGTAAATCACATATGATTTTTTGCACTTTATTTATCATTTTCCTTCGTTTAATATAGGAGTACACTTTGGGTACACTTCTAGCACCCCTTTCCATCTATAAAAGAGTCTCGTCTATAAATTTTACAAATTTACAGATATTTTTTTTATATATTTACTTCTAAATTTATTTAGTCTTCAGATTAATATACCATTCTAACCTAATTATGATAATAAACTTGACTACATTGCTATACTACTACCAAAAGAAAAATGACTATTTCTTAGAATAAAAATTAAACTCAACAAATAGGACTCTTCTTATATAATGGAAGGAAAAATAATTTTGGGGGTGCCTCGAGTTTGAAGTAAATATCATTGGACACCCTTTTAATGTTATTAGATTCTGTATAAAAACATGCTCGTATATTGTTGTAAGATAGGACTATATTAAAATACCTTGAACAGAAGTAGATGAAATGGTGAAGAAACTAATAAAGAAAAACATAACAATTGCACAAAAGAGCACACAAATACAAGTTGGTGGATTTTACTATAAGGTCAAATTTACATAGAGGGTGTTCAAATTTATGTACAATTTTAATTCAACCGTTTTTGAAGCAGAAAAGTGCAGGTGATTAACATGAAATTGGTGGGTATGTACATTTGGATACGTACCACCACTAGCATGGAATGGAGAGATTTGACTAACAAATAGAAGACCATGAGGAGGAGGAGGGGCCTAGCAGCATGGGGGGAAGAAGCTTATAATTTAGTGAAGAATATGGATGCATGGCATGGATGATGAATAGTAGAGATAAGAGGGACACTGCAAGGAAATTGAAATGACTGGAAAAAGATTCCCCACAATAGTGCAAAGTCCCCCATAATTTTCTTGACAAAAGAGTCTCTTTTAATATTTTTTTAGTTAGAATATAAAATTATAAAACTAATGTGAGTTTATATGATTTCAATTTATACAAATAGTTAATATTGTAAATTACTTAAAAAGTGTTAATAACAATGAAAAGTTGTTATTTAAGAAATTATTAATATATCTTATACAACAATTACTTAGGGTAAGAGTCAAATGAGACTCTCTTTTTTAAGAGAGAGTATAACTGTAACAACCCGGGTCAAATCCCGAAGTCCGGAACAAATCTTGGGTCAAATCCCAAGTTCGAATCGAATCAAATCCATCCAAACAAGACCCTTAAATTAAGGGCCCAATAGTATTTTCTTGGGTCATCTTAGCCCACCACAGGCTCACCCAAAAGGTCATAACTTGAAGGTATTATTGATAGTAACTCAATTCCTTATATACAGACAAATTTTTCCCTTATCTTTCGATGTGGGACTGAGGTGTTATAATAACATAGTGTATGTTTGGTTATTCAGTATTTGCAGCATTTGGTGTGTTTAAAAGTTCAAACACACTTGAAAATCTTATTCATCTGGTAACAATTTATTTTAAACGCGATTTATTAACTCACAAATGTAGCGTTTGAGTCGTATCAAAATTAGCGCAGTGCGCTTAGAGCTCTAAATACTATAAATACTACCGTCATAAACGCTGATAGTCGAATAAATTCCTAATTGGCCTTCCATTGTCATGTGGCTATCACGTGACTTTGCAGCTCAATCCCATCAAATTCTCTTATCCATATGTTTCGGTATATATTTGACTGGTATATATGAATGGGCATTTAGCAATCACCATGCTCTATCTGTTGTGGTGTTGGCCTGCTGACCTCCTTTTTGAGTCTGAACTGCCAGTTTCTACAAAGAATGATCAGTACGTACAACAATACAACCAGTACTATATATATTGTTATTATATTATTATATAGTGCTCCTATTCCTATGGTGACAAATTTTTTGTTAAAACCTTACCCCCACCAAAAGGTGAAAACTTTCTTGGGAGGCATCTGAATGGATCACCTTTTCCTTTGGCTAAGGTTCAGCAGACACAACTAATAAAAACAAGAAACAAAATTTTTCACAGTAATATAGAATCACAACATTTTTTTTTTGTTTGTTTGAAGGTACTCTCCTGCCAGATTTTGCATTAATTAAGATTAAATCTCTCCTTAAACGATTTTAAAAGCGTACCCTCTACATCGATATCAACAATTTATTTCTATTAAAAAAGGGTCTAAAGCTCATCATGTCAACTTTATAAGTTATATTTATTTCCCAAAAATTTTATTCCTTTATATTTTATACAATTACAAACATTCAAGAAAGTTTGACTTTTTCTATTTTACTCCTAAGTTAAATAATATTTCTCTGCTTTAAAAATATAATCTTATTTATATTTGATCCTTATTAATTTGTAAAATTTTAAATTTTGTACTTAGTAATAATTTGATAAATAATTTACAAAAATATTAGATAGTGTATTAATTAAAATAAAATAAATTTACATGAATTTTGAATTTTAAAAGTGTACAAATTAGTTAAAATAATAAATAAAATTCCTTTTGAAAGATAAAAAAAGTAATATGGATATAATAAAATGTGTGTAATGAATCAATGACTAAAACAAACGTTCGATTGAGGACAAATTACAACATACCCATCAGAACAATTCGTCCCCCCCACCCCCTCCCCTCCCATCGTCTTCATCAATACTCTGTCTCTATCTCTCTCTCTTTCATGTGATGCAGAAACATGGTGGGTTCTGCGCCCATTATTGTTGGCTCTGCCTCTGCCTGCTAAGCTACTCCATTTAATAAAACAAAATAAAATAAAATGATCCGTACTCTTTCTTGATTTTTCTTACAAACTACTATGTGGCTGCAAAGTGCAAACCCCGAGACATTCTATTTTATTTTTTTTAATATTTTTATCTATTACAATAATTTTTATAAATCTCGAGATATTTTATTTTATATTTTTAATATCTTAATTTATTATAATAATTTATCTTAATTTATGAAAAGAAGTCTAAGTAATAAAAAGATAACTTATTGTCTTTAATTTTTATTATATATTGTTATTTTTTAAATTTATTTTCATAATTTATTATCAACAATAATTGAACTTTCGACTTCCATATTAACATAAATGAATTATACCATTCAACCACATGATCATCACTCCCCCGAGACATTCTATGTTTCCAGCTCTTAGCCTTTTCTTCGTGTCACCCACATGCAAGGTCAGACAATTGAAATTTGAACATATACTATTCCATATTTTATATATTCTATATATATATAATATCAATAAAAAAAATTGCTCTAGTTTATTTAACGCTTTTGACAGTTTAAGAGAATAAATTATTATATTATTTATTTATTTATTTTTCAATCTATGTTACCTCTCTAATTAATTTACTTATCGTTCTTAATGTTTTAAGATAATAAATTATTTACTTTTTATGTTATCTTTACAATCTTCTCTTGTTCTTGAATTAGTAGATTATGCTCTGGACTTTCTTAATTTGACTTCTTTAAGAAATAAATTATTAACTTTTTTATATCACTTTTAAATTATCTTTCTTGTATTAATAATTTTAAGAGAAAATGTTATATATTCACCAACTCATTTCAAAAGTTATAACTAATTAAAATATTATTGATAATAGTTTAAAACTTTATATATGCTACTGGAGTGTTACCACATATCCGTAAATTGACAAACATAGAATATAAATTTAAAATCTTGGTCACTCCCAAACTAAATAAATAAATAATTATAGATGTATTAAATGAAGATAGGGTTTAATCAAAACTGATGGATATTGTTCGCCTATATATATATGTATTTATTTGTTACGTTACGTCGTTACGTACACCCTTCTGCTGTTGTTCGGCATGGCAAATCCTGACCAACTAATAGCCCTACAGACAAATTTAAATAGTGAAAAAAAAAAAGGAATGGCCGGTGACGTTGGTCCCCTTGGTATGAGTCTCATGCAAATATAAATATGTAGAAGATGCCAAATATAAACCACAAGCAACGAGAAATGCAATGCATGAACTTGTTCATTTTCCCTAAAAGACAAGGTATATAAATATTACTGTCTTCCTTAAAATTAGAGTTACATTTTAAAATTAATTCATAAAATATTAAAAATTAAAATTAATATAATTTTGTTTAAGTTTTAAAAATAATAAAAGTGATAATTAATAGTATTTCATAGTTAGTTTACAATTGTTATATTTGTTTGTATCAAAATTAAATATATTCATATCAATTTTAAATTTTAGGATTTCGCAAATTGACTATAAAAAATAAAAATATATCTCTAATTTTGAAACAGATGGAGTATTTAACATATTTAATTCCAGTAAGACAAGGTATGATATAATAGAATGAAAATAAATTCTTTAAGGATTGCCTCCAAACGATGTTTTTACAGCATCCAATAGGAATCTGTCAAGTCTACAATTTCAGAGAAAATCAAGAAGTTTTGATTGTGTTAAAATTATTAAATGGATTTTACCATGGTAAATAATATTACATATAATATTTTTAAAAAAAATTAAAACTCTTTGATTTTCTCTAAAAATACAAAGTTATCTGATTTCTATTGAATGTTATAAAAACATTAGTTAATAGATAGTCCGTATAAAATTAATTCTCTAATAGAATATATCCACTACATTTATATCAATACACCACCTTTAATTTATATAATGTATTTAAAATATCACAAATGATTCATTTATTTTTTATTTTTTTTTTACAAGCAAGAACATTAATTCATTTTATGTCTTTTAAAAGTAGGCTAGAATATGACATAATACTGTTAGTTTTTATTTTTTAATGAATCTAAAGTTATCCATATTCATTATATTATTAAACTGAGTTAATTAAGGATAGCTTAAGTGTACAATTTATAATTTTTCTTAACTAAAGTAGATGATTTTATAAAATGGAAACTATTTTATGTCACATCACCATGAATTTTTAGTCGCGCATTAATTCAAGCCGCCGGCCGGTAGTTGTGAAGGTTCTGGTTATTGATTGGCTAACAGGAGTAATGAACACCCGTGATATTTGACTACAAACCCCACTACTAGTCTATTACGAAGTAGAAACAAAAAGTTGAGGACTTTTGACATTTGAACCGTTAAAGTCACACAAAAAAGGTACAACCGTTTTTACCTTACCTTTTCAAACAGACGTTTCATCGTAATGCTACGTTTTAATTAAAAGAATAAATTTGACGGCAAAATAAAATAAAATTGAGATTAAAATTATTTATTTTATTTTGAGTCATTTCATATATATATATATTTACAAGAATAAAATTCATAAATTTAAAATAAATGAGAATAATTTATTTTATTTCAACGGAATAATTAAATATAATTTTTATTATTTTATAAAAATGAGTCATTTTATTCCTCTCTTATTTTATGTAATCCAAACGTAGCATATTAAATTTTATTTTCTGTTATCTCTTCTATCGGTGATTTATATAGTACTCCTTCCGTTTTAAAATTAGAGATACAATTTGACTTTTGAGATCAAACGACGACATATTAAACTTCAAAATTGGCATGACTCATAAAAATTTAGAATGAAATAAATTTTGTGATTAACAGTTTTTGTTATATACTATAAAATTATAATAATTGTATCAACTAAAATTAAATAAATTCACATCAATTTAAAATTTAATACTTTTTTTTCCCTTCTTTCACATCATACGATTCGAATGATAGGCAAACAATATCGCACTAATTCAAATATAGATATCATGAATGAGACTCCTATTTATTATATTAGGTATATAATTTGAATTTGTCCCACTAGTATTCATGTAATGTATAACAACTCTTTACAATGGTAGAATACTCTCATCATACATGTGTGTCTATTTATAGACTAGCTTTGCTGTCTTAATTTACAACCCGAATATCACATGCGTCTTAGTACCATCTTAAATTACAAGTTTTAATTTAAATGACTTCCACCTTTTTTATATTAATTAAGATAAAGACTCGTTATAACACTACAAGTTAAGATCGGTTAACCTACTTTTGACACTTCGTAGATGCATAATTAATATGCTTTAATCAACATGCTTTTCGTATTATTTCGTAATTAAGGTAACATATACTCTCCCCATTCTTCCGAGTACTACTACTACTTTGTTAATTATGGCAATCAGCCTAATTGTTTCCTGCCAAATGTGACCGCAAATTAGGTTTAGAGAATCATTAACAATAGGTGAGACCGATCATGTTAAACTAATTGCATTTTGTATGTCGTTTATCATATTTTATTCTTTTTATTTCATAACAAGAGTCTCATTTATAAATAAAAATTACTTTACAAACAGAATCATCTTTTTGTTTATATACAATAAAATATTATTATATTTGTAAATGTAACAAGAAAATTAACTATTATCGCCACTAACCAGAAATTGTAGAATATTTCGTTAATCATACTATATATATACAAAATGAATGATGTTAGTGTTATTAAATTTTTATCTAAAATGTATATTAAATGGCGTGGCATTTAATAAGTTAAATATTTTGTCTAAAATGTACCCTATTTAGGGGGGGAAATCGATATCCCTAACGAAAAATAGAATTAAATCACACGAGGAGATTTCTCTAAATATAGAAGATTAGGTGTGGCCAAACTTGGATCTCCCTACGTAAGTCCTAAGCCCGCTCCATGAAAAAATATGGGCCTGAAATATAGGCCATATGTTGAACCCGTTTAGCTATGGGGGAGGGAGCACATGGCCAGCTCTATCCCCAGTCCCCACTGTGCCAACTCCTTTTATTATCCGCTTGTAAAGTGAAAGGCCATGTGGGCCCCACATCACATACTCCATTATTATTCCTTGATACGTCTAATAGAAAAGAATAAGATGCACGTATGTGTACAGTAGTCCACACAGCACCGGATTATTACTTCAAGAGTGATCGATGCTTACCTGGCAGGATTGAGGCATGATAGCTTGGTCATCACTCCACGCCTCTGCCACCACTGTATGATGACAACTTCTGTGCTGTCACCGTCAATATCCCTCCCGTTAAGTCACGGTGACAGAATACTCTCCCAAGCTAGAGATATACTCGAGCAAGATTAGAGTGAGTAAGATTGATGAAAATTATCCGAATATGCATGGATAAAGGGATATATTAATACATCCAAAGTTTGAACTTATTGAAATTTAAATGATATTTGACACTTGCTATAAAAAAAAAAAAGAAGAAGCTAACATCAGAACATAACGTACCAAAATATATTACGACTCATTTGAGAGTTTTTATTAGGAGGTCGAGGTATTTTAAGGACTTCTTTATACATTTTTGACACATGTAATAAACCATATATAATTAATATAAACTGATCCCCAAGTGTTATAGACTATTGATTAAAAAAATAATTATTATACACGTGTCGAAAATATATAAGAATATCTTTTTCCTAGTTGAAATATCTGGACCTCCTAATAAAAACTCCTCGTTCGAACCTCAAACACACCAAAATTACTGTTCTAATTTAACAAACTTGGAATTATACTGTTAAGTGCTTTAGAGATTTAAGTATGTTATATTATTTTTAGAGAATTATGTTTGAGTTCTAAATATTATACTCCATCCGTTCATATTATAAGATTGTTTGAAATCAAGTTAAAAAATATTTGTTTAAGAATAATGCTAGAAACATAAATTATTTTACAAATATTTTATAAATTTGTTGATATGACATTATTGTATTGGTGATAGTGTTATAGTGAGAAGATTTTTTTTTTTAATCAATGGGATGATAAAAATTGTAAATTATTTTAAAAGTATTATTTTTTATAAACTTTAATTGTTTCATACTTCCTCTGTCTCAAATTAATTGCTCAATTTGACTTTTTAAAGTCAAATTGACCATTTTTAAAACTAATATTTTTACTATTTTGCTAAAATATAGATAAAGAGATTATAACCAGAAGAAAATATATATACAATTTATTACCAACACCAATTTTTATAATTTTAGAAATATATTTATATATGCTTAATTATTAATTCTAAAAATAGACTTAAAAAAGTCAAAACTGAACAATTAATTTGGGACGGAGGGAGTAATTTTTAATAAGTTATCTCAATTTGAAGTTTAAAAATAATATAAATTAACTTTTAAAAGTCAATAACAATCTTATAATTTAAAACTGAGAGAATATTTATTAATTAAATAACTAATATTGTTATTGTTGTTTTTATAGGAATAAAAAATTTCAAATTATTTAGCAAAAAAAAAAAAATCAAATTCGTTTGGTACATTTGAAAATTTTGAACGCAATAGACAAACAAACACAAGAATCGTTATGTTTTCCGATAATTGCTTAGCTGGAAGCAACCGTAAACTGAGTTCCCGACTGGCCAGCTGGCACTGCTATCACTGGCACATGGCCAGCTTGCACCTATCAAGACAAATGATTTTGTTGACAGCATTGCACCCTTGTCGAACTAAATTTACAAACCTGCCACTTGCCTAATTCTCGTTTGGAGGTTGACATCTTTGGTCACTTTCTCGATTTTATCGCAAAAAAGCATGTGGAACATTTAATCTTCATTTGAAGCATTTTGGTGAAATAAGGGATTGGGTGAGGGTATTAATGGAAACTAAATAGTATTGGTTTTGGCTTGCGTATGAAAGTGGAAATCTAGAACTTGCAGGAATCTAGGAAACTGTACTTATTACATGGAGTAGAAGGGAGAAACAAAAAAATACTAGTAGATGTAAAAATGTAGGGTCAGTAAAAGACAATGACCAGTCCACCATATAGAGGAGGGGCAAATTGGTCCTATTTCGAAATTATTTTTATTAATTTGTAAATTGATAATTAGAAAAATATTAAGATCATATGGTAATATAAGTTAACGATGTAATCCTCTAATTTTCAAAATAAAATAACAATCCTATTTTTAAAAAAATATAAAGTACTTGACTCCTACTTGTTAGAGATAATAGTAAAAATTACTCCAAATATTTTTTGAGGCCCGTTTTTTAGGGATACTACGATAAGTACTATGACTTTCTATTTAGTGTCAAGAATTATATTTGAAATAATAATAATACTAGTGAAAATTATAATAATCAGTCTACTAAGTCTCACCTAAAAGAAAATATATAAAATCACATGATAATCACGCTATGTATTATGGAATTTTTCTGTTAATTTAATTTGTGACATACATCAGTGCATCAATGCATGAAATGAAATTGAATAGGATTATAAGGTTGGAGTTAGACGGAATCTTTACTACTTTATTGACCGAGCAAAGAGTTCGAATAATAATTATTTATATAACTGACAACAAAAAAGTCGACACTAAAAACGCAAATTTTTCCTAACCTTTACCTAAAAATCTTAATTGCCCAGACTCGGTCTTAACCATGACTTCATTGACAAGTAACTCTCTCTCTCTCTCTCTCTCTCTCTCTCTCTCTATATATATATATATATATATATATTTCTGCTACTATTATTAAATAATTTAGGAGGGAAGAATGACAACTTAATCAATAGTTACATCTTGAAAGGGAAAAAAATGAAAAACGTTGTAGCTGTTTTAATTTTGACAGAATGTCGAAAAAAATAGTTTCAATTTATTTAATGAGTATTATAAATTTTAACTTAGTGAGAATAACCTTCCCTATCATCTATTCTTGGCATGTAATTAAAATTTTTGAATCTAAAACTTTGATGAAAGATAAATTAAAGAAGAGTAAAAAACAATTAACAGTTAAGAAGTTGTCGATGAGGTCTTAATATGGTGATTAAGATTGCGATATTATGATCTTTAGATCTTATGTTAATATTGTAATAATGATGATGTACTTGATTATGAAATTATACTCCCTCCGTCACAGGATAAAAGTCATTCATTGACTTTTATGGTCAAATTGACCAATTTTCAAATCAATATATCTTATTATTTTTTTATATATATGTAAAAAGCCTACAAATATTACTCCCTCCGTCCCAAATTAATTGCATTTCTAGGACTTTTTTAAGTCAAATTGACTATTTTTAAAATTAATAATTAAGCATATATAAATATATTTTTAAAATTATAAAAATTGAAATTAGTAATAAATTGTATATACTTTCTTTTGGTTATAATATCTTCACCTATATGTTAGCAAAAATAGTAAAAAGATTAGTTTTAAAAATAGTCAATTTGACTTTAAAAAGTCCTAGAAATGCAATTAATTTGGGACGGGGGGAATATAAACTACAGACAATTTAGTACTAATCTCAGTGTTTGCTTTTTTGAAAATCTAAATATATATATGTTTAATTGTTAATTTTAAAAATTGTCAATTTGACCACAAAAGTCAATAGATGACTTTTTATCTTGGGACGGATGGAGTATTATATTTTTAAAATAATACCTTAAAAAACAAAAAGTTAGGAAGTTGATTACCTTAAATTCTCATTTTAAAGACCGTAGGGTTATCTGTCATTTTAGTTGATAACATATTCAATATTATGTAAAGGGTTGGTATGTTGATGTGGGAAGAAAGAATAAACTTTGGAAATTTATAACATCACAAGAAAATGATTCACGGGTAAAAATAACACAAGTCAACTTAATTGTCTAAATAATAAAATATGTATTCTCTAGCACTAGACCCCTCGATCTATTTATATAATTAATACATAAATAACATTAACTAAAATTTAGGATTGAAGACTTTTAAAGAAATTAAAAAGACATATTAAAGGTAATAGTTTAGTACTAAGACCTTTATTTTTATTGCGCAAGACTAGATAATTGAATATATTTCTCTATATAAATTAAAAAGACAATAAAAATAATTAAGCAATATTGAAAAGTTATTGAATCTTCAAAATAAGTTATTCCAATCGGAACCAACTTTAAAGTAGTATACGCCAAAGAAAGGCTACAAGATTCTCTGCTAGTCGATCAATATTGAGAACACTATTTCTTACTTTCTCTATTCCATAATATAATATATGAATATTGATTATTTAAAATTAATTTAAAATTAAAATTAACACGAATTAACTTGTTTTTAGATGGCACGGTTAAAAAAAATCTAAATTGTTTAACTAGTAATACTAATTAAAATATTTATTGTTTTCAAAAGTTAATGAATCATATTAATTTTAAATTTAATTTTTTAAAAATTCATTTTAAAAAGTTTAAATTGGTACTATATTTTAGAACATATGTATTGTTATTTTTTGTTCTAAATTTTAAGATCATTATTAATTTTTGAAAGTCAATTTAAAACATTTTCAAACTAAAAATTAAGATGATTAATTAAGAATTATGATAATAGTAAATTTTTTAACGAGTAAATATTTTTTTAAATAATTTATAATATTTATTATTGTATTCATTAAAATGAAACGAATTCATGTCAATTTTAAAATATACTTATTAAATTAACATCAAAAAATTAATAATAAATTTATAGTTTAGAATGAAAAGACTCAAAGAAGGACTACTTTGTAATTTGGTAGTGAACTAGTCAACTAGGTAGATCACATAATGCTCCCCTAAAGGCACCATTTAAAAAGTGCGTTTTCTTCATTCCCAATACTTAACATGACAACTATCTTTAAAATGTACACATAAATCGAGTTTGAATCAAATCAAAGCCTACGAAGATTTAATATACTGTCTTAATAATATTTTTTTATATTATCTTAGTTAACAACAAGTTCATTTAAAAGATTATAAATGAAAATATTAATGATAATAACTTGAATCCCTTATATACACATTTACATATTTTTCATTAATCGATGTAGAACTGAGGTGTTACAAATAAACGAAAAGAAAAACTCATAACTTCTACTGCGTGACCTAATTGAGATATAAGCAACCAGCAACACAAGTTTTTTTTTTACCTTTTGTTTTTTTTAACAAACAAAAAAAAAGAGAGAAAATAAAATAAAATTCTGTATGATCACCTCACCACCAGAACTTATTGTATTTATAGTAGTGTCATGATGACAAAGATCTACATTGCAATGTTCATCCTTTACAACCTTATTATCCACTTCCACAGCACAAATTTGTTTGTGATATATTAATTCTTTGTCAATATGGACACCATCTCCTTCTGCATCATCAACATCATTTCATTCATCTTCACCATTACAATGAAGTGGATCATCCTTTTGACTCGGTGCCTATATCTCTCCATCTTATTTTTACCTTGTTAACATTATACCATATATATTTTATTATAAAATTTCAATATACTACCCCTATTTTTTTTAAAAAAATTATACTCTTAGTTTATAAAATAGATAAGATGAGTACCTAAATTTTTTAAAATGTTCAAAATAATTACCCCGATTACTAAAATTAAAATAATTCGGCATATGAACGAGTGTCCCTCTATTTTGAAAAGTCTGACTTTGTTACTGCGGGTTAAATTCATATAATACTACAAATAATTGGTATAATTATGTTAGTATAAAAATTTATTGACAAGTAAATTTGTTTGTAGGGTAGTATTTGCCTCACTTGAAGGAACCAAATCGATTAGTACTCTCTGACGGTACTATTGGGCGTAACGTACGTATATGTGATAATTTTGTTTATGTGGAAAAGTACAAGAATTAATTTCGTCATTAACTAGTAAATTTTAGTTGTATTTATTACCACCACTTTCTACCGTAATTTTGACCCCAAGCTTTAATTTATTTTTGTCCACACGCTCTTTAGTAGGAGTAGTACTTTAATGAGGACACTTCTTATGTTGCAGTAATTCTAGTTTTATGGTCCAAAATTGTTGAGAATTTTTTCAAAAAGTTAGTGGCGCACGATGGAGTATTTGTAATATGTCTGGATATTATTACAGGTTAACAAAGTTATAAATCTCGAATCTACAAGGATTTTTGAATCCATTAGAAAAGGAAAAATAAAATAAAATTTTCTTCTCAATGAATTACAATTGTTTATATATAAAAAAACCCTAATCGACAAACTCTAATTTATAATTGAAAAAATAAATTATTAACAGTAAGGTTGTGTTTGTGAGTTTTGTTTCAAATGAAAAGAAAAAGTTCTTCCTTATTTTTTTATTTTTTTTAAATGAATAATTTTTCCTTCCTGTCCCTTCCCGCCAACGTAAAACTTACAAATAGGGTGTAAATTCCTAATGCTAAAGGTTAAAATAATAAAACTAAAATATAAATTGCAAAAAACTCATAAGAGTGTAAATTTATTTTAAAAATAATAATTTGGGTTGCTACTGTTCTCTCTACAGTGTCGTTTACATGTGAAAAACACTGATTTCGACTCCAAATCAAAGTTTAGCCTAGATTGTTGATTATTTTAACTTACGACGGTCTGATTTTCAACGATCCAACTGTTTCATATACAATTATGCCAATTCATTATATCAATTAGGTCCATAAGAATTTATAAGTTACGGACTAAAATGTAAAAGGGGATTTACTTTGCATGTTATATTTTGTGTATATACGATTAGATTATTTTATATTTTATCCAAATATACATACAGGAGGTTCGGTTAATTATTTATTTATTTTACCAACAACAAAATGTTAAATTCCAGTTTAACCTAAATCTCTTAAAAACACATCCCGAATGCCAAAAGTCAAGAAATTAGATGTTAGAATTTAATTGATGTCACGGCATGTACAGAGTAATCGAGAAAATACTTCTATTCTGTAATTAGATAATATATGTATGTCGTATGTGTGTATGTCATTGTCCCATCAATTGGAGTGGCTAAGGGTTTTTCTTTTTTTAATGAAGGAGCAAAATAGGTAGTAAGAGAACAAAGTAAAGGGGGGTGTTATATTTTTTATATCGGAGAAATTCCACAATCATTATAGTGGGTTGGTTCGGTTATTTATGGTTGGTTGTGTTTCAACCTCTAAACATAATGTCTTATTTTTAATGCTTTGAGGGTTAATTGTAAATTAATAAATTATATTTAAAATAAGTTGTTTTTATAAATTTTAAAATACATTTAAATTTCCAAACATTTTAAATAATGTGTAATCAAACATGCTTAAGAAATATGCGAGAAACTCCCTCTGTTCACAAAAAGATGACTAAAAATATAATTATTTTTTGTCTTCAAAAAGTGAGATAAAGTACATAAAGTGAAAGGTAATTATGTCATTTAGTGGGATCCATTAGTATAAAAAAATAAAATTAATAATCTTGTGAGATCATTAAGAATAAATTTGAAATTTTATTTATTCTCTTTTATCTACTTTTATTTTTCTTAATGTGTGAAATTTATACTTTATTCATCCTTTTGAGGACGAAAATAGTACTATAAGAGTAAGACCCCAACCTACTTGTAAAAGTTCATTCAAATTTCAACTATGATTTTTTAAGTGAGTTTTGTAATAGGTTGATATGATCTAAGAAAATACCATTGAGACATTATTTTAGTTTTTAGTACGCTATAATTTGATTCGGATTTAAAATTTGACTTGAATTATTACATTGTTGAGTATCCATATTTTATCATATTATTGGTAAAATATAATTAAAAAGGAAAGGACTAAAATGTTCTTTTAAGTTGTTTAAAACTTATAAATACTTATTAAGGGTATCATGGACCTTACTCTATGACCAATATAATATCAACACGTGACAGATAAATTGGAGCGACTAAGAATTGAAGCAGTTATAAGCCTTAATTCTCACTATCGGCAGTTTCAACAAGTTGATGAGATCGTGGGCATGGAGTTGCACCGGTTATCAAGAGAAAGAAATTTATAAAAGACCACATTAGAGTTAGAAGAAGGGACGAACTCATAACCAACAAATCAGTAGAATAACAACTTTTTTCACGGTATCTATTTTAGGAGTAGGATTAGTCACATGTCGGGCGCATCGCCAGAAGGTTTAGAAAGTAGGAATTAGTATAATTTTAGTTTCTGTAAACAATTCATATTTCCGTGTTACTAGAATTGTAGTAGTGAAAGACAAATTTCAATCTCGTGTTACCAAAATTGTTCTTATTGAACTATTGTCTTTGTGTTTCAAGAAGAGATTGAGTCTAAGACATTGAACTCACAATTGCTTGGTTCTTAATAAAACAATTTTAATTACCAAATTATTTATTGTCTAAAATAATTTTTTAACATTAACATTAAACTAATATTTAATTTTTTGCCCACATACATATATGGTATTTGTGTAAACTCTTAAAAATTCGGGTTATCGAATTATGTAAAGTATTTTAATATGTATATAGGTTTCTAAATTTATTATCACTAGTATTTTAATCATTATTTTTTTATGTGAGATTGTGTTGGGTTAAGATAATTTAACAAAATATTATTAATACAGTATATGAAGGCTTGACATGTTATGAATTAATTCAGACTCGAGAGTTGATTCGAATTGTTACACATATAATCAAAATATTCGTAAAAATATTTTTAAAAATATGTTAAAAATTAGTAAAAATAATAATAAAAATGATATACATGTCGATAAATATTTGACGAAATTAGATTGCCATCAACGTAGAAATATATGCGATAAGATAGAATAAATTAAAGTGAGATTTTTTTTAATTCTTATTTATGTTATATATACATACGTCGTAATTATAATTCAGTTGAAATTTGTTGTAATGTATAATAAGACTCGAATAATAATTTTTGACCAAAATGGTTACGAGTAAAAATGATAAAAACAAAAATTTAAATACTAAATAAATTGAAGTATAAATAAACCCAAAAAAGAAAGAAAGAGAGGTAGTATTATAGACTTGTAGAAGAGAGAAAAGCCAAGGCTGTCTCGTGAAACAGCAGGTGAAGGGAAAGAAAAAGAAAAATTTTAAAACCTTTTTTTTTTTCTTTCTTTCCTTCCTTTCTTCTTCTTTCCCTCTCATCTCTGTAAAACCCTCTTTCTCTCTCTAGAAAATCTCCATCAAACAAACGAACTCACATTCATTCTTTGCTTCTTCCTTTTAAATCACGAGATCCCCATCCCTGTTTTTTCTCTCTCCCTCTCCATCTCTTATATGTCTTCCTCAGTACCACTCTGTTTTTGTTTCTCTCTACTGTCGAATTACCCGGTGGTGGTCTTGTAGCCATTGCTGAAACACTTAGACCCAGAAACAAATTCCTAGAGAGAGAAAGCTACGATTATTAATTTTGAGAGAGAGAAAATGTCGAATTCTGGGAAACCCATTTCGGAATTAGGGCTTGATACACTCACCGATCGGATTCGAAAGTCACTCAACTACGAAGAAGAGGAGGATAATACCAACAAGCCGGACTTTAGAGAACTCGATCTGGGTTCACCCGTTACCCCATTGAGGACTCGGCCGACTGGACTCGCCGCCATTACTACTACCAGCAGCAGTTCCAGCTCATCTGGATCGGTTTCCGGCAGAAATGGTCTTCCCAAAAGGTCCGATTCCGGCGGAAACAACCACTCCGGTGAGTTATCCGGCTCGGTTGAGAGTTCTCCTACATTTGCCGCCCGTTCTTCGAAACCTGGTCACAGGAGTTCAGATTCCGGCGGCTCCCACCCGAACACATTTATCTATTCTGGTGGGAGCTCCGTCAGTTCGCCGCCGGCCGTCAATGCACAGGGCAATATACGACCGTCGGGTAAAATCTTGAAAACGGGTATGGCCAGCACTCGGAGCTCCAGAACTGATGTTTTGGGGACTGGAACTGGTCATTACGGCCACGGAAGCATAATGCGAGGCGGTGGCGCCACCGCTAAATCTGGTGGCGGCGAAGGCGTCGGCGCTGCTGGTGTTGCCAATTCGCGGGGATTAGTGACTGGGGAACCAGGAAGAAATACAATGTCTAGTATGGATCCAGAGGAGCTAAAAAGAGTAGGAAATGAACAGTACAAACAGGGACATTTTTTGGAGGCATTGAATCTTTATGATCGTGCAATTGCGATATCGCCGGGAAATGCAGCTTACCACTGTAACCGGGCGGCGGCATTGATGGGTCTCAAGCGGTTAGGGCAGGCGGTGAGAGAATGCGAAGAGGCAATAAGGTTGGATCCCGGATACGTGAGAGCACACCATCGGTTAGGATCTCTTTTTCTTAGGTGAGTTTAGTGAAAAAGTCCTAATCTTTATTTTTCTGTGTTTGTTGAATATTTAACTATTAGCATATTTTCTTGAATTTAAGGTAAAAGTTTTGGACTTTTTTCTGTGTTTTGGTGATTATTTGATCTGCATTGTTGTGAATGGTTGTTATTTACCCTTGGGTGGATCTTGTTTATATGGATGAACTCATATTTTTCTGGTTTTGCGAAATGCTTGGTTTGATTACTGTTTCTGCTATTCTCTCCTTTGGTTGTAGAACTACATCTACATGGTTTGCAATTACTTTTTTTTTCTTTCCCTTTTTGGTGCATTAGTTCCATTGATGGATTCTTTTAATTCTATTCCAATTGCTTGTATTGGAGTTTGTTATATGCAAAAAATCTTTTAAATGAAAGGCCGTATTTGTTTTGATGCTGGTCTTATTTAATTTTACTGAATGTTGGGGTGATTGACCAACTTCATGAGCTCACATTAAACAATTTCTTAATTTAGGTATCCAACAGTAAACACATATCCTTTATATGTAGATTCTATAATTACTACTTTTCAGTTCTCTCTCTCTCTATTTAATCTATTGGAATGTCTTTGTTTATCCTGCGATATGCAGTTTAGGACAGGTAGAAAATGCTAGGAGGTACATATGTTTGCAAGGGCTCCAACCAGATCCCATTGAGCTGCAGAAGTTGCAAGCAGTAGAGAAGCACTTACGCAAGTGCACTGATTCCCGAAAAATTGGTGATTGGAAAAGTGTGTTGAGGGAAGCTGATGCTGCAATTGCTTCCGGAGCTGACACTTCTCCTCAGGTAAGGCAGTGACTGAAATTTCTTTTGATTGTATTTGATGCATGTCCAATGAAGGAAAATAACTTGACCGAACTAATTGAAATTGAATCAACAGCTATTTGCCTGTAGAGCAGAAGCACTTTTGAAGCTCCGACAAACAGATGATGCAGAATTAGGCCTTTCAAATGTTCCTAAATTTGAAAGTTCTTCGCCGTCCTGCTCCCAGACTAATTTTTTTGGAATGCTATCTGAAGCCTATCCACTCTTTGTCCGTGCTCAGATTGAGATGTCCTTGGGGAGGTGAGTTCAGCTACTACTAATTTTATGTGAAAAGAGAAATTAAGGCTCAGGGGAAGAGTGAGAGTGGATGATGAATGTTTGCAGGTTTGAGAATGCAGTTACAGCTATTGAGAAAGCAGGACAAATTGATCCCCGAGGCATTGAGATATCAGTTTTGCTTAACAATGTCAGGGCTGTTGCAAGAGCACGTACTCGGGGGAATGATCTTTTCAAGTCTGAAAGGTTCACTGAAGCTTGCTCAGCTTATGGGGAAGGTCTCAGGCTTCATCCTTTCAGCTCGGTTCTTTACTGCAACAGAGCTGCTTGTTGGTACAAGCTTGGGCAATGGGAGAAAGCTCTTGATGATTGCAACCAAGCTCTTCATATCCAGCCAAATTACACGAAAGCCCTTCTTCGGAGAGCTGCCTCAAACAGTAAGGTAGGATGCCTTGTCAAACTATGTTTTATCTTTGTAATTTATGAAACAATGTTTTTTTGTGCATGAATGATTGGTTCTGTTGGTCGAGTATGTGTATAAACATTGTGAATTGCCAGCTTGAACGGTGGGAGGAAGCTGTAAGAGATTACGAGGTTTTGAGGAAGGAACTTCCAAATGACAATGATGTTGCTGAATCTTTGTTCCATGCCCAAGTTGCTTTGAAGAAATCTCGTGGAGAAGAAGTTCACAATATGAAGTTTGGTGGAGAAGTGGAATTAGTATCCGGTCTTGAGCAGTTCAAAGCTGCAATATCTTCCCCTGGTAGGTTTTCTCGTCTTCATGCCTTGTTATGAATTTTTTTTTTAGTTTACCATGCACTGGACTGAAAATCTTAATCTAAAACTGCAGTTGCTTCTGTGGTTCATTTCAAAGTGGCATCAGACCTGCAATGCAAGCAAATATCACCATTTTTGGACAATCTATGCAGCCGATATCCGTCTATCAATTTTCTCAAGGTAAATGACCCTTGTCTTTATGTCTTAGCCAAATCTGGTCTCATCCAACTTGAATATAATGTCTACTAGGATTGTAAATGCGCTCCAAACTTGCCAAATTGGAAACGTTAAATTTGTTCTGTTTTAGACTTAAAGTGGAGTGCAAATGGCTCTATCTGGATTGCATTCAACATCTCCCACTATGATATTCACACATGCACTGTTATTATCATGTGCTCATACATATCTGTTTTATCTAAATCATAGGTGGATGTGCAAGAGAGCCCAGCAATCGCAAACTCTGAGAACGTGAGGATTGTACCAACATTCAAAATATACAAAAAAGGCAGCCGGGTAAAGGAAATGATTTGTCCAAGTCCAGAGGTGTTGGAGTCTTCAGTGAGGCATTACAGTTTTTAGAACATGATGGTACTTGAGCTTCTGTGCCTTACTAGCATCAATTATGGCTTCCGACCCCCCACAGCTTGAAGGGAACATTACTTCATTCCTCCCACCATATACAAGGTTTACCAGTTTCATGTAACATAATCAAAGCTACTAAATAATAACCCATTAGGAGTTGGAATCAGCCAATTCAGTGGAACCCAGAGAATTAGCCTAGTTCACTTTGCAGTTCATATTCATTCATTCATTCCTCATTGTTATCTGGTTCCTTCTCCTAACCGCTTAGTTCTTTACCCCCACCCCACGGTTAAAATGTTCCCTCATGTTATTGGTGTAGTCAGCTGGTCTAGTCCGCCTTGTTCTAGTATGCTCGTATTTATTTGGAGGAACTATGATAATTATGTACAATTGGTTAAATTGGATTATAAGCTGAAATTTATAGAGGGAAGAAAAGAACGAGGGAGAGATGCCAGGATGGTTGGCTGGTTCTTAATTGAGGATATGTACATGTATATTTGATGGATATATACAAAAAAATTGGTAGCCGTTGAGAGGGGGGAGGGAGGGGGGGATTGTTGGTTTTTTTTGGGGTGGGGGGGGGGGGGGGTTTAATTAAAAGGGTTAGTGAAAGAAGGATGTATGATGATGCTATTGATTTTGGTCTTTCGTAGTCAACCATTTTTATCAAATAAAAAGAAAACCTCAATTTTTTTATTCATCCAATTTTTGGTTATGCTGCTTTCATTTTTTATCTGATGTTACTCTAGATCTGATATTCTTACTAGTTCTTGGGTGAGTAGATTTGATTATTCTTAGCTTGTAAGAGTGGATTGTCACGAAGTACACTTTTTTATATGATGGTCGGTTTTCTAATTAAGGGGTGGTCTGGGTAGTTGACACACAATTAATGACTACCCTTAGTAGTAGTGTCCCTTTATACATGCATAGGAGAAACATATGGATGTCTTTGTGACAACTAGTTGAATGTGGCCAAAATCAAAGTTGCATCATTTTGGGCTATTGTTGTAGTAGCCAAGTTATTATTATTATTATTATTTTATATATATATATGGGAAAGGAATATTATTACATCCTTTTAGGATTAATATATAGGCAAGCTTGACTGTTACATATGCCACATATCCCCTTTTCGGCTTTTAGTATATATACATGTGTAGATATATAATCTGCTAAAAAACAATGTCTTCTTGTTGGTAGTTTGTAGTCACTTTGTGGGATTTTGTAGTTTGTAGTAATTCATTAGAAATGCCGGTGGCGGTGGGGAACTGGGGAAATAGTCAAATGCCGTCGATAGGAGGGTGGTTTCTGGTTCTGCGTTGCATTGTTGTAATGCAGAATCACATGCAAGTTTGGATGTATGTATATAAGCAGGCATTTATTAAAATGGTGGCAACTCCAAAAACAGTCTGCCCCACAAATGTTGAAATACCCAGTCCTCAAAAATTGTAGCCCCAAAAGTCTAATGTAATTTGTTGGTGCTCTTAGAAATAGTGTTGACATATAGATGGGGGTTTGGAGTTTGGGTGGTGGGTGTTGGTGGCTGACACAGACAGACAGACAGCATCTACTAATATGTATGAATGTATGGCCTGCCATGTTTCACCACTTGCCTGTACTTCTCCCCTCCCATTATTTATTGAGAATTGATATTTTTTCATAAAAATATGATATATTCACAGGAGTCTCTGTTGACATGAGTGAGGGTCTTATTTATTATTTTTGCAAAGAAAATTATGTGGAAATATGATATAATTTAATAGAAGGGCTTATGCTTCTATTCCATGTGATAATATTGGGCAACGAATATGAGCTTCAAGTCCGTTTCCATGAGCAAAGAAAGAAAAGTAATTCTATTCAATCTTGTTTAGGTTTAAGTTTAGATGAATAAAACTTGAATGGTTCAATATTTCACAAAAGACGCTGCTATTTCTTGTGGTATATTATGTTATGAGTTTGTTCTACTAATGGTTTTTGGTGTATTTGGAGTTTGTTCTACGAATGGTTTTTGGTGTATTTGGAGTGCTAGTGTGTGGTATGTTTGCACCTCTAAATGTACTACATTTTTGGTATATCATGTCTGAGTGTCAAACATTACGTTTATTATATGCTTTACATCTCTTAAATTTATTCTATTTTGCATATTAAATTATATATTTGAAAACGTTACACTTTATATTTCGCATTTTTAGCGAATGGACACATAACATCTTTCGACCCAAAATTTGTCATTAAAAATATAAAATTCATCACTTTTAAACACTAAGTCCGTCACTTTTAGCGACGGATTTTGGGTTAGAGAGTGTTATGTGTCGATTTGCTAAAATGCGGGATGCAAAGTGTCACGTTTTAAAGTATAAGATGCAATGCGTAAAATAGGATAAACTTGAGAAATTCAAAGTGCATTTAACTCTTAGCTAAATAAGATATGTTTTGAATAAATTATTGTAAAATGAAGAAAAGATTTAAGCTCATTTATTGCATTTAAAATTTACTGACACACCAAACCTCGATAAATAAACAAGCACTATGTGGATTTTGTAGCTGCTCTTATGCACACTCAAAAGGTGGTATTTACATGTTTTACCGTCATAAAAAAAGATGTAGACAAGAGAACTCTCCTCTCCGAATTGCATTATATATATAATTGAAGTTGAAATTTAACAAGATAAGAAGTATGTGAATTTTTGATAAAAAAATCACAATATAATCCAGTAAAGATATATTTATGGAAACAAAAATAATTACCATTTTTTCATACATTTTATCCTATTAATGTCACCTCCCTATATTTTTTTGGATACATTAAATTTTGCATCCAACCCCCAATCCCAATATATATATATATATAATAATAAAGTTGTACGATATACTCGGTACTCCTTCATAAGTTCGTAGTACATACAATTTGTGTACCGGGTAGTTTAACAAGTACGGAGATGGATGTGAATGAAAAGAAATAAAGTTTTGTCTGACCAAAATAAAAATAAAATAATAAAGTTGTACTCTAGGAAAATAAAAATAGATAGATTCACGTAGGTCAGAGCAAATTATTTGGAATTGTGCACGAGTAATATTAAGACTTTTGACTGACCTTATATGTGTACGTGATTCGTAAGTACGTTCCATCGACTTGACGTGGTTCACTTATTTTGACCAACCCAAAATATTAAACTATTAAAAAAAAAACAAACAAAAACAGAAGCGAATATCATACTTAAATAACGCACTTTAAAATTTTGTCAATTTTTTATTTAAAATAAAAAATTTATTACAATAAAATACAACTGATAAAATGTAAAATTCATTCGATCAGTTTTCCTACTATAAATAGGAGATTCAGTTTGGCTACGAGCGCGTATTGTCTTTTAATTTTACATCTCGCCTATATATCTCTTGTTGGTAAATAAAGGAAATGAAAAGAAATGTTCACTTCAACAAACAGAAAAATAAAAAACGTAAAAAAAATAAATGGAACAAGAAAATATCCCTTATATATAAATTCTGAAAATAGAACTCTTTCCTGTGAAAATAAAGGAGTAATAAACTTATTAAATTACAATTTTAAACTGATCACCGGTCCCGGCCTCCACATGCATAAAATTTAATATATTTACACCATATGTATCACACAGATTTTAAGAAGAAAAAAAAATCCAATCATTCAAACTACTTTCACACATTCATAACGAATACGATAGAAACGAGTATCTTATCTCATTATACAATTTCTACATCAAGGTTTGGAAGTATGCTTTGAGAATATTTTAAGCTCCAGTTGTTCAACTACTAGTTCTTCCAAATTTCCATTAAATTTCAAGTGCCAATAGATTACACCCCATACATATGTTGTTATTTTGGCGGAGATTACAGTTTCCACAACTTCGTCATGCACCACTGGCGTATAAACGGGTCCATTCCTTAGCTGCATAGTTCACAGAAAGTAAGATCAAATTAATGTACGAGTAATTTCATTTCATGATGTCGCCATATTCAGCAAAACATTCTCAACCACAAAATTACCAGCATACCTGTTTCAACGGCTTCAGCCTCGTTTGTTTTCCAATGCTTTGCAATGTTCTCAGACAGTGGATCATCTGGGTTCGGAGCACTCAATAGGGCTTGAATGCTAAACGATCAAAGTAACCCAGTATCATAGTTTTACATTAAAACAATAGACAGCAATGTATCATTTGTTAAAAAATAAAAATAGAAATATAAAAAAAATTCTTATTAAATGAATTTAAAGTTAAAAATAAGTTAGTTTTCTCTATTTTGGTTGAAAATAAAAGGAACTACCTTTATCTGCATTACACAAGGCATTTGACACGATAAAATCTTCAAGTGGATAAGAAATCACTAGCTATCAGCCATTTTACCTTAATAGTACAGTACGAATCTGAAGAGCAGGACTCCATTTGTCTTTAAGAATATCAAGACATATCCTTCCAAGCTGCACGCAGACACTCATTCTATAAGAAGAAAGAAACACGAGGCAGTAACCTAAGAAGAAGAATTTGTGCGGGTAGGTGTGGCAAACCTTGTCTATGTTAGGATGGTATATTTTGGTTAGGAACCGAACCTGTTACAAGATATGCATGAAAATAAGTATGTTGATCTAGCATCTATAATTATAACAACCTTTATCACAAACACAGTCAAGATATCATGCCATACACAATCAACATTATGTCCATCAAAAGTACTGCAGTAACTACATACACACACAATCAATACTCTTCACAATTAAAACATCATACTGAATCTTTCAAACATCAAAGAAAATATCAGATAAAGGATGTAATCAACCACAACTAGTTCATTGTTTGTCCAAAAAAAGTAGAAGGAAATAAAGAAAAAATAACAAACACAAGCATGTGCAATATCAGAATGTCCATGAAGCATTCTTCGACTAGAGCTGGGATAAAGATTAATATCCAGCAAGAGGAGCAATGGCAAGAACCCATGGGACACGTCATATTTATCCAAAATGTAAGTGTCCTTTTTTCTTTTTTTATTTTGGACAAGTAAGCTGTCCATGCAAGTTATGGCAGTCGTACAACTACTACCTATATTTGCACACGTGCGCCCGCCGCGGGCGGGGAGAATCAATAAATGAAAGACCTTGACCCTCACTTTTATTTTGGAGAAGCACGCTTGTCTATGTAAGTTATGGCACTCCTACAACATGTTAGGGGGGAATGCAGAAATCAAAGTCACTATAACCCATTACATTCTAGAACAAAGGTACTGAAATTAGAAGTCCATATTCCATATTGAAGTCGGTTCTTCAGCCTTAGAATTACATATGCAAGATCAATCTTCACCAGTAAACAAACATATCGAGTATCAGCATCCCAGATCCATAAGCTAAATCTGAAGCCAACGCAAAAAAATAAGACACATGTGCTACTTAAAATGGAATAAGCCATTCATCCTAATAAGATTTTCCAAGTGAGTGAATTCACGAAATACCGGACCTTAAACAACAAGATAAAATTCTACAGTGTGTAAAATATACAAAAAGAGTGAAGGTATGGCTCAGACGGACTTCCTTCTTTTTTCCTTCTTTTATTAGAAGTGGGGGGTTGGGGGAGCATAAGATTATTTTAGTAGGTGATATCATAAATTTGGACCTTTTAGCACTCCTGGGGAATTGAAATAGTGACCTACAAGAAAACCTTTGTTTGAGACCTGGACATCAAGTGCTACATTGCAACTAAATACTAATGAACCAAACCAAAATCGTGATCTATGCAAGACGGAAGACCAAGTCAAAAGACTAATGTGTTGGTTTTTCAATAAGCGATAAGTCCTAAATCTGAACAAAAAAAATTATCGGGCTGAACCCAGACATTAAGAAGTGTTGCATAATCTGAATACTGAGCTATCTGAATGGTTATCTTGCTGCTTTTTGTTTAATGATCTGTTTGAAAATCTGACGTTTATTTTTCTCTTTTAACATTTTGGACCGAGGTAAAAACAAAATAATTAGGTCTAAAGCAATCCTCGTTTGTATTGACTAAATAGAGTCAATATATATCTAATTAACAAATCAAATTCTTAGAAACCAGATAATCAATATTGAGATAAAATTTTATGTTAAGAACAAAAATAGTAACATAATAGAGAAACTAAAATTTGCACACTAATATAACAAAAAAGCACAATTACTCATTATTAGAGTACGAATGCCAAGCCAAAGAATATCTACCAGCTAATAACAAGCATGTGGAAGATCAACATAGCTCCACAATGACAATTCACAACATCATTTGATACGGAACGACAAGACTAATGGAAATTGCAAGGAATTATCATTAAATTATTTTGTATTGTAATCTATTCAATAGAGTAAGTAGTAGGTAGTAATAAGGAATCTATTTAAAAAGATATACTAGGATTCGGGTTTTTATTTCTCATATATAAAGCAATGTATTCCCACATCAGTTGAATAGAGAATTGAATATTGATTTGATAATTGAGTCTTTATGCCATCGTGACCTTTGCGTATGGTTCATACTTTTTCCCCATCTTTTTTACTCTTTATCCCTTTCCCAATCCCTTCTAGGACAAGACCTTTCCCTGCATCATCATTACTGAAAGAAAACGATCCCATAAATAGCTACTGATTTTTGTCTCTAGTAACTGAGTTTTAACAAAATCCTGGCTAAAGAAGTTCCCTAGACAACCAAAATTAAGCTAATTCATCGAACCACATGACCAACTCAAAAGAATCCACTAAAACATCGGATCGAATCTGAATTCATAACACCTCAAATTCAGAGTCACTCCTAAAAAATTAACATTTCTCAATCAGTAATCAGTACACAAATAAAGGGTAAGATAGGGAAATATAACTAATTCTGGTTAGTATGTCATGATTTACAAATTTGGCTGTGTTTTGGGAGTTGCATGGAAACGTTCAATCAATTAGAAGAGCATCATCAACATAAAGGCCTGTAAACATAAAAATTTCAAGTGCTCTTTGAACAAACATTAATTGAATCAATTAAGGCCACCGTATAAACCCCATGGGGAGGAGAAACTACCAAGAATTCTCAACTTAAGCACACATTAAAGAAGAATTGACCAAGAATTTTTATTTTTATTTTATCTTAATTCCTGCCTCAACCACAATGCAAGGGTATCACCCACCGGCAATGAGAACAAAGAAATTGAAAGAGAAAAGTTGAAAATAGTTTTTTCAGTAAAGAAGTGCCATTTACGAATTGAGCAAAAGAAATGAAGTTAATGGTAAGACACGAAAGGCAGAGACTGAAAATCAAACTTATCAGGTATCCTTGCAAAGAAAAAGTTTACCTAACTGAAATAGTCTCAACAGATTAGCAAAATCACAGAAAGACAGTGATGGTGTGTTACAAACCAAATACTCGCTGATAATTGTCCTCATTACCTTTTTAAGATCTACCCAAAATATTGTGGACTTTGACAAGTCAAACATTTATTTCGATCAATGCATTACAGAGGGGTTGCTTTTTTGAATTCCTACTAGTAACAAAAGTAAATGTGGGAAGGATGTAAAATACACCAATATCAATAAACTCAATTAGCTCGACTAAATCTATGGGCATATGAAGTCAAATAGGACAGTAATTTAGGGAGAGAGGGAAAACAGCATTTCAGGTCACCATCTACAACATGGTCAACCACAATAATCATAACATTGAAGCTTAAAGATTACAGATTAACACAAAACAGTTTCACTAAAACAAAAACATAAAATGCAGGTTCAGTCAATTAGCAAGCCAACAAAAGTAGTGAGACATTGAAAACTGAAAATACAAAAAGTTGGCTATTTAAAGACTCAGCTGTTTAAACCATTACTATAAAGACTATCATCACATTTAATCACCCAGGAGAAGTAAAGTATATTAGAGATGTCAGTTAAATGCAAATATACTATTAGCTGTGAGGTTCATCAAGTAGATGTTAATCCAAATGAGAAACAGTTTTAACCTTTTTTATATAAAAAAAGGTCTTATATGGTAGCTAGCTTCTCAGTTAAAATTGATATACCTTTGGAGCAGCCATTGGGTATTCTTCAGGCAAGAACAATTCCAGCTTAAAAACCCCACCTGCACAAAACAAGAGAAAGCATTATGTTCAAAAGACCACCAGACAAAATAAAAAATTAAAGACAAACTGAAACTCCCTCCCAAACAGATAATTAAGCAACTAAAGAGAAGGTATAAATCATAGTTATAATACGTATCGTACGATACGATACTCAATATATGTATTGTAGGGTGAATCGAAAATGACATCGTATCATACTTGATACGATTCAGTCACGATTCGATACGATTCTTACGATACGATACAATGCTTTTTAAAGTTAACAACATGCTTGAAAAAGTTTTTATGTAGATTCAAAAGAGTAAAAGCAAAACTTTTAAGCGTTCTACCATTTTAAATGAAGACTCTTTAGCACAAACATGTTTTATATGACTTGATGTACCTTTACTCACTTTTTAGAGTTTTATATCTTCTTCTTCAGAATGTCGCTCTATTTTTTTCATGTCACTTTCGAGAAGCAGATACATAAATCTCCACTTGTTAATTTGAATTATTCTCTTTTGTTTTATATTTTAAAGCTGAATCTAAATTCTTCTTTTCTCTTGTTACTCTATGAAGATGATAAAATAATATCTAATAGATTAATTTAGAGTATTTTGGCTACTATTCAACTTTAAAATTTATTCTTACTCTTTAATAATATTAACTTGACTACTTTTGTATATAGTCAAGCTAATATACTTGATTGTCCAATAAATTGAGTGTTTTATATATTTAAATATATATTACCACATTTTATATTTCGTTTCCGTATATCATACGATACGATTCACGATACGATACATAAAATATGATATGGGAGTTTTCGATACAATACACAATTTGACAACTATGGTATAAATATTATTTATAAAAAAATTACCCTATTTGAACCGACTATCATAAGTTCATAACTGGATAATAGAGACGCTTATGGGGTGAGTGATGTAGCTGTCATATAATATAAAGTTGACATAATATTGGAACATTCAAGATAGGGAAGAAGGGCATCTAAAATGAGAAAGCAGTGCTACGAGTTGACGCAATTCTGAAGTACTCTTATCATGTGATCCACATTCAGGATGAAGATAATTCTATCATGTTACTACTTATTCCAGCCCAGAGGATAAGGACATCATAGTTAACACATTGCCATGAGGAAGAAATTCAGATATTGGGTATACAGAATCGAACACAAGATATGCAATAATTTTTGGGGCTGCTCAACTGGTTTGGTTTTTACTGAACCGGTCGGTTTTGGTACAAGTGGTACTTGTTCTACTGTGTATTTCTAATTACTTCGTCAACAGTTTAAAATTTTCAAAATATGGTAGTATCAAAAAAATGAGCTATATCAAAATTTCAATATATATGCATGAATATATATATATATATATGTGTGCCCACACACACACACATATAAGGAAGTGGTCTATAGCTAGTGCTAGATGAGAGCACTATTCTATCTAGTGCATTTCCCACCGTCAAGACGAGACCTAACGGCTCAAAATTAATGAAAAAAATCACCTTCTGGGGGCCTAAGACCCAAAGTTCCAATTTCAAAAGGCTTTTATATTGAAAATGACATATTTATCCCTTAAATTGACAAGTTCAGCTAACAACTTAAATCCCTTCCGGGCCTCCCGGAAGGTTTTTCTTTCTTTTTTATTCTATCTAGTAACCAATTAGGAGATCAAGAATGCAGATCTGCAAAAGACTCTTCTGTGCATTTCCAGACTAGTAATCTCTACATTCAATTAATATTAGTGAGATATGTTTCACCAATTTTTTTTTTTTAATATAAATGAGATAACATATTTTGACTTCCTTCAGTCCTTGTTTGCACTGAATAGTGTGCCCCACTCTCATCAAAATATGTTATGTTAATAATATCAAATGAAGAGCCTTTTTCTTAAATATTAAATGAAGGGACTTCCAACAGTGGTAAATGTAATTATTACCAATTATTTTTCATAACCAACATAAATCACAAATTTTTTATAAATAAAATTCTAGTTTTCTCACTACAAGTGCTATATAATTTTTAGTTATAGTCACAGTACCTCCTTGTTGTACTTTACAGGTCAAGTTCAAGAGAATCTTGTTTCCTTTATACATAGGTTAAGATTGTTAGAACATGTTAGCTGTTAGACGTGTGTGTTGAACATTCTTTGCTGTATCGCTTTTAGAGTACTTGAAAAATCAGGCCAGTGGTTGTGACGGGGGAAGAGTCAATTTGTTGATGGATGTTCTGTATATAGTGAGTAATAATTTATATTTAATATATCCATAAAGTGGTCAATGATAGCATTTTGATAGCAAGAATGAGTGACACCCAGATTTCTTTTTGCTGGAATTTCTACATAGATGCCCGTTCTACAAACTAGAGAAACTAAACGACCCCAAGAACCATGTAGAGAATTCAATATTACTTCAAACTTGAAAAGGTTAATGTTAATCAAACAGATCATGATGAGCTCAAAATGTGCATATTATAACTATTGGTCTTCATTTATGTCACATGTTGTAAAGAAAACAACAATTCAACAACCCGAAGAAGCAGAATAATTAAACCATTGGAAGGAAAATGTGTGAGTGAATAGATAAGACAGCCTCCTGCACATATTTCTTGGAGTTATTTAGAACGGGAACCCAACAAATCTCACTCATGTTTGGTGTCTCAACAAAAGCCATGGTGAATTCTCCTACCTTTTCAGTCTTCCCTTTTCTCTCTGCTCTTAGCATGAGATTGTTACGATTGTAGGAGAATATGACATTTGCCAAACGAATAATGTCACCCAGTTGAAAGGCCTCGCAGTCATCTTCCCAAAACTGAAAATGAACTGCAGCAGTCTCATCAGCCACAAGTGCCAGGCATGTCTTGTGTTGCCCTTCTAATGTTATTCGTCCTTTATCCAAGAGTATGAACTGCGTGTTATATTGTTCTGCGCTGCTGGTACTATATCTTTCAAAGAAAGTATCATTGTCATATCAATTTTACTACCTAAACAAATGAAGTGTAGCTATCAGTAACCATTGAAACTAAAGTTTATGCAAAGCGATTAAAATTTTATAAAAAAAAATGCATATATGATTAAATGGCATGATAATGTCTCCCTCACAAAATAAAATAAAATTCTAAATAAAACTAAACAAAAAGATTACAATGGCTAAACCCAATAGATTCATAGTTTCGATTTTGATTGGACAAAAATGACGGCATAAGCATTAGGTGTGTGTGTCAACAGAGACACCAAGCAGACAGTCATTTTCACAAACACCTTGCATGCGACCTATGAATCGTTATTTTTATCTTCTATTGAGTTTAGCAAAATATAAATAGACGTAAGTTGAAAGTTAGGGCGAGGGAGAATAAGTGAACTCAAAACTACTGGTGTATGTATCTTATCTCATGCTTCAACCTTTATTTTATTTTTTAAATTTCCTTATTTCAAACTAGCTTTTCCAAATCTATATCGAACCATTTAATTATTACTTTTTCACTAGCGGGGAAGATAAAAATAACGATTCATAGGTTGCACGTGATGTACTTGTAGAAATGACTGATTGCTTGGTGTCTTTGTTGACATACACACGCCTAATGCTTATGTTGCCATTTTCGTCCGATCAAAATCGAAACTATGAATCTATTGGGTTTAGCCATTGTAAAAATTTTGTTTAGTTTCATTCATAATTTTATTTTATTTGTTACAAAGACATTATAAAGACATTTTATCATATATGCATTCTTTTCATAAAAGATTTTAATCGTATGCATAAAATTTAGTTTCAATGGTTACCGATATCTACACTTCATTTGTTTAGGTTGTAAAATTGACATGGCAATGATGCTCTCTTCAAAAAATATAGTACCGGCAGTGTAGAACAATATATCTCACTCTAGTCTTGCCCTTGCCTGCAGAAGGGAAGCGCGAAGAGCTAAGTCACTAATGTCGTGGGAAGGTTATACCTCAGAAAATGAACAAAGCAAAGGTTTCGTATGTATACTTCCTCGATCAGTTTAAGACAGATCGATCTTTATTCTTCCCCTTTCGCTTCTGTAAATGGCAGAATGCAATTTTTTAAATTAACGTAGGTCGTTTGATCTTTGCATGGACAATCTTAGATGCACTAACTAGAATAGTGCCTATGTCTAACACTTACACTAGCCATGGATCACTCCTTAATATATATATATATATATATATAGTCTTCTATCTATAAGGTGTTTTAGTTTCCTCTGTTAGGTACGAGTACGATCTGCCAACTGGTCCTTTTGTTCCCTCTGCCATGTCAACATAGCCCACATATTCTCTAGCCATCCTATATAGATGGTACTCAAGGCATCAATCAACTCTTGTCATCCCCGAGTATGATCTTCTGCTAGTTCTTCGATAAAGAATCTCCTTGTTCTTGTTATAGCTTATTTCTAGTAGTCTGCTCCATGTACCTTTTAGTTCTCTTTAGTTCGAGCCATTTGTGATTATTCCTCAGAAATGTGAGAGAAAAGCAAAAAGGCATAAAAGCACCCATCTCTCTATTGTATTGAGGCTAGTCACTCTAACTCGCTAGCAGGTGCAGCTCCCTCACTCAATAAGGTGACTTTCATATTACTATATTCTAATATCCCCTAAAACTGTTGTTACAGTCAAAAGGGCTTCATAGCTAAGACAAGGAGTGGGCAAGAAAGTGTTGCAGCTAAAGTTATTTCTATACTTGGTAATAGAATGCCCTTTAGTTAGATCCGTTTGTGAATATTCCTTAGATCGTGAAGGGACACGGCAACATTGGGTGGCAAAAGAAGGCGTTGAAAGACTAGCAACAGAGGAAATGGAAATATCACTTTCTAAATCCTGTGAGAGATTGCCATCTCGAAGGCTTGGGACTGGGAGCTTAGCCATGAGTGTCTGTGTATGTATGTATATATGATATAGCCTTTTATCTTTACTCTTTCCCACCGTCCTTCCACCCAATCTAATATATATAACCTCTCTCTTTGCTCTCCTGAACAACTAGTCTACCAGCAGAAGAATGAATACAAATTATTATGCATTACTTGGAGTTGGAGCAGACATGGTTCACATTAGCAGGGATCAGAATGCAAAAAATAAGATAGTTGTTGTTATGCTCTACAAGATTGGCCAACCTAATGCTTTTCTATCGATGGTAATTAATCTTCTAAAGTCTCATCCTTTGCCTGAGTCCGGTAATTCTTTCTTTCCCAAATATGTACTTCCATCACTTCTAAAATTTTCACAAATATGTGATATTACAAATAACTAAGGAGAGGTTAGTATCAGTCAAAAGGAGGAGAGACATGGGGACAATCAATCCCAGAGAAATAGAAATGGCAGGTAGAAAAGTACGTATACATGGGTCTCCTTCCTCCATGAACTGAAAGTGTTATTTGGACCAATAATGAAGATTTGAAGAGGTAATATTTAATTAAGGCCTCAATTATCTTTAATTAAGGCCTCAATTATATTAAATGTATAGTGCTTAATTTGTTTTCAACTGGGATCTTAAATTTCAACTCTATTGTCCTCAGCTTGCAACTATTTCAACAGAAAAGTGAAGTTACTGCACAATGCAGTTCATGATGTAAGTAATGACATAAACATGCAATTTTGTTGATTTTATTGGTACGAAGCTTGCACCAAACCGAGTACCAAACCAGTATCCTATACAGGTAATTCAGTGCTCTACTAGTTCTGCATTTCCTTGTATTTTCGGTCATTTTTTGTCATTTCTGCTCCAATTCGTATTTTACCAATAAGCAACCCTAGTAACTTCTAAACAAATTGTGTAAATAACTGATTAAGAACTTCTATCAAATTTCAACTCATTTTAAACAACTGCTTTGTTTGGTTACCAAGATAAAAATGTCAATAAACATACACTTCAGTCTTCAGCAAGAGAAAGTGGACAAATTCACAATACTGAACCTGTTTCAAATTTCAATAACTATATTTAGGCTAATAAAGCAAGTTCTATACAATTCAACAACATAGCAAGACTTAAAAATCATAATATTATATTTCCCTGTTTCCACCGAGTTATCAGTGATGCAATGAAATGAAACCAGTAAGTCATCCGTAAATTATACTTGAGCAATAAGAAGAGTAATGCAAATAACTTAATAAAACGATAAACATTTTTTGCACCAAATCACAACATACACTACAAAAATCGGCATGTGACAAAAATTGGCATGTGGTTGTCAAAAGAAAACGTTTTTCAGTCACTCCTACAATATGCTAAGGCTAATTACCTTCGTATGGAGATTGTGTCGGACCAAGAATCATGACGTTAAAGTAGCGCATATTGTCCTCCGACGGCGAAGCACTTATTCCCGGAGCTGCACCATCAGATCAAAAGCAAATTTACATACTATAATTTACCAATTAAAATACTCGTTTTTCTGGAAAAAATCACCAAAAAAATTAAAATTTCTAAAGATTAGATATCCCAGAAATCAGTAACTAAGAATAGACAACAGAACCAGAAAATGAACACCAATATAAAGCAAAATTTCATATTCTAAAGCTCACAAAAAACAGCAGCCGTAGCACATAGCTACTCCAAATAAAGCAAATGCGAGAACACAAACCTAACAATCACAATTAAAATTACGATTCTTTAAGCTCGAGCTTAAAGAAATCAAAAATTGAATATACATATATATACATAAATTTATGTACGCGTGACATATAAAGTTGTACAGAGACATAAATAAATAGATAAATGCATATACATATATAAAGATTACCTGGTTCGCTGAGGAGACGCTGAGTTTCCTGTTAGATTTTTTAAGGAAAAAAAAAACCAAGCTAAAACATCATAATCAACTAAAAATACAAAAGCAGCAACTTGACGAAGAAAAATCAATAGCAAAAAATACTTTCGAAATGGAAACTATTGGTGGAGAAATCAAATGAATCAAGGAACAAAAAGCAATTGCAAAGAAATATTTTCGAAATCAAATGAACTGAGGAAGGGATCGAGAATTAGGAAAAAAGGAAGATCAGGCGTCTTACTTTGATGATTCTTCGAGGTAGATTGCTATTCGCCATTGAAGAAGCTTTGAATAAGAATCACACTGATAAGGGTTTCAGAGAGAGAAAGTGCGACGGCTTTGGGACTCTCTCTCACTTCAAATCTGTGCGACTGTTTTTGTTCGATCTTAAATAAATATTTATTTCGCCAAATCTGCGTCCCAACCCGGTGTTAAAAAGAATAAACACAAAATTAAAATTATTTACATTTACCAATTTTTGTTCATTGACTTTATAATAACTAGTTTGAGTGGCCCATGCAGTGCGTTGTAAATATATAATAGGAATTTATATTAAATATTAAAAATAAAATAAAAAAATTAGGCTAAAATCATAATTAATTAAACTTGTAGGGATAAAATAAAAGGAAAAAAATTACGATACAGTCCCAAGAGAACTGTTATTTTCATTGTTCTCCCTAAATAAAATGGATAAATCTAAGATTTAAAACTCATATAAAAACTAAAACCATATTGATTATAATTAAATTTTAAATTATAAATAATCGTAATTTTAACGATCATAGTAAGACCTTGTTGACAATAAATTCAAAAAAAAAAGGTAATTTAATTGAAGTCAAATTTTAAATTGAGCTCACATTTAATATCATAGTTCGACTTGCATGTTTGATAAATTAATTGTTCACATTTTTAAAAATATTAATAATTTAAAAGTTAACTTAAGAACTGAATAATTATTATTATTCATACCGTCATTGGTCATTTTGAGTCACAAGATTTCTTGCCTCTATAAGTTAAGTTTAGACATATTACTTTTATCTTTCATAATTTAACTTTTTGTATCTTTTATTTTGTCCTCCAAATTTAATAAAATTTCTATTTTATCATTGTGCTTATTACACGTGATGTATGAGTTATTATTAAAACAAGTCAAGGTAATTCGTTTATTTGAATAATCAAAAAAATTATTTGAAGTCAGACTAAATTGAGTTCATGAATTACTCGGTTTGTTTACAACTTAATATGAGTATTGTTATATATGATGGTAAATTTATATCGACATTAAATATCAATGTATATAAATATATGTGATAAGAAGGTGTAAAAAATAAATTTACATAATATTATATTATGTTATCACGAATATTTTCACATTAATTATAATTCACATTCGATATAAAATTACTCTACTCTTTATTAGAGCGCACAACTCTTTGTTTAGTTGCTCTTCATTTGTTGCGAATATATGCAGTGTTTTACATTTTGCAAGTTGGGGGCTTCCTTGAGGCATTTTTGGGTGATTCTTCTCAAAAAGTAAAAGGCTGCTTTTATGATTCCCTCATGTTGTTTGACATTGTAGAGTTGAAATTATAAACAATTTACATATACGATTATTAATAGTAAAAACAACTTATTTAGTGCATGTACTCTTACTTTAGTTTTATTTTAATTTTTATATAAATTTTATTTCATAATTATCGTTGAGCAATTTTCTATGTGAACAATATAGCCCTTAGTTGGTTTGAGAAATGATGACGTGGATTTAAAAAAATAAATTTCATATTGGCCTTTTCAACTAATTAACCTGGAACTATTAATTTGACCAACCCCAAATATCTTCAGCACCCATGCATGCACACACACGTATATACATATATATATATAGAGAGAGAAAGAGAGATAAGAATTAAAACAAGAGACATTAGAAGCCATACAAATTCATTTTTATTTATATATATAAATATATTAGCCTCATTTAATTGCCAGCAGAATGAATATTGTAATATTTATGGATTAATTGGGAAGTAACCCAACTCATCAAGCACCTCAGTCAAGTGGTTTGGTGATCATGAACGCAAGAGGGTTAGCACAGCCGTCGCTCTTATGAATCCCATTCTTTGTGGTTAGAGAAACCCTAGCTAGTCGATCCAATTGCATCATGATCTCTTTACAGTCCGATCTCGGGCTATCCACCACCTTCACCTCACAAATGTCATCCGCGTGATCTCCGAACACCGGCAGCTTGTAGTTGCCTTGTTTATCGCTCTTTCTGGCTGCGTTGTGTGTTATTGTCCCGTTTTTCCAGTTTCTACGTTCCACTTCGACGTCGGCACCTGCATGCATGCATGTGAAAGTATTTAGATGCCAGTCAATTTGCCAAATTTTAAAATTTAAAATTCGTACAAATCATTCTTAGTATTAAAAAACAATACATGTAAATTATATGGTGCTTTATATATGACAAGCTTATGATGCGAGAAAGGATAGGTGAATCTTTAAATTATTGGAGAGTTTGTAAATTAAATCCACATACTGATTTTTTTTATTAACGTGCAATTGTTAGCGGTGATGAAGTCAAACTTTTTTTGAGTAATGCTAGCGGTCTGAAATGATATAATATTGAATATTTTAATGATAATTTATGCATAACTAATGATCTACTCAACCAATATTATAGTGACACATTTAAAAAACTTTTTGAGATAAAAAATTTAAGACTTCTAACATTAACTTTTTTTTAATGGGTCACAAAATGGGATTTAGGACTCTTCACTTTCCAGTGGAATATATAGAATATATAATTAATTATAACGATAATAATTAATTTTTGTCAAACTTTTTTTAATGGGTCATAAAACTGGATTTAGGGCTCTCCACTTTCTAGGAAGTTATGCAGGGGCATCCCGTATTGCTAAATAGAGCGCTGACTCTGTATAGATTAGGCATAAGGCATTCCAGCCTGTTTTAGTGGAAGGTCGTACTATTTGTTTACATCCATTAAGTAACATTATATGTACGCCGCATTTGACCCCACATAAAATTTTCATATCACAAATTTGACCATAAATATTTTATACCTAATTACTAACTAGTTGAATATGAGTAGAGTAAGATTCCCTTCTTATGTAAAAGAGTAAGGACTCATATGTAAACTGAGACTTGACAGAGAAAGTTACAAAAAATTTAATCTGATCCCATATAAAAGAATTATAAATTTGTATTGGGGTCCAAAATTTACAAAATTTAAAATAAATTATTCCGTGGAATCAATGGACCCCAAAAGTCTTGTTAGTGTGCATACAATATATTATTTTATTCTCACAATATTTGAAAGATTATACTCCCTCTCGTCCCAAATTAATTGCTCAATTTTGACCATTTAAAGTCAAATTGACTATTTTTAGGACAAATTTTTTTACTATTTTTGCTAAAATATAGGTGAAGAGATTATAACCAAAAGAAAGTATATACAATTTATTACTAACTCCAATTTTTATAATTTTATAAATATATTTATATATGCTTAATTATTAATTCTAAAAATAGTCAATTTGACTTAAAATGGTCAAAATTGATCAATTAATTTGAGACGGAGTGATATTGTTTAAAATAAAATGAATTATTTAAGATTTGGGCATTATAATGAGAGTATAGCCCTATAGGGAGGAATGACGCACCTTCAATGGTTTGGCTGATTCTGGTGAGGAACTGGACGCGACATGCATGTATCACAAAAAACCTTATTTAGCTTTCCCAAGCTGGCTAAGGCCAATTAGATGCAGAGCTGGGCAGAGATAATGAGGCCGGCCTTTCCCATTTTTTCTGCACTTTCTTGATTATGCACAAAGACAACATTTTATAAACATGATGAGCCTATGCATAATGCGTGGGAGATAAATAAGGTTTATCAGATATTTTTTCTTTTTCTTTTATGGTACTTTCACAAGTGCTAGATTAAGTATTTTATATTATTATTTATGCTAATACTAATAAGTTACTCTTGGTGTTTGTTACATGTCATGATAGATGTTCACATAAACAGAGATTACTGGTTGGATACCTGATTACCGGTGATAGAAAATAGTCATATTTGTGTCAATTCTATTTGGTAGAAGATATGTGATTGCTGGTAATTGCTATTGTGAGTGTTTGATATGAATTTAAGATTATTGAGTATATTTTTTCTAATATTGATTTTAGTTGAATAGTTCACTCGTATGATTATTGTCAAATGTAATCAATAATCATCAAAGTATTGAATTAACTAATTAATTCTTTATTACTTAGTAAATAGTATTAAAAAATTTAATATCTTTATAAAATAACAATTCATGATTTATTCACTTATTAAGCACAATTTTTTCAAGTATATTGTTAATAATAAATTAACTTACAATAATAAATAAAAAACAGTCCCACGTATTTGTACGGACAATGAGTTATTTTAATTAAACTAAATATGTCGACAAATAAAAAATAAATAAATACAAATTATGTGACTAGTAAGAATATTTATGTCTCAATTATTAAATATAAAGGATATTTTTGTTTAAATAAAATTGTAAGATAACCATTATGTGGTAATCTGAGATTACTGTAGACACCCAAATTTTGCACTTCCTATACTAACCCTGACAGGAGGGCAAAATCATCAATTGACCCAGCACACGAGAATAAAAGGTGGACATAAGGACGAACCCTCAAAGTCACCACTACGGGACGAGATCGAAGCCGACACGACGACAAGCGAATGACGAGAGTCGGTTAATGATCACTGCGCTTACCCGGATGTCATGGCACGTTTTTCGGCGGTTCCCGGACTGCAGAATGCAAGCCCTTCAGCGGAAACCAACGGTACGGCACGAAAATCGAGATGAGGTACGGAAAACGAGAAAATCAGCACAATCAGCCGCAGATCAATCCGCGGCCAAGGACGGAACTCGAGACGACACGGGACTCGAGCACAGCTGGGGGGGAACCAAGGACCAGCCGCAGATGGATCTGCGGCTGCCCTTGGCAGTCCCTTATCAGGCCATTTCGCATACAGAAACAGAGAGGAAGAATCCAGCAGCAGCAGCAGTTCGGGAAAAGGAGAAAAACAGCAAGAAAACAGCAAAAATTAAGAGAGAAAAGAGTGAGAAATAGTGAGAAATTGTACCCATTTTGTGAGATTACACCTCATATTTTCTACTCTACTCAATACACAAATTCATACATATTGTGGGGATCATTTGCAAGGTGAAAAATCCTTTGTTTTAGCATTTTGTTATACCATTTTTGCCAAGCTTTTTATCATCCGAATTATCTTAAATGTAGTTTTCTTACATGTTATTGTGAAACCATGGATTAGAGACTATTAGTGAGGGTCTCATCGGAATGAAATTCCCCCTAATAGCCCGATGATGTCCGTTTCGTGCAAATTTTAGCTATCACGGTAATGGGTCATTCGTAGTGTATTTCAATTGTTATTGTAAGATATCCTAGAGCATTAGGCATCTCACGGTTGTTTGTTTATGTTGTATCCATTTTGCGGTTGTGCAACAAGTTCGGATGTGAGCCTAGGAACGCGACCCCGTGGTCCAAATCCGATGATGGACATTTTTGGATGTATGTAATCGGGTAGATGCATTCGTCATTGTAAATATGTAATCGTCGAGCCTTAAAATGATACCAAGTCGGAGGTCGGGTTTAAGGCTCCGAAATAGTGAAACTTGTGATTGTAGGCGTTTGGGGTTATTTTGATGGTTTACATGCCCATGAATAGCCCTGACGCGTGGTTATGCTTGATTGGATTTTGTGACACGAAAAAATGATTTCAAAGATTAAAACGATGAAGGTTTTTCATTAAAATAAATTAAACTAGGTTATTAGCTTCACGAAGCTTAAAATTTGAAGTGCTAATGAATGTCGATTCCTATTCAAACGAGAGGGTTAAAAAATCGTTTTCAAACATCACCAAAAAATGGTTTTTATGAATAAACTAAATGTTTTATTAAACCTTTGTGCATAGGGTTAAAGAGATCCTAGAAATTGCCGTCATCTACGAGAGCGACGTATAGATCTCGATTCCTGTTTTGACGAAGGTTTAGAAAACTCTTGTTTTTGCCAAAACGATACCTAATGAAAATCTCATAGTTTTGACAATTAAAATCAAACCTTTCTCATAAAGCTTTCTCGTATAAGCCGAAGGACATTCTAAAGCACTCCCAAAACACGACTTTCCATAAAAAACCCCAAATGATTCTTTCATACAAACTCACCACAATATTCATATAGGCACACACACACGCACATATATACATTTCATGAATTAAAGGATAGGAAAGTATCAAGATTGCGGTAACCGTGTTTCACGGAAGTCGGGGGGTGCCTAACACCTTCCCCTCGCTTAAGCAAGCCCCCGAACTCTATGAATCTCGGTTCGCAGACCAATTAATTCGGAGTCACATATGAGCCATCGATTTATAAAAAACGAAAACTCGGATGAGTTGGTACATTCATTTCAAATATACCAACTGTCGACTCTGTTTAATTGGCTCATCATAAAAAAACGATCTTTCAAAACCCCGTCGACATCAATGTCGACCTTTTTCAAAAAAAATCATTTAATCAAAAGCCTAAAATTGGAAAAGACGAGAACCGGCGTCGACAATTACCACATATTTTTTTGTCATATGATTATTAGAAATCTTGACACTTTACCGAGTATCTGATTATTGGGAATGTAAGATTATCAGTATAACAAACACGGTCTATAAAAGATGACTAGTTCATATTACCGAATGACGAATTATTTTGGTAACAAACCTTAATTAAGATGTTTAAGTTATAAGCAGGTGGTGAACATTTTGGTAAAACATCTCTTAACTAAGATTAGAATTGTAAATGACTTTGGTCGTGGTTATTCATAAAACAAGACTCTACTCGACCCGACCAAATCTATATACATATATAATAAAATAAAATTAAGTTTGTTGGTTTTTAGTTTTTGGTATAGAATTATAATTTAACTGTTACTAAAATACTTTTTTAAAACCTCTTAATTTTATTTTACTAACTACCACTAAAACACTCTTGAAACTTATAATTTAACTATATTCAAAATACTATTTATGATCCTGAAAAAATTTAGAGTAACGTATTATTTTATAACAATTTTATTTCTTATAAAAGTCCTTTACTAATATTGATTTCTATGAGCCTAAATTAAAACACTTACGGTTACGGATCATTGTTAAATATATAATAAGTATTGATTATATATTTAACAATGATATATCATATAGTAACAAATTATTTTACTATTATATCATAATTATCCACAAACTAAAATATTGAAATATAAATAAGCGATATTAAGTTGGAGCAATACTATAATATAGTTATACTAAAATATACAATCGTAATAATTAACTAATATCATATAGTAACAAATTATTCTACTATTATAGCATAATTATTCACAAACTAAAATATTGAAACATAAATAAGCGATATTAAGCTGGAGCAATACTATGATATAACTATACTAAAATATACAATCATAAATAATTAACTAGAATTAATTAACTTATAAAAAAAAATATTGATAGTGTTTTATGAGTGCTTAATATTTTAATTTTTTTTAAAAAGACAAAACACAAGTTTATATCTATATATATACATACATATATAATAAGACAAAATCTATTTTTTTAGTCTTCGTCACTATTACTAAAATATTTTTTAAAATCTCTCTAATTTTAATTAATCTATTTTAAATAAGTCTATAATTTAACTTCAATTAAAACACTCTTAAACGAGTAAAGAAAGAAAAAAGAAGGATAAAAAAAGCAAAAAAAGAAGAAAAATTATTTTTGGATAATTGCATATCCCCATGGTACGCCATTTGTATCATTTACTCACAGTTATTTACTCACAGTTCTTGGCCCTTCATACTTATTGTTTTGTTCAATTGGTTATACTTTTGAAGAATGTGACATTCTCCATAATATTAAGAATATAAAAAATATAGAAAAATATTATGAATAAATATTAACTTATTATTTATAATAATTTTGTTCTTTATAAAAGTCATTTAACTAGTTAGTCATACAAACAATTATAACTTAAAAATCATATTTAGAATTTTACTTTAGGTTTGTACTTAATTATGAACTCTAAATAACGTATACATTGAAAATATTTGGAAAAAATATTATAAATGGTAACTCAACAATAATTCTTTTTCTAAATAACTATATAAAAATACTATAACCAAATATAATTAGTATTAAAAAACTTAATATATATATATCAAAATAAATTAATGCATAATCAAACTTTAGCTTCCAACATTTTCGTAATAGTAACTTAGTATTCTATAATAATTTTATTCTTCATAAGATTTCTTTAGCTAATTAATTATATAATTTTATTTTTTTGAGCAAAATTTGTAAACATTCTAATAGTAATAGTAAGTTAATTTATAAATTTATAATTTTTTTTATAATTATTATATATAAAATGAATAAAAAATTAAAAATTATGCTTATTTGAAAAGCAAATTCACACGGGACATTTAGCTAGTTCATTTAAATGAGTCTACACAATTTTTTTGGTTCATAAAATAAATGAGTCGAGCTAAAATTGGGTAAAATAAATATTGATAAAAAAATATTAAATTCAAAATAGGAGTAAGATTAGGTGGCAATTCTTCATTATTTCGTCAATATTTTATTTATTTTAATATACTCCTAATCGAATTTCATTTTATAAGCGCATGTAGCGCCTCGCTCATGCATTGGTTCGCGTGACAAAATTGCTGGAAACAAACATGATTTTCTAATTTCTAGGTGAGCTTTTTTAGAATATTCCGTTAGGCCATTGTCTCATTCTACTACCTTTTGAGTACAATCATTCCCATTTTAATGGATTCTTCAAGATTCAACCCATTAACCACCTTTCTCTCTCCTCCCAAGTATTTCACCCATTTCTCTCCAAACCCTTATTTCCGTGTAATCTCCCGCCTGCAAATCCCGCAAACTCTAGACTCTAAACTGGTGATCACCGGCGGTAAGAAACTCTCCGGCCATGTCACCATTAATGGTTCCAAAAACTCTGCTTTACCAATACTAGCAGCCACCCTTTGTTGCTCTGGTAGCTCAAAGATTCAAAATGTGCCTAATTTGTCAGATACCAGAATAATGGCCTCTATTTTGGAGTCTTTGGGTGCTGAAATTGATGTGTTTGATGGTGGAATGTTGGTCAAAACTAATGGGATTCGATCTGTTGAGCCTTGTTCGGGTGAATTTGGAAAAATTAGAGGCGGTTTTCTTGTGATTGGGCCGTTGCTAGGCCGGTTTGGGGAGGCAGTGGTGGGGTTGCCCGGTGGATGTGATATTGGGGGTCGACCGGTTGATCTGTACATTCGTGGGCTTCGTGCTTTAGGTGCCATTGTAGAGCTGAGGTAAGTGTTTGTTCTTAATATAGAGCCTGTTCGGCAGTGACTTATAAGTTGGCAATGACTTATAAGTCATTTGCCATCCTCTGTTTGGCAATGACTTATTTTTCTACATATAAGTTAATTTTTAAGTCAAAAAAATTTAGCAAAGTATTTGTAACTTATTTTAAAATGACTTCTAAGTCATTTTAAAATAAGTTAGTTTGACCAAATATAATGTCTATTTTATCCTACTTTTATTTTGTGCTCTTTTTATTGATGTCTTTTTTATTAATCTTTATATTTGATTTTAACTTACAAGTCATTATGAGCCGAACACTTTTATAACTTGTTTTAACTTAATTTATGACTTATAAGTCAAATTGATGCCCAACGCTTTTACTTATAAGTCAGAACTTAAAATAACTTATAAGTCAATTTATATTTTAACTTTAAGTTATTTTAAAATAAGTCGTTGCCAAACGGGCTCTAAGTAATATTGTTTGAATGGTAATCTTAGCAAATTTCATGTTTTTTCTTATAATGAAAAATGGAATCAATGAAATGGGGTGAATTTTAATCAATCCAAATACCACCTCCCTTCCAAAATTTGAGATACAATTTGAGTTTTTGAAGTCAGTTGGCAAAATCCTAAAATTCAAAGTTGATATGAATTTGATTATTAAGTTTTATAAACAACAAAATGACAGTTAATAACATATTTTTTAGTTAGTTTATAACAATTATGATTGTTTGTACTAAAATCTAAAAAGTAATGATTTTGAATTTAGGATTTCACAAAGTTAAAAAAAAGTCAAAATGTATCTCAATCTAAAAAGTAATGATATGAATTCGATTATTAAGCTTTGTAAACAACAAATATGACAGTTAATAATATACTTTTTAGTTAGTTTATAACAATTATAATTGTTTGCACTAAAATCTAAAAAGTAATGATTTTGAATTTAGGATTTCACAAAGTTCAAAAAAAGTCAAAATGTATCTCGATATTGGAACAGAGGGAGTAGATTAGATGTGGTTAACAGTTGACAATACCTCATTATTTTGTAGTATCAATGTATCATCTATATCTATATGCATTTGTACATTGCGGTTTCTTTCATTGCTAAAGATTCTGCTGTTTGGAACCTGTAAATTTTTTGGTACATCATATAGTAAGGGTACTTAAATACTTTAAGAACTATTTAACTTCCAAAACTGTATTATGAGGAACAGGCCAAACTCCACATGGACCACATCTCTATTTCCAAATGACATGGCAGGAAAAAAGATTCATGTGTTCATTGGAATATTGGATCATCAGACTTTTAACTGTGCCAAAATAACTATAATACAAATTTAGTGGCTGGGCTTTCGACACCTTGATGCAGTCTAATCCTACATGTTGCATAATGCGGCCACATTATGGTAAATAGAATCCTCCGTTTTAGATAGAGATTTTATGGAAAATATATCTATGCATAGGTCTTATAGTTTTTTCCTTTTAATTTTTGACGAATCAAGAAGTAAGATGGAGATACAGAGGAAAGACGGGGCCCTATTCCACCCGGAAAAAAAGAAAGGAAAAACAAATGCCCCCCCCTAAATACTCGTTCCCACATTCACTTTTGGTCATGTTTGCAATATGGAAGCAAGGCACATTGGTGGTGGTAAATTGGATTTCAACGTACTTCTCTAAAAACTACTTATCACAAAAAGAAAGCAAGGTAAAAAGAAGACTTGCATGATTATTCGACTGGAGTCATATGCCTCTTGAGTGATGAGCCCTAGCAACATGTGTTTAATTGCTTTGGCACTGAGACTTGAAAAAGATGTATGAGAGACTGGACTGAGATTTATGCAAACTTTACAGGAATGAAAAAGTCCAAGCATATGCTGCAAATGGCAAAGGATTGATTGGTGGGAGATTCCGACTTGATTACCCTAGTGTGGGGGCAACTGAAAGTCTAATGATGGCAGCATGTATGGCTGATGGAGAGACTGTGCTTTCAAATGTAGCTCAAGTATGATGTAAAGAATTTCACCATCCTTTTGGACCTTTTCTCGTCTTTTCTTAATAGCCATGGCTGATGCTGAAAATTAATATATGAAGTGTGCTTTCAACACAGGAACCAGAGGTGATTGATCTGGCTCGTTTTCTTACACATTGTGGGGCCTGCATAGAAGGAGCAGGCTCCAACAAGCTTCACATAAAGGGAAAAATCCAATTGCATGGCATTGAGTATAACATAATACCAGATCGCATCGAAGCAGGCACTTTTATGCTGGCTGCTGCTATTACTCGTTCCTGCATCTCAATGTCACCTGTCATTCCTGGCCATTTATCATGCTTGGTAGACAAGCTTGAAGCTGCTGGTTGCAGAACTACACAATGCACCGATAACACTTTGCAGGTCTTATTTCTTAGCTCTATGTTTCCTCTCCCCTTTGCTTCCCCTTCCCCCATTTATATTTGCATGAGGTGTAACTATTGATTGGTCCTGCAGATTTCAGCAGTCCTGGCGAACCAAGGAGATGGTTTGCGAGGTTTTAATATTGAAACATGTCCATTTCCAGGATTTCCTACAGATCTGCAGCCTCAAACAATGGCTTTGCTTACAACCTGCAATGGTTTAAGTATCGTGGAGGAAACTGTGTTCGAAAACCGCATGGGTCATGGTACGTGCCACACAAACTGGACATCTTTGGGAGTCTGTAGTCTATTGTTGCCGAGTCAATTGAGCTGCTATGTCTCCATTGAGGCATTCAGATGTCAAACAACCTTTGCTTACATGATTTTCATCTCTATTCAGAATATTTCTTAATGGTATTAGATTTTGTGCTTCGAAACAGCTAATGCTGTCGTATTTTGTACTGAATTTTTTGAAATGCACTGCCTTTTGAGGTGCTAGAAGATGAAAAGAGGGATAACTATATACAAACCTATGTAGCCCCCCAACCCCATATCCATGTAGTTTTCTGATTGTTAATGGTAAACGGTTTTGTTTCTTGTTTAGAATTACTCATCTCCAGTTGTCTCATTTTGATGCTTTTTTGGAAATAGCAAGAGAACTGCAGAAGCTTGGATCTAGAATTGAGGTGCATGGAAGCACAGCCTTGGTTTTTGGACAAGAGAGAGAAAGGTAATATACTTTCTTCGTTAAAACATATGATGTACAAAATACAAAAGAAAATGCTCTTATATTTTGGAGCCGAGGCAGTATAATTTTTGGATGAAACGTTAAAATTGATGATTGCTTGCTTTATATTTTTGCTAGTTCCTTGTATGGTTCTCGTGTTGTTGCAACTGATCTACGAGGTGGGGTGGCACTGGTTTTGGCGGGATTGGCTGCAAAAGGAATCACGGAAATCAGTGGGGTGACTCATATTGATCGGGGTTATGAGAATTTGGAGATGAAGCTCCAGCAACTAGGAGCTGATGTCAAACGATTCAGTGCCATTGCAATTCCATAATAGCAAGATATTGTATCATTCTTGGGTACTGCAACTGGTTTACGAGGTAGGGTGCTGCTGGTTTTGGCGGGAATTGGCTGTAGAAGGAATGGCATATTGATTGGGGGTTATGAACTGCTTGTCCACTGTAATAACTATGATATTTTGCAGCTGATTCACAATGAACGGCTCCTCGCTGGTTTTGGCAGATAGTCTGCAGAAGAAATCACTGAAATCAGTTGGGTGGCTTGTTCTGACTGGGGTTACAAGAATCAAGATATGCAGCTCCACCAACTAGGAGCTGATGTAAAAGAATCAATGGCGTTGCAATTCCATCATTTCAACTAAGATATTGCTTGCGAGTTGGCATCTGCTTCTGATTGATATATGGCTACCAGCATCTGGGTCCTTCGCAGCCAATGCTAGCTTGGTCCCTCACAATATGTTTGCACAAGTCGTTTATTTGTTTTAATTTATGACGGTGGAACCTGCAGCTACTACCTTTATAGTACATTGGATAAACCATCAGGTTAACGTAATACCTCACGAACAATGCTCATTGGGTAATCCCACAGATTTATTCTTCTGGCTGAATTTATGTTAGAAGCTGGAATGTGCGTTTTCCATGTTGCACCTTCTTTCTGTATTAATTGATCAATGCAATATCATTGTACTGTATGAGGTATGTAACAAGAATCAAGATATGAAGGTCCACCAACTAGGAGCTGATGTAAAAGAATCAATGGCGTTGCAATTCCATCATTTCAACTAAGATATTGCCTGCGAGTTGGCATCTGCTTCTGATTGATATATGGCTACCAGCATCTGGGTCCTTCGCACCCAATGCTAGCTTGGTCCCTCACAATATGTTTGCACAAGTCGTTTATTTGTTTTAATTTATGACGGTGGAACCTGCAGCTACTGCCTTTATAGTACATTGGATAAACAATCAGGTTAACGTAATACCTCACGAACAATGCTCATTGGGTAATCCCACAGATTTATACTTCTGGCTGAATTTATGTTAGAAGCTGGAATGTGCGTTTTCCATGTTGCACCTTCTTTCTGTATTAATTGATCAATGCAATATCATTGTACTGTATGAGGTATGTAACATCATACTGTCATGTTAATATAACTTATATAAATCTCCAGGTGTGATCAGTTGATTTTAGCATTTATATGACCTGCACTAATTTACACTACTGAACATTCAATTGAAGTCCTTATAGTATAAACAATATTCTTAGGTGATGCATTAATTTTCTTCTTGGGTACAAAATCAATACAATACAAGTATACTACATATCTTTGTTAAATTCAGTTAGGTATGGCAGCATGGAATTGGAACAGTGGAATTAAAAAGAGTTATTAAAGACTTGCAATTTGTAATTTTCCGAACCCGATTTCAACTTTTCATTTCCATGCTGCAAACTTCCGCGTTCGTTTTTGCTTTATCCTGTTCTGCTTTCTTGTGTTCAAGGAACTTAAGAAGTCCTTGAAGGGAAACTTCACTATCTGTGTTCTTCATCAGCTCTCCTGCAACCTCTGCAGGGGTGATCTCTGCCTTTCTTAAGTGCTCTTCAATCTTGTCGAAGAGTTGGTGATGATGGACCCCTAAATAATTTATGGCTAGTTGCTTGAACGCAGAAAATGTGCAGTATGACATGTGTATGTGCATGTCCATACGACCTGGCCTCAACAATGCAGGATCCAGCCGGTCTTTGTGATTGGTTGTGAAAATGATGATACGTTCGTCTCCGCAGCAAGACCAAAGGCCATCAATAAAGTTCAGGAGTCTTGACAGCGTCACCTGGTGCAGTGAAACAACAACCATTTGAGACATCAGAGAAGTGGTATATGATGAAGAGATCTATCTTGCTTATTGAATTACTATGAATTTTGTTCAAGGAGTTATTGCACACTATTTGGGAGAATTGGTTTTCAAGGTTTCCTTACATTATTTTATACGAAACATGTAAATGGTCAGCATAAAAAGTGTATTCTGGTTCTAAAGGTTTTGCCCTTTTCCTTTTTAAACAACTATGTTTCGTGTGTTTGTGTGTAACACAACATTTTTATGATCTTATGGTTGCTGGGATTATCACGTGGAAATAAAATGAGGTCATATCTTCCTTTTCACTTACTTTTTTGTCTACGGAAGTAATGTATGATTTGCATTCTATAGCATAATTACACTAACCTTATTATCTCCTTGATTCATCTCAGGTTCACTGTCAGACTCCCTGTTTTGCAGTTTGATAGAGCAGTCGATATCCTCTATGACTAGTATTGATCGGCTAGATAATGTAAGTAACAAGCGCCTTAGATCTGAATTTGAATTCACCTCTGTTAAGTCCATGTCATAGATGTCAAAGTTCAGGTAATTAGCCATTGCTGCAATCAAGCTTGATTTGCCAGTCCCTGGAGGTCCATACAACAAATACCCACGTTTCCAAGCCTTCCCAATTCTCTTATAGAATTCCTTTCCCTTCATAAACTTGTCCAAATCCTCTACAATTTCCTTCTTAAGCTCTGAATCCATAGCCAAATTCTTGAAGGTCATTGGGTGGTCGAGGTTGACAACATTCGAGTTCCAATAACCATTATAATCAACTGTATGGAGCTTTATTCCCTTGCCTTCTTCTTTGATGGCTTTTGATGTTTCAATAACATGAGCCAAGTACGAACTCAACACCACCTCTTTATGTTTCTTGTGAAACCTTAACTCATATGATCTGACTTCTGATCGCAAAGTTGCATTCAGGTCCCTCAAATGTTGCCCATGGTGATTGTTGCTTGTGGATTCAACTTTTGCACATATCAGCCTCCATTTGACTTGTACATCTCGAAAAGAATCCACAATCTCTTCATCTCTGTCCACTGTGATTGCAACATTTTTCTCGTCTTCAGATTTCCCCAGTTTGATTCTTTGGGTTGACGGAGTCATTTTAGTGCCCAAGTAAACATCCGCGGCCTCAAAGACTTGATTTAATGAGAGCCCGCTGAATTCATCTATAACAATGGTGAATTCTGAAGAGAAGTGATGGAAAATGTTATGAAGGCTGGAGTAAAAGTAGTCTCGGACTTCGTTTGGAACAAAATCGTTGGTGATGGTTCGTATTAGCATTGCAGAGGCAGCAACAGATGCAACAGTTGACAGTACAGTTTTTGTATCAGGCATTGTTCGAAGGGCCATTTGGCAGGATTGGAAAAGTTTACGGGGTTGCTAAAATGAGCAAGGCTTTTGATTGGGATTGTTTGGTTGATTTGGTTTTGTCAGTGCTCTTGGCTTTGGTTGAAAATGATTTTGTTTTCCATGGATTTTTATAGTACAAAGTCTGGATGATTATATGGAATATTTCGATTAATTAATTGAAAAGGCCAAAGCTAGAAGTCTCCCCTCCATTTGACTTTGGACCAAACAGACGTGGAAATATGAACACTAAGAATTATTTTTCCACAATCTTGGAACCCAAGCATAGGAGCCAGTCAACATGAACATTAAACCAAGGGAAACTTCTTTGTTTTATGGAGGCAGGTCTATATTTTTATAGATTTTAATATCCCATATAGTCAAATTGTAAAAAAGTATAATACAAAATTATTGGGCCAAACATTATTTACTCCATTAAAAAAAAACCAAACAAATTTAAATTGGCATTCCAATATAGTATATATTTAAATTGGCCAGTCATATTCATATTTGAGAGGTGTCGCTTTAAGATGGTCTTTGGGCATCTCTCTTTTTTTCGTTGAGAAAAGAAGAGTTGAAAGAACGAAAAATAAAAACCTTTGCCACCCTTCCATTGAGAAAAGGAGTGGTAAAAAGATGAAAATAAATAAATAAATAAATTCTGATTATAAGTTCAGGCGAGCTGATATCATACAAATTCCTATAAGATACATGACTTCCATTTCTTGCCTTTGAACAAGAAGCTAGTCACTTTACAAATTTTTGAAGTCAATTTACAAAATTTTAAAAATTCAAAACTAATTTGATTTTGAGCTAGGCGGATAATTAATACTGTAAACTATTAAAAATTATTATTTAAAAATAAATTTAACATTACAATCTGAATTTTAGAAGATGGCAAACTAATTAAGATTAAAGCTAAATAAACCCCTTTATGCGGGTATTAAATGTTGATCCGGTTCAGTTGGTTAATAATCACATTGCTATACCCGTTCCGTTCAGACACCTTTCCTGGTCAAAAACAAAAAGGAGGAGACTGGAGAGGAGAGGCAAGAAAGACTAAAAATTGCCGTGCACAGAAGAGGGAACTTTTCTAAATCTTCATGGCATAACCGTAAATCATCATGAATTGCTATGAAGTGAAATGAAGTGGATGAGAATGAGAATAAAATTGTGCAGCCAGCCAGAATGAGAATGATAACAAGAAAATTTCAGCATCAACTTTTGTTGCATCTTCATTAGAATTAAAGGCGGAAAAAGGATAACAAAACACCAAGTTTCTAGATGAAACTACATCCACTCTATGGTCCGTTACATAGCATGGCCATGGGATTAAAAAGCTTGAAACATGCAAACTAATCTGCCAATTTCTCCAAACGTTTACAATTACAGAGTAATAACAATAATAAGGTCAAACAACCAGAACAATTATGGAGGAGATTCCAGTTTCGCTCCTATAAATTAGTACACAACACCAAAGACTTGAGGAGGAATCATCCTCTCTCAGTCCAATTCTTTGAAGAATGCAGGCTTCCACGCCACTTACTGCAAAGAAAAAACAGAGAAATAATAAGTGAAAGTTCCATCATCCATGTATGACTGAAACTAACAAGCTCCTCGCAATATAAACAAGTGAAACCAGCAAGTTCCTTATAAAAGAGTGTTCAACAGTCAAAGAGAGGATTTATTTTTATTAGTATTATTTATATTACATGATGAGAGTATCTGGACATCTTAGAGCATCCAAGTAATCCCTTGGGCCCACGACCCACCCCACAAGAACTGTGCACTAAGTACATTCAAACGTGTAGGTCTGTGTCATTGAAGGTGACAATATTTAAATTCATGACACATGCGACGAGCCTAATCCTTGGAATTTCAATGTTAGGGCTTGCTACTGACCAAGCAATTAAATTCTGTAGTAAATCGTAAAGAAGACAATCAGAATGTTAAGAACTCACCTCTGCATCTTCGCCTCCACCAGATTTGCCAGAAATCTCCATCCTATGGTCTTCTGCAGAGTTAAACAAACAAGGTGACAAAAATACTCAAAAAAGTTTAAAGGAGAAAAATGTATCCCTAAAATTTACTCAATGTTATGAATTGGTGAAACAAGAAAGATGCATACAGACAATAAGCAGGGAGGGTAGCCTACTGAAAGAAGATCTTGAATCTTAATTTAACTTTGACATAGTAGAAGCTAAGGGTGGCCCAACCTACTGAAACAAATTCTTTGCTTGAACCCAGTATGTTCTCATGGATTAGATTTGGGTGTTGAGACAAAAGACACATACACAAGTTGGGTTAGAATATAGAAATCAGACCAGACCTGTTGGTCATCAGACATTCAAAGGATATTAAAGGGCATTTACTCTAGGTGTGACAGGGTAAATAAGATAACCTAATGTTCTTCCAAAACATATTGTTCAATGACATCAATACATTTTAGTTGTCATTAGACTTGACAAGTTGATTAACAAACAACCTAAGGATTTAAAAAAGAGAGAACCTAAATTCCTTTAAAAGGATATCCTTAAGTTGTCAGATAACCAACTTGTCAGGTCTGGTTACAACTGATTACAACTGAAAAGGATTGATGTCATCGAACAATAACCTAAATTCCCTCTGAAGGGTATTACTCAATGATATAATCCATAATTCATAGTTGTAATCAATGTAATGTGCAACATATAGAAGTGTGTAGTTCTCCCACTGTTTGATTTTTGGCTTTTTATTAATACATATTAAGGGTTTGTCCAGGGTATTTTCTAATGACAATTTTTTTGCTCAGAAACCCATCCCTAAAAGAAGAATGAGAAAAGACCTTCAGCAAAGACCAACTTAGGCTTACAAGATAATTGATTCAGTAGGTTGGAAGCAAGGATGAGATACTCAATTAAATTAAAGAAAGGCAGGGTAAGGATTTGGCATATATATTACAGCACCCAACTATAACCAAATCTAAGTTTTAAGTTTTAACTAGTACTAGTTTTGAGGAACCAATCCAACAGACCAATTCTTGTGATGAAATTGCCATGTTTAAAAGCTTGAAGTATGCTGCAAATAAAGACCATTCATTCACAGAGATTACAAACTCTGTTTATATGATATATGGTTACACCCTCACAAAGAAATTTGGGAAATTATTGAAGAACTGGAAGTGCTATTTCCATTTTCAAAAGGAAAAGAAACTAAATTTATATAGTTAACAAAATTTTCCATGCAGAAGGGGTGTGTGAAGCATCATGTATTTAGGCATGGCTCTCCACAATGGAAACAGTAGAGAAAAAGGCCTGGAGAAGGACTAAGATAAGCTTGAATAATCCACATATAAAACGACATAAGAATTTTAAAAACATTAATGAATAAAACAAGCTACATAGCTAAATTATAAGAGATCACCTCCATCATCAGGCATGTCAGAAGTCCACAAAGTGAGGTTGTCCCTCAAAAGTTGCATAATTAAAGTGCTGTCTTTGTAAGATTCTTCACTCAGAGAATCTAACTCAGAAATAGCTTCGTCAAAAGCTTGTTTTGCAAGGTGGCAGGCCCTAAGATACAAAGAGAAGGGACACTTTTTTGAGTAAAAGGAAATGGGATGTTCAAAGTCAAGTTGCATACATGAATATAATTTGGCTTAGAATCTAGATATACCTTTCAGGAGAGTTCATTATCTCATAATAGAAGACGGAGAAGTTCAAAGCCAAACCCAATCGGATGGGGTGAGTGGGAGATAAATCTGTTTCTGCACTAGTGGAAGCCAACTGCAAACATATTACATAGTACAAAACATTAATACATAGGCAACGGAGTATCCAAGATACAATGTTTTCATAAGGGTAACAAGGATGCATATGCTTCTTAATTCATGAAGAGAAATTTAATCACTAAATTAGATCATTTTCTCTTACATAAACATGAGGGCAACTCACGGACCAATCTATGCCACAAGGTCCCTTGCTAGTATCAAATAATAACCAAAGGCTGCATTTTCATAACTTTCCCGTGTATGGGAAGATTTTATTAGAACTAATAACAATGTCCAAGTATTTTAAGGAGACTTCTTCGACACGCCCAAAGCCAAACTCAACCAACCAAAATCATAGACATAGATTCAATGTGACAACACTCATCATAAACAACATAATTACTTGATAATTATTGGTGAAGCAAGAAGTAGAAGTTTAATACTTGTAAACTGAAAGCAAAATGATTCCCAGATACCAACACTTAACAATGCTGCATTTTGCTTAACATGAATATCGATATAGTTGGCTAAAGACTACCTCATGGTAAGTAACAAAACATAGATTAAACAGACATTCTATTCACCTGATAGGCCTTGAGGGATTGCTCGGCAGACTCTTTTCTGTCATCACCAGTCTTGAATTCTGCAAGATACCTATAATAATCCCCTTTCCTGCAAACAATAGAAATGCCAAAATCCATTTAATAGCAAAACTCAATACTGAAGTTTATACTACTCTTAGGAGTTAGGAGCTATAAATCCACGTACATTTTATAGTAGAAAACAGTGGACTCTCCAGCAGAGCACGAAGGAATGAGATGTTCATCTATCACGGTCATAATATCACTACAAATGCTCGAAAGCTCTGATTCCACTTTTTGCCTGTACTCCTTGATCCGTTTCACATTCACTTCATTCCCTTTCAATTCCTCCTTCTGCTCAATTGACAACAATATCCTCCACGATGCCCTACGTGATCCCACCACATTTTTGTACCCCACAGAGAGTAAATTCCTCTCTTCAATAGTCAATTCTACATCTAGCTTCGCTAATTTTTTCATCGCATCCACCATTTCTGCACATATAAAAAATAAATATTGCCCAATATTGTAATTGCAAGAGCAGTTACTGTATAAAATGTTTATTATAATACTGAAAATACATACACAGAGAGATATAAATGTAAGACTCCCTCTGTTCCAAAATCAGGATACATTTCTAATACGACGACTTGTAAGTATAATTTTTATATTCTCATATTTATCCCTAATATTAGCTAAAAATTTAGTAGTAGTGGTGTGATGTTAGAAATGATAGTAGAAAAGTAATGGCAGTTTGGGAACATCATATCATAATGCTAAAATAGAAATGTATCTCTAACTTGGAATGGACTAAAAACAAAAATGTTTCTCTAATATTGTAAATTGGAATGGAGCGAGTGGTAACAAAGTGCTCCCTTTGTTCCAAAACTCTCTTGTGAGTATTGATTGGTTCTTGATATTGTATTGTAATGGTGATTTTGGTTTGTAAGTTTATTTGTTCCTCTTTTGTGAGGCTTGATTGGTTCTTGATATTGTATTGCAACAGTGATGATGTACTTGATTATGAATTATATTGTACTTCCCAAATAGTGGGGCTTCAAAACAAAAAAATATACACTTTGATTTTTTTTTATCAATTTGCAAAAATTCTCAAATTTAAAATCAATACGAAAATTTTAGATTTTAGCACAAACAGTGATAATTGCTATACATTAACTAAAAAAATACCCTTAATTGTAATATTTGATATCTTTTAAACTTAAAATAATTCATATTGAAATAAACTAACTAAAGTATACTGCTAATTTTAAATTTTCGCAATAGACTCCAAAAAGTTAGAATCTATCTCGACAGAACCAGAGCACAGTGTACGTTTTCGAAAGTCGTTATTGCAATCTGCGGAGCAAGTTGTAGCAGTGTCGTATTATAGGATTATATATACTTTCTTTGGTAAAAAAAAAAAAGTTGTTGCACAAGCCCTAATAAATGTAAGGAGTTGAAATATATATAGATTCCAGATCTAGAGAGAGAACCAGAAAGAGAGGGACTAACCGTCGTAGCGTTCAGCTTGCTCGGCAAGCTTGGCGATGTAGACGAAGGTCTCGCGTTGTGTGGAGGAAGCCATGGCTGCTGCTGCTGATCTCTCTCTAAACTCTAAGCTACTATCTCTCTTCTCAGATTAGTAGAAAAGTAGAAAGAGGAGCTAGAATATGGGAAAGAATGGCCAAAAAGGTAAGAGAAGAGATGGTTGGTGGTCGTCATGAGTATATATGTATATACATCAGAGATATTAGAGATGTGGTTGGTCACCTGGTTTTGCCGGTACCGGTAACGGGCAAGTTGGTGGGGGGCCATACCTAACCGTCCACCCGAGCTGATCACCCACTTGCGTTCTGCCACGTGAAAAACTGTCTCTGTCGCCACTTTTATTGGGGTGATGAGCGGCAATAAGCACTATTGGCTGTGTTTGGACACAACTTTGGCCCCTCAAACTCTATGTTTGTTTGTTAAAAACATTTTTGGCTGTTCGTCAGATTATTAAATAATTTGAAATAATATTAATTTAAAATAAATAATTTAATTTTAAATATAATTTTTACAAATAAACATAATTTAAAAAATTAAATAAATGTAGTAACCAGACTCGATAACTTAAACGAAAAAACTTACATAAAGACGCTTTATGTTACACTAATTGTACTTTTCTCTTAAAAAAATAATTTTTATGTGTAATAAATTTCATGATGATAGAAAGACTTGTTTTTTAAAGGAATTTATACTACTGTTAGTTTATTTAGTCCGCTTAAAATTAAAGAACATTTTATAAATGATAACTTTTTTTAATATTTAAAAAAAATAAATTTATTCATGAGGACTATGACATTAGTTAGAATAATAATAATAATAATAATAATAATAATAATAAGAAGAAGATGATATTAATAGAGAAGTATAAAAAGATGGAAATCAGATTCTTACTTTATAATTTTCCCTGTATCTATTGTTGGCCTCTCGCCTCTGTTATATAGAGAAACTGTTACATGATTTACATGACATCAAATTCAAAACTCAAACCAATCCTAATCTTTCTAATTCAAACATTAGTTACAGCCTTGGATATGTTACAGATGTGGATAGATTCAGTCCTTATCCAATACAATAGCTTGGGTGGAGAGATTTAAGTGTATGAGATAATCTGTGTCAATATCCCCCGTCAAGCTGATGGGGGTGGAATCACTGTCAGCTTGTTACGGAAAAACTCGAACTTTGCAGTACCCAATGGCTTAGTGAAAATGTCGGCAATTTGATCATTTGTGGAGATGAAGCGAACAAGCAAATCTTTCCGAGCTACCTTTTCGCGCACAAAGTGAAAGTCAATTTCAATGTGTTTAGTACGAGCATGGAACACTGGATTTGCAGCCAAGTAAGTTGCCCCTATGTTGTCACACCAAAGTATGGGAGGCTGCTTCAAAAAAACACCCAATTCACAAAGTAAAGATTGTATCCAGGTCAATTCTGCAGCTGTATCTGCCAGAGATTTATACTCAGCCTCTGTGGAAGATCTTGCCACAGTCTTTTGCTTGCGTGAGCACCACGAAATTAAGTTGCGTCCCATATAAATGGCATAACCAGCAGTTGATTTTCTGTCCAGAGGAGAACCTGCCCAGTCAGAGTCACAGAAGGCCTGTATCTTAAATGGTTCGGGGCAGCGAACAAGAGACAAACCATAAGCAGATGTGGCTTGTAAATAACGAACAATGCGTTTAACTGCAACCCAATTAGATTCTGTAGGATTATGCATTGATTGGCACACCTTGTTAACAACAAAAGAAAGATCTGGTCGAGTTAAGGTAGTGTATTGCAAAGCACCCACTATTTGTCTGAAAAGGGATGGATTTGAACACAACGGATCAGAGGCAGTAGTAGTTCGTACAGCGGCGGAAGGAGTGCGGACTGGTTTGCAATCCACCATATTTGCACGTCGGATAATGTCACATATGTATTTTCTTTGTGAAAGCACAAGCCCGGTAGAACTCCGAATAGCTTCAATCCCAAGAAAAAAATGAAGTGGTCCAAGATCTTTTAGAGCAAACTCTCGACCAAGTGCGGTTATTAAGTCTGCTATAGCTGTAGAAGAATTTCCTGTGATAATTATATCATCAACATAAACCAATATAAGTAATCGAAGATGACCATCTGTAAGCAAAAATAAGGATGTGTCAGACTTAGAAATAGTGAACCCCAATTGTTGAAGAAAATCCGACAAACGTTGATACCACGCCCGAGGAGCCTGTTTCAGGCCATACAAAGATTTCCGTAGAAGATAAACATGGTGCGGATGAGCCTTATCCTCAAAGCCAGACGGCTGGGTCATAAAAACAGTTTCATCAAGATTACCATTTAAGAAGGCATTATTCACATCTAATTGATGAATATGCCAAGATTGGGCAACAGCTATGGATAAAACAGTACGAATTGTGACCGGTTTTACTACCGGACTAAAAGTTTCACTGTAATCTACCCCTTCTTCTTGATTGAAACCCTTGGCAACTAAGCGCGCCTTGTAACGTTCAATAGAGCCATCTACTGTTCGCTTAATGCGAAAGACCCATTTACAACCTACCACATTCATATAAGGCAATTTGGGAACTAATTCCCATGTTCCTTGAGAAATGAGGGCATTGATTTCAGAATCCATTGCATCACGCCACTCCTTGAATCGAACAGCCTGAGTATAACATGTAGGTTCAGCACTGGGTGTAGAAAGCGCCACAAGAGCTTGGGCATGTAACTAATTGTATTTTCTAAGCATGGCTCTAGTCATGACGCCGGATGGAGGTAGTATGGGGGGGATCACAGAAGAAGTTGTTGTTTGGCCGGAGGAATCAGAACCAACTATGGATGGAAGACCAGGGGACATGAATTGTGGAGGTGGCGATGAAGAAGAGTCCCTAGAGAACACGGGAGATGGAGATGTGTGAAGTTCCGGAACAGCCAAAGAGGATGAGGGAGACGGATTGTATAAAGACTGTATAGAGCGAAATTTTGGTGGAGTATTGGAGCTTATGTCTGTGGAATGAAGGTGTGATGTTGGCGACACAGGGGACAATGAAGAGTGCTGGGATAATGGCATGGAAGGAGTGGATTCAAGAGATGCATTTGAATTTGGGAAGTGGGGAGCTTTGAAGGGAAGTATTGAGGTGGTGGCCCATGGAAGGGTGGATTGGAACGAGGAAACTGACGTGTTGGCCTGTTGAGAAAATGGAAAACAATTTTCATTAAATCGCACATGACGGGCTATATAAAATTTCTGATGTTGGAGATCTAGACAGCGATATCCCAAATGATTTGAACTGTAACCTAGAAAAACACAAGGAACTGATCTATAATCCATTTTGTGGGAATTATATGGCCTAATAAAAGGATAACATATACACCCAAAAGTACGTAAGAATGAATAGTCTGGAGGATGAAGGAAAATACATGCATAGGGGGTTTTATTTTGAGAAACAGATGATGGCATACGATTAATGAGATAGACAGCTGTTTCAAATGCAAAATGCCAATAACGAAATGGAGTGTGAGAGTTGGCTAACAAAGTTAGACCGGTTTCAACAATGTGACGATTGCGCCTTTCAACCATACCATTTTGTTCATGAGTGTGAGGACATGCAAGGCGGTGATTAATACCAATGGATGCAAAGAATTTATTTAGGGAGCGATATTCACCACCCCAATCAGTCTGAACTGCTTTTATTTTTGAACTAAATTGTCTTTCAACAAATAATTGAAATTTAAGGAAGATAGCATACACCTCAGACTTGGCTTGCATAGGATAAAACCAGATGTATTTAGAAAAAGCATCAACAAAAATAACAAAGTACTTATGGCCATCACAAGAAAGAGTGGGAGATGGACCCCACACATCACTGTATACTAAATCAAGTATAGAAGATACGTTGTGATTAGTAATAGGCAAATGAAGTCGCGAAGATTTGCCCAATTGACAAGCATAACAAAAGGAGAAATCATTACGAGATACAGACAAGTCATTACTGGAAATAATTTTATTAAGAATTTTTAAATGAGGATGTCCTAATCTATTATGCCAACAGGAAGAGGAGACGGTGGATGCAACACAAGCAACAGGTCCTTTATTTTGGGGAAAAGAAGACTGGGAAAGAGAATAGAGGCCCTGATCACTCGGCCCGGTCAGCAACAATTTCTTCGTTGTGCGATCCTTCACAGAAAAATAAGTTGGGTGAAACTCAAAATAAACATTATTATCAGAGGTAAATTTATTCACAGATAATAATGACTTTGTGAGAGCAGGAACATGAAGAATATTATTTAGCCGGAAAGAGGTATTATTGGAATTAAAAACAGCTGAACCAATGTGACTAATTTTTAAACCTTTACCATTACCAACCCTTAGGGTGTCTGATCCAGTATAAGGAGTAGAGTGATCGAGGGACTGAAGGTCTGGAGTAGCATGGTGCGTCGCACCAGTATCAGGGAACCAAGCATCCGAGAAATTATTTTGGTAAAATGAAGCTGTATTTGCACTGGGCGGATGGGCATGATTATAATGTTGACGACAACTGTCTGCAGTATGATTAAATCGATGACAGATCTGGCACTGAACAGACTGATTTGGAGATGACCGGTTGTTGTTGTTATAATTGTTTCGCCGTGGCCTAGAATTGTACCGTTGTCGATTGTTATTATGTGGCCTAGAGTTGTTTCGATTATTATAATTTGAGCCTGTTGAATACCCAGAATATGTGCGAGAGCTCGACCCCTTTTGTGCAAGATTTGCAGATGCTTTGGAATTTCTAAGAACATCAACTTCTACTTTGGGTATAGAAGAATCAGAGAAATTGTGTACCAGCATTTCATGATTCAATAAAGCACTGAGAAGATCCATGAATGAAATTGGTGTTTTGTTGGCAGCAAGTGTTGGAATGATAGTATGGAATTCATGTCTTAGTCCCTTAAAAATGATGCAGTTGAAGTCACCGGCAGATACCGGTCGTCCCGCGGCAGCAAGTTGATCACTGATTGTTTTAGCTTTGTATAAATAATCAGTTATGGAGTCATCATTTTGCTTTAGATCCTGTAAACTCAAAAGAAGGTTCAACATTCTTGTGGTAGAGGGCGAGGCATAGGCTGTCTCGAGCATGGTCCACAACTCGTGAGATTTTTGGCATCAATAATAAGTGGAATAATATCCTCACGAAGGGAGGAGATAAGAAGGCTCAATAAGTTCTGGTCCTGTTGGTACCAGATGTGATAATCAGGGTTATCCATTGGGGGTGTGTTCGCAGTGGTTGCGGGCAGCTTGGCTGGAGGTGCCGTTTCTGTTCCATCAACGAAACGAATGAGATTATTACCACGAAGCAGTGGCAGTAATTGGGCCTTCCAAGATAAATAATTTCCGGGATTGAGTTTCATCACCAACATCTGTGTTGGGTTTGAGAGATTTAGCGGCGAGGTTAGAGTGTTTGCAACCATCAGTTGCCGCTGATTTGAGCTTGAGGCATTCAAGGAGGAAGAAGACGACATAATGTCGATTTAAGGCCCTGATACCAAATAGAGAAGTATAAAAAGATGGAAATCAGATTCTTACTTTATAATTTTCCCTGTATCTATTGTTGGCCTCTCGCCTCTGTTATATAGAGAAACTGTTACATGATTTACATGACATCAAATTCAAAACTCAAACCAATCCTAATCTTTCTAATTCAAACATTAGTTACAGCCTTGGATATGTTACAGATGTGGATAGATTCAGTCCTTATCCAATACAATAGCTTGGGTGGAGAGATTTAAGTGTATGAGATAATCTGTGTCAATAATACTAAAAATAAAATTTATGACACGCTTAAAATTTATCTCACTTTATAATTTTTTTTTTTAAAAAAGTGGTATACCTCTAAGTCTCTAACTTTATAACGAGCAATATATATATATATATATATATATATATATATATATATCTAATTAAATGCAAATTAAACCACATACAAAATTTATATCTCGAAAATATTATGCAATGAATGTAATCAAAAAATTCAAATGTTTTTAAATACTTTTATAGTGACAAAAATGAATAATACATGCCCTTCTCCTCTTTCTTCTTCTTGTCCCCTTTTGTCTTGCCATGGCCTCTACCATTCTTGTTAGGCGCCATTTTTCATGATTTCGACCATTTCCCATGTGCAAACTAGAACTGAATCGTACCAAAATTAAATGGCAACCAACTACCTAAGACTAACAAGAGAGAAATTCTACAAGAAACATGTATCTCTAATTTTAGAACCAGGAAGTTTTTGATAATTGAACATTACAAGCAATGGATCATCTAGTTAGTAAATCAATTTAAGTGCTACTACAGATAAAAACTTGGGTGTTAGCTGGAATGATCCGAATCTGAATTTGCAAGAGGCTCAGTGGCACAGATACACATTAGTTATCTCAGAAATCTATTTAATAGTTAAGCAGCTTAGCTTCAGAAACATTGGAAACTGTTGGAAAATTCTGCTTGTGTGTGTATGCTAAGATCTTGGTATTCTCTTTAAGTAGTTCGTATATGCCAAAAACATTCTTCTGCTCCCAAAGCCATGGGATGAAAAAGGACCTGTACACAGGAGGCGAGAGTTCCCTGTCCAGATAAGGTAATGCCGCAACAACCTGAAAAAATAAATCAACATGTTAGATAATGGTGGTGGTCAACACCATTATTTTGGTGAATGACACCCATGGGGTCTCCTTGATGTTATGGCAAACATGTTTAAAGCTTGTCTCCACTTTCTCTTTGTTTAAAGCATTTTCCTATTGTTCACCCGTGAGTCTACATACTCTCTCTTTGCTTAATAAATGATTTGCCTGATCATTGAACAAGTAGACAAAATATACACGGAAGAAGTATTAGGAGATATTTGATCAGATTGCTAAGAACAAGAGAAGAGAGAAAATATTGTATCAAGCAATAATAAACACTCTGCAAATATTGAGCTCCCAATATTCGGTAAAATCTAGTTGAACGGATCGTGGAATCGAGCTCCGTTTTCATCCCACAAGATTGTAATTCGGAGACGCCGCTGGTTCGTGGATTGGTTCGTGGAGTTGTTCGAGATCTTCCGCACCAAAAGATTTAATACGCTTCAAAAAGTATTTTAATTTTTGATTCTCGAATATGTAAACTTATGCTAGCGTACATGGTATTAAATCCCTTCATTGGTATCAGAGCATGCGTATTTCGATCACATGTATGCCATGTATGTTGTTTACATGAAACTCCATTGATGAATGTTTAAAAAGCTTGAAAACATTATCAACCCGAACACTTTGAGTAGCCATAATTCTCTGCATATTTGTTCGTTTATATTTTTTGTTAATATGTATGCGTAGTACGTGTTGTAAGCTTTCCAACGACATATTATACGCATTAAACGGATAAATATTGAAAGAGATATGATTTTTCAAAGTTTGGATCGTAAAATGGCATTTCTGTAATTAATGGATGGCTGGAGGTTGAAGAAGAAGTGGAATCCCACTCTCAGTGAGATTCACGTTCATCACACTCTCAATATTGGAGCTCCCAAAATGGGTTTTGAGCATACCAATAGCCTCAACTCATCCATTCGATCATGACAGAAAAAGCGGCGTCGGAAAAACTGACAGGGAAGGCGGCGCGTGGCTTACACGCACGCCGGACCGCCACTGGTGCTTCACGCGCGCGCGCGCATGGCGCGGCTGGCTTTGTAGCTGGCGCGTGCTTACACGCGCTGACCCGCGCCCTTGACCGGTCCAGATCCGCCGACCCATACCCGATCCATTTGCCCGGATTATTGACCCGCGAGTTTTAGTTAATGGATTTTGCCCGCGGTTTTTGATCCACCCGGATCCCGACCCGCTATCTGACCCGCGCGGTTGACCCGGTTTCCGGAAATTATATTTTATTTTTGTTTTTTAATTCCAGAAATTAATTTAGTTAATTATTTTATTAATGAAAATTCATTTTAAAATAGTTTTAATTATCAAAAAATTCTGAAACAATTACAGAAATTTATTTATGGGTTATTGTTAATATTTCCATTAAAAGTTTTGGAATATTATTAAAATTGGATGTTTTTGTTAATTTCCAATTATATTATGCTATGGTTTATTAATTGTAATAATTAGCATAATTATCAGAAAATTCCAGAAAAATTACAGTAATGTTTTATTGTGATAATATACTGTTAGAAATTTTTTGGAAGTTTTCTCATGTGTTTATAGCATACTTGGTATATTAATTGATTAATATAGCCTATAATTTAATTCCTTTTGTTAATATTTTTGGAATATTAATTGTTGGTACGTGGGATTAAATTATCATGCTATTATTTACACATGTACACTTGTTCCTAGTGGGAGTAATTTAGATGGTAGTAATTTAATTAAATTATTCTCTAAATTACACGTCTAATGCGCTGAAAAATTAAATTTAAATAATTGGGCATTCTTGTGGATTGTGATTCCAAAGCCTGGCGAAGTCTCCCTTCTATATTTATGTCATATTATTTTTATGTTAATTTAGATCATGCGGCAAAGATGTTTTTAATATACTGTGGTGAACAATAAATATCTCTTATTAATTCTCATATTTTTTAGTTCAACAGAAATGGCTTCAAAACATATTATCGCAGATCTTAATCAGGGAAACAAATTAGACGGAGATAACTACGACGTGTGGCACAGAAAAGTCAGAATGGTTTTGGAGGAGCAAGAGGTTGAAGAAACCCTGCTGTCCAAAATGGTAAACCAGAGGGTGACAATGCAGATGATCCTATCAAGGTTGCAGCCTTCGAAAGTTGGCGCAAAAAGGATCGTATAGCTCGCATAACGTTGTTGAGCTGCATGAACAATGACTTTCTGTTTGAGTATGAACAGTACTCTACTGCACACGAGATGTGGGAAGTTCTCAAAGATAAATTTGGTGGCACCTCGTTGACAAGGTTGAGGGAATTAGCCATTAGATTCGATGGTTACAAAAAACGTGATAATAACACTATGAAACAACACATTCGAATTATGGCCAATATGATCCGGGAATTAAAAACCGGTGGGACTCAATTGTCAGACGAGCAACAGATTTCTGCAGTGGTTCGCTCTCTTCCCGATAATTGGGAACATATGCGGGTAAACATGACCCATAATGAGAATATCAAGAATTTTGATGATATTCGTCGTCACCTGGAACTTGAGGCTGAGCGCCTTGAAATTGTTAAAAACTCCAGGACATATGTAGCTGAATCTAACCCTCATTGGAGGCCCAAACCCAAGAAAGGTAAGAAGAAATCTGTTAATCCCACTGCGCCTAAAGGGGCTGCGAGTGGAGGTGTCAACAAACGAAAAAGAGGCAAACGAGGTTCTGGTAAGAAGGACAAAGCCAAAATGGCATGCTACAACTGTGGCAAGGCGGGACACTTCGCTCGTGAATGCACTGAGCCGAAGAAGGTAATTCCTAGTCCTAATCTATCTATGTGCTTAGTATCAAGTACTGTTTTTGTTACTCATTCTCTCCATATGTGGATTGTAGACTCCGGAGCAACGGACCACATAGCTAGAGATCGAAGTGGATTTGTGGAATATCGCTGCATTCCGGCTGGCAGAAAAGTATACATGGGGAACGATACCAGTGTGGACGTGCTAGGCACTGGCACTTACAAACTGGAAATGCGAGGATGCTCAGCATTGACCCTATGTGATGTACTTTATGCGCCGGATGTCCGGCAGAATTTATTTTCTGTATTATCAGTACTACGTTTGGGATATTCTGTTATGTTTGAGAATAATTCTGTAATAATTTCATTTGGGACAAATATTGTTGGATATGGTTTTGTATCAAATGGTTTTATGGTTTTGGATACTATTGATTCTAGTATTAATAGTGATGATTCTTATTCATTACTTGTTGAAAATGATCATGATAGTTCAATTCAATGGCATGCTAGATTAGGCCATATTGGACAGGATAGAATGGCTAGGTTAGCTCGAGCAGGTTTGTTAGGCCCACTCGCTAAGGTCAATCTACCCACATGTGAACATTGTTTAGCAGGTAAATCAACTAGAAAACCATTTGGTAAAGCTACTAGGGCAGAAACACCTTTGCAACTCATTCATTCAGACATCTGTGGCCCCATGAATGTGAAAGAAAGGCATGGACGTTCCTACTTTCTCACAATGATAGATGACTATACGCGCTTCGGGTACACTTTCTTGATCTCTCATAAGTCTGAGGCATTAGAATGCTTTAGACGTTATTTGATTGAGGTTGAGAAACAGTTAGACAAAAGTGTTAAGACACTAAGAACTGATCGAGGCCGCGAGTATCTGTCCGATCAGTTTAAAGCACTATGTGAAGAAAGAGGGATAATCAGGCAACTGACAATTCCTAGAACTCCGCAACAAAATGGTGTGGCGGAGAGGAGGAACCGGACATTATTAGACATGGTTAGATCTATGATGGCGCAAGCAAATTTGCCTATCTCTTATTGGGGTGATGCATTATTGACTGCGACGTATATACTTAATCGTGTGCCTTCAAAATCAGTACAGTCCACCCCATACGAAATGTGGACCGGCAGAAAGCCCGAATTGGGCCATATGCGGCCATGGGGATCAGCAGCTTTTGTACACAACACTTCTCATCAACATGGGAAGTTAGGCCCAAGGGGTAAGAAGTGTATCTTTGTAAGATATTCTGAACACTCCAAAGGCTATGTGTTTGTTGGAGAGCAGCCTGATGGGACTATATCCGAGATAGAGTCACGAGATGCAGATTTCCTTGAGATGGATTTCCCTAACAGGGGTGATGTGAGCAAGGAGATGAACCTTTATGAGATGGAGGAAGATTTAGGCACCCCAAATCGTACAATAGAGACCGAAGAGGATATTCCTCAGGCTCTTGTAGATAGTGGGAGTGACATACCTTCGAGTAGTTCTTTTCCATCGAATGAGGAGTCTCTTGTTCCTCAAATACGTAGAAGTCAAAGAGGTAACATTCCACGTCGTCTCTTTGAGATTGAGGGGAATGCTTTTGTGGCTGATGCACGGGAAGAGGAGGAACCTCGATCTTATCGAGATGCTCTATCATCTGTTGTTAGCGATAAATGGATGATTGCAATGGAAGATGAAATGAAGTCCATGAGGACTAATCAAGTCTGGGATTTGGTTGACCTTCCACCAGGGCGAAAGGCTATTGGGAACAAATGGGTTCTTAAAGTCAAACGCAAGGCGGATGGTTCCATTGAAAGGTACAAAGCTCGTCTTGTAGCCAAGGGCTACACCCAACAAGAGGGAATTGATTATGAGGAAACCTTCTCACCAGTTGTAAGGTTTGCTTCAATTCGCCTTATTTTAGCAATTGTCGCACATTTGGATTTAGAGTTGTATCAAATGGACGTGAAGACAGCTTTTCTCAATGGAGATTTAGCTGAGGAAATATACATGGATCAACCAGAGGGTTTCATCGTACAAGGACAAGAGCGCAAAGTATGCAAGCTCAAACGTTCTATATATGGTTTGAAACAGGCTTCCAGACAATGGTATCTCAGATTCCATCGAGCCGTCATTAGTGATGGGTTTACGATGATCGAGGAAGACCATTGTGTGTATATCAAACGGTCCAAAGATAAATTCCTTATCCTATCGATGTATGTCGACGACATTCTACTAGTTGGGAACGATAAGGAGATAATTGTCGCTACCAAATGGTGGCTGTCCTCTAATTTTGAGATGAAGGACATGGGAGAAGCAACTTATGTTCTTGGAGTTAAGATCTATAGAGATCGCTCAAGAAAGCTTCTTGGTTTGTCTCAAGAGACTTACCTTAAGAAGGTTCTGGAGCAATTCCAGATGAGCAACTGCAAACCCATAGACACTCCTATCGCTAAAAGCGACGCCATTGGACCCGAACAATGCCCTACTTCTCCCGAAGAAATTAAGAAGATGTCCCATTACCCGTATGCCAATGCTATAGGAAAGCTAATGTATGCAGTTGTGTGTACTCGGCCTGATATAGCATATGCGGTTGGTTATCTCGGTCGTTATCAGTCAAACCCTGGAATTTCTCATTGGAAGGCAATCAAAAGAATCTTGCGATATTTGAAGGGTACTTTGGACTACATGTTATGCTATGGAGGACCGGACCTGCGATTGATTGGTTACTCCGATGCCAGTTGGGGAGGTAACCAGGGAATACGCAAGTCGACCTCAGGATATGCATTCTTGCTACATGGTGGCGCCATCACTTGGTGTAGCAAGAAACAGACTTGCGTTGCTCTTTCGACAATGGAGTCAGAGTTTGTAGCATGTACGTCAGCCGTTCAGGAAGCTATGTGGCTGAGGAGATTCTTCGAGGATCTTGGAGTCATCCCTAATGCTTCGGACCCCGTTACTGTTTTCTGTGATAGCACAACGGCCCTAGATTACACTAAGGACCCTAAGTATCACGGTAGAACGAAGCACATTGACCTGAGGATGAACTTTATTAGAGAGAATATAGCAAATAATGAGGTGATATTGAAGTACATGCCCACTGACCTTATGGTAGCGGATCCCTTGACGAAGCCTATTCCGAAAGATGCCTTCTGCAGGCATGTTAGTTCGTTAGGACTTCGTAGGGTTTGATGTACTTTCTTTGTTACTGTATTATCACTCATTGTATGGCTTGTATTTGAGATATTCACTATTGTTTTGAGACATTTATCATATATGCGAGATTCATTTGTTCCCACTTATGATTGTGATAGCGCACATGATAAATATTATTAGTTCACACAGTTATTATGCATATTGGATATGCACACACTAAATATATGTCAACAGGTTGATTGGCTCACTCACACGAGCAATCACCCTTGGCGCTTTGAAGAGCGAGCAAGGTTGAGACAGTTCATTTTATTGGCGCTTTGAGTAGCGAGCTATTGATGCTTTGGATAAGCAATCAATTGGCGCTTAGTAGCGAGCAATATGAACATAATGTCGCCTTGGCATGTGCCAAGATGAGGTTAATTTAGTTAACCAAATATAAGATGTCCCACCATCTATATAAACCTGTACTGAAAGCCGGATGCGAAGTTCAGAGTTGGCGCTTGGGAAAGCGAGCAATCTGGAATTTTGAGTTAGGCGCTTGTGGAGCGACTGAACTAAGATCCGTACGGCATGACTAGAAGACATATGCTCATGTAGATGAGATTGTCTGCCGTAACATGATAACCGGACACGAAATTTCAAATGTGGCGCTTTGATAAGCGAGCAATTTGAAATGTTTGGGTTAGCCACTCTGGGAGTGACTAGACTAAGGTCCGCACAACAAGGCTATAGAATAGTATGTTGTGAGAGGGTTACATGAGCTAAGCGATCAAGCGATGGAGGTGAGAGAATGAATCCCTGTTTCCTCACCATGTGAGTCCAGTAGGACAGGATTGTTAGTCCTACATCTAGTGCTCTTTGTGATCTTTGACTATACTACAAAAATATGGATTGATGTTGCTACTTTGGTTTCGATTCCTACGGTCAGGATTGATGAGACAATAAGGACCGATTCTGGGAAAGCAGTTGATTCATATCTGAGTAGTATTAGGGCAAAGGGAAGACAATTTGATTTCACCTCGTTCTGCACTTATTGTCGACAACTATGGCGCTTTGATAGCGATATAGTAATAAGTGAGATACGAAATGGACATGGGCCCAAAGGTGGTTAAGTATGGCTCTCTGAGGGATTAGAGATGCTTAACCTTGTGAAAATCAAATGTGTCTGGAGTACTCTGAGTTTATGGGTTGTAGCATCTACGTGAACTAATTGAGTTTGGCGTGAGAGCTCCCACACTGTTTTCTTTAAAAGGGTAGATGTCTCTATTTTGGCCTTAACAGGTTTGATATAGAGCTCCCGCATTGCAGGTGAACTCAGCGGTCGCACGGTCCGGCAACTGAAGATTTACGATTTTGGTTTGAGCTATATTCTTGCAGATATGAGGATTACATCATCCCCGCCATGGGTGAGTGGGAGATGTTAGATAATGGTGGTGGTCAACACCATTATTTTGGTGAATGACACCCATGGGGTCTCCTTGATGTTATGGCAAACATGTTTAAAGCTTGTCTCCACTTTCTCTTTGTTTAAAGCATTTTCCTATTGTTCACCCGTGAGTCTACATACTCTCTCTTTACTTAATAAATGATTTGCCTGATCATTGAACAAGTAGACAAAATATACACGGAAGAAGTATTAGGAGATATTTGATCAGATTGCTAAGAACAAGAGAAGAGAGAAAATATTGTATCAAGCAATAATAAACACTCTGCAAATATTGAGCTCCCAATATTCGGTAAAATCTAGTTGAACGGATCGTGGAATCGAGCTCCGTTTTCATCCTACAAGATTGTAATTCGGAGACGCCGCTGGTTCGTGGATTGGTTCGTGGAGTTGTTCGAGATCTTCCGCACCAAAAGATTTAATACGCTTCAAGAGGTATTTTAATTTTTGGTTCTCGAATATGTAAACTTATGCTAGCGTACATGGTATTAAATCCCTTCATCAACATTTTAAGTGTGTGATGTTACTGATGTATCCTCGGTGTGTGAGAGCGAGATAGAGAGTTTGGGGGGAGGGGGAGTCTTTACCTCCCATGTTGACAAGTCACTTCCTTGAGAAGGGTAAGGTGGTTTAAGTTGCAACTAAATCAGGAAGTCACACCTCTCAATATCCCAGGAGCTGTGAAAATCAATTAGAAAAAAAGTTATTCTGGTGATTCATTTGCATTTGATAAAGCAGTCTGATTATAACAAAATAGAATAATGATGGGTGAAACAAATGTACTTGTCCAGAGACAAGTATCTAATTACATATTGCTCATCTGGTGCCTTGTTCTTATTGTTAAAATAAGGTGGCGCAGATGAACTGCCACCCAAGGTAGAATTAAACGGAAATGGAAGAAGTCCCCTGAATCCATCATCTATCCATCAAACTTGGCCAACATAATCAGGAATGAAAAATGATGATGGCAAGCGATGCCACTCACTTCCAACACAAACCACAGAACCTGCGACATACAGGACCAGAATAAGGAGTTACATACATCATGCGATAGGAAACAAACATTGTATATATGATTTTAACTAGACTCGTTAGAATCAAAAAAATTTGCATCTGCTTGTGAAAATAATTCGTTCACCACATACATATGCTTGATGCTAGTACAAAAGGACTTTGTACTTTTTTTTTATTTAATTAAGAGTAATAAGATCTGCCATTTAAATCAATTAGGAGCATCCTACTATAGTAAATCAATTAGAATACTGGTCTACACCCAGACTACATTCATGTTGATGATGAATGGAAACAGGAAAGGAGCATCCAGTAATAATGTTTTAGAGCAGTCGATTTGATTTTAATTCTGGTGGTTGGTGAATTGTAATTGAAGACTTGTAAATTGATATTTGTTGGTGGGGGGTCAAGAATACTTTTCAACACCAGGAGTCCAGGACTACATTCATGTTGATGGGGAATGGAAACAGGAGGAGCATCCGATAATGTTTTAGAGCAGTCAATCTGATTGTAATTTCTGTGGTTGGTGAATTGTACAACTGAAGACTCCAATGCTTTTGTATGATTGTATTGATATCCCGGGGTGGGCTTACCGGATAACCTCAAGAAGATCATTAAGCCAACTCCACAACCAAATTTAAGGAAGAGGAGAACAACTTTCAGAAACTTCTTAGAGTCTATTACTCTACCTATAGAGATCAGTTTTCTAATTTTGCTTACGTAAAAGAGATGGAAATTTTCATCTTCACCCTGAATAGATGAATTAAAAATAGGGATAATAGAAACAGAATTGAACCCTTTTCTGGAAATAAAAATTTCATCCTGCAAAGTCCTCAAATGAAAAAGGTAAGTGGTTCCATAATTTTAGGGCAATAATATTTATCATCTGGACAAAAGTCTTCTAGGTGCCGAAGGACATTAAAAATGTGAGCATTTCTAATACCAGTTATGCATATGTTTCCTTCTAAGCGTCAAAAACCACTTGTGATCTAAAATTTGAACATATGATTTGAGATATGTCTTAGGTGCTTTCTGCTATATCAAGACCTATACGACATACAATAAGTAATAATTATCACCTTGCTGTCCAACATTGTAATACTCCAAGTGCTTGTAAATTTCTAAAGGAGCAGAATAACCATGAATTAAGGAAAATGTTTGAGCATGGGAGACACATAACATGACGCCAAGAACAAAAGGTCTGAGATATTTAGCTATCTGCATAGGTCAAAAAACAGAGGTTATAGTAACTCGCACAGTTACCTGCTTAGGTCAAAAAACAGAGATTATAGTAACTCTCGCAGATAAATGAGATTTGCATGAGGTAATTGTTGGAATACAGAACCAGCTCACCGTAACAACCAGAGATTTATCATTGGAATTATGCTTGTCCCGGAAAAGATCAGGAAAACTGTCGATAACAGTGGAAGCAGCTATGCAACCAAGTGGGTATATTGGATAGAGGAATCTGCAGTGGCAGTAAGTGAAGTGTTCAATTTAAATTTCCATCTGCACTATATAAAATAAAATTTCAACCTCGATTACATCAAGCAACATTGTGTTCTAGTTACCTTCAAATTATCAATCCAAAAACTAAAGTGCACCAAATTGGTGATTGAGTAAACAAGGTATGATCTTAATGACATTAGAGTGTTTGTTAGTAGTTCAGAGCTTCAGTCATAAAATTCTTAATAAAATAAAATATATATTCAAGGCCATTGTAACAATCTACAGCTGCAAAAAGACTGATTGGAACCACCAAGATAACATACGAGATAAAAAATAAAAATAAAAAGGAGATCACTTCATATCTCAGAATTACAAACAACTATGTAAAGGAAATATGAAATCAAGAATTTGTTTAACCTTTCTTCCTTGTGAGGCTGCAAAGACATAAATGCTATCCAGATATACATAGGCGAGACAACAATCAGCAAGTCTGGAGCATATTTCTTCCTAGCAATTGGGAGAACTCCCAGGAACAGCAGAGCAAGAACAAAACTGAAGTTGAAATTATTAAATCCATTTTTAAAGTAATATAATGGGCCTTCAGTGCCATACAAATGGCTCTCACCACCTCCTAAGACATTATATAATAAGAGATTCAGAACAGATAATGTCCATTTTCTGTAGTAGTAATGGTCAACAAGTATGGAAAGTGCCTGAAGCCCTGAAATGAATTTTAAAAATAATTATCAGGGAACGGTATTACAGTACATATAATGAAGACAATTTTAACTCAATACTGCAGGATTATGGGCCTGAAAGTCAAAGATTGAACTTGATTAATAATTTAATAAAAGAGAGAAGAATAAAAGAATTAAACTCTACTTACCAAGACAGCAATAGAACTGACTACCCCAGAGAAAAATGCTTGCTTAAACATTCTAGTTAAAGAATATATAGTAACCGGTAGAAAAGCCAACATCAAAAAAGGCCATCCAAGAATAACTCCTGTTGCTGCGACTACAACTGCCATGGCATGTTTCTCAAAAAGAAATAATGCTGACGACAGAGAAATAGCATACATTGAGAATGAACTTGGCAAGAAACCTGTGAATAATTTCACACGTGGATTTTAAGATCTGATGAAGTTGAAGGATATGAAACCATTTCTATGCAAGAACAGGGAAGGTTGCTTGACAAAATAACTGCAGAGGAAAGTTGAATAGGAAAGAAACCACTAGTTAAGCATAGCATGGCAAGCGTGTAAGTAGCAAACTAGCAACTAGCAAGGCGTTTTCCATACTTCCTGGAAAGGGCTACTACCAGAGCAGCCTCAGTAACGACAGAGAGGAGACCAAGAAATATTTTCACAACATAAAATACTCTCACCTGGAATGTTAAAATTCATAGTCAAGTACATTCTGTTGATCAAAACAAAGTACTACTAAGCTTAAACAGCAACAGATGGATGATATATTTGGAAGTATGCTAATTTCTTACTTTTTCCTCACCCAACCAACCATACCAACAGGAAGCTGGCCAACCTACTAATTTGTGGAAAAGAATGTACAAATATGACTGAAGTGCAAACTGAGAACTGCAGGAAACACAAAACAGTATACTTTTAATCAGGAAAATCCTCAACAACAGAAAAATATATCGCTTAATTTTCTAGTGACAAAAGCACCACTATAACCATTTAACCATATCAAACAGCAGAGGGAAGAGTGTGCAGTGTAAATGAATGCAACTTGAACGAGTCCAAAGCATGCATTTGTTTTATGTCAAGACAAACATTACAAGTAGACAAATCATTCAAAGGTTGCAGTGACTTAAGGACATAAGTATACTTTCCATAGGTAAACGTTCCAACAGAAGGAACAGCTAAAAGCTTAATTCCTTCCAATATCAGTACCTTCATTGCTAGAAGTCATTCCTCATATTAATAGTTGTTTTAAGTATTATGTCAACTGTCTGACTCTAAAAAGTCATAAATATGATTCTTAGTTGCCACTGAGTGCTGCAGTTCGGTTATACAAGCACAAGATATTACGATTTCCAAATGCTATAGGGTTGGATGGAAGGAAAAATTTTAACCAGAGGTTGAGCAACTACATAGTAGCATCAAATACCCTGAGGCCGAGACAGAGCAGGTAAATTTTAAACACCTAGCTTCAACTATTCATAACATAATCTTCTGCACAAGCTAATATCCGCACTCGTCAGGTCATCCCAAGTGTAACATGGACAAAGAAAGACTGCATCAATGTAATTTCAATCACATCTTGTCAAAATTCATGCATAAATCATAATTACTCTTACATAAAACTTAATAAAGCACATAATCAAAAAAATCAAGCTCAAACCTTTCCACCAAAGCAACGAACAGACTCACTCCATATAACTTTTCTTATGTAACAGGAATTAGAATATTAAAATTGATTACACATGTTTGAAATGCATTTACCTGAACTAGGAATTGCTAATTTCACGCAATTATTATGACTAGAAGCAAACCAAATACCTCAAAGTACATTTCATCATTCCAACCAGCTTAATTATACAAATATGGAGACAATTCACATATGTATAGATAAGTACAAATACATATATAGATAGATAGAGAGAGAGAGAGAGAGGAAATGGACCTGTATTCCCAAGTTTGGAAGCCAGATTTGTGGATGAGGTAGTGAAGAGGCTCCCAGTAATTGAAGACCTCATCACAGTCATGTATAATATTCGAAGTTGCGCTCATATACCTCAGCATTCCTAGGGCAAACACCGGTAGGAAGAACCCTAGCCCCTTGTCTGAATCTTCGTCACCGTCCGATGTCCCCGGTTTACCATGCTTTCCATACGATTGTGATTCCGACGTCGACGCCCACGAAGGATCAAAGTTCAGTGGCCGTCTTTGCCTCGTTGTCATAGAGATCACTTCAGCTTTCTCTCTCTGGAATTTCTGTTTGAAAATCTCACCCGCGCCACCATCTGTCTTTTCTGAGTCAGTAGCTTTGCTGTATTGCAAATTCAAAATGCAGAATATTTGTATTTCTTGTCTACCGGTTTAAAATCAGGCCAAACACGGTGACACCCCGGTCCAAATAATAATTATATTTGATCAATTAAAATGATGACAAAAATATGTTTATTTTTGTTAAAAATAAATACAATAATATAGTTTATAAACTGATTGATATGTCTGACACAAAATTGATAATTTTTGCTTTGCATTATATATATACTAGTGTGCCTAAAATAGGAAAAATAACATGCTAAAAGATAGTGATAAAAAAATGAATAAAAGATTATGTAAAAAAAATTGGGATAAAATAGAAAAATAAAAAGTTACATTTGTATTTAATTGTCAATATTTTCCTCCGGCTTTGTAATATAAATGGCATTATGTATTATTTTCTTGTTGTATATGTATAGTTTGAACCATTCTCACTTTTATTTTGGTTATGTTTAGTTTATACTTCTCATATAAACACGTGGTACTAATTTTCTTGTGATTTTTATTTAATGTTGATACATAGTCCAATTGGTAGGTGGTAGTATCCCGAAATAAGAATAAAGAATAAATTTCATTGATAAAATGAATCGAATTATAAAAATATTAGAATCGAGATGATATCGTTTCTCGTCCCAAATTAAAACTCGAAACTCGAGAATATATATATTTCTAAAATATAGATACAAATAGTTTAGTTCTAGCACACTTAACGCTCTGTTTCTGAGTTTTGGACGGAAAAGAAAAGAATAGAAAACTTAAATTAGAACATAAAAGAAAAGAACAGAAAACTTGAAATTTTCCTTTGTGTTGTTTCTCAGTTTTTAATAGAAAAGAATAGAAAATTTAAAAATTTTCTTTTCTTGCGTTTTTGAGTTCCAATGAAAAGAAAAGAAAAATATCACTTTTACAAATTTACCATTCTATTAATTATAATCATTGAACCATGAATAAAAATATGCAAGATAAATTTAATAAAAAAAAATCCATAATCAAATACAAATATCCAAATAAATATTAAACAAAAACTACTTCTACAAACTCATTGTCATACCATACCCAAAAGTCATCAAACATAATTTGTATTATTAATACTAACGGAGATTATTCATCAAACTCTTCAAGAAATTCAATCTCCTCTCTAATGGTAATCCAAACACTGCTCATGCCTTGTCTTGATTTTCTAGTAGCCATAAATAGGCCTCATCGATTTTTTCCTCATCGAAATTCATTTCAGTTAGTCCTTTAAAGATATCATTTGCAGAATAGGCTCGCACAGATGAATTGATAAATGTTTCTCCCTGTTTTTCAAATGTCTCCCCTTGCTTTTCCAATATGGTAGCTAATCTATTCATCACATTAGTTAATTTGCCTTCATCATCAGAATATTTTGCCTTTTTCTTTTTTTCTTTTGAAGTACTTATACTTTCCATCGGTACTTGAGAAGGTTCTTGAGAAGGGGCTTGAGAAGGGGGTGACATAAAGTCGCCAATATCATCCAAATTGAAACTTTCTAAAATTACTTCATTTCGGGATATTGCACCATCAATTCCAACAATTGTAGATTCTTGCTCAGCCATGTCCACCCACTTTTTTCGTTTCTCTTTTGCAGTTATTGAACCTTCCCCTGTTGCTCTATCTTTAGCAAATAATTCTTCCAAGCGATCATAATGGTAGATCGCTTTATCCCTCCACACAGCAGCTTTAGGCTTTGCTTAGTTATAAAGACATTATTATCAAATAAAAGACATTGCATCCCACTTTTTTGTAACTGAGCTCCAAGCAAAGCCACTAAGTCCAATTGAACATTTAAACAAGTCATAACACTCGGCAAAATGAGCTTTGAGAGTTTAAGCAAGTGACTTTTCTTCAAGTATGGTATCTCAAGTTTTTCTATCAAATATTTCAACATATTTGCATAGGCATGCGTCGTAAAAGTTCCATCAGGTCTGTTCCCTTGTGCTTGTTCATAAAGCATTGCCTCAATGAACAATTCATCCATTCTATTTGTCCATTTCAAATTTTCTTTCTTTGAGGCTGGAATTTCATTTGTTGTTTTGGTCATGTTTATCCTATACAAATAATCATGAAATTAAAAGAAGCAACACATATATATAAACAACACACAAAACAATGGATAAATAATAAAGTAAATAACTTAATCTAATATAAACAATAAACAAAATATCATTCTAGTTACGACACAAATACTCGTCAAATAACATAATAAATTAAAAAAATCAAAAGTATTATAAACTAGTTGTCAACATGAGATGAAACTCAAGAACTATTAACTTCATTTATGTAATTAATCCACATATCATTTGCAATAGAAGTCCTCAAATACTCAGCATGCGTTGCATCCTCAGTAGCATCTCTTACATGATCATCAGGTTCATGTATTTGCTCTAGGAGCTCTCGATCAACTTCGGCAATAAGGTCATCATCAGGATCAACTGACATCAAGTAATTATGTAAAATGCAACATGCTAAAACAATTTCAGATTGAGTATCCACATCGTATTTTGGCTCAGTTGTGCTCCCAATAATGGGAAACCTTTTCTTTAGTACGCCAAATGTCATTTCAATTGTATTACGTAATGATGCATGACGTAGATTAAATAATTCTCTAGGATTTTCTGGAGGTCGAGCTGAGTACTTTTTTAAATGGTAGCGAACACCTCTATAAGGTGTCATTAATCCGTTGGTAAATGGTAATCCGATATTTACAAGATAATATTTGCCTAGAAAAACATAATATTAGTTACATGTAAAACAAAGAATCTTTGAAATTAAATCCTAAAAAGGTTGATAGTGTATTACCATTAGGGATTTTCAACTTTTCTTCTCTTACAAGGGCATTTTTAATTATTCTGGAGTCAGATGCCGTCCCTTCCCAACCAGTTAAAATATAAGTAAATTTCAAGTCAAATGTACATGCGGCTAAGACATTTTGCGTAGGGTAGCCCTTCCTACCATGATATCTTGGTACATCAGTGTGAGAAACTTTTACACGAACATGAGTCCCATCTATTGCTCCTACACAATCCTAGAATTCACAAACATGCACATACCTTGTTAAATATATAAAAATGTTAATTTGAGTTAAAGTATGTTAAGTTGTAAGTTTTACCTTATAATATGGATAAAATCTACTATTGTTGAGTACTTCTGAAGGTACGTGTGCTCCATTTGGTTGTATTAAAAAAATTTCTTCCAATGATATTATTGCTCTTAAGACTTTATGAAAATGACGACTTGTTGTTCCTGTTGAGCTACGAAAGAAGAATGTAATTGTACGGTTTCTCACATTATGCGACAATATGTGAAGAAATTTTGCAACTTGTTCCTCTAGAGATACTCGTTGAGTGGGTCGAAGACCGCCCTCGTCATGCAATATCTTACACAATTTTTCAAAGGCTTGTGGTCCCATGCGAATAACATCACGACTTCTCTCACTGTACCTTATCTCATGAAGCAATTCATCTCTTACTTTTTTTTCATTTCAGTTATTTTTTTACTAGGTTTATTCCCACAAGGTCTAGTCATACGACATTTGATATATTGAAGTATAAGGGACAAGATCAATGTTACTAGAAAATGTCGTCGAACCATAAAATCTCGAAATTTACTCTCCCGATTGTCCATCTATTCAATCAATAAAACTGAATGAGTTTCACAGTTAAATACACAACAACAAATAGACATAAAACTATAATAGTAAATTCATATTTTTGTTCACAATTAAAACCATAAATATTTGTCCACTACTTTTCATAAAAGTATCTATCCACTTTTTCTTTCTATTCAACACAATTTTCTCTGTATGTAGGTTAACTAACAACTATAACTATAATAAAATCTGCTACTTTCACTCTGTCTACCAAAAGTCATTTAAATAACATGTTTCCAAAGCATGTGATTTATTCCCAGTTACTAATTTGAAGATTGATTCAAGTCCCCGATGATATAATCCCAATTTTCTATTCCATAACTTAATTCGGTGCCGCTTTCTAAATTCAGGAGTATTATATTCCTATAATTCTAGTTAGTTTGACACAAATTGAGGAATTGTTCATTAAGAAGGACGAACATTATAAATAATGAAATACTGGTACTGGTACTGGTACTAGTACTAGACTATTAGTATCTCAATATAAAGACGTTGTTGCACGACTCTTTAACATATTTACTAATTTCACAGCAAAATCCCAAATGTAGGCTAGCCTATATATATATATATATATATATATATATATATATATATATTAATTGAAAGAAAGTAGCATGCATGAAATCCTGTCCTGGAACATTAATTAATTGTGGATCAGAAAGATCAGTTTTGCTCATAATGGTTATTGCAGTAGTAGTATAACTTCGTTTGTGAGCTTTTGTAGAAGCATAATATATAAGTTATGTTTTGAGAAAGGGTAATAATAATTAATAGGGTAGGGGTACTAAAGCTTCCTATTTCTTGATTAATTTTTTTTAGTTGGCAAGAATGTCACAAGAACTTACCTGTTTGCCGGTCTTCAACTTTATGGAGCTAGCGAGCTTCTTGACATTATTTAAATTTTGAATAAGGGGATTTGTTCTACTACTACACCTCCCATGATATGTTGGATCATGTAGCTCTTTGGTAGAGTTGGTTCCTCATTATTGAAGAGGAGTAAAGTAATTAATAATAGTATTCCTTAGTTAGTTTGTTAGGTTCTATTCTAAAATTGTAGTATACACACAATCCCTCTAATAATTTTAACACACGTGATGAAAATAACATATGGCATTAACAAAAATGGTTAGAAGGATGAAATCAGGGATAAATTAATTAAATTCTAGTTACTAGATTTATTTTTACATATTTATGAAAATAAAATTGGGATTGTATTCAAGACTTTAATTAATTAGCAGAAAATATGAAAAACTATGGAAGCCACTTTTTGATGCTTTGAGACTCCTGCCGATAACTGCAAAGAATCTTTGTACTTTAATTTTTTGGTTACAAAATTTAGAAAATCAGTAGTAACAGAGAGCCTAATTATAGCACACAAGTGGACAAAAAATTAAAAGCTTTATTTAACTCAATTCAATGAAAGCCGCAATCCATCGCCACACTAGCAAAGAAGATTAAAAATTCACAGAACACCCTGATGGAAGCTAACCCTAAAACCCAAAACCCAAAACCCAAATCAAGCATCCCAAATAAAATAAAATCACAAGAAGCAGATCGACCAAGAAAACGAACCTGAAACAAATAAGAGAGCTTTGTCAATGGCGAACAGATACTGTCGTTCGCGTCAAGGCTTTCTCTTTATCAACTTAGGTTTAGTAGATAAAAACAAATTGGGGACATAGGTTAATTTAAAATTTATTATATTGAAAGTTGAGGATAATATGGGAATTATAAAAGTATTACTTATTCCAATTTCTTTTCCGTCCAAATCAGGCCAATTTTGGACGGAAAACTTTGGCAGGAAAAGTGGCCAAGTTTTCTATCAATTTCTTTTCTTTTCCGTTTATTAAAAAACTCAGAAACATAGGAATTGGAAAGAAAACATAAATTTTCCATCCATTTCTTTTCTTTTCTGTCCATTTTAAAACTCAGAAACAGAGCGTAAAAGTCGAAGGTTTCTAACCAAAGATTTAGCTCATTTGGAAAGCTTCTAATCGAAGATTGCATGGAGGTTTCAACTCCAAAATAGTTGTCTTCTTGTTCTAAGGGGCTTTGCCTTTCCTAAAAGTTTTGCTGAATTGATATATAGATGGTGAAAAAATACTAGTATTATCGAGTAGCATGATCATGTAACAAGATACAAACATTTGGAACTTTTAAAGATTTGTCTCACACGGTTGTCGACTTGTCATTTGAAAGATTGAAACAAATTTACATGAAATCGTGTTGTAAAATGTAGTGCCTTTGACTCAAGAAGTCTTGATTTCGATTACCATGTTATAGAACCAACAAAATGAGAGGAAAAAATGAAATAAGAAACTGATATTTCTACAAGAAAATTTGAACACTAGAATATGATATTTAACACTGTTATCTAAGTGGAGCTCGCATCTATATGAGAACCTTTGTGAAAATATCAAACATCCGCGTGAAAATATCAATTTCGCTTGTGAAATTGAAACATTGATGTTAAAAGTGTAATGTTTTATTTTATTCTTCCGAAAGTAACATAGTTCACAGTTACATACCTCATAATACGCAAGGAAAAACACATACATATGATAGATCGTCCCTCTAGGAGAAGCATAACTTAAAAACTCAAGAACATATGATAGATTCCCGGGTGAAACATACCGATAAAAACAGGAGGAGAAAAGAAGAAAAAGATACATAAATGTTTAACCAGTGTTCTGCATCCCAGCAGCAATACCCTTCATGGTCAAGATGAGAGTATCCTCCAAGCCAGGGGCATACTCACTCGTCGGGTTCAGGTCTACCAGTTCAGAAACTGTTTTGTTTTCCATAAAATCTTTGGAAATATGTGGCCTTAAGGTCACATTATAGTTAGGGTCACGAATCCGTTTTAGCGTGTAAGCCTGGCACACATTCAAGGTTGTAATGTAGGAATCACGCAGCCGAAGTCGCTGCTTCAAGGTTGGATCTCCTTCAAGAATTTCCTTGTGTCCAGCAATCTACAAAAAAGAGAACTTGTTATCAGATAAAAATCACAACAATTTACATATATGATTTGTCACCAACACTAATGTATAACGAATGCAGCAGAAAACAAGAATTATTAGTATATGTTCATAGGAAGTCTACCTTGAGAAGAAGGCTCTTTGTTTCTTCATAGTTAGACCTTAAATGCTCTCCAAATGACCACAAATCTTGAGAAACAAGGAGCTTGTCATTCAAAGCGGCGATACCGGGGTCTCCCTTGGCGAACACCATCTCAACTAAATCAATAGTGACCCTAAAGAAAGGCCATTTGTTGTACATTTCCTGCAACATTTGGAGATTCTTGACGTCTTTCTGAATGATGTATTTGAATGCTCCCCCAAAGCCGAGCCAAACTGGGAGATGAAACCTGATTTGCGTCCAGGCAAAGATCCAGGGGATAGCTCGGAGCGATTCTATACCACCACTTGGCTTTCTTTTTGATGGGCGGCTCCCAATATTCATCCGGCCATACTCCAGCTCGGGTGTGGCCTACAGTCATAATAAACAAACTGATGATCATTCACATTGAAAATAACACGTGGGAGAAAAAATGAGACAAAGTTTATTATGGTTCTCACAAGGCGGAAATATTCGACAAATCGGGGTTCCTGGAAAACTATTTTACGGTACTCCTCTGTAGCAACAACAGCCATTTCATCCATAAGCGCACGCCATTCAGGTTTTGGTGAGACTGGTGGATGCATCCCATGCTCAAGCGTAGCAGCAGTGAAACGCTGAAGTGTTCTAAAGCACAAGTGCTCCTCTCCAAATGATTGCTCAATAACTTCACCCTGAACTGTAACCCTGAGTGACCCATGAATTGTTTCAGGAGGTTGAGACAGTATAGCAAGATGGGTAGGGCCACCTCCTCTACCTACTGTCCCGCCTCGACCATGAAACATAGTTAGCTTCACGCCGTACTCCTTTGCAACATTAATAAGTTCTTCTTGAGCCTTATATAGCTGCCAGGCTGCTGAAAATCGCCCTGCATCTTTTCCGGAATCTGAATATCCAATCATGACCTCTTGCTTACCATTAATCCTATTTTTGTACCAATCAATTGTGAAAAGCCGAGCAACAGCAGCAGGAGCGGCTTCTAGATCAGCAAGTTTCTCAAAGAGAGGAACAACCCTTAATGGTTTCTTCACATGGCATTCACGTTGTAGAAGCTCCACAGCAAGCACGTCAGATGGTGCTGTGGCCATTGAGATGATGTACGCTCCAAAGCAGTCTGATGGGAGCTCTGCTATGACATGCAATGTATCCAAAACATCAGCAATTTCTTCGGTTTGTGGAAGATCTGGCCCAAACAGTGGTCGCTTGCCGCTGAGTTCAGATAAAAGCCATTCTTGTCTGCGTTCTTCAGGCCATTCTCGATAGGAACCAATTTCCAAATGCTTGGTAATGGCATCAAGGACATCAGTGTGCCTATCTGACTCTTGCCTGATATCAAGTCTCACTAGTGAAAGACCAAAGGTGGAGACTTGCCTTAGAAAATCAAGAAGGCTTCCATCAGCAATGGACCGGTCACCGCAAGCGCACAGAGATCTGTAGCATAGTTCAAGAGGTTCCAAGAACTACATAAAATTTGAAATATAATTAGTGAAACATCCAATTATATAAAGATTAAACGACTGACATTCTATTTTACTGGAATGAGAGGCTTAGGCAGTAAGCCTAGTTGGCACCTGAACTATACAATAGAATACAGAGAGGGAGATGAATAATAACAAACAAGGATGCACCAGACGCAACAATATATTTTAAGAATTCATAGCTGTGTGCAAGGAAATGACTATGCATTAGCAATATGTGGAATAAGGAAAGAAGACACGTTGTTTCTTAACTAACTTTTGTCAGAACTAGCAAAAAGAACATCAAAGAAATGGAGATACCTGCTCAACACTGGTGTACGTCGCCTCCTCTGGAATATCAGACCTTTCATGTGATAATAAATGACGAGAACGTTCACGAGTATGATACAACTTATCCCTCACATCACCAAGAATAACACGGTAAGGTTCACTTGCAGGAACCTGTTTCCAGAACTCTGAAACATGACAAAAGCTTTCAATGAGTAATTTTGGGACAAGCAAACCAACACGGGAAGAGAGAATCATGAACTTAAGTAAAAAAAAATATTACAGATAAACAATCCAGATTTTCTATAATGGTATCCTGCACCCTGACCTATTTATAGAGGTTTCGCACATTTAAAAATAATACTAACCAGTAATCAAGCAGTGCCTCATCTACTTGAACTCTACTTCCTAAAGTTTTTAACAGAAGCAAATGGCAGAAAAGAATCCTTGAAACTACTGCACTAATTACCTATATAGTGTTTTGCATCTCTCCTTGCATTTCGGTGGAGTTCCTCTGCCTGAACGGAAAGCTCATCACTACATCGCCACATAGACATCTGGCAAAGAATATTTGGAATTAGCATAATAGTGATTCTAAGGCATATCTACAATAATATTCAAGTATATGGTGGGTAGTTTTATACCTCAAACATGAGATCCTCTATCTGAGAAAAGTACAAGTTAGCAGCCATCATCCGGGCCAATAAGCAAACATCCCTTGTCACCTCAGGAGTGACCCTTGGATTACCTGCATTTGATTCCAGAAATAGGTGAGCGTGTACCCACACAGATTTTATTTCTGCTCTCGAAGACTTTCCATTGACTAAACCACAATGCAGCCAATGAAAATACACAAAACTAACTCAATAAATTTGCATGTATTCCAAAAAGAATTTAGAATACATATATTAGAATAACATATGCAACAGTCTATAAGATAAAGGATCAATACCATCACGATCTCCTCCCATCCAGGAAGAGAACTGGATAAGAGGGGCATTGTATGGAACACGTTCATTTATCCCTATGTTCTTTAAAGCTGTGTCAACACGTCGTAAAAATTTGGGAACACCCTTCCAGATTGTTTCATGGAAGTAGCTCATTCCAGCTCTCATTTCATCTTGTGGGGTCGGAGGCGTCCTCCGGATCTCATCTGTACGGAAAGCAGCTTGAATCTGCATAAAGATAGAAAGGAAAAAAAGAAAATCAACAATGTTACAAACACAGCAAGTTAACACTTTCTCATTTCAAGGTTGCAATCATAGATCTAATTGCAAGCAGAGCAAAAACTTAGTCAAATGCTAGCCATATGTCAAAGTAGGGTACGAATTTTTTGTGTAGAGATGTAATTTGAATTCCAAATTAAACCTAAGTCACATGTTTGTAGAGCGGTAAAAAGTGATGAATGGTCAATTTAGTTCATAATATTTGGCAAAGATAACCCCTCAAAACACTATCAACATACTATGTGAAGAAGCGAATAAATTTATAAGAAACAAATTTCAGTTCCTGTTGTAATGATAAGAATGTCGTTTTATTTATAGTTTCCCAGATAAGTAATAGTAACTATAAACAGAAAATTTAAAAAATTTATGATGCCACGCAAACCAATTGGCTGAAGAGTGATACTTACTTCCCTCTGCAAGGCTTCATCAAGCTCCTGCTTGTCATCAGGAGTAATGTCCTTGGCATATAACTGGGCTAAACAGTCTCTTATCCTGAACAAAAGATGGATAATATACTAAGAAAACGAAATTCCTCCAAGTACTAAGACATGTTTGAAGTATAAACCAAATAATTGCTTAAGATTACATAGATCAACAACCATAATAATTTGAGGACAAACCTTCCATGCTTCTGAAGCAAAGATCTACGAACTGATTGAGTAGGATGTGCAGTAAAGACCAGATCAATAGTTTGATTCTTGAGCGCATCAAAAACTTCTTCAGGAGACTTTTTCAGCTGTGCAACAAGTCTTTTAAGAGTTTCTTCAATGTCTGATTCAGTTGTTGCCGAGTTCTCATCAGCAAAATCCCCCTTTTTCAACTTGTTCCTTCTACGGTAAGCAATTTGAACCTCCTCAGCCAGGTTAGCCAAACTAAGCATGTGAGAGAAGGCTTTTGCAATCACAATTGAATCCCCTGGATCCAAACTTGTTAACACCTGTCCCAGCTCCTCCAGCTTCTTCGGGTCACGTTTTCCTTCATACTCGGCAGAAAGCTCATAACACTCTTGAACCTTTACAAATCAAACACCAGAAGCAACTTACACTAGATACAAAAGTATATAAACACCGTACTTAGAAACAACTAAAGTGAAGCAAAGCCCCTATTTACAAGTACTGAGGTAAAATCTATATGGACATATGGACATTCCTCGACCCCATTATGAATTAAAATTACTCAAACAGCATCTAGAGACAAAAAAAGCATTTCAAAATCTGTTTCTCAAGCGAAAATCTTGATGAACAAGTAAGCATTCAATCAAAAATTGACATAAAAATCCAATCTTTTTCACCATTTATCAGTATTTTTTCCATAATATTCAAATAAAAGTTCAATCTTCTAATCAAATCTCAAACACACAAAATGGGTTCCTTAATTCAATCAAATTCATGCATAACTGAGTGTAGTAATAACCCAAAAAGCCAATCTGTGGCCAACTTTGATCATCAACAGTTCAATCAATACTAAACTAGAATCTCAATACTAATCTCAAGTCCTTAACATTGTTGGCAGAATCAAAATCAAAATCAAAATCAAACATTTCAGCCCTCAAAACAAAAATGTGATTAGGAGAAACATCGTACCGTTTCCTTAAGATCCTCGCCATGTAAATCCTGAAGAATATCAAGAAACCGATCCAGAAGCAGAGCATCATATTCCACAAGCTTGTCATCCTCAGACACTCTGGCAGGTACCAAAAGCCTCAATTGAGCATCTATCGATGCTAATTTCTCTAAATTCCGATTAGCCATTATTGACCAAATCAATGAACTCCTCCTCTAGACAAAAACCCTGAAAAATGAAACCCAAAAATCAAGTATTTAAATAAATCACATTAACCACAAAATTTGATCACGACCCAGAAAAATAAAAATCCACGTGTATCCCAAAAATCAAAATGTATCAAGCTTGGTTGCATATATAATAAAAGTGGTGGAGCCAAAAAAAATCAAAATTGATGATTTTCTTTGAGACCCATAAAGTGATAGAGATATATTACAATGTTGAAGATAATGGGGTACCTGTATCAGGGTGAATAAGACTTGAGGAAGAGATTTATGAAAGATTACAAATGGGAATGATCAAAAGGTGAAACTGAGAGAGAAAGAGAATTGTGATCCAGAAGCTCTGGACTAGGCAGCTATATATAGACTGAGTAGCAAGCAAATAGTAGTGTAATAAATTTGTATACGTTTTTTTTTTTTTTGGGGGGGTGGTTTCAGTCCAAATGTCTAATAGTGCAATAACGTGTGTACATCAATCCCCCAGCACGACGTTGGGCTCTCACTCCACGGCAAAACTTAAGTGGAGACTTAGGCGCCCTCCCTCGCCCGGTATTCTTGTGAAGAGAATATGCTTTCAAAGCTCAAAGATTCTTTTTTTTGCCTTTTCCATATAACACCACAACAAATAACCTGTTGGTAAAAAGTTATTTTTTACGGAAATCTATTTTTAATAAAAAGTTAAAATTCAATCAACGCTACAAAAGATCTAGCTCTAAGTTCTCTTGATTTTGTCCCTCCCTCACCCCTTCTTGGACTCCCTCGGGGCCTTAAGGATAAAATTTATCTCTAAAGTTAAATTATACTCCCTTCATTCTCAAAAAGATAAATAAAGTACAATTTATACATATATTAAAAAAAATTAAAAAATTTATACTCTTTAATCATCCTTTTAAGAACAAAAGGAGTAATAATATAAATTCTAAACAAAAAAAAAATTTATTACCATATGATTATTGTGCATAGTGTTAAAAATGTAATCGCGGTAACATAATACTCGATCAATTAACAATAAAAAAAATAATAATGATATAGGCCAAAAAAAGGGTTTAGAACATAGAGTATTTAGTAGTATATATAGGGAATTGATATTTCTATAACTAAAAATGTTAATTCTATAAGCTGCTTTCCACGTAAATAGCAAGTCGAGTTTATTCTTATGTAAGAAATTTGTTTGTAAAATTATAATTTTTACTTGTGAAAGTATCAATTTTTTATTTTTAAGGTGTATAAAGTAAATGCCTCACCTATGTTTAATGTTTTAAATGGTAGGCCTTACGCATAAACAGATATTTAAAATCAAAATTTTAAAAATTGCTGGTAAGGGGGCATGCATCCATGATCAAAGCATGAAATAAATCATATTTTATAAATGTACTTGAAGCCTAAGGGGATATATATATATATATATATACACGCAGCGGATCAGGTCCGGACTCCCGGACCTGACCAAAATCCGGACCCGGAATTTTTTTTATTTTTTTTTTGCAAAACAGTTAATAAAAAATATATAATGATTTTTGGTATTGAAAAAAATTATTAAAACAGTGTTTTGGGTTTGATTTGGATACATATAACAAACACTGTTATACAGTCGGTACAACACTGTTTGTTATATGTATCCAAATCAAACCCAAAACACTGTTTTAATAATTTTTTTCAATACCAAAAATCATTATATATTTTTTATTAACTGTTTTGCAAAAAAAAAATAAAAAATAAAAAATAAAAAATTTTGGGTCCGGATTTTATCAGGTCCGGGAGTCCGGACCTGATCTTAACTCTATATATATATATATATATATATATATATATATATATATATAATGGGGGGCGAGTCCGGGGGCCCGGGGTTTTACAAAATCGGGTCCTTTTTTTTTTTTTTTTTTTTTTTTGCTTTTTTTTGTAAAACAACTAAAAATAAATAAATAAATAATTATGGAACTGAAATTTTTACATAATACAATGTTTTGCGCGTGATTTGGATACATATAACAAAACATGTATGTACAGTCTGCGCAGAAACTGTACATACATGTTTTGTTATATGTATCCAAATCACGCCCAAAACATTGTATTACGTAAAAATTTCAGTTCCATAATTATTTATTTATTTTTTTTAGTTGTTTTAAAAAAAAAAAAGCAAAAAAAAAAAAAAAAAAAAAAGTCCGGATTTTAGCAAAGTCCGGGATCCCGGACTGGATCCGGACTCATATATGTGTGTGTGTGTGTGTGTTGGGGTGAACTGTGACTTTGGCATGTACTTTTTTCTTTTTTATTTGACAAGTATAAAGTATAAACCAATGGAGGAGTACTAAGCAACTTCGAAAGGAAAAGCAAAATAATACAAATATGACATAACAAGGACAAGCCCCCACTCAATAAAAGGTGAAGACCCGGCCCCCACAACCATCCAAAAAAAAAAAAATTAGGTAGAGAATGCATATGAAAAATAATTTTCCCATTGTCTCGCAAAAAAATCATATTTTGATTTTGTAAAGTTAATTTATGAAATCTTAAATTAAATTAAATTAAATCTAGTTTATTTAAATTAAAAATGATGAAATTTTTAATTAGTAATACATTTTAAAATATTCATGATTGAATAAAATCATTAATTCATATTAATTTTGAATTTAAAAATACCCATATATTAACATTTTATTAACATTATTACTAATTACAAAAATAACTATTATTGTTGTTATTATTTTAAAACGGAAGGAGAAGCATCCAATACGTGTACCAATTAGGTCTTAGTATTATAACTTGAATCAAAACCAACCACATATTTTTATTAATCAGCAAAAAGAAAAATCATTAAGAACCTAAAATAATACACAATGGCATATTTATAAGGTGTGGATGAGACACAAAAAGTTGTATTACAAACATATAAAGAAATAGAAAAACAAATGACAAGTTAAGAAATAGAAAGAAAAAAAAAATTCCTTTCATCAAAATTAACCACATTGAATTACTGATGTAATTTATCGATATTAAAATATATATTTTATTTCATATCGAACATCTTGAAAAAATATATCAAGTATATAAGAAATTGACCCAATTCTTCTTCTTATCAATTAATTTGAATTAAAGAACTTAATGTTTTTTATGTTAGACTTAGGCCCCATTTCAATTATCTAAGAATCGATATATTATAAATGAATGAAATATATTATCAATGCTGAGCATAAAGTTTTTAAATAACACCAATAATGGACCTCATCAAGTCATTAACTAGGTACGCATTATATAAAAACTAGGGTGCAGGTTATTATAGATTATAACTAAGATTCTCCATTAAAGGAGAAAATAATATCCTTAATTTCTTTGTATAGACGACTGGGGGAGTTGACATCTGTTTTAATAAATTGTATTGCCCGCACACTAGTTGATCGCATCTATATATGATCTAACTATTTCATAAAACCTTTTTTTTTATAATTTTTTTATAAAATTAACTTATCAAAATTTAAAATAATGTGAATTTGTTTAGATTTTAAGGATAATAAAATTTATAATGTCTAATATTCACAATATAATTAATTATAATTGAATTGAATTCAAAATGTCAAAATTACACTTTTTGTGGAATGTACCAAATGTGGTACTATATTTTTTATATGTCACCTCATGCTTAAAAAAATAGCTAGAGTTGTCCCCTCTTTTTCTTTCTTAATATTATTCTTTTAATATTGCTCAGAGGCATATCAGCATAGGTAATAATTACTTTTTTTATGTGATTTTCTGAACCCATCAGAAGAACATTTAAAAATACTTATGATGAAGTTCACTGGTACTTGAATTTGCCAATAAAACTAACTAGTGGTGTACTGTCAGTATCAAATATATATATATATAGGTCTCACAACCGATTGTCACGGATATTATTCCAACAACTATGATTTTAATCCTTGATCGTGATAATGAATGGCTTAAATTAAATTAAAGGACACTGTCGCAAGACTTTATAGCGGCAGGTAAGTGCTTGTGGGAGGACAGTTTGGTAATTATTTATGTCGCTAGAAGGAATATAATTGTCGCTACAAGGTGTAGCTGTAGCGGCAAGGAGAAAAGTACTTTTAATCTAAGCTATTCATTATCACGATCAAGGGTTAGAATCATGGTTGCTGGAATAGTGTCCGTAACAATCGATTGTGGTTGACACTAATGGGGACCATATATATATATGGTGTGCATCCATAGAAACCGGTTGCTGCCAACAACCAAATAAAAGGCCACGCCACTACAAGCCGTAGCGGTTGAGACAATCAATATGGGACATGCCGCTATAACTTGTAGCGGTGAAGACAATTAATATTAATATTTATACTAATATTAATATTTTGTAATATTAGTATTTATAATATTTATATTAATAATAATATTTTGTAATATTATTAATATTAATAATAATATTTTGTAATATTAGTATTTATAATCACTTAGTAGTTTGTTATATTAATTTTAAATATTAAATGCTAAATTTATTTCTCTTTGGATGCACACCCATTAAAAATTAAAGTACACACTTAAAAATTAAAGTACATTAAAAATTTATCTTATTAAATAGTATATCTAAAGTACATAATTTAAATATAAAATATCATACATAATTTATTTTTATTTTAACAAATATTTAAGTAAAGTCCGTTAAGAAAATTAGTATAAATAAATTTAAATATAAATGTACTAAATAAATGTACTAAAGTCCGTTAAAAAAAATTAGTATAAATAAATTTAAATATAAATGTACTAAATATTCTCTTTTTTTAACAGACTTTACTTAAATATTTGTTAAATAAAAATAAATTATGTATGATTTAAATTATGTAGTTTAGATATACTATTTTATAAGATAAATTTTTAACGTATTTTAATTTTTAATGGGTGCGCATCCAAAGAGAAATAAATTTAGCATTTAATATTTTAAATTAACATAACAAACTACTGAATGATTATAAATACTAATATTACAAAATATTAATATTAGTAATAATAATATTACAAAATATTATTATTAATATAAATATTATAAATATTAATATTAAAAAATATTAATATTAGTATAAATATTTATATTAATTGTCCTAGCGGCATGTCCCATATTGATTGTTGCGGTCGCTACAGCTTGTAGTGGCGTAACCTTTTATTTAGTTGTTGACAGCAACCGGTCATTATGGATGCACACCCATATATATATATATGCACCCATATTATAGTATACTGTATAATAGAACTATCATTTTTTCAGCAGTGTCCATTTTTTTTTAGAATATTTTAATTTATGGTATGCCCGCAATTTAAATCACAATCATTTTGAAGTTAAATTAAAATTTACGTAAAAGACAAAAGAAAGTGCCCCCTTGGGTCTAATAAAATGGCCAATTTAATGTAGCTAAATTAACGTATCTTCTTAATTATTTACAAAAGTAAAATAAAATTATATCTCCTTAACAAAGAGAGAGAAAAAAGAAATCGTTTTTTGTTCTTTTATTATATGTTACTGAGATTTCATATTCTTAAAATTGACTTTGATTACATTAATGCATGCTCGTCTATTAGCATGCGTCACGATTCATGCGTCTCACTTATAAAAAATAAAAGTAAGAAATGGCGTTGGGAATTGAAGTCAATTGTTAGCTGGCTGAATAGACCGTGACAAAAAAAAAGAAAGAAAAAAGGATCCAACAATAATTAATATATATATATATATATATATAATTTTGATATTTCTACACGTTGAGCGATAATTCAACAAAATTCTTCTCATATGAATATTATATAAATTTTATATTATGTGAAAGAGAATTTATAATATGAAAATTTCATTTTTGCTCCTAACTTTTAATTATGCATTTCCCCCTAGGGAAGTTGGGTGATAAGTTGGATCAATTATTACGACGGTGCCTTGTTATGTCAGTATTATATACTACTAGATCACTAGTTGATTACTACTCCATACTTAACCTCAATGGGTTGATCCGGTTGTCAAAAAAATTTGCTCCTTACTTTAATTTTTGGGATTCAAACCTTATGGTCAATATTTAGAAAAAAAATTCACCTTATGATCAACATTTAAGAAAAAATTTCTTGAATGTATCAGATCGATATAGAGAGTGTGCCTTTAAGATCGTTCGAGAAAATAATTTAATCTCGATTAACGCATAAATTACATACTCAACATATTCTAAAGTTGACTTGGATTTCCAAAAATGGCTAGTGCATACCCATGAAATTATTTATTTTGTTAAACTGACTAGTTATTTGTGTTAGTCCAAATCCTCAAATAGACTATTCATGTATTTGGGACCACGTATTGGACTGTGGAAAAACTAAATAGGTGGTCCAAAACCTTCACAAACTTAAAGAACGCATTATGAAACGTTTTTGTGATGGTTTTTGTAACTCCTTGCGATGACTTTGAGAAAAGATTTGGTGATTATAACTCCAATGTAATTTAATTCTAAGAAGGGTCTAGAGAAAAATTTGTAAGACCAACTAGAAAATTCTCTCTTTCTTTTCTTTTTAATATAATATTTAAAAAATATTACTTATCGTAAAATTTATTTGTTCCATAATTTTAATAAATAATATAAATTTTGATTAAAAATCTATATAAAATTAATTTTTAAAAATCAATAATGACCTTATAATTTAGAACAACGGGGAGAGTAACACCAATATTAATTATAAAAAAAAAAGAAAAAGTATAAGAGAAACACAAGAGCGATGAAAACTCTTGAATCAAAAGAGTGACCAGGTACATTGGATGGAATTGTCAACCAAAGATTAAAGAAATAAACAGATTGTGACTTGTATAACTGCATGTTTTTGTTATAAGGAGAAGGAGAAGGAGAAGGAAAAAAAAGAAAACAAAGAGAGGGACGGAAGAGGTGGAATATCCAATTCTAATTCTAATTCCAGAAGAGTGTAACGACTTTCTTGCGTATAGTTGGTAGCCCCTCTCGACTTGGGTGTAATTGATACGCTGCCTCAGTTTTTTGCAATAATGCCTTATTTAATTATCATATTTCATATACGACTTATCACTTCTACTTTATTCTCTCTCTCGCTTCATATATATATATATATATTATTCTATTCGTTTTAAATTATTTGATTGTTATTGATTTTTAAAAGTTAATTTGTAACATTTTTAAACTCAAAATTGAGATGATTCATAAAAAATTATGAAATAATAAATCTTGCAATGAATACTATTTTTTTAGATAGTTTATAATATTTATTATTGTATTGATTAAAATTAAAAGAATATAAGTTAATTTTGAGTTTAAAAATCTTTTAAGTTAATTATAAAAAATCAGCAATAATCAAATAATATGAAACGGAGAGAGAGGAGTATTATAACTGGGGGTTGAATTTCCAAAAATAAAATAAAAATAAGGATGATGCAACACTGTTTGTAGTCATGTGATATGAACAAATTAAAAAAAATGAAAACAGTAATCAACTTCTTCTTTCTTCGATGCTAGCGTTTTTATATAATTTTAAGAAGTTGAAAAATATTGTGTTTCACGGTTTCCTTAAAAATTGAACGGCTCTATATGTTCTCAAATTGAAGAAGTGTTGTTGTTTGCACTTTTTTTGCTCCCACTTCTTCTCAAACAAAAATTGTTACCAATTTCAATAAATTATTAACAAAAAAGAAATTAAAAATAAAATACTTATGAAACTGGTCCTTTAATTTTTGGAAATAATATATTTTGCGATTTTATATGTCATTTTTTTTTATAAATTACATGGATAACTATAGTTGGTAATATTTTAACGATTATTTGATATAGTGAGCCAACCTTAATTATAATCTCATTAAATCATATGTATTAATATACATCACAATCGTAATTCGACAATTTTTTTTAAATACATAACGAGCCTCCTAACTTTTACATGCTTTACAAAAAAAGACTCGAGATTTATTGTATCACCAATGGAACTCAGTTGCATCATAAAACTCAACTGCCACTAGGCCACCACCATTCACACAGAATATTTTTTCTTCTTTCAATATTGTAATCTTTGTCAAATAGACTAATATTTTCACAGCAAAGTGTAATATCCTAGCGCGAATGACATGATGCACTATTATACTATACACAATAAAAATTGTATATTTATTCGGAAATAAAACATTTTACTTTGACTAATTTATTTTCCTATTTAAAAGTAGCATTGTTTTTACTTATCCCTATTACTCCACTCATTCCAAAATAAAAAAATATAATTTGACTTTTGAGGTCAAATGTCGGCATATTAAAATTCAAATTGATATGAATTTATTTAATTTCAGTTGATACAATTATTATACTTGTATAGTATATAATAAAAATTATTAATTACAAAATTTATTTTATTTTAAATTTTTATGAGTCATACTGATTTTGAAGTTTAATATGCCGTTTGATCTCAAAAGTCAAATTATATCTCAAATTTTGAAACGATAGGAATATTTTTTTGGTTACTGTTACTTATCTATGTTCTAGAACAGTGTGAGAACTTAAGACTGTCGTTTTTTTTTTTTTACTAATTTAGACTGAAATTAAATATACTCACACACCCATTCTTATTAATGCCAAAGTTCGATCCCACGTCCTTTGCTTTGTAAAGGTTTGCTACCATCCGGCCAAAGGGTCGGTGGTGAGACTGTCTTCGGTTGGTATCTAGCCACACCCTTTTGTTAGCCTGCCTTTATCTTTTGACTTTAGAGTTGATAAGCTAGCTCAATTATTGCAATAATTGAGTATTCTATACACAACTTATCACATCTCTCTCTTTCTCTTTCTCTCATGTAACAAATAATTTTTATACAATAAAATTTACTATGATTTTAGGTTGGAGATGAGGAGAGAGAGTATTAGTTGACATATTCAAAGGCGAAATTGTAGGTGGAAAATATAAGGGATAAAGTGTTCAATCAATTCAACTAAAATGACAAGTATCAACCGAGAGTTTGAATACAGTTTTTTTTATAAAGTAATAGTTATTTGAGTTTTTTTTGACCCCTTTAAGTTTAATTTTTTCATAAATTTACCCTCTTAAATTTATTAATTTTTATTTTTGCCCTTATCCCTATGTCTATATATAAAAAAAAAATCAATCTAGCATAGGCACTGCCTATTGGCCGGCCCTATTCTGCTTCTCAGATCCACCCCTGATCCACGCATACCGGAACAAATAACATGCAACATATTTTATTTGTATTTGTAGGAAAATTATTGGAAACTTTCACTTGCATATGCTATCATGATACAGAGTTAATAATACTTCCTTACTATTTAGTATTTACTATTTACTAATATAGATGTATGCTTTCATTGCTTTGACTGGTATTGCTAAAGTTAGAAAAGAAAGAAGACTATATATATATATATATATATATATATATATATATTTGACTAATTGATCAATGTTCATACCTTAAACGCCATATGTAGGAGTTTAAAATTAGTGGGAGAAAAAGAGGGAAAAAAAATGCCTCATTTTCTTTTTGCTTATCTTTGATTGTAAAGGTTTAATGAATAAAAACATGAAGAGAAAAGTAGCGAAAATAATTTTTTTTTACTTTTGTCTCTTTATTTTTTTCAAAATTTAAAAAAGAGATTGATATTTTCGGGGCCTGAGATACCAATTTAACACCAATACATACATTAGATAAATATACTATGTGCATAATATGTTGCACAATTGCTATGCACTTCTTCCGACAAACCATTTTTTTCATTGGCCCACAATAAGCTAGGTGGGCAATTGCCACTATGATTCCGAAAGAATTTTTTTAGTAAAAAATAAAAAGTGAAAAATATAGAAATTTACCCAGGATGATTTTTGGAAAAAAACAATCATTAACATCAAATTTTGACAACCTTGTTCATAAATTAGGATTTAAAATGCTTAATGATAATTTTTTGCACACCTTTAAAATAAAAGTTCTGCTATGTATTGCAATAAATTTATGTCGAATTACAATTTTGAAGCTTACGAATACATGATATTATTAGAAATTATAGGAGGACTCTACTTATCTTTACCAAACAAATAGTCGACTTAAATATTATTTACATAACTGATAATTAGATAGTCGACTTAAATATTCGTAATATATATTACTCCCTCTGTCCCAAATTAATTGTTCAGTTTTGACTTTTTTAAGTTGAATTGACTATTTTTAGAATTAATAATTAAGTATATATAAATATATTTTTAAAATTATAAAAATTGGGGTTAGTAATAAATTATATAAACTTTCTTTTGGTTATAATCTCTTCACCTATATTTTAGCAAAAATAATAAAAAGATTAGTTTTAAAAATGGTTAATTTGACTTTAAAAAGTCAAAACTGAGCAATTAATTTGGGACGGATGGAGTATATTCTTTAAAAGAATTTCTAGCTTTGTTACTAATAATATCTTATATTGAAACTCCCTTAGGAGTTTATACAAGTGAATTTTTTCACACAAGAAAATACTTTCGTTGCCTCACAATCCGTGCTCAAGCCCATTATCCCATTGGACATGCTACACATTGGATAACCCGGAAAAGCCCAAACAATATAAACTCAATGCTGGGTTATTCTGACACTTCCTCCCGGGATTTTTTCAATTTATTTATACAATTTGGCCCAACTAAAACAATAATAGATGTAGCTAGGGGTGAGTATTTAATTATAATCAAATCAAATTGTTTATTTAGTTATAATCGAATACTGAATTTTATGCAATTTTATTATTCGAACAAGTATCCGAAATTATACTAACCGAAACCAAATTTTATACAATTTCACTATCCGAACAAGTATCCGAAATTATACTAACCGAAACCAAATTATACTATTCAGTTTATAACCGAAATATTAACTTATCTTTACCAAACAAAAAAATTCATTTCAAATTTCGCACTAGAGTTTTCAAATAATATTTAACCATAATTTACAATCATAATAATTCATAGACTAGTTTAATAATTATAAATTAACAATACATAAGTAACATACGACAAAGTTTAAAACTTTTTTTTAAAAAATATCTAATTCGGTTATTCAGGTATCTGAATAGCATAATTTTAAAAATCATAACCGAAACCGCACCCAAATAATTAAACGTTATAACCGAATTAAGCAAAATAACCAAATAACCGAAACAATTCGGTTAAAAAAATTCTGTTTGATTCGATAATTCAGTTTTATCCATTTTTTGCTTACCCCTAAATGTAGCACATAAAACGACATTGTCATGGGACTATCTAAAAGTCTGAAATGGAGAGATATTTTTCTTATTAATTATTTATTTCAAATATTAAATTCATTTAACATTTGTTCAAACATAAATTTTTTTTTTTGAAAAATGTTTTCAATTAAATAAAATTAAAAATTTACTACGAATATAAATCATGATTAACAATGTCCAATACATACTTTATCAATCAAATAAATATTAACAAAAAAGTAGAACTCTCATTTCTTCCTTAGATCTTTCTAGAACAGTTCTAGTAGGTGCACAAACACAGAAAGAAAATAGTATATAGGTCCTACCATTAAAGTTATTGATAAGATTTGTTTACTTTTTATATACTTTTTTAATTATTCAATATATGGGGTAATAGTTTTTGTACAAAATTTTTGTGTATAGTTTGTGTACATAGAATTATTTATTTTTTACTAATAGTATTTTGGTTATATTATTGTTTCATATGTATTATTAATACTCTTGAATTTATAAACAATTCTCTACATTTCCCAGAGGGAATTATTAAGAACCGTTGCAAACATGAATATTGATGGCCTAAAAAAGAAAAAGTTTATTTCTAAAGAGGAGGAGATATGCGTGTAGAACGGGTCCATAACCCTTTAATATTTGTCCAACAGGCTGAATCAACGATTATTTTCTACATTATATTAATAAAGAAAGTACTTTATGAATCGGACAAAAAAAAGGAAAAAAAGAAAAGAAGAAGGTACTTTAATTTTTAGGAAAAATGATAAATAAGAGAAAGTCTAATACACTTGAATATGCTATTTGTTTATTTTTTTTATTTATGATTGATAGAAACTCACAACCACCTTTCGGGTGTGCACCGGATAGCATGTCTAATATTTAATTTTTGATGACACATTCTATGATAGTAAGAATATGTCATAAACCAAGATTTTAATTAAATCCATACTAAGGACTTTGTTTATAGGCTTATTGGCTGAATTAGTATTTCTCTCTCACACACACATACATGTATATATATATATATGTGTGTGTATGTGTGTGTGTGTGTGAAGGAACAACTTAGGAAATAATGTGCACCGGTCAATTACTTAAATGTAAGGCTATAAATTGAACCAAACAGTTCGGGCTTGATTCGTATTCGTTCGATTCGAGCTCGATCAAAATATAAACGATTCAAATATGAGCAAATTTTAAAATTCGATAAATTATTAAAATCTCTTCAAATTGTAATTTTTTATTGATACTCGGATCATATTCGCTCAAAAAGTTCAAACTGTTCGGGTTCGATTCGAGATCGTATTCAACTCGATAGCTAAATGAATCTCAAACAAATCTTATTTCATAGTCGATAAATTTTATAAATCAAATCTGAATAACTCAATACTTGGCTCGGCTCAAATCACTTACACCCCTACTTAAATGGACACAAAGAATGTGTTGACCATGACATTGGTAAGGAAACAAGATAATAACTCTTCTTTCTTCTATGATATTTTCATATTATTAATTTCCAAGGAAACAAGATAATAACTCTTCTTTCTTCTACGATATTTTCATATTATTAATTTTCAAGGACAAAAACAAGTAGGGAAAATTAATGCAATTAAGACACTACTCCAATCTGTTTAGAGATCGTGATTTTACTATTTCAACAAGAAGTGATATATAACAACTTCACCAAAGAAATTAAATTTATTTAAACTTACTAACAACAATTTATGCAGTAGCTAATTAAATAGCATTCCCTGTCAACACAACATACCTTATATAATGAATTTCTAGGTATATATCACTTCTTTAATATGAATTTGGTTTCTCTAGATTTTTAGGTTATTCTAAATCTTGGAGTTCAAAAGATCTAAGACTGTCCATTCAAAATTAAAAGTTGAGATTAAATAATTCATGGAGTTAGTCAAAAACTTATTGAAACTACGTAGTTTTAGATAATAAAATTTAACGTTTAAACAAAAAATGTTAGTTATTCACAAATCTCGCTTCTATCGCTTTCTGCGATCCGACTCTTCTACATGCTTTTTATGCTATAGATTTTCTTTCTTTTACCTGCTCTGTAAGTTGCAAATTTTTAGAAAAAGAGATATGATCTTATTGGTGACGGTCTCAATCAAAACATTTACAGTGAATTTAGAACACGACAGTTTAAATGTTATTCCTTTGACATTTTCATTTTTTGCTGGATGTATATCCTGTTGCAATAGGGAAATAAATTCTCTCTTCTACTTGCTCCTTAAGCTATTTATAATCTTCAAAATTCTCTTTTTATCATTTTTCTCCCAAATTACATCTCCTATATATCAAGGATTTGACAGTTTGAGAATGATACAAGGAAACTGTTTGAGGAAATGATTAAGAGACACTATGACTCATGTTAATGGGTTTGTTGGGAATTGAAGGGGTTGAATTTGTTGTTTGATATTAATATTGGGTTCTCTGGATTAACTATATTATCTTTACTAATGTGTTTGGTTCTTTTTATTTTGGGGTTTGAAATTTATAGTGTCAACTATTTCTATTGCTTGTTTAAGTATAAATGTTCTTTTCAGTGATGTAAATCTTTGGGAGAATGTTAGTATTAACAACCAACACACCAAATGGAGAACCAACAAGTGCTAATTGCATTCAAGCTTTAACATTCTATAAAAATACAATTATCTCAATGTTTACATGTAGATGACCAAAGCAAAGAATGGACTGAAATGGACTTAATTAAATACAAGTCATGTGACGCCCCTAAAATAGGTCCATACAACCCATTTTGAGTCGCCAATAACATTCCACAAAATACAAATACAAATATGAATTTTTCCATTTACAACTAATAAGTGTTGTGCAAAATACGACAACACAATACAAATACATCTTAAATTCTCAATACACTTATTGTCACACTAATAGTAAGGTATTAAGACACTTCTAATATCTCGGACCATCACTCCATTCCCCGGCTAGTCCCCGCTACACTCTCTTTTCCTGAGGAGAACAATGGAACAAAAAGAAAAAGGGTGAGCACAAATAGCCAGTAAGAAATATCATGACTAAGATAATGAAGAATAAAAAAATTATCTTTAGTCTTCAACAGAATTAAATCAGAGATTTAAAGATATTTTAATTGTTTAACAACAACAATTGCAGCGGAACAAACAATTCATTAGAAGAGTCAAGTAGATTATAATATCTACCGTCTTCTATAAATTAAAGGATCGCCACCAATATTTTATCCCTGTAACACCAATCAACAATTCCTGTTTACGAACATCCAAATCAACAGTTTATATTCAACAGCCTCTCTTTGCACTACGTGCCAAAGATATTTATTTGTAACATCACCGGTCATGATCATGCCAAACGCCAGTTCATCTTTGCACTACGGGCCAAATATAACTTTCACCATACGCCTTTGTTTGTAACACCAAAAGTCATGATTATACCAATACACAGTTTGGTCAAAATCATGTCACGCCAGTTCATCTTTGCACTATGGGCCAAAGAGAACTATCACCACAATTTAAGTATGAGGACGAGGATGATGACAATGATACAGTGAGATTAAGGATAAGAAAAACTTTATAATTTAATCAATATCAAAGATTGACCAAATTGCCAACACGATGACCAAATTATGGAGTCAAATTCAAGAATGATATTCAAGAAATTATTTCATGCTTCAACTATAACGTATAAAATGAAATAGAAAGATTCAAGTGAAAAGATATTAGATGAAGCACAAACTATTAAGGATATTCTACTAATTTTCAGGGATTTTTTTTCCATTTAAAAATAAGGTTTTGGAAACAAACAAAGATTTCTTATCATAAATGGAGAAATGTGAAAGAAAAAGATATCCCTTAAAGAGTACAAAAGAAATGATACGTTATACGAGTATAACAGAATATATGAAACTGCAAATGGATTTTCACCCGTCATGCGATAATCCGCGTAGACATATTATTTTCACAACAGATTAATAAGTAATGAATACAAAGGGTTATTCACCAGGCATGCGTCAATCCGCACGGACAGGTTATACCCACAAATTAATAAGGAATGGATACAAAGGGTTATTCACCAGGTACGACACTCGTACATACAGGTTATTCCCACAGAGTAATAAGGAATGAATACAGAAGGGTATTTACCAGGTACGACACTCGTACATACAGGTTATTCCCACAGAATAATAAGGAATGAATAACAACTTTTATAAGTATAATATCACTTACGAACATGAAAGCAAATGATATTATATATGAGTATGAAAGAAATGATATTCCCTACCTTAGTTAACAAGTGACTGGATGTTACTTTCTATGAAGTTTACTAACTTCGGATAATACTAGTATTCTCACAAATACTCACAATAGCCTAGCACACTAAGAGAACTCAAGAAATTTAGAGAGAGAGAGGAAGTATAAGCAATGAAGGTGTGAAAATTTCTTAAGCAAACCCTTCCTATTTATAGGAAAATCAAGGTGAGGGCATTATAGTCTTTTTCCTAAATTTTCTTGGTTTATTACTCTTATACCCTTGTCATATTCTTTTAATATACTTTATGCCATAATATATTCTTAGAATATGCTTTCACTTAGGTTTTTAACCTTAAGGTAAAATAAAAACTGAATTAACTATTTACTGATGGTAATTACTATTGAATGACATGTGGGTCCCACGAAAAAAAATAAAATCTGAAGAAATTATTCTACAAAAATAATTTGTGGGTCCCACCGGTTAAATAGTTGTGGGTCCCACGAAATAAAGTGTGGGTCCCCCAGAAAAATAAGTTAACTTACAAAAAACGCTTCACGTATTTTTAATCAACACCATTTTAGACTTATAATATTGACAACAAGATCATTCCCAGAAAAAAGGGGGCCTTTCGTATAAACGGCGCGCAATTAAATAACCTTTTTCCTTGACAGAATTTCTAGACATTGTCAATAGTGTTAAATATCATATCAAATAATATGAGTTACATTGTTATGATAAAATAATGAAAAAGTATTATGCAGATTCTACTGTAACAATTATTGAATCAAAATACTGTGCAATTGCTACTTTATCAATTATTGAATCAATAATTTAAAATACTGTGCAATACCGTGTGCTTGTGAAATACCGCGTACTACTGTGGACTAACGCGTTTTACTGTTCTTTTTATTACCGGGTATTTCAACAGTTGCAGGTGATAATACTGTTGACAAATACTGTCGTTTTCAGTATCCGACAATGGGGCCCACTATCGTTGACAATATTGCCATTTCGGCGCCGTCGTACGATACCGAATATAATATTCTCCGACAAAAAGAATATTCCCCGACAAAAAGAATATTCCCCGACATGTACTGTTTATCAGATAATTTGCATATAACACCCTTAACTATCATTTATAACAATTGAGCACTTTACTATTTAGAAGAATAATCATAAAGAAAATAATAAACTTTTATTTCATAAAGTCGGGATCTTACAAGTCATATTCAACTAACAAGTTTAATCATGTTAATGGAGTTGAATTTTAGAAAATAATATTATTAGAGAGTGAAAATTAGTTACTGAAAATTGTAACAGTTGTGTATTACTTTTGTGCCAGAGCTTATTTTCATGCCTCTCTCTAAACCAAGGTTCTCAGACTCGGACCGTTCATCGAACTGAAAAAGGTACCGGGTGGGTGAGTAATTGGTCCTACTAGTGGTCAGACCGTTATTGACCCAGTGACGTCATTAATATATAAAAATATAAATTATTAGTAATTAATAAAAAATTTTAAAACCTCATTTTTTATGAATTAAAACATAATAAAGATGAGTTACAATATAAATGAAAGTGGTTAATTTTAATATTAATTTTTTTTTGATAAAAATAAAATAAAAAATAAATTAAAATACGAGTCAATCGGGTCAATTACCCGGGTTTACCGATTGGACCACCGGTTGGAACGGTGGTTAACGGGCCAACCCTAATTTTGATCAAAACCGGGTCATTGGTCCAAACCGGACCGAAAGGCGGACCGGTTCCGATTTTTACCGGTCCGACCACCGGTCCGGTCCGGATTTTAAAACCGTGCTCTAAACTTAATGAATGATTCGTAAAATCAAGTGCACCATCCTTGATTGTTAATAGTTAGTTATTTCAAAATATGCTATTGCTTTACTTGGTGTTCTGGTCTGTGTAAACTTGATTGTTGTTAGAAAATATCTATCAAGATGCAGAATGCGGAGAGATAAAATATGAAGCTTTACATACCCATGAAGTACTCTGTCACAAACGTGTTGTACTTCTAAGGATCATGCGTCTGTCCAGGTTAACATCCATGCATACAAATTAACACATCTCACGCTCTATGTGAAATTACATTTCAAGAAGAACCATAATGATAAAGCAATAGTTGTATGTAATTATTCAAGACTAGAAATAAATTATACAAATAGTTGAGTTTAAAAGTCGTTGGTCAACCGATATTATAAAAGAAGCTGGTCTTAACTCTTGCTCATACATGTACGTTCATTCCTACATAGTCTCTATCTTTTTTTTTTATTTTTTTTCCCTTTTGGATAAGTTCCTATGCAGCCTTTCTCCTTTTCATTAATTATCCATATAAGAATATAGTTGCCATATAGCAAAGAGACTAACTTGAGTGAAATCAACTACATATGGAAGTTACTAAAAAAGCACAAATAAATCAATTACTTATCAGAAAAGAAAAAGAACACAAAAAAAATTGGAAACATGTTTTTAAATAAATTATAAAAATTCATACTACAGAGGACATGCATTACCAGTTTCAGAAAGCTGAAGTTTCGCCGGATCAACTAAAACATCAAATTATGTCTAGGTGTATATATTGTTAATAGCAATTAGAGCTTCAAATAAGCATATTTTATTTATTTCAAATATTTAAACTAATTAACAGTAACTCATTAGTTCTTTCTCAAGTAAAAATACAAGGCTGATGAGGTCTTAGCTAGGGGTGTAAACGAGTCGAATCTCATCGAACACCCTAATACTCAGATTCGACTCGACTTAAAAAAATTGAGCTCGATTTCTACTCGGATTCGATAAGGGATTTCTAATTTTTCACTAGATTCGACTCGAATCATTACTCGGACCTACTCGGCTCGTAAATACCCGACTCGTTTACAAAGCGAGTTACTTATGAGTCTTCAATCGAGTTTCGAATATGAACTATTTTACTTAAAACTAAATCCCTCCATACTAAATTGATTGTCGACGCCGGGTTTTCGCTTCAAGATGCGATTGTTTGTCCTTTTCCGATTTTAGCCTTTTCATTAGGTGATTTTTGGAAAAGGTCGGCATTAAGGTCGACGGGGTTTTGAAAGATCGTTTTTTATGATGAGCCAATTAACTAGAGTCGCCAGTTGGTATATTTGAAATGGATGTACCAATTCATCCGAGTTTCGTTTTCGTAAATCGCTGGCTCATGTGTGACTCCGAATTAATTGGTCTGCGAACCGAGATTCATAGAGTTCGGGGGCTTGCTTAAGCGAGGGGAAGGTGTTAGGCACCCCCCGACTTCCGTGAAACACGGTTACCGCAATCTTGATACTTTTCCTATCCTTTAATTCTCGAATGTGTGTGTGTATGTGCGCGTGTGTGCGTGTGTGCGTGTGTGTGTGCCTATGTGAATGTTGTGGTGAGTTTGTATGAAAGAATCATTTGGATTTTTAGGGAAAGTCGTGCTTTGATTTGAGAATGCTTCGGAATGTCCTTCGATTTATACGAGAAAGCTTGATTCTTTATAAGAAGGGTTTGATTTTAATTGTCCAAAAACTATGAGATTTTTCGTTAGGTGTCGTTTTGGCAAAACAAAGAGTTTTAAACTTTCGTCAAAATAGGAATCGAGATCTATACGTTGCTTTCGTAACTCAAACGATGGGCAACTTCTAGAACCTCTTTAACCCTATGCACACCGGTTTAATAAAACGTCACTTATTTTATGAAACCATTTCTTGTGATGTTTGAAAACGATTTTTCTTTAGCTTTCTCGTTTGAAATAAAAATCGACATTCATTAGCACTTCCCATTTATTAACCTCGTGATGCTAATAGCCTAGTTTGATTGATTTTATGAAAATCTTATCATTTAACTTTGAAATCAATTTCGTCTCATAAATCAAATCGAGCATAAACACGCGTCGGGGCTATTCATGGGCATGTAAGCCATCAAAATAACCCCAAACGCCTACAATCACAAGTTTCACTATTTCGGGGCCTTAAACACGATTCTCGCCTTGGCGTCATTTTAAGGCCCGACGATTACATATTTACAATGAAAGATACATCGAATTTATTACATATATCAAATAGATGTCCATCATCGGATTTGGACCACGGGGTCGCGCTCCTAGGCTCACATCCGAAATCGCTACACACCCACAAGATCCTAAAAATAACAATCTAAACAATCTATGCACAATACATCATTACAACGAGTTAAAAATTCACCAAATGGATATCATCGGGCCATTAGGAGGAATTTCGTTCCATTTTGGGAACCCTCACTAATAGCCCTCAATCCATGGATTCACAACAATATACAAGAACAACTACATTTAATATAATTTGGATGACAAAAAGCTTAACAAAAAAATGGTAAAACAAGATGCTAAAACAAAGGATTTTTACCTTGCAAATAATCCCCACAATATGTATGAATTTGTGTATTGAATAGAGTAGAAAATATGAGATGTAATCTCACAAAATGGGTACAATTGCTCACTATTTCTCACTCTTTTCTCTCTTGATTTCTCTTATTTGCTTGCTGTTTTCTCCTTCTTTTTCTTTCTTTTTCCGCCGCTGCTGCTGCTGAACCTCCTAGATGAAATGAAGAAACTGAGCTGAAATAAGCTGGTTTAGGGCAGCCGCAGATTGATCTGCGGCCTGGCCGCAGATTGATCTGCGGCTGGCTGGCCCACCCCCCATCGCACTCAGCTGGTTTCCTGGTTTCGAGTCCCGTGCGCACCACCATTATTTTAATCGTTTGGCCGCAGATCAATCCGCGGCTGGGTGGGTTGATTTTCTCGAATTTAGTGCTATACCTCGATTCTCGTGTCGTGACGTCGGTTTTCGCCGACAGGCTTGTATTTTGTAGTCCGGGAATCACTGGGAGACGTGCCACATCATTCGGGCATGCTCATTTCGGACGACCCTGCTGTCACGTCGGTTTTGATTTGCAAATCGTTGTGGTGGCGTCGAGTGTTCGCATTTGTGCCCATTCCTTCGCTCCCGTAAGCCGGTTCAATTGACGATTTTGCCCTCCTGTCACGGTTAGTGTACGAAGCGCAAAATTTGGGTGTCTACAGCTGCCCCTCTTTATCATGTTTATGAAATGTTAAATGAAATGAACATGATAAAGAAGTAGACACATGATGCATGAATGACAGTGCATAAGAATGACAGTGCATACATGATGTAACACATACAACTTATGATGCAACGCAAGATGTAAGGCATGCAACACATTCGTAAAGGTGGCAATGCATCAATCCCTAACCTGTCGCTCGTCTTGTAATCGTCGGGTCTCGTATCCGGTCGATTGTCCTGTGAATGCCGGGTCTCATATCCGGTCACCCCTCTCGTAATCACCTTATTCCATCCCATTGTCATCAAAGGAAGTTATTCTCCTGACTAGCTTTGAAGGGCATCCTTGGAGTTCGTCCTCGCACATCGTTCTTGGCAGCCATAACTTTTGACTCTGATAGGCTAGGACCTTGACACCTAACCTGCATGGATCACGTACATAATTATCATTTATTCAATACATGTGACACAACATTTAAAATGAAAAATGACCCCTGTACAGTCTTTTGATACGATTCTACAGGTGTCACCGTTTGTCGGAGCCGGTTTTCTTCGCCGGACATCCATCTCGTAATCGCCGGTTATCGTCGCCGGTCGATTGTCTCGTCGGGGCCGGGTATCGTCGCCGGTCACCCATCTCGTAACCCCCGGTTATCGTCGCCGGTTGGTTATCTTGTCGGAGCCGGTTTTCGTTGCCGGACATCCATCTCGTAATCGCCGGTTATCGTCGCCGGTCGATTGTCTCGTCGGGGCCGGGTATCGTCGCCGGTCACCCATCTCGTAACCCCCGGTTATCGTCGCCGGTTGGTTATCTTGTCGGAGCCGGTTTTCGTCGCCGGACATCCATCTCGTAATCGCTGGTTATCGTTGCCGGTCGATTGTCTCGTCGGGGCCGGGTATCATCGCCGGTCACCCATCTCGTAACCCCCGGTTATCGTCGCCGGTTGGTTATCTTGTCGGAGCCGGTTTTCGTCGCCGGACATCCATCTCGTAATCGCCGGTTATCGTCGCCGGTCGATTGTCTCGTCGGGACCGGGTATCGTCGCCGGTCACCCATCTCGTAACCCCCGGTTATCGTCGCCGGTTGGTTATCTTGTCGGAGCCGGTTTTCGTCGCCGGACATCCATCTCGTAATCACCGGTTATCATTGCCGGTCGATTGTCTCGTTGGGGCCGGGTATCGTCGCCGGTCACCCATCTCGTAACCCCCGGTTATTGTCGCCGGTTGATTATCTTGTCGGAGCCGGTTTTCGTCGCCGGACATCCATCTTGTAATCGCTGGTTATCGTCGCCGGTCGATTGTCTCGTCGGGGCCGGGTATCGTCGCCGGTCACCCATCTCGTAACCCCCGGTTATCGTCGCCGGTAGGTTATCTTGTCAGAGCCGGTTTTCGTCGCCGGACATCCATCTCGTAATCACCGGTTATCATTGCCGGTCGATTGTCTCGTTGGGACCGGGTATCGTTGCCGGTCACCCATCTCGTAACCCCCGGTTATCGTCGCCGGTTGGTTATCTTGTCGGAGCCGGTTTTCGTCGCCGGACATCCATCTCGTAATCGCCGGTCGTTTGTCTCGTCGGGGCCGGGTATCGTCGCCGGTCACCCATCTCGTAACCCCTGGTTATCGTCGCTGGTTGGTTATCTTGGATCTCAGCCCTTCCCAGGGTTTGTTGTTTTTTATCTTTTTTCTTTTTGTGGATATCAGCCCTTCCCAAGGTTGCTCGCCATCTTGTTGTGGTTCACGTGGATCTCAGCCCTTCCCAGGGTTTGTTGTTTTTTGTCTTTTTTCTTTTTGTGGATATCAGCCCTTCCTAGGGGTGCTCACCATCTTGTTGTGGTTCGCGTGGATCTCAGCCCTTCCCAGGGTTTGTTGTTTGATTGGATACCAGCCCTTCCCAGGGATGCTCACCATCTTGTTGTGGTTCACGTGGATCTCAGCCCTTCTCAGGGTTTGTTGTTTTTTGTCTTTTTTCTTTTTGTGGATATCAGCCCTTCCCAGGGGTGCTCACCATCTTGTTGTGGTTCGCGTGGATCTCAGCCCTTCCCAGGGTTTGTTGTTTTTTGATTTGATTTTGAGGGATTTCTTGAAGTGGGATGCGTGATCGGCTTCTGTCCCGGATCTCCCACCAACATCGTCTACGTACTATGCCGCAAAGCCATCACGGTCTGATCATTTGTGAGGTTGAAGGCGACGTGCTTGTACTTTCCTGAAGATTTTCACTTTGATCGTACCTGCATGCATGAAAAAGATGTTATGCATGATCTGGCAGATATGTTATGGACAGATGCATGTGCACAACATATGTTTTAGATAGAAATGACCCCTGTTCAGTCAAATGATACGATTCAACAGTCGTCCTTGTTTGCCAACATTTGACTGGATCACGCCTCGTCGTGAAGTGTAGTTTCTAGACTTCAACATTGGTTCGGTAATCTGCCTGTTCTTGGTCGTCTTCATTTCATCGAGTTGAGGCAGTCTGTTTCGCTCTCTGTGATGACCGACAACTATGTTGGGCTCTTTGGCCTTTTGATCATTTCTGACGGCCGTTATGTTGTAGTCCCGCATTATATCATCCTTGTATACGCTCATGCATGTGGATCATTTGGATGTCGAGGCAGTGATAGTCAGGATTGGGGAGAGGCTCAATGATGAGAAGTTCTGTGCAGCCTCAGCTTCCTTCCATTTCACGATTCTTAACTGCCCCTGCCTTGGTACGTGTCGCTACCAAGAATTTCCGTCGAGAACTCGCGATGTTGATCGTGCTGAGTTATCCACAGCTCTGCAAGATCCTGCATATCAGATGACTAACAAATGCCAAACTTAAAGGCTCGGGCCGCTAGTGTTAGTTCAACACAAAGATATTATAATCTCGACAAAAATGCAGTTAAAGCACATGAAATTGAATATCTATTGATCGTACAATCTAGCAAGTTGTGAACCGTGAATGTACTAGATTGGAAGTTTTTTTTTTTTTTTCAATCCCTCGTGAGTTGATGATTTTCTATTTGACGAATTATGAAATCGTAAGAACACCTTCAAGCATTCATGGTCACTGTACGTGAGTGAGGTCGAATTCAAAAGAACTACCTTCCCTCGTCAAAGGCACTCTGTCTCCATTCTCGACAACGTCCTTAGCAGGATTGACGTCATATGACAAATGCACTGTGCGACGCAGCATTCAGTAGGGGTTTCTCTTTCAGGACTTCTTGTTTAAGGCCGGGAGTTTTTTTTTTTTCGTATTATCTTTTCTCTTTATTAGCCCACTTTACTCGTCTCGTTTTCTTAGGCTATTCAAAGTTACCCATTTAACGAGTTTTGGACCAATGGCTCCCAAACCAGACGGTTTTGGGGCATTAGGTGTACAGACACCCCTTCGGGTTTATTTACTCGAGTAACAAAGGCCACGGTTCGAGACAAGCTGGTGGTCTGTATCATTCATTCTTTGCTTGACCTTGCGCAAGATTCGTTTTCTTAGGCTTGAGTTACCCATGTAGCGAGTGTTAGGCCGGTGACTCCCAAACCAGATGACTTTAGGGCACCAGATGCAGAGACACCCCTTAGGCTTAATTACTCGAGTAGCCCATGCCACGATTCGAATCTGCTCGGGCCTCCTCTACTGTAATGCTCGTTTTCTTAGGCTCTGAGTTACCCATGTAACGAGTGTTGGGCCAGCGACTCCCAAACCAGACGGCTTTAGGGCACCAGGTGTATAGACACCCCTCGGGCTTAATTACTCGAATAACCCAGGCCACGATTCGAGACATCAGCTTGATGATCATTTATCGTCTGACTTCTTGATTTTAGCTTGATAATTATTGACTGTCTGACCACGTGTTAATTGCCATCAACGTCGTCATAGTTTTATACCCCACAACTGAAAGTTTGTGCAAATGCAAAGTGAAGGTTGTCACATGAGGTCGATTCTGTCGCAAACGTTGCTTTGAATTAAGGCTTTGTACCTGATCAAAAGGTTAAATAGCCTTCTTCGTCTAATGATACTCACGATCGTGCTCCACGGTTGCTTGTCAGAATTAATCCGATTCCCATCAAGCCAAATAAAATCCCCTTCACGCGGGTCATCGTATCCCGGGAAAACTATGCTTGACAAATGCCAGATGATCGTACCGTTAGAGATTGAATTGACATGAGGTAGCATTTGATGATGGTGTATGTTGATGGGATTGTTGCATGGGTGCCAATTTGCACGTCATCATTTCCTGGGTAGTTGACAAGTGCCCCAGTGTTTAGTTGCTTTTCTTGTGATCTTCCTCGTACTGGTCGCATCGGTATCTCACTGGGCTTGACAAAAGATCCGGTCCTTTGACTTGTCGGAAGGTTTGGGGGATTTTTGAAAATATATATATTTTTTTATTTATTATTATTATTTTTTTTTGTGACGGCTCCTTTTAATATAGAGCGAAATTCCCCATAGCTTCGTCTTGGCAGGGCGCGATCCTTTTGAGGACTAAATCGTTTATTTTGAATTTTCGGGATCGCACCCTCTTGTCGCATGCCCGGGAGATGCGTAAGGGGCTACCCCTCCAAAGGTGCGAACTGAGGTTCGATAGGCATACAGGGTGAGCGACAATAAATCCGGCCATCCCCGATGATTGGCGGGCATTCTTCCCATGATCGTCTTTGTGTTTTATTTGCAGCCCCCACTGCCCCACTCATTTTGGGCCGGTAAATGACTGAATCAAAATGTTTGATCTTGAATTTGTCATATATCTCCTCCTTGAGGGCATCGTTCAGATTTTGCGGCCCCTCACTCCTCCTCCAGGCTGTGGTACTGGGATTCTGTCGGAAAGCCATTCAGGGTAAATAGACACCGTGATGATTCCTGCTTTAAACCGCTTGACAATCTCGTCCTTTATTTTCATCCTCCATTCAGGCTTCAACGTTCTCAACTTTTGCTTATGGGTCGGAACCCCCTTTGATGGGCGGTCGATGTCCTATAACGTCTGTGGACAATCCACTCACGTCGCCACGGGACCAAGCGAACATATCTCCATACAGGCTCAACAACTCGGCTATTTTTTCCTTCTTTTTTTTTTCTTTTTTTTTTCTTTTTTTTTCTTATTATTTTTTTTTGATGGTCGAATTTGTCCCTACTCCGGGTTCTTTGTGATCGTCAAAGGTTCTGATGTTTGATGGCGATGGTCTGGCCTAAGTCGGGTTTGAGTTTGTCTTCGACCCATCCTTTGATCTCGTCATGCGTATTGTCGATATCTGTCTCGTCCTGCTCACTCCCCATCAGATCGAAATCTAACTCTATAGCAAAATCGTGATCCTCCTTCAAATTTGGCCTATCGCTTGTCAGGCTAGAATGCCTCAAATCGGGGTACCTGACATAAAACAAAATGCTTGTCATATATATAAAACATTTCAGCACATGATCTTCCTTTTGGATAACATGACAAAATGACATGAGCGTGCAGGGATTTGAAATAAAACTCAAAATTTTAAAACCCATTGATCCTCTACTGGCCGGGATTCACTGCCACACTCCTGGATTTACCCCCTTACTGGATATCACCTGCTGCATGGTTCAACTGGCCACGGTGAGGTCAAGCATTGGAGCTCATTAGGAGGTGCATGAACCGCATTGGCATGGATTTGGCATTGATGACATTTCTTGACATGAGTATGGCAGTCAGTTTTCGTGGTTAGCCAGTAGTGCACCGTTCATATGATTTTCTTTGCCAAAATGTTCTGCTCATATGGCTCCGCACACATTGCCATGTACTTCGTTCATTAATCTATGGGCTTCTTCGGCTTTCCCGATATCTCAGCAGTCCCGTAGCTTAGGAAGAATTTCACTGCCCATCTTTGGATTCTCTTTCCTCGGTCAGATCTGCATTTTCGGGAGAGGAGCTGTCTCGAAGGAACTCTTTCATGCTTTGATACAAAGCCCATTCAGGGGGGGGCGTCACTATGGGAGATCTCTCCGATCTGATCCTCATAGGCCATAATCCCCAGGGCTAATCTTAGTCCTAGGATGCATCTCTCGTATTCGTCGTATTGTTGGAGTGGCAGAAACTGTAATTTCATGGCTACCGGCCTCTGCCATTTGGATGGATGGAGTATGGACTTTACGACCTCTCAGTTGGGTCCTAGGGGCACTCTCACAAAACAAACAAGGGCCGTAGTTTAGTACTGTGCCAGCTATAAGTTGGCAGATGCATGTCAACACTGATGCCTGATTATTATTCATTTTTTTTTCATTCCCCTTTTTTTGTGGTCGAATATGCCCCTACTCCGGATTCTTTGTGATCGTTATGCCACGCTTTCACGGTTCTCTTAATCTTATCCTGCAAAACAAGGTCAGTGTTTGATGACAGGATAGTATTTAGAAGTTTTTAGAAAACCTTAGTACGTGGCACGGATTGTCTTCCTGCAAAACCATGTCAGTATCCTCTTTATATGTGCAGGTGATGTAATCACATGATACAGGACATATTTATTACGATGATGCCGGTATGACAGTTATATGCCATTTACATGACATTTATTTATTCGACTGAATGATAAAAGGGCATGAAGAAGCTTCCCTTTCGTTAGGTTTATCAGAGGTTGACCTACCCTAGGGTTACTCTCGCGGGCTTTTCGGCATGAAGGTCCCAAATCTTCGCAATCTACTCATCTGAATCCTTTCGATTGGAGCGGATTTGGGTGGTGCGTTTCCTGAGCCATCTCCGGGGAGCAGCCCCTTCGAGTCCAGTAATAAGCAACCGACAGGTTCGCCTCAGGAGGAGGTACACTCTCAACATACATTCACATTCATCGTCCTCACCGTATGCAAATGATTACTTTAAAGTAAAGCAATTTTAACCATTCATTCATTGGTAAAACACACATTCACACAACAAAAGATCAAAATATCGCACACACACACATTCATGAATTTTTAAAGGATACGCCGGGTTTTCGCTTCAAGATGCGATTGTTTGTCCTTTTCCGATTTTAGCCTTTTCATTAGGTGATTTTTGGAAAAGGTCGGCATTAAGGTCGACGGGGTTTTGAAAGATCGTTTTTTATGATGAGCCAATTAACCAGAGTCGCCAGTTGGTATATTTGAAATGGATGTACCAACTCATCCGAGTTTCGTTTTCGTAAATCGCTGGCTCATGTGTGACTCCGAATTAATTGGTCTGCGAACCGAGATTCATAGAGTTCGGGGGCTTGCTTAAGCGAGGGGAAGGTGTTAGGCACCCCCCGACTTCCGTGAAACACGGTTACCGCAATCTTGATGCTTTTCCTATCCTTTAATTCTCGAATGTGTGTGTGTATGTGCGCGTGTGTGCGTGTATGTGTGCCTATGTGAATGTTGTGGTGAGTTTGTATGAAAGAATCATTTGGATTTTTAGGGAAAGTCGTGCTTTGATTTGAGAATGCTTCGGAATGTCCTTCGATTTATACGAGAAAGCTTGATTCTTTATAAGAAGGGTTTGATTTTAATTGTCCAAAAACTATGAGATTTTTTGTTAGGTGTCGTTTTGGCAAAACAAAGAGTTTTAAACCTTCGTCAAAATAGGAATCGAGATCTATACGTTGCTTTCGTAACTCAAACGATGGGCAACTTCTAGAACCTCTTTAACCCTATGCACACCGGTTTAATAAAACGTCACTTATTTTATGAAACCATTTCTTGTGATGTTTGAAAACGATTTTCTTTAGCTTTCTCGTTTGAAATAAAAATCGACATTCATTAGCACTTCCCATTTATTAACCTCGTGATGCTAATAGCCTAGTTTGATTGATTTTATGAAAATCTTATCATTTAACTTTGAAATCAATTTCGTCTCATAAATCAAATCGAGCATAAACACGCGTCGGGGCTATTCATGGGCATGTAAGCCATCAAAATAACCCCAAACGCCTACAATCACAAGTTTCACTATTTCGGGGCCTTAAACACGATTCTCGCCTTGGCGTCATTTTAAGGCCCGACGATTACATATTTACAATGAAAGATACATCGAATTTATTACATATATCAATAGATGTCCATCATCGGATTTGGACCACGGGGTCGCGCTCCTAGGCTCACATCCGAAATCGCTACACACCCACAAGATCCTAAAAATAACAATCTAAACAATCTATGCACAATACATCATTACAACGAGTTAAAAATTCACCAAATGGATATCATCGGGCCATTAGGAGGAATTTCGTTCCATTTGGGAACCCTCACTAATAGCCCTCAATCCATGGATTCACAACAATATACAAGAACAACTACATTTAATATAATTTGGATGACAAAAAGCTTAACAAAAAATGGTAAAACAAGATGCTAAAACAAAGGATTTTTACCTTGCAAATAATCCCCACAATATGTATGAATTTGTGTATTGAATAGAGTAGAAAATATGAGATGTAATCTCACAAAATGGGTACAATTGCTCACTATTTCTCACTCTTTTCTCTCTTGATTTCTCTTATTTGCTTGCTGTTTTCTCCTTCTTTTTCTTTCTTTTTCCGCCGCTGCTGCTGCTGAACCTCCTGGATGAAATGAAGAAACTGAGCTGAAATAAGCTGGTTTAGGGCAGCCGCAGATTGATCTGCGGCCTGGCCGCAGATTGATCTGCGGCTGGCTGGCCCACCCCCCATCGCACTCAGCTGGTTTCCTGGTTTCGAGTCCCGTGCGCACCACCATTATTTTAATCGTTTGGCCGCAGATCAATCCGCGGCTGGGTGGGTTGATTTTCTCGAATTTAGTGCTATACCTCGATTCTCGTGTCGTGACGTCGGTTTTCGCCGACAGGCTTGTATTTTGTAGTCCGGGAATCACTGGGAGACGTGCCACATCATTCGGGCATGCTCATTTCGGACGACCCTGCTGTCACGTCGGTTTTGATTTGCAAATCGTTGTGGTGGCGTCGAGTGTTCGCACTTGTGCCCATTCCTTCGCTCCCGTAAGCCGGTTCAATTGACGATTTTGCCCTCCTGTCACGGTTAGTGTACGAAGCGCAAAATTTGGGTGTCTACATTGATTACTTAACTAATATTAATATATAAAAGTTTTTCACTTTTATTTATGTAAAGAAATTACAAAGAATGTAATACAAATTGACAATCAATTCATTGATTTATTCAAGTACAACCTTACATAATTTCATACTACACTTTATAAATTATAAAGATTGATACAAATATCACACATTTAACTTGCTAGTATGGATCATACTAGTATTTGAATATGATCCATCGAGTATGTATCGAGTATGGTTCGAGAAAAAATGAAATACTTGAACCCTAATCTGAGCGAACACTAGTATACTCGAATTCGAATCGTGTATCATTAAACAGAAAACGAGTATGGATCAGATTCGACTCAGATCAACTTCGAATTCAAACTTTGGATAATATTTTTGAGTCAATCTCGAGTCAAGTACCGAGCTACTTGGCTCGGCTTACACCCCTAGTCTTAGCCTAGTGGTTAAGACGGGTAAAATATACATGTGGCCCCTGAACTTTAGGTGTTTTTGGGTGTTGAGCCCCTTTCTTTTGATCAACTCAAATCGAGCTCCAATCTGTTCGAAAATTTAGATATTGAGCCCCTATGTGCCACATAGGCGTTGACCTGCTGACGTGGACTTTTGAGGCGGATGTGCCACGTGGCATCACTATTCGAAAATTTAGATATTGAGCCCTCATGTGCCATATAGGCGTTGACCTGCTGATGTGGACATTTGAAACGGATGTGCCACGTGGCATCGCTGGACGTGTTCTAATTAATTGCCAAAAAACTTGTCAAACCCAAGATTCGAACTCAAAACCTTCAATTTGAAATCTTGGTTATAAGACCATCCGAGAACCACAGGTCTAGCTGTTAATTTTACACAAGAATTAACCTTTATAACAAAATAATTCTTTTCTCCCCAGATTATTAAAAGACAAAAATACCCATTAATTTAAGATATACCATCATCTCATCTCCATTGTCGTCTCTTTCTCTCTCATCTAAAGCTTAGCAATTTAGATATCCAAAAGTTAGGGTTCAGTAAATTGAGACCAAAGCCTTTACTTTTGGATGAAATTCCTAAATTCCGTAGTCTTTGCCTGAAAATAATTTTCGAAAATTGTTTTCTGATGAAAATTCTTTTCAATGATAATGGTTTGATTTCCTTTGAGAATCGAAGAGGAGATCTCTTTTAATTTTTCCTTTTTTTTCTCTTGAATCTGACCCCTTTTACATAGAGTTCAATGGATTAGAATCTGATCTCAAATGGAAAGTAGTTTACAGATGAGAGAGAGAGAGAGACGACAATGGAGATGAGATGATGGTGTATCTTAAATTAATGGGTATCTTTGTCTTTTAATAATCTGGGGGAAAAGAATTATTTTGTTAGAAAGGTTAATCTTTGCGTAAAATTTGCAGTTAGGCCCGTGATGCTAGAGTGGTCTTATGACCAAGATTTCATATTTGGAGTTTTGAGTTCGAATCCTGGTTAAGACCGAGGTATTGTGACCTATAAGTCTAAGGTTCGATTCTCACTTCGGGTGAGTTTACCATTATGATAAGTTTATTTTCTCTTTATGTGAGGCTTGTTAATGAGTTTATTATGAAATTAAATTGTATTCCCCAAAAAGTGGGGATTTCAAAAAAAACAAGAGTAAAAATACAAGCATCTTTAACCAAAAAACAATCACCTCAAAATTAAGTAGTATAACAAAAACAATTCTAAATTAACATTGATCCAGCACAATAACAAGTATTCACAATTTTTTTTCTTCACTAAATTATCACAAACTCAGAATAATAACAAACATAGCATGTTATTTTTTTTAAACCATGTATTTCTTTTGAACGTGCTTCATCATTGATTCTATCCCTAAGTCTTGCAAATGATGATATGGCTTCTTCATTTGTCGTACTGATAAATCCCCCACGAAATGAATAGGTTTGAACACTAGGCAGCCCTCCAAATAGTGACGGAGCTCGTGACACAGATCCAACCTGGAATAGAACTTGAGGTATGTTTGAAAACTGTAAAGGGATGTGAGGCACACCATGAAATGGTAACACGACTTCACTGAAAGGCATAAGTCTAGAGTTCGATGATTCGCAACTGAATCCACCATTAACTCCTGCAATTGACATTGGTTGACTATGCCGCGAAGTAAATCCCTAAAACAAGTAAGACATTATTAGTTACGCATAAGCTATTAATCCACTAAAAAATAGTAAAACTATTATTAATTACTACAAATGTTCTTTATTTAAATTAAAATGATGGATCCTCTAGTGTACGTTTCTAAAAATATCTGAATAAACTTCCAGTTTCACCATATTATAGGCCTCGTTGTCTTTTCGTTCGAAGATATATAATTTTTTTGATCTTGTCGAATGTATCCAAGGCTTTCCCTTCTATTTGCCTGTCTACTCATACACTCATATGTGTCCTTAGATGCAATTCCGGAATCATCGGTTAACTCAACTTGAATTGCTTGGGCTTTTGTTAGTTTTCATTGTGAAGGCATCATATGACAACATTCTTGAAGTTGAAGCACATGATTATGATGAGATATGAACTCGTGAATCTGCTATTTTTTGGTTTCTTGATTTAATAAAATACTAATTCGCACTGGATAATTGGTTCTTGTTTCGGGTCTAGACTGTTTGGTCAAATCATCACGCTCGTCTTTTCCCTTATTACCTTGTTTCGAACATAAAAATTTTCGTGAAGTAACAACTCCATCTTTTTTGCTCTGGTTTTCATAATGTTTACAAACATTAAAACCCATCTTTTCTCCATAAGCAATCCAAAACATCCATGCATCACAATGGCGTCGAACTGCATGCCAACCTTAAGTACCCAATCAACTATCGTACTATCCATTATTCTGCATTAACAATTTAATAAAGAATTATAATATAATAGTAAGAATAATTAGGAGTTGATAAAATCATTTGAAAATTTCAAATTAACACTCAGAAATTTAATGCTTAAATAAGACAAACATATTCAACAAGTGTCAACTTTTATATTTATGTTCTCCTTTTTGAGATCATACATTTGAAAATAGGAACAAATTGATTGAACTACTTAATTTGTGTGGGCATTGACACCCGTTAAATATTGGTATAGTCATAATAAAATGGAGCTAAAAGTAACAAATACTATATAAATTATAATTATGATCCATTGCACATGCACCTAAACTGAGAAGAAAATTGAATAGATTATAGTATCATTATTACTATCATATATTCCTTAACAAAAATCAAACAGTAACAATTAGTTTATATATATTTTTTTCGAAAATGAAACTTTTTAAATGGAACCGAAGGAGTGGGTTCGGCTCCTCTGGTATATATTCAAGCAACATTTAGAAAGCTCACCAAGATGTGGTATTCAAAAAACAAATCTTAATTACTAGTATATGGGTTTATATATATAGTAAACATACAATCAAATTGTGTGTTCCCCTTCTTTTTTGATAAGTTTAATCAAGTTTTATACGTACCAGTAATCTGCAAGTATCAAAACTTTATCACTTTTAGTTCTTTGGAGTGCAAATTCACATCTAGTTGATTTAGAAAAATATACATAGTCGTGAAAGTGAATGTCTTTTTTACCTTTAGACGTTAATTTCTGTTATGTCAATACTATGTAGTTTCAATAAGTTTTTGACTTACTCCATAAATTATTTAATCTCAACCGTTGATTTTAGATGAACAACCTAAATTTTTTGAACTCCAAAATTTAGAGTTGTCTAAAAACTTCATAAGAGGGGAATCCATTTAATATAGTGCAAATTCAACATTCGCTACTTGACAGCTTTCAACTTTGAACCTAAGCTAGATCTTCAGTTAAATTTCCATAAGATTTGATGGAGAATTTAAGAAATTAATTTTCCGATGGATAAAGGATCTTTTATGTGTGTGGTATTAATCTACCTTTATTTATTTACTTTAATTTGTTGACGCATTGGTATTAATATTCTAGTTGACAGGATACTATTCGCTCTAGTCCAAAATATAAGATTAATATTGATATTTTGAATTTAATTTGAATTATGTTCAAATTCAAAATTGATAGAAATTAATTTAGTCTTAAACAATATAATGATAAAAATTATAAATTATTTATAAATAATTTACAATACATCAACTTTTTTCATATTTTATTTTTAATTTTTAAGAAGCACTTGCAACCACTACCTTAAGTTTAGGCGTGCACGGGATAAACTCCATGCTCCTCAATTAAATTTGGCATGTTTAGGTTTAATGGTGCTAGAAAAAATGGTTAACATTAAATTACATGGCTGTAATATAGGTTCAACTAAAATTAATTAGAATTGCTTTTTAAGTACTAAAACCAAATGATAATGGTTTGATAGCCAGGAAGTGGGGACTGATCCAACAGTTTGCTCAAAAGAAGAGCATCATTAGGTGTCTAATCACATTCATTTACACCTTGATTAACTCTTCTAACCAAATCTTTTCCTGATTCTGCTGTAAACCAAATTAAGGAGAAGGCCCTCTCAATAACCCCAAAAAGTAATTTATTGAGTGTATGATTGGTCATCACCATCCTCTTTTAATTATATATATATATATATATATATATGTATATATATTCGAAGAAAAAATCATCTATAGTTCACTGAATTAATGGCATTAAAAAATAGTTAAAAAAAATTCAACTCAAATCAACAAAACCTTAATTTTTATTGAAATAGGTTGAAAATGAATCCTACATAATGAGTAAAAGAAAATCAAGAATGGAAAAAGAGAGAAGGAAATGTCAAAAGAATTTTAAAAAAAGAGAGAGACTAAAAATGCTATAAACCTAATTACAAACAACTAAGAACAAAGGGCAAAAATGAAATGAATATAATAACAAAATAAAAATAACAATAACAACAACGACAAAATAAGGAGAAAAAAGAAAAGAAAAGATACAAGAAAAGAAACACACTCTAGTATCATTGACATGTACATATATCTTAATTTAGAGTTTGTATAATTATAATTTTGTCTAGTTAAAGATACAATTAATTATTATAAAAAAATAACTAATATATATGTTTGAAATCAAATTTAACCTAAAAGTTTAAGTCATTAGATCTTGAGTTTATATATATTAATTTTTTACATTTTTATTATTTATCTGATGTGAAATTCTAATTAATTGACCACTTGTGAAATTCTAACATTTGAATTATATATATGTATGTATATACAAGTTAACAACAAACAAAAACATCACTAACATGAGTGTGGGTACGTAATGGATATTATTATCGATAAGCATTAACAGCAGTACTGGTAGCAAAAGTGGCATGGTGGCAACAATATTTTGCAACAATTAACGTTAATGTCACACCTCTTATCCTTGAAAAAGCAACTAGCTAGGCTTTTGTTAAATTAGCGATAGAGATATCGTAGCCATTAAGTGTTTGAATGTTGTTTTGCTGATCGGTGTGGCTTTCACTCATTCGACTTCCCAAATTATTTGTTCATCATATATAATCCATATGATCCCCTACCCTAGCCTAAAGAGTCAAAATATATACAATTACACACACACACACACATATATATATGAAAAAATATATATTCTTTCCAAAATATAAGATTATGACTAAATGACATTTTTGTAATGCGATATCACAGTTGTCCTTAATTTTTTTTTTTTATCAATTAGGTCTTTAAAGTGATTGATTTGTGTCAATTATGTTCCTTGGACCTTCTTTTTTTAAACCTAATTTCCCCCCAAATTGAGGCATTTGCAATTTTAGTAGAAGCAAAAATGTGAAAAACTTTTACTTTCAAAAAATAATTAAAAATAATTATTACTTTTAGAAAAAATAATTAAGTTTTTAGAAAATAGTTATTTTTTTGAAAAATGATTAAAATGTCATAAAAATATATCTAGAAATAAAATATATACAAAAATAATAATTTGTTTTTGAAAAATGAGTAAAAATTCATAAAAAATATGTACGATGAAAAATCACAGATTCAAAAATAATTATTTTTTTAAAATACGCATAACATTTCATAAAATATGTATACAAAAAATTAAAATATTTCAACAATTAATATAAGTGTCTACATCAAATGGTCATTCATGACTTTTCTTCTCTCTTATTTTTCTGAAGTTTATGTAACTATCTAGCACCTCTAAGAAACTATCTTATGGACCAGATATTTACAAATCTAACCCTTTAACAATATTTGTTTCTCCTTTTTCTTCCAATTAATTGCTTCATTTTTACCAACTCCATACATTTCTATATGTATATCCTACCCTGATGTATTTGAACAAAAATAATATAGTATTTTTAAATTTGACTCGTGCAAAACACGTGCACCAGCTCCTACGTCGCATATTAACGTAAACAATAAACATCATAATGATTTCCAGCCAAAAATAATATGCATGAACACCAGCTCACTGTGATGTGGCCTATTCTATTTTCAATAAATAATTAGCATATATTATATTACATTATCAAAATCATTTTTTTAATTTTTAAATGTAAGTTGCTTTGAGTTTTTGTATGATATCTAAACCTCCCTAACAAAAGCAGTTTGTTCATGGATTAAAGTTTCTACTGAGACGGTCAAAATATTGGTTTCAAAAAATTTGAAAAAGATTTCTCAACCAAAAATTATGCTTGTTTTTTTTAGAACCAAACTCTAGAGATATATACATTTCATCCTTGGAGTCTAGTAAAAATATGAGGAAGGGGTCGGGCCGTTAGGGAACTAAACTTGCATAGTTGCATTTTTAATCTTCTATAATGTCTATTGAATTTCGACTTCTTATTAAAAAAATAATTTAAACATGTGTGACCTTGCACAATAAAAGAAGAAACTTTTACCACGAGATCATTATAACCTTTAATCTTATACCAAATGATCTATAACTGAAATATGAGTGAAACACTTGGTGTTTTGTAAGTAATTTTGTGGCCTAATCTAAATCTTTTGGATTTGTCAATTTTGTATTACAATTATTTGATATTAATGAAATTTATTTTGCCGATCAAAAAAAAAAAGAGTGTCAAATCGAAATAAATTATACATCAAAACTAAATGTTGATCCTCAAAATCTTGAGGGGGGACAAGATTCTACGTCTAGTTGAACTTAAGAAATATTCCGTGTGAATTTTGAATTTTCTCTTTTTACTATTCAACTGATGACATTTCCGATCCATCACGCTAACTCGGGTTACTTAATGACATAGGCTGCTTAATCAGTACGAGTTAAATCGTAGCTAGTGCTATATATATTTTGCTAATATTCTTGATAATGATTGCTTTGATGATGGTAGCATAATTATAAATATAAGGAAACATATGAAAAGCATTACTTAATACTAATAGTACCATTAAAGGAAGAAAATAATGCAATGGAGGAAGAAAAAGAGGAGCTAAAGCACTTTGATTGGTCCCATATCATGTCTGCCTTAGTAGTAGCCCCATCATTTTGATTAATTCCCATCTCTCTTCAATTATATCTTCAATCTTTTTTTTTCTTATATCTTACAACAGCACAAATTAATTTATCGTTTCGATCGTTAGCAAAAGAAAGAAATAAAAATAAAAATAATTGATCGACAAATTAATCATGTCAACAAGTGATGACCACAAAGGAATTATTAGAGATTTGGGTGAAGGATCATCATCCCGGTCAACTCCGTCGGACCAACAGCAGCAGCAGCCACCGGCAGCTCAATTAAGCCGGTATGAGTCACAAAAACGCCGCGATTGGAACACTTTTGGGCAGTACTTGAAGAACCAAAGGCCACCAGTGGCTATGTCACAGTGCAACTATAGCCATGTGTTAGATTTTCTCCGATATCTGGACCAATTTGGGAAGACTAAGGTTCATATGCAAGGGTGTGTGTTTTTTGGGCACCCTGATCCACCTGGCCCTTGTACTTGTCCACTTAGGCAAGCTTGGGGCAGCCTCGATGCGCTCATTGGGCGCCTTCGTGCAGCTTATGAGGAGAACGGCGGCTTACCGGAGATGAATCCGTTTGCTAGCGGCGCCATTCGGGTTTATTTGCGTGAGGTTAGGGATTCGCAAGCTAAGGCTCGAGGAATTCCCTATAAGAAGAAGAAGAAAAAGAGGAATACAATAAAGTCCAGTAATGAGGAGGAGGGTACAACCTCTAGCTTTCAGACGCCAGCTTCTTGATTGCACGTACGATTCTCTTGTTTAAAAATAATGGTAAGCTTAATTTCCATTTTTTTTTTGGGTACATCAGTTACAGAGAATTAAGTTTCGTATCGTTGGACAAATTTGGTAAATTATATAGCATGAAATCTGAAAATTTTGTGGTTTGATGGGTTATAAGGCTTGGTGTATCTAGATCTGATAACAGGAAAATTGCAAAAAATAGGGAATTAAGAACCTAGTGGCTCATGTTAAAAATGCATTCCCATATGTATCAATCAAAATTTGGGAGCGTATACATTTTTTTCATTGTAAACCCTAGACAAAGTGGTCAAAACCCTAATTTGCATAGTTGTTTTAAGGGTAAAGGCAACCTTATATAACACTGATATGCCCCAACACTAGGGATAGTAGCTATAGGACTATAGTATAAATATATAGGAATCTCATTACTCTCTGTATATATGTCTGTCATGCAAAATTCCAAAATTTTAATTCAAGGATCCAAAAAATACTAATTACCATACTTTAATTAATTTCTCGGGTCCTATCTCTTTTAGCTAGGATTCTGCTCGATCTTGTGCCCACCATTGATGGACATTAGATATGACCACATAGTGTCCGTACGTAGTTAGAATAGTGAATCTGTAAATTAAATGCATATAAAACTAAAGCATGTATGTGTGTGTATATATATATAATAATCCAAATACTTTTATTTACTGTGTTTGTTGGTGTTTCCTACATCATATGATCACCCCCATTGGCTTTGATTTTAATTTTTGGAAATCTTAAGTGCAAGAAAAAAACAATATATATTCTTGCTTCTTGCATGCTTAAATAATACTCTTATCTTTCCTTAATATTAATTTACTTTCTTTGATTAACTATACAAATAATTAGTGATTTGTGCCTTAAACATGATATTTTTGTCTTTTGTCTCTATAAGACAAGTTATGTAAGCTTACACATCTATATATGAAGTCTATATATTACTACTATATATGTACAAGAAAGATGATTGATAATTAATTCCACCTCGGGGCTTGGGTTGGTAATACTACGCAGCAAGAAAAACTCTCTCTATCAAACACAAGTTCAATTTCCTTGGTTTTTGGAATTATGAATACATGCAGTTAACGATCAGTGATTTTTTAAGTGTAGGCAAATTAATGAAGCTGTCTCTCTCTCTCTCTCTATATATATATATATAAATGTCTATACACACTGTTTCTTTAGTCTTAATGTTTTCATGTTCATTTTGATTAATCAAGAGTACAAACCAAATGATTTCCATGATATTTTTGTTTGTTGGTTTTGATAGAGTCAGCCATCAAGTTGAACTCTTTGATCTTGATTGTTGAATGCTAGCCCTCTATAATCTTTAATTTGCTAAGAAATTCAATTTATCCCACGTATCCACATCTAGGATAATAGAGAAAAAGTTCATAAATTACTACAAGTTTTTGCTGCTTCTTCCGATGGGTAATACACACACAAGTACGTACGTACGTACATACATACATACATACGTGTGTTACATGGTAATTAATTGTAGGATATGTACTAAAAAGTTATTAAATATATTTACACTAGCATTAGATGACTTATTTTATTTTTTCTAATATTTGTTAGAAATAGACCAGTGATAACATAATAATACTCAATTTACTTAAGGTACAACTACATAATTACATGTTAAGAATTTCATGTCACTTATAGTATAAATTGAAATGTATTTTTAATTTTGAAACAAACTGAAAAAGAAAAATGTATATCTAATTCTGGAACGAGAATACATAAGATATATAATGGAGGAAAAAGTTCTTAAAAATTTATGCTCCGTATGTATCTAGAATGTAGTTTAGTAGATCATGAACCTAGCTACGTACGTACCATGAAATTGACATATATAATGTCAATTCAATTGTATTCCAAATTAGGCACACATGTACACATTTTTTTTTTGTTATTTTCATATACTCCCTCCGTCCCAAATTAATTGCTCAGTTTTGATTTTTTTAAGTCAAATTGACTATTTTTAGAATTAATAGTTAAGCATATATAAATATATTTCTAAAATTATAAAAATTGGAGTTAATAATAAATTTGTATATACTTTCTTTTGGTTATAATCTCTTCACTTATATTTTAGCAAAAATAGTAAAAATATTAGTTTTAAAAATGATTAATTTGACTTTAAAAAATCAAAACTGAACAATTAATTTGGGACGGAGGGAGTACTAGTTAATTTATAATAACTATACATTTAAATGCCTTTACTTTGGACATGCATTGCTTTTGCTAATCTTTTAGTCTAAACTTAATTATAAATTCATTGCAATCTTAATCTGATCTTTGAACTGCATCTTTTCAGGCTTCGATCAGCTCCTCGACAAGCTTCAGTTTCTTTGGAGTTCCAGCATCGTTGTGAATTGATACTGCCACTCTTCTCTATAAGTCAAGTTCTTGATTTTTATAATTACCTGCAGTCCTTTTTTTTTAAAATAACTTTTTTCTGAGAACCTTTCTAAATAACTGATCAAGCACTATATGCATGTATTTATTGTATAAAGGCGTGAAGTTGCTGAAGCTTAACTAGGAGTTGAACTGGATATGCTCATTTCTATAATCTCTCTTGATTCATATATATACATATATATATATACATGGGCGGAGCCCACCCAGGAAAAAAACTGAATCTACTTTATATATATATATGTATATATATATATATGTATATATATATATATATAAAGTAGATTCACTATGAGTATTTTGTCTCAGTCTATTTAAATTTGCTGGGGGTACAGCTTGTGGAAATTAAATTAAACAAACTAATTTTGCATAAATTTTATTTCTTCTCATTTTTGTTTTGAAGCCTATTATGATATCTATTGATAGGTTGTGTCTGTAAGGCGCTTGAAAGTGTATGTATTACTCCGTCCGTTCTTCAAGAAGAGTTCAAATTACATATTATAAAATATTAAACTAATATTTTATTTCAGATTGTATACTTAATTTATTAAGTTATTAGATTAGTGATGCTGGAATAAATAAAATTGGTGATAAATTTGAGATTTTTTTTGTTGTAATTATACTATAGTTTTGAGAAATGTGATTTTCGTTTAAACAAAAATTCTTTTTGATTATTTAATGACTCTTTTTGTAAAATAGGTATAATATTTTGAAAAAAAGTTTCATTTGCAATGATCATAAGTTAGTCGACACTATCTAATTTGTTATATACTGATATGAATGAAGGTTTAAACAATTGTCGAGATATATATATAAAATATTAAACTAATATTTTATTTCAGATTGTATACTTAATTTATTAAGTTATTAGATTAGTGATGCTGGAATAAATAAAATTGGTGATAAATTTGAGATTTTTTTTGTTGTAATTATACTATAGTTTTGAGAAATGTGATTTTCGTTTAAACAAAAATTCTTTTTGATTATTTAATGACTCTTTTTGTAAAATAGGTATAATATTTTGAAAAAAAGTTTCATTTGCAATGATCATAAGTTAGTCGACACTATCTAATTTGTTATATACTGATATGAATGAAGGTTTAAACAATTGTTGAGTTGATATATATATATATATATATATATATATATATATATATATATATGGTAAAATGTATCTTAGATCGACCTAAGATGATATATTACTTGATTATCAATTTAATAATCTAACCGTACGGATAAAATAAGCATGCAAAATATAAAAATATGCAAAATTTCGTTTGCTTTGAAGCTATGCATTAACAACTTTATAACGATAGAAGATACTAAAATTCGATCTCGAGATTCATGGGGCGTCTCGCGAAGATCTAAGATCCGAACCTTCGCATCTACTCTCTCTTAGAGGATGAACCACGCCTTCGCTATCGCAAGAATATAGTGATCGAAGAGCTATTGCTCAGCTGCTTCGTGTAAATATATACTTGTATGCAAATTGTTTATACTATTAAAAAAAATGATATTTCAATACCTCAAATCAAATGAAATTTTACATAATTTCATATTTTTATATGTTCATTACATTTGTACAGTTAGATTATTAAGTTGACGATCAAATAATGTTGTATTGGAAGTTACTTATCTTAGGTCGATCTAAGATGTCTTTTACTCATAAATATATATATATGTGTGTGTGTGTGTGTGTGTATATATATTAAAATATAATATAATATTAATTTCCATGGGAAATTTTATGATGCTCTGGCTAATATGATGTTTATCTGTCCCACATAGTACCATAGGATTCCTCTTTAGTTTATTAATCCATCAATAACACTTATAACCTAGTACCATTTGTCCCGCCGGTCTACATGCATGTAAGTTTATGGTATATATTTGATACTCTTTCGGTGTATAATAAAAATATAAAATTGTATGTTTTGAAATTAATTTGGGATATTTTGAAATTAATTTGAGATATTTTTAAATTAAAAATTAATATAAATTATTTAATCATAATCAATAGAATGATTGATATTATACATTATCTAAAAAATATTAATAATTATATATTTTATTATTTTAAAACGAATAATATCAAAAATATGACTTTTAAAAAGTTAATAATTACTTGTTAATTACAGTTCATATGCATATACACATATTTCACGTACATCAGAGACTTGCTGCTTAAATTTATTCTCCTCCATGAGATTTTAATTGATCAAAATGATTTATAATTGCGTTTTAAAATAAAATATTTCAAAATTAAGGATGGACAACTGATCATCGATCCTTACCTAACGCTAGCTAGGTCCGCTCCTACACACACACACTCTAAAAGGTCTAGAATCATTTATTTTCTCATGTCATTAGGACTTAGTTGTTAAAATTTAAAACTTCCATATGACTAGCTAGTGCATGTCCAGAAATTTTTTGGATAGGATGAGTAGAGATGATTTGTGCTGCATGAGTTTGAGATGCAATAGATGTGTTTGCATGGTCTAACAACAAAAGCAATGAAATTAAAGATTCTTAATAATTAGTTCATTCACAGCTTCTGATCCCATTTTGTGTATGTTTTGTAATAATCCGGATCAAATTCCGAGTCCGAAATAAATCTTGGGTCAAATTCCAAGTCCGAATCGAATCAAATTCATTAATTAAGGCAGACAAACTTCTGTAGCCATTGTGGGATAATACCGGATGACCCGCCCTGTCCCCACCTTCAGACCTTCCATATGTAACAACCCGAATCTTGGGTCAAATCCCAAGTCCGAATCGAATCAAATTCATTCAAACAAAACCTTAAATTAAGGGCCCAATAGTATTTTCTTGGGTCATCTTAGCCCACCACAGGCTCACCCAAAAGGTCATGACTGAAAATATTATTGATAGTAACTCAATTCCTTATATATAAACAAACTTTTCTCTTATTTTTCGATGTGGGACAGAGTGTTACATGTTTAGTCTATTTTTGTTGCATGAAATCTGCCTTCTATATTATCTGATAAATTAATAATCTTCCTTGGGACTATCCGAATATAATCTACGATCCTTACCTAATTATATCCAACCATATATAATCTAAGAGCTTGTAACCTCATGCGTGTGATTTGTGTGGTATTACATGTATTGGCTCAGTGCATATGTGCACACACTAAAAGAGGGACAGTTGTGATATATATATATATATATATATATATATATATATATATATATAAAAGCTTAAAACTATCATCAATGAAATTTCTTAAAATAATAGGACACACATAAATTTTTGTGTTAAATTTTTGATCTTAAAAATATCTTAAATTATGTGTCATCATAACATTGATTGGATAGATCTCATGTGAGTGGTTATGCCATAAATTATCATTAAAATAGTCAATGTCGGGTCATTTGAGACAAAATTTGAGACTCCTAACATAAAAAAAGAAAGAAAAAAAAAACAAGAGGTTTATAGTGCTTAATCCACCAATTATATGCTAATGTGAGATCTAAATGAGTATCTTTTCTAAGCTTTAGCGAGTGGAATAAACCTAGTCATTCTTTTATGTCTTTGTTGACCATTACAAATTACAACATGATTTATCCCCCATGTGTCATTCAATATGTAAAATTGTAAATCATTGCTCCTTTATTTTATTTTTTTTCTTTTTAATAATAAAAATTAAAGAAAAGTAACGTTAATGGATTAGTAGATATATAAAAGTAAAGAAGAAAAGAAAAGAAAGAGAACGTCAAAGAGGCTTATAGCAAATGAACTCGAATGAGCAAAGAAGCAAGAGAGGTTATAGGGATTCTTTTTTACCATAAGACATAATCTAGAGGAATACTATGGGTTTCTGCTGCATCCTTTATCAACGGTAGCATTTATAACGTTTAGACTTTTAAAAGTATCAAATAATTTTTCGTGAATTATATTTAAATCCCAAACAATACATTTGAGAGTTAAATATGTTATACTTAAAATAAACTGCTACCAGATGAACAAGATTTTGAAGTGTATTTTAGACTTTCAAACGTTGTTTTAAAACAACCTAGTGTAACCAAACATACACTGTATTCTCAGTAGGCATGTAAGAATGTACAAGTAGGTATTAAGGGAGATGTTGAAGGCAAAAATTACTATCAACTACTAAACAATAATAAAGAATTTGTGTTTTCCATCTAAGGTATCTTAATTACATATACAACTTGGCAAAACTAATCGACTCATCCATAGATGTAAAGAAACTTTAGGCCTCAACTAAAGTTGCACACATGTAAGAAACCTATAAGCTTTACCCACGCACTCAAAAATGCACGAGCAATCTGAGACCAACAAAGTGTGCCATTTTTCAGGTTAGCAATTGGCTTCTACATCGAAATTTATGATTAGCAATTGACCAAATTCTCTTCAAACTACCAAATTAGGTTCTTTTTTTGCAAGATCTTCAACAGGTGTATCAAACTTCAAGCTTCTTGCAACATCAAAGAAATGAGCAACAGCTTCCTCTGGTGTCCCAACTAGAACACCATGGCCCAGATTAAGAATGTGACCCCTTGGCCCTGCACACTTCACAACCCTGCATATAATGTTGATTTGTCAGGAGATTAATAACCAATATATGGGAAACAAAGTGCTGATTAATTGAATAGACTATATTTATATGCAACAAGAATATGCCTATTTAAATCTTCCATATTATTTTGCCATAAGTATCTACATAGAAGCTCAGTTTGTAAATCCATTCGTCCCTGATAATTGGAAAATGCTGTTCAAGAAACCCTGAACTCAGATATGACACCCTTGTCTGTGTCATTTTTATACTGATTAGATGACTAGTAAGATTCCTGTCTCTGTTAGTTCATGAGTACTGAAGGAAATTATCCGACAACAAATATCTCTATTTAAAATCTCGATAGAAAGTCAAGTTTTTGTCCAGTTGCCCTGAATATATTCACACCAAACTTAAAGTTTTCCACGTGTTAGTTGCAAGTATTCAATCAAGAAAATTTCGGGTCAAAGAGATCCAACAAAGCCATCATCCCACACCTATAGTACTTCAAGTGTAGGTCCACTGCCTGCCCATAACATCGGAGCACCCCTTCCCCAAATAAAAAGGGACACGGACAAACAGGCACAAAAAGCAGGCATAGATCAGCTGGAGTAGAATAAGTCACAGAGAAGTTTAATCACCTACCTTTGAATTTCTTCAGTCAATGCAGGAAGAGTAGAAAATAAGTAAGCAGGGTCAACATTCCCCTGTATACTGATATCACTTCCCAATCGCTTCCTTCCATCTGCCATATCCACCGTCCAATCCAGCCCAATCACATCAACTCCAGTTCCTTTCATCCGTTCAAGAAACCCACCATTTCCATTAATGTAGAGAACAAGTGGTGTTTCAGGGCACCTTTTCCTAACTACACTCACAATCTGCAATTTCAGAAAAGCTTGAAATTAACAAAAAGGAAACAGAAGGAACTATGACAAGGGAACAAAAATTATGCAAGGCATAAACAGTAATAGCACACAATAAGACACATTAATATTTTGTCAAAACTAACAGTGACAATGACAACTGGTCTTTAAATGTTTATTGTAGATATCTATTCATTTATTATAAAGTACACACCCTTAATTTTATCTTTAATTTTATTTATTGTTTTGATAAGTCTAATGAATCTGTTAATACAAGTAAGAAACAAGTAACAACAATTTAAGGTCATGGTGCAGATCGTAGCAAATATACTCAAACAATTAGTACCAGACCAAAGAAAACTGTAATACCCACTATTATTTTTTTTAAATAAAAATAAAAACAAAGACATAAATGAAAGTTTAAAATATTTTAATTGAACTCTTTCTTTTGTTTGGATCTAATTTGTAATTAATTTATTTGGGCTACTAATAATTAATGGACAACTTAATTTAGTAAGTATGGACCTAGGTAAATCAAACCCAATTAATTTAAGAATACTATTAGTTAATTAGGGTAAAGACTATTGGTAATATCAGTACTCTCAATTAGCAGCTGAAAGAAAGAACGTGAAAGACAGAGGAAACAAGGAAGACCTGAAGAAATTTTGAATTGTGTACAAGAAATTAAAGAAATTTTGCATAAGGTAATTCTTTTACGTTATCAGTTATTATAAAATAAAATCAATTTCGGAATCCTTTAATTTGCGATACCGAGATCATCCATTCATCACTTCGAATTGTATGTACTGTAACGAACAAGTGAGGAAATCATCTGTATTATGGGACAAGTGTGCAATAATAAAATATTACAAGTAAAGTAGAGAAATATTAAATTGTTAAGTGTAATCCTGTTGATAAAATCATGTTGGTGGAATTTCGAATGTACAATAGCGAATTGGGTGTGGCAGATAATTTCTCTGATGCATATTATATTTCCATATATAATCTATCCTTCTGTTGGGAACAAAAGTGATTCATATAATCTATCCTTGGTAACTGGAGTGATTCATGGGCAAGTATACATAGTTAAGCTAGTAGAACTTTAAAATAAATATACAGAACATAGTTATGTACTTTAACTATGTACAGAAGTGTACATAGTTAGGCTATTCTAACTTTAAAATTTTGCAGAACATTATAATAAATATAATCATTATAAAATAAGACTATAAAAACTGTTAACATGAGTACAATATATTGTAATTATACTTATACTTTTATTATCTTGTTTAATTAGTTCAAACGGAGGGAGTCTAAACGAGTCGAATTTGAAATATTAATTTTTGGGTATTACATTGCTTAATCAAGTTACGGATTCCGTACTCTTTCAGCGAGACTCTTTTAATTTTAATTTGTTCATTTTGCTATTCATTTAGAAATTTGGTATTGCCTCTCATGATTATTCCTTGTCAAATACTCAAATTTATTATGATAGTTTCATTTTGGCATTGATATTTGGAACTCGTATTTGTACTCTTTAGTCTACTGCATCATGTCTAGAATTTGTTTTGATATTGTAGAAAAGTACATGTTAATATATTTTAGGACTTGTGTTGATAATTCGTTTTGATTTGACATGTACATATTAGAACCTCTTGTGTTGATATTGTGTCGCATGTGTTGTGACATTGTATTTTTGTTAGAATACACACCGTAGGGTATACCTGAGCTATAACCACCTATGGGGGTACTATAGGCATGTCCTCTTGGCACTGAGGCATGACAACTTCCATGGCGGTGTGATCAGTCAACAGCGTCTCCGTTTTGTGTTCCGGTGGGAATTGGCCATATGGTGATTTTGTTGTGAGAGACGTATGGGTCGACCTTAAAACTATTATGTTCTGTTATGCGGATTGGTGATATTTGTGTCAAACACGCCTTCCGATTTCGCATGCATCTAGATTGCGCAATCCGATGTGTGATTGCCTGTGTGGCATTATTTTGATTGCTTGTGTGGCAAGGTATATTTCTGTTTTGTTCTGAGTTCAGTATGAAATAACATCCAACCATTTGATTCAGCCTATCATTTTGTTGTGTTAATTTTGTTCGTATCAGTTCAGTTAATTGAGTTGTTCTTTCATTTCTTTATTTCTGTATTCTATATCCGTACTGGACATTTGGCTCATACTGTGTTTTCCTTTCAGCAGGTAGTCAAAGGGATCAAGGCAGTGTGATGAGAGCTCCCTTCATTCCAATGGTTTAAATATTTTGTTTAGGCTGTGATACATTGATTTATTTGGAGTTGTAATAAATAACTTAGACTATGGTTCTAGCCAGTTTAGCATTTATTATGGTTTGTCTTGTGACGTTTATTGGTTATGAAGACTATTTTTATGTGGTTTAGAGCCTTATTATAATTTTATCAGTTATGTTGTGTTTTGTGCGTAGCCTCTCTTTCTATTTTGGAAAGGGGGTGTTACAGAAACAGTCTAAGCATGAGTGCATAAAGTTTTCCAACTTTTGGAGGAGAGGAAAATAGTATAAGAAAGCTGAAAAGGAGCTCACTGGGAGAAATTATTTTTAAATTAAGTTATTAATGGATTAAAAATGGAAAAGTTAATGTAGACCATATAGCCTTGACGAACAAAAATAAATCCAAGTTACCTGGTCAATATAAGGCTTGGACCAGCGCTCCCACATATCAGGCGGTAGTTGTCCACCCCATGAATCAAATATCTGTACACAATGAGCCCCAGATTCCACTTGGAAAACTACATAGTCAGATATTGCCTTTGCTATATGAGAAAGCAAAGCCCTCAATATATGCGGTGCTTTATGGCACATGCTCTTTATAGTTGTATATGTACGAGTTGTACCCCCTTCTACAATATATGTAGCAATCGTCCAAGGAGCCCCAACAAAACCCAAAACTGCAGCTTGATTCCCAACCTAGATAAAATGGGTTACCTAGATTAGCTGTTAATAGAAACTGATATGATTCTAATCTAAACCATGCAAGATAAAACAAATAGTTAAACAGCATAGCCTACTACCCTTTTGAACTAGGCGGTGAAGAATAATAAATACCTGCTGGCGCAAAATTCTTAGTGAATCCCCAACAAAATGTAGTTTTTCCAAGTCAATGGAATGCAAAGCTTTCAAGTCCTCCTCAGAACGAACCGGAGAATGAATTACAGGGCCTTTCACCTCTTCTATGTCAAATGGGACACCAAATGCTGGTAGAGGGGTAAGTATGTCAGAGAAAATAATGACTCCATCAGGATGGAAAGCTTCCCAGGGCTGCAAAGATATTTCCACAATGAGATCAGTTGTCTCTGACCTCTCTCTGAAGGATGGGTATTTCTCTGCAAGCTTTCTGTAAACAGCCATATACCGTCCCGCCTGACGCATCATCCACGCTGGAGGACGGGTTACAGGATCTCCTCTTGCAGCCTTGACCAAAAGTGGATCTGAAGGAACCGCCATGTGAGAGGGAAAAAAGATAATATAGCATCTCCATACATGTCAGACAAAACGCAGTACTATGCCAAGAAAGCTGACATGCCAAAAAATGTCCCTCCACCCCCTTAAAAAACAAAAAGACCCAATAACACAGAAAAAAGAAGACATGTCACACAAGAGATAAACATTATAAGCAGATTGTTTAGCAAAAATCCAATGTGTCTTAGTTTGCTAACAAACTTCAATCGTGTGTCAAAGGTTCCATCAAAAGGATCAAAAATAAGACACATCTTCTTATCTCCTTGGGCATACAACCAATGGCTAAAATCAAATTTAATGAAAAGCTAAGAATAACTATCTGAAATCATACTCAAAATATCTAGGATATTATAAAATAAAAAAATCAAATAAGTAAATCTAGCACTCTATTAGAAACCTTAATATATAAAAGAAGGTTATAGATAATGTGTAATAACCCGGATTTTTGTTAATAATTAAATATTAATTTGAATTTTCCTAAAAGCATAATTGAATTAAAAAAGGTAAGTTACTAATTTTTATTTTTTTTATTATTTCGTTTGGAAAGTTAAATTCTTTTAGTAGATAATTAAATAATTGATTTAATTAAAATTGAGGAGTTCATTAGAGTTTTGGTAACTCCTATTGTTTCCTGGTTATATTTAAGGAGTGCTAAATGTAATCTTAATCATATTCTAATTTGATTAGTTGAATTCCCGAGTAGAATTCTTATACGCATTGCAGCTCATTAGAAAAATCATAATTAATTCATCCGATGTCAAAATTGAGTGAATTCAAAGCATGTTTCTTCAGTTTTTCGTTCTCTACAATTATGAAAAGTAAGAGAAGTTATTTGACGTCATCTTTATGCCTTAAATTGCCGAAAACCGCAATCTATCCTGATTCCCATCACTGTTTTCAGCCCTAGTATTGAAAATTCATAACTCAATCATATTAACTCCGAATCGAGTGATTCTTGAGCCTATTTCGTGTATCTTTTCAAGAGTTATAATTTCGTGAAGACATGAAGAGATTTTGAAGATTCTAAAAGACCCAAAAGTCAAATTCTTTACAGCTGCATATTGAAGAAAGACGAACAAGAAAGGTAAATATTATTTTATATTTTGATTTTAAGTTTAGAGGGTTTTTAAATTAGAGATTGTTTTTAAATAAAATATAGACATGGAATTAGATATCACGATAATCGGAAAGGGGAGATAAATTTATATTAAGGAATATAATATGATAAAATGTAAACGTTAAAATCTAAAAATCAGTTTCTATATTTTAAGATATATTGTGTGGGTTATATCTCTTAATCCGACCATTGGATTGTTATAATTTTTGGATATGTTATACATATATAAGTTGAGAATATGTTCACCAATTTTGAACCGTTAAAGATTAACGTATAATTTGTTGTGAATTTTAAGGAGTGACTGGTCTGGGATTTTTCAGGTAGAATTTTCAGCAACAAATTCTAATATTTAAAAATGTATAACTTAATGATTTTAAATTCGATTTGGGTGATTCTTGAGGCTAAATTGGAGTATTTGAAGTCTAGTTTCTGTTAAAATTAATTAAATTGAAATATTATTATCAAATCAGTTTGATATGAGTGATACAATAGACATAAGTCCTAAGAATAAATTATCATATTGGGGTTTTAAGATTTCTTAAATTTTGTTATTGACGTTTAAGTTTTGGAGTATTAATAGTGGTCTAAGATGATAATTAAAAGCACCTTGAATGGATTACGAATTATTATGGAATTATTAGTTTGGATTATATTTAATTCGAGGTGAATATGTTTAGGTGGTGAATAACATTTTGAATTTGATAACGTTGGCATTTGAGAGTTAGATTTTGTGGAGGATGCTATAAGTGGATTTGATTATCAGGTACGGATTCCGTACTTCACTCCTTTGATTATTGTTGTATTCTCTATATCTCGTGATATCTTGTCATTCGTTACAACTTCTTATATTTATATTGACACTCTTAAATAGAAGTTTGATCTTCGATACCTTGATTTTATTTTGTAATATGAACTTTTTTCCTTCTATTATAATTTGAACATAGTTCATATTTCTTCAGTGATACTATCATTATGTTGATTTATTTGTACTACTAACCGTTCAGAATTTGGAACTCGCTTAATTATTGCGTTTTTAGTCAAATCCTTAGTTTGCTTTGGTTTGGTCTAGATGTTTCGAACTTCATATTTTGTAATCTTTTGAATTTGTTCTTCATGTATAAAACTTTATTGATCTTTGTAGAACGGTACATGTTGTTACATTACTTTGGAGGTATTTTGTCTATGATTTGATTTGGTTCAACATGTACGTTTAGAACCTTTTTGTTGGTATTATGTCGCATATGTTGTGACATCATATCTTTGTAGAATAAGCGATGGGGTATAACTGAGTTATAAACACCTGTGGGGGTACTACAGGCATGTCCTCTTAGTACCGAGACATAACACTTTCCGTGACGGTGTGATCAGTTTGTAGCGTATCCTTTTGTATGTTGCTCTAGATGTGAGCTTTGGCCATTAGATATATTTGTTCAGAATGCGTATGGGTCGGCCCTAGTTTCTATTCTGTTTTGCGGATTGGTGATGTTTGTGTTGAACATACCTTCCGATTTGCATACATTTGGATTCGCGGTCCGATGTGTGATTTATCCGTGTGACATTATTTTGACTTGTCTGTGTGACAAGGTTATATTTTGTTTTGAGCTCGGTATGAAATAACTACTTAGTCACTTTGACTCAGCCTTCTGTTTGTTTCATTAATTATGTTGATTCAGATATATTCTATTTAGACTTTAGAGATTATATTATTGTCAGTATTTATGTTTGAGGCCTTGTTCAGTACTTTGTCAATGATTCTGTATTTCAGTTGTGTATCTTTTGTATATCTTTATTCGTACTGGGTATTTGGTTCATGCTGTATTTTTCTTCCGACAGGTTTGCAGGGGCGATTTTTGCTTGAAGAAAAAGCTTGCCTTTGACCATCTAGGTTGATTTAGATTTTAAGTATTGATCAATTTTGATTATTCTATCAATTTTTGGAGAATTGTATTTAATTCGACATTAATGAATTATCAACTATTTAATATTTTGAAGTTATTAGTGTTCTGTTTACTTATTTTGAAGTTTGTTGTGTTTTGTGCATGACCTTCCTTTCCTATTCGGGAAGAGGGTGTTACATAATGTCAACCAACGTAGTCAAATGAGTGCCTTGCTTAGAACAATTCAACCAGTTTTAACTATATCTCAACTAGTTTTGACTATATCTTTTTAAAAGTTATTCCCAACATACCACGTTAAACGTATTTCGTACATACGAAACAACCTACCCCTATCGTACCCTATACCAAAAAAAATGACATTTTCCGTTCCCAATTTCGTTCCACATCCAAACCACAATCTAGGTAACATTGGTGTAACCTATCATGAAAAAATAAACTACCACTTTTATTTAAGTTGTTCAATAATTGCCAAACGCTCGTTGTTTTGGCTTATGAAGGGCAGAATGTCTCATACTGTGGACCTCATCCGCATTACATCAAAGTCTTGGATTTTTCTCTAACATCATGGCATAAAGATTCCAATATTACTTCTTCCCATGTATTACTATTTGACTATTTTCATCCACTGTTCATGTTCAATTTCTTTTGTGGAATGCAATTTGAGTCAAATTCTATTATTCTAAGAACGCAACCCAGTTGCTTCTATTTTTAAGTGTGGTGAGCATCGTCCCTCACGAAGCCAGGGTTGGCTTGTCAAACCCAAAATCTATCATGCTTCTATCTATCTATCTATCTATCTACCTATATATCATGTCCCTTTCCCCCTCAACTTCCAAACAAAGAGAAGGCATCGTCTTTCACAAAAAAGAAGCATCAAACCAAAAACCTAGCTACCCCTCTTAATTAATAAAGAATAAATCCCCAATCTTATTGCTAAAATAACAGCTAAAGCTATTGGTCTAAGTGGAACAATCATCAGTACTTTCTGCTGATGGAGAATATGCAATTACAAATACAATAAAATTTGTCAAGTACAATACAATTTTGGGGGAAATAAAATAGAAATGCTTAGAGAAGTTACATATAATTCAGCCCAATAGTCAATTAACATAGTACCATATAGCTTTCTGCAGAAAACATAACAAATAATTTGCAGGGTCCGAAAGAAGAGAAGAAACATTACATACCAGAAGAAGAGGAAGCGGATACTTGAGGGAATTTGTGAGGAGATAATTTAGGCTTAGGAGAGAGAAAAACTCCATTAGAGAGAAACCCTAACTGAACAAACAAGCTGGAAGACTTCCAGCCGAGATTGCAGCAACAAGACGCACTGCATAGCCAAACCAATTTGATGTCTAAATCATACAATTACAATATGCATTCATTAATATATAGCTATATATATATATATATAGAGAGAGAGAGGGAGATACGGACCTGGGAACAGAAGAGAAGCTCATATTGCTGAAATGCTTAATTGCTCTTCATTCCCTTCCTCTCTCTTTCATTGTGTTTATCTGTCCATTTTCTTATCCCTCTCTCTGTCTCTCTTTTCCTCTCTCTGTATAAGATTGTTCTGGTTCGGATAAAAGAGATTGCGTATTCAGTGCATTGACCAATTACTGTTAACACACTGGATTGCATTTTTTATTTTTTATTTTTTATTTTTATTTTTTAAGTTTATTTGAAAAATAAAAAGAAGCTTAAATTTAGTCAAGCCCGTGTTCAATTTATTATAGAGATTTAAACAGCCATTGAAAGGAGCTCTTGAACCTTATATAATCTATACTCCTCGTATATTTGTATATTGATCCTGAAATTTTTGTAATTTTTTGTTAGTTTAGGGGTATTAAAGTAAAGCAATTATTTTTTTTGGAAAAAAATTTGGTAATTTCAAAAAAGGAAGTTTAAAGAATGATTTTGTAGTTGCTTTTTTCAAAAAAAAATTATATTTGGTGAATTTTATTATTTAGTTCCTTTCACAATAAAAGAATCTCAATTGTCATTTTTATTTTTGTTTCACAAAAAATAGTCATCTTTTTATTGATAATACTATAAAATGACACAATATCCTAAAATTTGATCTTCAAAATTTTACGATATGTCACCACTATCAAACTAATTAACAGCTCATTAAGTTTAGTGATAAATATGAAATAAAAACGCATCACTAATATTTGCATATATTACAAATGAAACTCTTTTTATGTAACCAATAAAACAATTTTCTTATTTTTTAAAAAAAATTTATTTAAAGGTGCCCCCTCTTGATAAAAATCATGTGTCCGCCCTTGCGTGAACCTCTATCACTAAATTGTAGAAAAATATAATCATAGCCCAAAGAAGAATGAAAATGTCATTTTATATTTAATTGATAACTATATTGAAAATAATTCTACAATAACCAATTTTTTCAAGGAGCAATTCAATTTGTGCAAGTTTGGGAGAGATTTTGTTACTACCTTTCTTTTCATGGATAAACAAATACATAGACATTGTATGAAAAAGTTTCATAGTGACAACTGACAACAGTAAATCCCCACGGCAATAAAAACTTTAAGTTGACGTAAGATTACTTGTGTTAAACCAATCACAATTTGGCTCTTGTTTTTCAAATGGAACACCTTGTGTAACAAATCACAAACCCGAATCAAGGCTCACTCCTTTGTCGCAATAACATCAACTTGGGTTATCTTGGCCTACATAGACCAATCCCAAAAGGTCATAACTTGTTGGTACTCGTTGCTAGTGGAAGCACGGTTGAGGCTTTATAAACAGTTCAGTGTTACTCGCAATGTTTCAATATGAGATGGGATATTATAATACAAGAAAAGTTGCAAGGGAAAACTTATTTAGGTAAGAACTTGTGCCTTTGACAGAACCAAGAAATACAACAGAAAGCAAAAACTGCAGCAGATGGGAAAATTTCAATGACAGTAGAAAGAAGAAAGGATCAGCAAACAAACACTCCTATCTATATGAAGGCACCAATGCACTGGGGACAGTAAAATCTATAAGATCATTGTGAAAGTGATTAATATCAATCATAATTCAAAAACTATAATACAGACACTCCTTATTCACTGTACCGAAAAACAAAAATTCTTCGGAACCTCCAAGGGAAAATCCTATCATAAATAAAGCAATTGAATAATCAACAAAGAGTGAAGGAGTTCTTATATACCACCCTTGTTATGACCAAGATCCCAAATGTGAGCATGTTTTCTAACTGCAATTATTGCTTTTTTTGTCATGAATAATGGTGTAATTAGAGCTTTTTACACTCCTATGATAGCAAAATCTACCACCATCATAGTTGTACTCCTGTTGTGTACTCCCCACACCACTGACTACAAGGTTGTCCATTATAAGCATAGAAGCCTGCCCTTTCTGCAGATTTTTAAGCAAGCTGACTGATGATTCAAACTCAGATGTCTTGACCCTCTTCTCATTGAAACCTAATGTCAAATTAGCTAAAGTATATGTTCCATTTCCTTGATCCATATTCTCAGAGTACAAGTAAAGGGGAAACCTTTTCAACGATTTGATTGAATGAGCAGAAGAAGATGCCTTTTTGGCAATGACATTGTCATTGAAATCAATCGTCTGTTTTACAATTTGCAAATTTCCATCTTTCCCCATATCCATAAAATTAGTGTAATTTAGTTCCTGAGTAGACTTGGTTGTGATCTTCCCGTGCGAAGATTTCACCCATCCAGTAGATGTTACCAACCTGCTAACACTAGTCAAAAATGTTCCATTCAAACCTGTAAAATTGGATACCAAAGAAACAATAGGAGGCAAGGTATCCATTTTCAAAAGCTTTCCTTCCGTCTTTTCACTCTTTTCATCCAACCATATATGCAAATTTGCATCTATGTACCAAACATTCAAAGCATTCATAACACTAAAGGCAAACTCATGCGCCTTCCCATCTAATAATGTCCCCAACGAGGGAGTGATCTCGATATCATAAGAAGGGAGATCAAATGACCCAATCGCGGAAATGGGCCTCCATAAAAGGGGATCAATTCCTCCAGTATATATCACAGTAAATGGCCAAACTACACCAACTACATTACCATCTAAACTAACCACAACCTCCCTAAAAGGTCCATTCCCTGGCACACCAGTAAGGTTATTTTCAGCAATGTACTCATTTGGATAATTCGTATACCAAAATTCATCGTTTTCATGAGGTGAAACATACACCTCCAACACAGCCTTATATGCATTTTGGGGGATTTTAAACTCTTTAGACTCTACATCCGTAGAATTCTCTATTTCAAACCACAACCCAGCATTCAATGGCAAATTTCTCGAAATGGGTAAGATCAAATCAGCCTTAGAATTAACCAATTTATCACCATTTGGCAAATCATAACCCTTTTCAGCAGGATAAAAATGGATACTTATATTAACATGGTACACACCAGTATAAGTACTATCAATAAGGTTACCCATATAAACAGCAAGTGTTTGATTGGTCATAAGTAATGAATAATACCTTGTAATATCTTTCTTAACAGTCCAAACAATCCCATTGGCTGTCGGCTCCGCCGTGCAGCTCCGGAGCACCTCAATGCCGCCGAGCCAAACCCCAAAAATCCGGTCAAATTGCCTTCCTTTACAAGTTGCTTTCCATTCAAGAACAATTTTAGCAAAATCTTGAGATGGGCAATTTGAAGGAGGGCTGTAACTAGCAAGAACTGGAGGCTTTCCGTATGTGGAGCCAAAGTCATGGTGAAGAATGAGGTGTGAACAGGGCTTGGTGCTGGGTAATTTGATGGGTTTAGTTACTTCAAAGAATGTGATGGGTCGGCTATTATTGTTTGCGGGTTTGGGTTGAGAGATTAGATGTGATGAAAAGATGTCTGCTTTGTTTATGTTTGCAGTGGAGGAGAGAGGTTGGTGGAGGAAGGAGAGAGAGAAGAGGAGGAGGAGATGGATTAGAGAGAAAGTCATTCCTGGTGGTTGCTTGGTTGCTTAGCTTGTTAGCGTGTTATATATATATATATATATATATATATATATATATATATATATATATATATATATATATATGGTCCTAATCCGTGGCAACGGGTTGCTACCGACACTATTCCAGCAACCAAGCTATCATTCGTTGATTAAATGAATTAATGGCTAAGATCAAAAAATGTACCAAGCCATGAGTGGGACAACAAAGTGGGACAAAGCATGGCAAAAAGAAAAAGACTTGTAGCGGCAAGGAGGAAAATATATTATTATTATATATATATGATGTGATGTTAATATATTATTATATTGGAAACTTGGGGGCTTTGTAGTATTTTGGCAGTGACGCTACAACATGTAGCGGCTGGTTTTTATTTTTTTATTATTTTTTTTGATCTCTGCCATTAATTATTTAATTAACGGATGATAGTTTGGTTGCTGGAATAGTGTCCATGACAACCGGTTGCCACGGATTAAGACCCATATATAGAGAGAGAGAGAGAGAGAGAGTTAACAAATTCCAATCCTCTATCCTTTCATTAATTGACGTTAACTATGAATGAGTTACCTGTGTGTGTGTGTGTGATTTTTGAGGTAAATTACAATTACAAGACTGATAGGAGTAGGAATTCTTTAATTATTAGATTAAAAGAAAAGAAAATAAGTAAATAAGTGTCATTTTTTTCTTCCTCTTATGATTATTGACATACGAAGAAAAGGTTGAGTTTTGTTGACTTGAGAGAGAGATTTATGGAGATTAACGAGGGATCGGGTCATATCATAATTTATTTCATAATTTTTTTTTATTAAGAATAATTAAAATTTGAACTTAATTTAAAAACAATTGCGACCTACGATGAATATTGTTTGGCTTGCAACTTTTTAAAATATTACCTTTTGAAAGTTAAACGTACTTGAAAATTATAACACAATTAGAATTAAAAAAACGTGTTCGTCTAAACGTAATTTATTTTAAATACAAATTATTTTAACTTATAAATGCTACTTTTTTGTCCAAACATTTAGTGACAAACAAACTATTAAGACTAACTCAACTTGACATTTTCTCTTATGCTTATTTTATTTAGGGTAGCATTATTTCCAAAAAAATATTTTTGATATTTTTCATTTTTAATAAAAGAAAATATATAAATATATAAAATATTAAAAATACATGTAAAAATATTATTTCTATTTACTTATCTCATATCCTTTTTCTTTTTGTTGCAACTTGCAACTAAGCTCATTTCGTGCACGTGGGGTTAGGTGTATACTAATTTGACTAAAAATAATTGCTAATAAAATAGTTTCACATGTCCTGTATAAAAGGTTCTCCCTTTATTCTTAAAAGATGACTAAAGATAAATTATTATTTTTTTAAAAAAATAATGAGATAAAATACATAAAGTAAAGAGTAAATATGTCATTTGGTGGTGTTCATTAGTAAAAATAAAATAAAAATATTCATCACTTTATATATTCTTATGGAGTCATTAAAGATAAATTTGAAACTTTTTTACTTTTTTCTATATTTTTACTTTTCTTAATATGTGTACAAATTATACTTTGGGGTACAAAAAAAGTTCAAATTTTAAAGTTAATTAAAATTCCATTAAGGACAACTAGTCAATATACAAAGATCAAAAATCCTAATTCGAATAAGATTTTTCTCTCGATGACCGTAAACTCTGCAGTATATAAACTCCGACAAGAAAAGCATCAATCTTATTAAACTCAATAGGGGTACATCAATTTTATACGAATTCAACAAGGGGAATACAAATCCGGATAAGAATCAATCCTACGTACATAAATATTCCCTAGAGATCTCTCAGACACAATACAACTTAATACAAATGAAGATTAAATCTTAGCTTGGCCAACTGAATAGGAGAAGATATCTCTGGCCTGCTGCTAATGCTTGAATCTGCAGGCCAAGGAGATTAGAATTATTTAAAATTTAAAAAAAACATTCCAACAATTCTTTATCCGACCCATATATTGGATACTAATAAAAATGTGAAAACATCCGAGGATAGGTCTCATTTCTTATTTTTATAATGTTTGTGCACAGATTTTTGTGTATAGTTTGTGTGCATAGCATTACTCATAAAATTAAGGATCCGTATGAGAAATACACACACAAAAGCACATGTATTATATAAAATGAGAGCAGGGGTTTGGTCTCCCGGTTCAGGTTTCTCTCATTCTTTTTCTTCCTCATCACTCCTACTATCTTACCCGTATTTTTTTATCCCCCAATCTCACATCCTCTATTCTATAAAATAAATTGCATCAGTTTGCCACAAATACTAGCATATAAAGGCACATCAGCCTTGGGAACAACTGTGCATTCTTGGTGCATAATAAACAAAATTCGTATCCTGCATCTTTCAAAATCCCTCTTTATATGCATCTCAATTGAAGCACAACTCCCTGAGAAGCTCACAATTTCCAATCTTAAATGGAAGAGAACGGAAGAAATACTTTAGCAAGGTATGTTGGTTTTGTGAACACCACTAATAGATATGGAGGAATAATGAATAATCTCTCTGTTGGGTATAACAGTTCTAAAAGCATAATACCCTCACTATACCAAAAAGACCTATCAAAAAAAGAATAGGTCCCCTCGTTTCACCAATTCCTTCAAAGCTTCCAGATCAGTACTCTGTAAAATCAGAAATATTTTATTAAAACTGAACTCGAGTTAAACTGGTGCTGCATATAAAAGGAAAACTTGTGACAAAAAAGAACTTGGCATTAAGAATCCTGAATCCTCCAATCGAATCAGCGGATGAAATGGAGCCGGAAATCAGAGAGAGACAGTTCAGGTGACGCCATTTGGTCATATCAAAGCCTCTAGAATCTCTGCTGACTAAACAGTTGATCTCACGTCAAGTGACATATTGAAGGAAACAAACCAAAGAGAGAAGGCTGTTAAGAGTCATACCCTCTACCAAAGATTGTGGTTACAAAACAATAGTACTATGTAATATCATTAAATTCTGTGGAAGGCATACATCACAAAATCATTTTGTAAAACTTAAAAGGATATCAGTGCAACTGACTCATTTACTTCAGCAAACAACAGTCTTTTCTACACTCGACACTCCACTGAAGAAGAAATTTGAAAATTTCATCATAGATAAAGTCATCCAAAATATTCGAATTAATTGTTGGGGCTTTATAGCTATTATCTTAAGCAGCAACAAAGGACAAACAGCTCAAGACATTGGCAGATCATATGTTTCATTTCTTTGCACCAATCTCACCCTCCACAATAGCATGTCTAGTTAGAACAATCTCCTTTACAAGGTTCCTGTAAGTAAATGGTCTCACTGCAGCTCGCAAGAACAGCTCAGGGGGAATTCTGCTCTTCTTAATTTTCTTCATCCATGGACCGTACCCAACCTGCTTCCACTCTGCTGGACTAACCTTTTCCCTAGTACGCCTCATCATCATTTCATCCCCGTCTTCCAAAGTTTCCTCTCGTCCCTGCTCTTCCATTGATCTGGACTGCTGCTCATACATCTTGGAAGACCTCTCTACACTTCGTCTGGCAAGACTTTCCATAGCTTCGTTGCTCTTCAATGCTTTCTTAAACTCCTCCTCCCAGTACTTTTCATCCTCTTCCGGACTTGAATCCTCATTGTCATCTTCTGTACCAATTTCATCATCTCCACTACCTTCTATATCCAGAACAACATCATCTTGATCATCATCCTCATAATCATCATCATCATCATCATCATTATCATCATCACCACCACCTACCCCATCATCCTCAATCCAATCGATAATTTGTGTTTCCCCCATTTTACCTCTATTATCATCATCGTCGCCATCTGGGGCATCACAGCCCAACTCCATTTCCTCCAACTTAGCCTTCCACTCCTTGGTATATGGATGCAATAACTCGTTCGGATGATTCCCAAGCAAAAACTCCAAACACTTGGACTTCTTCTCATCACTCAACTTCTCATAACCCTTAACCACATCATCCACAAACGCCTTTGGACTCACCTTCACAATCTTACACAATCCATCAAAATAAGTACACACCTGAACCCTCCCGTCATCATTTTCCAACTCAAACAAAAACTCCCTTTCCGTCTCCGGATCAAGCAACGGCACCAATGGACTGAAAAAGTCATCTTGAGGCTCAAACCTACATTGATAAACCGGCCTCTTAACATATATAATATCAGGCCTCATCCAAGCTGCACATTTCGTAATCAGCCCCCTTGTCTTGTTCCCAAGCCTACCCATCAAATTCCACTTATCCAACCTCTGTTTTCCTGCTTCAACCACAACTTCACTAACCAGAGTCCATTGCTGCCATGGCAATTCATTGACTCTCCATTTTGGGTGCCTAACAAACACCCAAAAGTGTTGAAAGCCAACACTTTCGTCCATTGACTTCAGTCTTTTCCCAAAATCTTGAGCCATTTCAAATTGCTCAATCTTCTCCCACTCTTCATGATCCTTAACTTCACCAATCAGAGTCACACATTCATCAGAAAATCTACCTCGAATTGGGTCACCCAAAACCACTCCGCGCCACGAGTAGGGACCAAATTCACCATACTTGTACCAATCATAAGGATGTTTGAGATTCGGGTCGTCTTTATCCATAAATCTCACCATTCTATCATAACCCAAGCCGATCATCTGCAGCTCCTCCTCCGAGAAATTATCCGGGTAATTTTTGTGAGGGTTTTTGAGTCTATAAAACAGGCTCTCCGCAAGTTTCTTGCTTTTCCGGCGAGCATTTCGCTTTGCTTCTCGCCGAATCTCTGCGTTACCTTCGATGCGGCCAGGGGAAGGCCCACCAGGCTTCTTCTTGCTCCGGCCAGCAAATGAACGGAAGTCTCTCCGGCTGGTAACATTTTGGGTGGATAATGGAGAATTCTGGTTTTTAGAGAGTGATTGGACCGTCAGTGTTTTGGGTATTCTTGAGGAGTGGTGAAAAGGGGTTAGGGTTTTGATTAATGGGTTTGAAAATTTAGGGAGAAATGGGGATAGGAAAGTGGAGCCAGAAGGGTTTAGGGTTTTGGACAGAGAAGGGTTTTGAGTGAGCATTTTGAATGGATAAAGTGGAAGACAAATTCTATGGATTTTGTTTCAACGCTTGGCAGCTTATTCAAAGATGTACTCCACTACTCCCCAGTCCCCCCGTTTTAATTATTATTATTATTATTGATTTTTTTAAATATTTTTGAACACATAATTAAGATAAATGATTTTATCATAATTAATGTAATAATAAATATTATATTATAGTTATTTAAAAATAGTATAACTAATAAATTTATTATTTACAATTATTAATGCTTATCAATTTAAAATTAACTTTTGAAATAACAATAATGATCTTATACTTTAAAATAGATAGAGTGTAATATTAACTAAAAAAAATTAAGAGAATACACCTATACATATACAAGTATTGTAATTTGTAAATGTGGCATGAACACACTATTATTATCTTTAATACTCTTTGTTTTAAAATATTATTAATTTTAAAAAAAATTAATTTATGATATTTTTAATTTAAAATTAATATAATTCATTTAAATTATATAACAAGAAATCTTATAATTTGTTTCATAATTTACACATTATTATAATCTTTTTAAGCATTGTCTAAATGTAAAACTTAAATTGTATATTTTACACGAGTTTGAATTCATTTATGTAATTGTTTAAATAATAAAGTTATTATTTTTAATAATGTTAATAAAATAGTTTTAAATTTATAATGTGCTGGATTTTTCAGTAATATTCTTTTTAAACTTTTTTACAGCTGAGCCAAAACAAATATAAAGTATTATGTTCTCAAAGTAAAAATTAAAGGTTAAAATATTATGTATAGTTAGAAACTTAGAATGATTGTAGAAGTGTGACTAAATGTATATTTGTTATTGTAATAATATTTATGCTCTAACATATCAATAACCTTTTTTGTATGATTTTTTTTAGTAAAAGTTTTAATTTTTAATTTTTATTTGAAAAAAAAGAGAGTAATAAATTATTAGAGAACTTGTTGGCGAACAATTAATTTAGTCAAGTTTTAAAACTAGTAATATTTTTATGCCAAGTAATAATTTACCTGTTTATTTTTCCAAGTAGTAATTTATATCATTATATTTATAACAAGAGAGAGAGAGAGAGATTAATTTTTGCTATGCATGGAGAAACATTAGTAATGGATAAATGTATGGATAAACATTACTACAATTAATTCTGAATTGTGATGTGGGATAGCGTAAACGTTGTAAACAAACACCCCCAGAGGAAAAAAGTTTTCTTATATAAATAGTGGAATCTCTCTTCAACGTCTGACACCTTATTATTGGATAGACATTTCACATTAGGGAGATTTTTTAAGAGAGAGAAAAAGAAAGAGAAAAATGGCAAGGGCTGGTCCGATTGCTCAAGACTGGGAGCCGGTGGTGATCCGCAAGAAAGCTCCGTCTGCCGCCGCTCGCAAGGACGAAAAAGCTGTCAACGCCGCTCGTCGTGCCGGTGCCGAGATTGAAACCGTCAGAAAAGGTCTCTCTTTCTCTTTGTACGTTTGCACGCCTATTATTTATATTCACACTTTTCCTTCTTATGCGGTATTGATGATTATCCATGTTCCTCTGATCAGTTTTTTTTTTGTTTTTTTTTGGTATTGTTTGTAGTATTCTCTGGATAAAATATTAACTTAAATTGAGTTCAAATTAGTAATGATCTGATATGAATTTGATTACTTGAGAGGTTTTTGAGTTTCATGGGTTTCAATTGAGTGCCTTTGGAGTACCTCTGGATTTATGTTTTGTGTTGTTATATCTTGTATATTAATTTCTGTTAAATATGAATGAAACAAAATCTACAACAAAGTGGAGTTTAAAGGGAAATAAGTGATTGTAAGGACTTGGGAAGGAGGGGAAGACTTTAGCAATGTGGAGTGCGAATAGCTGAAGAATTCACGAATCATTACCTTTTGAGATCCATGTGACTAGACAAATGAGTATTGAACTGTTATTTGCTTATCTATTTGGGCGTCTTGTGGGTGATGTTTCTGTCTCTACCATAATAAATGGGCTAAATGAGCCCTTGTGCTTGATGTGGGCCATTTGAAGGGGTGAGGAGGAACTGAAGCTTATTGTTGGTGGAGATCCTTGTGCGGAACTTGTGGTATTTGATGTTGAGTTTATTATTTGGTTGGCAGACAGGTGTATCCATCATCCATCGTTACTATTGTGAGTTTTTGAAGAGGCTTAGTGTCTTAGTGATGAGCCTTCAATGTTTTTATTTTTTTGGCTGCCAAGGATTCCATTAAGATTTTTTTTTGTGGTATTTTTGGGGTTGTGAGGAATTGGGAATGGGATTCCTGTGAGTGGCTTTTATCCCTTGTTCTGGGTTCTTTTAGTGTTACGTTATTTGCAAAAAACGGAGTTTTTAAATGGTACAAATTATTTTATTGTTGTTAATGAACCAAGTTCAATTCTTTACACCATATTTTCCTTTTAAAATTGATCGTCGTCGTGTGAGTTCACCTTTTAAGATCTTTTGCCACTAAAATGTGTTCATGTGTATATGCTTGTATGCACAGTTTTTATTTTAAAGTTTAGATTTACGGCAGTTTCACCTGTAGTCTATACAATGCATGTTTCTTGGTATGCAGTCTAATTTTTATTTGCCTAGATTGGGAGAACTAGATGTTTCTTTTGCTTATACTCTTTTATTTTCTCCTGCAGCAACTGCTGGTTCGAACAAGGCTGCCTCTAGTAGTACATCTTTGAACACCAGGAAGCTTGATGAAGACACTGAAAATCTGGCTCGTAAGTCATGTTATATATATGATTCAAACTATCTCTTTTGGCAGACTTCTTTAACTTTATGAATAAAAATTGAAGCTTTTATTCCTTCAATGGTTGAATACTTGTCAAAATTTACTTACAAAAAAAAAACGATGACAGGCTAGTTTGTCATTTCTTAAGCATAGATTGTTATCTTTGTTTTGGAGGAGTCTTACTGTTCCTTTTCTCCCCCTCTTTTTTTCTTTTTAACTGAGATTATATTTATGATGTTTTTGAAATTCTTTGGGTTTATGAGTTGAGGATCATATGCTATGTGTCAATGCTTCTCTAGAATTGGTCCAAGTATCAACAATTTGGTTAGCTGCAGTTCTATCATCAACTGAATGTAGGACAGTGGTTGCTGGAAATTATTGTATACTTTATTTTTTGAACCTTTTTTCCTTCATGTATATTTATTTTGCCGTATACTTTATTATTTAGGATTTTTCCGATGTCATCAATTGTTCATTGTCTTTTCAGCTTATCTGTGTATATATACAGATTTACAGATATTTCTGATGTTCTATTATTACTAATATCTCTTCCTTTTGCCATATTATATGGGTTCTTTAGTCTGTTCTTTGTCTTGCCTTAATCGTCTGAACATCATGTGCAGATGAAAAGGTACCAACTGAGTTGAAGAAAGCCATCATGCATGCTCGGAATGAGAAGAAACTCACCCAGGCTCAACTTGCTAAGGTCTCTCTCTCTCCCCCCACCCTTCCTCTCTCTCTCTCCCCTCCCCCCCCCCTCCCTCCCTCCCTCCCTTTCCTCTCTCCCTCATGGTAAAAGCACTAACTCTTATTTGCTAATATGTATGCTCTTTTTATTTTGCCTGCAGTTGATAAACGAGAAACCCCAAGTTATACAGGAGTATGAATCTGGAAAAGCCATACCAAACCAGCAGATAATAACTAAACTGGAGAGGGCTCTTGGTGCAAAACTGCGAGGAAAGAAATAATCAACGGAAGAAGGTTGAATCTTTTTTCCAAGTTATTGTCTTATCAAGTCATAAAAAATTGTGGAATGTACAAAACCTTTTCTTTTCCCTGGATGTTGACCACTCTTATGCATGGTGGTGAAAAATTGTGGCTGATGGACATGACTTTTCTTGTGTGCTCTGTTTCCCCTATGCAAAGTTGATAATTTTATGTGAATATCTCCTGCAGTCTTAGGTTCTGTTTTCGGAATGCTACAAGAGACTTGCAATTTTAGAGATGTAGAGTTTTTGCCTGTTTTGTCCAATCTTAATGTTCATAATGCATTAGAGTATCCTGAGGATCTCTGCCCGTGTCCGGGAGCATCAAAATGTTCAAGAGTACTAGTAATGACCCCTGCTTTGCACTGGAAAGATGCATGATATTATTGGAAAAGATGTAAATACCTTTTCAGGTAATACATGTCAAAATTTTTATTTATAATGCATGATGTCTAGCATTTATTTTAGAAGAAAAGAATTTATAAAAATGAGAGAAAAATATGTATGAAAGGGGTATGTATCTAATTTAATTGCAAGACACGTGGTTTCAAATTGTATTATGTGCTAATGTGCTTATAAGGCTTTTTGTGTGGAGTAATATTCTCATAGTTTTGAAGGAAGGTTGGTATACTCTAAATTCCATATTTTTCTTCTTTTTTACCACCGCTAACAGGGAATCATAGATAAGGAGTTCCCGCTTTTTCTGGAATAAAACAGGGGCTTCCCCCTAAACTTAGACATATATTTTTATTTTATTTTAAAATTAAAAATATATTTTTTAATTTTAGACTTTAAACTAAAACGAATTCTTAATAAAAAAATTACGGATTTAGCTCTTATTCGTTATACATTTCCTCTAATTTTATCTAATATATTAATTATTTCATATTAGTAATTTTGTTAATATGTTAATAAATAATTGATCTTATTGAGATTATTCTTACAAAAAATAAGAAATATTAAAAATAAATTTTCTATTAAAAGTTTAAAAGAATTTTTAACCATTGAAATTTTAATGGAATATTTACATGAACATCAAATGGTGAAAAAGTGTCGGTTTATTTTTAATTTTAAAATAACTATAAGTTAATTGATCGGTATTGATTTCAATTATACCATTTAAAATTATAAAAATATGATGTATTAGACAAAATTGGAGGGAATGTGTAATGAAGGGGAGTTAAATTCATAAATTACCTATATTTAGTAGATTGACTCTATCTTTATAACTATATTTTCAACTAAAAATATATTTGAACAGAGGGAGTAGACATATATTCATAGGGTAATAAAAAAAATGATAATTTTACATATATTTTTGATATTTTTACAAGATTTCTCCTCACATGAAAGTTCTATTCCCATTTGAAATAAGAGCTTGTGGACATGTAGAAATTATGCTTTCCTAATAAAAATAGTGTTTTTTTCAGTTTGGGTAGCTGAAGTTTCATGATTGTTCTTGGGCCTGAATGTATGGTGTATGATTGAAACGGAAAGTATAAAGTGGTTGGAGATAATTTAACTGTTTTGGTGGAGCGGTATAATAAAAAAGAATTTGGTTTACTAATAGGGATCTCTAACATTTGTTCTCAAATAATGTTTTAAATGATTTGGCATCGAACAAGATGAATAATAGTCAATCATAAGAAATATATTCAACTAATCACTAATGACTCGACCAAAAATTTGAACATTACCCATTTTAGATGGGACAGTATAAAATAACATATAAATATAAAAGACTTTTAAATTTAGATAATGTTAAGAGTTTCAAATTGCCCTTAGCTTCCTTTCAAACTTAGCAGATGGCTTCACGATGATTTATGATTTGGTGCATGACTTGGTGGACTTGGTTATAAGTTGTTGGGGACATTTACCTCCTTGTTCTTTGCATTTTTGTATATTGGAGTATATGGTTTTGCTCAAGAGTCCGTTTTGCATAAGCGTTTGTATTCTACCTCCATAACCATTTGTATTTATTTAAAATACCACTTGTTACACCATATAGTGTCTATACTCCCTCCGTGTACTGGTTATATGATTTACTAAATAGTCAAAAGTCAAAGATATTAGAGTCTTAGGCTTCTGTAATTGACCTCTCTCTAACCTATCTACGAAGGCTCTTTTAAGATTTTCGGTATCGCGCGGAAGAAACCTATTTTTGAACGGGAATAAATGAAGCGGGGTAAATGTATGCAATGTTTTTAGACTCGATCGGTCATCGACCAAAAAAAATTCCAGAAGCAAAATTATTATTAAACCCATGACATCATAAATATATAAAAATATATATTATTAATAATAAATAAAATTTTAAAACATCTCGTTTTTTATAAATTAAAAATGTAATGAATATGTGTTGCAATAGTACTAAAAGGGATTAATTTTAATACTAAAAAAGTTTTGGTAGTAAAAAAAATAATAAAAACTGGTTCATTGGATTAAACTTAACCGATTTTACCAGTTGAACTATCGGTTCGAGTGATCAATCGATTCAATCTGGGTTTTGATCAAATTAGTCCAACTGGACCAAACCTAGCCGGACGTAGGACCGGTTCCCAGTCAACCGGTTGAACCGGCTAGGCCAGTCTAGGTTTCAAAACATTAAGTATATGTTGGAGATGCCTTGTCTTCTTCTTTAAGAATTAAAATAGCTCGACTACCAGGGGAGGGTAAGAGCACCAATATTTTCAGACCCGGATCGATCATCGAACCGAAAAAGTTATCGAGTGAATGAGTCACTAGTTCAACCAGTGGTTGAACCGTTATTGAACCGGTGACATCATAAATATATAAAAATATATATTATTAGTAATTAATAAAAAATTTAAAAATCTCGTTTTGTATGAACTAAAATATAATAAAGTTAAGTTATAATATTACTAAAAGTGATTAATTTTAATATTAAAAAAATTTTGGTACAAAAAAATATTAGAAAATCATAATAAATCGGTTCATCGAAAATCGATATCATCGGTTCAATCTGAATTTTGACCAAATTAATTCAACAAGATCAAATCGGATCAGATTTAGAACCGGTTGCGGGTTCGGGCCGAGTTTCAAAACAGTGAGGAGCACTTCACCGATGGGATAGAAAAAAGTGAGACGAGAGCACATGGCAGCTACAAAAGGGACCTAGAACTTGTTGACAACTAAAGAAAAGAACGAACAAAAAGCATAAACAGCTGGATTTCACATCAAGAATTTTTTTTTAATCTAATAGCCGGTTTGCCCGAGAGGTTAAGGGGGGAAACTTAAGATCTTCTGCACATCAGCAACAACATAATATCTATCTAAGTTATTTGTAGAAAATATAAAAACTACTACGAATTCTTTTACTTAAAGTAGTGTTCTTTTTTGTTTTGCTGTTAATTTCCTTTTAGGGCCTTAACCACACCAACATATTATGTAGGTTATTTGAAGAAAATATGAAAACTACAGTAAATTCTTTTTCGTTTTGTTGTTATTTCCTTTTAAGGTTTTATAATCACATTTATATTTTTAAAACATTCAGATTTTTAGCACAATCAAATGTAATGGTACACTACGTAAATAATTATAAATATATAAATTATCTGCAAATCTAAGATTATATTTACCCGCAAAAAAAGTCAAAAAATAAAAATAAAAAATTTGATTCTCCAGTTCTAACAAATTGGCGAGTCACAATGACCGTTTCAACTAGCCACGTCACATTGAATATCTCAATTATTACAATTAGACCACTCCGATTCTACTATCACATCATGTATCTCATCGATGTGTCCCCCTTTTAGACTCCCTTCCCTAACAGAACTAATTTACAAATTCTTCTCAAAGTAATCTACTTTCTTCGATCATTCCCAATTTAACCTCATTTACTGTTCATATTCCAAATTTTCACTTATTAAATATTTTTACATACTTTTTATATGTACATATATTATTACTAAAATATATATTTATATATACGTATATATATTAATTATTTAAAACTAAAATATATTTAATCAATTAAATTAATATAAAAAATTTAAATTATCTATTTGATCATTTACGAAATAAAATAATACTAAACATTTAATTAAATATTTTTTAAATTAGACAACAAATAAAAATTGAAAATAAAAAAAATCTTAGTTAAAAAATAATAAAAAAAGAACATACTAATAATTAAAAAAAGACATATTAATTAAAATAAAAACATTATTATCATAATTTTGATAATTATTCATGAAAATTTTATGAATAATTTTGATAATTATCAGTTCGAATGACCCCTCTGACTGAAATGGATAATTCGCGAAATGCCAGAGTTTGTGGAAAATGCGGAGGAGAGGGTCACAACAGACGTAGTCAACGATGTCCTTAAAATGTTCATAAATATTTATCAAAATTATGATAATAACGTTTTTATTTTAATTAATATGTCTTTTTTTAATTATTAGTATGTTCTTTTTTTATTATTTTTTAACTAAGATTTTTTTATTTTCAATTTTTATTTGTTGTCTAATTTAAAAAATATTTAATTAAATGTTTAGTATTATTTTATTTTGTAAATGATCAAATAGATAATTTAAATTTTTTATATTAATTTAATTGATTAAATATATTTTAGTTTTAAATAATTAATATATATACGTATATATAAATATATATTTTAGTAATAATATATGTACATATAAAAAGTATGTAAAAATATTTAATAAGTGAAAATTTGGAATATGAACAGTAAATGAGGTTAGATTGGGAATGATCGAAGAAAGTAGGTTACTTTGGGAAATAAATTTGTAAACTAGGTCAGTTAGGAAAGGGAGTCCCCCTTTTATGTATTACTACTGCTTAATTTTTGTTTAACTATTTATTCTTATTTTATAACGGGACTTAAAAACAATATATAAAGATATGACAGTATATGAAACAGGGGACAAAATATCATATTTGAATTCCATTTAGATATACCACTAATATTGAACGATTGTGCTGAAAATAGTTAATTGATGTTTTAGTTACTGTACTAGGGATTGATTTTTATTTTAATTAATAATTTTTTTTTGTTATAAACATATTACTATACTTCAAAAATATTACAAAATAATAATTACTTAACATTTCGTCTAAAAAATTGACGGAAGTACTGAATAGAATAACGTTTAACAATTGTCATATGGGGTACTTGAATATGTAACAAGTGAGACCTTGTTACGTGGAGGGTTAATTGATATTTTGGTTACTGTACTATGGGTCGATTTTCATTTTAATTATTAAATTTTTTTTTGTTATAAAGACATTATTATTATATTCAAAAAATATTACAAATTAGTCATTACTTAACATTCCGTCCAAAAAATTGACGAAAGTGTTAAACCGTGCATATCACGTGAGCCAAAAAGGTGGTGTGTGAATTAGTTATTAGTGATGTGTCACATTTTTTATGTGTAATATCATGTGTATTTTCGTCGACGAAAAAGAAACGAACAAGATATTCGTGGCCAAGATGAATTATCACAACAAGAATCGTAGCAAAATTGTGTCCTAATTTTATTTTTCTATTTTTTCCCTTTTCTGATTTCTATAATAATATCATGTGTCACATTACCAATAACTAACTCACACGTCAATTAAGTAATGATTAGTTTGTAACATTTTTTGAGTATAGTAATAATGTCTTTGTAATAAAAAAAATTAAGTAACCAAAACGAAAATCGATCCCCAGTATAGTAATCAGTGGCGGACGTAGGACTTTTACTCAATGGGGGCTTTAATACAAAAAATTATAAGGAAAATAAAGAAGAATAATAAAATTTGAAAACGTTAAATATGTTAATATCAATCATTATTTTTGCACAAAAGCGTTTCAAATAAGTAATTTACAAAGATCATCTTCATGGTCTCATATACTAAAATCGTTTCAAAATCAGCTCATTGTCAATAATATTAAAGATGCCTTTTTCTATGTACGTGACAGACAAGAATTCATCTACTTAATTTTCATCCTATTATGCAATGATATCTTAATAAGATTTGTAGCTGAAAATGCTCTTTCAACGTTTGCAGTTACAACTAGGTAGGATTAATATCAATTTCACTAGCAAATAAACAATTTAAGACTCAAAGAATAAAAATCCTCAATTAAAAAAAACAAAAGCTAATAACAAGTTAATAACTACTTAATTAGCAAAATGAATAAATATTGTAATGAACTTTCAATTCAAATTAACCATAATTATTTACGTACATAGTAGAATAATAAAAAAAAATATTAAGGTATAAGAATGTAGAGTATCTTACCTTCTAATTTGTTATGTAGCATACTGGGTATTCTAAGTTTTGATTATAAAATTCGAATTGAATATGATGGAATGGTGGAGAATTTATTTTGTATTTGTATTTTCTAATGTTAGAGAGTGAAAGGGGCAGTATATAATTAAAAAGAATTCTTTTCTCTAAACATTGAATATGATCATAATCTCCAAAACGTGTATTGTATTAAAGTAGTAGTACATTACTTGAAAAGTTTTAGTCATTAGTCTTCAAATTGCATAATATTACCAATATATCATATATCTAAAAAAAAATTAAAAGTTCAGTCGGGGCTGGAGTCCACACTTGTCCAAATTTGGCTCCGCGTCTGACAGTAACCAAAACATCTTCCACATAATGGGGACTCACATGTCACATATTCAAGTACATCACATGACAGCTGTTAAATGTTAGTCTATTCAACAATTCCGTCAATTTTTTGGACGAAATGTTAAAAAATGACTAATTTATAACATTGTTTTGAATATAGTAATGTATGTGCAATAAAAAAAATTCAATAACCAGAATGAAAATTAACCCATATTACAGTAATCAAAATATCAATTAACTTGTACTGAAAATAAGATAATATCAGATATTTTAATATTTTATTCTTAAATATGTCTCCATGACAATACGTTGCGATAATCACCCATAAGAGGCTAATTTAACTAATATAATGTAATGATTCACATCATTAAGATACTACATCAGTCTCTAAAAAAATAACGAAAATATAATTTTTACATAAATTAATGTAGTGAAAAAATTAAGAGAGAGTGTATATTTTTTTCTCAATATACCCTTATCCTCGAGTAGCGTAATGAGTTGATATTTGTATGAGTTAATATATTTAATTGAGTTTTGGATAGAGAAAGAATTAATAATATGAGTGGTTAACTACTGACGTAAGTAAGATATGATAGTAAGTCAAAAGTAATTTTATTCAAGTAATTTATATAGAATAAATTTTTTTTATCACTTAAGTCATTCTTTTAGGGGACGGATGAAGTACTATTTTAAAATGAACACACACATATATATGTATAATAGTATATTGTGTCGTTAAGTATAACATTTACGATGCTAAATATATATCGAGTAATATTTGATGAAAAATGTAACACATTCTAATTCATTTTTATGTTTGATGTTTATTCTTTATGCAAAAAAGTAAAATTGTATAAACATTATTACTTTATTATGATTTGAAATTAAAATTATAACTAACTTAAAAATAATATGTCATTTTAAAATTATGTACATAAAAAAAATTAATAAATAGAACTCTTTTTGCGGAACAAAGATAGTTTATATCTCTGCAACGTTTAGAACGTATGTTAGGCTACTTGAAATTGTTGTTCAGCACCCAGTTTCAAGTGCATTTTGTTTAATTCAAGAGTCTTGTTATATGTTGTAAAATTTTTTAATTAAATTATAATTATAGCGTATGTGAATATATGAGGTAAGTAAAAAATAAAAAGAATTTTATTTTATTTTATTTTATCTTATAGTATATATTTTTATATTACTCATAATTCAATTTCGTTAAATATTTTTCGACATATATATTATTTTTCTTAATTTAATAATATAAATTAATTAATTACCTTACCAAAAATAGTGGAGTATTACTGGGTACTGGGCTATCCGCTGTGGGACACGTAGTCTGTAACAGGTGTCGCCATGCATGCATGCAGGATAGATTAAGGCGACACGTTGACCCTGCTTACATATTTACAGGTCACATCTTTTTCTCGGTACTAAGATATTCAACTGGATCGGATCGGATCTGGATCTTATTTTTTACCATACACTACATCATCACGTAGTAGTGCAAATACCGTAGAATCTTACTAGACGGATATATGTGAGTACATGAAATGAAATAAGAAAATAATTTTGTCTATTTTATTATATATATTGATTATAAATATTAATATATATATATAAACATATGAAATAAAAAAATTAAAAATAACTCTACTTTAATTTATTATATTTTATCATTTAAAGTTTCACATAAGTGTACAATCTAATTTTATCACATATTTATCAACATATAAATTATTTTTAAAAAAAAATTAAATGCACTTTGTACATCCTAGTTACCTTCATTTAGTTTGTACTTTACATCCCACATTTTGTAAATGAACATTTTGCATGCTACACTTTCAACACATAAACTTTCTTTGGCCAAAAAATCGTTAACTAAGTTGACAAAGTTCGACTGTTTTAACTCACATGCTATTTTTTTAAGAATAAAATAGTCTCACTAGTAAAATCTTTATCCTTGAAAGACAGTACATGAGTTAAAATAGTCTAGCTCCATTAACACGGCTAACGATTTTTTGGTCGAAAAATATTATTTGTCAGGCCACTAAAAGTCCATTTACAAAATTTAAATATAAAGTACATAATAAAAGTAAATTGAAAAATACAAAGTGTTAGTACAGTGCATATTTTTAGATTTGATGATAATGTGTAATTAATGAATATTTGTAATTAGTAGTTTTTGTACAGAAATTGGTATAAAAGGACTTAATTTAGAAATCAAAATTGTTAGGTCGATCTATTTCGTAGAGTAAACCTGATGAATAGAACTTAAGTCTAAAGTTGATTGTAAAGCAAGTAGTTAGAGATCGTAAAGTCTATTAATTATAGTTCTGAAGATCGTAAAGTCTGTTTATAATTGTAGAGTTACAATTACCAGTTCTCTATGTTTGCTGAATTGTTAAGTCAAACCTTAGAGTTCATAGAGTACAAGTAATGATTAAAGAATTAGAGCAAAGTTGTAGATCGTTAAGTTTAGAATAAATAAATACTTAGTCTTTCAAAACTAAATAAAAGCATCGTAAAGTGCACTGAGGTTAAGCGTAAAACGTAAAGTTTGTCTAGCCAGACACTCTACGACTGAATACTCAACTCTACGATTAGGAAAATCGTAAAGTGCATCAGTTTTGACATGAACTGACAGTGTTGATCTTCATAGAGTGAAGACCCAAGGAAGTTTGTAAAAACTCTTAATACTAAGGAGAAGAGCAGTTGGAATTGTGCTTAACAGCTATATTGGTGAAATGACAGCACTCACGTGCGTGTTTTTATAATAGTCAGTTTTATGAAAAGACATGTCACAACCGAAAGTTGACACACCTCATCCAAAGTCAACAATAAGAGATCTACAAGTATTTAAGTATTATTGGAACAACAGTAACTTCCAAATCGGAAGATCTCGAGGAAGGTCTATAAAAGGCAAACAAATTCAAACAAACAGTAGATATCTAACAATCAAAGAGTTAAACTGCTGCCATTTCAAAAAGAGCTCTACTCTACGATTTTGAACATCTTGTTCTGCTACTAAGTCATTCAGTGTCGAACTTCAAGCAACTTAACAACACCTAAAATTCTCTAGTATTCTGAGAATAGTTGGTCTTAGTGATCTTTGTAACCAAGTCTTAGTGACTTGTTCCAAATTTTAATGACTTTAAGGAATCTTTGTAATTCAATAGTTGTAATTGTTCTTCGTGAACAAATCTTCATGATTACCCTATCCTTAGTGGATATACTTACTCAAGAAGTAGAAGAGTAGACTATGAGATCTTTGTGCTTCGAACCACTTAAAAATATTTTGTCTCATTTACTTTATGTATTTACTTTTCTGTCAAGTTATTTAAGTGTTCTACGATTTAGTATGTGACTTAGTTCCATGTTTGATTGCTAAATTCAAAACTGTGATCTTTTTATAATCTTTAAAGGGGTTTTTATAAACTATTATTTCGATGTGCAAAATCATTTAATTATAAGTTGGTAATAACTCTTTAAAAACAAAAGTTTTTAAATGATCTATTCAACCATTCATTCTAGATCTCTTACTGCCTTTGGGAAATAACACAAAGTGCATTTAACTTTTTTTAAAATTTTACTCCTTTCGTCTTTGGATAAAAGTCTTTATTACTATTTTAGATAGTCTCAAATTAAATGTCTACTTACTTTAAATAATCTATTTTTTATAATAATTTATCTATAATAGCCTTAGTATTAATTGTCATATTTTTATTCTATATGCATATTTAGGGAGCATCACTAGTCATATGGAAAAAACTATGCAATTAAATGAGATTTAAATATAAATAATTTGATCCTCTTTCTTAATATGTGCAAAAGTTAACTAAGACTCTTATCCTGGAACGGTGAGAGTATATAATTTCAACCACGACCATAAGTACAAATAATTTACATTTCAACCATCTACATATATATACATATAATAAGGCAAAACTATTTTTTTTTGTTTTTGATCTTTGGTATCATGAAACTAGAATTTAACTGTTACTAAATACTTTTTAAAGCTTCCTAATTTTATTTTATTAACTATTATTAAACATTTTTTAAACCTAAAATTTAACTATAACTAAAATACTATTTTATGATTCTGAAAAACTTTAGAGTAACTTATTATTTTATAACAATTTTATTTCCTAAATTAAAACACCTAGAAATCATTGTTAATATATTTAACAATGATATATTGTATAGTAACAAATTATTCTACTATTATATCATAATTATCCATAAACTAAAATATTGAAATATAAGTAAGTTATATTAAGGTGGAGCAATTTGAATTAGTATTTACAACATAAGCGATATAATTATTATAATATAACTATACTAAAATATACAATCGTAATAATTAACCAGGATTAATTTACAAAGAGGCATAATGATAATATTTTATGAGTGCTCAATATTTTAGTTTTTTTTAAAAAAAAGGCAAAACACAGGTTTATTTTATAGGTAACATTCTTTTTACTAATTTTTTTGTTTTATATATGAAGTTTATAAAAAAAATGAATTTCACAAATTAACTTACTATTAGTATTACAATGATTACAACATTTTCTTAAAAAAAAAATACAAATCACATACAATTGTCTACTGTAATTAATATTATATTATTTTATGAACAATTTTATTCTTTATAAAATTCCTTTAGCTCATTAATCATATCATTTCGAACAATGTTTGTAAACATTGTCATAGCAATAGTAAGTTAATATGTGAAATTTTAAAAAATATTTTATAATTATTATATATAAAATAAATAAGAAATTAAAAATTATGCTATTTAAAAAATAAATTCATGCTTCGCACTTGATTTTTTAGTTTTTGGTATGGGCTTAAAATCTAAGTACAACTAAAAAAGTCTCCCTAAATTTATTTTAAAATAATCTAAATAACTACTAATAAAACCCAAACGTAATATGTCTTTTATATATGTTCCATGAATTTTTTTGTTGATTCCTGTAATTGTCTTTCAACCCTAACATAATATGACCATTACCTAACATCATAAGATTTTAATAATAAATAAAGAAATAATAAAATTAAACTAAATTATATGTAATTAGTAAGTTAAGTTGTGAAATTATTGACTATTAAAAACAATTAATAGTTAGTGTTAGTGAACCAACATTCTTTTTATGATTCTACAAACTTTAATATTAACTTATTATTCTACAATAATTTTATTCTATAATTCTTTAATTACTTAATCATACAATAAATTTTAACTTTAAAAACATGTTTAAAATTTTACTTGACTCAACTTTAACTCTAAATAACTAAATATTAAAAATATAGAAAAAATATTATGATTACATAATAATTAATATTGGAGATATTTAGTTAATTAATGTTAAAAATAATTATGACTTATATATTGTGATTAAACTTTAGCTAATTTTTAAAACTAAAAGTCATAATGGTAACTTATTATTCTACAACAATTTTATTCCTAAATAACTATATACTTAAAATATAGAAAAAATATTATGAGAAAATAATAATTAATATTATAAAGTGTAATATATATTACAAAATATATTAATGATTAAACTTTAATTACTATTTTTTTTTCAAATAGGAGATCTTTACTTAATCAATGTTAGAAACAAATCTCACTTATATATAGTTATTAAAATTTAAGTCACCATTAAAAATAAAAAACCATGATGGTAACTTATTAATTTACAACAATTTTATGTCATATAGAATTCCTTAAATACCAAGTTTTGGCTTTTAGGTTTAACTTATTTTTTAACTCTAAATAACTATGTATAAATTTGAAAGATTGAGAATAAAGACTAAATATTAAATTTATAAATATTTAAACTGAACATTAAATTAAAAACAACAAAAAAATAAACATATTACTAACATTCAATTGCAAGTCTTTGATAATTATTTGTTTGAGCAAAATTTGTGGTCATTCTATAATAAGTTAAATAAATAAAAAATTAAAAATAATTTATTTAAAAAATAACTTCGTATGGGACACTTATTTACTTAGTTAGTTTTGAAATAATAATTATTCACCCCACTAAAGTATCAACCATAAACAATCTAGTAACAATGGAAAAATATATAATTAAGAAGCTTTATTTATGATTGTCATAAATATTACAATTAGTATTTTATTTTTTTGTAAATATCAGTTTTCAAAATCAACCAGCAAAGCAAATTTAAGTAACTAAAATGGAAGTCCGTACAAAATCGAGATTTTGAAATAACCATAACCGACTCAACTAACCACGTTTAGACTTGAAACCAACTATGTGACTGGATCCGGGTCGGGTATCAAGTATTGCCACGTTCACGGTCGTGATTTAATCCCCATCCACGGACTCCGAATTGTAACTGAGCAGCGGCAATCAAGAACTGCACAGCCTGTTGGGGTGTTAACAGCTCCACCACATTTCCGATGGTCCTCAGCCGTAGATCATCAGCCTTCTCCACCACCCTCGCCAGCCGTTCGATCTTCCCTTCTATATCTTCACATTTTCCCATTAGCTCACTTGCACCGTCCTGCAACTTTATTTTAATTTACCAACATGCATGAAACCAAAAACAAAAAAATAAAAAAATATCGCTCCGTCCCAAATTAATTGCTCAATTTTGACCATTTTAAGTCAAATTGACTATTTTTAGAATTAATAATTAAGCATATATAAATATATTTTTAAAATTATAAAAATTGGAGTTAGTAATAAATTGTATATACTTTCTTTTAGTTATAATCTCTTCACCTATATTTTAACAAAAATAGTAAAAAGATTAGTTCTAAAAATAGTCAATTTGACTTAAAAAAGTCCTAGAAATGCAATTAATTTGGGACGGAGGGAATATAATTTTTTAAAGCATTAAATGATCTTAAAAAAATTTGTGAAATTAAATAATATTAATTATTAAATAACATAATTTCTAATGATATTAAACTATTACCCATCATCTTATTTCATATTTACTTTCGTAAACAAATGTAGTGCTAAAGTACATTTATATATGCTAATTTTTATAATTTTAAAAATATATTTATATATGCTTAATTATTAATTCTAAAAATAGTCAATTTGACTTAAAATGGTCAAAATTGAATAATTAATTTGGAACGGAGGGAGTATGATAAATAAAATTATACGCGAAAAGGGGAAATAAGTAATTTTGTACCTTAAATATGACAAGTTTTGTACCTTAGCTTGACCGAGCCTTACTTCTAAAACTAATCTTTTTATTATTTTTAAAACTAATTTTTTTACTATTTTTGCTAACATATAGGTGAAGATATTATAACCAAAAGAAAGTATATGCAATTTATTACTAATTTCAATTTTTATAATTTTAAAAATATATTTATATATGCTTAATTATTAATTTTAAAAATAGTCAATTTGACTTAAAAAAATCCTAGAAAAGCAATTAATTTAGAACGGAGGGAGTATAATATCATCTTTTCATTTATAATTATAATTCAGCATCAAATAACATAAAAAATAACAAAACATAAGACATTAAATAACGACCTAATAACATATGACTAGTCTTATGTTATTTTTGTCAATATACTAGCTGGTTAGTATATGAGAGAAAATATAGGGGTAAATTACGTGCCTGCCACTCAGACAACTCGTCGGTAATAGCATTCTCTTCTTGCACAGTTTCGCACTGAAGCTGACTGACACGTGTAAACTGCGACGACGAAAGATCACCAAGGTCTCCGGTGCGTAGTCCTCGGAGTATATCGACGATACGAGACTCGAACAGTACACTGGCCTCGGTGTAGATGAGGTGGAAGGCGGTGGTGGGGCGCCAGCCGGCGATCCAGTGGAGGCTCCGCTCAAGCGTGGTGGTCCATGGGGCGGCGAAGAGGGACAGAACGTCGTGCTTGGCGGCGATGGACTTGACCCGGTAGTATTCGGAGAAGTGAGACATTAATTGGTGGACAAGCTGGAGGAGGTGGGTGGTTTCGTCTGGGTTGTTTGGTGGTGCGGGGGCTTTGGTCAACTGGTGCACCAGGTGGTGCAGCTGCTCGAACCATGTTTCATAGAACCGATGGAATCCCATTTGTTGAACTTGAATAGTAAGTAGTAAAAGGGGTAAATACAAGTTGGGTATATATAGAATGGAGTGGCGCGTGAGTCGGGGTGGTTTTGTTGTCACGTTTACTGTTTTGGGTTCTTTTATTGCGTCATTGATCTCGTTTTGTTTGTTTGTTTATATTTTATCTGTAATACTTTCGCGCGCGCTCTCTCTCTCTCTCTCTCTCCTCAAAAAATAATTAAAAGTACTCCCTCCATTCCAAATTAATTGCTCAATTTTGACTATTTTAAGTCAAATTGACTATTTTTAAAACTAATCGTTTTACTATTTTTGCTAAAATATAGGTGAAGATATTATAACCAAAAGAAAGTATATATATTCCCTCCGTCCCAAATTAATTGCATTTCTAGGACTTTTTAAAATCAAATTGATTATATTTAAAACTAATCTTTTTACTATTTTTGCTAACATATAGGTGAAGATATTATAACCAAAAGAAAGTATATACAATTTATTACTAATTTCAATTTTTATAATTTTAGAAATATATTTATATATGCTTAATTATTAATTTTAAAAATAGTCAATTTGACTTAAAAAAGTCCTAAAAAAACAATTAATTTGGGACGGAGGGAGTACAATTTATTACTAACTCCAATTTTTATAATTTTAGAAATATATTTATATATGCTTAATTATTAATTCTAAAAATAGTCAATTTGACTTAAAAAAGTCAAAATTGAGCAATTAATTTGGGACGGAGTGATATAAATTTTTTATTTTTTAAAAAATAAAATAAAATACATAAAATAAAAGATAAATATATTATTTAGTAGAGTCCATTAGTATAAAAAAAATAAAAATACTTATTATTTTATATAATTTTATGAGATTATTAAGAATAATTTTATATATTTTTTTTAAATATGCGTGCAAATTAATAAATAACTTAATAAGATTGGAGCGGTAAAAAATTAATGATGGTAAAGGCAGTGACAGAGAAAAAGTTTGAGCTCCTTGATTTGACTGACAGTGGACTATATTTAACCACTGGTTTTTGTCCTCCTCCGACCCTGTTGCTTTGACGCCTTCATGGTTTCACACTCAAGATATCTTACAGATAAAATAGTAATAATTTTTTTTTTCTGCAACACTGTGATATTTGCTTCGAGTTAAATTAATGTAATAATTTTATAATACAATAAATATTATATTAATTTAATATATTTTTTGTTTAATTCACCAGTTATATGTGTCGGTCCATTACAAGGGTAACACAATTACGATAATTTAAATATTTTTCATTACGGTTTACCAATGGATATATTAACTTATTACATTCGTAATGTAATTAGTTATAAAAGAAAAATATTATTTATGATTATCACTAATGTGACATTTTAATTTATAATTTACTCCTTCCGTTTTAATATTAGAGATATAATTTAATTTTTAATGTCAAACGATAACTTATTAAATTTTAAATTAATGTGAATTTATTTAATTTTAATTAATACAATTATTATATATAATTGTATAGTATATAACAAAAATTACTAATCACAAAATTTATTTCATTATCAACTTTTATGAGTCGTACCAATTTTGAAGTTTTAATATGTCGTCATTTGACCTTAAAAGTCAAATTGTATCTCTAATTTTAGAACGAAAGATAATATTTTATTCATTACATACAATTAAATATTTAGTGAACCAAACACAATTTTGAATATAATGTAATAACACTACAATTATCATTACTCTTATCAAGTACAAACTAATTAAATATGTCGTAATAACGTATTACCATTACATTATTACAAGTATATTTTGCATTCCGTAGACTATTGCATTATATTTCATTTGTCCCAAATTAACTGCTTAGTTTTGATTTTTTTAGTCAAATTGACTATTTTTAAAATTAATAATTAAACATATATAAATATATTTTTTAACATTATAAAAATTGGTATTAGTAGTAAATTGTATATACTTTCTTTTGGTTATAATCTCTTCACTTATATTTTGGCAAAAATAGTACAAAAATTAGTTTTAAAAATAGTCAATATGACTTTAAAAAGTCAAAACTAAGCAGTTAATTTGGAACAAAGTGAATATCAAATTTCTATTACGCGAACTAAACCCTATGTACCTTTATCCCTCCTCTTTATACTCACTCTACTCCGTCTACAAAAGGATAACTTAAGTGATAAAAAAAAAATTTATTCTCAAAAGCATGTCTAAAGTACATAAGTCAATTCGATAAAATTTTACATTGTTTAATTTAACTTTTGTCATATTACATCTTATACAAATAGTAAATTAATATCACCACAAATGAATGATTCAAATTAATTCACTATCTACCCATAAATTCAAAATTCAATTAAAACATTTAACACACATATCAATATAAGGAAAAATAAAAAATAAATTTATTATTTATTTGACTATCTTAATTTGTGTAAAAGTTGTTCTTATGTAATTTTTTTGAAAATAAAAAGAATACTATTTTTAACTTTATGTGTATTTTTGAGTATGAACTTGACTGCGTACATTGATATATTTTTCAAGTTATTGTTTCATAAAACAAAGTTACATTTGTTAAGAAAAAGTTATTCTATGAACAAAATTATATTTATCTCTGATCAGGTTTGTATTAGTTATTAATGTTCGACGATTTACAAGCAATAATATTTAAAATAATAATATTTGAAATATTTAAAAGTTTAAACGCATTAAATTAATTTTATATATTGTATTTTAACTTTAAAATGTCGTGTTTGAAAGTTAAATAAAAATAAACTATATTTGAATTATGTTCAAAATTACTACTAAAATCTTGATAAAAAATTTAATTAATAATTAAGTATTCGCTTTTTTCTAACAGATTGATCGTCTCATTTGACTAATTAATTATAATTTTTTAATTTAAATATTTGAAAATTTTGAAAAGACTCAAAATAAAATAATAAGAATAAAAAGTTTTCTTTAAATTTAATAGACAATCATTGTATAAGTATTAAAATAGTAAATCATACTGCTCGAATACTTTGTTTTGACGAGATAGATTACTCACTATATAGATTAGTTACATTGATGAATAGTATTTCAGCTCAATGACTTCTATAGAATGATTAGTATATCTTATTTTATCCATCAATATTTATATTTTTGAGAATATAATGTCTTTGTTATTACGAGTAAAATAGTTATAATTCAAACAATAAATTTTTATTTAATCTTTTAAATAATTAATACTATACAAAATAAATATAATATGAGATTATTTTAATTACTTATTCTATTAATAATTTTATTTTAAATAAATTTGTAACTAATAGTATTATTTAATTTTAAAATTATAATTTATAAAAATATAATTTTAAAACTATAATTCTTGTAAATAAATAGGACCCTAACCAAAAAGTTAATCTCTAACACCCAAAATCTATACTGTAACTTATAATGCAATGATAAGTGGGTATTGTAATGAGAGGGATTTTGATTCGGCTTTTGGTGTTTTAAATGAGATGGAGGGGAACGGGTGTAAACCGGATGTTATTAGTTATAATGTTATTATTGGTGCATTTTGTAAGGAGGGGCGATTAAAGGAAGCTAATGATTTATTTGAAGATATACTGAGACGGGGATGCAAACCAGATGTGGTAACCTACAGGACACTTTTTGATGGGCTTTGTGATGGTATGCAGTTCCAGGAAGCTGCATTGATATTAGATGAGATGGTGTTCAAAGGATATGTTCCTCGTGCTGCAACTGTAAGTAAATTTGTGGATGGGTTGGTTCAAGAAGGGGATATGAAGTTACTATGGACAGTTTTAAATACTCTTGCAAAAGGAAATTCTATAGACGTTGTAGAATGGAGCACAGTGATCTCTACAGTGTGCAAACAAGATGAGCTGTCCGATACCTGCAAGTTTGTTGATGCTTTGACTGTTAATGCAGTTTCAATAAGTTAAAACTGGTTGTGGACTTGCAGAATTGTAAGCGCAATTTTAGAGGGTTGATATTTTCTCAGGTGGGCAACTTACCGTCTTAAGTTTCATTCCTTGTGCCCACGTATACATATTATGCCTATCAAAATTTACACCGAGTGAAGTTTTCTCTGTTAACTTTTGGGACCTGCAGAACAGTTGTACGTGAAATGCGCATTTCATCACTTGGTACCTGGACGGATTTTTTTATGTACACAGGTTGTAGGTACGGTCACGTCATTCTGTTGAAATCAAGGGAAAATTAGATTAGAATATACTGCTACTCTGTTTTAGCTGTCAAGGACTACCTTGAGTTTTTGTATTAACTCCATCTGCTTCATTTTATGTCAGTTTTTACTTTTCAATTCTTGAACCCAAGCCCCTCCTGAATCCTGATCATAACAATCACCACTTTCATCTCCAATATCCATCATCCTATAATCACCATGTTGAACATTTTCATTAGCATTTCTCTGGGCTATTTTATGGAAGTTTACACATGCAATCCACAACCAAGAAGAAATGTTCAGTAGGGCAGTGAACTGATAATGTCAACAGTCAAGACCACCAAAGCGTGCAAAAACCACGACTAGCTGCAAGCTTACTAAGATACAAGTGATGAGCAGGTCTCCTTGCTTCCCAATCATGAGCTTTCTCTATACTTTTATTTTATATACAGGTTTTTGTTGTTCAATAGGTAGACGATTTTTACATATCAGTATATGAATATATAAAGTTCTTTGTATTATTTTATCCTTGTAAACCAAGTTTAGTTTGGTTTTTGTTTTGCCGTACTGTTGATGCTACAAAGCAAACAATAGACCAGATGATCTTGTGGTACCTGCCTACCTGGATCAGGCGGCAGCCCTATAGAGGCCGGCTAACAACTTTTAAATTAGCAGGTACATAAGTTCTGGTTTACTAATCCACCTTGACTTATCGGCTTTAAGAATATATTTTGGAATTATCTTTTGACATTTTGGTCCATTTCTTTTCCCTTCCATAATACGAAGATGCTTATTCAGAAGATATACTATTTTATTTTTATTTAATGAAGTCAATCTTAGTTGCCAGCCTCATGTGAGAGGCATGATCTCAGTCCTGCAGTCCATGTTCGATATTTTTTGTTTAATACACAATCAACCAGAAGTCCACAAATATTTTACACAAAAATAGCCTCTCAAAACTATGGCCTACCCATATATGCATATAACAGGTTCTTTTCAAGTTTTGTCCACGAAGGATCTTTCTTCCATATAACATCACTATTGTTAAGGATAGGTGTTAAAGTCATCAACTTTTTTAATAATGTTCGACTTATCCTGGCCTACTTTTGTCTGCTTCATTTGTCGCATATCTGGCTGAATCTCGTCTATTACAATTTATTAATATTTCAATAATTTATTAAGCTTAATTATGTCAACTATAACAAATTTTCCGTTTTCAATATTTTATTAAGCTTACTTATGTCAACTACAACAAATTTTCCGTTTTCTTCTCCAAACATGAAATTTACTGTCTGATGGCAGTAACAATTAAGCATATCTTGGTTTTCCTTTACTATTTCACTGCATTTATACACAGGTCATTTTACACAAGATGAGAACCAACAATTAGAACAATTAGAATGGCATAGCATGGAAGCTCTTGGTAAGCATAGGATGGCATCTTTCTTTCACTATCATGTACTTTTCTGTCACCATAAACACCAATAATTAGCCTCGTGCACTGATAGAATGCAAAAGGTAATTTATCAACAAGACATTCTCTTTTGTCTGTAACTTTTGTGTGTTTGCAGTGTGACCCCCCCCCCCCCCCTCCTCCGTCTATTCAGGTTATAAAATAATTGGAGCTGAAGCTGTGAGGACAGTATCAGAAATTACCAAGATATCCAGGCCGGCAGCTTAAGTACAACTTCCATGAAGCATTTCATACACACATTTGTACGTATACGCATCATCACAGTATGTCTACTTCAATTTAAGACCCTTACGCCTTTCCCCCTTGCTGTCTCCATGTGTGTATATATATAGATATCCTGTCCTTGTGTAGTTACATAAGCATCTTATACACCACTACGCGTGCAAATTCAGAGCTCCAACGTACAGTCCTGTCTCTCAAGTTTCAGTCTCTCTTATATGGCTTGCTTAAGAATGCGCTTGGTTTTTTTCTTTCTCCTTCTGATCAGCACGCCGTGTTTGGAAGCAAGAAAGCTCTTGAGGATGGAGAAGAAGAAGGTATCAACTCTGGAGGATAATTTGGTATTAACTGCCCTCTCCAAGGGCACCACCCCAACTTCTACCCCGAGTGGTAAAGCTCATGCTATGGTGATTAATGAAAGGCTTTTCAGTCTCCATCTTGCGCACATTGACCGGATTTTGCAGTCCGTCCCTAGTCCCGGCGTCGGTCACTGATCCAAAACCGATAATGCCTTGTGTTACTTTCTTTGGAAATTTATAGATAAACGGTTATTATACTCCTATAATTGTACAATTTTGAAGCTTTTTTTTTTTTTGATTAATTAGTTCAAGTTTGCTTCATGTTTATTTTGTGTTTGTAGATTCAAGAAAATATTAATGACTCGTATTATTCCTATATTAAATATTTATTTATTTATTCAATAAATTTTAGAAGAATAATACTGAAATTGAATATCTAATTTTTACCTAAAACGTCAATTAAAAAAGTTTATCACACACACGTTCACTCTATTGTCTTGTAGAAGATACAATTATTGCACGAGCTTGGTCCTCAATCAGTTTATGCTCCCTCAACTTTTTATTTTTTAATAATTTATGTTTCTTGAGACTTTAATTCGTCTATTCATGGAATGAAACTAAAGAAAGATATTCCATATTCTTAATAGTGAATTGCGAAGGAGAAATAAAGGGTGCTCATATCATATGGGCAAATTTAAAGTTGATACATGCATTCTAACTTTATGATTCTTGCCAACCAAGAGAATGCAAATAAATAAAATAAAATAGTTCTATTGCGCAACTCGTACAGGCAATAATTGATCATTGCAATACCAAATGTTAAATAATTGGCTATTGAAAATACTTCACTAGAAGTCATCGCAATAGGCATGGAAATACATATCAATAAAAATATATAAAATATTCAATTATAAGTCTCGATTCTTATTCTCTCTTTAAATAGTATTTGTGCACATAACATGTTAACTAATGGATTACAATAAATTAGATCGAATTTTACAATTTTTTCTTCTGCAGTATCTCAACGTGACATGAGCGTGAAAGGGATTCAAGAATCATTTGTGTATATAACATTACTCTTAGTTCTACCGAAATGAAATCTTCACTAAAAATAGGTAATTTGGCTCCCCTCCATTAGACATTTCCTCCAATCCATCTAATATACCAATTATTTTACCTTAATAATGATCAAAATATGTTTATAGATAGTTGATTAGGATCAATCCTACAAAAAATTAGAATCATAAAAAATATTTTGACCATTAAAATTTTGATAAAAAATTCACATGTTTATCAAATGGTGAAAAATGTCGAATTACTTTTATTTTTAAAACAATTATGTTATTCAATATAATAAATTAGTTAACTTGTATCGATTTTAATTATATTATTCACAATTATAAAAAATATGATATATTGGATGAAATTGGAGGAAGATGTAATGGAAGAGATCCAAATCCAAAAATAAGCACGGCAATTTCCACATTCCACCGCTCCCCCAGTAAGATAATTTGGGAGAATTTTTTTTAAAAAAATATAGAAATTATATGGCGAGGGATGATATTTATAAATTACAAGGCTTTCACGCGTACCAAACGAATGTGTCGATTGATTTTGGTGAGATCTAAGAAGACGCACCATTCATTGAATTTATATCATCGATAACATTCATTGAATTTATATGGTATTGGGTATTGGGTGCTAACCAGCCTATCCTATACCATGTTTTAGTCGAGGCGATCCACAAACTCCAAACCTCACCAAATTGAATTCAAATGGTACTCAAAATCCTTTTCTTTTTCTTTTTATTTTGAGTAAAATACATTTTGTCAATTTGCATTACATTTGATCCTTTAATATAACCAAAGAAGAAGAATGTACATATATACTCATAGAAAAATAAAACCCAATACGGAAAAGAGTCTTACTTATCTGCTAAATTCTAAAATTCTAAAATTTATATATTAGATTCTAAGACCAAATTTTATAATTAAGAAAAATGTATATCTCTTGTTCTATAAAAGATGTTTTAAGTACATATTTAACACAAATTAAAAAAAAAAAACATAGAACAGGGAAGAGAGTCCACGTAAGAATATTATAATTCTTTTTTTTTCTTTAAAAGAGTAAATCCTAACTAAATACTTTTAAAAAAATTTCTTAAATCCTATTTATAGAGTAGGATAGAATATTATAATCAAACATATCATCTATTATAATATTAATAATCAACCAAGCACAAACATGTTTTACATAAGTGAGAAAACATTGAAAACTCAAATAATTGAAAATCGAACTTGAAACCTAAAAAGGTCACGGAAACTTAATTTTAAAAGTAATATATTTTTTATATAATAATTTAAATTTAAATTGTATACGTTAAATATTTTTATGAGAAAAGATTTTGTTGGAGGGAAAGAGTCCGGTGGTACATTTTGTTGTTTATATCTTTTTAATTGTCTGAGGGGGTTAATTTTTTATGTTACAAAAGGATTTTCATCGGAGGGTTAGCTAGAGATAGATACTACATTAGGTTAGCATTCCAATTACCCCCCTTTTGTAATAATTAATTGGATTTAGTGGTGGTGATGGTATAGATACATTTATCAAGTACTTTGGCATTTATGTGTTATTTGTTTTGGCTCCCCATATTATACCGAAGCTAAGGTTTTGATCTGAATGTGGGGTTAATTCTGCAAATGAAATTAGACCCAAATCTGACTGGTTAAAGGCTCGTCAGAATAGGAACCTTGTCCTGCTCCATGAAGAAAAGTGGAAATTTAAAAGCTTTAGTATTTATTCATCTTACCAACTTAATAAGAAAAGTTCGTAGCGTAAACTATAATTTCAACGTACATTAGAAACTCAAAATTTTATAATTTTATAGCTAGATGGGGAACGTTTCCCTCCTAATGGGATGTCTTCTAAAAACCATGAGACAATCAAATCGGTTATTAGCTATACAGTTCAAAATGTAAAATTGGAAAAATAGAAACACTCTTGGTTGAGGCTGCTTATTAATATTTGAAGGTCTTACTGCTATTATTTAAGAAGAAGAATATATCTTCTGCATGCATATGAACAGTCTCTCAGCCTCATTTCATCACGCACTTAAAATGCACTACCCAACCAAACTAAAGTAACAATGCTATAAACAATTTAAGCTCTATAAAATCATTTCAGAAATTATGAAACCTCAAAATAGTAATACAAAAAAAAAAGAAAAAGGTGTTAAATATTGACATACCTTTGACGAACTTCAAAGCCGGATGTAACGGAGTGGAGAATGGGGTTGATTGACATAGTGCTTGATCAATTAATCTAAAACTCCCCTGATCGGCCATCGTATGATTTGGTAAAAATTATATATGTCAATAGTAAACCCTATAAATTGAAATGTACATGGAAGAAGAGAAATTAAATGTATATGAGCTAATATTCTCAGCTACTTTAGGGAAGTATCCATTTGAAAATTCGTTAACATAGTATGGAAGAAAAGACCCTCAACTACGCAAAGTTGATTGATTGATTACTCACAATATGAATTATCAACAAACAGGAAAAGATGGAGGAGTGAAGATCAGCCCGATGAAGAGAGTGAGATGGGGAATCATTGAAATTGGGAGAATGATGAATCAAAATACAGAATTTAAGGGGATTTATAGAGAAATACTAACCGTTTTGTACAGAGGAGATGAAGAAATGGAGAAACCCCTCACATCCTAAATAATGCAGCAAAGCTCACTCTATAACCCAGCCAACTCAGGTCCAACGAAAACGGATCATTTGTTCAATTGTTATAGTTGTAAGGATTGTTGTAGTTATAAGAATAGAATAATAAATAATGCTACGGTGACAAAATATGGCTACAAAAAGGTATGAGTGTCAAATTATGGTAGTTATAATCAATAACTACCATACACGTTATTTTGTATTTTCTTTTTCTATCCAATATTTTGTCACCAAAGAATTATTGTAGAAGAATAGATTGTCCAAGGTTCTAATTTAAATTTTAAATCGTCTCAAATTCTTGTCATTGGTGCAATGATTACTTAAGATTGACTATGATATTGAACAATCAATGAAAAAATTACATGTGAATTTGAGACATTTAAAATACATTTGAGACCTTTAACCTTACCTTTAATTTAAATGCTAGCTAAGGTATATGGTAACAATTATTTTAGACAGCACAAATTGTAATAAAAATAAAGCACAAACTCAATAAGTAGAAAGTGATTTCACCTTTTTCTTTTTCCTTTTTTTTTTTTGTAAAAAAAATTAGTAACAAAAAAGTGTTCTTTGATAATTATTTATACTTTTAAAAGAATGGAAACAAGATTCACTTTTGTAGCAAAAAACCAAAATACAAAAAAGTTATTTATTCAATTTAAACAACACAATATGTCAACTCAAACGAGGTAACAAAATATTATTCACAACTACCCCCAAGTATTATATGATATTAGGAGTATTATGGATGGGAGAGAGTACTAGGTGGTGAAAGTAAATGAGAAAAATAAAATAGTGCAAATATACAATTACTTCCTAAAAAATATGATGGGGTTAAGAAGAAAAGAAAGGAACGGAAAAAAATGACATTGAAAAGAAAGGAATAGATAGGAATTTAAAATTAATAACAAAAAAAGAAAAAATACGAAAGCAGAGTAAACTTCTTTCCTCGTATTTGTGAATTTTGAAAGAAAAATTAAACTTAAAATAGAATATTACTATTTTACCCTTCTAAAATTACTTTTGATAAATTACTTCAAGAATATATTTGATACTTTAAAATGTTATACAAGTCTTTGATCAATTTCCTCCCAAATCTTCCCAACTTTGGGAAGAAATTTACTTCAAAGTTTCCTCTTTTCTTTTCTATCATCAAAAAAACTCACAAACCATGCACTTCTAGTTTCTCTATCAAATTTCCTTCCTCCTTTCCGTTCTCTCCTCGCTTTTCAGTTATTCTTTGCGTTGGGAACCATAAATTTACTAAGAACCAACGCAGGTCTTCATACTAACTATAGGATTCCAAGCACCAATGTTAAACCAATTCCTCCGACTCTTATACATAACTAGCCTTCACTATCGATATGCCTAGACTTGTGGCCGGTTGCTACCAGACCATGAAGAAGGATACTTTCAGTATATGAAACTTCATCTTGAGATTACATATTTGCATTTAGTTGAGATCCTCAACTTTACACACACTTCCATAAAGATCTGTCTGCCTTCAAGTGGGTAAATTTTGCCCCAAAAGTGCTGGTATTAGAAGGTTTCCTCCTTCAAACATCACTAATTTTCTTCATGTAACTAATACTTATTATTATGCTTTCATTCCAAGCTTATATCACACACGGATTTTTTTTAAAACTACTAAATACTTTCAAATTAATTAAAATTATCATGCGAGAACAAAGATCCAAAACCACAATAGAAACAAAACAATTTATAATAATATAAAAGCCCAAGCGTTCCAAGCAGGGACGAAACTACATATGGACGGAGGGGGCCACGCCCCCCCCAAGGTTTGAAAATTTTGTAAGTTTCACCCTAAAGTTTCAAAAAAATTATTTTTGGCCCCCCTCAAGAAAAATGCAATGCTTCAGAGGAAAATGAATTTCTTTACTACCAAACTAACGATCACAACACATTCTTTGTAACAAGATATAAGTTTACACATCGGTCTCACTCTGATCTTAACTAGCCAAATTCATACACTTATAAATAGATTATAGACCTGCCCTTCTTGCCTATCCTGCCCCATAAAATTCCCAAATAAAAAATGGCAACTCCTACCTCCATACTAAATAAAAAAGAAAAATGGAAGCTCACTAGAAAGACTTGGATAGTACTATGCACTAAAAAAATAATTACTTTATAATGTAAGGTAATTTTAAAAAATTTAAATATTATATATAAATTGACTCCACTAAAATTTTATAAATTTTCTATTATACGGGATCAAATTGAAAAGTTATAATTTTGTCAGTTAAATTTTAACCACATATGACTCATAACCTCTCAATATATGTATATCTCCCTATAATATTATATATATATATATATGTGTGTGTGTGTGTGACCTGAAAGTACAAAAGTATTAAAAAAAAATTGGCTCGGGGGCGCTACCCCCGAACCCCCGCCAAATTATTTATGACTTTCTAAAAAGTTTGGCCCCCCCTGAGATTAAATCCTGGTTTCGTCCCTGGTTCCAAGACTTTTATGCTACGTTTGGATTGGATTAATGAGGGTGGAAATCAAAGTTCTAAAAGACGCTAGGCGGGAGGCGGCCGGCCGGAAGGGGCTTAGGGCCTGCGAGATTTTTATTTTAAGTCAATTTTAATATTTTATCTTACATTTATCCAAACAAAACAATAATATAAAGCAAAACAATCTATAATAAAGATAATAAAGGCCTTTGCTTAAAGTTCAAACACATATCCATATTGTCAATGTCAAAGTTCAAATACAAACATGCAATTGTTCAAAGTTTAAACACAAACAAATAATCAAAAATACAAACTAATAGTCCTCATCTCCATATCCCTCTATATCTCTAACTCTTCTTCTTCATATCCCTCCAAGATAATGTCCCCATCGGACTCACACTCATACTCCTTCAATATAATGACTCACGACGTTATTTTGTAGCTTAGTTATTAAAATAAAAATAAAAAAACAATTGCAGCCTTAATTTCTCCGCCTAAACCACGCTTAGGGGCCTAATTTCCCCGCCTAGGCCCCGCCTAATCTCCTAAAGGGATTTTTTTGCCGTCTTGGGTCTAGGCAAGGCGCCAGGGGGGCCTAGTGCCTAGGCGTGGCGCCAGAGGGGGCCTAGCGCCTAGGCGTGGCACCAGGAGGGGCCTGACGCCTAGGCGGGAATTTTTAGAACACTGGTAGGAATAAAATGATTCATTCTTATGGAATGAAAAAATTGTGTTGGTTGCGATTAGAATGAAAAAAATTGTGTTTGGTTCCTTGAGAGAGAGAGCATATAGAATAACTCATTCCAACTAGAATGGAATAAACCATTCCCCTCTTCATTCCATTCTTTCAATCCAAACGTAACATTAAGAGAGTCTAATATTATTCAATATTAGCAACATTATTTTTTTATACTTAACTTTATATTTAAACATGTAAAGAAAACTAATAGTTTTCAAAGATTCCAAAAAAACTATATTTACCAAATAAATAGTAATTAAACACTCTAATCTAATATATTTACTAAACATAAATCTAATAATAATTAAACACTAGTGTTAGATATTTATTAAAAAATCTATAGTAACAAATAATTCTAATATACTATATTCTCTAAAAAAATCTAATAATAATTAAACACTAATATAAACTTTATATAGACAAAAGTTTAATTTATATACAAATAAAATTATTAAAAACACTTAATTAAATTAATTTTGTATGCAATCTTTTCTTTTTAAATAAAAGTAATAAGTATAAATAAAATTTCCCTCTTGCTTATAGGGGATTTTATCTAGTTTTTGTTAAAAGAGAAAGGAAAAAGTAAAGGTCACCTAAGAGCCATCTGAAACCACAATAGTTGTATTGTTTAGTCATATAAAGATTTCAATCTCTTAAAAGATTTTCAGCATAGTGTGGCCACTGGCCAGCTCTACTGAAATCCCCAATAACACCTACTAATAACATGTCATCTAAGTGGAACAATAATCTACAAGCTATTAAAAAATTAAGTGTAAACTACAGGAGAAATTTTTCTTTCGGACCGGAAAAGATCTAATATATTAATTAATGTCCAACAACTTCGCGATATAATTGAAAGAGCCATCATCAGACAATTCAATCCAGTTTTATAATCACGGGAAGACAAAGTGGTTGAATCCAATTTTACAATCACTGAAGAAGTGGATTAAACAACTTCGAGAATGTAATTGAGCTGATGGTTTGCGCAATATATACAAAACTCTTCACCATTATAACTGGATAACGTCCATTACCTTTGTGTTGGGTAAAAAGGACAACTGACCAGCTACACAATATTCAGCATTGAATACACGTCTGATCCTATGAGCATTTGGAGTATTTTCATGACAATAAAAAACAGCCCACGGAGATTAAATCACAGCAACAATTATCTGATATCTAATTACAATTAAATAACAAAAGGATATAGATAGCAGATTAAATATATGCGGAAAATTTTCTAAAAATTAAATAAACATAATCCAAATCAAGTGGAGAAAACAAAACAAGCAAAAACAAAAATAAAATACCATAAATGATAGACCTTGTAATTGTTCTTCAACTTAATTAGGAGGGAGTGAATCCCATCATATATATAAAAAATATTTAACAAATGACAAGAAATTGTAATTTCCAGAAATCAACAACCAATAACATTCTTTAGGTTGCTCAAATACAATTATACAAAATAAGCAAGACACCAGACCACAGCTAAAACAGTAGCAAACAGTATCATCATCACCAGCAATATTATCATTTATCTCAAAAATAATAAATAACCCAAAAGCAACTCGAAATGAAACACAATAAGGATATGATGATACAAAAATCAATACAAGCAGCAAGGAAAAGAAATTCATGCTCATATATATGCCAAAACATTTTTAAACATAAGTACTTACAAAGAGGGTTAAAAAAACCTAATTAGTAGGTATGAGAAGTAATGAAGCGTAGACAACCTTTAGTTGAATGTAAAGGAACTTTAGTTAAAAGAAAAAGAAGTAAAATGGGGGAGTAATAATCAGGTAATCACATATTCGAAAGAAGAAAATAAAATAGACGAAATAAAATTTCAGAACAAAGTCACTCAGCAAAGACCAATCTACAATGTAGTTTTCTCATTCGCCATTTATTGTAGGACAAGACGGAAAGAAGGAATAAGAGTACATACCTCAGTCGAGAACTGGTAAAGAAACACGACATAAAAGAACAAAGCTTTCCCAAAACAATAATATTCAATAAATCTAAAAATAAATAAAGATTAAAAATTACAATGCTTTATATAGAGACTCTAGACTTAACAACCAAGTAAAACCCTAATTATAATTTAATAAACTAATAAAAATCTACTAATATAATTGAAACTAATCTCCTAATTAAAATATATTACATCCTCCGTTCTAAATTATAAAATCATTATTAACTTTTGAAAGTCAATTTAAAACATTTTCAAACTCAAAATTGACATAGACTCATTTAATTTAGTCAATATAATGATGAGTATTACAAACTATATTAAAATTGGTACTAATTATAGTATTTTATTATTTCAAAATTTTTAATGAATCCTTATCAATTTTGAGTTTGAAAATGTCTCTTAAGTTGAATTTCAAAAGTCAATAATGATCTTATATTTAGAATGGAGAGTACAATAATCGAAACTTCTAGAATATCCTACTTAATAAGTAATAAACTAACATTAAACATTGAAAGCTTATTACCTAAATAATAATTAAACAAACAATCTTTTGATCCTCATCATCTTCCCCACAATTAAAAAAAAAAAAAACTCGACCTTAAGTTTTTAAATATATTGAAGAATAATAAACCACAATTGGGGAGATGACTTTAAACAAAATTTGCATATCCCATAGTCCAATCCCATAAGCACAATTTTGGGACAAGCAACACCATGAAAAACTAAAATATGAAGGGGAAAAGTGAGAAAGGAGAAACAAATTAAAGGGCAGGAGAAAATACAAAATACACAAGATAGAAGTAAACTGAGAAAGAGAATAAAGGAAAATACAAATAAGCTGCAAAAATAAAAAAATGATGCTACCCTTTAAACGCCAATCAGCATCATCTGTTCTTAAGATACTAAATGCATGAAAGGGGGGAAATAGGGAAGAAAATGATACTAAATAAATGCAATTGAAGCATGAACAAATTCAACAAAGCATAATTGTACAAAAATGGAAAAGAAAAAAGTACCGGAGGGGAAAAAAAAAAGGATGAATGGAAAGGAAAATACAAATATGTTCATCTTAAACACAAAAGATTAAGAGGAAAAAACAGACAATAATACACGGAAGACGGAAGCAAGTTAATGTAAATTAGGAGTAGCATAAAACGGAAGAAAATATGCGAGATGGAAGAAAATGAGGAGATTATAGGAAAAAAAGAATAAGCTACAAAAAGATGATGTGAAAAGTTCATATCGACATTAAAATCTAACCAATTTGAGAAAACGTAAATCAAATACACGGGATGTTAAATACATGTTAGAGGGGAATATACGAATTAAAAAGAATAACAAATAAATGAAACTCAAAAATGATCAATTCCCAATAGTGGAATATGTAGAAAGAAGAAAAAATAAAAAACTAAAAAGAAAAGAATTACTTCCTCCATCCTCAAAAGGATTGCATGAGTACATTTTCACACAAATTAAGAAAAGTAAGATAGAGGAAAGAGAGTGGCCCCACAATATTACATAAAGTGATGTGACCATTTAGTTTTTTATACTAATGGCCCCCACTAAATGACATATTTACCCCTTACTTTTTGTATCTTAAGCCATCATTTTGAGGACAAAAAAAATTATAACTTAAGTCATCCTTTTGAGGACGGAGGAACTATATTAAAACAAAAACAAGCAGAATTTGGTTGCGAATAGAAACATCGACTAATTGCCCGCGTCTATTTGATTTAGTTTACAAAGTACTATTACAAATTAAAGTACAGAAGAAAAAAAGGAGAAAGATAATAAAGGGAAAGAGAAAAACACAAACACATGAGATTAAGAGAGAAATAAACAAGATAAAAATACACAAGATGGAAGAAAACTGAGAAGGAAAATAAAGAAAATACAAATAAGTTACAACAATAAAATGAAGCTACACTTTAAATCCCAATGACCATAATCTGTTCTTGAGATACTAAAATGTATGAAAGACGGGAAAATAAGGAAGAAAATGAGCCTAAGAAAATGCAATTGAAGCACGAACTAAATCGAAAAAGTATAAACATAAGAAGATGTAAAAAAGGAAAAAAAAACAAAGTAATGGAGAAAAAGAAATGTAAATGAATTGAAATAAAAATATAAATACGATCATCGTAAACACGTAAAATTAAAAGGGAAAATGCAGAGAAAAATATTCAAATTGGAAGAGAACTGAGTAGGAGAATAAAGGAAAACAAGAATAACCTACAAAAAGAAGATATGAAAAGTTCGCATCGATATTCAAATATAACCAATTTGATAGAAAGTACATAAAATACCCAAGATGTTAAATACATTTAAGAGGGGAAAATACAAATTAAACAGAATAACACAAATGAAACTAAAAAATGACCAATTCCTAATAGTGGAATATATAGAAAGAAAACATAAAAAATAATTATACTGCAACAAAAATATGTAGACTTTTGTTGCGAATAGAAACATCAATTAATTGCCCGAGTCAAGTTGTATCGTTTACAAAGTATGCCACTATATCCACTTGCAACAAGTGTCTCGTATTTTTGTTGAATATATAGGAAAAAAAATATAAATAGAGAAAATTAGGGAAGGAGAAACAAAAAAAATAAATTAATGGTGAAGCATTTAGGCCCAAGGGCAGGCTGCACGGGCGTCACGCTGCCCCCCAACCATGCTTCTCCCTCACCGGAGACGAGGTGGAAGGGTTCACTAAGCGGATGGCCCTAATGCAGATCCCTTGCGACGGACTTCACGACAAGCGGTGGTTGTCAAAAGCCCTATTATCTTGTCGTGGAGCAACCCGCCGTCGGAGAAAGCTGTCGTGACCCTATTCTTCTAAAACAAATTATAAAGGCAGGAGAAAAACCGAGAAAATAAAAAATATGGACGAAAAGCGAGGAAGGAGAATACGTGAAGCACATACTATTGCAAATTAAAGTACAGAAGAAAAAAAGAAAGAAAGACAATAAAGGGAAAGAGAAAAACACACACACGAGATTAAGAGAGAAATAAACAAGATGAAAATACACAAAACGGAAGAAAACATATAAGGAAAATACAAATAAGTTACAACAATAAAATGAAGCTACACCTTAAATTCCAATCAACATAATCTGTTCTTGAGATACTAAAATGTAGGAAAGACGGGGAAATACGGAAGAAAATGAGCCTCAGAAAATGCAATTGAAGCACGAACTAAATCGAAAAAGTATAAACATAAAAAGATGGAAAAAGAATAAAAAAGAAATGAAAATGAATTGAAATAAAAATATAAATACGGTCATCTTAAACACGTAGAATTGAATGGGAAAATATAGAGAAAAATACGCAAAATGGAATAGAACTGAGAAGAATAAAGGAAAATAAAAATAAGCTACAAAAAGAAGATAAGAAAAATTCGTATCGATATTCAAATACAACCAATTTGATAGAAAGTACATAAAATACCCAAGATGTTAAATACATTTTAGAGGGGAAAATACAAATTAAACAGAGCAACACAAATGAAACTAAAAAATGACCAATTCCTAATAGTGGAATATATAGAAAGAAAACATAAAAAATAATTATATTGCAACAAAAACATGTAGACTTTTGTTGCGAATAGAAACATCAATTAATTGCCCGTGTCTATTTGTATCGTTTACAAAGTATGCCACTGTTTCCACTTGCAACAAGTGTCTATCGTATTTTTGTTGAATATATAGGAAAAAAAAATATAAATAGAGAAAATTAGGGAAGGAGAAACAAAAAAAATAAATTAATGGTGAAGCATTTAGGCCCAAGGCAGGTCTGCACGGGCGTCACGCGTCACGTTGCCCCCCAACCATGCTTCTCCCTCACCGGAGACGAGGTGGAAGGGTTCACTAAGCGGATGGCCCTAATGCAGATCCCTTGCGACGGACTTCACGACAAGTGGTGGTTGTCAAAAGCCCTGTTATCTTGTCGTGGAGCAACCCGCCGTCGGAGAAAGCTCTCGTGACCCTATTCTTCTAAAACAAATTATAAAGGCAGGAGAAAAACCGAGAAAATAAAAAATATGGACGAAAAGCGAGGAAGGAGAATACGTGAAGCGCATACTATTGCAAATTAAAGTACAGAAGAAAAAAAGAAAGAAAGACAATAAGGGGAAAGAGAAAAACACAAACACATGAGATTAAGAGAGAAATAAACAAGATGAAAATACACAAGACGGAAGAAAACTTAGAAAGAAAATAAAGAAAAAACAAATAAGTTACAACAATAAAATGAAGCTACACCTTAAATTCCAATCAACATAATTTGTTCTTGAGATACTAAAATGTAGGAAAGACGGGGAAATATGGAAGAAAATGAGCCTAAGATAATGCAATTGAAGCACGAACTAAATCGAAAAAGTATAAACATAAAAAGATGGAAAAAGGAAAAAAAAAGGTAACGGAGAAAAAGAAATTGAAAATGAATTGAAATAAAAATATAAATACGGTCATCTTAAACACGTAAAACTAAGAGGGAAAATGCAGAGAAAAATATGCAAAATGGAAGAGAACTGAGAAGGAGAATAAAGGAAAATAAGAATAAGCTACAAAAAGAAGATATGAAAAGTTCGTATCGAGATTCAAATACAACCAATTTGATAGAAAGTACATAAAATACCCAAGATGTTAAATACATTTTAGAGGGGAAAATACAAATTAAACAGAGTAACACAAATGAAACTAAAAAATGACCAATTCCTAATAGTGGAATATATAGAAAGAAAACATAAAAAATAATTATACTACAACAAAAACATGTAGACTTTTGTTGCGAATAGAAACATCAATTAATTGCCCGTGTCTATTTGTATCGTTTACAAAGTATGCCACTGTATCCACTTGCAACTAGTGTCTATCGTATTTTTGTTGAATATATAGGAAAAAAATATAAATAGAGAAAATTAGGGACGGAGAAACAAAAAAAATAATGGTGAAGCATTTAGGCCCAAGGCAGGTCTGCACGGGCGTCACGCGTCACGTTTCCCCCCAACCATGCTTCTCCCTCACCGGAGACGAGGTGGAAGGGTTCACTAAGCGGATGGCCCTAATGCAGATCCCTTGCGACGGACTTCACGACAAGTGGTGGTTGTCAAAAGCCCTGTTATCTTGTCGTGGAGCAACCCGCCGTCGGAGAAAGCTGTCGTGACCCTATTCTTCTAAAACAAATTATAAAGGCAGGAGAAAAACCGAGAAAATAAAAAATATGGACGAAAAGCGAGGAAGGAGAATACGTGAAGCACATACTATTGCAAATTAAAGTACAGAAGAAAAAAGAAAGAGAAAGACAATAAAGGGAAAGAGAAAAACACAAACACATGAGATTAAGAGAGAAATAAACAAGATGAAAATACACAAGACGGAAGAAAACTTAGAAGGAAAATAAAGAAAATACAAATAAGTTACAACAATAAAATGAAGCTACACCTTAAATTCCAATCAACATAATCTGTTCTTGAGATACTAATATGTAGGAAAGACGGGAAAATATGGAAGAAAATGAGCCTAAGAAAATGCAATTGAAGCACGAACTAAATCGAAAAGGTATAAAAAGTAATGGAGAAAAAGAAATGAAAATGAATTGAAATAAAAATATAAATACGTACATCTTAAACACGTAAAATTAAGAGGGCAAAAGCACAGAAAAATATGCAAAATGGAAGAGAACTGAGAAGGAGAATAAAGGAAAAAAAGAATAAGCTACAAAAAGAAAATATGAAAAGTTCGTATCGTATAACCAATTTGATAGAAAGGTAAAATACCCAATATGTTAAATACATTTAAGAGGGAAAAATACAAATTAAACAGTAACACAAATGAAACTAAAAATGACCAATTCCTAATAGTGGAATATATAGATAGAAGAAAAAATAAAAAATAATTATATTGCAACAAAAACATGTAGACTTTTGTTACGAAAAGAAACATCGATTAATTGACCGTGTCTATTTTGTATTGTTTACAAAATATGTCACTGTGTCCACTAACAACAAATGTATGTCGTATTTTTATTGAATATATAGAAAAAATATAAATAGATAAAATTAGGGAAGGAGAAACAAAAAAAGAATAAAGTAATGGTGAAGCATTTAGGCCCAAGGGCAGGTCTGCACGAGCGTCACGCACCGCGTTGCCCCCCAACCATGCTTCTCCCCCACCGGAGACGAGGTGGAAGGGTTCACTACGCGGATGGCCCTAATGAGGATCCCTTGTGACGGACTGCACGACAAGTGATGGTTGTCAAAAGCCCTATTATCTTGTCGTGCAGCAACCCGCCGTGAAAGCTCTCGTGACCCTATTCTTCTAAAACAAATTATAAAGGCAGGAGAAAAACCGAGAAAATAAAAAAATATGGACGAAAAGTGAGGAAAGAGAATACGTGAAGCACATACTATTGCAAATTAAAGTACAAAAGAAAAAAGGAAAGAGAAAGATAATAAAGGGAAAGAGAAAAACACAAACACATGAGATTAAGAGAGAAATAAACAAGATGAAAATACACACGATGGAAGAAAACTGAAGAAAACTGAGAAGGAAAATAGAGAAAATACAAATAAGTTACAACGATAAAATGAAGCTACACTTTAAATCCTAATCAGCATAATCTGTTCTTGAGATATTAAAATGGATGAAAGACGGGGGAAATAAGGAATAAAATGAGACTAAGCAAATCCAATTGAAGAATGAACTAAATCGAAAAACCATAATCATTTAACGTTGGAAAAAGAGGAAAAAAATAATGGGGAAAAAGAAGGGAAGGTGAATTGAAATGAAAATATTAACATGATCATCTTAAACAAGTAAAATTAAGAGGGAAAAAGCAGAGAAAAATACGAAAAATAGAAGAAAACTGAAAAGTAGAATAAAGGAAAATAAGAATAAGCTACAAAAATATGATACAAAAAGTTCATATTGATATTCAAATATAACCAAATTGAGAAAAACTACATAAAATACATGATATGTTAAAAACATTTAAGAGGGGAAAATACAGATTAAACAAAATATCACAAATGAAATTAAAAAATGACCAATTCCTAATAGTGGAATATATAGAAAGAAAAAAAATAAAAAATAATTATATTGCAACAAAAACATGTAGACTTTTGTTACGAATAGAAACATCAATTAATTGCCCGTGTCTATTTGCATTGTTTACAAAGTATGCCACTGTGTCCATTCGCAACAAGAGTGTCGTATTTTGTTGAATATAAAAGACGAAAATATAAATATAAAAAATTAGGGAAAGAGAAACAAAATAAATTAAAATAATGGTGAAGCAATTAGGACGAGGGCAAATCTGCATCGGCATCACGCATAAGGTCGTCCCCCCCCCAACCCCACTTCTCCCTCACCGGAGACGAGGTGGAGGGGTTCTCACTATGCGGATGGCCCTTATGTGGACTCCTAGCGACGGACGTCACAACAAGTGGTGATTGTCAAAAGCCCTGTTATCCTGTTGTAACCCTGTTCTTCTAAAACAAATTATAAAGGCAGGAGAAAAACCGAGAAAATACAAAAATATGGAGGAAAAGTTAGAAAAGGAGAATAGGTGATGCACATACTAATGCAAATTAGAAGGAAGAGGAAAGTAATAAAGAGAGTGAAAAAACAGATAAAATGCAAACACATATGATTAAGAGAAAAAGAATTACGAGAAAATACACAAGATGGAAGAAAACTAAGAATAAATGAAAATACAGATAAGCTACAAAAAAAATGAACGTAAAATTTAAATCCTTATCAGCATCATCTGTTCTTGAGATACTAAATGCATGAAAGACAGGAAATAAGGAAGAAAAATTTACTAAATAAATGCAATTGAAAGCATGAACTAAATCAACAAAGCAGAAACACACGAATATTCTACCCAATTTGAGAAAAAGTACATGAAACACACGAAATGTTAAACACGTAAGGAAAAATGCAGTTTAAAAAGAACAATAAATGAATGAAACTCAAAACTAACCAATTTCTAATAGCGGAATATATAGAAAGAAAAAAAAAAGCAGAAAAGAATTATATTGCAACCGAGGTCGAGGTAATTTCCAATAGATTTTTATGATTTTAAAAAGTATCAATACCACTGTTACAACCTCGTGTAATTGGAAAAATTGAGTAAAAACATTAAACAAAGCTATCAAAATCAGGCACTAATACGAAGTGCCAAAATCTATGGTGACAAGTTATATTTAAATTCAAATAATTTTTTTAAAGAAATACAAAAGGCAAACACCTAATTGAAATTCATATCAAACAAAATTTAAAAATAAATAAATAAATCATAAACTTTAAAACACAAGGATGTAGAATGTTGTATTCTCATTTACGTTTTTTATTAAATCTACCAAGGCAATTTCCATGAGATTTCATTATTTAAAAAGAACATATGTCAATGTTAAAATCTCATATTTGCAGTAAATGCATTTATTAAATGAAGCATTACCGGGATACTGTTCGAAGGGCCAGAGTTAATAATTTTACAGAATAAGTGAGGCATATACTAATGCAAAGCTAAAGAGTATAAAGGAAAAAAACAGTAAAAATACAAAATTTCAAATAAAAGAACTAACAAATGAAGCAAATTGTTAAATAGAAGAAACATCCTATAATCTTAAGCAAATAATGAAACGGAAAAATGTTAAGCAACTAAAACATTTATTTATGAAAAACAAATGATGTCATAAAAAGATCTTTAAAAAATCGAGCTGAAGGAGGAAGAAGTAAATAAATAAATAAAGCATAGACCTTAAAACTAAGGGAAATATTTTGAATGCAGTTTACTGTTAAGTTTTTCCTTTATAGTTTCCATCAACCAATGTCAATGCAATTTCCCATAGATTTCAAGATTTAAAAAGACCCAATAACCCTCATATGTCTAGTAGATAAAATGAGTAAGGGTTGAACAAAACAAACAAAATCAGGCAGTAGCACTAAGGGCCACAGTATATGATTTAGCATAATAAATGAATTATAGACCAATGCAAATTAATAGTAGGTAAGGAAAAAAAGTAAAAGAAGCAAGAGAGTGTATGTACCTACAGGTACAAATCCCATTTATAAATTGATCCTTAAGTTATGAGAAAACTATATTTATCAGAATCTAATCCCATACCATAAGAATCAGTAAAGGTTATATTCTAATACAAACCTAAGTCGATCCAATTTCAGTTAACAATTAAATAAAAAAATAAAGGGTAGAATTCCATATATAGGATCAGAAATTCATGATATAATTACCATACTTAAACACAAACATAAGCAAACCTAAATATTATAGATCCAATTATCCCCATAAACAAACCATATTTGGTTAAAAACAAAACAAACAAACAAAAATTCATATTCAGCTCGGTACACACGCAGTAATCGTTCATATACAAAAGTTGAAATTACAGACAATTATAAAGAAAGATTAAGGCAGAGAGACTTACAACAGGCAAACAAATATCCAGCTCCTTCCTACCACCAGGAATCGCCACATATGGTTTTCAGCGGGCAAAGATGAAGGAGTGGAATCGAGGGTTTTGCGTAGGGAAATTATGGGGCCGCGAATCCAAGCAAAACACAGAGAAAGGAATTGGCGGAGGGAGGGAGGGAGGGAGGGAGGGAGAGTGTTTCGTTGCGGGGGGAAAAGTGGGTGATGCAATTTGGGAAACGATGAAGTCTAGATTTATGATTTCCATATCTTCTTACATTTATTGCAAATTATTTTGCTTTTCTCTAAACGCAAACATAAAGACTCCAAACGGTAATATTTAAACCATATACTCTCTTTTCCAAAATTATTAATTCAACTTGATCGGTATATTATAAATATTATATCACTAATAATTTAGGTAGGGTAAGAAATTAGAATATATTTTTTTAAATAAGGCAGCAACTAATTCGCATTAATTTATTTCAGATGAATTTTATTCGAATTCATCATGTTTATTTAAATAATACAATAATTTTATTTGTTTAAATTTTTTATTTAAATCATAAGAAATTAAGTTTGGAGTAAGCGCTAAAGTTTGAAGTTCATTTGTTTAACTTAACGTCTAGCAAATTCTAATTGTTCACAAATACATTGTTTGTGCACACATGTATAATCAATTAAAATATTAGTAATGTGAACAAATAAATTTATAAAGAAAAATAAGAAAAAAATCACCAAAAGAGTTTTCAAATTTCTTGCCTATCATGCATATCAAATATAAGGCAAATACTTCATATTAAAATTACATCAAAGTTCTTTTGATAACTTTGTTATCATAAAAATAAATTAAAAAAAAAATCTACAAATATGTAAATTCATATTAATGAATTTATTTTTATTATTAATTGCTAAATTTTTGTGCATAGAGATTGGTTTGGAATAAATTAATTATGAAAGTTTTATGTTAAATTATGCTATTCATAAGACATAATAAAAGAAGTATACTAAATAACCGTTCATCGACTAATATGAACAACTTAAAATTTTATGTTGACATTTAGTACTTCTTTTAATGTAGTATCGTTACCCCTCACACTTATTAAATATAAAACTGTACTTGAATAATTATGAAATATAATTTTATAATGCTAAAATAAAACTAAAGAAATAGTACAATAACGAAAATGGTATTTTTGTTTTTTTTTTAAATAAACGATGTACTATATTATGAATTATTTAAGACTTGGATGATAGTATAACATTTTAAAGAATATTGTATAATACTATATCTTCCTTTGAAGTTGTTTAGAATAGTTTATAAACAATCAAATATGCTTATAATCAGTTTTAAAAAATATAAATACTGATAATTTAAATTTGTTTCGATTATATTCGAGTCTCGTGCATATATTTATATGTTATTTATATGTTGTTCGCAATTTAATTTCAACAAATATTTAATAATCATATACGACTATCATATAGTAACAAATTATTCTATTATTGTATCATAATTATTCACAAATTAAAATATTGAAACATAAATAAAGCTATATTAAGGTGAAACAATTTGAATTAGTATTTACAACATAAACGACATAATTATTATAATATAGTTATACTAAAATATACAATCATAATAATTAATTATGATTAACTTACAAAGACACATAATGATAGTGTTTTATGAGTGTTTAATATTTTATTTTTTTTAAGAAGGCAAAACACATTTTTATTTTATAAATAACATTATTTTTAATATTTTATTTGTTTTATATATGATGTTTATAAAAAAAATAACTTTCACAAATTGACTTACTATTGTTATGTCCAATCTCCCTTTGAATTTGGGATCAATTTTTGTAATACTGAAACAACAATTAACAAATCTTTCTGGTTTTTGTTTACTAATTATAGCTCGGGATGAAACTATATGGCTAATTTTGATATTGCTTCGTCTGTTCTGACAAATCTAGGCGGCCTAGAAAGAGAATTCGCCTGATTTGGAATAATTACTACTCCCTCCGTCCCAAATTAATTGCTCAGTTTTGACTTTTTAAAGTCAAATTGACTATTTTTAAAACTAATATTTTTATTATTTCTGCTAAAATATAGGTTAAGAGATTGTAACCAAAAGAAAGTATATACAATTTATTACTAACCTCAATTCTTATAATTTTAGAAATATATTTATATATGCTTAATTATTAATTTTAAAAATAATCAATTTGACTTTAAAAAGTCAAAACTGAGCAATTAATTTGTGATCCCGAAATTCCCAAAGTTTCCGACTGGGCCGAAGCCTCCCGACCCAACGTCGTCCTGGACAAATTTCCCCGAAGCCGAGCCAAAGAAATGATGTGTCTTATAGCCAAGATGCCCGAAGAAGAATGGAGCATGAACCTCCTAAGCAACCAAGCATGGCTATTCAATCACAAACGTAAGTTGAACTTGATTTATTAAGTTATTATACCAAACTGTCATAGTCCCTGCATAACCCCTATTCTGTTTGCAGTTTCCCTCATCAAGCCGAAGTCCACCGAAGCCGCCAACCAAACATCTTCACCGATTCCTGTGTATAATGTGTGCAGAGCACACATTAAGAAAATCCTATTAGTATATTATCTTACTATCTATCTAATAAAATACAACTGATTTTGAATTTTTCGCTCACCCTAATAAACATTAGGACCGTCCAAAGTTTGGGATAGATCTCACCCTTCGTAGTTATATTCCGCCATTCTCTTTCGACCTCAAATCCAAACCCTAGACCCAATACCTTCTTCTTCTACTTTTTTCTTCCTCTCCAAAAAAAAATCTAGTATCACTATATTATATACAACTCTGGGAGTTCTATTATTATCATATGCATACTTTTTCATGAATGTTTTCTATTTTTATTTTTTTTGGGTTGTTGTTGTTTTTGGTCATTTGGCTCCGATATATATCCAATAATTCTAGGGAGCCAGGGACTTGGGGACCGGGCAATTTTTTTTTTAATTTTATTTTTGTTTTTGTTTTCACTCCCAAATAATTTATATGATTTATTGAAACTGAAATTTAAAAAAAAAACAGTGATTTAGGTGTGATTCGGATACATATCAAAAACAGGGTTACACAAACTAAATCACTGTTTTTAAAAAAAAAAATCAGTTTTAATAAATCATATAAATTATTTGGGAGTGAAAACAAAAAAGAATAAAAATTGCCCGGTCCCCAAGTCCCGGGCTCCCCGGAAGGACTGTGGCTATGTCAAAAACTCTAACCATTCCTCTGTTACAATAGTGGAAACTTGAGGCTTCTTAATGGTATAAATTCTGTTATTTGGCAGTCATTTGATTATCTGACTAATACCTGGCTACCTGGACAGCCCATACATATTGATCAAAGATAATTCTCAAATGTTTTCACTTCTAGTTTTGGCAGATCTACATGTCTTTAAAAGATAATTTCCTTTTGTGCTTTTGTATTAGCAAGTCCTGCACAAATGGATGGACTTTTTCTGGTTTGATGTTGCTAATGCCTATTATGAGTTTGGAATAACCTCAATTGATCTGGTGATTATGTAACCTACCACGCATGGGAAGCAGATATTCATTACATGACGCTGGAACCGAAGGGGCATTTTAATGGGTTTCAACTTCTTGATGCGTATTGTGAGACATTATACATAGATCTTTTTGAAAGTCGAATGGCATAGTGATGATGCATATCCTACAGTACGTGGCACATATGCTGTTTGAAGCCGCAAAGGTCAAACTAAAGAGGAGGTATGGAAGAAACATTGAAAGAAAATTTAAAGTTTATTTTAATGTTTTCAAAGATGTAGTGCAGAATGACTAAAATCCATAATTGTAAAGGAAGTTAGAAACTGATCTCCATCATGCAAAAAACTGCTCGTTACAATCTTACCAAACTTCTTTTGGGTTTAAATTGAACACACAGGCAGCTCCATACATTAGGGAGATAGAGCACCAAACCAAACACACACAAAAACACTAGGCACATCTGCACAATCATCACCTTGGTCCTGATAGGATTGAGTCCATGAGAGGTGCTGAATCGCCATGACAGACTTTGGGGGGAGAGTCTACATAAAACATAGTTAAGAAACTATAGTCGGTGATAGGATCTATGCTCATTGAGCCCTCAAGAACCTTCACTACCTTTGGTATGGATGGCCTTCTGGAGTAAGGTTGTAGACACCAAATAGCAATCTCCATATATAGCGCTCACTGCTTCTTCTTTATGTAGTTGCATATCTTCCGTACTATCAACTAGATCTGAAAGTCGTCCTCCTTCTAGCTTTGATTTCACTGTATCAATAAGGTATTCGTCTTGAGAGAAGTTTAGGTTCTTCCTGCCACAAACCATTTCCAAGATTACAATCCCAAAGCTGTACACATTTACCTTAACTGATATATTTCTACCTTGAAGCAACTCGGGCGCCATATACCCAGGAGTTCCTTTAGCCAAAGTAGAAACGTGGCTTTGATCCCTCTCAATCCATTTAGCTAATCCAAAATCAGAAATTTTGACATTGAATTCTCCATCAAGGAGGATATTTTGGGGTTTTATGTCAAAGTGTATGATATTTGGATTGCAATGCACATGAAGATATTCTAATCCCTTGGCTATCCCAACAATGATCTGTAGTCTAGTGTCCCAATTAAGAGTATGCGACTGGTCTTGGTGGAATATCCATTTATCCAGAGATCCATTGCACATGTACTCGTAAACTAGAATCCTGTGTGAACTCTCAGTGCAATATCCGATGAGTCTCACTAGATTGGAATGATGAACGCTGCCTATGGTTTTGACCTCTGCCAAAAAATCTTTCTTCCCTTGATTGTTCAAGCGTTTCACGGCGATTTTTTGGCCGTCCCCATTTCCCATAGCTCCTTCAAACACAGACCCAAACCCTCCTTTACCAAGACTGAACTGAAAATTGTGTGTTGCACACACCAAATCTTCAAATTTGAATTTTTTGATCAAAGAGCCTACTTGTATTGAAGATCTTTCCCCATCCCCTTCCTTTTCCATCTTTATAGATAGCCTCTTTTCCCGCACCAAATAATAATAATATGCTCCCGGTAAGAATGACAATGAATGTGATGCTAGCAAGAAGAGAAGAAACAAGTAATATAATGAAAGACGAATTATTTTTCCTGATGATCTTGGCATCTGAACCTTAATCATTGTAACAAAATTGTAACCCGAACCTTCCTTCACATAAGCATTCAGTGAGAAAATTTGTTCCGGGAAAAAACAGTCTCCCCTTGAGATGTCATCTTTATACCTGAACATGACGCCTTTGCATGAACAATTTCCCAAGCATTCTCTTTTGCATTTCTCGGCATCAATATTGGAGAGCATCGGACAAAATCTAAGGTAAGTAAACATTCCTTAGCTCCAAAAAGGTGTGTAGATGGGTGTCTTGGCAGACAAGGGTGTAATTTCTGCACATCCATTGATTTGTGTTGTATTCAATGGTTTAAAAAACTTCGCTGTTAGACTCAGTTCTCCGGGACATGTACACTTACTTCTGTTGCTGCAAACCCCATAAGAACCACAGCTTTTGGGGTATGCACATTCACCATAAAGTTTATCTTCTAAAAGATCATGGTGCAACTTCTGCTTGTAACCGTCAACAAGTGTAAAGACATTTAAATGTCCATTTGGTTCTAGCCTCATGTACTGAAAATCTTTTCCCCGGGCTTGGTAGGTTACCTGATCGCCAGAACGATCTAGGGACCCTACTTTAAAATAAAGAGATGTATTTTCGCCTTGAGTTTTGAATTTATTAAATTGATACGGTTGTGAGGGCTTCACAGAAACAGCTGCACTAATGGAGTCTTCATTTAAAGTTAGGAAGAATGATCCCACTAACACATTGCTTTGTTATCAATACAGTTTTTAGAAGTATATATTATTTTAAATTTGTTATCGATACAGTTTTTAGAAGTATAGATTATTGGAATTATGTGCATCGAGAGAGTTTTTTCTTTTCCTCCGTGTTTTTCATGCTCAAAATGTACCTAAAGAGACATCATTGATCACAAAATGAGCATTTATAACCTTGTCATAGAATTTATCCGTTAGCCATCCATTAGTAAAGAAATGTTAGTGGGTGTTCATTGGTTAATCAGATTGAGTGAAAAATTAAGACCATCACAATAGAATACCTAGATCAATCAAAACTTGAACAGAAAGTCTGTTGAATGAGTTGAGCTCTCTTGACTTTTAAAAGTGCTGTTGATCTCAAGAGAAACAATTCGAACGGCTTTTAGTCGCTAACTTTTCAATTTCTAATATATATGTTCCACATTTGAAGCACTTAGTACCAATATTATCTTAATCAAATGATTAAATTATTGCAGAAAAGGATGTAAAACACGGTCATACGAAACTTTCAACTCTAGGCTATTAACAAATCAATATAGTTTGGGAGATCTCTCAGAAGTAAACTACAAATCAGTAGGTCAGTAAAACAAAATAGTAGATCGATTCAAAGACTTTAGGAATGAGTTCGAGACCAAAAGGTTGCCACACCTTTTGGTCTTAGTCAACTATCAGTTTGTGCTTGGATCATAAATAGGGTTAAATGCTTTTTTGGTCACTGTACTTTAAGTCAACGTACAAATGAATAACTGAACTTTTTTTTCTTACATTCAACTCATTGTACTTTACTTTTCTAACAAACCGTTAGAAAAACCGTTAAGTCCTTTGACTTTAAACGGAAATAGACACATAAGCTGCTGAGTTGTAAAAAAAACTGATGTGGCAATGATAATTTGACGTGGCTGTGATTATGTGGATCTGAAGGAAATTTTTTATGAAGAAAATGAAAAAAATATTTTAAAGTATAATATAAATTTAAAAAGTTAGCCAAAAAAACAAGAAAATAAATGAAAAATGTATTTAATTATTTTTTTAATTAATATCAAATGAATTTTTATTTATAATTAAGCCATTTATAAAACATAAAAACTAAAAATATGCTAATTAAAATAAAGGGGAATATGAAATAAATTTAGAGGAAAATGAAAGAAAATTATAATAAAATCAAAAAAAATAGCAAAAAATACATGGAAGAAATTAAAAAATAAAAAGAGTTATTTAATTATTTTGTAATTAATAGCAAATGGTTTTTTTATTTAATTAATAACAAATATAATTAAGGAAATTATAAAATTAAAAATATTTTAAAATTAAAAATCTTTTCTAAATAAATTTTTATTTACATAAATGTTTATATATGTTAGGCAAAGAATTATTAATTATTGAAAGTAAATATTATGGTATATTAACAATTTATTAATATATTATACTTAAACAAATTAAACAAACCCATCTTCACCTTCAATCTTCTCTTCCACAAATTAAAATCTTCATATTATAGCTTAATTTTTTCAATATAAATTGATGACTAGGCCTAAACATGCTTATATGTAAATAAAAAAAAATTATTTCAAATATTTTTTTTACAATTATTAATCATTTGAGGGTAAATATGTCAAGAACACACACTAACACACCAAGAACACACATACAAATTCAAACACACACACTAACACACCAAGAAACACACACACATGCCTATAATAAATTACCAAACCACATAGTAATTAACCAAATAAATTCACTTGAATTATAATCTAACTTAAACAATTGAAACTAATTAATCTGGAAAAAAAATTAATCTAACTTAAAAAATTCTTCAATCTCTGCTAGCCCAAATCCGAAAGAGCAGAGCAAAAATTTTAGAAATAAAACAGATCCAATCAATCAGATCATAAGGAATAACAACAAAATTCTGATAAATTAGAAAGATAACAGATCTGATTAATGGGCTAGATAAGAAATAATCACACATAAACAAACCAACCCTGAAAAGTCAGACCCTAAAAAACCCAATTTGCCTCTAAATAGACATGGAAAAAACACCAAATCAGCCAAATAGCATAAATCGCTAATCGTCCAGAGCTGAAATGGAGCGCCAAATAACACTAAGATGCAAGACTTCATCGGCTCAGTCCGCCAATCTCTGGTGTTCAACCCTTCTGGAGACGACGACAGTAGTTTCGGAGGATTCGTCGAAATGATCGGCTCTAGCATCCGAAAATCGAGAATCAGACTGTTTGCAAAGCTCACGGCTCCAACACTGCCTCTGATTTCGAAACCCGATTCGGTCAAAACAAAAAGCAAAAATGCACCTGCGATCCGGTGGCGGAAAGGGGAATTGATTGGTTGCGGTGCTTTTGGCCTGGTTTATATGGGGATGAATCTGGATTCTGGAGAGCTACTTGCTGTAAAGCAAGTTAATTTCTTCACTATATGTGTAACAAACTAAAAATTTGATATTTATGCAAAAAATAATATTTTGTTGCACGTAATGGGTAATATGGAATTGGAATGGGGGATGCGAGTTAATAGTGAGGCTTAATTTCATGGATTATAATTACGTGTTTTCAGAAATGTGCTCCAAAAGAATTTTAAAGTGGGATGGTAAGGAAAAAGGCAGGGCACCTAATTATTTTAACTTTAATTTTTTAAATGTCTTTTCATTTTCCCTAAAATTTTAAATTTAATGTCTTTTATACTTTAATTTTTAAATGTCTTTTAATTTTTCTTGAATTTTTAAATTTATATATTTTTATTTATTTTTCTCTTTTTCATTACTTTTTTTAAAAAAAATAATTTCCCATCTTTTCCTAAATTTTTTGATTTATTTTAATTTTTATACTATTAACCCCAAAATTTCCTTCATTTTCATTTAAGAATCGCCACATCAGAAATGAGCACCATGTCACCACTGCCACATCATTACTCTGTTAGTCAATTAACGGTCTAGATGATTTTTAAAATTTTTGTAAGAAAACTAAAGTTCAGTTAGTTGACTGTAAGAAAAAAAAGTTTAGTTATCCATTTGTAAGTTGGCCTAAAGTACAGTGAGCAAAAAAGCATTTAACCCGATCATAAATATCCTTTCTTGCAATTCTGTAAACTGCAAATTGACTGCCGGCTCCGAGTAAATTCAACATAATCAAGAGGGTCTCACTATTTTGGAGTGTCCATTACCCACATGCACACTCATTTAGTGTCCTACGGACATGGGTACTTTTGGAAAAGTGAAGAATTCATGTAACACAGAAGAGGGTATATACCCGGGAGTTCCTTTCGCCAAAGTACAAACCTGACTTTGATCCCTGTCAATCCATTTAGCTAATCCAAAATCAGAAATTTTGACATTGAATTCTCCTTGAGTGTGGTTTCGTTTCTGTGCATGATTGGACGCGCTATTGGTGATTGAGGCGCGTGGACGAATCTTGGCGTTAATAGTGGAATATCCATTTATCCAGAGACCTATTGCACATGTACTCGTAAACTATAATCCTGTTTGAACTCTCAGTGCAGTATCCAATGAGTCTCACTAGCTGAAATGATGAATGCTGCCTATGGTTTTGACCTCAGCCAAAAAAATCTTTATTTCCTTGATTGTTTAAGCGTTTCACGACGATTTTTTGCCCGTCCCCTTTTCCCATGGCTCCTTCAAACAGACCCAAACCCTCATTTACCAAGACTTACCTGAAAATTATGTGTTGCACACACCAATTCTTCTAGAGAGAATTTATTCATCAAAGAGCCAACTTGTATTGAAGATTTATCCCCATCCCTCTAGATCGCCTCTTTCTCCACACCAAGTAATAATAACATGCTCCAATAAGAGTGACGATAAATGCCACACTAGAAAGAAGAAAAGAAAGCAGTAATATAATGAAAGATGAATTACCTGATGATCTTGGTTGCGAAACCTCTGGTTGCCGAACCTTTGGTTGTTGAACCTCTCGTTGCTGAGCCTTTGGTTGCTGAACCTTAATAAATGTAATGACATTGTAATCCTCAGTTTCTCCGAAAAAGCCTTTTCCTCAGGGAAAAAACAGTCTCCCTTTGAGATGTCATGTTTGTACCTGAACGAGAATCCTTTGCAAGAACAATTCCCCAAGCATTCTCCTTTGCATTTCTCAACATCAATATTGGAGATCATCGGTTGGAATCTATGGTAAGTGTAAGTGACATTCACTAGCTCCGAAAAGCTGTGTAACTGTGTGTCTTTGCAAGACAATGGTGTAATTTCTGCACATCCAAGTTTGATTTGTGTTGCATTTAACGGTCTGAAAAACTTCGATTTTAGACTCACTTCTCCGGGACATGTACACTCAGTTCTATTGCTGCAAACACCATAAGAACCACACCTTTTGGGGTATGCGCATTCGCCATAAAGTTCATCTTCTAAAAGATCAGTGGAAGGCGTCTGGTTATACCCGTCAACAAGTGTAAAGACAGTCAGATGTCCATTTGGTTCAAAAGTGCACCTAAAATAATCTCTGTCCGAGGAATTACTTTTCCGTCTTTGTGCAATTAAATATGAAATCAACAAAACCAATTATAAGAACGAAAATAACAAATAACCATCCACAAGTAAGACACCAAATTTACGTGAAAAACTCTCTAAAACTAAGAGGTAAAAACCACAGGTCAAACTCCGAATCTCCATTATATCAAAATAATGGGCTTACAATAATCTTTTTAAGCCCTAAAACTTAGGTTACACAATAAATCGAGAAAGTACAAATTTACCTTTAATTAGGCAACCTAATTAACTTCACCACCCAAAAACACTCATAGTAATAAAGTCTTCAAGCTTTCAATTGAACGGATATGGCGGCAGATACCCACGAGAAACAAACTTTAATATTCTTAATTTATTATTTCGATACCTTCTTGTTACCGAGCTTCTCTCATGTAATAATAAGACTCCCTCATAGCCTTATTTATAGTACTCTTCCTAATTCATTCATATTATGGATAAGAAATAATTTATTCTCCTAATCAAATTAGGAATCTGTTAGTTCCTAGAGGCACAAAAGATATCTAGAAGGGAGGGTTGAATAGATTTTTTAAAACTTTTTAACTCGTTTTCAAAGAATGACTTATCAGTTTGGTAAATAGATAAGTAATTAAACACATCGGAATATATGTTTGATAAAATCCCTCTTAGAGATAGAACACCTATAATGGATGTGATGAAACAGCAATAAAACAGTTATGACAGTTAAGGAGTGCAAAGAGATAAAGATAAAACTTTAAGTGGTTCGGAGCACACAAGAATCCTACTCCATTGTTCTACTCCTAGAGTAGCAAATCTACTAAGGATATCGTTACAACTGAATCATAAAGATTCCTTCAAGTCCCGCAGTCTTGGAATTCTAGTACACAACGTACTTTTCAAAGCCAATAGGCTTGGAACTCTGTAGACTAAGACCAACAGCCTTAGAATCTCTTGTACCATTTGGTACTCAGCAAGTCCAGCAGACTTGACTTAGGTTGGTCACATGTTGACCCTTTCACTTGATAGAGAGTGATTGTTTTGTTGCTACTGAGTTGCTTGAAGCATTTGGTCTGATGAACTCAGTAGCGAAACAAGATATTTCCCTTGAGATTGTAGAGCGATACTTTGACAGATTTGATTTTGCCTTGTTGTTCTTGTTTATCTTGTAATCTTCAATCCGTCGGCCTTATGTAGATGCTTCTGAAAATCTTTTCGTTGAAATATGGTCATTGCATCTAATCTTTCCGTTGAGATGTGTTGTTGAACTTAGGAATAGTTTATTCCTTGTTGACTGCAGTAGTGGGGTGAGTCAGCTCTCATTAGCCTGTACCAAGATAGTGCCCTGAGTATCTGCAGACTATAGTTATTTGCTCCCCACTGATTCTGTTTAATATTCAACAACTGTTTTGGACAGATCATTCTTCTGATCACTCTGTCGACGCCGGTTTTCTCGTCTCTTCGTCTTTTCCAATTTTAGCCTTTTGATTTAGATGACGTTTGGAAAAGGTCGGCATTGATGTCGACGGGGTTTTGAAAGATCGTTTTTATGATGAGCCAATTAACCAGAGTCGCCAGTTGGTATATTTGAAGTGGATGTACCAACTCATCCGAATTTCGTTTTCGTAAATCGCTGGCTCATATGTGACTCCGAATTAATTGGTCTGCGAATCGAGATTCATAGAGTTCGGGGGCTTGCTTAAGCGAGGGGAAGGTGTTAGGCACCCCTCGACTTCCGTGAAACACGGTTACCGCAATCTTGATGCTTTCCTATCCTTTAATTCATGAAACATGTGCGTGTGCGCGAATGTGTGTGTGTGTGCCCACGTGAATGTTGTGGTGAGTTTGTATGAAAGAATCATTTGGATTTTTTTTTAGGGAAAATCGTGCTTTGATCTGAGAATGCTTCGGAGTGTCCTTCGATTTATACGAGAAAGCTTGATTCTTTATAAGAAAGGTTTGATTTTAATTTGTCAAAACTATGAGATTTTCATTAGGTGTCGTTTTGGTGAAACAAGAGTTTTAAACCTTCGTCAAAAATAGGAATCGAGATCTATACGTTGCTTTCGTAACTCAATCGATGGGCAACTTCTAGAATCTCTTTAACCCTATGCACAACGGTTTAATAAAACGTCAATTATTTGACAAAATCATTCCTTATGATATTTGAAAACAATTCTCCTTAGCTTTCTCATTAAATAGGAATCGACATTCATTAGCATTTCCCATTTATTAACCTCGTGATGCTAATAGCCTAGTTTGATTGATTTTATGAAGATCTTATCATTTGGCTTTGAAATCAATTTCGTCTCATAAATCAAATCGAGCATAAACACGCGTCGGAGCTATTCATGGGCATGTAAGCCATCAAAATAACCCCAAACGCCTACAATCACAAGTTTCACTATTTCGGGGCCTTAAACACGATTCTCGCCTTGGCGTCGTTTTAAGGCCCGACGATTACATATTTACAATGAAAGGTACATCGAATTTATTACATATATCAAAAGATGTCCATCATCGGATTTGGACCACGAGGTCGCGCTCCTAGGCTCACATTCAAAATCGCTACACACCCACAAGATCCTAAAATAGCAATCTAAACAACCTATGCACGATACATCATTACAACGAGCTAAAAAATCATCAAATGGATGTCATCGGGCCATTAGGAGGAATTTCGTTCCATTCGGGAACCCTCACTAATAGCCCTCAATCCATAGATCCACAACAATACACAAGGAAACTACATTTAATATAATTTGGATGATAAAAGCTTAACAAAAATGGTAAAACAAAATGCTAAAACAAAGGATTTTTCACCTTGCAAATGATCCCCACAATATGTATGAATTTGTGTATTGAATAGAGTAGGAAATATGAGATGTAATCTCACAAAATGGGTACAATTTCTCACATCGAATCTTTTCTCTCTTTTCTCTCTATTTTTCTTGCTGTTTTTCCCTTCTTTTCTTTCTTTTTCCGCCGCTGCTGCTGCTGCTCTCCCTTTCTTTCTCTCCTCACTGTCCTGGATGAAATGAAGAAACTGAGCTGAAATAGGCTGGATTAGGGCAGCCGCAGATAGATCCGCGGCTGGCCGCAGATAGATCCGCGGCTGGCCTCGGTTTCTCCGCGCCCGCCGCGCACTTCAGCCGTCTCGCGCACTACCATTATTTTAATCTTTTGGCCGCAGATTGATTCGCGGCTGGGTGGGCTAATTTTCTCGATTTTCGTGCCACACCACATTTCTCGTGTCGGATCATCGGTTTCTGCTGAAAGGCCTGCATTTTGTAGTCCGGGAATTATTGGGAGACGTGCCACATCATTCGGGCATGCTCATTTCGGACGGCCCTGATCGCAAGTCGTCGTGGTGGCTCTGAGTGTTCGCATTTATGTCCACCCTCCGTCTCGCAGGCCGGTCCCAATGGACGAATTTGCCCTCCTGTCATGGTCAGTATAGGAAGTGCAAAATTTGGGTGTCTACAGCTGCCCCTCTTTATCATGTTTATGAAATGTTAAATGAAATGAACATGATAAAGAAGTAGACACACGATGCATGCATGAATGACAGTGCATAAGAATGACAGTGCATACATGATACAACACATACAACTTATGATACAACGCAAGATGTAATGTCTGCAAAACATTCGTAAGAGTGTCAATGCATCAATCCCTGACCTGTCGCTCGTCTCGTAATCGCCGGATCTCGTATCCGGTCGATTGTCCTGTGAGTGCCGGGTCTCGTATCCGGTCGCTCGTCATCTCGTCGGGGCCGGGTCTCGTATCCGGTCACCCCTCTCGTAATCACCTTATTCCATCCCAATGCCATCAAAGGAAGTTATTCTCCTGACTAGCTTTGAAGGGCATCCTTGGAATTCGTCCTCGTACATCGTTCTTGGCAATCATCGCTTTTGACTTTGATAGGCCAGGACCTTGACACCTAACCTGCATGGATCACGTACAGAATTATCATCTATTCAATGCATGTGACACAACATTTAAAATGAAAAATGACCCCTGTACAGTCTTTTGATACGATTCTACAGGTGTCACCACTTGTCGGAGCCGGTTTTCGTCGCCGGACATCCATCTCGTAATCGCCGGTTATCGTCGCCGGTCAATTGTCTCGTCGGGGCCGGGTATCGTCGCCGGTCACCCATCTCGTAACCCCCGGTTATCGTCGCCGGTTGGTTATCTTGTCGTCGCCGGTTGGTTATCTTGTCGGAGCCGGTTTTCGTCGCCGGACATCCATCTCGTAATCGCCGGTTATCGTCGCCGGTCGATTGTCTCGTTAGGGCCGGGTATCGTCGCCGGTCACCCATCTCGTAACCCCCGGTTATCGTCGCCGGTTGGTAATCTTGTCGGAGCCGGTTTTCGTCGCCGGACATCCATCTCGTAATCGCCGGTTATCGTCGCCGGTCGATTGTCTCGTCGGGGCCGGGTATCGTCGCCGGTCACCCATCTCGTAACCCCCGGTTATCGTCGCCGGTTGGTTATCTTGTCGGAGCCGGTTTTCGTCGCCGGACATCCATCTCGTAATCGCCGGTTATCGTCGCCGGTCGATTGTCTCGTCGGGGCCGGGTATCGTCGCCGGTCACCCATCTCGTAACCCCCGGTTATCGTCGCCGGTTGGTTATCTTGTCGGAGCCGGTTTTCGTCGCCGGACATCCATCTCGTAATCGCCGGTTATCGTTGCCGGTCGATTGTCTCGTTGGGGCCGGGTATCGTCGCCGGTCACCCATCTCGTAACCCCCGGTTATCGTCGCCGGTTGGTTATCTTGGATCTCAGCCCTTCCCAGGGTTTGTTGTTTTTTGTCTTTTTCTTTTTCTGGATATCAGCCCTTCCCAGGGGTGCTCACCATCTTGTTGTGGTTCGCGTGGATCTCAGCCCTTCCCAGGGTTGCTCACCGCTCTGTCGCGGTTTGCTTGGATGCCTTCCCAGGTTTGCTCACCGCTCTGTCGCGGTTTGCTTGGATGCCTTCCCAGGTTTGCTCACCGCTCTGTCGCGGTTTGCTTGGATGCCTTCCCAGGTTTGCTCACCGCTCTGTCGCGGTTCGCGTGGATCTCAGCCCTTCCCAGGGTTTGTTGTTTTTTTGTCTTTTTTCTTTTTTTTTTTTCTTTTTATAGATATCAGCCCTTCCCAGGGTTGCTCACCATCTTGTTGTGGTTCGCGTGGATCTCAGCCCTTCCCAGGGTTGTTCACCGCTCTGTCGCGGTTTGCTTGGATGCCTTCCTAGGTTTGCTCACCGCTCTGTCGCGGTTCGCTTGGATGCCTTCCCAGGTTTGCTCACCGCTCTGTCGCGGTTCGCGTGGATCTCAGCCTTTCCCAGGGTTTGTTGTTTTTTTGTCTTTTTTTTTTTTTTTTTTTTTTATGGATATCAGCCCTTCCCAGGGTTGCTCACCATCTTGTTGTGGTTCGCGTGGATCTCAGCCCTTCCCAGGGTTTGTTGTTTTTTGTCTTTTTTCTTTTTGTGGATATCAGCCCTTCCCAGGGTTGCTCACCATCTTGTTGTGGTTCGCGTCGATCTCAACCCGTCCCAGGGTTGCTCACCGCTCTGTCGCGGTTTGCTTGGATGCCTTCCCAGGTTTGCTCACCGCTCTGTCGCGGTTCGCGTGGATCTCAGCCCTTCCCAGGGTTTGTGGGTTTTTTGTCTTTTTTCTTTTTGTGGATATCAGCCCTTCCCAGGGTTGCTCACCATCTTGTTATGGTTGAAAGCGACGTGCTTGTACTTTCCTGAGATTTTCATTTTGATCGTACCTGCATGCATGAAAAAAGATGTCATGCAGGATCTGGCAGACATGTTATGGACAGATGCATGTGCACAACATATGTTTAGATAGAAATGACCCCTGCTTAGTCAAATGATACGATTCGACAATCGTCGTTGCTTGCCAACATTTGATTGGATCACGCCTCGTCGTGAAGTGTATTTTCTAGGCTTCAACATGGTTTGATACTCTGCCTGCTCTTGGTCGTCTTCATTTGAGGCAGTCTGTTTCATTGGCTTGGTATTTTGCCTGTTCTTGGTCGTCTTCATTTGAGGCAGTCTGTTTCGCTCTCTGTGATGATTGACAGCTATGCCGGGCTCCTTGGCCTTTTGCTCATTTCTGATGGCCGATATGCTGTCGCCCCGCACTATATCATCCTTGTATATGCTCATGCACGTGGATCATGTCGAGGGAGTGATAGTCAGGATTGGGGAGAGGCCCAATGCCGAAGAGTTCTGTGCAGCCTCAGCCTCCTTCCATTTCACGATTCTTAACTGCCCCTACCTTGGCACGTGTCGCTGCCAAGAATTTCTATCGAAAACTCGCGATGTTGACCGTGCTGAGTTATCCACAGCTCTGCAAGATCCTGCATATCAGATGACTAACAATTGCCAAAACTTGAAGGCTTGGGCCGTTAGTGTTAGTTCAACACAAAGATATTATAATCTCGACAAAAATGCAGTTAAAGCACATGAAATTGAATATCTATTGATCGCACAATCTAGCAAGTTGTGAACCGTGAATGCACTAGATTGGAAGTTTTTTCTTTTCTTTTTTTTTTTTCAATCCCTCGTGAGTTGATGATTTTCTATTTGACGAATTATGGAATCGTAAAAAGACCCTCAAGCATTCATGGTCATTGTACGTGAGTAAGGTCGAATTCATAAGAACTACCTTCCCTCGTCAAAGGTATTCTCTCTCCATTCTCGACAACGTCCTTAGCTGGATTGACGTCATATGACAAATGCACTATGCGGTGCAGCACTCAGTAGGGGTTTCTCTTTCATGACTTCTTGTTTAAGGCCGAGAGTTTTTCGCATTATCCTTTCTCTTTATTAGTCCACTTCACTTGTCTCGTTTTCTTAGGCTATTCAAAGTTACCCATTTAACGAGTTTTGGACCAATGACTCCCAAACCAGACGGTTTTGGGGCATTAGGTGTACATACACCCCTTCGGGTTTATTTACTCGAGTAACAAAGGCCACGGTTCAAGACAAGCTGGTGGTCTGCCCCATTCATTCTTTTGCTTGACCTTGCGCAAGATTCGTTTTCTTAGGCTTGAGTTACCCATGTAGCGAGTGTTAGGCCGGTGACTCCCAAACCAGACGGCTTTAGGGTACCAGATGTAGAGACACCCCTTAGGCTTAATTACTCGAGTAGCCCATGCCACGATTCGAATCTGCTCGGGCCTCCTCTACTGTAATGCTCGTTTTCTTAGGCTCTGAGTTACCCATGTAACGAGTGTTGGGCCAGCGACTCCCAAACCAGATGGCTTTAGGGCACCAGGTGTAGAGACACCCCTCGGGCTTAATTACTCGAATAACCCAGGCCACGATTCAAGACATTAGCTTGATAATCATTTATCGTCTGACTTCTTGATATTGATCATTATTGACTGTCTGAATACGTATTAATGGCCATCAACATCGTCATAGTTTTATACCCCACAACTGAAAGTTTGTGCAAATGCAAAGTGAAGGCTGTCACATGAGGTCGATTCTGTCGCAAACGTTGCTTTGAATTAAGGCTTTGTACCCGATCAAAAGGTTGAATAGCCTTCTTCGTCTAATCATACTCGCGATCGTGCTCCACGGATGCTTGTCAGAATCAATCTGATTCCTATCAAGTCAAATAAAATCCCCTTTCACGCGGTTCATCGTATCCCGGGAAAACTATGCTTGACAAATGCCAGATGATCGTACCGTTGAAGATTGAATTGACATGAGTTAGCATTTGATGATGATGGTGCATGTTGATGGGATTGTTGCATGGGTGCCAACTTGCACGTCATCATTTCCTGGGTAGTTGACAAATGCCCCAGTGTTAAGTTGCTTTTCTTGTGATCTCCCTCACACTGGTTGCCTCGGCACCTCGCTGGGCTAACAGCAGATCCGGTCCTTTGACTTGTTGAAAGGTTTGTGGGATTTTTTTTTGATTTTTGATTTTTTTATTTTTTTTTTTTTTTTTTTTTGATTTTTTGATTTTTTGATTTTTTTTTTTTTTTTTTTTTTTTTTGGATCACAGAGTTGTTTCACGGAGTCAGAATTAACGGGCTGGGGAATGCCTTTCCGTCCATTCCTTGTAAGATGAGGGCTCCCAGAGAGGATTTTTTTATCGCGACGGCTCCCGTTAATTTAGAGCGAAATTCCCCATATCTTCGTCTCGGCAGGGCGCGATCCTTTTGAGGACTAAATCATTTATTTTGAATTTCCGGGATCGTACCCTCTTGTCGTATGCCCGGGAGATGCGTAAGGGGTTGCCCCTGCAAATGTGCGAACTGAGGTTCGATAGGCAGGCAAACAGGGTGAGCGACAATAAATCCGGCCATCCCCGATGATTGGCGGACACTCTTCCCATGATCGTCCTTGTGTTTTATTTGCAGCCCCCACTGCCCCATTCATTTTGGGCTGGTAAAATGACTGAATCAAAATGTTCGATCTTGAATTTGTCATATATCTCCTCCTTAAGGGCATCGTTCAGATTTCTTTAGTCGATGCGGCCCTTACTTCTCCTCCAGGCTGTGATACTAGGATTCTGTCGGAAAGCCATTCAGGGTTTGGGTTTATTCCTTGACCCCTCCCTTGATCTCGTCAGGCGTATTGTCGATATCTGCCTCCGGGCTCTTTGTGATCGTCAGGGGTTCTGATGTTTGATGGCGATGGTTCGGTCTAAGTCGGGTTTGGGTTTATTCCTTGACCCCTCCCTTGATCTCGTCAGGCGTATTGTCGATATCTGCCTCGTCCTGCTCAATCCCCATCAGATCGAACTCTAGCTTTACACCAAAATCGTGATCCTCCTTCAAATTTGTCCTATTGCTTGTTAGGCTAGAGTGCCTCAATTCGGGGTACCTGACATAAAACAAAAATGCTTGTTATATATATAAAACATTTCAGCACCTGATCCTCTTTTTGGATAACCTGACAAAATGACATGAGCGTGCCGGGATTTGAAATAAAACTCAGAATTTTAAAAACCCATTGATCTTCTACTGGCTGGGTAATTCACTGCCATGCTCCTGGATTTACCCCCTTCCTGGATATCACCCGCTGCACGGTCCAACTGGCTACGGTGAGGTCAAGCAATGGAGCTCATTAGGAGGTGCATGGATCGCATTGGCATAGATCTGGCGTTGATGGCATTTCCTAACATGAGCATCGCAGTCAGTTTTCATGGTTAGCCAGTAGTGATCCGTTCACATGATTTTCTTTGCCAAAAAATGTTATGCTCATATGGGTTCTGCACACACCGCCATGTACTTCGTTCATTTGTCTGTGGGCTTCTTCGGCTTCCAGATATCTCAGCAGTCCCGTAGCTAGGTCCCATTTATGCCCTTTGGTGCTGTATATTCCCATGGTCCGCCGGATGACCAATTTGAGTCTCCCACTACTGTCATCTTTTTGATTCCCATTCCCAGAGCTAATCTCAGTCCTAGGATGAATCCCTCGTATTCGGCCGTATTGCTGGAGTGGCAGAACTGTAATTTCATGGCTATCGGCCTCTGCCATTTGGATGGATGGAGTATGGACTTTACGGCCTCTTAGTTGGGTCGTAGGGCAATCTCGCAAAACAAACAAGGGCCGTAGTTTAGTACTGTGCCAGTTACAAGTTGGCAGATGCATGTCAACCACTGATGCATGATTATTATTTTTTTATTTATTTATTTTTTTCTTTTTCTTTTTCTTTTTCCCCTTTTTTTGTGGTCGAATATGCCCCTACTCCGGTTCTTTGTGATCGTTATGCCATGCTTTCACGGTTCTCTTAATCTCATCCTGTAAAACAAGGTCAGTGTTTGATGACAGGGTAATATTTAGAAATTTTTAGAAAACCATGGTACGTGGCACGGATTGCCTTCCTGCAAAACCATGTCAGTATTCTCTTTATATGTGCAGGTGATGTAATCACATGATACAGGACATATTTATTGCGATGATGCCGGTATGACAGTTATATGCCATTTACATGACATTTATTTATTCGACTGAATGATAAAAGGGCATGAAGAAGCTTCCCTTTCGTTAGGTTTATCAGAGGCTGACCTACCCTAGGGTTACTCTCGCGGGCTTTTCGGCATGAAGGTTCCCAAATCTTCGCAATCTACTCGTCTGAGCCCTTTCGATTGGAGCGGATTTGAGTGGTGCGTTTCCTGAGCCATCTCCGGGGAGCAGCCCCATCGAGTCCAGTAATAAGCAACCGACGGGTTCGCCTCAGGAGGAGGTACTCTCTCAACATACATTCACATTCATCGTCCTCAACCGTATGCAAATGATTACTTTGAAGTAAAGCACAAAACACCCATTCAATCATTCATTCATTGGACAACAACACACATTTACACAACAATAAAAAGAAGTCAAAATGTCGCATGCACATACACATTTATAAATTTTAAAGGATAGGATAGCATCAAGACTTGAACGCGGCTTAAGCCCTCTAATGTCCCCAGCAGAGTCGCCAGCTGTCGACGCCGGTTTTCTCGTCTCTTCGTCTTTTCCAATTTTAGCCTTTTGATTTAGATGACGTTTGGAAAAGGTCGGCATTGATGTCGACGGGGTTTTGAAAGATCGTTTTTATGATGAGCCAATTAACCAGAGTCGCCAGTTGGTATATTTGAAGTGGATGTACCAACTCATCCGAATTTCGTTTTCGTAAATCGCTGGCTCATATGTGACTCCGAATTAATTGGTCTGCGAATCGAGATTCATAGAGTTCGGGGGCTTGCTTAAGCGAGGGGAAGGTGTTAGGCACCCCTCGACTTCCGTGAAACACGGTTACCGCAATCTTGATGCTTTCCTATCCTTTAATTCATGAAACATGTGCGTGTGCGCGAATGTGTGTGTGTGTGCCCACGTGAATGTTGTGGTGAGTTTGTATGAAAGAATCATTTGGATTTTTTTTTAGGGAAAATCGTGCTTTGATCTGAGAATGCTTCGGAGTGTCCTTCGATTTATACGAGAAAGCTTGATTCTTTATAAGAAAGGTTTGATTTTAATTTGTCAAAACTATGAGATTTTCATTAGGTGTCGTTTTGGTGAAACAAGAGTTTTAAACCTTCGTCAAAATAGGAATCGAGATCTATACGTTGCTTTCGTAACTCAATCGATGGGCAACTTCTAGAATCTCTTTAACCCTATGCACAACGGTTTAATAAAACGTCAATTATTTGACAAAATCATTCCTTATGATATTTGAAAACAATTCTCCTTAGCTTTCTCATTAAATAGGAATCGACATTCATTAGCATTTCCCATTTATTAACCTCGTGATGCTAATAGCCTAGTTTGATTGATTTTATGAAGATCTTATCATTTGGCTTTGAAATCAATTTCGTCTCATAAATCAAATCGAGCATAAACACGCGTCGGAGCTATTCATGGGCATGTAAGCCATCAAAATAACCCCAAACGCCTACAATCACAAGTTTCACTATTTCGGGGCCTTAAACACGATTCTCGCCTTGGCGTCGTTTTAAGGCCCGACGATTACATATTTACAATGAAAGGTACATCGAATTTATTACATATATCAAAAGATGTCCATCATCGGATTTGGACCACGAGGTCGCGCTCCTAGGCTCACATTCAAAATCGCTACACACCCACAAGATCCTAAAATAGCAATCTAAACAACCTATGCACGATACATCATTACAACGAGCTAAAAAATCATCAAATGGATGTCATCGGGCCATTAGGAGGAATTTCGTTCCATTCGGGAACCCTCACTAATAGCCCTCAATCCATAGATCCACAACAATACACAAGGAAACTACATTTAATATAATTTGGATGATAAAAGCTTAACAAAAATGGTAAAACAAAATGCTAAAACAAAGGATTTTTCACCTTGCAAATGATCCCCACAATATGTATGAATTTGTGTATTGAATAGAGTAGGAAATATGAGATGTAATCTCACAAAATGGGTACAATTTCTCACTTCTTTTCTCTCTTTTCTCTCTATTTTTCTTGCTGTTTTTCCCTTCTTTTCTTTCTTTTTCCGCCGCTGCTGCTGCTGCTCTCCCTTTCTTTCTCTCCTCACTGTCCTGGATGAAATGAAGAAACTGAGCTGAAATAGGCTGGATTAGGGCAGCCGCAGATAGATCCGCGGCTGGCCGCAGATAGATCCGCGGCTGGCCTCGGTTTCTCCGCGCCCGCCGCGCACTTCAGCCGTCTCGCGCACTACCATTATTTTAATCTTTTGGCCGCAGATTGATTCGCGGCTGGGTGGGCTAATTTTCTCGATTTTCGTGCCACACCACATTTCTCGTGTCGGATCATCGGTTTCTGCTGAAAGGCCTGCATTTTGTAGTCCGGGAATTATTGGGAGACGTGCCACATCATTCGGGCATGCTCATTTCGGACGGCCCTGATCGCAAGTCGTCGTGGTGGCTCTGAGTGTTCGCATTTATGTCCACCCTCCGTCTCGCAGGCCGGTCCAATGGACGAATTTGCCCTCCTGTCATGGTCAGTATAGGAAGTGCAAAATTTGGGTGTCTACAGCTGCCCCTCTTTATCATGTTTATGAAATGTTAAATGAAATGAACATGATAAAGAAGTAGACACACGATGCATGAATGACAGTGCATAAGAATGACAGTGCATACATGATACAACACATACAACTTATGATACAACGCAAGATGTAATGTCTGCAAAACATTCGTAAGAGTGTCAATGCATCAATCCCTGACCTGTCGCTCGTCTCGTAATCGCCGGATCTCGTATCCGGTCGATTGTCCTGTGAGTGCCGGGTCTCGTATCCGGTCGCTCGTCATCTCGTCGGGGCCGGGTCTCGTATCCGGTCACCCCTCTCGTAATCACCTTATTCCATCCCAATGCCATCAAAGGAAGTTATTCTCCTGACTAGCTTTGAAGGGCATCCTTGGAATTCGTCCTCGTACATCGTTCTTGGCAATCATCGCTTTTGACTTTGATAGGCCAGGACCTTGACACCTAACCTGCATGGATCACGTACAGAATTATCATCTATTCAATGCATGTGACACAACATTTAAAATGAAAAATGACCCCTGTACAGTCTTTTGATACGATTCTACAGGTGTCACCACTTGTCGGAGCCGGGTTTTCGTCGCCGGACATCCATCTCGTAATCGCCGGTTATCGTCGCCGGTCAATTGTCTCGTCGGGGCCGGGTATCGTCGCCGGTCACCCATCTCGTAACCCCCGGTTATCGTCGCCGGTTGGTTATCTTGTCGGAGCCGGTTTTCGTCGCCGGACATCCATCTCGTAATCGCCGGTTGTCGTCGCCGGTCGATTGTCTCGTCGGGGCCGGGTATCGTCGCCGGTCACCCATCTCGTAACCCCCGGTTATCGTCGCCGGTTGGTAATCTTGTCGGAGCCGGTTTTCGTCGCCGGACATCCATCTCGTAATCGCCGGTTATCGTCGCCGGTCGATTGTCTCGTCGGGGCCGGGTATCGTCGCCGGTCACCCATCTCGTAACCCCCGGTTATCGTCGCCGGTTGGTTATCTTGTCGGAGCCGGTTTTCGTCGCCGGACATCCATCTCGTAATCGCCGGTTATCGTCGCCGGTCGATTGTCTCGTCGGGGCCGGGTATCGTCGCCGGTCACCCATCTCGTAACCCCCGGTTATCGTCGCCGGTTGGTTATCTTGTCGGAGCCGGTTTTCGTCGCCGGACATCCATCTCGTAATCGCCGGTTATCGTTGTCGGTCGATTGTCTCGTTGGGGCCGGGTATCGTCGCCGGTCACCCATCTCGTAACCCCCGGTTATCGTCGCCGGTTGGTTATCTTGGATCTCAGCCCTTCCCAGGGTTTGTTGTTTTTTGTCTTTTTCTTTTTCTGGATATCAGCCCTTCCCAGGGGTGCTCACCATCTTGTTGTGGTTCGCGTGGATCTCAGCCCTTCCCAGGGTTGCTCACCGCTCTGTCGCGGTTTGCTTGGATGCCTTCCCAGGTTTGCTCACCGCTCTGTCGCGGTTTGCTTGGATGCCTTCCCAGGTTTGCTCACCGCTCTGTCGCGGTTTGCTTGGATGCCTTCCCAGGTTTGCTCACCGCTCTGTCGCGGTTCGCGTGGATCTCAGCCCTTCCCAGGGTTTGTTGTTTTTTTGTCTTTTTTTTTTTTTTTTTTCTTTTTATAGATATCAGCCCTTCCCAGGGTTGCTCACCATCTTGTTGTGGTTCGCGTGGATCTCAGCCCTTCCCAGGGTTGTTCACCGCTCTGTCGCGGTTTGCTTGGATGCCTTCCTAGGTTTGCTCACCGCTCTGTCGCGGTTCGCTTGGATGCCTTCCCAGGTTTGCTCACCGCTCTGTCGCGGTTCGCGTGGATCTCAGCCTTTCCCAGGGTTTGTTGTTTTTTTGTCTTTTTTTTTTTTTTTTTTTTTTATGGATATCAGCCCTTCCCAGGGTTGCTCACCATCTTGTTGTGGTTCGCGTGGATCTCAGCCCTTCCCAGGGTTTGTTGTTTTTTGTCTTTTTTCTTTTTGTGGATATCAGCCCTTCCCAGGGTTGCTCACCATCTTGTTGTGGTTCGCGTCGATCTCAACCCGTCCCAGGGTTGCTCACCGCTCTGTCGCGGTTTGCTTGGATGCCTTCCCAGGTTTGCTCACCGCTCTGTCGCGGTTCGCGTGGATCTCAGCCCTTCCCAGGGTTTGTTGTTTTTTGTCTTTTTTCTTTTTGTGGATATCAGCCCTTCCCAGGGTTGCTCACCATCTTGTTATGGTTGAAAGCGACGTGCTTGTACTTTCCTGAGATTTTCATTTTGATCGTACCTGCATGCATGAAAAAGATGTCATGCAGGATCTGGCAGACATGTTATGGACAGATGCATGTGCACAACATATGTTTAGATAGAAATGACCCCTGCTTAGTCAAATGATACGATTCGACAATCGTCGTTGCTTGCCAACATTTGATTGGATCACGCCTCGTCGTGAAGTGTATTTTCTAGGCTTCAACATGGTTTGATACTCTGCCTGCTCTTGGTCGTCTTCATTTGAGGCAGTCTGTTTCATTGGCTTGGTATTTTGCCTGTTCTTGGTCGTCTTCATTTGAGGCAGTCTGTTTCGCTCTCTGTGATGATTGACAGCTATGCCGGGCTCCTTGGCCTTTTGCTCATTTCTGATGGCCGATATGCTGTCGCCCCGCACTATATCATCCTTGTATATGCTCATGCACGTGGATCATGTCGAGGGAGTGATAGTCAGGATTGGGGAGAGGCCCAATGCCGAAGAGTTCTGTGCAGCCTCAGCCTCCTTCCATTTCACGATTCTTAACTGCCCCTACCTTGGCACGTGTCGCTGCCAAGAATTTCTATCGAAAACTCGCGATGTTGACCGTGCTGAGTTATCCACAGCTCTGCAAGATCCTGCATATCAGATGACTAACAATTGCCAAAACTTGAAGGCTTGGGCCGTTAGTGTTAGTTCAACACAAAGATATTATAATCTCGACAAAAATGCAGTTAAAGCACATGAAATTGAATATCTATTGATCGCACAATCTAGCAAGTTGTGAACCGTGAATGCACTAGATTGGAAGTTTTTTCTTTTCTTTTTTTTTTTTTCAATCCCTCGTGAGTTGATGATTTTCTATTTGACGAATTATGGAATCGTAAAAAGACCCTCAAGCATTCATGGTCATTGTACGTGAGTAAGGTCGAATTCATAAGAACTACCTTCCCTCGTCAAAGGTATTCTCTCTCCATTCTCGACAACGTCCTTAGCTGGATTGACGTCATATGACAAATGCACTATGCGGTGCAGCACTCAGTAGGGGTTTCTCTTTCATGACTTCTTGTTTAAGGCCGAGAGTTTTTTCGCATTATCCTTTCTCTTTATTAGTCCACTTCACTTGTCTCGTTTTCTTAGGCTATTCAAAGTTACCCATTTAACGAGTTTTGGACCAATGACTCCCAAACCAGACGGTTTTGGGGCATTAGGTGTACATACACCCCTTCGGGTTTATTTACTCGAGTAACAAAGGCCACGGTTCAAGACAAGCTGGTGGTCTGCCCCATTCATTCTTTGCTTGACCTTGTGCAAGATTCGTTTTCTTAGGCTTGAGTTACCCATGTAGCGAGTGTTAGGCCGGTGACTCCCAAACCAGACGGCTTTAGGGTACCAGATGTAGAGACAACCCCTTAGGCTTAATTACTCGAGTAGCCCATGCCACGATTCGAATCTGCTCGGGCCTCCTCTACTGTAATGCTCGTTTTCTTAGGCTCTGAGTTACCCATGTAACGAGTGTTGGGCCAGCGACTCCCAAACCAGATGGCTTTAGGGCACCAGGTGTAGAGACACCCCTCGGGCTTAATTACTCGAATAACCCAGGCCACGATTCAAGACATTAGCTTGATAATCATTTATCGTCTGACTTCTTGATATTGATCATTATTGACTGTCTGAATACGTATTAATGGCCATCAACATCGTCATAGTTTTATACCCCACAACTGAAAGTTTGTGCAAATGCAAAGTGAAGGCTGTCACATGAGGTCGATTCTGTCGCAAACGTTGCTTTGAATTAAGGCTTTGTACCCGATCAAAAGGTTGAATAGCCTTCTTCGTCTAATCATACTCGCGATCGTGCTCCACGGATGCTTGTCAGAATCAATCTGATTCCTATCAAGTCAAATAAAATCCCCTTTCACGCGGTTCATCGTATCCCGGGAAAACTATGCTTGACAAATGCCAGATGATCGTACCGTTGAAGATTGAATTGACATGAGTTAGCATTTGATGATGATGGTGCATGTTGATGGGATTGTTGCATGGGTGCCAACTTGCACGTCATCATTTCCTGGGTAGTTGACAAATGCCCCAGTGTTAAGTTGCTTTTCTTGTGATCTCCCTCACACTGGTTGCCTCGGCACCTCGCTGGGCTAACAGCAGATCCGGTCCTTTGACTTGTTGAAAGGTTTGAGGGATTTTTTTTTGATTTTTGATTTTGAGATTTTTTTTTTTTTTTTTTTTTGATTTTTTTTTTTTTTTTTTTTTTTTTTTTTTTTTGGATCACAGAGTTGTTTCACGGAGTCAGAATTAACGGGCTGGGGAATGCCTTTCCGTCCATTCCTTGTAAGATGAGGGCTCCCAGAGAGGATTTTTTTATCGCGACGGCTCCCGTTAATTTAGAGCGAAATTCCCCATATCTTCGTCTCGGCAGGGCGCGATCCTTTTGAGGACTAAATCATTTATTTTGAATTTCCGGGATCGTACCCTCTTGTCGTATGCCCGGGAGATGCGTAAGGGGTTGCCCCTGCAAATGTGCGAACTGAGGTTCGATAGGCAAACAGGGTGAGCGACAATAAATCCGGCCATCCCCGATGATTGGCGGACACTCTTCCCATGATCGTCCTTGTGTTTTATTTGCAGCCCCCACTGCCCCATTCATTTTGGGCTGGTAAATGACTGAATCAAAATGTTCGATCTTGAATTTGTCATATATCTCCTCCTTAAGGGCATCGTTCAGATTTCTTTAGTCGATGCGGCCCTTACTTCTCCTCCAGGCTGTGATACTAGGATTCTGTCGGAAAGCCATTCAGGGTTTGGGTTTATTCCTTGACCCCTCCCTTGATCTCGTCAGGCGTATTGTCGATATCTGCCTCCGGGCTCTTTGTGATCGTCAGGGGTTCTGATGTTTGATGGCGATGGTTCGGTCTAAGTCGGGTTTGGGTTTATTCCTTGACCCCTCCCTTGATCTCGTCAGGCGTATTGTCGATATCTGCCTCGTCCTGCTCAATCCCCATCAGATCGAACTCTAGCTTTACACCAAAATCGTGATCCTCCTTCAAATTTGTCCTATTGCTTGTTAGGCTAGAGTGCCTCAATTCGGGGTACCTGACATAAAACAAAAATGCTTGTTATATATATAAAACATTTCAGCACCTGATCCTCTTTTTGGATAACCTGACAAAATGACATGAGCGTGCCGGGATTTGAAATAAAACTCAGAATTTTAAAACCCATTGATCTTCTACTGGCTGGGATTCACTGCCATGCTCCTGGATTTACCCCCTTCCTGGATATCACCCGCTGCACGGTCCAACTGGCTACGGTGAGGTCAAGCAATGGAGCTCATTAGGAGGTGCATGGATCGCATTGGCATAGATCTGGCGTTGATGGCATTTCCTAACATGAGCATCGCAGTCAGTTTTCATGGTTAGCCAGTAGTGATCCGTTCACATGATTTTCTTTGCCAAAAATATTCTGCTCATATGGGTTCTGCACACACCGCCATGTACTTCGTTCATTTGTCTGTGGGCTTCTTCGGCTTCCAGATATCTCAGCAGTCCCGTAGCTAGGTCCCATTTATGCCCTTTGGTGCTGTATATTCCCATGGTCCGCCGGATGACCAATTTGAGTCTCCCACTACTGTCATCTTTTTGATTCCCATTCCCAGAGCTAATCTCAGTCCTAGGATGAATCCCTCGTATTCGGCCGTATTGCTGGAGTGGCAGAACTGTAATTTCATGGCTATCGGCCTCTGCCATTTGGATGGATGGAGTATGGACTTTACGGCCTCTTAGTTGGGTCGTAGGGCAATCTCGCAAAACAAACAAGGGCCGTAGTTTAGTACTGTGCCAGTTACAAGTTGGCAGATGCATGTCAACACTGATGCATGATTATTATTTTTTATTTATTTATTTTTTTCTTTTTCTTTTTCTTTTTCCCCTTTTTTTGTGGTCGAATATGCCCCTACTCCGGTTCTTTGTGATCGTTATGCCATGCTTTCACGGTTCTCTTAATCTCATCCTGTAAAACAAGGTCAGTGTTTGATGACAGGGTAATATTTAGAAATTTTTAGAAAACCATGGTACGTGGCACGGATTGCCTTCCTGCAAAACCATGTCAGTATTCTCTTTATATGTGCAGGTGATGTAATCACATGATACAGGACATATTTATTGCGATGATGCCGGTATGACAGTTATATGCCATTTACATGACATTTATTTATTCGACTGAATGATAAAAGGGCATGAAGAAGCTTCCCTTTCGTTAGGTTTATCAGAGGCTGACCTACCCTAGGGTTACTCTCGCGGGCTTTTCGGCATGAAGGTTCCCAAATCTTCGCAATCTACTCGTCTGAGCCCTTTCGATTGGAGCGGATTTGAGTGGTGCGTTTCCTGAGCCATCTCCGGGGAGCAGCCCCATCGAGTCCAGTAATAAGCAACCGACGGGTTCGCCTCAGGAGGAGGTACTCTCTCAACATACATTCACATTCATCGTCCTCACCGTATGCAAATGATTACTTTGAAGTAAAGCAAACCCATTCAATCATTCATTCATTGGACAACAACACACATTTACACAACAATAAAAAGAAGTCAAAATGTCGCATGCACATACACATTTATAAATTTTAAAGGATAGGATAGCATCAAGACTTGAACGCGGCTTAAGCCCTCTAATGTCCCCAGCAGAGTCGCCAGCTGTCGACGCCGGTTTTCTCGTCTCTTCGTCTTTTCCAATTTTAGCCTTTTGATTTAGATGACGTTTGGAAAAGGTCGGCATTGATGTCGACGGGGTTTTGAAAGATCGTTTTTATGATGAGCCAATTAACCAGAGTCGCCAGTTGGTATATTTGAAGTGGATGTACCAACTCATCCGAATTTCGTTTTCGTAAATCGCTGGCTCATATGTGACTCCGAATTAATTGGTCTGCGAATCGAGATTCATAGAGTTCGGGGGCTTGCTTAAGCGAGGGGAAGGTGTTAGGCACCCCTCGACTTCCGTGAAACACGGTTACCGCAATCTTGATGCTTTCCTATCCTTTAATTCATGAAACATGTGCGTGTGCGCGAATGTGTGTGTGTGTGCCCACGTGAATGTTGTGGTGAGTTTGTATGAAAGAATCATTTGGATTTTTTTTTAGGGAAAATCGTGCTTTGATCTGAGAATGCTTCGGAGTGTCCTTCGATTTATACGAGAAAGCTTGATTCTTTATAAGAAAGGTTTGATTTTAATTTGTCAAAACTATGAGATTTTCATTAGGTGTCGTTTTGGTGAAACAAGAGTTTTAAACCTTCGTCAAAATAGGAATCGAGATCTATACGTTGCTTTCGTAACTCAATCGATGGGCAACTTCTAGAATCTCTTTAACCCTATGCACAACGGTTTAATAAAACGTCAATTATTTGACAAAATCATTCCTTATGATATTTGAAAACAATTCTCCTTAGCTTTCTCATTAAATAGGAATCGACATTCATTAGCATTTCCCATTTATTAACCTCGTGATGCTAATAGCCTAGTTTGATTGATTTTATGAAGATCTTATCATTTGGCTTTGAAATCAATTTCGTCTCATAAATCAAATCGAGCATAAACACGCGTCGGAGCTATTCATGGGCATGTAAGCCATCAAAATAACCCCAAACGCCTACAATCACAAGTTTCACTATTTCGGGGCCTTAAACACGATTCTCGCCTTGGCGTCGTTTTAAGGCCCGACGATTACATATTTACAATGAAAGGTACATCGAATTTATTACATATATCAAAAGATGTCCATCATCGGATTTGGACCACGAGGTCGCGCTCCTAGGCTCACATTCAAAATCGCTACACACCCACAAGATCCTAAAATAGCAATCTAAACAACCTATGCACGATACATCATTACAACGAGCTAAAAAATCATCAAATGGATGTCATCGGGCCATTAGGAGGAATTTCGTTCCATTCGGGAACCCTCACTAATAGCCCTCAATCCATAGATCCACAACAATACACAAGGAAACTACATTTAATATAATTTGGATGATAAAAGCTTAACAAAAATGGTAAAACAAAATGCTAAAACAAAGGATTTTTCACCTTGCAAATGATCCCCACAATATGTATGAATTTGTGTATTGAATAGAGTAGGAAATATGAGATGTAATCTCACAAAATGAGTACAATTTCTCACTTCTTTTCTCTCTTTTCTCTCTATTTTTCTTGCTGTTTTTCCCTTCTTTTCTTTCTTTTTCCGCCGCTGCTGCTGCTGCTCTCCCTTTCTTTCTCTCCTCACTGTCCTGGATGAAATGAAGAAACTGAGCTGAAATAGGCTGGATTAGGGCAGCCGTAGATAGATCCGCGGCTGGCCGCAGATAGATCCGCGGCTGGCCTCGGTTTCTCCGCGCCCGCCGCGCACTTCAGCCGTCTCGCGCACTACCATTATTTTAATCTTTTGGCCGCAGATTGATCCGCGGCTGGGTGGGCTAATTTTCTCGATTTTCGTGCCACACCACATTTCTCGTGTCGGATCATCGGTTTCTGCTGAAAGGCCTGCATTTTGTAGTCCGGGAATCATTGGGAGACGTGCCACATCATTCGGGCATGCTCATTTCGGACGGCCCTGATCGCAAGTCGTCGTGGTGGCTCTGAGTGTTCGCATTTATGTCCACCCTCCGTCTCGCAGGCCGGTCCAATGGACGAATTTGCCCTCCTGTCATGGTCAGTATAGGAAGTGCAAAATTTGGGTGTCTACACACTCATTATGGGCAACTTAGAATATTCAATTTAGATCTGAGTTGCTTATCTGACGTGTTGACTCTACGATCTTCCTAGTCGTAGTGTCGTCAGTGTGATTGCAGAGCTGCGGCTCTACGATCGTTTGATGTTTGCAGACGTTCATTGTGACATGCATTTTGATCATTCTGAAATAGTAGCAATGCTTTGCCTTTATGTTCTTCATTAAAAGTGTTGATTTAATCTTTGAGACCTCTGACAAAGACTACTCTACGATTCTGTACTTGGTTGTAGACAGTCTTTGTGAATCATAGAGTGACAAGCTATGAAGACTCTACGATCCTAAAAGTTAGCACAGTGATGCCGAGATAACTCTACGTCCTGCCGAGATAACTCTACGTTCTGCCGAGAGAGCTCTACGTCCTGCCGAGAGTGCTTTGCGTTCTGCCGAGAGAACTCTACGTCCTGTCGATAGTACTAAACGTTCTACCGAGAGTTACTCTAGTTTTTTCCTGGCAAACTCTGTGATGGCATACTTTAACTCTGCGAAGTTGGCTGACTGCTCTACGATCCTTCACTTAGCTTGTGCAGTGCTCTACGTTCAGTCTACCCTTGTTTATACATATAACATTTCAGCTCATAAGATCAACCTAACAAGTTTGATCTTTTTCTATTCTAAGTCCTTGTCCATCAAATTCATTTAAGGACTTTACAAAACCTAATATTACAAACATGCTTTGATCAGATAGATATTCATTCAGCTGAGATCAACCTAACATATTTGATCTTCCAAGTCCATGTACATGTATTATTTTGGTTAGTTACTTTAAATAAAAGAACAAATGAAGCCCTAAGCTACAATGAGACAAACTGACAAGTTTAATAGTCCCCCTCCAATTCCGAATAAAGATTTAGTTGGATACTTAATGTCAGTAATTAAGATTGAAACCTAACCACGCCTTAGATGGCCCTCATATATTCTGTTGTCTGTTTCATTCAACTTCTATACGGGGACAACACTATCCAAGATAAGTCTATATAATCTCTTTAAGTTGATTCTTCACTAGTATTCGGGTAGCATGGCATTTGACTCATAAACGATGTGTTATTTGAATTAAATAAATTATATTTAAAATAAATAAAATTTTAAAACACAGTTAAACTCTAAACACACCAAATGCCATCTAACAAGACAAGCATTTAGTCCATTTCTCAACATACCATTTCAAAGCACGAGTGTGTGAGCTCGTTAAATTCGCTTCTAACCTAACAAGCATGTGTAAATATAATTATGAAATTTTTGTATCAGTTATTTTAAATAATGTGTCATCATTATATTAATTAAATATATATTTTGTGATTTATTCTATTATAAAATATCATTAAATTAATATAAATATTTGAGACTTGTATAAAATAAAAAATTTAATAGCCCTATCATTGCCTTTCGTGAATAATGCCAAGTAGTAAATAACTTAAATGACACATGTTCATTAACTTTTCCTTCTTGTATGTAGACCCGTCAAGCAATTCACACCTCTTCCATTCCTATTATCACAGCCAACCATATTCAATGAACCAGACATCCAAAATTGGGTCAAAACAACACTTCAAGAAGTTGACAACCTTTTTAACTTATTCAGTTTCACAAACAGTTACACTACCACACAAAAAAAAAATGTACTCTCTCTCTCTCTCTCTCTAACTAATCTCAAGCTAAATACAATACCCATAGGAGCTCAGAGAAAATTCAGGATAAATAACACAGGTGCAACTTTTTCTCATACGTAAAAATATTGCATTCAAAAAAGTTAAAACAAGTTCATTAGAAGAAATATATTTTAAGTAAGAAATATTATTTTAAGTTCATCATTTGTAGCATTTTCCTATACGACTAGGTACCAAAAAAAAAGTTGCATCCAATGCTCTTTTTTTTGAATTTTCTCCTGTTTTACACAGCTAAGTAAACAATGAGAAAGGTTCCAAAGGGAACATACTAACTAGTAGCATGTACAGGGGCGGATGTACTCAGTACTCACAGCCAAGGGGGGTAAGTTCCCATCCTTGATTTTTAATTATTTTTTTAAGTATAGGGTTAATATTGTAAATATGTGCTCAGTCTAAAAAAAAGTCTTGGGTGAAGATACAATCTGATAATTAGGAATTTTCAATATCCTCTTTTAACTTCAAATTTCAATTTTTATTTACACGAGTCTATTTTATTTTTTCTAAATTTTAAAGTTAAAGTTAAATATCATTAAATTTTTCTCTAATTTGTGTATTAATTATCCATGAATGGTTAATTACTTAGTTTTTATTCTTATTTATTTTTATACATTCATGCTAATTAGCACATTTGTACATACTCTTTAACTTTACAATATATATTGAAGTTTCTAGCATGTATGTCATTATGTGTTGAATTTAAATTAATAAAAGCATAAATTGTGAATATATAATTTGATTAAAAATTATAGGGTGTTTAATTTGTTCCTATTATTAATTTTTTTAGTTTGTTTGTTTTTTATTATTTTGTGAATTTGTATTTGGTATTTTAAATTAGAATAAATAAATATATTGAAACACTACTAAACGTGCCCGATCAAAATCTTTTTCCTGTTGAATATCTATTCAAGAGTTAATTAGTCTTATCTCAATCCGAGAGCAACCTAACGAAACTATTTCTTTACAAAAAGAAGTATTTGATACCATTAAAAATAAGACAATTATAAAATAATTTCAGGAAATTAAGCCTCAAAGAATGATTTTGTATTGACTTTTATGTGTTTTTAATTAAAATTTATACTTGATGAATTTTATTTTATTTTTTTTAAAAAAAATAATTATAAAAATGTTCACCCTTAACAAAAATTCTAGGTTCGCCCCTGAGCATGTACACATAAAAATTTTGATATAATAGCATATAGAAACACTTGCTTATATTATAAAGATGATATACAAATATGAAAGACCTATCTCTCTACCAGTAGCTTGTCTGATGAGTATTAACAAAACTGGGAAATGGTTTTTCAACACCATATAAATATTAAAATCCAAATATTTTCCCACACGGGTCTACAAGCTTTTCCCTTTCGAAATAAAAGAGACAAATGCCCCCACAACCCATCAAAACCGGGAGGGAGAGCCATGACTTCCATTTTATATCTATAATTTAGTTCAAAATTCGGTGGCCTCCATTTATATTCTTGATGTGGTGGACCAAGATTATAATTTATAACGATAATCCCTGTCCCTAATCAATGATTAACAGAGATATACCAGAGACTGAATTACAGTTTTACCGATTTTAAACCCGGGAACCACCGTGAAAGCCACTCGAGGATCGGATTCCGGTGTGCCATCAGCTGTCAAGAAAGCTTCTTCATTCACACAGTCCATGTACACTTCAGAAAATCGACTTCTTTTGCTAACTTGAAAGATTGAGGCCTCCGGCTGGAAAGAGAAGGCCAAGCAATGCAGGAGCCACACCCGCTTCGCCATCTCGGAAAACATATTGAAAAAAGTTGTTTCTGGGTAATCACCAGATCCCACTGAATTCCTCTGATTCAAGTTGCCAAATAGAGATGCTTCCATTTTGGGATGAATTAGTCTCAAGTACTTGGTGCGACAAAATTTTGCAAATGTGGATTTAGGCTTCCAGGCAAGATACTCTTTCGGCTTCTGGGATTTCATTACTATAAATCTATCAAAGAATTGGCGTTGTCGGGTTCTCTCGTCAGACAGAGATTCATGTGAAAGGGAGAAGCAAGGGTAGTTGAAACCATCAAAAATCTCGCGGCAAACAAATGACTCAAATGCAAAACATTTGTCGCTAGCACTTGAGAAAACAACACCTGGTTCAATTGAATTGGCAGCAGCATCTAGATCCCAGCCAGCAGATTCCATCTCACTGATCATCAACCGGACAAAGCTCCGAATAGTTTTAATAGTCTGCCGAAGAACCGTAATGAAATGGCTGGGGCTTAAGGTGGAAAAGTGGATATTGTCAAGAGTCGATAACTGCCCACTCGAATTCAATCTCTTGTCGAGCAACTTGTTTTCTTTATTGGCCTCTTCAAGTTTCTCTCTGAGAAAGGTAAGTTCAGAGTCTTTTAGCTTAAGCTCAGAATCCAACTTCTTCCCCATAATTTCAAAAGTTTTTGAAAGACTCTTTTGTTCCTTAATTTCTGCCAACAGCTGTGTTGTTTCGGGAGAAGACTCGTCAAGGTGGTTCTTAAGGTAGCACTGCTTCAACTCGGATAAAATTTTCAACTCTGAGACTACCATTTCATCGGCAGATTGAATCCCTTCACTATCATACGGGGACTGGGCAAACTGAATCTGAGCATATGCCGCTTTTATAGATGAAACACTAGCAAATAGTTTGGCAAGAAAAACTTCAATGGCTTCTTTCCTCTGAAGCTTTTCATCTTCGTCAAACGACTTACGCCAATCAGTACTTAAGCTATCACGCTTGACCTGATCATGTATCTTATTAGTTTTGTGAACTCCCTGCTCATGTTTCTTAGTTTTCTGAAGTCCATCAGCAGGGGAAATCCCTGTCAGAGCTTGAATATGCAAAACCTTAGCAAAAGTGCGGGCCAACCTACTCTTATTTGGGGTCGCTGCAGCTCGGTTAACCGGATCCATCTGGAGAAAAAGATTGCAGAATGATGATGATAATGATACAAGGGAGGTTGAGCAATAAATTTCTAGTAATACTACATGTTACAAAACAAATTTCATCAAAAGAAGAAATGGAATATTATGGTGATGATTACAATGAAGACAATGATAATCTAGTTTCAAGAAAAGAGAAAAAGCAACATACTTTAACTCTTATATCGAGGCCATATGGAAGGGATTTACTTGTATGCTTTTCTTAAAAGGTTGAAAAAGTGGTTTAAACAATTATGCTAAAGAAGAAGATTAACAAACGGATAGAAAGGAAGAACAAAGAGGAGAAGCTGAAGAATATCTGATTCAAGAAACAAGCTCAAAAGACGAGTCCAAATTTCAATATTCTAATGGCTCATGGCAACTTTTGCAGGCCCTCGGTTGCAATAACAGTGCTGCCTGCACGAGTAACGCAAACCAAATGGGGAACTGTGTATTTCAAAAGTATCAACACCGTGTGAAAAGTAAGCCAAACATGTTAATATACTACTAAGAAAAAAGCCAACGAAATGCTACCTAACTTTAGTAATTTATCATACTATTAACTTGATAAAAAAAGGTCCAACAAACCCATGTAGAATCTGTCCTGTTTGTCATCTAAACCACTAAATTCATGCTGTTCGAAGACATGAACGCATGCAAAACACATGCCAAGGGTCATCATTATAAAAAGACTATTGGTGATAATACGCTCCATCTAGTATTAGCCAGAAAATACCAGAAAATTTAAAACTACAAGTGCAGGAAATACCAGGAAATTAAATTTAAAGAATTCCACTCTAAGACAAGACCATCCTTTAGTTCAAAAAGTCGTGTAGAGTGGAAAATTCAAAGCAAATATTATTTGGAATTTCCTGTTAGTCCAATAGTAAGGTAGGATCCAAGAAAAAAAGGGACCGAAAATATCATGACTGAAAATCAGTATGATTTATTCATCAAAATCTTTGCTATTTAATGTTTATAATAAGGTAGGATCCACATAAAAAGCAAGCCAAAAATCAGGTTGATTTAATCATCAAAAAAGCCATTTTATTCCGAACTAAGTCAAAAAATTTATTCCCCACCCCAAAAAATAACAGAATTCCATTGAAACTTTGAAATTATTGTACCATACATCTGTCTCTAGACTAACTACATTCACTCCAATAATGACGTACGAAAATAAACTACTAGCATTTACTAAAAATTCCTCCTACTAAAGTATTTAATAAAAGATAGCATTTACTCAAAAAAAATGCACTAATCACTAAAAAACATGAATGAATGACTTGTCATACAAATGGACAACTGCTCCCACAATTCTTTGGGACCATCAGATTGGGATCCCTATATTATATCTTTCACCTAATTTTCTCAAGAGTCCTCCCACGCGGACATGGAAAAATGACAAGAAAATTGGACATTTCCAATTTCCCCTTTTTTTTTTTTTTTTTTTGAGTTTAGTCCAAATATATTTATACTATGGATTTAAAAAAAAAATTTAGAAAAAAACATAAAAAATTAGGTCCAATTTCCATGTCCCTTTTTCCATGTCCCCCTAGACTTACTGTTTTCTCAAATACACATTTAATAATACAAATATTATAATTATATTACTATTTTACTAATTTTAAAAAAAAATAATTGTGTCTTTAAATGTTACTCTCTTCATTCTAAAATTAGAGACACAATTTGACTTTTGAGGTCAGACGACGACATATTAAATTTAAAAATTAGTATGACTCATAAAAGTCTAGAATAAAATAAATTTTGTGATTAATAGTTTTTATTATATATTATATATTTTATAATTATGATAATTGTATTAATTAAAATTAAATTAATTTAAAATTTAATATATTATTATTTAATTAAAAAATTAAATTATATTTCTAATCTTAGAACAATTGAGAATATTAAATGTGTATAACAGAAATTGAGTTAAAAGCGTAACTATCCGGTCCCATCCACCTACACACCAAATATACATCCTCCTGAAAAGCATTGGGCCACATAAAACGGACACAGACAATTGGATTCCCTGATTAAGTTTATCAGAATCAATCATACGGTTAATAATCTCTGGTGTTGGACAAATTTCAAATAAAAAGTGGGTCCTACACATTATCAGCCTACTACTACCATGACTGGCCATTGAGATTTGAGCCTAGCTCCCTATAGTACATCCAACGGCTATTAGACGTAGAACCCAATTCCACGTGGACAAACCTGAACACGCGTAGATCACGTGACCTGGGAATGCTGCCACCGACCCGGACTTGACAACCCTACGTACTTATATAATAATCCTCTACAGTCAGGTGTATATTACAATAAAATCATACTACTACGATCAAGCGGTCCACAACAACTTGACCACAAAATGATCATACTGTTGCCTCAACTAATCACGACCCAATTTGGCTCCACCAAGCACACAGCGTGAATCCCAAGAAAACATAACAGCATAATCAGGAGTTTTTGTTAGGAGGTCCAGGTTTTTCAATTAGGAAAAAGACCTTTTTATATATTTTCAACACGTGTACAATAATTTTCTTTTTAACCAATAGCCTATAAAATGTGAGGGCCAATTTGTATTAATTATGTATGACCATTACACGTATCGAAAATATAATGGAAGGTCCTAAGAAGACCTGGACCTTCTAATAAAAATTCCATAATCAGATAATCTAACCATCTCTTCCTCTTTCTCTCTCCCTCTAAAACCAAAATCAAGAAAAAAACAGCTTCATACAAACAGGCAAAGAAAAAGGAAGAGAAATCTTATTCCTTGTTTGGACGGACCTTAACTTAGAGAAAAACCAAAGCTATTTTTAAGCCGAATGAATAGCATCTGGGTTATAGGAATAACCTGCAAAGCCAAACAGAAAGCTAAAACCTTGAACTTGGCAGAAAATTTTAAAAAGCCCTAATCTTTTTTAACCTGGAAACAGGGTGTTTTTAATATAACAAAATAAATAATAGCGTATCAAAAAATTTCAAAGAACAGAATAAAATTAATATAAAATAAAAGGAACGGTATTTTACTGAGCTCTATAAAGAGTAAAGACTTACCTAATGAAGAAACCTCAGTACAGAGCTTGCATTTTGAAATTTCTAGCTCTGATGACTCTTCTTTCTTCAATGGTGGTTTATAGAGAGAGAAAATTTCTGGGTTTTGATGGGTTTTTGGTCTGAAAGTTCAAGGGCTAGGAATCCGGTGTTTGGAGTAGAGTATTAAGTGGATTTTGGTATTTTTATTTTTATTTTTGGCAAAGAAAAATCAGAGCTTGAAATGGGAGAAATAAACCAGAGTTGGAGGAGAGAGACAGAGAAGGAGATGAGAAAAGACGAAAACAGCCAGGATTGTGAAAATGTCCAACAGAGTAGAGTCCTTGGGAGTTTAAATATAAAAAGACCTTATGTGGTTCAAGACTTTAAGTCGATCCGTTGAGTCTTTTATGACGATTTTACCCTGAAAAAACTGTGTTCGTTACGGCTGAACCGTTTTGGATTTTTGGAGTTGTGTGTGATGGGGCATTTCAAAGCGGGAAGGGTAGTAGTGTCATTATGTGGTTCACGCGGGTGCCTACACAAAAAAAAATGTGCGATTGGAGTTTAGTTTAGGTACTTGTTTGTTACGCGGGGTAGGGGAGAGCAAGAACTCATCTCGCAACCGAAAATCGCCCGTAAAATCGTAAAAATTACATTAAAGAAATTGTATCAATGGTTTCGAAGACATATTATGATTTTTACAATATAAATTGCATTCCTTATGATTACGATTAAAGTTTTAGTATAAAAATCGCACTCTTAAAAAATTGTATCAATTTAAAGTTCGATCTCTTTAATATTTTTTATATTTTTAAGTATGTTTTAGAGTTTTTAAGTTTTAATTAGTATGATTGTAAATTTAATTTTATAATATGTAATTGTGCATGATTTATGATTTTAAGTTTGGAAAAATGGTTGCATTATAACAATGTATGCATTTTCAATTTAAAGAATTAGAAGTTTTTAATTAATTTGGAATTAGTTTTCAAGAATTTTACTTTTTATAATTGGGTATTATTTGTAGTAGGAAGCTATCGATGTTGGAGATTTATTTGGAATATGAAAAATATGATATATTTATTATTTATTCAGGCTAATTTGCAATTTCAAATATAATAAAAATGGTATTTTGAACCATTAGTGATTTTATGAAAACGACAGATTTAAAAGTTATATATGTTTTTACATGCAACAGAAAAGATGGTTAGATTGGAGTGTTTTTAAAAAATAGTTGAATGTCATTTTCCACCTGAAAATCGACTTGGCCGTTCTGATGTCAAAGGAAATATTCAATTTTTTTTTATGAACGTCTTCATCAATTTGTATTAATTAGTTAATTTAGTATATTCTTTTTTAAACTCCATCCATTTGTCTGAAAATCATTTCCAATTTTGAGGAAAACAATAAAATAATACTCCCTACGGTCTTAAAACAAAAGTAAGAAATGAAGAAACTCTTGTAAAAGTTGATATGCCAAAACTTACTATTCAAAATTGATATGAATTAAATTATATTTTTTTTATAAAATCAAAATTATTGTAAATTGTTTAAAAATTATTACTAATTTCATAATATTTTATTTATGAAATTTATGTGAATTACTAAATTTTTGATTTTAAAATTTAATAAATAAACTTAAAAGGTTAAAGTACAACTCTCTACATAAAACAGAGGTAATAATTTAACTTTTAACAAGGATTTTACGAGTGGCTTCGTGGTCATTTACATATATGTTTAATTTAATCGACATTCTTTTATAATAATGCTCTTTTTAGATGCAGTTCCTTTTGCTTTAGTTAATCGATGTGAAAAGTATGCATCTAATAAAATTCTTGTGAAGAAAATGGTATATTTCGACAAATATTCGATGAAATTAAATTATGTGAAGAAAATGATATATTTCGATAAATATTTGATGAAATTAAATTATAACTAACGTGAAAGTGTATGCGATAATATAGAATAAATTAAAGTGTGATTCTTTTTAATTTTTACCTATCACATATATACACATACGTTGTAATTATAATTCGGCTAAAAATTTTCGTAATATATAACAAAACTCTTCTTATGATATTAGTTCTAAATCGACTGAATTATGAAATTGTCCCTCCAAATCGATACTGCATTACAAAGTGGCTTTCCATAATATTAAAGTGATATATTATTATCCTTGACATTCTTTTTTTTTTTCACTCTCAATATAAATTCATGAGATAAAATAATTAGAACACAAATATGAAAAGTCTGAGATCAAATAATCGAACCATGTAAATCTTTATCGAATATTTTTCGTATTTTGGTTGCTTCCCGTGTTATACAACATTTAACATATGATTTTCAATTTCCACAATACATGTTAGATAGTGGAGACATGTTTAATTATTTAAAATTGGCAAAGATCTGATCGATGAAGGTAGTGGCATAATTTTTATATTGGAGGGGAGTCTGAATGTGATTTCATTATTTATTAGTAAGAACTAGAATGTCCTTCAAGGGGCAATTATTTTTAATTTTATTTTATTTTATTTTTGGCTGTGTTCGTGTGAAAGGGGCCATTTATGTTATCATGTACAAAAGATTTTATTTTTTATTTTTTTAAATAATTTTATACAAAGTAAGCCAGCCTATTGAAAAGGTTACCTAAGTATACTTAAACAATAAAAGTCACATTCAGAATCACAAATTGCTATATTTATTAGTCATAGCATAATATATTCACAACTCATATTTTTATTGTCATAATATAATACTAAATTAACAACTTATTATTTTTATCAATATTATATATATATATATTATATATAATATCTTTAATATTTGCATATTATATAAATAATTCTGATTTTTTTTATGAAATGAATAGAGTAATGAATCGCATAATTTGGTAAAAATATTTACATGACATACAAAATCAAAAATATTAAATAAAATGACAGATATACGTTGTGTTATTTTATATTAATAATCTTAATTAGAAGAATCCGTCACTCTTAATAATATAATATGTTATACTAACAATCTTAGTTAGAAGAATTCGTCACCCTTAATAATATAATATGTTATTATTGCAAATAGACATAATAATCTTTTATTGTACACTTAAATTGACCGAGCAAAAATTAAGATATAGTAGGTATATCATTCAAGTCGAGTAATTAGCCTTTCACGTCATGGGGCTAGCCGGGTAGGGCCCGAGAAAACGTGAGCAGAAAATCTTATAATTCTTATCAGTATATACTATAATTCCTCTTACGTTCCAAACAAGTTTAACTAAACCCTTTAAAATAGCTTAATTCTTGACCCAATCCACTGGAATTGGCCCATAAGCTAATCGACACAATTTCTGATCATTACGTACGTATAGGAAGTAGGAAGTAGGAAGTAGGAAGTAGGAACTAGGAACACAAGTATTTATACGCTTAAAAATACTAACACATATCACACATGTACTGCGTGTGTAAATAATTTAAAGATAATATAAATTTTTTATAAAATTTTCATAATTAAATAAAAAAATATAATGTTTTAGATTAAAAAAATAAAATAGTGACATAACTATAAAGGCAAAATGAGAAAAAATAAAATTATGACCTTATTACATTAAGGCGCTGTTTGATTGCCTCTGATTCGGTCAGAGCCATATCTTGTTTGGCAAAAAAAATGTTGCCTCTTAATGACTCTTAATCGGTTAGACACAAAAATAATTCTATACCATTCAGAGACATGTCTGAGCGAGAAAATATTTTTTGGTGACAAAAATAACCTCTTGTCGGAGACTTGGATATGAGAAGCAGTGATCATCAATCCGACACAATTCTGGAACTTTGCTGGAACTTGGATACGCCGTGCATAGAGTCTTTTGGGGTTTCGGGTGAGTCATTGTCTGTTGGATCTGAGTAGAATTTTTCGTCCGGGGCGATGGCGAAGAGTGTAAGATTCAGAAGAGGTTTTAGGTGGAGGAAAGAGAAAAGTGATTTGGGGGACTTGAGGGGGGGATGAAACGGAGGTTTTAGAGAGATTTTGTAGGAGGAGAGAGAATGTGGAGGCAGAGGAATGGAGAGAGGGAGAGGAAACTGTTGACTGCCATTTTTAGAGAGAAAAGGCGGAGAAGAGAGAGTGAAGATATGAAGGGTTTTAGTGTTGGAGTGAAAAGGGATAGGGACTTTATTTTTACGAGCTTAAAACGTGTCCGGGTTAAAATGGTAAAATACAATTATTATGTTATCAAACAACATTTTTTCATTCAGACACAATTCTGAACAGATGCTCTATATTATTCAGATATCTAAACTGTTCAGATCTTAACACTCAATTTTATCAAACACCACTTAAGTAATACCTCCGTTTTTAAAAGAATAATTAAAGGTATAATTTGTTTTAATCCTCAAAAAGAAGAGCTACAATACATAAAATGAAGGGTAAATATATCATTTAGTAGAGTTAGTAGAAATATATAAAAATACTCATCAGTTTATGTAATCTTGTGGGGAGCAAAATGAGAAAAAATAAAATTGTGACTTGATTACACTAAGTACTTCTTCCATCTTTAAAAGAATGACTAAAAGTATTTTTTTTGTCCCCGAAAGAATGAGGTACAGTACATAAAATGAAAAAGTAAATATGTCATTTAGTAGAGTTCATTAGTATAAATAAATAAAAGTATTCATCGCTTTTATGTAATCTTGTGGAGTCACTAATGCTACGTTTGAATTGAAGGAATGGAATGAAAAATGAAATGATTCATTCCATTCTAGTTAGAATGAGTTATTCCATATGCTCCCCCTCCCTCAAGGAATCAAACATAATTTTTTTCATTCCAATCGCAACCAAACACAATTTTTTTCATTCCATAGGAATAAGTCATTCTATTCTTTCTCCTATTCTACTAATTCAAACGTAGCATAAAGATAAATTTGAATTTTTTTTTGCTCTCTTTTTTCTATTTTTTTTTAATATACATAAAAAATATATTTTATTCATCCTTTTGACGTATAGAGTATCACGTTAGCGGGGCACAACGGCTTTATGATATAGATTTAACTACAATAAATGATAAAAAAATGAGAATGGGCTAAATGAAATTGTTCATTTGACTATGAAAGAAGTAACTCCAAATCATAGACTTAAATTCTTTCTATGAAGCTGCCGATAACACTCGTGTACTACTACTAAGTGGAGTATATTTAACTTATTTAAGGTAAAACTTACATTACTTTAATTATTTGTTAGTCTCTAAGAAAATGGGGATTGATGTGCTCTAAAATTTTCATTTACGCTCAATTTTAAGCTTAAATTTTGTTCTATAATAAAGTTTAAATGAAGAAATTTCAAACGAAAACATCATTTTTTAACCTATATAGTACTAATAATGCCAAGTAATAATACTACTACACTTGCGTAGCAGTCAAGGGAGTGCCTCAAACACTCAACACACAGACAAGAAGAGAGAATAATATTGGAGTCAAGCCACAAATTATAGGAAGGGGTTCAACAGAATCAATTAGTGGTGAAAGGAAATAATATGAGAGTGGATAAGTGCAGCAACTAATTAAGGTGTACATGCATAGAGAAGAGAGTTATATACTTAAAGCTCAACTCAATAGGTTTTTGAGAAGAGAGTGATATAAAGCTTAACATACAGTCTCACCACCAAAACAATCCCAACTCAGTGCAATTTTTCCGAGGTTCGAATTAAAGGCCAAAATTGGAGACGATTTGACAGATATGTTAATTGGATATGGCAGTTATTTTTTATTTATAATAATTCGTATTATACATGTAATTTGTATCCTTTTGATCGAATGAATGAATCATTCTTAAAATTATTCATCTCCATTTTACTTTTTTACAGTTTTATACCCCGTACTTTTCAAAAAAGAGTCCCATAACTTTGATATTAATTAATTTCCGTAATTCTATAAATTAAATTAGTGTAAATTTAGTAGAATTTTTAAAATAATAATTTGATAAATAATTTACAATATCAATTATTGCAATAACCAAAAAAAAATCCTATTGATTTTTTATTTCAAAATCTCGCAAATTAGTTATGAAAAAAATATTAAATGATATTTTTGCTTTTGTGAAACGAAAAATTGATATATTTGTTATTGGTAAAAAGGGGGTATTATTCCATTGTGGTTATCCACTTTTAAACATTACACCACTGAAATTTAAAAATATGCAATTAACTCATTGAACTAATTAAAATTTAAAAATCACACCATTCTGTTAAATTCATGTGATGTCTGTTTATTTATTAACTACATGGCATTTTAAACCCAAAAACAAAAAGAAAAAGAAATCTAAGCAAATGGCATGAAAACAAATAAGTAATTACTTACCAAATTTATTATTCTATGCCTAATTTACCCTCACTTAAAATAAAATCTAATCGAACTCTCGCCCAGCTTCTGCAACTCTCTTTCTCTATCTACCCTTCAATTGTGGCCCACGATCATCTAAACAAGTTTGAAACAAGATCGAAATTAAGAGAAAAAAATATTATATGAAATATATATTTTCAACAGATCTTCATTTTGGATGCATATGCAAAAGGATCCCTTCTATCTTAAGGATAATAAAATTTGTGAGGAAGAGAGAGAAGAAAGCTTAGGCATGTTTCTAACTTTTTATTCATTCAAAAAAAACCTTATTATTTACATAATAGATGATTGAAAATGGACGTATTACAAATCCTCACACATATAAGTAGCAGTATTTGATCTTTGATTAATTCTTACAAATCGTGAATAGTTAGCAAATAGTAGAAGGGTTTGTGTAGTGAGTTGATGCACATTTGGGTAAAGAATACGATGAACTATTTGTTGTTCTCACTTTTTATTTTTCTTTTTTAGAATATGAGCGATTGGGGCAGAATTCGATTTCATGATCGACGATTTTGACAATTTTCGTCCTTCGTTGGTGCTTTGGCGCCTCATGCCAACAGTTGATTACTTCGGCGATTTCTCTTCGTATCCTCTGTTTATATCACAGGTACTCTTTTTTGTCACTGTTTTTAAAAGTCCCACCTAATTGAAACCCTAAATGTCCCCCCAAATTTATTACATGGATGTGAGAAAAAAGAAGATAAAACCCAGATCTAAAGATAAACTAGATAAAATCCAGATCTGAAGATAAACTAGAATTTGTAGTGGAGGAAGATGGTGAGATGAAAGATTTGTGGCTAATGGAATTAAACTCAAATTTGAAGAAACTAACCCAAATGAAGAAGGAACTCAGAGAACAGAGAGCAATAATCGGTAAAGAAAAAGAAAAAAAATAAAAGTATTCTTCTTTTTAAAATTTTTGTGTGGCTGCCAAATCCACATGGGATATGTCCACTTTAATATGTATTTTTTTTTGTTTCACATAAGAGGCTAATAATTTTTGTACGGCTTTAGGATTTTTTTTTTAGTCCACATCTACAAATAGAAACTCAAATTTAACGTTGGTCCAACTAATTTGATGGACAACTACAATGAGGTAATACCTCTTTTTGCCATTTGTTTTTGTTAAAGGGTGGAAGTATCTATATATATGCTCCGTTTGGTTTGATTATATTTATTTCTAAAATTCATATCCCTAAATTGAAATTTTTTCATATTTCACCCTACAATTTTAACAATATTTTTATTTTATACTAATAATTAAATTTTTAATTTTAAAAATAATTATAAATATAATATAAATTCCACACACAACGCTTGTGCGTTGAACCTTAGTTGTCATTAGCTAGCTGGAAATTCTATAAATCTATCAGCTTTTCTTTTGCCCGGTTCAGCACGCCAGTCTGTTAGAGTGAGACTGTCTAATCAACCAAGACCAAGGATAACGTATTGGACTTCTTTTCTTTCCTTCACGTAATTGAGTAATACTAACATGGCCCACAATTTACCCATGGATCCAATGTAAAAGAACCCGTACAAGCCCATTTTAGCCATGAGCCCAATATAACGCAAACCTTGAGGAATCTTACCGCACATATATAGTTAGCTAATCAAGAATAAGTTCTCAAAAAATAAAAAATAAAAAAATCGAGATATTTATAAGATTATTTCATTTTTCCACGATAAAACTTTTATCTAGAAGATTATATTTAGAATTAATCCTTATGAGATTAATATTTGGGAAGTTTTATGCTCCATAATACTTAGGTCAAATTTCGTTGACCAGTAATATTAAAAGTCTTAAATTTTTATTTTACAATAATATTACATTGATTTTAGTGACCACAGTCTATCATAAAAAATTTAACTAACTAATATAATGATGGTACATTATTTGAGATTCTAACATTATTTTACGAGAAATTATACATTACAAAACAGATGTATAGATGTGGCTTCTTAGTCAAGTTCGGAGGCTGATAGAGGATCAACACATGATACTCCTTTCCTCTCACAAAAAGAGTTTTACTTGAGTTTCATTTTAATTAAAATTTTAAATCTTAAAATCAAATTGTGATAATTAATACTCCCTCCGTCCCAAATTAATTGTTTTTCTAGGACTTTTTTAAGTCAAATTGACTATTTTTAAAATTAATAATTAAGCATATATAAATATATTTCTAAAATTATAAAAATTAAAATTAGTAATAAAGTGTATATACTTTCTTTTGGTTATAATATTTTCACCTATATGTTAGCAAAAATAGTAAAAAGATTAGTTTTAAAAATAGTCAATTTGACTTTAAAAAATCCTAGAAATGCAATTAATTTGGGACGGAAGGAATACTTAATAATATCTTTTATTTGGTACAATTTAATAGCATTAATAAAAATCAAATAAATTAACATTAATTGGAAATATTAAGATTTCACATATTGACGAAATAAAATAAAATAAAATTCTTTTTATTGAACAAAAGGAGCATATTTTAATGTAATCAAGCATGTGTTGGTAATAAATAAATACATATGCATTTATATTGCATATGGCATCCCCTTCGTTTTCAAAAATTAGAAAATATAATTTATAAGAAGATAAATTGTGAAAAATAATATGCATGTTGATTAATTTTATGTTGAATGTGAATTACATCTAACGTAAAACTGTAAGCGATAAAAATAAAGAGTTTTCTTAACATGTGCCCTTAGGGCACATGTTAAGCGCCAACATCGAGGCGTTATATTATTTATTTATGTATTGGTATCAGCAATGCACAAATATAAATGCATTGAAAATAACATTGTTGATCCCAGTGCATTTGTATTTGTGCATTGCTGATACCAATACATAAATAAATAATATAACGTCTCGATGTTGGCGCTTAACATGTGCCGTGAGGACCCAAAAATAAAATAGTAATATATTAATTTTTTTTATTCATATATTAATATAATCTTATTGTGATATATAAGTAATATAACAACATTTATATATACTACATCCATTTTAAAATTAGACATACAATTTGACTTTTGAGGTCAAATGACGGTATATTAAACTTTAAAATTGATATGACTTATAAAAATTTAGAATGAAATAAATTTTGTTATTAATAGATTTTGTTATATATTTCCTCTATTTCAAATTATAAGATTAATATTGACTTTTAAAAAGTCAATTTCAAATATTTTTAAATTTAAAATTGACATTAATTTATTTAATTTATATCACTACAATTATAAATATTACAATTCCAATGTTACTATATGAGCATCATTGGGTTTCTGAGAATGAGCATTAATGTTTTTTCTTTTCAACTGTTTTTAAAGATGTTAATACATAAAATTCCTCCTCTAAAAACGCACCCTTTATAAAAATGTGGACACTAAAAAGGAGGGAGAAAAAGAGGGAGAAAGCTGGTAGTTAAATTACAAAATGGGTATGCTTAATTTATTATAACTCTTCACTTATAATTGTTAATTACTCCGTTCCATAATAATTAACTCTTTTTTAAAAAAAATTATTTTAATTTATTTATTGTTTATAATTTTTTAGAAAAATAAATTATTTACTTTTCTTCTCTCATAACATCTCTCGTTATCTTAATTTTTTTTTTCTCTTGTATTAATAGTTTTCAATTTTTTTTAAAAAAATAGTAATAAAATTTTATATAAATTTTAATTATTAAATAATAATATTAAATGACTTTTTTAAATCTATGCATAAAGCTAAAATATTATTTATGGAACGAAGATTGTATTAATTATGATGTTTCAGCTCCTGTCATAAAAGCACTTGCCTGCTCTTTTAAAATGGACCGGTAGGTCTTCCTCCAAAATCCCCCAATCAGGTAGCTCAACAATTTCTGGGAATGCTAATTGTGTTTCATTTTTATCGTAATGCATGCTTATTTGGATTAATTTCTCTGGGTTATTGTTATACAGATGAGAATGTTGTTCAATTTGAAGGTGGGTAGGTACCTAGTTGAAACTGTAGTGGAAGGGAATGAAATGGGGTTTATGCCTTACTCAATTCGGGTTTTGCAAGATGGGGAGTTGTTTGCTGTTGATGCAGTCAGTGCCTTTGTCCCACTGTAAGGCTGCTCCTTTCTCTCCTGATGTGTGTATATATCTATGTGGTTTAGCTTCTTTGAAATTTGGTAGTTGGTAAATGATTTGCTTCTTGTTCTTTTGTTGTGGTGGTCCTCGTGGAATCTCTTTTTACAAAGGGATTTAATATTTCCACACGAAGATTTGATATTTTCACTTTACAAAGGGATTTAAGATTTGCTCCTTTTTGTGTTCGGTTGTTGAAGAATGAACATCTGTAGGCATGATGTCTGAATTTAGGATCTTTTTCATACATTCTCTTGTTGGTACTCAGAGGATTATTGATGCAACCCGTAAAAAGAAACAGAATAGGTGAAGGGTAAGAAGAATTGACGGAAGGATTTATATTAGACAAAGTGAGTATGATAGGAGTCCACCACCTTGGAAAGATATTGGAAGATCTAATCTTAGAAATTCATCTATTAAAGCTGGGCTGGTGGAGTTAAAATGGATTAATATTTACGAAAGAGACCCAAGAGCAATAGAGCATACATTAAAGTCTTTATAAATTAAAGGCCTTTTAAGGCTTAAATTAATATGCATACCTAGTGAACTCACTTGAAGGGTAGTGGTTGAGGGTGTCTCCGCAAAACAAATAAAAATGAATATATATATATATATATATACAGAAATTTTCTTCAACGAACCGGAGAAGACGAATCAAAAACGAACTGGCTATAGTGACGGTTGTGTCCGTTGCTATAGCATAGAAAACTGACGATCAATGCTATAGCGACGGTTTTGCCCGTCGCTATAGCCGGTCTGTCCGTTTTCTATGTTATAGCGACGGACAAAACCGTCACTATAGCTGGTTCGTTTTTGGTTCGCTAGAGAGTCGGACATATATATGTGTGTGTGTGTCGCACGTACGCATACTCTTTGAAACTAAACTTTAGTGCTATTCAGTGACTTGAACTTTGAGACACTCGAAAGACAAATTTAGCCAAATTTCTCTATCCAATAATCCGTTTTTTTGTCTTTATAAATTAAAGCCTTTTAAGGCTTAAATTAATATGCATTCCTGGTGCACTCGAAGGGTAGTAGTTGAGGGTGTCTCCGCAAAACAAATAAGAATGAATATATATATATATATGTGTGTGTGTGTGTCGCATGTACGCATACTCTTCGAAACAAAACTTTAGTGCCATTCAGCGACTTACTTGAAGTTTGAGAGACTAAAAATACCATTTTGACTAATTAGTAGAGACCACAATTAATGATTACACCGATAGAGATTCTTTTAGACTTCTTTCACGCATTTGCCATTTAGAGATTCTAAAATGAAAAATAGACAAAATAAAAATAATATAAAACTACACTTAGTTAAGCCTATAATTCACGGCGTCGCCTAGGCGACGCCTTGGCGTCCAGGCGATGAAGAAATGGCACGGCGAGAGCTCGACTTGGGCAGAGCTGCCAAGGCCAGCTCTGGCCCAATTTAATTTTTTTTTTTTTTTTTTACCTTTTACTTTTGAACATAATTTAACATTCTTGCCTTTGGAAATAATGGATCCCAAGACCTCCTCATGCACCCAAGCCTTATTTGTGATGGTTGGTTGTAACTTTATTTTCTATGTGGTGTTTGTTGAATTCTTCATTTCTTTTACTAATGTTTAATATCAAGTGTTTTATTTTTGGATTGTTATTGTTAAGTATTTACATAATTGTGCTTTTAATGTTATTCCATAGTGTTATGTTTTAGGTTTTAATGTATATGAAATTTTATTGCCAATATATTTGTTAAGTAAAATAAATAATATATAAATTGCACATTGTAAACGACTTGTCGCCATACGGACGCCATGGCGGTCGCCTTGTCGCCTAGGCGTCCTGGCAGTCGGCTCCCGCCATGACTCGCCGTGGCGCCGTGACAACTAATTTCAGATTGAGTATGAAATTTAGCCAAATTTCAAATTTTCTCTGTCCAATAATCCTTGTTTTTGTCTTGAGCTTTATGTAGGCTCTACAAACTGTGAGCCGATAGGTGCAAGTTTTTGACACAATTTCTGCTCTTGGGACAAAAACCTGATGACTTGGTTTAAAACATATTTGATTTGTTGTTCTTAAAATAATATTTAGAAAATTGAGTTGCATGGCCAGTTTTGTTAAACTTAAGTCAACTATACTAATTTGATAAACACCTCATTTCCTTAGTTTTTTTGCAAAAACAAGTTTCATAGAGTTGTTCACCGGAAGCCGAATAAAACAAACCATTCTACACTGACTGAGAAATTTAGACGTGGGGCTCTTTTACAGCTCTTTAATTGATAGAGATAATTCTTTTGCCTTGTAAATAATTGAAATATCATGCATTTATATTCAAATTGGGTAACATATATCCCCTTAATTGTTTATTGCTGCAGATAGTAGGCAAGATTGGTTGCTAGGTCATTTCAGGGTTACACTAGGTATGTTGATGGAAAAGCAAGTGATGCTCGTTTCAATCATCCAAAGGGGGTGACCATGGATGACAAGGGGAATGTTTAAGTCGCTGATACCTCTAACCTTGCCATCAGAAAGATAGGAGAAGCAGGTATGTTCAACTTATGTCATGTCACAGGATATAAAATATAAGTTTTAGTTATTTTGTTTCTGATGAAAATGTTTACATTGCAAAAGTCAAAATGAGAATAGAATTTCCTTATCAAATAAAATAAAAAAAGGACAAGAAAAAAGAAAAAAAATGATAGCAGAAATGATTTTTATTTTAATATTGGTTTTCTTCCTTTGCTTTGATATCTACTACAAATTAGATGTTCTTCTTCAATCTTCATGATATGGTAAAGTGATGACCATTGCACATTGAAATTCACAGTTAAATTGTTCTAGTGGGTCTTTCGAATGCTATGTTATAACTGTTGGAAGCTTGGTAATATGTTATATGTGGCCTTAACGACATTATTTTGATTGTACAGGGATGGGCCGAGTGAGGATGCATAGTTTTCTACTGATTTTGATGTGATATATGTTCGTCCTACCTGTTCATTGTTAGTTATTGACAGAGGAAATGCTGCACTTCGACAAATCTCCCTTAACCAAGAGGATTGCGATTACCAGTACAGTTCTGTTTCTGCCACAGGCTTGGATGCATACAATTTGTTTTATACCTTAGCCTCAGAAATGTTAGCACTAGATTTTTCTGTTTGGGGTTGCAAGTGCAATGCATCCTTTTCTGTCATTGCAACTGAAGTAGCTTATTTATTTTCAATTGTGTAGACATGCATCTTCTTGTACATATATAGGATGCAGGCTATCACTTGTATATATGCACCATATATGGTTTGCTCACTGAATTCAAACCAAGCACATAAATGTATGCATATCCCATAAAGGAAATGCCCGTCATATTTGATAGGGGAACTTTTGCAGTAATAATTTTACCTAAATATATTTTTAGTGAAAGAGTTACATAACCATTTTGGGTGCTCAAACACTACAAAAGATCTAATATATTTGGGTTCTATTGCTGGTGTTCCCCAATCTACTTGTCACTAATCATTTCCAGCAAAACCCCCTCCTCTCCTAAGGTAAAATCACACACACAATGGAAAACAGGAAATGTCATTTTTTTGGGGGGCAATTAAAATTTTAATATTTTATTGACATTAACCATGTCTAATACAAGTTCTTTGTGGCTCTACTTGGCAAATGTCTTCATGGTAGTGGGTGCTGTCATAATAGGATAAACTATATGCATGTGTCAGCAGGGTTTTGAGTCATCTTTTCTCTCCCGAATGGTAATACTCTCGACCTATGTATATATCTCAGCTTGCTAGATTCTAAATTTCCTTTCTTCCTTTTATCGTGTGCTTTGTATTTCTGAAAATGGTATTACAGTTTGCTGGAATGCCAACAAAATAACTTATTTAGTATGTCAAGTGTTGAATCATTGGTTAGCATCTTCCTTCAGTTTACCCCTTACAGTTTTCGGCTCAAAAACTCAATGAATGGCCTCTCTCCATTAAAAGACACTCTCATAGTGCCAGAAGATGTAGCTGAGCCCCCATTAGTTCAAAAACAGAACCCCCCCCCCCCCCTCTCTGAAACCCGACAGGCTCATAATACTCCAAATCCTAGTGATCAATATACAGAAATGAAGCCACCTAAGATGAGATCGTCCAGTTTTAAAGATCCTTCTTTATCAACCAAGCACAAATCCAAGCGACAAGAATATGCAGAGTTCTATGGAGGATCTAATGAGGTTCCTCCATGCGTCCGGTCCAAGAGCCAGAAGATAGAACAAAGCATCGTCAACGAGATAAAAGTGGAGAGGTGTGGGTTATGGAATAGTTGGGGCAGAACATAAACCTGCTGATGTCGAGCCAGTGTGGCTTATGGAGTAGTTGGGGCAGAACATAAACCTGCTGATGTGAAGCCAGTGCCCTACGATGAATTGAAGTATGGCCGTTACAATATGAGGAGCAAATATACAGATTCATATCATTTCGATTAGGCTGCAGAACTTGCTGAGATATTTAGAGCTTCCTTTAAGATGAAATTTCATGTACTTTTCTTAATCTCTGTAATTGTCCCCATACTTGAAGAATTACTTATTTTGTGGTGCTTAGAAAATAGCCTGCCGTGACCAATTCGTCCAATGAAAATAGTTTGGCTGCAATTTTTTTCCTCTGCAAACTCCTTGCAATTGCTGCTGCCCCAGTATCCTGGATGCTAATGCCTTGCTTTCTCTTACATAAGGGGTGTATAATTCAGGATTATTTTTTAAGCCAATTGTTTTATGCGCTTTGAAGGATAGTTTTAGCAAAGAAAATTCCAAGATTTCTTTCTTTTGATGCAAAAAATGGTAGGTAAGTAAAGTCCTCCAAACTCCCGTAGGGAACCTCTATTGCATTTATATTTGGGCCAAAGTTCAGGAATTCTTTGCGAGTAGCATGTAAGACGTAGAGTTGTCGTCAACTATCTACTTTGAGTGGGAATCAAACCCAAACATTAAGCAAGAAAATTCGACCCACTAACCACTAGACCAATGACGGGTGAAAATTCCAAGATCTCATACTATAAGAAGTCTTCCCTATGATTTTTTTGAGCTTTCAAGTGGGTTGCTAAATAATTAATCAGATTAGTTTCAGTTCATGACCATGGTGTGTTTTTAAATAGTAAATAATAAAATTATAGTTTGGTGAGGAGCAGAGTTTTAGTATCAAATACAAGGAGAGAAACCAAGAAACCAACTCTTTGCAGCAACCATGCTTAATAATTAGGTCTTATGTTATTTGGATGACATGAACAATATATGAATAACTTAGCTAGCCTCTTTGATCTATTATTTATTATAGGCAACAAAACATGATTTTTGGGAAAAGGGGTATTATTAAATTATAAAGTAAAAGATTTTGTTGATATCAACGATATATATATATATATAACAAACTTTATCCGTTTATATAATTATATTTAAGCCTCTATCTCATACAGAAAAGAAAGATTTGATTAAATATAAGTCAACTTTATCTGTGATTTTTTGTTTTGGCAAGAATACCTTTTTATCATGTTGTCTGTCACATGAATCTCGTAGTATACTTGCTCTGCAGGTGTTACTTTTTCAGCCGTATACCAAACAACGGAAGCAGTTTTATCTTTTACTTCTTGCTACTTAAATACTAATCCATTTAAAAATATAAAATTATTATTAATTATTATTTTTTTTAAATCAAACTTAAAATATTTTACATTAATTCATTTAGCTTTAGTTAATATAATTATAAAAATTTTAAATTATATAAAAAGTATTCTACATTGTAAAATTTATTATTTCATAATCATTAATGAATCGTCTCAGTTTTAAGTTTAAAAATATCTTAAATTGACTTTTAAAAATCAATAATAATCTTATAAATTAGAATAGAAGAAGTGTATCGTTTTTAATTGTTCCATTATATGTGCTAGATTTTTATTCTGAGGGTGCTACTTGTTCTGTTATTTTAAGGTAGTGGTTATTGGTTAACGTCCGAATTCCCAATTATATTTACAATATTTTTCTGTTATATTCTATCTGTTTTTTTGATGATACGAAGCTCTTTATTGCTTCTGCAAATAATCTTTCTTTTTTTTTAAAGAAAAAGAAAATATAAAAGATTGCATTTTAGGTGACAAAAGATATAAGTTATCCTTTATTTAAAATTTATTATCTGCAAAAGGGATATAATACTAGTAGTAAAGTAGTTGTTCTTAACTTATCACAAGAAAGAAACTGAACAGCCAACTACCACTACATCTAATTTATTATTAATAATAATATTATTATTTTTCTCTTTCAAAGCAAAGCACTAAATAATTATTTAGTCCTCAGAATATTTCATTTTGCTGCAGTCCTCCTCCTCCTCGTCTTCATGCAATTACACTGAAATTTCCCCATTAAATTTTCCAGATAAACACGCCAAATACTCGCATAACAAAATCTTGGGTATGATTTTCTCAGTTTTTCAATTCACTTGATTGTGAAATTAAGAAAGAAGAAGAAATTTCCTGGTTCTGCAGATAGAGAGGGCAACAGAGATGGGTTGTGCTGGATCATCACACAGTAAAGGAGAGGGTAACTTTTCTCTATCAAATATAAACAAACATATTCAAGAAAAATTCTTTCTTTGTCAGCTGTTATGATGATAATTTGAATTTGGTTTATAAGGTTTTTGAGAAAACAAATCCTGGTCACGTTCAGTAACTAACTAGCGAAATTATATTTTGAATTTATCCTACCTACCTAACAAATTATATATATATATATATATTTGAGTACAGAGTATGTTCATAGTAATGTAATGGTTTGGAGTTGTGAATGTTATTATATGGATGGTAGCAGGGTCCGGAAACGTTAAGAAAATTCGAAAGCCTAAAGCATGGAAGCTTCCGCAGGCGATAACAAAGAGTCAGCTCATGCAGATGCGTGAAGAATTCTGGGACACTGCTCCTCACTATGGTGGCAGGACAGGTGAATGAATATATATACATATACATTTATATTTCAAATTTCAAACAGAAAAAAGTTTATATAATTTAATGCGGAAAATGAAATTGACAACAGAACAGATAATCAAGAATAAGGTTAGTATTATGAGAAGGCTTTAAACTCAATAATACCAGTTAAAAGAAACCTGGATGTATAACTCATAGAAATCTGAATACAAGTAGTATTATATTATTCTCTCTTTTGTTACAGAAATTTGGGACGCACTTCGTGCTGCTGCTGAAGCTGATCTAAAGCTTGCTCAAACAATAGTGGAAAGTGCTGGGGTCATAGTTCAGAATGCTGATCTGACTCTATGCTATGATGAAAGAGGTACTAAAAATTCTTCCCCGTAGTTTTCTACATTTAATTTTCACCAAATTCTGTAGATCTCATGTTCTGCTGAGCAAAACCTTTACTACTGTCTACTGGATAATCACTGAAATGCAGGATCTCTCTGTTCATTTTCACGGGCAATTTTCATATTGTGTCCCTATTTTTCTTTCTAAAATCCTTTTGATAGGGGAGAAGACTAGGGGTAATTTCTTCATCTTTCTGTTTCTTCTATTTTAAGTTCCACCTAAAGTGCCGTTAAAATACTTGCTGCAGGTGCAAAATATGAACTACCAAAGTATGTTCTGTGCGACCCAACAAACTTGATACAAGATAAACCAGAACAATGAGGGCTCGGCTATTTGCACAAGATTCAATTTAGATTATGCATGCTGCTCTTAAGATTATCCATAAACCATGTATACAGTTTCCCAAGATGATTTCTTATGCCTTTTGATTTATTTCTACTTCTAACTTTCAAGACTTCCAGGAAGCTGCTTTTGTAATGAAGGGATAGTATCTGATTCTCCCCTTCTAAAAACTTTCAAAAAGTTTTTCAGGAATTATACATAGGGCTCATTGGCTTGTAATCTGGGAACCATCAATTAACTATTCTTAACTTATAACAATTAACTTCAGTTTAATTATGGAGGGAATGGGCGGTCTTTTGTAATTGCAAGTTACGCGCTCCGGCAAGTAGAGTTTTAGAAGGTGGACATGAAGATAATAGCTAACCACCTACCATAAAGCTTAGACTGCATGTTGTATGGTTCCTTCAAACATTCCCGTGGAAAACTAATCGCCTCCAGTTCATATACTTTTCTACAAGGATCTGGAGAAAGTTGTATTCATGTCGCAGCCTTAGATGCATCAATATTACAAATCTTAGCAAAAAAAATTAAGACGACCATGTTCCACACACTAGCAGTGGTGTTTTCACAGCTAAGAGCAACACCCACCTATTTAAATGTAATTCTGCTAACAAATGCACTCCGGACAAAGCAAGCAGTAATGTGAGTTGTTTGTTATATTAACAGAAAAGGTTGGATATTCATGTTGATTATTGTAGTGCCACGCAAGGAAAAAAAAGAGAGCAAAGTCATCAAAATCAACAAATTTTGCGAATAACATTGCTAAGAGTTTTGACAAGTACGTACACTCCACCAACATACATATAATAGCTACATAACCAAACAACCAAAACTATAAGTCCAAATAGATTCTTTAAACCTTCTTGAAGAATGATAGAATATTACCCTGTTTAGGATCTTTGTTCCCCCCTTTCTTGTTTCCTGCTTTACCTGGTGGGTTTGATGGAGCAACAGCTCCAACTGTAGGCGACTTCTTAGCTGCAGGTGGCCTGAATTCAAAAGACAACTTTGAGATAACGCCCTTACAATACCCAAATAAATGTCTTTCATTGTCGGTAGAAGACAAATATAGAAAATTATTGCTCACGCACTTGTGTGAACAATGATACAATGTGTGAACAAATGGAATTTGAGATCACTCAGATCTCAATTCCACCAACCCATTACCAAATTTCCAGATCTTTGCTTCAAAAATCATTGAATTAATCAATTACAGTTTGTAGCACATCGAATTATTGCTATTTGACACGTCCTACCTCCCCAACAAAGATATTCCATCGAGATAGTATAAGTGCAGCTTAATTTGTAGCAAAGTCTAATCCCAAAAAGATGTAGGTTATAGATTGGTATTACTGTGAATCTGTGATATGATGTAAATTAAAATTGAGTTATGTAACCATTTTCAGTGAAAGGAGATGAATAGTACTTAGTTCATGGATGATAGAAACCAGAAAACATCTCTCTCCTTGACAGGGATAATCTAAACGGCAGTATCAGCCAAGAATCTAACTTCAAGCAATGTGAAGGCGATAAAAACAGCAATCAGATATAGTAGAGCAATTTTCTGTCCTCATACGTGAAGTTCATTTACAGATCTACTGTAGGCAGTAACCAATTTTCTGAATCATCATTTATGACATAATATACAATTTAGGTGTGAAAGAGCAATTCTAGCAGGAAAAATTATAGAATCAACGACCAACGAAGGTGCTAATGTAAATACCTGTTATCAGTGATTACTGTATTATTGTTGTCCTTCATTGTATTACTATTAGCCTTTGTGTCTGCCTCATCACCCTCCCATACAACTTCAGTTACTGGAGAATACCACAAATGTATTAATCATCCACTAAGAAACACCTTGAAAGAAACTATAGGAAATTCTAACTTCAACTTTCTAAGGCTTACAAATAAAAAATTATACTAAGCTGCTGGAAAACCTCCTTACCTCCGTTCAACATAGAAAACACTAATACTGTATAAATTGACATACTAATAACCTTTTGATTACTTGAACCATGCACCAACCAAGTAATTCCTGGGAAATCAAACAATTGTTTTATTTCTTCAAATAAAATCTGTTAAGTACTACGAATGTTGTAAGAGTGCTATCCGATGTCTGAGGCTGAAAGTAGTACTCTCACCATTTCTCTTTAAATGTCATGCTTTCCTTTTTAAGAAATTTCAAAATGTGCACATTCTCTAAAACTAACAGACTATTAAGCCCAAAAGATTGTGCTGCCCTTTAGAAAAATAAAAGATAGAGTGATTGCTTAGTTGATTAATGTCATTTCATAGACCCTAGAAGTCCTTTTATAAAGTAAAGTAGTAAACTACTTTGTAAGTTTGCCAACAAGTTTGACAATTTTTTCACCTAAAAACAAGTGCCAAATTGGCCAAGACATTGGATGAGGGAGTAAAAATAAATTTGTGTATGGATATAAGCTTTGGCATCGCTACCCCACTAGCCAAATTACATGCAACTACGTAAGCAATCAAGGGCCTGTTTTGTTCAATTTTCAAAATTAGTTATTTTAAAAGGACTACTCTTGAGAGTGAAAATATCATGGGAACAGAATTTTTTGGACTTTTTTCCCCTGGAACCTGGAAAACGGAGAACAAAGTATATAAACCGAAGTAGGAAACATCTGCTACAGTTCAATCTCCTGAACGATTCTCATGAGAAAGACAAGTTGGCCTGTGTTCTCGATTAAACATAGTCTATGCATCAATACAGCATTAAACTGGCCACTAACTTTTCAGTTTTCACAACATAAATAATAGTAATAGACAAACCAGGTCAAAAAAAGTAAAGTAGCCCTCTCCATGACCATGAGATTTCTAATCAAACTTACAGGTTCTTTTCTATTATCCAAACCTAAGTAGTTTGCACCCCAAAAAAATAAAAAATTGGGTCAGTACCCACAAACAAAAGGAGAAGAAAAGATGCAACTGCAAATCAAACTTCTTTGAAGAAAAATAAAAAACATCAAACAGTGATAAGCCCAAAATAATAATAATAATAAAATAAAAAAAATGCACGCTTTTGAAGTTTGATGTCAAGGATTTAATGAAAAATATAGGCACTGAACTTGTGAGATTGACATCTAGCAGCCACCTGTTACTGTTTCTGTGAAACCATGGTTGCTACTACCCCCAAACAAAGGTTATGTCCTTCTAAAAATGTGGTTAACAATCACATATTTTTTGAAAATAAATTGTGACTAGCAATGCACTTCCATAAACCTATTCAGGAAAAAAAAAGACTTTGCAAAAGATTCAACCCTGACATACCTTCTCTCCCACGCTCATCAATCCGTGTCTTCAACACTTTTCTCCTTTTAGGAGAATTTGGAGCAGCATCAGTTACTTTATCCTTCGCATCAGCACGTTCTTCAGGAATGCAGCTTTGGATCTTGTTTGAAGAGGAAATCCCACTGTTCTTACCTTTACTGACAATGGAGGATGATTTCGGAGCAGCACCAGTCAGTTTATCCTTGGTACATGTATCTTTCTCAGAATTAGAGCTGTGGATCTTGTCTGAGGATGAAATCCCATTGTTCTTGCCTTTGCTGACATCCAAAGATTCTTCCCTCAACAGTTGGTTGGACTCCGTTCTAATATATTTTTCTTCTTTCTCCTTTGGTTTAGCTTCTTTAAGTTCATTACAGTTCAAACTGCTTTTCTCTACAACAGAAGCTTTAGAGCTTTGTTTTGAATCTAAAGAAGATTTACTTTTTGGAGGATCTGGTGATGCTAGACTGACAATATCTTTGTACTCATCTTCTTCGTCTGAGAAATCAAAGACAACCCTCCTCTTTCTATTGCCTTCACCATTGGATGCTCTCTTGAAGTTGAAGTCACGATCATCATCATCACTGTTCCCGCCCTCTACTGCCTCACGAGCACATACTTGAGCTTCTGCACAAACTAGAAAGATCATAGACAAAATATTCAAGATAAAACAAAATAGCTGCTAAACTACATATAGCAGTTTGAACTTTGAACCCAAGAAATGAATTCACTTTCTCTAAATAAGATAACTATCAGAAACTAACCAGCAGCATTAGGGATGGTATTATTAGTTTCTGATGCGGCACCACTGGGCTTTGATTTTGCAGATGCACGACCCCACATACTAGCTAATGACCCTCCAGTTGCAGATTTCATTTTGTCATTCTCCCCGCCCTTCTTTTTATCAGCAGGAAATTGAGGAGCTTTTACCTTCTCTGCAGCCAGCTTGCTACCCTGTTCATGTGCTCCTGTACCATGACTTCCATTCTTTACATCTCTTACCTCACTGCAAGACTCCGAATCAAAACCAGGGCTTAATTGCTGATGTTTTTTCTGCTGAGGCAGTGGAACAGATGCAGTTTGATGTGCAGAATCACTCCTGGATGGCGCAGGGACTCTTGAACCTTTGGGTAGCAGAGCAGCACTGCTTACCGGTGTTCCAGAATTGCGCTTGACATAGGAATTTGAAACCCCGCATAGCCTGATTAAATATTTTAATAGGCATCATAAACAGGAGCCAAGATTTACTAAATCGCTATTTGTGTAATCATATACCTGGTTACATACCCCTTATATGCATTAGATGCTGTAATTATGGTGTGCATGAATATTAATTCGAGCACAAAAATCTTAGAATTGCACAGTTTAATATTTGTGCGTCTTTGATAAGTAAAAGAGCATTATATTTACACAAGAAAAAATAGAGTAAAGGAAGTTTATTTACATCTCCTGATTAAAGGAATGCCAACAACAGTCAACAGGTATCCTATTTCTTTTGACACCTCTATCTATGCATGCCAAATATTAAAAAAAAAATTTAAAAATTTATTGCCTAAATTATGGAGCATTTTTCGAGTAGAAGACCAAACTTTAAAAATTTTACATATCCAACCCCTCAAGGTCTCATTTCTCCCTCTTCTTGTTTGATATGGCCTGCAAATTTCTCCAAATACTAACATAGGTTATCTTTGCAGAAAATTCAGTCCCAAATATTCCCTGGTGCATGTTCTCGGAAGCTTCATAAACCTAAAACACTCAAGATCAACAGATAGAGCAAAACAAAAGGATATCTCATCATAGCTTTACTCATTTCAGGTATATTATTGTTTAGTGCCTCCTATAAGATTATTATTTTCCACCTCCTAAAACAAAATAAATTTAAATCTCTAGCCCATTAGATTCATAACCTACAAAGACACATTTATATATGTGATATTTAGTATGTTTCCATCCTACATATTACCTAGTAGATACCAGTAATGTTTTACATAGGAACTAAGTAAACCTTTAATAACAGCCAACTAGTCAAAGTGATTTATTACACATGGTATTACACATATTCGATAAGTGATTTATTCTCTTCAATAACAGCCAACCAGTCAAAGTGATTAGATACGATCCAAAAGTAAGAACTTCCAACATATGAGGTTTACTACAATAATATGAGGTATCATATAAAAGTAGAACTTGTTAAAAATAAATCAACAGAAATCAGCATTCTCTTCAATGAGAATATATAGGCAGTACTAACTTAGATTTATCAACAAGGACACCAATCAATACACCTAAAATAAACTCAGGGAGTTAAGTACCTGTTATCTCGCAAGCAATTATCAATTGTTGGGGGCTGCTTAAAGAGCTCTTCTGCTTGTACAAATTCAGCATTCCAAAGGGAAGCTGGATCCTTTGGAATGCAGGCTTGCACACTATAGACCTGAACTGAGCAATTGTCATCAAATTCTTGTTTGGCTTCTGCACATGAGTCAGGTAAGAAAATTGTAAACTAATTATCATTCCCATTTCCTAATGTTGGCAAAGAGATTATAAAAGAATCAATGAAGGTACAAACGAAGAAAAGGTGGGACTGAGACAGAAAGATCAGGGAGAAAAGGAACAAATGGAAAAACTAACGAAGAATCACATGATCAATAGGAGTGAGAAAAGGTGGGACTGAATCAATTTTCCATAGACTTGACGATATCCCTCAAAACATTATGAAATATGAGTAGATATTGATGTACACAACAAAATGCAGTCGAAAATTGTTATGCTATGGATTTTAGAAAATTGACATACCAAGTCAATATTTATTAGATGACAAGATGTCCCACAAGATATTGCTAAATGGTTCCTATTTTATTTCAATCTCAAGGCTTCTAGCTCATATATATCTTGTTTGATGTCTAGAAGCATAAATGAAATGTGTATCTTTGACAAATACTATACAATTTGAATGCAATGGAATGAAGTACCATACAACATGTAGGCAAAAATAAAATAAAAATAAAAAAGCTAAAAATATTTGCCCACTATTTGGTTATTAACATTAGGCAAATATACAAAGTAAGAACAACAGATTTTTCTTATAAGCATGTCTGTTTCAAGTAAAAAATTCCACATAAAATATGATACAACAATAGATAATCTAACCTTTAAGTTTAGGCCTTGAAACTAGCCTTATATGGTAAACTGAAGAATTATTCTTTAACCAGCCAGACAAAGTATAAACAACTTCCAATTCGCTTTCGTTTTTTTCAACAAAATCTTGAAGCAGCCTATAAAAGGGATGAGCCACTAAGTTTAGTGAGAAAATATTACTGAGATATAATGAACAAGATTATACTTTTAAGAGCTCTTACCTCTTTGCAGCATTTGATGACACTAAAAAATTACGACTTAACCACTTATAGGAAACCTAAGAGACAAAGCCATCACATTTTAAAGTTAGTATAGCAAGCACTACAGCTCCAACAAAAACTACAGGTTCTGTACATTACTACATTCAAATCAGAGTAAATTGCCTTAAAGTTTCTTAACAAGCACACACAATTTGGAGTCCCATAAATATTTTAAACAATAATTAAAGATAAGAAGGATATTATTGTTTAAGAAGACTTTAGCAGAAAAGGTTACCAAATAAATGAAGAAAATATTGTGTACCATCAAGATATTATAAATATATAGTCTAAGCAAATAATAAAAAAGAAGAGAACGTCAGTCTCTGTCTCAACCAGAAAATGAAAATCTAACTAAGTTCAATGTCAAAAGGTCTTGCAGACAAAAGAAAGCATGAAAAGGTCCTAAAATAGAGAAGAAAAATACCAGTCAACAAGCCCATGAGCATATGCTAGTTCATGGACTTTGGTGGCCAGAGCACATAATAAGAGCAACAGTGATAGTGAAATTGTTAGTATTTAGATGGCCTACATATATGAATTTGCCTAAAATACACTTAAGTCATGAATAAATAAATAAATAAAATTCCAAGAGTACATTAATATGGTCACTAGAAGAGACGAAAATAGTAACATAAAACTCTTACTAAAACAAAGTTACAATTCATTTTACTCTAACTTGGCAGCAGTCAACTATATCGGACAAATATTACAATTAATTTGAACTTGAAAGTCAGAAACTCATGGTTACTACCAAAAAAACTCATTATAACTACCAAATAATTCGCTCATGAGCTTCAAGAGCCACGCTTGTTATCGCCGTGACTTCTTATTTGGAGCATGCATAATAGAAAACTCAAAGACACAAGCCTGGCAATTATATTGTTGATGGCACTACTTGGTTAACTGCTAACGATGAAGTATGACCCCACATGTTATTAAGGGTCATAATTCGATGTATAATCAGTTAACCTCAATACACCTTCGAATTTAGTACCATGGGAAGACCATTCCTTATCATTTTTTACGGAAATAGAGTAGGAAAGTGACAGAGTGCAACACCCACGTCAACAGTAGTGTCGAGCTTTCACATAAAATTGTAAATATAGGATGTCATTTAAAAAGTTTCGGTTTAGCTTTTCCTGGTTGAATGATAGATAAATTGAAGTCAAATCCCCAACTATTGCTTTAAATTTTGAAAATGTCCACTTAATGTAATGATACAACAATCAAAGTGCATTTGCGGCATATTACTGCATGTGAACCAAGATCAACAACTGATTCAAAGTTGAAAATGCCATCTTCCACTATGATTTCTGCGTATAACAGGGCCGCATCATAACACGTGGGTGTTATAACTATATTCATGTGGGAATTAGTACCGTGCTACTACAAATCTCCTTTACTCTTATTTTTTTTAAAATTCAGAATCAATTATTATCATCATCAGTATACCCTAACTTATTTCTCTTTCATAATTCTCAAGCAGTCTACCCTGTATCTTGATTCTTCCCTATTGAAACTTTTGTCATGTTAAACCCAAAAAATCAATCTTACTTAGTACAGTGCATAAATTAATTCACAATAATTTCAATAATTTCGACAGTCCAGTAGATATTAATAATTTCGAATCCCTCATTTTTATTCACCAATAATCAGTCACACAGATATCAACAACATAACTAAAGAAACAAAAGGGTATAGGCAAATATAACGAAGTTACCAAACAAAACCAGTAACAACCTCAAATTTGGATAGATATAAACAATAAATCCAAACAAGATTAGATGCGATGAGATAGAGTGAAAGGATACCACTTGAAGCTTATCAGAAACTAGGGTTTGAATCTCGTCAAGAATGCCTAGCGTTTCAATTTCGGCCATCATAGGGTTCGCCGGAGATGGGTGGGACCTACCAGATCATGTACGCCGCGAACGTCAAGAGATTATTAGAACTTTCCCTCCGAGAGAGGCACTCAGTTTCCCGCCTTCCTTACGTTTTGGATGGGTTGTTTAGGCTTTTATGGGGCATCTTATTTGGGTTTCCATTAGTCACGCGACCATTCTTCTGGTCACGTGCTCTCACTGGCCTTGTGTTCCATAAAAATGATAATTAAGATCTGAATGATTATGATGTCTTAATAAATTAGATCATCTGAATGGTTATGAAGTCTGAATCTAAAAAAGTGTTTAATAACTAAAAAGTAAGTTGTCTCTTAATGACACTATTTTACCATTTTAAAGGGTAAAAATTTATTTAATAATTTTAAATATTCAATTTAATAAAAATGAGTGTATAATATTGTTGAATATATTTATATAAAAAAATTTATAAACAAAATTTCATTAAGAGGTACCTCTTAATTATTAAGATTTCATTTTCTGTCTTAACGATTAAGAGGTATTCAGAGGTAACAAAAAAAAACAACATCATGCCTCTTAGCGAATAAGAGGTTGTCCATTAAGAGACAATCAAATGCAAACAAACAGCACCTAAGTCAAACATATTTATATAGCTAATTACCTTCCTTCCAAATTATAACATTATTATTAATTTTTTTTAAAATAATTTAAGATATTTTTAAATTTAAAATTAAAATAATTCAACAATAAAATAATGAAATAATAAATACGATAAATAGTATTTTTTTAGATAATTTCAATCTCCACCATTAATTAAAATTAAAAGAATTTAGATCAATTTTTTAAGATTAAAAAATGTCTAAAATTGACTTTTGAAAGTCAATAATGATCTTATTTTAGCACAAATATATAGAGTGCTTGATATGAATAAAAATAATCCACCAATGGCGAGTTGTCACATGTTATTCGTAGATTCCTATTAATAAAGGGCAATATAATAATTTTGTTCGCGAAGTAATGTAGAAGTATATTAAATCCAACAAATGGTAGAATTTTCATGAAATTTAACCAACTAAGAATTGACAACATAGAAGATCTCTAAAACCAATTAAGATTCTAATTCCAACTCTCGAAGGAGATGACTCTCATGCTATAAATAATGGATGTTTCAACACATTTAAGGTACACAATATAAAACCCCATAATAATTCTCTCTCTCCAAATTAGTGTTCTAACTTAATTATTGGAGAGTCATCTCGGAGTCTCCAACTCCGATGGACCTTTTACAGGTTTTCTGACGAGATCGAGGTGGTTGCATGGTGGTTAAAGTCAAAATTTATGAGTCAAATTGGCACTGTATGCAAGAAACGAATAAAAAGTCATATTTTTTTTCTCACAATTCAAAAAATCATGGTGAATACTCACGCTTCAGCATCAAATCAATTCACTACTATGATCATTTTTTTGTTGCAAAAGCTCTTTAATCATACAACACAATCCTTGATAAGATATGGCTGAATAAATTTAAAATTATCACCTATACGTATCATATAAAATTGAAGTTTCCAGCAGCAAGTGAAAATAAAGAAAGTCAAGGGTGATTAGAAAGTGGTTGAGGGGCAAGTTTTGCCTATTGATTCTTTAGACGTTATAGATGAGGATAAAGAGCAAATATGATAACTTTTAGTGGAACTAGTGAAAAATATAGACCCATAAAAGAGACCCATAATACAAAAAAAAATGCACCAGAAAGACATTAGGCCATCAATAAAGAAGTGGAGAAGCTATTTGAGACCATAATTAAGGCCATGAAACCCATAATCAAGGTGACTCAAAATTAAGGCCTTGGAACCTAGAATCGAGTCTGTGAAGGTCCGAAATTAAGGTCATGGAGGCTAGAATCAAGGCCATAAATTCTATAATTAAGGCCTTATAGGCCCCGAATCAAGGTCACAGAGCCCAAAATCAAGACCATTAAGCCCATAATCAAGGTCATGGAGGCCTAGAGTCAAGCCTATGGAGGCCAAGAATGGCCATAGAGATCCGAAATTAGCACCATTAACCTTAAGAATTAAGGTCATAAAGGCCATAATTAAGACTAAGAATTAGCGTTATGGACGCTAATAATTAAGGCTATGTAGGCCAAAATCAAGACCATAGAGGGCCATAATTAAAACCATGGAGGCTAGAATTGAAGTCAAGGTCCATAATAAAAGTTATGGAACCCATAGTCAAGGCCATGGAGGTCCAGAATCAAGGCCATAAATGCCCAAAATTAAGGCCATGAAGGCCAAAATTAATCTCATGGGAGCCAAGTATTAAGGCCACAGAGCCCATAATTAACGTCATGGACGCTAGGAATTAAGACCATGTAACCCAAAACTAAGGCTATTGAGGCCAAGAACTACCATATTGGGGGTTAAGAATTAAGGTCATCAAGGGCCAAAGAGACCAAGAATTAGCGCGTAAAAAATTAGCGCATGAGAAAAAAACTCTATTATTATTCAATTATTCCTTTAAAAAGAAGTAGGAGACAAATGATGTGGGTAAAAATAACCCACCAATGGCGAGTTGCCATGTGTTATTTGTAGATCTCTATTAATGAAAGACAATATAATAATTTTGCTCGCGGAGTATTGTAAAAGTATATTAAATCCAATAAAAGATAGAATTTTCACGAAATTTAATCAACTAAGAATTATCAACCTGGAAAGTCTCTAAAGTCAATTAGGATTCTAATCCTAACTCTCGAAGGAGAAGACTCTCATACTATAAATAATGAATGTTCTAACACATTCAAGGTGTACAATCTGAACCCCATAATAATTCTCTCTCCATATTAGTGCTCTGACTTAAGTATTTGAGAATCCTCTCGGAACCCCCCAAAATTTCGGTTGACTTTTTGTAGGTTTTTCAACGAGATCGAGGTGACAGTGGTCAAAGTCAAAATTTGTGGGTTGACTGAAATTCTAATTTGCACATCAGTACTATTTTTATTTTAAAAAATAAAAATATATTTATAAAACGTTGACTTTTAATATTAACCTATTTTTTTTAGTTGACAATTTAATGGTGGTCGTGTGATATTATGAATAAGCAAAATGTTAGGAGTAAACTGAATTTCCACTCCCCCGTTCCTTCGTTATATACGCAAAGACATTTCTGTTTTTGTTGGGTCTTATTATGTATAGGACCGAAATAAAGGATTTCAATGCACATCTAAAGAATTTTTGCAAATGTCAGGTGTTGGAATGCAGGTAGCTGCATGGAAATGGATAGAGGGATCCAAACATAATCTTTCTTGCACTATCTAAGTTTCAAGCCCAGCAGAATTTTTCTAGGTCCTTCATCTTAAAGATTATATAGATACATTAAAGAAAAATACCTAAATTTAAACTTATATTTCACATTTGCTGAAAATATAATAGTGGTACTCAAATACTTATTATAAGTAATGACATTATTTATTTAAGGTAGCTTTATAATTTAAATATATAAATGTATTGCTTATTTTAGAATAGACTAGAATGTACTCTCTCAATTCCAAAATAAAAGATTATTATTGACTTTTTAAAATAAATTTGAGACACTATTTAACTCAAAATTGACATAAATTTATTTAATATTAGTCAATAAAATAATAAATATTGTAAACTATCTAAAAAGTACTACTAATTATAACATTCGTTGTTTAGTAATTGTTAATTACCAATTTTGAAATTTAATATGCAATCATTTAACCTCAAAAGTCAAATTGTATATTTAATTTTAAAACAGAGGGAATATTATATTAATTTTGAGTATAAATATATCTCAAATTAACTTTCATAAGTCAATGATGTTCTTATAATTTGCAAGAGTTGGGCTACATCTAAATTATAGAAGTGGGAGTAATTAGTTTTAGAACATTTTCACACATCCAATAAGTATTCAATTTTGTGTTTTTAACAAATTACAAGGTGATATATACTCGATGAACATTAAATATTTATAACAACAATACAGTTTAAATCAAGAGCTAGGTGAAAATATAAACCTCATCATATCCCTTCCTGCAATTAGACAGATAAGAGAACCAAGTTAATCACTTGACATGCTTTTATTATCCCCACAAAAAATAATGATAATCATAATCATAATAATGATGATAATGATAGGGAATTGATATTAACAGAACAATAAAGATTGACGCATGACTATTTATATTTTTGTGACCCTTTTACCTTTCTTACTAACAACTCTCTCTCTTTGCCGATGAGATTCTTCAACAAATAAAATAAAAAATTCACACTCATCTGCATAAACATCAATTATGGAGATCTTGAAGAACCACCACCATTTATCACTCATTCACTCTCATATTGATTCTTCAACAAATAAAATAAAAAAATTCACACTCATCTGCATAAACATCAATTATGGAGATCTTGAAGAACCACCACCATTTATCACTCATTCACTCTCATATTAACACATCACGGAAACCTCGTGGAAGCATTAACATGGAAAGAAAATACTATAAGGCCATATTTATTTGCAAAAAGCATATTTGAAATTAGACTATTTGTCTTAATTTAACACTACTTCGGATTATTTAATCATTTGAAGATGGACTATTAGTCCCTTAATGTGAGACTATTAGTCTCATAAAGCCATTTGATAGCTTAAAATGAGGGGACTATTAATCCCACATTCATCATGGAATTATATAGTCCATCATAAATAATCTTAAATAGCTTTAGAAATAACAAAAACAATAGTCCATAGGACTATTTAAAAGATTACTAATCCCCCATCATAGGATAAAATAGTCCGAAATAGTGTTAAATTAATACAAATAGTCTAATCCCAAATATACTTTTACAAACATAGCCTGGGAGTCTAAAGTCTAAACCAAGTTAAACTCTTGGGTCTGATATACATTCAATTAGAGAGAGAAAATAATGATATATAGTGTATTGTAAGGCAATTTGGCCTGCTTTGTGATTAGAATTGTTGGTTCAAACAAATTGTTAACAAAAACAGCAAAATATATGCAGGACGGAGAGGCTCGGCTTAACCTCTTAATATTCCCCAAAGTCACTAATGAGCCACTACAATGACTAGATAACTCATCCACCAAAATTCATCAAAGTTTTGAATCACCTAACCTACAATTGTACTCTCTTATGGGTAAATTTTAGATGACAGATAACCTCAAGAAGAAATTCAGGAGCCACCAAACTCTCCTGCGCAAATCATCCATCAGTCATCATCATCGAGACCTCTCATTTTGACGTGACACTCTCAATTTCCAACAGAAATTCTCTCGTTCAACAGAATTAAACTCTTTCTTCATTTCGTTGTTTCATTGTTTGGCCCAAAATTCTCACGATGAAAAGAGAAAAGTTGGGAATTTATTAATTATAAGGGTATAATTATCAAAAGACTACAAATTGCCCTGTGCCCATCTTTATTGTCCTGTTAATATCCTTTGCCTAATAATAATAATAATAATAATAATAATAATAAAAGAGGAAATAAATTTTAGTCTTTGAGGCATCCCAACACTTACCCAGCCTTCCCACAGAAAGTTGGACTGTAATTGTAAATAAGGTTGTCAAGTACTTCACGAGCAGGAGGCCTATTTAAAGACTTCCTAGCCTCACTGCAATTGAGAAACAAGAATATACATTAAATATACAGAAGTAGAAGGATCACAGACTAAAACCAAATAGGTCTTTTATGTTTATTCAATATTAACCAAGTTACGAAATGCAAGTCTGGGAGGAACAAATGACCTCTTTGGATTAGATTAAACCTCTTAATGCTATTTAAGAGTTGCAAAACTTTTAAAACAATAATCAGAAATCATGGATTCCACGCACAAATAATTATGCTTTAATGCTTAGCAAAAAATACAGATTTTGTGAAAGCTATGTTTTAACGAGTTCTCCACTTTTCCCTTCTACCCTTTGTGCCAATGTCAAACATAGTGATGCGTATTCAAATTATTATGGGGCATGATTTTAAGAAGCCTGGAGTGTAATTAAGCAACCATCTTTGAGTGACTAGAGCATACCTGACAAAAAAGTTTGCAACATGTTGAGTCACTTGAATGGCATCCTCCGAGTGTGGAATCTTAGATAAGCCCCATTCAAAAGCATTTTTCTGCAGTGTACAAAGATCAGGATTTCATATTTAGAGAAGCGGCAACTATATTTATTTATCAAAAAGAAAAAACTGCAGCAGCTGTATTCCTGGCAGTTCCTTAATATAGAAGCAACCAGCAAAATAATTGCTGGCACAATCTTCACAAGACAAATTACTTTAATATTGAGAGAGAGAGAGAGCTTTCTCCCCAAAAAAGGGGTTTTTGAGAAAAAAAGGTTTGGGAAATTAAGTAGGCACAATAATCATAAAACAATGTTTTTCCTTCTGTCTATAAAGAAATGAGAGAGAGGGAGATGTATTACACCAACAAATCCTAACATTAGCCCCTTTGCACAAAATTAGCAATTTAGTGAAGCCAGTCAACAATATTACATAAATCTAAAACACAGTTTGATTTCAAACAAATTAATCACTTCCATTTAAATTATATAGTAAGGCTTCGATTGCCAAAACATACAATATTACATTAAAATAAGTGTAGCTCGAGATTTTAAAAAGATATGCCCACCACTTGTTCTTTTCCCCTCTCCCCTAGCAGATAAGCCGCTAAGTCTAAAATACCGTAAAAGATAAAAGTGATTAGCATCCTACCATAATTTTGAAACTTCCCTAAATTCATCAAATTTCCCAACAATTTACTAGATAATTAAGATACCGTAGGTTTCAACAAAGGGTGCTTATCATTTTCTCAAAGAAATCATACGACTCATAAGCCAAAAGACATTTTGTGATTGGTCTGCCACAATACCCATGATAACATTTCTAAGGAGGGTTTTCAACCATACTGAACCTCAGCCTCTCCTTCTATATATAATGAGCAATTAGCCAATTGCTCGCGCACAGGGTAATCCATCTTTTAACTTCTATTGCTTGTTCCCATAGAAAACAGGAGATCCTAAAGTATATGATGGAAGCATGTTAAAATATATCCTAAAACCTATAAAAGTGATCAGCAGTTTCTTGGTTAACCAACAAAAGTAGAACTGGTCAAATGGTCTATTGCAAATGGAATCAGATTTTTCTTTAATTAATTTAGTTATGAAGGATTCTTCACTCAAGTACTCCCGCCGGTTTTCAAACAGCACCTTCTTCCTCAAGAACTCGTGATATGCAAACCTTTATAAATACAATATGGCGGAATAAAAAAAGTCCACTACTATATTTGAATAAAACTGAAAGGATATACATATAAATTATAATAAGCATTGGAAGTGACCTTTTCGAACAGAAAACATGGCCTAAGGTATTTTTTTTCGAATCAGAAAGTAAATATAGTATTTATTAGGGTGTCAGCCATTCTTCTCTTGTTAGACTGGTTAATCATTTGCTCTTTCAGCTAGTGCCTACCAACACTTTTGATACTTGTGTGCTGCTCATTTGCCTGGACTCTTTTCAAATCCTTGATTGAAAGGGGTCATTCTAAAGCAAAGGGGTCGTGTAACCTAATAACCTTTGGGAGTGTGTCAGATCCTCCCTCCCTTTTCTCTGCATACAAGTTATTTCTTTTCTAGATAAAAGATGCGCAAGTTCTTCCTCCACTCATGTGACTCATCTTATTGAGAACCCACCAACGTCATGACTAGATATTATTTCAAACTTATAACCAACCAAAAGACGTACTGGACCCAAGCAAACCTAATCAATATAGATCAGCAATAACAAGATATCAACTTCTTTTAGGAAATACAATAATCAACTAATCTACCAACTCCCATCACGTCAGTGCAGCAGATCAGAAGAGGGCTTGCGAATGCACTAGACTTCAGTACTAAAGTACCATAAAGAAAATTTTAGACGATTATAAGAGCATATAATCTTGGCTGACAGATTATTGCACTATGCAGAAGAAAACAAGATAGGAGCCAAATATTTTACAGGTAATGAATATGAATCATTTGATTATACCTCTGGGTGCCACTGGAAAGCAGTCACTGGATAGCTATGTGCTTGAACTGTGGAGACATAAACCTAATTTAAGTGAATTTATGAATATTTTAGGCCACATACAATATCATATGAATTAACATCTACAGAACTGATGTGACACCAAGTACCTTATTATCTTCATCAGCGGTGGTGGTTAGGATCTTGAAGAAGGTAGCCAAATCCATGTTTTCTTGAAATCGTTCTGGTGATATACCATACTGTTGCATAGGGAAATCAATGCTCAGATGACCAATATTAGCTCATATCTTTTGGATATGCAAGTTTTGTTATAAACTTATAACCCAGAACGATATATCTAAACCTAAAGAACAACCACAACACAAAAGAAACAAAACAAACAGGGTATCTCTACAGCGGCTATTTGTGTTACTCACAATATCCAATGATTAGAATTTATTCTGAATTGTTTAAGACAACCGAACTGACCAAAATAAATAGATTCCCAAAAATGAACAAACGTGACCTTGAAACATGGAAGATGTCCAAAGATGTTTCCAATTCCAAGCTAACCAAAACAAAAGATTGGAATGAAATGCATCCATTTCCAGTAGTTTAATATATACATTAAAATTTGATAAATACCGTTGAAGGTGTTCTTTCTGGTTCAGGTTAAGGGCATGCTTACAATTTCAGGTGAAAAAGAGTATGAGATAAATATTTAGTCACTTGTAAACTGAAAAATTCCACAATTTTTCCAACTCACATGATGGTTTTGCATGGCTAGGCAATCAGTACTCAGCTTTCTGAGCAAATCTGGAGGAAATCTGCAGAAAAGACAAAAATCAATTCAAAATCATAGCTTCAGCAACCAGCCAAATGTACCATATGACAATATCTTATACATATAACATAATATCAGCACCTGCCACCTACTCAATAACTTTCACATGAAATCACAAATGTCTACCAATTTTCATTTACTTGTCTAGATTTCCAATATACATCTTCTTCTAAAATCTTTTTTTCTTTTTTTATAAGTAACATAAGATAAATACTTTGCTGGGACTAAGACTGTGTTTGTGAGTTTGGAGGGATGGAGAGGTAAGGAAAAGTACAAGTGGGGAAGGAGTCGAAAGGTCTTTAACTTTAACTTGCCATGTTTGTGAATTCAAGAAGGGAGGGAAGAGAAATTGTACTTTACCATGTATGTGAGTTAAGAAGGGGGAAGGGATTTTAATTGTTAAAGTATACACTTACTATATTTCCCTTAACATAAAAGTAATGAAATAGATGTTAATTTATTTAAGACAAGGATATTATTGGTATTTCGAAATGTCTAACTTTCCCATGCCTCCCAGTCCCACCATTTTTGGGGCAAAGTTTTTAGAGCAAAGTCGCACGAACTCTACCTTCAAATCCCTCCCCTTACCCTCTTAAAAGAACTCACAAACATGATAGTTGGAGGGATTTTAGTTACTTTCCCTTTCCCTCAAAATAGAACTTGCAAACATGGTGTAAAGGCCACATCTTTACATATCACATTTTCAAATCAATCTATATGAGATCACTAAATAACAGCTGACCCCATCCTTCTCAAATTTTTGCCATAACATATCTGCAGATATAAGTCTATGTCTGTATGATATCATACACAAAAACTACTTTCTTTTCCAGTAGCTGGTTTTGTTTTTTATGTTATCACTTATGTCATAGTTTAACATAAACTTGAAACGAACCAATGCATCAATATATAGGCCCTCTCAACCACAAAGTTCTTCAACTCTGACCCTATATTGTCATGGAAGTCTTTCACTTTTGCCTTTTCCACACAATCCTTCACAATATTATATGTTTAAAATTTCTTTTTTTAAGAAACACATATTAAAAAATTTCTTCTTTAGATAGAAATGTATTACAACTTCTTTCTTTTGATAGTAATGTATTAAAATTTCTTGTTCAGGTAATATTACATTTACAATTCCTGATTATAATGATTAGATATGAGTAACAAAACAAAAGAAGCTCCAATTCCTGTAAATTTGTTTCAACTTAACTAATCATTTTTTTAATGCTTTTAGAAGTTCATGAAATTCTCAGATACAATTACATGGGTAAAAATAAAAGAGAATGATCGACTACAGTTTGAAATCTTTCAGCATAACAGAACTAAAATTTAAACTCAACCTTATCAGAATGAAGTGTTTACAAAAGGTCACTGATTACTTTTTCAGAGAAATGAAAAACTTGTATACCTTTGAAACACAGTTCCTTCTATATTTATGTTTTGCACGAACTGCAGTGTTGACCCTTGATCTTCTGCGTTAAATTCTTCAAGAATGTTGTTGTCCTAGTAAAATTAAAGAAACAGGCAATGTCTTATGATCAAAACATAGTTACCAGATTACAATTAGAGAAAGTGCAACTGAGTAATTATCCTCACTTTTTACATATAAAGTGAAAAGAATAAAATTCAAATTCAAATATAGTAAAATTTGCCTGACTGCAACTACATCAAACTAATTTTGTATTGGAAACAGAAGATGGTCTAAAACATAGAAGTAAGCAGTACACTTCATGTAGCTAATCACTCCATACGTGGTAGATTAACATTCACCAAATTAATTGGTAATTGTATTGTTATTTTTGGCTGTAAAAGCTGGGAATAGAGCAGCTACATCTTTGTTAGATAAATAAAAAACTAGATTCTTTGCATATCCGGAACTCAAATGGAAACCATGTAATAAGAATATTCTTACGTCAAGCAAACAAGTTAATTACTAAAACTAAATTAAGGTTTAGAATTCTCCATATGGTTCTTCTTTTTTACCCTTATGGTGGGCATGACGGGAGGTAATTCGAATATATGGGTGAAAAGTAACTTTATACCAACTAACCTTGCTGACGATCATTGATAAAAGTTCAAAACCTAAGCATATTGAGAGTAAGGGAAAATGATCTCCTGCGTCATTCTTCTCCAATAGTTTCTGCAAGTAACATGTCAAAAGTTAGCCAAAATTAACACGGTGCAAATACAAACACATGCCAAAACTTTGTAGCTTATGCCTATTCATTAGAAGGACAAGTCCTTGCCCTTGTTGACTAAAATTTTGTAAATTAGCAACTCCCTCAAGAATGATTTACCTTAAATATATCCTCAACAACCTCAAAGTAGAGACCTTCTTTACACCACCCTCCGGTAAAAAGAACTCCATTGACCAGATTAAGTTTCTGCAGCAAATCTAAATAAAATTAACACATTCGCAACATACAGACAATGTACAGACACATAGCATAAGCAGACTTTTAAAAATAACTTCTCCAAAATAGCCCTTCTAAATTACAAAGGAAATGGCACTCATATTTAGGACAGAGAGAGTATATAAATAAGCAATCTTCAAAAATAAATACATGTTGAGCTTACTTCGGGATTCATTTTAAGCCTAGGCCAACTAGTTTGGGCTAAAAGGAGAAAAGGGAGTGTATATCAACAAACATGTCATTAGAAACTGATTATGAAACTTTAGCATCATTTCAAGCTTTTGTCACAGCATAACTCTTTGAGACAATTCAGTAATAAAGATCATTCAAGATAAATCCACTGAATCCAGCACATTAAATAGTTTGAACAATTGAAATGATCAAATGAAGACAAGATAATAATACTACAATAAATTGTCCCTTCAATGGAAAGATGAAGTAAAATAGTACTTATTAAAATCTCTAAAGCTAATCCATACAAGAAAAGCTAACATCAATAATCCCTTTAAACAGCAAGACAAGAAATAACATACAAACAATCAATTGTTAGTAAAGAAATGGTTTCGTTAAGAAAACAACAAGTGTAAAGGTAATGGGTACAATTACATATTGGAGAATCTCAGGAGGCTCATTATAGATAAGAGGAATGACCCTGGCCCCGGCGGATTCAACGAACTTTACATAAGACGCGGCAATATAAGAAGCGTTTGTTGCGTTGCTGAGCCGGCCGGAAGCTCCGTCGCCGGGATGACTTAAAATACCGATGACCGGCCGGAAATTGAGCTTGGAGTCCGGAGACGGACAGCTGGGAGTTGCAGACTGACTGGGCAAGAGAATCGTTGATTGAGATTTAGCGGAGCTAAATTCTTTGGAGAGAGATATTAGGAAAGGAATCCAAAGGTACTTACACATGTCGTCGGAGGGTTTAGAAGAGAGAGACGATGAGGTGGACGGAGGGTTGGTAAGATTGCTGGTGAGATTAGAGGAGAGATTTTGTTGTGGCGGCGACGGTGGTTTTGTCATTGAAGAAGAGAGAGAATTGGCAGTGGAGGTAGAAATAGTGGGGTTTTGACATTGATCGGGGTTGCCCGCCCGGCCGGTAAACTATTGCCCGTCGACTGATGAACTGTTTTGGGATGGGATTGGATACTTTGTGAGTTTGTGTTAGGCAACTAAACTTGACTTTATTAATGCCGATGGTGGGGTCTGGTGGCCGGTGCACGTGGTAAATTTACGACCTGTGGGTTATGCTTTAATGTCAATTCAACGGTCAAGATCGTAGTGGTGGGATTTTGACATTTATTAACTGGTTTTGCTTATAAGAGTATTCAAAAATAAGTCTTCCCTTTGTTTAATAATGACAAAATATTTACATTAATAAAAAAAAAATGCTTGATATTCGAGAAACTGTTTATAGTATAAATTATTAAAAATGGAGGTTTCGAGGGAAAGAAGGATAATAGGTAGAGTTATTAAATAATAATACAAACACAGATAAATTATGTAGTATATTTGGTCAAAATTAATTAACTATTAAATTTCACAATTATCAAAATTATTAAATTGATATTTCTGATTATTTTCACAAAAGTTAAGTTATAAAATATTTTAAAAAATTTATTATTATAATTTTTTACTTTTTACAGCGGAATATAAACATATTTAACTATTTATAAGTTCTTTGAAATACCCTGTAAACTTTGAACTACTTATATACTCATTTTCTAAATATCTTCTTTGCATTAGTTTATTAAAATACTTTTGAATTACTTGTTTTTTATTGTGAATTAATAAATGTATTTAACATTCCACAAACTAACTATTTTGAACAATTTATAATAAATTATATTTGAATCACTCCAAAAAATTAATGTCACACTTAATTTGAAATAAAAAAAAAACATTGTTAAGTTAGTGTAGTTGAGTTAACACTTAAAAATAATATCGTCAAGTTTGTAAGCATGATTTATACTCATCAATTATACACTAAAAAAATCTTCTTCTTTTTTAATCAATTTGTCATTTAACAAAATAATATTTTTCTATTGATTAATATTAGTATAAAAGGACGTAACATTTGTAAGTTTGACATTACTATTTAATTACTATGTCACTACTGCTAAATCAACAATTTATTACTTTTATAATAAACACAAAATAAAAATATATTTTTAAAATTTTACAAAAGAATTTTGTTTCGTAGAAGAGAGTGAATAACTTGAATATATTTTCAGGTGTAAAATTAAAAATCTCAAATAAGTGTTAAATAGGATGTCATTTTTTCATTAGTTAATTTGTAGGGACTGCAAGACATATTATAATATTAAAAAGTTAATAAAATAATAATTTAGGTATTTGGCACACATTCGAGACCCAAAAATTATCCTTAAAATTTAAAAGTCACTTGAGATGCATTATTATTGTTTCTTTTATTTTTTTAATTTACTTATCCAATTTGATTCAAAGAATAACAATATTTGAATTTATTAATATCCAACCTATTTTTACGTGTACGAGACAAAAGATTCAAAAAAAGTTGTGAACTATAAGTTGTTACAGCTGTTGAAATATTTCATATGAATCTTATATCGAAAAAATTCAAGAGTGTAAATGAGTTAATAAATATAATAAAGTCTCAGCCTAATATGTTAATATTTTGGGTAAAGAGGCGACTCAACATACTTGTTAGGTCAGTCTACACATATGTGCACTGCAAGTTGAAACTTCATGGTGGAGCATTCGCAACCCACACGTTATTTTTTCCACGCGGTGGACAACAAATAAAGTTGAGTTGGGTAGAGTAAGGGATCACTCTCGTGTTTGTCATTACGGTGAAATACGATTTAAGTTGAATGGAGCGAGTTCAAGATAACTATAGAAGCTGCTCGAGGTGAAGGGAGTTCACAAAAAGAAATGTTGTACTTTCACGTTTGGCTCTGGCGTGTTGAAGTTGTATTGGAGTCGAGCAAAACTCTTAAAGGACTCAAAGGTGTGCTCAATTGTATGAATGCGCTAGTGTGATACTTGTGATGAGTAAGTGAATCGTGGAGATTGTTGAAATATTTTACATGAATCCTACATCGAAAAAATTCAAAAGTGTAGATGGATTAATTAGTAAGTATCTAATAAATTAATCTTTTGAGTAAGGAGGTGACTCAACATGCTTGTTAAGTCAGTTTAGACATGTGTATGCTGCATTGGTGATAAAATAATATAGAATTGACCATACAATTCCACTACATCAACTACCAATAAATCTTCCCACTCTCTCTCTCCCACTCTTTCTATTTATTATGCAAAATGAAATGATATGAAATGAAATTCAAATTAGAGGAACATATGATATGAAAAATGACATGATCAAATGAGATAATTGTAATTCCCAGGAAATAATAATAATAACAATTTATATATATATATATATATATATATATATATATATATTTTAATATTTTAATTGGACTTTTTATTTTATTTGGGTCAAACTAGTTATTTAATTTATGTGGGCTAATAAATATTAATAAGTGAGGGATATTAATTTAATAAAATTGGGCCTTAATATTAATTGAGTTAATTTATATTAACGGGTAATATTAAATCCTATTAAAATTTAGAGAAACAGTAAAATATATATAAACAAGTAAACCCTAATTATTCTAAGAAGAAGAAAAGAAGTGGGCGTGTCGGCATAGAGAAGAGGGGGATTCATCGTACTCGGTGTGTAACAGCATCAATCTGGTAAGTCAGTAATATTTTTTTTATTGTTAGATCTAATCTATAAAAGTCTAGGGAATGATGAGAAGTTTAAAATATATATTCTATGTGTATAATGTTTATGTTAAAGTTGATACTGGAGACCTTATTAGCATGTTGCAGAGTATGAAAATTAGATATTAATTAAATAATGGGGGATTCATGTGAACATAGAACTGTGCTCTATTTGTATGATCTGTAATAATGACTCTGCCCAATCTAGTAAATGGAAATTTTGAAAATATATGATTAGTACCATATATATATATGACTGCCCAGATTGGCCAGTGGGCTGTTAAGCATATGTATGTATATAGTATGTTATTAATGGTTAATATATTATGTTGTATATATATTATGTTAACGAGTATATGTTATTTGTAAATCGAATTGAAAATTGTGTATATTAATTCAGATTAATTAATTATATTGATAAAATTATAAAATTTACTTAATAATAAAATTTAACACTTTTATATTTTAATGGTTAGATTGTAATAGAATTTTATTTTATTTTATTAGATCGAATTGAAGGAGATTAACATAATCTTATTTAAATTTCTGGGTATTACGCTGCTTACTTCAGGTACGGATTCCGTACTCCTTCAGCGATAATCCTTTTAATTTTGATTTATTCGTTTTGCTTCTCGTTCAGAAGTTGATTATTGTTTCACATGATTGTTCATTCTCAAATTCATGTGATAATTTTATTTTGGCATTGATATTTGAAACTCATATTTGTACTCTTTAGTCTAGTGCATCATGTCTAAAATTTATTGTGATATTTGTAGAAGTGTACATGTAATATATTTTGGGAGACTTGTGATGATGATTTATTTCGGTTTAACATGTACATATTAGAACCCCATTGTGTTGCATGTGTTGTGACATGGTATTTTTGTTAGATAATACCGTAGGGTATACCTGAGCTATAACCACCTGTGGGGGTACCACAGGCATGTCCTCTTGGCACCGAGGCATGACACCTTCCGTGGCGGTGTGATTAGTCCACGGCGTCTCCGTTTTGTGCTCCGATAGGAGTTGGCCATTTGGTGATTTGTTGTGGGAGGCGTATGGGTCGACCCTAGTTTTCTGTTCTGTTCTGCGGATTGGTGATGTTTGTGCCGAATACACCTTCCGATTTTACATGCATTTGGATTCGCGGTCCATTGTGTGTAACTTGCCTGTGTGGCATTATTTGACTTGTCTATGTGGTGAGCTCGGTATGAAATAACACCCAACCATTTAGTTCAGCCTATTATTTTATTATGTTAGTTTTGTTCATTTCAGTTCGGTTCATTTATTTGAGTTAATTATTTCATTTCATTGTTCTTGTACTCTATATCCGTACTGGGCATTTGGCTCATGCTGTGTTTTTCTTCCGGCAGGTAATCAGGGGATCAAGGGCAAGTGTGACGAGAGCTCCCTTTTATCCAAATGGTTTAGATATTCTGTTTAGGTTGTGAACCAATGGTTTGTTTAGAGTTGTAATAAATGCTTTAGATTGTGATTTGAGCCAGCTGGTATTTCTTTTATGGTTTGACTTGTGGTATTTATTAGATATTGAGATTATTCTTGTGTGGTTTAGAGCCTTGTTATAATTTCATCAACTTTGTTATGTTTTGTGTGTAACCTCTGTCGACGCCGGGTTTTCGCTTCGTGGGTCTTTTTCTGTCTTTTCCAATTTTAGTCTCTTGATTACATGATTTTTTTTGGAAAAGGTCGGCATTAATGTCGACGGAGTTTTAAAAGATCGCTTTTTATGATGAGCCAATTAATCAGAGTCGCCAGTTGGTATATTTTTGAAATGGATGTACCAACTCATCCGAGTTTTCGTTTTTTTTATAATTCGCTGGCTCATACGTGACTCCGAATTGATTGGTCTGCGAATCGAGATTCATAGAGTTCGGGGGCTTGCTTAAGCGAGGGGAAGGTGTTAAGCACCCCTCGACTTCCGTGAAACACGGTTACCACAATCTTGATGCTTTCCTATCCTTTTGCCTATGTGAATGTGGTGGTAAGTTTGTGTGAAAGAATCATTTGAATTTTTGGGAAAAGTCGTGCTTTAATTCGGGAATGCTTCGGAATGTCTTTTCGGCATACACGAGAAAGCTTTATGAAAAAGGTTTGATTTTAATTGTCAAAACTAGGAGATTTTCATTAGGTGACGCTTTGGCAAAAATAGGAGTTTATTAAACCTTAGCAAAATAGGAATCGAGATTTATACGTTGCTTTCATAAATGATGGGCAATTTCTAGGATCTCTTTCGCCCTATACATCAAGGTTTAATAAAACATTTAATTTCTTTTATAAAACCCATTTTCGTGACATTTGAAAATAACTTCTTTTTAGCTTTCTCATAGAATAGGAATCAACTTCGTTAGCATTTCCGAATTTTTAGCCTCGTGATGCTAATATCCTACTTTGATTGATTTTAGAAAGATCTTTATAGTTTAATCTTTTGAAACCATTTTGGTGTCACGAAATATAATCAAGCATAAACATGCGTTGGGGCTATCCACGGGCATGTAAGCCATCAAAATATCCCCAAACGCCAACAATCACATATTTCACTAATATGGGGCCTTAAACCCGATTCTCATCTTAACGTCGTTTTAAGACCCAACGGTTACATATTACAAAAACGAGCACCTTGAATCTATACATATATCAAAACGTCCATTATCGGATTAGAACCACGGGGTCGCGTTCCTAGGCTCACACGAGATTATGACATGCCCACAAAACGAATACTACATAATTAACCAATCCGGATTTATCTAATACACCATGATATCCTTAAATGACAATCTAAATAAATTACACCCAATGAACCACCATAAACAAGCTAGAAATTTCATCAATTGGATATCCTCGGGTTATTAGGAGGAATTTTGTTCCAATGGAACCCTCACCAATAATCCCTAATCCTTTATTATTCAACAAGATACATGAAAGTTACATCTAATTTACTCAATCAATATGACATGAATTGCTAGAACAAATAGAAATTTTCACCTTGCAATTGATCTCAAATGGATGTGAAACTTGTGTATTTGAATAGGATAAGGAGTGTATTTGATACAACAAGAATCAAAAGAATTAAATCCTCTCTTTTTTTCTTCTCCTTTCTCCCTATTTTGTTGCAAAATCTAGCTATTTTCTCTCTATTTCCGTGTTTCTTCTTGTTGCTGGAAATCTTCTTCTTCCCAAACTTTTTTCTTCTTCAACTCCCTGTATGCTGAGCGAAAATGAGCTGAAATAGGCTGGCTGGCCGCCTGCCTTCCACTCACCCCGATTTCGAGTTCCGTGTTTCGAGATCCGTGTTTTCAAAAAGCGCACTATTTGGCCGCAGATCAATCCGCGGCTGGACGGTTTGACTTTCTCGTTTTCCGTGCCACGCCTCGATTTTCGTGCCATAATGTCGGTTTTCGCTGACAGGCTCGTATTCGGCAGTCTGGGAAATTTCGGGAGACGTGCCACCTCATTCGGGAATGCCTGCTTCGGATGGCTTTATTGTCACGTCAGCCTTGGTCGCCAAAACATTGCGGTGGTGTCGGGCGCTCGCACTTGTGCCCACTCCTTCGTTTCCGCAAGCTGGTTCAATTGACGATTTTGCCCTCCTGTCATGGTTAGTGCAAGGAACGCAAAATTTGGGTGTCTACAACCTCTATTTCTATTTTGGAAAGGGGGTGTTACAATAATGCTGTCCAAAATAGTGTTAGGATATTGGAAGAACAGAAAAGAAAATGGCTAAAAATTGGATTGGACTAACTATTTTAGTCCAAATATAGAGGATGACACGGTTCAACCCCAAACTTTTCAAACAGAAGAACCCTTATGCCTCCATTATACACTTCATGATTTTCCTTAAAAATGTTTGTTCTCGCTATTTTCGCGCATTCTTTAAACTCTAAAACCCTTTAAATAGCATTTCATTCCGAACTCATTTCATAATTTTGAATTCCCTTAACCTCTTTATACTCTTCGAAATTTTCAAGACCCGTCTCTTTTTCGGCTCAAATCGAGCATATACTCGATACTAAATCGATAAATTCAGAAAATGCTAGAGGTAACAGTAACAAGTCCAAGAAACTATCGGCTATCTGTTCCAAGATGCGATCGGATTATCCGAAAGATTGAGCTAGGCGAGAGCGAATTCGAAAGCAAAATAGAATGTGAAGCCAATGAATTGAAGAAGAAATTGACAGAGTTGGAGAACGAATTAAAAAGTTTGAAAGACAATAAACAAAATGAGATAAAAGAGCATAATTTAAAGGAGTGGGATAATTTGAAGAAGGAAAATAAGAAGCTCTGTGATGAGGATTTAAAGGATGAATCTTTGCCTGAGAGCTTATGTTGGAGAATGGTGGTGGCAGACAACATTATTCAATATAGGACACCCATGTTTTGGATCTAATGCATGTCTTTCCCTTTATTCCTCTTATCCATGCTTTTCCTATTTGTCCTGTGAATCCTCCACTTACTCTCCACTCTTGCAACTATCCTTCAAGTAGCAGACAATTAATACTTCAATAGTCAGTAGAGATACACGGAAGGAGAGATAGATACTTCAATAATCGGATGAAGTAATATAGCAATATTGAGACAGCGAGAGTAAGATAGGTTTGAGCACTCTGCAAAATATTGAGCTCCCAATATTCGGTAATATTCTTGTTGAACGGATCGTGGAATTTTATCTCCGTTTTCATCTCACAAAGATTGTAATTCGGAGACGCTGCTGGGTCGTGGAGTGGTTCGTGGATTTGTTCGAGATTTTCCGCACCAACGATTTAATACGCTTCAAGAGGTATTTTATTTTGGTTCTCGAATTTGTAAACTTATGCTAGCGTACATGGTATTAAATCCCTTCATTGGTATCAGAGCATGCGTATTTCGATCACATGTATGCCATGTATGTAGTTTACACGAAACTCCATTGATAAATATTTAAAAAGCTTGAAAACATTATCAATCCTAACACTTTGAATAGCCATAACTCTCTGCATATTTGTTCGTTTATATTTTTTGTTGATATGTATGCGTAATACGTGTTGTAAGCTTTCCAACGACATATTATACGCATTAAACGGATAAATATTGAAAGAGATATGATTTTTCAAAGTTTGGATCGTGAAATGACATTTCTGTAATTAATGGATGGCTGGAGGTTGAAGAAGAAGTGGAATCCCACTCTCAGTGAGATTCACGTTCATCACACTCTCAATATTGGAGCTCCCAAAATGGGTTTTGAGCATACCAATAGCCTCAGCTCATCCATTCGATCATGACAGAAAAAGCGGCGTCGGCAAAAGTGGCTAGGAAGGCGGCGCGTGGCTTACACGCGCTGACCCGCGCCCTTGACCGGCCCAGATCCCCCGACCCATACCCGATCCATTTACCCGGCTTCTTGACCCGCGAGCTTTCTTTACCGGTTTTAACCCACGGTTTTTGATCCGCCCGGTCCAGTGACCCGCGTGTCCAACCCGGAACCAGAATTTATTTTTTTTGTTTTTTATTTTCAGAAATTGATTTCTTTAATTATTTTATTAATGAAAATTCATTATTAAATAGTTTTAATTATCAGAAAATTCTGGAAAAATTACAAAAATTTATTTATGGGTTATTATTAATATTTCCATTAAAAGTTTTGGAATATTATTATAATTGGATATTTTTGGTAATTTCTAATAGTATTATGCTATGGTTTATTAATTGTAATAATTAGCATAATTATCAGAAAATTCCAGAAAAATTACAGTAATGTTTAATTGTGATAATATACTGTTAGAAATTTTTTGGAAGTTTTCTCATGTGTTTATAGCATACTTGGTATATTAATTGAGTAATAGTGCCTATAATTTAATTCCTTTTGTTAATATTTTTGGAATATTAATTGTTGGTACTTGGGATTAAATTATCATGCTATTATATACACATGTACACTTGTTCCTAGTGGGAGTAATTTAGATTGTAGTAATTTAATTAAATTATTCTCTAAAATACACGTCTAATGCGCTGAAAAATTAAATTTAAATAATTGGGCATTTATGTGGATTGTGATTCCAAAGCCTGGCGAAGTCTCCCTTCTATATTTATGTCATATTATTTTTATGTTAATTTAGATCATGCGGCAAGGATGTTTTTAATATACTGTGGTGAACAATAAGTATCTCTTATTAATTCTCATATTTTTTAGTTCAACAGAAATGGCTTCAAAACATATTATCGCAGATCTTAATCAGGGTAACAAATTAGACGGAGATAACTACGACGTGTGGCACAGGAAAGTCAGAATGGTTTTGGAGGAGCAAGAGGTTGAAGAAACCGTGCTATCCAAAATGGTAAAACCAGAGGGTGACAATGCAGATTATCCTATCAAGGTTGCAGCCTTCGAAAGTTGGCGCAAAAATGATCGTATTGCTCGCATAACGTTGTTGAGTTGCATGAACAATGACTTTTTGTTTGAGTATGAACAGTACTCTACTGCACACGAGATGTGGGAAGTTCTCAAAGATAAATTTGGTGGCACCTCGTTGACAAGGTTGAGGGAATTAGCCATTAGATTCGATGGTTACAAAAAACGTGATAATAACACTATGAAACAACACCTTCGAATTATGGCCAATATGATCCGGGAATTAAAAACCGGTGGGACTCAATTGTCAGACGAGCAACAGATTTCTGCAGTGGTTCGCTCACTTCCCGATAATTGGGAACATATGCGGGTGAATATGACCCATAATGAGAATATCAAGAATTTTGATGATATTCGTCGTCACCTGGAACTTGAGGCTGAGCGCCTTGAAATTGTCAAAAACTCCAGGGCATATGTAGCTGAATCAAACCCTCATTGGAGGCCCAAACCCAAGAAAGGTAAGAAGAAATCTGTTAATCCCACTGCGCCTAAAGGGGCTGCGAGTGGAGGTGTCAACAAACGGAAAAGAGGCAAACGAGGTTCTGGTAAGAAGGACAAGGCCAAGATGGCGTGCTACAACTGTGGCAAGGCGGGACACTTCGCTCGTGAATGCACTGAGCCGAAGAAGGTAATTCCTAGTCCTAATCTATCTATGTGCTTAGTATCAAGTACTGTTTTTGTTGCTCATTCTCTCCGTATGTGGATTGTAGACTCCGGAGCAACGGACCACATAGCTAGAGATCGAAGTGGATTTATGGAATATCGCCGTATTCCGGCTGGCAGAAAAGTATACATGGGGAACGATACCAGTGTGGACGTGCTAGGCACTGTCACTTACAAACTGGAAATGCGAGGATGCTCAGCATTGACCCTATGTGATGTACTTTATGCGCCGGATGTCCGGCAGAATTTATTTTCTGTATTATCAGTACTACGTTTGGGATATTCTGTTATGTTTGAGAATAATTCTGTAATAATTTCATTTGGGACGAATATTGTTGGATATGGTTTTGTATCAAATGGTTTTATGGTTTTAAATAGTATTGATTCTAGTATTAATAGTGATGATTCTTATTCATTACTTGTTGAAAATGATCATAATAGTTCAATTCAATGTCATGCTAGATTAGGCCATATTGGACAAGATAGAATGGCTAGGTTAGCTCGAGCAGGTCTGTTAGGCCCACTCGCTAAGGTCAATCTACCCACATGTGAACATTGTTTAGCAGGTAAATCAACTAGAAAACCATTTGGTAAAGCTACTAGGGCAGAAACACATTTGCAACTCATTCATTCAGACATTTGTGGCCCTATGAATGTGAAAGAAAGGCATGAACGTTCCTACTTTCTCACAATGATAGATGACTATACGCGCTTCGGGTACACTTTCTTAATCTCTCATAAGTCTGAGGCATTAGAATGCTTTAGACGTTATTTGATTGCGGTTGAGAAACAGTTAGACAAAAGTGTTAAGGCACTAAGAACTGACCGAGGCCGCGAGTATCTATCCGATCAGTTTAAAGCACTATGTGAAGAAAGAGGGATAATCAGGCAACTGACAATCCCTAGAACTCCGCAACAAAATGGTGTGGCGGAGAGGAGGAACCGGACATTATTAGACATGATTAGATCTATGATGGCGCAAGCAAATTTGCCTATCTCTTATTGGGGTGATGCATTGTTGATTGCGACGTATATACTTAATCGTGTGCCTTCAAAATCAGTACAGTCCACCCCATACGAAATGTGGACCGGCAGAAAGCCCGAATTGGGTCATATGCGGCCATGAGGATCAGCAGCTTTTGTACACAACACTTCTCATCAACATGGGAAGTTGGGCCCGAGGGGTAAAAAGTGTATCTTTGTGAGATATTCTGAACACTCCAAAGGCTATGTGTTTGTTGGAGAGCAGCCTGATGGGACTATATCCGAGATAGAGTCACGAGATGCAGATTTTCTTGAGATGGATTTCCCTAACAGAGGTGATGTGAGCAAGGAGATGGACCTTTATGAGATGGAGGAAGATTTAGGCACCCCAAATCGTACAGTAGAGACTGAAGAGGATATTCCTCAAGCTCCTGTAGATAGTGGGAGTGACATACCTTTGAGTAGTTCTTTTCCATCGAATGAGGAGTCTCTTGTTCCTCAAATACGTAGAAGTCAAAGAGGTAACATTCCACGTCGTCTATTTGAGATTGATGGGAATGCTTTTGTGGCTGATACGCGGGAAGAGGAGGAACCTCGATCTTATCGAGATGCTCTATCATCTGTTGTCAGCGATAAATGGATGATTGCAATGGAAGATGAAATGGAGTCCATGAGGACTAATCAAGTCTGGGATTTGGTTGACCTTCCACCATGGCGAAAGGCTATTGGGAACAAATGGGTTCTTAAAGTCAAACGCAAGGCGGATGGTTCCATTGAAAGGAACAAAGCTCGTCTTGTAGCCAAGGGCTACACCCAACAAGAGGGAATTGATTATGAGGAAACCTTCTCACCAGTTGTAAGGTTTGCTTCAATTCGCCTCATTTTAGCAATTGTGGCGCATTTGGATTTAGAGTTGTATCAAATGGACGTGAAGACAACTTTTCTCAATGGAGATTTAGCTGAGGAAATATACATGGATCAACCAGAGGGTTTCATCATACAAGGACAAGAGCGCAAAGTATGCAAGCTCAAACGTTCTATATATGGTTTGAAATAGGCTTCCAGACAATGGTATCTTAGATTCCATCGAGTCGTCATTAGTGATGGGTTTACGATGATCGAGGAAGACCATTGTGTGTATATCAAACGGTCCAAAGATAAATTCCTTATCCTATCGATGTATGTTGACGACATTCTATTAGTTGGGAACGATAAGGAGATAATTGTCGCTACCAAAGGGTGGTTGTCCTCTAATTTTGAGATGAAGGACATGGGAGAAGCAGCTTATGTTCTTGTAGTTAAGATCTATAGAGATCGCTCAAGAAAGCTTCTTGGTTTGTCTCAAGAGACTTACCTTAAGAAGGTTCTGGAGCAATTCCAGATGAGCAACTGTAAACCCATAGACACTCCTATCGCTAAAAGCGACGCCATTGGACCCGAACAATGCCCTACTTCTCCCGAAGAAATTAAGAAGATGTCCCATTACCCGTATGCCAATGCTATAGGAAAGCTAATGTATGCAGTTGTGTGAACTCAGCCTGATATAGCATATGCGGTTGGTTATCTCGGTCGTTATCAGTCAAACCCTGGAATTGCTCATTGGAAGGCAATCAAAAGAATCTTGCGATATTTGAAGGGTACTTTGGACTACATGTTATGCTATGGAGGACCGGACCTGCGATTGATTGGTTACTCCGATGCCAGTTGGGGAGGTAACCAGGGAATACGCAAGTCGACCTCAGGATATGCATTCTTGCTACATGGTGGCGCCATCACTTGGTGCAGCAAGAAACAGACTTGCGTTGCTCTTTCGACGATGGAGTCAGAGTTTGTAGCATGTACGTCAGCTGTTCAGGAAGCTATGTGGCTGAGGAGATTCTTCGAGGATCTTGGAGTCATCCCTAATGCTTCGGACCCGGTTACTATTTTCTGTGATAGCACAACGGCCCTAGATTACACTAAGGACCCTAAGTATCACGGTAGAACGAAGCACATTGACCTGAGGATGAACTTTATTAGAGAGAATATAGCAAATAATGAGGTGATATTGAAGTACATGCCCACTGACCTTATGGTAGCAGATCCCTTGACGAAGCCTATTCCGAAAGATGCCTTCTGCAGGCATGTTAGTTCGTTAGGACTTCGTAGGGTTTGATGTACTTTCTTTGTTACTGGGATATCACTCATTGATTGGCTTGTATTTGAGATATTCACTATTGTTTTTGAGACATTTATCATATATGCGAGATTCATTTGTTCCCACTTATGATTGTGATAGCACACATGATAAATATTATTAGTTCACACATTTATTATGCATATTGGATATGCACACACTAAATATATGTCAACAGGTTGATTGGCTCACTCACACGAGCAATCACCCTTGGCGCTTTGAAGAGCGAGCAAGGTTGAGACAGTTCATTTTATTGGCGCTTTGAGTAGCGAGCTATTAATGCTTTGGATAAGCAATCAATTGGCGCTTAGTAGCGAGCAATATGAACATAATGTCGCCTTGGCATGTGCCAAGATGAGGTTAATTTAGTTAACCAAATATAAGATGTCCCACCATCTATATAAACCTGTACTGATAGCCGGATGTGAAGTTCAGAGTTGGCGCTTGGGAAAGCGAGCAATCTGGAATTTCGAGTTAGGCGTTTGTGGAGCGACTGAACTAAGATCCGTACGGCATGACTAGAAGACATATGCTCATGTAGATGAGATTGTCTGCCGTAACATGATAACCGGACACGAAATTTCAAATGTGGCGTTTTGATAAGCGAGCAATTTGAAATGTTCGGGTTAGCCACTCTGGGAGTGACTAGACTAAGGTCCGCACAACAAGGCTATAGAATAGTATGTTGTGAGAGGGTTACATGAGCTATGCGATCAAGCAATGGAGGTGAGAGAATGAATCCCTGTTTCCTCACCATGTGAGTTGTCACAGGGTCTACAAACTGACTTGAATTTTTCGCGTCAAATGCCCTACCTGTGATGCACTGGCTTGCTCACTCAAACCAGTCAGCACTTCTTCTTGCACCTGCACTCAAAGCAAATGCACAGCACAGAGAATACAGCAACACAAGCACACAAAGCCAATCTTTACAAGACAACGTCTCAACCTTTTATTGCACTCTCAATACAAAGGAATACATTGACTACAGGGGACTAACAGGACTCACACAAGTCGTGTGCCTCTCACTTGCCTGTTTGTCTCTCGCCCTAACTGTGTATGTGTATCTGCACAATCTATGATACTGCCTCTATGCTGGTTATGTTTACACAAGCTTAGCAATGTATATTTATAGACATACATCTGACACCCCCAGCTGCCAAGGAATTTCCCGCTCATGACAAGCATTTGAATTTCAAACCTTCATAGCCCACGAAGTCAAAGCACTCAGCAGACAACCAACAGCTCTCCACTAATGATTGCCAGCATTTGAATTCAAACCAGCCAACTGCTCCCAATAAGTCTGTCAAGCATTTGAATTCAAAACGCCTAGCTTGCCTAGCCCACTTCCTCCTACTGATAGGTCTGAACGGCTCCCATGTTCTTTCCATTCGAATTTGAATCCACCCACGTGTTCCACGTTTTGCTGATGGATTCATCTGCCCACAACAGCTGCCAACTTAGTAGTCAGTCCATCCAGCCCAACATATGCCAACCCACGAAGTCAGCCCACATATTTGGTGTCTCAACCCACGAATCTATCCAACATGTAGCCCAAAGCTTTTGTCAACCAGCCCACACGAAATTCCAATTAAGCCACGCACTTGTCCAAGGTGCTGCCCACGAAGAACATGCCCACGCACAGCCACGTTCTTGCCCGATCATGCCCAACTCATGATAGGTATTTTGATTCCATCCAAGCCCAATCCATATGCTAGCATTGTTGTTAGAGGAGCCCAACAATGCCCCAATGCTCCGCACGCATCGCCCATGGCAGCCTGCCCATGGCTCGGGTGGACTTCACGGACCACCCCTCCCCTATAGTAGCACTTATGAAAATTTCCAAAGTGCCAGCAACGGACATCCGGCCTGCTCGAGGAATCATAGTGTATACTCGTTGGATATACAAGTTTAGCCAAGCTCAGCCTTACTCCACAATTTTAAGTGTCAAAGGCCCAAATGTATGGCACGCCTCCTGGCTATTCAGCAAGCCAAACCAGGTTAACCCCTTAAGGGTCTAACATGAGTCCAGTAGGACAAGATTGTTAGTCCTACATCTAGTGCTCTTTGTGATCTTTGACTATACTACAAAGATATGAATTGATGTTGCTACTTTGGTTTCGATTCCTACGGTCAGGATTGATGAGACAATAAGGACCGATTCTGGGAAAGCAGTTGATTCATATCTGAGTAGTATTAGGGCAAAGGGAACATAATTTGATTTCACCTCGTTTTGCACTTATTGTCGACAACTATGGCGCTTTGATAGCGATATAGTAATAAGTGAGATACGAAATGGATATGGGCCCAAAGGTGGTTAAGTATGGCTCTCTGAGGGATTAGAGATGCTTGACCTTGTGAAAATCAAATGTGTCTAGAGTACTCTGAGTTTATGGGGTGTAGCATCTACGTGAACTAATTGAGTTTGGCGTGAGAGCTCCCACACTGTTTTCTTTAAAAGGGTAGATGTCTCTATTTTGGCCTTAACGGGTTTGATATAGAGCTCCCGCATTGCAGGTGAACTCAGCGGTCGCACGGTCCGACAACGGAAGATTTACGATTTTGGTTTGAGCTATATTTTTGCAGATGTGAGGATTACATCATCCCCGCCATGGGTGAGTGGGAGATGTTGGAGAATGGTGGTGGCAGACAACATTATTCAATATAAGACACCCATGTTTTGGATCTAATGCATGTCTTTCCCTTTATTCCTCTTATCCATGCTTTTCCTATTTGTCCTGTGAATCCTCCACTTACTCTCCACTCTTGCAACTATCCTTCAAGTAGCAGACAATTGATACTTCAATGGTCAGTAGAGATACACGGAAGGAGAGGGAGATACTTCAATAATCGGATGAAGTAATATAGCAATATTGAGACAGCGAGAGTAAGATAGGTTTTGAGCACTCTGCATAAATATTGAGCTCCCAATATTCGGTAATATTCTTGTTGAACGGATCGTGGAATTTTATCTCCGTTTTCATCTCACAAAAATTGTAATTCGGAGACGCTGCTGGGTCGTGGAGTGGTTCGTGAATTTGTTCGAGATTTTCCGCACCAATGATTTAATACGCTTCAAGAGGTATTTTATTTTGGTTCTCGAATTTGTAAACTTATGCTAGCGTACATAGTATTAAATCCCTTCAGCGTATCTGCATTAGCAAGGGATAAGAGAGGCCTTTGCCGAATAAGAGTTTCATGAAAAACTGGGTTGTGGGAGAACAATACAAGTGTTCTCTCGGTTTAGAGGGACCTGAAGAAGGGCTGAGTTACTAAATCAAGAGGACATCCGTACTGTTTTTAGTTAGCCAACGAGACTACTTTTCTGGTTGATCTAGTGGGAAATTCATTCTACTATAACTAAGTAGGTCTAACGAAAATGACTTTGAAGCTCTTTTAAAATGATGTAGAAATTGCGAATATAACCCCTAATTCAACTCCTAAAAAGTAAAGAAAATTGGCTTCTGGCTTTGATGACAAGATGTTTCTAAATAGTCCTACAAGGGGAGCTCTGATGAACAACAAGACTTGTCTTTTCAAATAAATTAGTAATTCCTAGCATAAATTTAGGTTAGTGGGTAAGAAGGGAGGAGCCCATTGTTTACAAAGAGTTTCCACCGAATACGGCCGAGTTTTATATTTGTACAAACAAGGGTGCTTCAAATAAGCAAATTTCTTGCCAATGGATAAGTTTGATGCGACTTGTTTTCAAAATAATTATGGCTGTGATTTTCTTAAGCATGTTGCCGAGAAATTTGGCAGGAATTGAAATTATGTACGTGCACACCTAAAAGAGAAGATGGATATGAGGGGGTGTGTGTGAATTGATGAACTATGTCAAATTTTTTGTCCAATGCAGTCAACAAATTTAGTTGATTACTTTATATTTTATCTATCTGCTTAACTATTGATACAACGATATATTTGAGTTTACTAATGTAAATGATAAATGACAAATATATGTGAATAAACAAAATATGTAGAGCAGTAGAAATATTAAAACAACACGTGAACACCATAATTTATATTTGGTTCGACCCCTTAAACCTCTAATTTAAAAGTCTACATCTGAGACCGGGTGTCAATTGATACCCACTAGATTTCTTTTAATATTAATAAATCAATTACAATAATTTAACTGTACAATATAATTCAAAAGACTCCTTGAGCACACAACTTCTTTGAAAATAACCTCTTCCTTTAAGCACCTCTACTCTCTCTATTCCCTTGAGCATCACTATTCCTTGAACTTTTCTGGTACAACATTAAAAGAAACTTATTCTTCACTCCAAAAATCCCTTTTATAAGATAAAAAAATTTAAAATTAAAAGAAACTCATTCTTCACTCCAAAAATCCCTTTTATAAGATAAAAAAATTTAAAATGAAAAGGAATTACAACCAAACTCATAATTTTGTTAGAAAGATTGTAATTTTGTAAAGTTCTAGTTCAAGTTGTTATTAGTGGTGTCTAGTACCAGCAACATGAAACCCGATATTTATAACAGTGAAGCCAACAGCTAGAAATATTTTGAACTAATGAAATCAGACTTTGAAAATCCAATCCTCAAAGATATATAAAAGATTTATTTGAAATATATAATCTGACTTGTTTTCCAACCAAATAAATTTTTTATAGATAAAGATCCGGAGGATATATAAAATCTGTTTAAATAAAAGAGTATAAAAGTTAGAATTTGTTTACAACAGATAGTTATCAAAACTATTTTGGAGAAGACTGTTGGCACATTTTAAGGAACAAAGATAATTTTTTGTTACAAAAGACTTTTAAAATATTTGAAAAGAAGACCAAGTCTTTCTTTGCTACTGGTAAAGCTTATTTCCAATATTACTAACTCAAATAAGACTTTTACAGGTTTTCAAAAACATACCAATGATAGATATGAACACAAAACAACCATATATATACCAACTGATCGATTAGTTTTAAATCATGAATTCAAACTCTAATTGGAAGAAGTTTGAAAACCAAAAACTCTTTTACTAGTTTAACTAAAATAACTCGATACAAATTATGTGGTGTTGTTTGTTATTTATCCCCTCAATAAATATCAAATATCGAAACGTCCAAAAGTGAAACAATAATTTGAATAAATATGGGACTTGGAGATATCCTATACATTATAGCCCATACATTTGATAAATTGAACAAAAGTTACTCAGATGCATCCGTTAAGTCCACATCCTCGCCGTGATCCTCTCACCATTAAAAATATTAGAGAAAAAAAGTTAGCAACAAAAAAGAAGAAGAAAAGATTATGAATAAGTAGGGTTATAATTAATTAACGCTAAAAACAAATATGAATCAATGAAAAGATGACAAACTGAGTAATTGTAAATATTTAAAATAGTTGTGTATACGTTCACATATAACAATATTAAAACAAGTAACATACAATAAAGAAAATGGACAGATATAAAATACCTAAAGCTTAAAAAAATGTATTAGTAATTATAATTCACCAATAATTTTGAAAAGATGTGTAATAAATAATATTTTCTTATAATTCTATCAAATATCATATATTGATAATATATTTTGATTTTTATAATTGTAATTCGATACAAATTTATTGCAATGATAACATTACATAATCAAATCCCAAGAGTCGTTTATAATATTAATAATTTCTTTATTAATTAATATAAAATAAATTTACATACATACATACATAATTTTGTAGATTGAGTAGGATAAAAATTAAATGAAATTATTTTTAGAAAACAAGTGGAGTATTATTATCTTAGTAAAACGGGCTTAATCTTGATAAGCATGTCAATTTTTAAAACAAATCATTAAATCAAAACCTATCTGTCCGGTAAATGAAAAGCAGAGTTGGTAAAGGAACAAATGCTTGTGTTTTCCGGTTCTGAACAGGAGTTTTTGAGGCCTATAACTATAAATTAAGTTCCTGCCTAAGCCTAACAAATTAATTTTATCAAATCAAAGTGAAGAAGTAAATATATAATATATGATGAGAATGAGAATGGAGAATAATTATGATGAACATGAAGAAAAGAGTTATTTTGAATTTTCTTGTAAAATATTTATCTTCGGAATACTGTGGTGTTTTACTATGGTCATTCTACTTATATCTGTATCTACAATATGGGGTGAAGTATATGAGCGTCCGGAGCTACTGAAACAAAAAGAATGCTACCCAATTTGGACAATAATCATCCTGCCCTCTTTTTCCTTATTCTGCACTGCCTTCATCACGCCCATCTTTTTTGTTATTCTGTTTGTGATTAAGGATATTTCTAAATCAGATTGGGAGAGACGTTGCTCTGTGTTTGCATTCTTCGCGGTGGTTGCGACGGATATAATTTCTGTGGTGGCATTTTCAGCCATAATTATATATAATATTGACCACCACCCGGAATCACAACAATGTTTTCCCGGCTCAAAAGACCACATGTGGGTTTCCATTATCTGGATGGGCATCGTTCATCCTATTTATTTACTAGCACTAATATTATTATGTTTGCCAGATGCTCCTGCCAAGCCCCTCAACGATGCACTCCTCTCCACGGACTCTTCCAACCTGCATACCTCATCAATTTGACGTGGCTCTTTTTTTTTCTTTCTTTTTTTTGAAGGAAATTTAAATATAATTTGTTCTTCATTATCACTAGGCTTTATGTGCTTTAATTCAATAACTAGTTGATGTTTTGGTAACTAGTCGTTGCCTAATTAAAAGTAATTTTTTTATAGCTTAATTAAATTGGGTCTATTATCTAATTATCATTAATAACAATCATTAATTTATAAGAAAAATCCGGTTCTTACAGAACCTATCATAAAAGTTACGGAGTTTCGTCCATTTTTGTTTTAAACACTATACTACTCTACTACTTCTCTCCACATACCGACACTACCCTCTCTAATTTCCTCTTCTTCTACTCTTATACACAATTAACAATGCTCCCTTAATTTTGAGTGCAAATTAATTCTTAATTTGCTCAAAAATTAATTAATTATTTTGACCAAAAATGAGATTGATAAAACTCTCGAGTTAAGGTTGCTTTTTGGCTAAATAATTATCAAATTAACAATCATTTTATTGAAAGATGGTGTCAGTTTATGTTTGTGACAGTAATATGGTGAAATATAACATTTTATGATCAAGATGTCAAAATTTATTAAGATTAGACAAAATTTGAACTATTTAAAAATTTAATTTCTTTTTAATTATATATATATATATATACACACACGCGCGCGCACACACACATAAATACATAGTAAAAAAATAAGTCAATAAAATTAAACATATATATAGTTTAAGACTCGTTGAAATTATTTTTGAAACACTTCCCTTTTTTAGTTGTCTACAATACATTTGCTTAATTATTACGTGCCATAGATTTTGATTATCTTCCATTTAGTTTTGGTTTAGTTATCAAATTAACACTACACTTGAAATATTAGTATATTCTGTCATAAATGATTGAGTGTTTAAGCAAGACATGATAATGAAATAGTGATAATAAAATTAAAGATAGTCTCATTTTATATTACTATATAAAAACTAATCTATAATATAAAACAGAGCAGAGAGAGAAAACATTTTTTTAGCATCTGACTGTCTAAAATTAATTTAGGCTTCAACATCGGACGGTCGGTAATATTTCTCTCATTTTCAAAATTCAAACACCGCCCGTTCAGGAGAGAGAGATAAGGAATACTTCGCCCCGCCTTGTACCTCCGCCCCTTCTCATTCCGTCTTCTCCTTCCATTGTACTCTCCTCCGTCTCCAAATCCCTTAGTAAATACTTTCATTTTTACCCATCATTACCCTTCCTATTTTCGCCGCCGTTCCGCCCAACTCTTCCACCACGTAGAACGTCGATTTGGCCGTTGATTCTATCGCCGATGAATTAAAGTCAAATTGAAGCTCCAAGATCTGAATTGGGACCATTCTTTTGTCCGTGAGCTTCCTGGTGATCCACGCACCGATATAATCCCCCGAGAGGTATATATAATTTGCAGAGGTCACCCTCCTCCGTTTTTGCTGTTGCGACTGAAATTGGAGGTAAGTTAATTGATTGCTAATAATTTGATACTTTTTGTCAAGTTTATTTTGTGGTGTGAACTTCTTGAAATACTTCAGTTGTTTAATCTATCTTTATTTTGTGTGAAGTTTATTTTTTGAATCCAGAGATGAATTCTACTATATAGTATTAGGGTATCATGAGAATTTTTAGTAAGAAATTGGTGATTGTAGCCCTGGGTACGAAATTCATTCTACTATAACTAAGTAGGTCTAACGAAAATGACTTTGAAGCTCTTTTAACAATTGGCTTCTGGCTTTGATGACAAGATGTTTCTAAATAGTCCTACAAGGGGAGCTCTGCTGAACAGCAAGACTTGTCTTTTCAAATAAATTAGTAATTCTTAGCATAAATTTAGGTTAGTGGGTAAGAAGGGAGGAGCCCATTGTTTACAAAGAGTTTCCACCGAATACGGCCGAGTTTTATATTTGTACAAACAAGGGTACTTCAAATAAGCAAATTTCTTGCCAATGGATAAGTTTGATGCGACTTGTTTTCAAAATAATTATAGCTGTGATTTTCTTAAGCATGTTGCCGAGAAATTTGGCAGGAATTGAAATTCTGTAAGTGCACAACTAGAAGAGGAGATGAATATGAGGGGGTGTGTGTGAATTGATGAACTATGTAAAATCAAAATTTTTGTCCAAGTGTAATGCAGTCAACAAATTTTGTTGATTACTTTATATTTTATCTATCAGCTTAACTACTGATACAACGGTATATTTGAGTTTACTGATGTAAATGATATTCTCTCCGTCCCAAATTAATTGCATTTCTAAGACTTTTTAAAGTTAAAATGATTATTTTTAAAACTAATCTTTTTACTATTTTTGCTAACATATTGGTGAAGATATTATAACCAAAAGAAAGTATATACAATTTATTACTAATTTCAATTTTTATAATTTTAGAAATATATTTATATATGCTTAATTATTAATTTTAAAAATAGTCAATTTGACTTAAAAAAGTCCTAGAAATACAATTAATTTGGGACGGAGGGAATAAATGACAAATATATGTGAATAAACAAAATATGTAGAGCAGTAGAAATATTAAAACCACACGTGAACACTATAATTTATACTTAGTTCGACCCCTTAAACCTCTAATTTAAAAGCCTACATCTAAGATCGGGTGTCAATTGATATCCAGTAAGTTTTTTTAATATTAATAAATCAATTACAATAATTTAACTCACTGTACAATATAATTCAAAAAATTTCTTGAGCACACAACTTCTTTGAAAATAATCTATTCCTTTAAGCACCTCTACTCTCTCTACTCCCTTGAGCATCACTATTCCTTGAACTTTTCTTGTACAACATTAAAAGAAACTAATGCTTCACTCCAAAATTCCCTTCTACGAGATAAGAAATTTAAAATGAAAAGGAATTACAACCAAACTCTATAATTTCTAACAATAACACTGAAATCAAGGCACTTATACTTATAATTTTGTTAGAAAGATTGTAATTTTGTAAAGTTCTAGTTCAAGTTGTTATTAGTGGTGGCTAGTACCAGCAACATGAAACCCGATATTTATAATAGTGAAGTCCAACAGCTAGAAATATTTTGAACTAATGAAACCAGACTTTGAAAATCCAATCCTCAAAGATATATAAAAGATTTATTTGAAATATATAATCTGACTTGTTTTCCAACCAAATAAATTTTTTATAGATAAAGATCCGGAGGATATATAAAATCTGTTTAAATAAAAGAGTATAAAAGTTAGAATTTGTTTAAAACAGATAGTTATCAAAACTAATTTGGAGAAGAATGTTGGCACATTTTAAGGAACAAAGATAATTTTTTTGTTACAAAAGACTTTTAAAATATTTGAAAAGAAGACCAAATCTTTCTTTGCTACTGGTAAAGCTTATTTCCAATATTACTAAGTCAAATAAGACTTTTACAGGTTTTCAAAAACATACCAATGATAGATATGAAAACAAAACAACCATATACCAACTGATCGATTAGTTTTAAATCATGAATTCAAACTCTAATTGGAAGAAGGTTGAAAACCAAAAACTCTTTTACTAGTTTAATTAAAATAACTCATTATCCATACAAAGTATGTGATGTTGTTTGTTATTTATTTTTATAAATTTAATTTATTATCAATGACTTACTTGAAATTTTTATGTTTAACAATTGAATGAATCATGAATTGTTATTTTAAAAATATATTTAAAAAATGTAATACGATGTACTAAGTAAAACTGAATTAATTAGCTCGATAGTATTTGATGATTGTTGATTATATTTGACAATAATCATATGGGTAAATCATTCAACTAAAATTAGGACAATAATATTTTAGTAAAAGATCAATATTAAAAAATATATCTAATAATCTTGAATTCATATTCGACGCTCACAATAACAATAATCGATACAATAATAATTATTGATAATCATATATTTTCTACCAAATAAAAATAACAAAATACGATAATTTTTTATTACCAATAATTAGATATCTAGTAATACATATGCAGGTGACTATCCATAATCCATCATGACCTATAAGATCCCCTGAATAAATATCAAATATCGAAACGTCCAAAAGTGAAACAATAATTTGAATAAATATGGGACTTGGAGATATCCTTATATATTATAGCCCATACATTTGATAAATTTGAACAAAAGTTACTCAAATGCATCCATTAAGTCCACATCCTCACCCTGATCTTCTCACCATTAAAAATATTAGAGAAAAAAAAGTTAGCAACAACAACAACAACAAAAAAAAAGATTATCATTTATGAATAAGTAGGGTTATAATTAATTAACGCTAAAAACAAATATGAATTAATGAAAAAAAGACAAACCGAGTAATTGTAAATATTTAAAATAGTTGTGTATACGTTCACATATAACAATATTAAAACAAGTAACATACAATAAAGAAAATGGACAGATATAAAATACTTAAAGCTTAAAAAATGTATTAGTAATTATAATTCACCAATAATTTTGAAAAGATGTGTAATAAGTGAGACTTTCTTATCATTCTATCAAATATCAATAATATTAATAATATTAATAATTATTTTCTTATAATTCTATCAAATAGCATTTATTGATAATATATTTTGATTTTTACATAATTCGCTACAAATTTATTGTAATATATAGTCGGACCCATAAGATTACATAATCAAATCCAAAGAGTTGTTTATAATATTAATAATTATTTTATTAATTATTAATTAATATATAATAAGTTCACATACATACATACATAATGTTGTAGATTGAGTAGGATAAAAATTAAATGAAATTAATTTTAGAAAACAAGTGGAGTATTATTATTATTATCTTAGTAAAACGGGCTTAATCTTGATAAGCATGTCAATTTTTAAAACAAATCATTAAATCAAAACCTATCTATCCGGTAAATGAAAAGCAGAGTTGGTAAAGGAACAAATGCTTGTGTTTTCCGGTTCTTAATTTATAACTATAAATTAAGTTCCTGCCTAAGCATAACAAATTAATTTTATCAAATCAAAGTGAAGAAGTATATATATAATATATAATATAATATAGGGTGAGAATGAGAACAGAGAATAATTATGATGAATATGACGAAAAGTGTGGTTTTGAATTTTTTTGTAAAATGTTTATCTTCGGAATACTATGGTGTTATCATTCTACTTATATCTGTATCTACAATATGGGGTGAAGTATATGAGCGTCCGGAGCTGCTGAAACAAAAAGAATGCTACCCAATTTGGACAATAATCATCCTGCCCTCTTTTTCCTTATTCTGCACTGCCTTCATCACGCCCATCTTTTTTGCTATTCTGTTTGCGATTAAGGATATTTCTAAATCAGATTGGGAGAGACGTTGCTCTGTGTTTGCATTCTTCGTGGTTGTTGCGGCGGATATAATTTCTGTGGTGGCGTTGTCAGCCATAATTATATATAATATTGACCACCACCCGGAATCACAACAATGTTTTCCCGGCTCAAAAGACCACATGTGGGTTTCCATTATCTGGATGGGCATCGTTCATCCTATTTATTTACTAGCACTAATATTATTATGTTCGCCAGATGCTCCTGCCAAGCCCCTCAACGATGCACTCCTCTCCACGGACTCTTCCAACCTGCATACCTCATCAATTTGACGTGGCTCTTTTTTTTTCTTTCTTTTTTTTGAAGGAAATTTAAATATAATTTGTTCTTCGTTATCACCAAATAAGTAGTTTGTTATCTTGCAGTAGTATTTGTTAGGAGATATGTTTTGGTAACTAGTTCGTTACCTAATTAAAAAGTAATTTTTGTTATAGCTTAATTAAAATTGGGTCTATTATCTAATTGTCATTAATAACAATCATTAATTTATAAAAAAAAATCCGATTGTTACAGAACCTATCATAAAAGTTTTCATCCATTTTTGTTTTAAACACTATGCTACACTACTACTTCTCTCCACATACCGACGCTACCCTCTCTAATTTCCTCTTCTACTCTTATACGCAATTAACAATGCTTCCTTAATTTTGAGTGCAAATTAATTATTAGTTTGCTCAAAAATTAATTAATTAATTATTTTGACCAAAATTTAGATTGATAAAACTCTCGAGTTAAGGTTACTTTTTGGCTAAATAACTATCAAATTAACAATCATTTTATTGGAAGATGGTGGCGGCTTATATTTGGGACAGTAATATGGTGAAATATAACATTTTATGATCAAGATGTCAAAATTATTTGAACTATTTAAAAAATTAATTTCTTTTTAATTATATATATACACACTCGCACACACATAAATACATAGTAAAAATAATAATTCAATAAAATTAAACAAATATATAATTTAGGACTTGTTGAAATTATTTTTGAAACACTTCCTTTTTTAGTTGTCTATAATACATTTGCTTAATTATTGCGTATCTTCCATTTAGTTTTGGTTTAGTTATCAAATTGACACTACACTTAAAATATTAGTATATTCTTTCATAAATGATTGAGTGTTTAAGCCAAACATGATAATAAAATAATTATAATAAAATTAAAGATGGTCTCATTTTATATTACTATATAAAAACTAATGAGATTTTTTTTTAAAATAAAATTATTTAATAAATATGAACTAAGTCAATTTTTTTATTTATTTTTTACATTTTAATATATATGTATATATGAAAATATTGCAACAAGTTATGGGTGGTCAATTGATCACCCTTGCCCGTGCTTGAATGTGACAATGGTCAAAATGACTATGTCACATATAAAATAATTTTCTCTCATATTAAATTTTACTAGTCTTTTACACATAGCATGTGCATATTTTCTCTTTCTCCAAAAGATTGTGGTTTAAAGTTAATTCAAGTTAATTCACGTGAATTAAAGAACACAATTACTTTTTATGAAAAATACTCTATCAGTTCCTAAAAGATTGTCGTTTAAGGTTAATTTACGTAGATTAAGGAATGCAACTACTCCCTATGAAAAATACTATATTACCCTTGTTTTAATTATCTCAACCAATTATTAACTTTGTAGATTTCAAAAAAGAGTATACTACCAGCCATGAGATTATGAAGAAGAAGCATTAAGAAGGGAAGAGATTTGTAATGACGTTTCATGGTTTTGTTTTTTTTGAGAAAAACTATTAAGCAGGAGAAAACTTTAAATAAGAGTAAAGTTGGAAAAAATTATTTAATCTGCATTGATAAATTCAAAACGTCAATCTTTTTGAAATAAAAATTACTCATTAAAAAGATAATCCTTTAAAAACAAGAGAGAATATTTTTTATAGGGAGTAATAGTTGTATTCTTTAGTCTTAATTAACTTTAAACGAATATCTTTTAAAGAGGAAGTAGTAATTCAAAACAAAAGCTGACAAATTGGGGTTTTGAAAGGTTGCGTACAAGTAACAATGTGTGCAGTGTGCAGTTCAGTGCTGAATATTTATTTATTCAACATATTTTGTTCTATGACTTTCAATTGAGCTATCAATATTTCTTTACCTGAAAGGCATGCACTCAATTTGACGTGGCTCTTTTTTTTTATTTAAAAAAATTAGAATTTTTTTTGAGGCAGATTTAAATATAATTTGTTCTCCATTATCACCGGGCTTTATGTGCTTTAATTCAATATGTTTTTGCTTTTGGAAAACGAATGTTAATAATTCCTTGACCAGTAGGCCAAACAATCTGCTCATTTTATTTTTCATGTACAGAACACTTTCGTACAGTTATCTACTTACAAATATTATATGAGTGGGTTTTCTCAGCTCTACTTTATCTTTGGATGGTATAATAAATGAATATCATATTTATTTGATATACAGTTTATATTTATTTGATATAAACGGTAAATAAATAATAAAATAAAAATACATTCTTTATATTTAAAGATTTTGTAAAGACTAAAATGCAAACTGACTTTTGGTTTATCACTTACTTAAATTTACAATATAATCTATGGGTTAGTTTTGTATTTTCAAAGGTTACCTAAGTCTCCTTCTGAATACTACTTCTTCTGTCCCTGAATAAAAATCTTTATTATTATTTTAAGTAATTTTAAGTTAAATGTCTACTTATTTTAAATAATCTATTTTTTATAATAATTTGTTCATAATACCCTTAGTATTAATTGTCATATTTTTATTCACTATGCAGATTTATAGAGTATCACGTCATGTGTAAAAAATTATGTAACTAAATGAGAATTTAAATATAGACAATTTTATTATTTTTCTTAATATGCGTAAAAAATCAATTAGAACTTTTATCCTGAAAAAGAGAAAGTATTAAATTTCGAGTCTCCCAAATCGACGATAACAATTTGTACTAGCACTAGTAGGTACGTGTATTTTAATTAAAAATTTATTTTATTAATTAATCAAACACAATTTAGGAAAATAGTACACATACATAAAATAAACACAGAAAATTTTATGATATAACCTTGTGTAAGTATGACTGTACGTTTTTTTTCAATGAATTAAGTTCCCCAGGTCTATGTGACAAGCCGGCGACTTTAGAGGACCTGTCGGTGGGGTGGAGTGGAGTGGAGTGTGTGTGTGTATATATATATATATATATAATCTTGTGTAATTATGACTGTACGTTTTTTTTCAATAAATTAAGTTTCCAGGTCCATATGACAAGCGGGCAGCTTTAGAGGACCTGACGGTGGAGTGGACCTGACGGTGCAGTGGCCAGTGGGGTGGTGTCCTTCTGTGTGTATGTATATTCTCTCTCCAATCTCCTCTCCCATGCCATATACGTACCTAGCAAGTGTACTGTCCCTACGAATCCGCCCCTCAAATAAAAAGTTACAAAAGTTTCATCCATTTTTGTTTTTAAACAATATACTAGTACTACATTACTTCTTCTGTCCACATACCGACACTACCCTCTCCAATTTCCTCTTCTTGTCTTATACACAATTATCAATGCTCCCTTAATTTTGAGTGCAAATTAATTAATCATTTTGACCAAAAATTAGATTGATAAAACTCTCGAGTTAAGGTTGCTTTTTGGCTAAATAACTATCAAATTAACAATCATTTTATTGAAAAATGGTGTCAACTTATGTTTGGGACAGTAATATGGTTATGATCAAGATGTCAAAATTTATTAAGGGTGGGCAAAATTTGAACTATTTAAAAAATTAATTTCTTTTTAATTATATATATATATATGCACACACATACATATAAAGTAAAAAAAATAATTCAATAAAAATAAACATATATATAATTTAGGACTTGTTTGGAATTATTTTTGAATCACTTCGTTTTTTAGTTGTCTAGATTACATTTTCTTAATTATTGTTTACCATAGATTTTGATTATCTTCCATTTAGTTTAGGTTTAGTTATCAAATTAACACCACACTTGAAATATTATTATATTATTTCATAAATGATTGAGTGTTTAAGCAAAACATGATAATGAAATGTGATAGTAAAATTAAGGATAATCTTATTTTATATTATTATATAAAAACTAATGAGATTTTTTAAAAAAAATAAAATTATTTAATAAATATAAACTAAGTCAATTTTTTATTTTTTTTTACATTTTAACATATATGTATATAGGAAAATATTGCAACATGCAAGTTATGGGTGGTCACCCTTGCCCCCACTTGGATCTGGCAATGGTCAAAATGACGATGTTGGAAAATTAAATTAAAATGCAATTGTGATGATAATTGTTTGATTAATCATAATTTATACATTAAACAAAATGTAATATATTCGTCTTATTTTTGTTTGCACTCACTTAAAAACAGGTGGGTACTTATTGTAGGTTTTTTTTTTTATCATATTTCTTTTATAGTTAGATGCATGGTGATTTTAATTTCTGTCCATTAAAAGAGCAAATTTAGATGATCTCCTCCCACTCCCGCTTCCTCCATCATTTTTCTTTCCTTTTTTTTGGAGGGTGCAAAGACATTAAGGAGTATTTGTTTAGAGCGTCTGAATGATCCAAAATATGAGCGAACCAACTATTAAGAGTGTTTGTTAGTATAAATATAAATCTAAATGAGGTTGAATCTATCTGATCGAGTAAGCCTGATTTATTTAACTGATTGGATCAACTGCTTGGCTGAATAGCTTTTTACTTGCATGCCCCGATAATTACTTGTAGTGCTCGGAACTCCTTTCTCATTCCTCAGCCTCCATCGGTGGTCCAACTGAAGTTTATGGTTTGGATCAATGTTGAATTTATCTTCATAAATCGGATGTTGCGGGGTAGCGCCACACATGAACAAACAATTCTCCGCCCGGAATTACACAAATTGAATGTTGTTTTTGCACCAGAAGCACATAAAGGGGTAAACCCAGAAGATTCATTCCCCAATTTTAAGGGGAACAACAAAACACCCACCAAAGAAGTCATTACTTTAATGAATGGAGACTTATCTTGCTTTTAGCTTGTGTTTCATGAAGATTGTGTGCAAAACTGTTGTGGAATAATGAGTTTATTGTAGTTTTGTGATTAGATCGGGGTTAACTCCGATCCAACAAAAAAGAAAAGAAAAGAAAAGAGAAGGGTAAATAGATCGAGGTTGAAGAAGAAAGAGGAGAGAGAGAGGTTAAATAGATTGTGTGCAAAACTGTTGTGGAATAATGAGTTTTTTAGCGACCTGATTGATGATTTTTTCTACTCAAGTAATTAAATTTTGAATTGAGTTTGAGTACATTAATTAAAATATTAATTAATTTAGATTACATCAAACAAATTAGTTCAAAACATAGAGAGTTAAAATTGTAAAATACACTTATTTAAATATATTAATTATAAAAAAAAATTTCATTTAGTATTCAGAATTCTACTTTATTCAACTCATTCAGATTACTTAAATATATTTAAATATTTAAAATTATTTTATTCAATTTTACCAAAACGGCCACTAAAAAATATTTTTTCTCAGTGGCTTGCAAGTCCTTCTACGCCGATCTAAAAATTGGACAGAAAATTTGAACGGTGAGTCCCATACCCAATAAAATGTTTGGAAATTTTAACCAACAAAATCAAACAAACTGCATATCTGTCAAGGATCAGCTTTCTCTTTAATCACCCATAGACTAATTTCTCCTCCTCCTCCTGTACCGGTAAAAACGCATTATTACGAACCACACCAGTCTTATTTTTCAGTCTCTCTCTCTCTCCATTTTTCTTTTATCCTTCTGTTATTTATACTCCCAAAACAAGCACACAGACTTGCTCCCATATCTCTCTCCCCAAGCATGGAATCAAAATCCAGACCATTTTTCTCTTTTCCTTTATCATCTCCCTCTTCCTTTCTCTCTCCTCCCCTTGTCTCTCCACAGTCCACACCTCTCCAGTACCAACCCTCCTCCCCAGATCTCTACCCACACCCCAATCTCTCACATGACTGAAGATTCCTAAACTTTAACCCTTCCAGAAAACGAAGAAGGGACATACCCGAGATCGGACTTGAGAGGGAGGACGGAATGCCCGAGATCGCTGGGATGGAGAGGGAGATGTTTGTGTGGCAGATTTCTTTTGTAATTTGGGATGGGCGAAGGATTAGATTTCGTAGGAATGTTTTGATGGGGGTGGAGCCTCTAGTGGTGCCTTTCCATACTTATTTTCTTTTGCAGTGGAGCCAGTTTAACTTTTTAAGTGTGTTTGATAGTTGTGGACGATGACTTTTTCTCTTTGCGGACCCACGGTCCAATTTGGCTGTCCGCATAGCTTTTTCCATCCCTAACACAATATCCTTCTTATCTTCACTCTGTTCTCATCCCAAGTCCAAATAAGCGATCGTAGAAGGGTGAGTGATTGGGTTCACGATTTGTATAGAAGGGTAAATGATTGGGTTCACGATTTGTATAGAAGGGCAAGTGATTGGCTTCATGCTTGCTACAGAAGGTTAAGCGATTTGCTTCATGCTTGGCATGGAAGGGTGCAGGATTTGCTTACAGAATGGTTAGTATATATGCATATATATATATATATATATATATATATATATATATTGACTTGACTTTCTGTTGTATTTTTTTTTTAAAAACTTGACTATGGTATTTGAAGTCCTCTGTCCATTGGGCTATAAGAAAGTAAAATGAACAGAATATATATATATATATATATATATAACTTTGTGAATATTACTAAAAATAAATGTTTCTATATTATAATTTTAATCTCTTGATTCTTATTTTATCATTACTAGCTAGCTAGGACTATGGGTAAAACATAAATTTGTTTAATAAAAAAACTCAACACCATTATATTATTGATTTGTAGACTGTACAACAACCATGACTTTTAACTTGATGGAGACATTAGTCCACTTCCTTGACTATTATTACACACCACATCGAGCATACTCAACTCATTTTCTACACTTCTCCGGGTTAAGGGTTTCTAATAATAGACATACACACACTCTTACACTTTTATGGTGTAGTCCAGCCCATAAAGGTCCTCGCCAGATTGACCTCCCCCCTTCCTCTTACCAATCATTTTCTTTCTTCATATGAGTAACCAACTATCTTTCTTCAATATATGCAATTGTATGATTGTTTATCTAGAAATGGGATGTTTCAGTGTAAATCGAGCAAAATTTAAATTTAAAATTTGAGTCCAAATCTGAAGTTCCTATTTTTATGCATGTTAATTTGAATAAGAACTTAGAATATTTTAATGTGGGCAAGGGCGGAGCCAGGATTTTTTTCCTGGGTGGGCTACAACGTGGTAAAAAATTTGTGATTTTATAAATAATTTGACGGGGGTTCGGGGGCACAGCCCCGAGCCAATTTTTTTAGATAATTTTATATTTTTCAGCCAGTTGTATATGTAAAACATGTATTTAATTATAATATTGTTAATATTACAAGTAATATGTTAAATCTAGGAGGACTAAAGCAATATGTATTTATTATTGAGTTGGGCTTTGGATATATAAATACTATGATCAAAAAAAATCTGGGAGGGCTGGAGCCCACCCCAGCCCAAGGGTGGCTCCGCCTATGAATGTGGGTATTTGAATCCGGATTTTTTTAAGGCAGTTGAGTAAGGTCATTTATAAGTCAGAATGCAACGTCACGATAAGGTTTAGATTATGAAACCTATTCTTCTGGATTGATTGTTTATCCTAATTTGGTTGATCATTACTAATAATAGAATCTCAATTCTGCCACTAACATCAATTAATGTGTAAGTTTATGTCATCCTCCTATATTTGTGTTTCTTTTTATGTTGGTGAATGCTGGAACCCACAAGGCGGACAATGGATTTAGGCTTGGATATTCGGTTGTTCTTGAAGATGCATTGCTTACTAAGCTTCCAGGATCAGATCTTAAGGTAAGGCCTCATATAGAGTCTGTTTATGACATGCACTTTGGACCTACTTCAGGCTTTGGTTGGAATGATAAAGACTCATGTTGTCACTGCCCTTAGCCATGTTTGGGATGCATATCTCAAGGTAACTCAACAATTTACAAAATTCATGATTCATGAACATTTGTTTTCTACATATTTAATTATACTACATACATTATAGAGTATCATTATATGATTATTTGATGTATATATTGATAATTCCCTGGTATCATAAGAAATACATACACTAATTACCAAAAGCAGGAGGGAAAATTTGTATTCTGCATATTTAATTATACTACATACATTATAGAGTCAAAACATTTGAATTGGTATCAATGATGTTGGAAGTGTCTATCCATTTATCAGTTTATTGGCATGCCAAGGTTAAAACCAATCAAGGATGACACATCTCATATTTCCTTTTCACATTAAACACTTTGTTTGTACAAAATGTATGCATGAATGTTACGTAAAACTTTGATATGCAGGTTCATGAATAAAAAATATACCTTATGAAGATGATACAACTCTTTGATCAAATCTTCAAGTTCCAATCATTTGTCTTTCCGTGCTTTTTCAAATCCACGGATCAAATGCAAGCTACTCACTGTGTGTCGCGCTCTAAAGGTGATCCACCAAAAGTATATTAATTGAAGAAGTGAATTTAGGTTTTCTCTAAAACCTTGGGTGACTAACCCTAATTCTCTCACTCATTCCTAACTCCTTAGGTTGTGGAGAATTCTAATTTTCAACAAAATAACATAAGTCTCCAATCCAAAATAAGACTCCTCTTTTTTATAGACTAACCCTCCATTCTAAATCTTTTAGGACTTGAGGTTTTAATTCAATTCCTAAACTATTAGGAATTAAATTATTTATAATAATAATAATAATATTTCTTATTAATTTATAATTATTATTTCTCCAAATACTTAATTATAAATATTAAACTATTTAATTTGTTCCACTAATAAATTAAATACACTTAATTCATTATTATTAAGCCAATCACTTTTAAAATAATATTTCTCTTTTATGGTGTGACCCTTTAGGTTCAATATTATATCGGTAGTAGAATAAATAAATTAGAATCATTCTAATACTATTTATAATGAATTAAATTATTTTAATTCAAATATAAATAAATATATTTGTTCTACACCATGAATGACGCCTCACAGCATATTATAACTATTCGGATAATATGAAATCAATGTTTAATCACAAAGAACTTATTTAGTAAATAGTTACCGTACAATTCAATTCTTCCACCATATAATGTCCCAATCAAATATAAAACATGAAATTCTGTCAAGTTTTATTTATTTGATCATATGCATTTTGATTCTAAAATGCACAACTCTATTTAATGCAAATTAAAAACTCCTCTTTAATTTTCATTCACCATGGCTAGGGATTTCCGAGTTGTCACTTATCGAATTATATAGGACATTCTCTGTCTTTACTGGAAACGATAGATCCTTTGTTGATCATTCACCTACCTCCATGTACATTTTATTATATCTGAACATACTTTATTATATACTCTGAAGTATTAAGGAATATAACAAAGTGTAACTCAGAATACACAAGGTACTAAGCGAGTCATATTCAGTGAACTTATTCTCCAATAAGCACCTATATACTTACTTTAGTGTCTCCACACAAATGATTATGAGATAAATCATTCTCTTCATAAGAGTAAGCACAGTATGTACTAATCTATCCGGATTCAGTAACCTCACATTAGTGATTCATCGATTAGGAACGTTTTAGTTTTAAGCTATCTAATTTTAGATCTCATTAGCATGAATTCATTATGATTCTAAAATCATTGCTTTAAAATTATGAGTTTATCTCAATTAATTCAACTAATTAAACATGGATAAATAAATGTCTTAGTATAATCGGCTGATGTGCTTGAGGAACTTGATAAGGAAGATGTTAGATCTGTTATTTGTTAGGGATTTAGAGTAATCGGCCACCTTTTCTAACCTCTCTGTATATATATGTATATATATATACTTTTATGGTCTCTCATTCTTCCTACTCCTTACTTTCACCGCTCTGCTCTCATTGGTAACTCCAAATGAGCGATCGTCGGTGGTTTTCTGTTGGCAATGCACCGCAGGATTTCCATCGTGCTTGGCATAGAAGGGTAAGTGTATGCATATATAAATTCACTTTCTATTGTATTTTTTATTTTTATTTTGATTGATGAAGTATTTTGTTTATATATGTGTGTGTATACGTCGCTATTGCAAATTCGAGTTTTTGATATTGGGAGTGTTTTTGTTGCTTATATCACTGAATTACTGTCGATTGTCACAAATATTGTCCAAACGCACCATATGATTATAATTCTTCTATTGGAGGTGTTTGTTTGTTGTTCTTTTTGTGTTGTATTATTTTACATTTGTACGGAATATGCGTGATGCTAACGCTGGTTGGGAATGGTCAAATAATCGGATTTATAGTGATATTTACTATCGGAGGAGGTTGCATAACAATGTTCGAGTTAGTTTCATAAAATTTTAACACTGGATCCAATTTGGACTTTTGTTATCCTACGGTGTCGTTTCCATCTTGGATTTTAGTCAAACAGTTATGAACAGACTTTATTTTATCTGTTTTAACTCATTTTATCTAATTACTGTCTTTTCCACTACCTTTTGCTATAGTTGAACTGTTTCTAGCCATAGAGTCATTTTGGGGTGTCAAGACAATGCCGAATGAAGGTGAACTATACATGTTGGAAATTGATGAAGAAGCTACGCAAGCTGCTGCGTGTGTCGAGGCTGCTCGTGTAAGGGGCGCGTGTGGAGGTTGCCCGTATGGAGGGGGCGCGTGTGGAGACTGCACGTGTGGATGCTGAGTCACGAGTATCGGGTGCTGCTATTGCTTCTGAAGATGGTTCTGGTGGTGATGCACTTGTTTAGTTGTTGCTTATTTTTTTATATACAGTTTATTTACTTATTTTATATTTAAACAAGTATATAAAAAGTAAATAGCAAATAAACAAGTGCATCACCACCAGAACCATCTTTAGACGCAATAGCAGCACCAGATACATGTGACTCGGCATCCACACGCGCTGCCTCCAGGCACCCAACCTCCACAACCGCCACCTCCACACGCTCTGCCTCCACCCGCGCAGCCTTCACACACAGTAGCTTGCGTAGCTTCTTCATTAATTTCCAGCATGTATAATTCACCCTCATTCGACATTGTCTTGACACCTCCAGAATGACTCTATGACTATGACTAGTAAACACTTCAATTATGGCCAAGATAGTGGAAAAGACGGTACTTAGATAGAATGAGTTAAAAAAGATAAAAATAGGAAGGTATGTGCATGGTTGTTTGACTAAAATTCAAGATGGAAACGACACCGTAGGATAACAAAAGTCCAAATTGGATCAAATGTTGAAATTTTATGAAACTAACTCGGACATTGTTATCCAACCTCCTCCGATAGTAAACACTTTCATAAATTCGATTATTTGACCATTCCCAGCAAGCGTTAGCATCACGCATATTCTGTGCGAATGTAAAATAATACAGCACAAAAAAAACAACAAACACACACTTCCAGTAGAGGAATTATAATCATATGGTGCGCCTGGACAATATTTGGTCTGACAATCGACAGTAAGTGATATAAGCAATAAAAACACTTCCAATATCAAAAGCTCCAACTTGCAATATAGCTACATACACACATATATAAACAAAATACTTCATCAATCAAAATAAAAAAAACAATAAAAAGTGAATTTATATATGCATACACTTATTCTTCTATGCCAAGCGCGATGGAAATCCTACGATAAGAGCGGTGAAAGTAAGAAAGAGGAGGGATGAGAGAACAGAACAATATATATATATATAGGGGTTAGAAAAGGTGGTAGATTCTTCTAAAACCCTAACAAATATGTGGGATACGGATATAGATGCCTATACCCTTGTCCAAATTGCTTTGATATATTTAGTTCGTTAAAAAAGTCACCAGATAAAAAAGATAGTGTGAGGGCAAGGAAGGTAAAAGTAAATTACTGTTTGCCTCTCGGTAAATGAGTGAGTGTTCTTACTTGTTTCATGTGAACCAGTAAGAGAGAGAAAAGTAACTTCCGGGTATGGTGTGGTTCTTTCTTCCTATAAACCGACTTACTTTTGCACACACAACTATATATATACACGTTTATACACACGTATCGACTATTATATATAAAAGGACGTAATCCGATCCTATTAATTTGAAAAAAACTCTTAGTTAACTCGGTTCAATTCGAATAATGGGTGAGCTAACTGTTTGTAATTCCTTTTCCTTCCCTATAAACCAATTTGTTTTCCTTCGCCTCCTCTTCGGTTCCCTTCTCGCTTAATAAATTCAATCGACTCCTCTCTTCTCAATGTTCAATCGACTTTTCTTGAACTACTTTATCTCTTATCATGTTTCACCGCGACCCTTCTTTGAATAGGGTTAACAGTTGAAACAGTGAAACGAATAGAAACTCCATGAAGTGAACAGAGAGAAAACAAAGACAATTTTATGGTGTTTCAGTCGAAGTAATGATACAACCCCAAATCAATTTCACCATTGGAAGTTTTCTCAGGTATGAAACATAACTAATTGGAATTTCTACTATTCTATTTTTAATATTATCACAAATCAAATAAAGGTTATGTTTTTTGTATTGTACTCATTCTATAGTTGCGATTTGATTTGATTTGATTTTGAAGCGATGTCAATTGGTTTTCCTATGCATGATTTGTTGGGTTAATTTTATTCACAAGATTCATTGTATGTTATTTTACTGTTTGATCATTGAATTCAATACACGTGTGGATTGTTATATGAAAGTTAAAACTAAAACTGTGGATAGTAGTGATGATTTGTCTTACATTAATGTTTTTTGGTTAGGCTCCATTTGTTAATGTTCAATCTGGATTAGTAAATGTGAATGAACATTCAAGGGAATGTCATGTTTCCATGGGGCCAGTGTGTCAAGAATTAAAAAGATTTTGTTAAAAAAATTTGTTGTTTTGTAATGCTTCATGGAGCTATCCTTTCTACCTTTTTTTGGTTTTGTTCGTTATGCTATCTTGATTAAGTAATTATTCATAAATAGTTAAATGAGCAAAACACAAAGTTATTATTATAGTGTTGTGAATTGGTAAGTTAACATATAGAAGATGTTGGGACTTTTCAGTTGGACTAACATTTTTATCATGGACTTTGAAACTGAATTAGTTGGTAAATAATACTCAAATTGGTGTTATTGTACAATTTCATTACTGATAGTTTTGACATCACATATATGCTTCGATTTCCCTAAAAGAGATTGAGGAGTACTGAGTGGGTTTTTGTGAATTGGGGGAAGAGAAACAATTGCTAAGCATGAATGGCTCAAACTCAATTTCTATGGTGCTATGGAGGCAGGCAAGTCTTTCTTTATGACTCTTAGTGGGTATGTTTCATTCCTCCAATTTTATATCTACAAACTTAAGTACTCCATTGATCGTCTATATTATATGCATGGATTTTATGAATTTTTTTCTAATAAAAAAATTATTATGTTGCCTCTCTAAAGTTGTACGTAAAATGGGAAGGAAACCTTGTTGTGATAAAGTTGGCTTGAAAAGAGGTCCATGGACTATTGAAGAAGATCATAAGCTCATGAACTTTATCATCAACAATGGTATCCAATGCTGGAGAGCAATTCCTAAGCTTGCAGGTGATCACTGATAATATGTCATCTTTCTTCTCTTCACTTGTATAAAAAGCTTATAATATATATTCATTCACAATTTCAGATAGACATATAAGTATATTTATATTTACATTTTAAAAAATATACTTTCCTTTAAGCTGATGACTTGCTAAATATGAGAATGTTTTGTTTGGATATCAAGGCTTGCTGAGATGTGGAAAAAGTTGCAGATTAAGATGGATTAAATATTTGAGGCCTGATCTTAAAAGGGACATGCTATCCGAAATGGAAGAGAATCAGATTATACAACTCCATGCCCTCCTTGGTAACAGGTCTTTGCACCTACATTCTATGCCTTTATTATACTGCTTCCTCGTTTGGTCATTCCTCTAATTTGCAACAGTTGAATAGTTGAGTATTAAGGCCTGCAAATTAAGTTTCTACCAAAGACATACATATTTACAACAACTAAATTAGTGTATGACTCTTAGTAACATATACCTTTTCTATAATTATATATCTATTTTTTTTTTTGATTGCTTTCGATCTTGGTGTGCTTCTTCTTAGTTACACGACGTGTTTGGTTAATTTGAATTATAAAGGGAGCCGACAAACTAATATAACAATCTTTGATTGTATTTTCTTAGGCAATGGTCAAGATAGAAACAGATCTTTCTAACTTAAAATTTTTGGGAAAAATTCATCTTGGATTAGCAAAAATTCTTTTAGTGCTATTCTTCTCAATTTATTATAATTATATTAAAGTATCATTTAGACATTATGATATTAGATTGATAATTATTTTTGGTTGTCATCATATTAATAATTTAAGCTGTCTCATTTATATGGTTTTGATTCAGGGTAAAGATTTTTGAAGCCTTGTATAAGAAGGACCTTGCTAACAAATGCTCTCTTCAATTTTTTTTTCTCTAATATTGATTGAACTGATTACTTAATTTGAAATTGTGGGATATGAGTTAACGTTGGTACATGGATTGTGTACTTCCAGTCTTTTTTTGACATGAATGTCTGGCAAATTATTAAAACCATTATTCAAACTAGCCCGTGCATTGTTAGTCATGCCATTTTAAATGTCATTGTTGGGATGATTTATTGCATCTCTATTAAAACCATTATTCTTTGCATATATGCTAATTTTCTTTTAAAGAAATTTTCTATTTTTCCTGGATATATGTGCAGTATCAATCTCTAAATGTACTAATCCTGGCGTGCAATTCATTTTCACAATAGAATTGGACACACTCTTTATAAGCAACTGGTTGTATATTCCTGTGTACTGAGTGTTATTTTTTATAAAGTGCAAAGTAATTTTTTCTTATGGTCGGTGAAGCATTTTGTGTAAATGGTGCATTGTCAGATGGTAGTGGCCTTGAAGTACAATGGCGGGAGCCTTGGCATGTTAGATTATTTGGGATATACTGTGTCTTTTATGCATCAGGATTTCATTTTTTTTTGCTATGGATGTGCAAATAAAGGAAAGCTAGAGAAGGTGGGGAGTAGAGTATAATAAGGTGGAATCTTTGTTGCAGTTAAACCCATACAGGATAATAAGGATCCTTTTTGGAGTAGATCTCGACCATATATACAACTAGAGAGGCATTTTTGTCATGTAATTGAAGCAGATCAGATCCAAACAAACCCAATACATGCTAGATATATGTTCACAAATGTTCTATGAAAGGAGCATATGCACTAAATGAAAAACAAGACCCGAAATCAAAGACTGATAGAAGGACAGCATCCAAGCTTACTCGAATGGAATCCAAATGTCCAGTTCATGGAGGCAATGAGAAATATTTAGGAGCAGTTTTGTAGGAAGATTAGTAGCAGCAGTTTTAGTCAGAAAGGGTAGCAACAGTTGTAGAAAGCAAAAGCAGTAGTAGAGTGACATGTGAAAAAAAAATATATCAATTTCCTTTGTATGCAGTAGATAGATTTGTAATCTTATATCCCAAATTCTTATATATTTTGGGATATATTTTCAGTAATATTTTAGCCTTTTACAAAAAATAAAAGGTTCCTATATTTCAGCCATTAAAATAAAATAATCAACAACCTACTTAATACAATGTATTTAATATAAAATTTTAATTATATTTTAAGAGATTATCAATCTCAATCCATACGAGTCTCTATTTATTTTTATAACCTTCTTGTACAACTTAACTTACTTAACCTCAAATTTATCAAACAGGCCGTGCTTTGCACGGACTACCACCAAAGTAGTATATATGGATGCATGAATCATCTTGGTTTGTTGGATGTATATGCCTAATAATATATAACCAAGTGTCAAGTGAGCAACAGAAACAATTCAAATTTGAGGGGTTGATTCGTAGGGAGTAGGGACAGATAGTCCACTTACTAGCAACTACGGTCTACGTATATGGGAGAGGAGAGTGGAGGGAGCATAAAATTCGATCTCCTCTATATTTATATACGTATGTGTAATATTTTTGTCGTGAATTGTGTTTGATTAATCAGTAAATTTCTTTTCTCAAAATATAATTATTAATGTAAAATAATATGTTTTAAAGTGTAATTAGTACCGTAAAATTAGCTCAAAAATATGTATCACGATGTAGCGGTATTTTATTATATTGTAAATGTAAATTTAGTTATTATATTTCAACAAAGTGATAAACTAATAGGAGTCAGTTTTGCATTTGTCTTTACAAAATATTTTCGTTTTATGCATGTTTACGCTTTATAAGTTATTTTAACAAAATAGAACCCGAATTACTACTACATTTTTTACTTTCTTTCTATCCAACTCATTACTGGCTTAGAGGTTAGAGCCTTAGAGAGTGGGATGACTCTCAAATGACTCTATGAAATTACGTCGATATTTTACATATTATGGGTAACGTAGGAGATATCTCTATTCATTGGTAGAGAAAATTTCTCGTCAAGTGAGATGATACAATAATAAAATTAGGATTAAAAACTTAAGAATATTGTGTTATTTAAATATGACTCTTAAAAACAAATTTTTTTTTCAAGAAATCAAATCATTTTTGTGGAGTATACAAAAATTGTAGTTCCTTCCGGCAGAGTAATTTACGGTAGGTATAGATTCATTTATTATACTATATATATTGAAAGATAAATTGGAGTTGAAAAAAAATCTGGGATTCATTAATTCATCATCTGTGTACCAATTATTAAATGTTTAGAAATTTCATGAATCAGTATTACTATTACATACAAATTCATATAATCATCACCAATTTATCATAATAACTTTTGTGAATTGAATACTAATTAAATCAACATTTGACCCACTTTAATTTATATGTTCATCATATATAATATTTGTAAGTAGATAATTGTACGAAAGTTTTCTGTATGGAAAATAAGATGATTTAAATAAATAAAATGATATTTTCATATTTAATTTTGATATTTTCACATATGTTTTTCTTGCATAAAGGTAAAATTCACGCAACTCTCTTCTAAGAGAAGATCATATAAAAATATCAAAATTTCATGTGAAAATAATGCTCATTTTAAATAGTGCTTAAAAAAAAATCCTAATTCAAAACAAAAGCTGTCAAATTGGGGTTTTGCAGGTTGCGCACAAGAGTACGTGTAGCAGGAGGTACCAGAGTACGGCAATGTGCACTGTGTGTGCAGTGTTTTAACATATATATAGAGAGAAAAACAGTACTTGCAGAAAAAGATAACAATGGCAGTAGTGCCATTCAGCATAAAGCAATATTGGGAGAGGGAGAGAAAATATGCACTTGCTATGTGCAAAAGACCAGTAAAACCCCTACAACAAACAATAACGTCTCTACCAACCAAAGTTATAAACTAATACAGCAGCTGATTAAGAATAGGTGCCATTAAGATTTCTTAAATTATAAAATTAATATTAATTTTTTAAAAATTTATTTGAGATGTTTTTAAATTTATAATTGATATGATTCATTTAAGTTCTGAAAACAATTAATCTTATAAATAATAGTATACCTTTTAGGTAGCTTATATATGGTATATATTTCTAGTTGTAATGATATCAACTAAATTAATCTATGTCAATTTTGAGTTCGAAATTTTTTAAAATTAACTTTAAAAAAAATGAGAAAAGAATATTGATCTTATAAGTTATAAATTTAAAGAATTGTTGCTTCTACAAGTAAAAAATTAATATTCTGATAAATTTTCTCTCACATGAGTGTAAAATTCATTTACTATCTATATGAGAGAGAACTTATAAAATTCTCATTTTAATTTATAAAAACATCAATTTTTATTGAAAAATTTATAAAACTATCATTTTTATTTTTACCTGTAATATAAAATTGCTATATTTTATGTTTTTATCATCATACCACTGTTGATCAACTGAATTTAATTTTTGAGTTGAAGATTTTAATCTTGACTCTTGACATGAGCCTATAGGTGCACGTTTCCCACGCGGCCACCAGACCCCACCACCATCAGCTTTAATAAAGTCACGAGTTCAGTGGTTGATGAGAGCTAATTATCCAATCGTAACCCAAATCAGTTCCTCAGTCGACAGCCAGGGTCGCCTGGCGTCCGGCTATTCCCCATCAGTGTCAAAACCCCACTACTCACCTCCAATTCTCTCTCTTCTTTAGTTACAAACACACCACCAGCGCCCACGCAACAATCTCTCTCCTCCACTAAACTCACCAGCAATCTCACCAACTCTCCGGCCACCTCATCCTCTCTCTCTTCCACGCCCTCCGACATGTGGAATTACCTTTTGATTCCTTTCCTTATTTCTCTCTCCCAAGAATTTAGCTTCGCTAAATCCCAATCAACGATTCTATTGCCCAGTCAGTCTGCAGCTCCCAGCTGTCCCTCCCCGGACTCCAAGCTCAATTTCCGGCCGGTCATCGGAATTTTAAGTCATCCCGGCGACGGCGCTTCCGGCCGGCTCAGTAATGCAACCAACGCTTCTTATATTGCCGCGTCTTATGTGAAGTTCGTTGAGTCCGCTGGGGCTAGGGTCATTCCTCTTATTTTTAACGAGCCTACCGATATTCTCCAATATGTAATAGTTCTGATTACTTTTGTACTTGTGCTTATTTTGATATTTGAAAATTTGAAGAACCATTTCTTTTTGATCAATTGATTATTTATATGTTATTTGTTGTCTTGCTAAGGGATTGCTAAGGGATTTATGATGCTAGCTTTTCTTTCATGCAATTACATTAGAGTTTTTAATATCCAAGTACTATTTTACTTAATTTTTAATTGGAGTAACAATTTAGTATAGTACCATTATCTTTTTTGCATTTCAGTGTGCTGGATTCATGGGATTTATATTGAATGATCTTTATTAGTGAATTGTGTTCAGAGTTATGCTGTGATGAAAGCTTGAAAGTTTCATAATTAGTTGCTAATGTCATGTTTGTTTATATTCTCCCTTTTCTCAACACAACGCCTTTTATCCCAAGTTAGTTGACCTAGGCTGAAAATGAATCCCAAGTAAGCTGAACATGCATTTATTTATGAAGATTGCTTATTTATATACACTCTGTACTGAAAAGGAGTACCATTTCCTTTGTAGTAAGAAAGGCCATTCTGGAGTAGTTATTTTAAAAGTCTGCCTATGCTATGTGTAGTCTGTATGTTGCGAATGTGTTAATTTTATGCAGTTTTGTGCAGAAACTAAACTTGGTCAATGGAGTTCTTTTTACTGGAGGCTGGTGTAAAAAAGGTCTCTACTTTGAGGTTGTTGAAGATATATTTAAGGTAATTCATTCTCGAGGGAGTTGCTAATTTACATAATTTCAGTTGACAAGGGCTGGGACTTGTCCTTCTAATGAATAGAAAGAAGCTTCAATGTTTTGGCATGTGTTTGTAATTGCACCTTTAATCTTGACTAACTTTTGACATGTAACTTGCAGAAAGTGTTGGAGAAGAATGATGCAGGAGATCATTTTCCCTTACTTTCAATATGCTTAGGTTTTGAACTTCTATCAATGATCATCAGCAAGGTTAGTTGGTATAACATTACTTTTCGCTCATATATTCGAATTACCTCCCAACATCCCCACCATAAGGGTAATTAACTAGTTTCCTTGTTGAGACATAAGAATATTCTTTTCACATGGTTTTCATTTGCGTTTCGGATGTGGAAGAATGAAGAATCTAGTTTCTTATTTGTCAAACGAAGATGTTGCTGCTCTATTCCCCACTTTTACAGCTCAAAATAACTGTACAATTACTAACTAATTTTGGTGAATGTTAACCTACCACATGAGGAGTGATAGGCTGCATGAAGTGTACTGCTTACTTCTATGTTCTAGATGATCTTCTGTTTTCAATACAAAATCAGTTAGATGTAGTTGCACTCATGTCAATTTTACGATATTTTAATTTTATTTATTATTTTCACTTTATGTATACAAAATGAGAATGATTACTCAGTTGTACTTTCTCTAATGGTAATCTGATTACTATGTTTTGATCATAAGATGTTGCCCGTTTTCTTTAAGTTTACCAGGACAAGAACATTCTCGAAGAATTTAACGGTGCAAATCAAGGGGCAAATCTCCAGTTCGTGCAAAATATAAATATAGAAGGAACTGTGTTTCAAAGGTGTACAAGTTTTTCATTTTTTCTGAAAAAGTAATATGTGACCTTTGTAAACACTTTTATTAAGGTTGAGTTTAAATTTTAGTTCTGTTATGCTGAAAGATTTCAATCTGTAGTCAATCATTCTCTTTTATATATACCCACGTAATTGTATCTGAGAATTTGAAGAACTTGTAAAAACATTGAAAAGATGATGAGTTACGTACTGATGACTAATTTACAGGAATGTGAACTTTTTTGTGTCATTACTCATGCATAACTGATATAATCAGGATTTTTAAATGTAATATTATTACCTGAACAAGAAATTTAGATACATTTCTACCTAAAAAAAGAAATTGTAATAAATGTAATGTTGTGTGGAAAAGGAAAAACTAAGAAATGAAAGACTTCCATGACAATATAGGGCCAAACTTGAAGATCTTTGTGGTTATGCAATCATACAAACAAAGATATATATTTGCAGATATAGTATGGCAAAACTTTGAGAAGGATGGTGTGAGGCTGTTATTTAATTATCTCATATAGATTGATATAAAAATGTGATATATAGAGATGTTGCCTTTACACCATGTTTGCAAGTTTTGTTTTGAGGGATAGTGTAAGTAATTAAAATCTCTCCAAATATCATGTTTGTAAGTTTTTTTATGAGGTGGGGGTAGGGATTTTGAAGGTAAAGTTCGTTGTGACTTTGCTCTCAAAACTTTTATCTCAAAAAATGGGAGGATTAGGAGGGATGAGAAAGTCAGACATTTCGAAATACCAAAAACAATAGTTTCTAAATAAATTAACATTTATTTCATTACTTTTATGTTAAGGGTAATATAGTAATAATATACTTTAGCAATTAAAATCCCTTCCCTTCCCCCCTTCTAAACTCACAAACATGGTAAAGTACAATTAAAATCACTTCTATTCCCTTCCCTTGTTAAACTCACAAACGCAAGGGAAAGGAAAGTTAAAATCCCTTCCCCACCTCTTCCCCACTTATACTTTCCCTTACCTCCCCATTCCTCCAAACTCGCGAACAAAGTATTAATCCCATCAAAGTATTTGTCTTATGTTACTTATAAAAAAGAAAAAAAGAGAAAGTATTTGCGTAATGTTATTGGCCTAGTCTAGTAAACGAAAATCGGTAAACATTTGTGGTTACATGTAAAAGTTATTGAGTAGGTGGCAGGTGCTGATATTATGTTATATGTAAGATATTGTCCAATGATACACTTGGCTGGTTGCTGAAGCTATGATTTTGAATTGATTTTGTATTTTCCGCAGATTTCCTCCAGATTTGCTCAGAAAGCTGAGCACTGATTGCCTAACCATGCAAAACCATCATGTGAGTTCGGAAAAATTGTGATTTTTATTTTTGGTTTACAAGTGAATAAATTTTTATCTCATACTCTTTTTAACATGAAAGGCTAAGTATCCCCTTAACCTGAACCAGAAGGGAACACCTTCTACTGTATTTAAAGTTTAATGAATATATTACGCAATTGGAAATGGATGTGCAGTCAAAGATCAAAATTTCATTCCAATCTTTTGTTTTGGTTAGCTTGGAATTTTAAATGTCTTTCGACATCTTCTGTTTTTCAAGGTCACATTTGTTCATTTTTGGGAAATTAATTATTTTGGTCAGTTCGGTGGTCTTGAACAATTCAGAATGAAATTTTGTTATTGGATATTGTGAGTAACACAATTGGCTGCTGTAGGGATACCCTGTTTGTTTCGTATCTTTTCTGTTGTGGTTGTTCTTTGGGTTTAGATATATAGTTGTGGGTTCTAGTACTCACCTTATGTTAATAACAAAATTTGCATATCCAAAAGAAATGAACTAATATTGGTCATCTAAGCATTGACTTCCCTATGCCACAGTATGGCATATCACCAGAAAGATTTCAAGAAAACATGGATTTAGCTACGTTCTTCAAGATCCTAACCACTACTGCTGATGAAGATGATAAGGTACTTGGTGTCACATTATTTCTACAGATGTTAATTCATATGAAATTATATGTTGTGGCCTACAATATATATAAATTTACTTTTTTCAGGTTTATGTCTCCACAGTTCAAGCACACAGCTATCCAGTGACTGCTTTCCAATGGCACCCAGAGGTATAATCAAATGATTCAAATTTACTCATTGCCTGTAAAATATTCGACTCCTATCTTGTTTTCTTCTGCATGATGCAATGATCTGTCAGCCAGGATTATATGCTCTTATAATCATCTAAAGTTTTCTTTATGGTACTTTGATAGTGAAGTCTAGTGCTTGATATCATGTTATTTCTGATCTATATTGATTAGGTTTGCTCGGGTCCAGTACGTATTTTGGTTGGTTATAAGTTTGAAATAAAATTTAGTCATGACTTTGGTGGGTTCTCATTGACCATCTAGTCGCATGAGTGGAGGAAGAACTTGCGCATCTTTTATCTAGAAAAGAAAGTGTATGCAGAGAAAAGGGAGGGAGGGAGGATCTGACACCCTCCCGAAGGTTATTACATTTAATTGTGGTTACATGACCCCTTTGCTTTAGAATGGCCCCTTTCTATCAAGGATTTAAAAGAGTCCAGGCATATGAGCTGCATACCAGTATCAAAAGTGTTGGTAGGCACTATCAAAAGTGTTAGATATATGTAATATTGTTGACTGGCTTAACTAAATTGCCAATTTTGCGAGAAGGGGCTGATGTTGGGATTTGTTAGTGTGTTGTGACACGTCTCTCTCTTATTCTTTCTTTATAGACAGAAGGAAAAACATTATCTTATGATTATTGTGCCTACTTACTTTCCCAAACCATTTTTTCTTAATGACCCCCTTTTTGGGGAGTTCTCTCTCTCTCTCTAGATATTTAAGTATTTTGTCTTATGAAGATTGTGCCTTCTTTTTTTGCTGCTTGCTTCTATGTTAATGAACTGCTAGGAATGCAGCTGCTGCAGTTTTTTTCTTTTTGATAAATAAAATAATGCAGTTGCCGCTTCTCTAAATATGAAATCCTGATCTTTGTACACTGCAGAAAAATGCTTTTGAATGGGGCTTATCTAAGATTCCACACTCGGAGGATGCCATTCAAGTGACTCAACATGTTGCGAACTTTTTTGTCAGGTATGCGCTAGTCACTTTAAGATATTTGCGCAATTAAACTCCAGGTTTTTTAAAATTATGCCCCAGAATAATTTGAATGTGCGTCACTATGTTTGATATTGGCTCAAAGGGTTGAAGGGAGAAGTAGATAACATTGCTTCCACAAAATCTGCATTTTGTACAAAGCATTAGAGCATAATTATTTGTGCGTGGAATCCATGGTTTTAGTAATTGTTGTTTTAAAAGTTTTGCAACTCTTAAATAGCGGTAAGAGGTTGCATCTAATCCAAAGACGTCATTTATTCTTCCTAGACTTAACATTTCGTAACTTGGTTTCAGTCCGCAATCCTCCTACTTGTGTGTGTGTGTGTGTATATATATATATTTATATATTCTTGCGTGTTTCTCAATTGCAGTGAGGCTAGGAAGTCTTTAAATAGGCCTGCTGCTAGTGAAGTTCTTGACAACCTTATTTACAATTACAGTCCAACTTTCGGTGGAAAGGCTGGGTAAGTGTTGGAATGCCTCAAAGACTGCACTTAATTTTATTTTTATTTTTAGTTTTTATTTTTTTGCGGGGATAATATATAAAAGCATGTCAAGTGACTAACTTGGTTCTCTAATCTGTCTAATTGCAGGAAGGGATATGATGAGGTTTACATTTTCACCTAGCTTTGATCTAAACTGTGTTGTTGTTGTTGTAAAGAATAAATGTTCATCGAGTATCTATCACCTTGTAATTTGTAATGTACTCAAAATTGAATAGTTATTGGATGCGTTGCAAATTATAAGATTATTATTGACTTATGAAATTAATTTGAGATATATTTATACTTAAAATTTATATAATAATCGATAATTACCAAACAATTAATCTTATTGTTAGCAATACTTTTTAAATAGTTTGTTATATTTATTATTTTATTGACTAATTAAATTAAATAAATTTGTGTTAATTTTGAGTTAAAAAATGTCTCAAATTTATTTTAAAGTGTCAATAATAATATTATATTTTAGAATGGATGGAGTACATTTTAAGTCTTTTCCAAAATAAGAGATACATTTATACTTTTAAACTATAAAGTTACTTGAAATAATATTTGTCATTAATTACTTGTATTAAGTATTTGAGTAATATTTTCTCAAAAAAAAAGTATTTGAGTAATATCATGTCACTGCTATACATTTTTAACAAATGTGAAATATTTGTTTATTTTTATGTTCTTAAATGTAACTATAACCTGTACAGAATTCTGCTGGGAATGAAACTTGGATAGTGCAAAAATTATGTTTGGATAGTCTTACTCATAATGTCTTAGAATGACATGATATTGTTGTTTTCTCATTAATTTTTACAATTATTCTTAATATCACACAGAACCACTAAATTGTCAACTAATATTAAGATTATATTTGAAAAAATAAAGTTAATTTTTAAATTTCATGTTTTTTATAAATATATTTCTATTTTTTCTTATAAAAAAATTAATATGTTCTTCGTGCCAAAATGTAATATTATTTTTTGAATTTAATTTCAAATATTTTATAACTCAAAATTAACATGAATTCTATTAATTTTAGTTAATGATAAATACAGTAAACTCTGTCACTAATACTACTCCTTCCCCTACAAAAACTGGAAAAAAAGGAAATTTACAATCTTATGAGAAAGCTCGACACTACTATTGACATAGGTGTTGCACTTTGTCACTACTTACCCTACAAAAACCGGAAAAAAGAAAAAAAAAAGTAAATTTACAATCTTATGTGAAATCTCGACACTACCGTTGACACAGGTGTTGGCTCTCACTTTCCCACTAGATTTCCCCAACAATGATAAGGAATGGTCTTCCCAAGTTCCCATGATATTAAATTTGAAGGTGTATTCACCGGTACAAAAAAGCTAATGTATAATTCCAAAAAAACGTTGTAATTGAGTCCCCAAAAACGTCGTGGTTAGCTGCGTCATCTAATAGACACATTTACATAATATTTTTAAAACGTTGTAATATGACACCTCCCATAAAGTTTTTCTTGTAGATTTTTGAATCTCTAACTATATATTCAACAACATTTATATTGTAAAAACTGTTGTAATTGAGATATATATACAACATTTATATGTTAAAAACGTTGTGGTTTAGGCAACTCATATAATAATTAAATCCTCGTGAAGCTTTCTTTTCTTTTCTTTTTGTCAAACTGTTGAAGCTTTCCAACAATCAAAATTTTTCAACAGCCACTCATAAAAGTTCCAAACTCAAAATGTCACATGGAAATGATCACATCACATTTGCAACAACGCAATTTATAATAAGAATCCAAATGTGTATTTATACATCCACAAAAAATACACTCAAAATGGCTCATGTATTGTCCAATACTTCGCAAGAAAACAACTAAAATACCAAAAGTCTCAAGAGAACACACTATCGGCATGCTCTGTTGATAGAAGATTTGCAAAATGTGCTTCTAAGGGATTCATATCCTCAAAATGTCCCCTCATGTTGAATCCTGCTCCAATGTAAAACCTACAGGAGTAGAGCATAAGAAAACCAAATTGATGAGCTAACCATAATTTAAGAAATTATGAATTAATAACATAAAAGAAAGAAAATTAAATAATAAAAGCTATATGTTACTGGGTGGATATGAGATTCTAATATGCTTTGAAATGTAGGAGTTTCCAATAGTGCAAAGAAATCACAATTAATTTTTACATGAGAAAGTTCTCAAAGAAATCAATATAGAAAATAAAAATCTCAGCAATAATCAAAGAGGTAGAGGGTGGGACAATGGTAGAGGAGAAAACATGCCAAACTTTCCAGATTTAAAGAAGGCATACAAAACTAGTGTTTTCCAAAAATTCATATCATTTTAAGAACTATAAGCAAGTTAAAAGCATAACTGAAATTGGTTGTGCTGCAGTATAGTGTTAACTTACAAAATTCATAGAAAATTCATCCCAACTTCGAATTTCATGAAATCAGTTGTAAAGCCTTACTTAACAAGTCTATTTAAACCTTCTAACAAGTTGTGAACACCAGGACAAAAATCTGCATTACAATTTACAACCCTACATACAAAATCACATGATTATATATGTATATTAGACAGCATGAACAAAACCGAGAAGAACAAAATTTTCCAAACAAGAACAGTAATAAACTAGCAAATATTTATTCTTCACTCACAGCTAGTTATATATTCACTCAATGGTCTATAAATAATAAGCATAAATTATGAATTAGACAAGTCAGTATGTATTAAGGAAATCAAAAAAGCATGAATTAATAGAGAAGAAAAATATAAGACCTTACCTGAATGTCAGCAAAGCTTCTGTTCCTTATCTCAGCAAAGGAAAACCAAAACCACAAAATTTGATAATGGGTTAGCAAAAGACAAGAAAACACACATGTTCAAGACTAACAAAAAACAGAGGTGTTCAATGCTATAGAGAGGGACAATTCTTCCTTACAATGTTGCCCCGCCCCTGCACCCCCCAGATGCACATGCAAAGATTTTTCCTTTGTTATGTATTTGTGCACACAAGTATACAATAATTGTGCTTTATAATAAGCAGATTTAAGGTACAGCCATATATACAACTCCTATATCATGATTAAAAAAATAACACAATAATTCAACTTGAATGATTCCAACAAATATGTCTTTTCTGATAGCATTCATGATTGCTAGTCCCACATAAGAATATCACCAGCATAGTTCGGCTCAAGTCTGTTTCACTATATACAAAGAATACTTACATCACAGAAGATTTGTTCTAATTATATTGTTTCCTTCTGAAGCAGAATCGATACTTCTTAGCAGAAAATACATTAGCATCTACTATCTAGCAATAGAAAGCTTATATCTTTATTATATCTCTAGTATATATAGAGACACAAAAGCCTCTACTCTTGCATGCATTTTGAGCAAGACACCTTCACACTTTTTCGTTGAGTAGAAAGCACGAAAGACCTAGAACTTGAACTTAGAAAAGAATAAAATTTTCAAATGTTTATAACTTATGTACTGGCTTTAAATAATTATCTCTAGATATGATTGTCCATCGTCCAGGTTTTATCCTTAACAAAGTAACTACCATTGTGTTGGAACTGTACAGAAAATGCACTTGGCATATACGAACTGCAAGTATTTGACTCATATTTGATATATCTAGGTAAATCCTATGGTTGAACTTTGGGGATAGCACTCTTGTTTGACTCTACCAGACCTGATAGAAGGGTTTAAATATGCAGTTCCCTGCCCACTAACCAATTTCCCCTGCAAATTAACAGTAAATTACATAAAATCCATAATAGTAGCATAACATTAGATGCCAATTGCAAAAAAGAAAAAGAAAAAAAGGTAACAAAATAGTTTGCCATCGATATCACTCGGTTTTCCATCATCACAGCGAGCAACACACTGAATAGTTTGCACATCCATTGTCAGCAAACAAATTGATAGAACATTGAAATTTTCTCAAGTTAATTTCACCATTACTAAAACAAGCCCACTAATTTCTGATAACTAGTTCAATGCACTCAAGGCACCCAAAAATATCTTCAATGATAATAAGACAAGAAGATAACTATATACCCAACATAATTTTCCAATACAAATACATTACAATCAATTATTATACATCTAACCTGTTATACATAGCAATTCCCCAAACAGTTGAGACAGCGTTGAACCCTATAATCAAAAAACACAATATCAATATTAACCAAAACTTTCCCAAGAACAAATTGAAAAAAAAAATGTAAATAACTCACTTATTCCCATCACAAGTAGGGCAAAGACAGGGGTTTATAAAAACAGGATCATACAATGGTGAGCATTCTATTGTAGATTTCCCTTTGCATAATTTGCATTTATAAAACCCTTTTCCTTTACAGACCCCACATAGCTTTCCGTTTTTAATCTGCACAAATTCAAACTCAATATGAACAAAAACTACATAACAATAAACATATAGACACACACATATATTTGCATTAAGAACAATCCTTTTTATTCCTTTGCAAACCCCATTGAAATCAAAAAAAAATTGCTTTACAAATCCCAACTCAATCTCAAACAAAATAAATTAACACCACTATATCCGTATACCTTATTCTTTTGAGAATTGACGTTAATGGCAGCAGAAACGTCGCCCATAGTGAAAATTCCGGCGAAAACTACACCAGTAGCTTTAACTAATGTGCGCGGTAGAATTGGAACACCACCACCTCCCCCGAACATTGTGTGCAGATTGCTGGCAGTGTTGTTTTACAGTGAATTTGAATACATTTGGGTTTTTTCTAAACCCTAAAAAATCAACTAATAGAGGAGAGCTCTCGGACAGTGAAAGAGACTGGAAAGGTAAGTGAAACATACAACCAGTCTTCGTAATCGTAACCACGTTATTGTTGGGTTTGGCTTTATGAAATCAATCTATTGTTTGGGCCCATATGGATATTGTGGCCTCTGCTCTAATGGATTGGGTTTATATATATATATATATATCCTTCTTGCCACAGATGTGTGGTTATTAAATGAGAGATTTTTTGGTCGATTTGAGATGAGAGAGATGAGCTAGCTAGAGTTGCAAGAGCACGATGTAAGGAAATTGGTGAGGAGAGAAGTGCTGTATCGGGGCTGAGTTGAAAGAAGACCGACAAAGGAGATATTCAAAACCACTATGCAAATCTAACCCGTAGTTTCGTGCTTTCAGGTCTGGGTTCAGCGAGACGGGGAGAGAACTAGGTTAGGGATGACTGAGGAAGATGAGTTTGGGGAAGAAGAGAGAGCGTTCTATTTTGCTGAGAGAGAGTTCTTTTGGGTGGGTATCGGCCTTCTTTGTTTTTCTTAAAAGCCTCCGTATTTTCATTTGTCAAAACCTCCGTGTTTTTTCAACGTCACATATACAACGTTTTCTACAAGAAAACGTTATAAACTTGAAACCCCATACAACATATAATCAACCCACAACGTTTTTGCATACTTACCTACAACGTTTTATCAAAAAACGTTATTAACAAAAAACACTACAAATTGTTGTTTAAGTGTCATCTTTTTACTGATTTGTAGTAGTGATTGAGGTTAATTGATTATACATCGAATTATGACACTTAATAACATGTGGTTTATCGTTAGCAGTCATGACTTTCAGTGGCAAATTCATATATGTAGGCCATTTAAATTCATATATGTAGACCAACAATTTCACTATTACTCACCCTTATTACGTGCTCTGGCCACCGACCCAGTAATGTCCTGGGACTATTTGACAGTTCTCATCTGTATATAGTTTCTCTAAAATGATCATATTGTTTCTGTCGTCAACAGTCCTGAATTATTTATTTGATGGTTTTGTGTTCAGGGAGGTGAACCTGACTTGATGACTGCAGGAAAGATAATTCTCCATGATTGGCAGCGAGGTAAGATACCTTTCTTTGTACCACCACCCAAGCAAGAAGATGAGTCATCAGACAGAGAATCTGGGTTGGAGAAAGACAAGGTGGTAGATCATGATCAGGCGGTGGCAGCTAGTCTAGAAAGGCCATTGCAGATGTCATATCATCACAACTACTAAAAATACAAGATCTCCTTGTTCAAGAGGTGAAACAGCTGAGCAGCTTCCAGCCACTGGATCATATAGGTTCTAGTTTGTGACATGTTAGGGAGATGGAAAACAGTTTTTTCCTTGGCACAAGTCATAATTATCTTTCTTCTTTTTTGGGGGGAGCCTTTTTTTATGTTTTTTGGATAGTTCTAAAGCTCATGGCTGTATTGTGAGCATAGTAAAGCTTGTAATAAGACAAATATCTGGGGGTAAAAAAAGCAGCTTGTAGACACTTGTTTTGTATGTTTAATGACTATCATCCTATTCGGAGTAGTATTTTGTTCAAAGCTTTATTTATGTTTTGTATTTTCTTGTTTGTTGTTCCAGGACAATGATCATATATATATATATATATATATATATATATATATATATATAAAGAGAGAGAGACAGAGACACACCCACACCCCCTCTATTTCTCTTGCACAATTAACGGGCCCAGCCCAGAAAGGTTGCAGTCCCCTGCCCATTGGGCTATAAGAAAGTAAAATGAGCAGAATATATATATATAGGGGAAATGATCAATAGCATGTATTTGCTACGGATCAAAAATGGGCAAATAGCATCTTTACCTTCCGTTACAATTATCAACGACTGAGATTTAAAAGTAGGACTCGACATCCGCTAGAATTTCTAGCGGACGGGATTAAAAATATTTTTGGACGATGATGGCAATTTCACAAGGTTCGCTAGAAGTACTAGCGGAAGAAGCAAACATTCTGCAAAGCAACTATACATACTATAGACATATCAACTATATATTAATATTATATTAAAATATGATAGATCTATATCAACTATCTATAGTAACTATACATACTATATATTAATATTATATTAAAATATGAGTTAACAATTATATATTTAATAAATTAAATAATAAAAAATCATATATATATCCTACTAAATAAACCCTAGTTAATAAATCATAAATCTTAATTAGTAAATCCTAAATTCTAGTTAATAAACCTTAATTCCTATTTAGGGTTTATGGTTTATTAACTAGAGTTTAGGGTTTACTAATTAAGATTTATGGTTTATTACTTACTAAATAAATCCTAGTTAATAAATTTTAAACCTTAATTAATAAACCCTAAATCCTAAGTAGTAAACCCTAAACCCTAGATAATAAACTTTAAATCCTAAATAAGAATTAATGTTTATTAACTAGAGTTTAAGGTTTACTGATTGGGATTTAAAGTTTATTATTTAGAGTGGTTTATTTATTAGGATATATAATTTTTTTATTATTTATTTTATTAAATATATAATTATTAACTCATATTTTAATATAATATTAATATATAATCTCAATCCTTCTTATATCCTAGATCTATAGTATGTATAGTAGCTTCAACAACTTTAAGGAAGGTGATCTATAGTATGTCAGAAGGTGATCTATAGTATGTCAACTTCAAGGAATAGTTAGTGGTTCATCCGGTGGTACTTCTAGTGGATCTTGTAAAAAATTTATTTGACTTTTGTTGGCGCTAGTAATTGGGGGCATAATAGTCCAAAAATATTTTTAATCCCATCCACTAGAATTACTAGCGGACGCGGAGGTTTTTTTTTAATCTCAGTCGTTAATTATTGTAACGGACGTTAGAGATGTTATTTTTCCATTTTTGATCCGTAGCAAATACATGTTATGGATCATTTCCCTATATATAACTTTTTGAAGATTACTAAAAATAAATGTTTCTAATTTTAATCTCTTGATGCTTATATTACCATTACTAGCTAACTAGGACTATGAGTAAAACATAAATTTGTTTACTACAAAAACTCAACACCAAAATTATATTATATATTAAGTATATCATAAAGCTAAAGAGGGGTTAGTGTTTATTTCGACATTTATATCTAATTATGATTTATTTTGATAAGTGATAATTAATATTCTTCTTTTTAATTATTATTATTATTTTGCAAGTTGCTAAAGGATAAAAAATTTAACTGTACCATCCACACAAACACAACTTTCACATTGGCTAATTTATTTACTATAGAGTCAGGTTTCTATAATCATTCAATTTGATATTTTTGGTTCAATTTTCAATAAAAAGAAAAGCAATAAATTGGATAATCTCTCACTAATTATAAAGTGTTGCAATTTTTAATAATTTTTGAAAAGAAATGTGTACAATATTAAAAAAAAATATCTATGTAACACATCATAAAAATATATGATATTCATAAACGTCAACTGCTTCCACAAACAGATGTAATTTAATAAAAATAAAACGATTAAATCCATGAGATTAAGGCAAGAGGACCACAAACAGATGTAATTTAATAAAAATAAAATTATCCAATCCATGACTTTAAGGCAAAAGGAAACGTTAAAGACTGTAACGCAATAACACTACTTAGATCATTTAACATCTAATTAAATCTAACCGTTAACCAAACAAGCCCACATACTAAACAACTGCATCATCACTACCAGAACCATCTTCAGCCCAACCGCCTCTTCCTCCACACGCGCCTGCAAACGTGCGGCCAACATTCGTGTCTCAACCTGCGCAGTAGCTGCTTGTGTAGCTTATTCATCAACTTCTTTCAGCATATAGAGTTTACCATCATTTGGCATTATATTGACAGTCCTCAGAATGACTACTACATAATAAACTCTATGACTGGTAACAGTTGAAATATGGTCAATGTGATGGAAAAGACAATAGCGAGATAAGATGGGTCAAAAGAAATAAATTGGGAAGGGTTGACCATGACTGTTTGACTCAAATCCAAAGCAGAAACGAGACCGAAAGATAACAAAAGTCCAAATTGAATATAGTGTTTAAATCTTACGAAACTCACTCGGACATTATTATCTAATATTCTCCGATAATAAAAACTACCATAAAACCTATTATTTCATTCCCAAGCAGCATTAACATCACGCATATTCCACCAAAATGTATAACAGTACAGCACAAAAACAACTAAAAACCCACACGTCTCCACTAGAGAAATCATGATCATAATGTGTGGCCGGACAATGCTTGGTCTAACAATAGACAGTATTCCAATGATATAGGAAACAAAAACAGTACAAACATCAAAAGCTCCAACATTCAATAGCAACATATATATATATATAGCTATCGGATTTTTAATGTTTGCACTGTTTTTGTTTCCTATATCACTGGAATATTGTCTATTGTTAGACCAAGTATTGTCCAGCCGCACATTATGATCATGATTCCTCTATTGGAGACGTGTGGATTTTTGATTCTTTTTGTGTTTTACTATTATACATTTTGGTGGGATATGTGTGATGTTAATGCTGCTTGGGAATGAAATAATAAGTTTTATGGTAGTTTTTATTATCAAAGGAAATTAGATAACAATCCAAGTGAGTTTTGTAAGATTTGAACACTATATTCAATTTGGACTTTTGTTATCTTCTGGTCTCGTTTCTGCCTTGGATTTGAGTCAAACAGTCATGACCAACCCTTCACAATTTATCTATTTTGACCTATCTTATCTCACCATTGTCTTTTCCACTACCTTGACCATAGTTCAACTATTTACCAGTCATAGAATTTATTATGTAGTTGAGAATGGCCGTAGAGTCATTCTGAGGATTGTCGATACAATGTCAAATGATGGTGAACTCTATATGCTGGAAGTTAATGAAGAAGCTACACAAGCAGCTGTTGCGCGGGTTGAGGCCGCACGGGTTGATGCACGAGTGGAGGCCGCATTTGCAAGCACGTGTGGAGAAAGAGGCGGTTGGGCTCGTAGGGGCGACGCGTGTGGACGAAGAGGCAGCGCGGGCTGAAGATGGTTCTGGTAGTTATGATGCAGTTGTTTAATATGTGGGCTTGTTTAGTTACCGGTTAAATTTAATTAGATGTTAAATGATCTAAGTAGTGTTATTGTGTTACGGTCTTTACCGTTTCTTCCTGCTTTAAATTCATGAATTCGATCATTTTATTTTTATTAAATTACAACTGTTTGTGGTCCTCCTGCCTTAAACTCATGAATTGGATCGTTTTATTTTTATTAAATTATATCTGTTTGTGAAACTAATTGACGTTTATGAATATTATATATTTTTATGATGTGTTACATAGATAATTTTTTTTTTAATATTGTAACACATTTCCTTTCAAAAATTATTAAAAATTGCAACACTTTATAATTAGTGAGAGCTTATTCAATTTATTACTTTTCATTTTATTAAAAATTGAACCAAAAATATCAATTTGAATGATTATAGAAACCTAACTCTATAATAAAGAAATTAGCCAATATGAAACCTGTGTTTGTGAGGATGGTACAGTTAAATTTTTTATTCTTAGTAACTTTCTTTAGCTTTATGATATATTTAGTCACAGGTAAGACAAAAAACAGATCTGAATTCAGAAACTTTTTACCATCAATTAAACAAGCACACAAACCACAAAATTATTAAACAAGGTCAGGATATGCAAGAATTATGAAAACAAGTATTAACAGTAGGGTCCTGTTAAATTTCACAAAGACTGGAAGTGAAGTATAAGTGCGTAGCTCTCTGTGATCAACCTTCACACACACACACACACACACACAATGGCCCATCTATGCCGTAGAGCCTTCTGATCAATTTTGGCATATGAGAGCACAAATTAACCACCAAATGCATTCGATTCAATATGAAATTAATTTAAATGTTTTATGATGTTTAGGAATATATCAATAAAAAGCTCTAAGATTTGAAATCAACGGAAAAATCAAGATTAATTGTCAATACAAACCACAACAATCCTAAATTGCTAACGAAGGCAGTAACACAGCTCAGCATCAAATTCCTTTAAAAAACCAGAATGTGAAGTCAGCTTAAAATTTGGAATAGGAAAGGCTTCAATGCTAGTACAAGATGATAAAATGGAAAGATTTTGAACAATAAGAGAAAGCAGCTAGTAATGCCTAATAACACCAATCCATGAAACAATTTGCAATATTGCGCTCGTTTCCCAGTATAGCTATAATGGAGATAAAGATGCTTGACACCAATGTAAAATAGAACTGCTATCCACATGAATGCATGTGAAAAGGCCCCAACAATATAAACAGGGGTTTGTTGTACCAAGTAAGTAGCTTACTATTCTAATCTTCACAGCGTCAATACATCAAACATGTGGTGCACATATATCCAAAATCAAAGTTGATTGAGCACCAAACCACATATAACCAAAATCAGATTTGATTAAGCACAAATGGATGAACAAAGTGAAGAAGTTACAAATAAATAAATTGAGATTAGATGTCTTACCGAATTGAAGAGAGCAGAAGAAGAAAAATTACCCTAGAAAACAAAAATCAATTTCAGAGGATAGATGTAGGAGATAGAGGAGAGAACAAAGAGGAAAGAAAAGAGAAAGGAGAGAGAAGAGGGACATGTACCTGTGATGGAGGACATGAGAGGCAAGTGAAGCTGGCGATGAGATCGATCGAATAGGATAAAGTCGGGTGAAAAAATGAACGAAGCTGGAAGGATTGAAATAAACCCACCTATTTAGAAAGGAATGAAAAATAACATTCCAGATAGGGATGAAATAACTAAAGGAATGGAATGCTATTTTTAACTGACTAATCAAACATGTTTTTAGTCATTTCGAGTGGAATGGTCATTCCATTCCCAGCCCATTTCATTCCATTCTCACAAACCAAACACAGTAAATATAAGTAACTAGTGACAATCATTATTTCAAGTACCTTTATAGTTTAAAAGTATAAATGTATCTCTTATTTTGGAAAAGACTTGAAATGTACTCCATTCATTCCAAAATATAATATAATTATTGACTTTTTAAATAAACTTAAGACATTTTTAAACTCAAAATTGACATAAATTTATTTAATTTAATTAATCAATAAAATGATAAATATAGTAAACTATCTACAATGTACTGCTAACTCTAAGATGAATTGTTTGGTAATTGTTGATTATTATATAAATTTTGATTAGAAATATATCTCAAATTAATTTCATAAGTCAATAATCTTATAATTTGCAACACATCCAATAACTATTCAATTTTGAGTATTTTACAAATTACAAGATGATAGATACTTGATGAACATTTATTCTTTACAACAACAACACAGTTTTAGATCAAGAGCTAGGTGAAAATGTAAACCTCATCATATCCCTTCCGGCAATTAGATAGATTAGAGAACCAAGTTAGTCACTTGACATGCTTTTATTATCCCCACACAAAAAAAAAAAAAAAAAATCCTTTAGGCATTCCAACACTTACCCAGCCTTTCCACCGAAAGTTGGACTGTAATTGTAAATAAGGTTGTCAAGAACTTCACTAGCAGCAGGCCTATTTAAAGACTTCCTAGCCTCACTGCAATTGAGAAACAAGAATATATATACATTAAATATACACAAGTAGGAGGATCGCGGATTGAAACCAAGTTACGAAATGTTAAGTCTAGGAAGAATAAATGACCTCTTTGGATTAGATGCAACCTCTTACCGCTATTTAAGAGTTGCAAAACTTTTAAAACAACAATTACTAAAACCATGGATTCCACGCACAAATAATTATGCTCTAATGCTTTGTACAAAATGCAGATTTTGTGGAAGCAATGTTTTAACAAGTTATCTACTTCTCCCTTCAACCCTTTGTGCCAATGTCAAACATAGTGACGCACATTCAAATTATTCTGGGGCATAATTTTAAAAAACCTGGAGTGTAATTACACAAATATCTTTAAGTGACTAGCGCATACCTGACAAAAAAGTTTGCAACATGTTGAGTCACTTGAATGGCATCCTCCGAATGTGGAATCTTAGATAAGCCCCCATTCAAAAGCATTTTTCTGCAGTGTACAAAGATCGGGATTTCATATTTAGAGAAGCGGCAACTGCATTATTTTATTTATCAAAAAGAAAAAACTGCAGTAGCTGCATTCCTAGCAGTTCATTAACATAGAAGCAAGCAGCAAAATCAGAAGGCACAATCTTAGTAAGACAAAATACTTAAATTTCTAGAGAGAGCGAGAGAGAACTCCCCAAAAAGGGGGTCATTAAGAAAAAATGGTTTGGGAAAGTAAGTAGGCACAATAATCGTAAGATAATGTTTTTCCTTCTGTCTATAAAGAAAGAATAAGAGAGACACGTGTCACGCTAACAAATCCCAACATTAGCCCCTTCTCGCAAAATTGGCAATTTAGTTAAGCCAGTCAACAATATTACATAAATCGGGGGCTAGAAAAGAAAAATGAGCTATACAATCCGCTATCGGTTTCCTTCCGCGGAGCAGACCTACAAACTCTTACTAATGACATAAAGGGAGAAGAGAAAGCTTTCACACCACTCCTAGCGCTAAGCATAGAAAGCTCTCACGCGCACAATAGACTCTATCAGACTAGGAATCTGTTACCGTTCCCCAACCCAAAGAGGTTAATCAATGCAATTGCACTCGAATTGGCAGGTGAACAAATGGCGTCGGCACATGGCTGTAAAAGTGAGCCAAGCTATTTCTTTTACGGAGTCTAAGTTAAAAAAGGAGCATAATGGACGAAGTTGACTAAACGGATTCCTTTACTTTTTCTTTGAGCATTTTCCAACCCTTTTGATAGTGCCTACCAACACTTTTGATACTGGTATACTGCTCATATGCTTGGACTCTTGTAAATCCTTGATAGGAAGGGGCCATTCTAAAGCAAAGGGGTCATGTAACCACAATTAAATGTAATAACCTGCAGGAGGGTGTCAGATCCTCCCTCCCTCCATTTTCTCTGCATACACTTTCTTTTTCTAGATAAAAGATGCGCAAGTTCTTCCTCCACTCATGAGACTAGATGATCAATGAGAACCCACCAAAGTCATGACTAAATATTATTTCAAACTTATAACCAACCAAAATACGTACTGGACCCGAGGAAACCAGATCAATATAGATCAGAAATAACAAGATATCAAGCAATAGACTTCACTATCAAAGTACCATAAAGAAAACTTTAGATGATTATAAGAGCATATAATCCTGGCTGACAGATCATTGCATCATGCAGAAGAAAACAAGATAGGAGTCGAATATTTTACAGGCAATGAGTAAATTTGAATCATTTGATTATACCTCTGGGTGCCATTGGAAAGCAGTCACTGGATAGCTGTGTGCTTGAACTGTGGAGACAGAAACCTGAAAAAAGTAAATTTACGAATATTCTAGGCCACATAATTTCATATGAATTAACATCTGTAGAAATAATGTGACAACAAGTACCTTATCATCTACATCAGCAGTAGTGGTTAGGATCTTGAAGAACGTAGCTGAATCCATGTTTTCTTGAAATCTTTCTGGTGATATGCCATACTGTTGCATAGGGAAGTCAATGCTTAGATGACCAATATTAGTTCATTTCTTTTGGATATGCAAATTTTGTTATTAACATAAGGTGAGTACTAGAACCCACAACTATATATCTAAACCTTAAGAACAACCACAACAGAAAAGATACGAAACAAACAGGGTATCCCTACAGCAGCCAATTGTGTTACTCACAATATCCAATAACAAAAATTCATTCTGAATTGTTTAAGACCACAGAACTGACCAAAATAATTAATTTCCCAAAAATGAACAAATGTGACCTTGAAAAACAGAAGATGTCGAAAGACATTTAAAATTCCAAGCTAACCAAAACAAAAGATTGGAATGAAATTTTGATCTTTGACTGCACATCCATTTCCAATTGCGTAATATATTCATTAAACTTTAAATACAGTAGAAGGTGTTCCCTTCTGGTTCAGGTTAAGGGCATACTTATCCTTTGAGGTTAAAAAGAATATGAGATAAAAATTTATTCACTTGTAAACAAAAAAATAAATCACAATTTTTCCGAATTCACATGATGGTTTTGCATGGTTAGGCAATCAGTGCTCAGCCAGCTTTCTGAGCAAATCCGGAGGAAATCTGCAGAAAATACAAAATCAATTCAAAATCATAGCTTCAGCAACCAACCAAGTGTATCATATGACAATATCTTACATATAACATAATATTCACACCTGCCACCTACTCAATAACTTTCACATGTAACCACAAATGCTTACCAATTTTCGTTTACTGGACTAGGCCAATAACATTACGCAAATACTTCTTCTTTTTTTCTTTTTTATAAGTAACATAAGACAAATACTTTGATGGGATTAATACTTTGTTCGCGAGTTTGGAGGAATGGGGAAGTAAGGGAAAGTATAAGTGGGGAAGGGATTTTAACTTTCCTTTCCCTTGCCAAGTTTGTGAGTTTAACAAGGGAAGGGAATAGAAAGGGAATAGAAGTGATTTCAATTGTACTTTACCATGTATGTGAGTTTAGAAGGGGGAAGGGAAGGGATTTTAATTGGTAAAGTATACTATTACTATATTACCCTTAACAAAAAAGTAATTAAATAAATGTTAATTTATTTAGAAACTATTGTTTTTGGTATTTTGAAATGTCTGACTTTCCCATCCCTCCTAATCCTCCCATTTTTTGAGATAAAAGTTTCGAGAGCAAAGTCACAGCGAACTTTACCTTCAAAATCCCTACCCCCACCTCATAAAAAAAACTCACAAACATGATATTTGGAGGGATTTTAATTACTTACACTTTCCCTCAAAACAAAACTTGCAAACATGGTGTAAAGGCAACATCTCTACATATAACATTTTTATATCAATCTATATGAGATAATTAAATAACAGCCTCACACCATCCTTCTCAAAGTTTTGCCATACTATATCTGCAAATATATGTCTTTGTCTGTATGATTGCATAACCACAAAGATCTTCAAGTTTGGCCCTATATTGTCATGGAAGTCTTTCGTTTCTTAGTTTTTTCTTTTCCACACAATCCTTCACAACATTACATGTACTACAATTTCTTTTTTTAGGTAGAAATGTATTAAAATTTCTTGTTCAGGTAATATTACATTTAAAAATCCTGATTATATCAGTTATGTATGAGTAATGACACAAAATGTTCACATTCCTATAAATTCGTCTTCAGTACGTAACTCATCATCTTTTCAACGTTTTTACAAGTTCTTCAAATTCTCAGATACAATTGCGTGGGTATATATAAAAGAGAATGATTGACTACAGATTGAAATCTTTCAGCATAACAGAACTAAAATTAAAACTCAACCTTATTAAAATGAAGTGTTTACAAAGGTCACATATTACTTTTTCAGAAAAAATGAAAAACTTGTACACCTTTGAAACACAGTTCCTTCTATATTTATATTTTGCACGAACTGGAGATTTGCCCCTTGATTTGCACCGTTAAATTCTTCGAGAATGCTCTTGTCCTACTAAAATTAAAGAAAACGGGCAACATCTTATGATCAAAACATAGTAATCAGATTACCATTAGAGAAAGTACAACTGAGTAATCATTCTCATTTTGTATACATAAAGTGAAAATAATAAATAAAATTAAAATATCGTAAAATTGACATGAGTGCAACTACATCTAACTGATTTTGTATTGAAAACAGAAGATCATCTAGAACATAGAAGTAAGCAGTACACTTCATGCAGCCTATCACTCCTCATGTGGTAGGTTAACATTCACCAAAATTAGTTAGTAATTGTACGGTTATTTTGAGCTGTAAAAGTGGGGAATAGAGCAGCCACATCTTCGTTTGACAAATAAGAAACTAGATTCTTCATTCTTCCACATCCGAAACGCAAATGAAAACCATGTGAAAAGAATATTCTTATGTCTCAACAAGGAAACTAGTTAATTACCCTTATGGTGGGGATGTTGGGAGGTAATTCGAATATATGAGCGAAAAGTAATGTTATACCAACTAACCTTGCTGATGATCATTGATAGAAGTTCAAAACCTAAGCATATTGAAAGTAAGGGAAAATGATCTCCTGCATCATTCTTCTCCAACACTTTCTGCAAGTTACATGTCAAAAGTTAGTCAAGATTAAAGGTGCAATTACAAACACATGCCAAAACATTGAAGCTTCTTTCTATTCATTAGAAGGACAAGTCCCAGCCCTTGTCAACTGAAATTATGTAAATTAGCAACTCCCTCAAGAATGAATTACCTTAAATATATCTTCAACAACCTCAAAGTAGAGACCTTTTTTACACCACCCTCCAGTAAAAAGAACTCCATTGACCAAGTTTAGTTTCTGTGCAAAACTGTATAAAATTAACACATTCGCAACATACAGACTACACGTAGCACAGGCAGACTTTTAAAAAATAACTTCTCCAGAATGGCCTTTCTAAATAACAAAGGAAATTGTACTCCTTTTCAGTACAGTGTATATAAATAAGCAATCTTCATAAATAAATACACGTTTAGCTTACTTAATTTTCAGCCTAGGTCAACCAACTTGGGATAAAAGGTGTTGTTGCGTTGAGAAAAGGGAGTATATAAACAAACATGACATTTAGCAACTAATTATGAAACTTTCAAGCTTTCATCACAGCATAACTCTGAACACAATTCACTAATAAAGATCATTCAATATAAATCCCATGAATCCAGCACACTGAAATGCAAAAAAAGATAATAGTACTATACTAAATTGTTACTCCAATTAAAAATTAAGTAAAATAGTACTTAGATATTAAAAACTCTATAGTAATTGCATGAAAGAAAAGCTAGCATCATCGCTTAGCACGACAACAAATAACATATAAATAATCAATTGATCAAAAAGAAATGGTTCTTCAAATTTTCAAATATCAAAATAAGCACAAGCACAAAGGTAATCAGAACTATTACATATTGGAGAATCTCGGTAGGCTAGTTAAAAATAAGAGGAATGACCCTCGCCCCCCGGCGAACTCAACGAACTTCACATAAGACGCGGCAATATAAGAAGCGTTGGTGGCATTACTGAGCCGGCCGGAAGCGCCGTCGCCGGGATGACTTAAAATTCCGATGACCGGCCGGAAATTGAGCTTGGGGGCAGGAGAGGGCCAACTGGGAGCTGCAGACTGACTGGGCAATAGAATCGTTAATTGGGATTTAGCGAAGCTAAATTATTGGGAGAGAGAAATAAGGAAAGGAATCAAAAGGTACTTCCACATGTCGGAGGGCGTAAAGAGAGAGAGGATGAGGTGGCCGGAGAGTTGGTGAGATTGCTGGTGAGTTTAGTGGAGGAGAGAGATTGTTGCGGTGGCGCTGGTGGTGTTTTTTTAACTAAACAAGAGAGAGAATTGGAGGTGAGTAGTGAGGTTTTGACATTGATGGGGAATAGCCGGACGGCAGGCGACCCTGGCTGTCGACTGAGGAACTGATTTGTGTTACGGTTGGATAATTTGCTCTCATCAACCACACTCGTGACTTTATTAAAAGCTGATGGTGTTGGGGTCTGGTGGCCGCGTGGAAAACGTGCGACCTATAGGCTCTTGAGACTAAATAGCATAGCTGACTCTCCTATTTGTCCAGGTTTTTGCAAAATTGTTTCCTAAACTTTTTTTTAGGACAGTTGTTGCTCAATAATGTATTGGTTATATAAAAGTATTTATTTTTTATTTTTTGATCAATTTTTATTAGTCAAATAAGACGTTTTTCGTTAGCCAAATGTTTCTTTAAATTTTTATTATTTTTATTTATATATTCACTAAATATAAATATGTATATTATCATTTTCATTTAACGTAAATTTTAATATGTAGAAAAAAATATTTTTTTTGTGTGTTAATTTGCACTTTTTATAGGTATTAAAGTTTTATATTTAAATTAAAAAAAATTATGTTTGAATGTATATTAAGGAAATTTTAATATTTGAGAAATTTAATTAGCAAGAAGTGTATGAATTTATTTTCTTGATAAAATGAATATTTATTATTTTTTGATATTTATGTTATTTATTGCATAAGTTCATAATTTAATTAATTAGATCAAGTTAAATGAAAATGATAATATACATATTTATATTTAGCGGATATATAAATGAAAATAATAAAAGTTTAGAGAAACATTTGACTAACGGAAAACGTCTTGTTTAACTAACGAAAATTGACCGAAATAGAAAATGAACACTTTTGCACAACTAATGCATCATTGAGGAACAGCTGCGCTAAAAAAAATATTAAGGAACAATTTTACAAAAAATATGACAATTAATAGAAGAGTCAGATATGCTATTTAGTCCACGTCAAGAATCAAGATTAAAATCTTCAACTCAAAAAATAAATTCAGTTGATCAATAATGATAATAAAAACATAAAATATTGCAATTTTATATTACAGATAAAAATGATACTTTCATAAATCATAAGTTTCTAAATAAAAATTGATATTTTCACAAATATAAATGAGAATTCTACAAATTCCCTCTTATATGAATAGTAGATGAGTCATACATTTAAATGAGAGAGAATTTATGAAAATATCAATTTTTACTTGTAGAAGGAACAATTCCCTAAATTTATTCAAATTAATTCACACGATTCAAGATTTTATTTTTGTAGTGTCAAAATTATTATGAGCCTATAATTAAGTTGACGGGGTTGAGGGGGACAGAGTCCCCGAACCAATATTTTTGAATAATTTTGTATTTTTGAATTGTATATATTAAATATATATTTTATTACAATGATAGTATTAATAGGATAATGACTAGTAACATTATATGTATACACCTTATTGATCTCCAATAAACTTTTTTAATTACAAATTATTCATAAATAATTGATTCCTAAATTGTTTCAAATAATAATGTAAATTAGATTATTAGTTAATTTAAAAAGATTATAGGGAAATACATATATTGAGTAGGAAGGAGTGATAAAGAACGAGATTCGATTGAAAAAAATTTTAAAATTTTAATTTGACTCCGTATAGTAAAATATATATATATATATATATATATATAATTTAGTGCGATCAAGTTATATATTATACCCAAAATTTTCTAATTTTTTTATATATTATAAAATAATTTTTCCCCACTTCTTTTTATATTCTTTCATTCATGGCTAAACAAGTCTTATGTTAATGACATGGGTAATTAATACAATTTATGATATAAAAATTTGAGATTCTTAAATTTAAGTTTTACTTGTCATTAGACTCATTAGTGTATTTTCTTTTATTTTTTATTTACTTATCCAAATTGATATAAAGAATAATAATACTTGAAATTATTATTAATATTCAACCTATGAAATACGATACAAAAGACCCAAGCGAAAGTTGTGAACCACATGTTGTTACAACTACCCATAAATCTATCTCTCTCCTTCTGATGATAATATGAAATGATATTGATATGAGATGGAAAAAATGATATGAGATCAAATAAAAAAAGAATATATCTATGTGTATATTTTAAGTGTATATTCAAAACACACACAATGATACAAAGATAAATAGTAATAAAAGAGGAGAGAAAGTATTGTAAATAGAAGAGAGAAATATTTTACTACTCTCTCCGTCTCAGAATACAAGTCTCTATTACTAATTTAAGTAGTCATAAGTTAAATGTCTACTTATCTTAAATAATTTATTTTTTACAATAATTTTTTTTTATAATACCCTTAGTATAAATTAAATGAGAATTTAAATATGAATAATTTTGTTATTTTATCATTTTTCTTAATATGTGTAAAAAATCAGCCACGACTTTTATCTTAAAACGAATATAATATTATTTTATCTTTATGTGTATTTTTGAATATACACTTTAGATGTGTACTTATATATACAATGAAAAAATTGCAGTCGAAAGTGTTGGGTTATAGATTTCAGAAAATTGATATACCAAGTCGATATTATTTATTAGATGACTAGATGTCCCACAAGATATTGCTAAATGAAATGTGCATCTTTGACACATACTGTACAATCTGAATTCAATGGAATGAAGTACCATACAGAATGTAGGCAAAAATGGAGAACAGCTAAAAAAAAATTGCCCATTAATTTGTTTAGTAACATAAGACAATATACAAAGTATGAATTGCATATTTTTCTTACAAGCATGTTCATTTTCAGTAAAAATTCCACATAAAATATGATACACCAATAGATAATCCAAGCTTTAAGTTTAGGGCTTGAAAGAAGCCTTAAATGGTAAACTGAAGAATTATTCTTTAACCAGCCAGACAAAGTTTAAACAACTTCCAACTTGCTTCCGTTTTTTCCAACAAAATCTTGAAGCAGCCTATAGAGGGATGAGCCACTAAGTTTAGTGAGAAAATATTACTGAAATATAATGAATAAGATTATACTTTATTAATATAGTAGCTACTATATTAACTACCTTAATATAGTAGTTTAATTTTATATATGATTGAGAATCAGCTAACTAGGTTTATACACATTTTGTCTTGCAAATATGATGTATAATAAACTTAAAAGACAAAATATATAGATAGTTATGAAATAAGTGTAATACAGTCTCTTTCACATAAACACATAAACGTTGAGCAACAATACATTTAAGGTGTGCATAAATCAACACCCTTTACAAATTACAAGGTGATAGTCTGATAGAAATTAACTCGATGAACATTTATTCATTACAACAAAAATACAGTTTAGATCAAGAGCTAGGTGAAAATGTAGACCTCATCATATCCCTTCCTGCAATAAGACAGAAAAAGAGAACCAAGTTAGTCACTTGACATGCTTTTATATATTATCCCCACCAAAAAAAAAAGAGGAAAGAATTATTTTTTAAGTGCAGTCTTTGAGGCATTCCAACTCTTACCCAGCCTTTCCACCGAAAGTTGGACTGTAATTGTAAATAAGGTTGTCAAGAACTTCACTAGCAGCAGGCTTATTTAAAGACTTCCTAGCCTCACTGCAATTGAGAAACAAGAATATACAGTAAATGCAGATTTTGTGGAAGCAACGTTTTAACAAGTTTCTCCGCTTCTCCCTTCTACCTTTTGTGCCAATGTCGAACATAGTGATGCACATTCAAATTATTCCGGGGGATAGTTTTAAAAAGCTTAAGCAGCAACTATCTTTGAGTGACTAGCTAGCACATACCTAGCAAAAAGTTTGCAACAAGTTGAGTCACTCGAATGGCATCCTCGGAGTGTGGAATCTTTGATGAGCCCCATTCAAAAGCATTTTTCTGCAGTGTACAAAGACCAGGATTTCACATTTACAACACTCGGCAACTGCATTTATTTATCAGAAAGAAAAAAACAGCAGCAGCTGCACTCTTGGCAGTTCATTAAATAGAAGGAAGCAGCAAAATAAGCAGAGAGAGATGTGTCACAACTCACACGAACAATCCTAACATTTTCCCCCTTGCACAAAATTAGCAATTTAGTGAAGCCAGTCAGCAATATTACATAAATCTAAAAACACCGAGCAGCTTGATCTCAAACAAATTAATCACTCTTCCATTCCCATTTAGATTATATAATAAGGCTTTGATTGCCAAAACATACAATATTACATTAAAATAAGTATAGCTAGAGAGAGATTTTAAAAACATATGCACACCACTTGTTATTTTTTCCCTCTCCCCCCAGAAGATAGGCCGCTAAGTCTAAATTTATGTAGAAGATAAAACTGATTAGCATCCTACCATAATTTTGAAACTTCCCTAAATTCATCAAATTTCCCAACAATTTACTAAATTTGCATAAAACTGAAAGGATACACATAATAAGCAATGGAAGAAGTGACCTTTTCGATCAGAAAACAAGATAGGAGTCAAATATTTTATGGGTAATGATTAATTTGAATCATTTGATTATACCTCTGGGTGCCATTGTAAAGCAATCACTGGATAGTTGTGTGCTTGAGCTGTGGAGACATAAACCTGAAAAAAGTAAATTTATGAATATTTTAGCCCACATATAATTTCATAGGGAAAATTGCAAAACTGTCCTCTTATGTTGATACTGAATTGCAATATAGACGTTAATATTTTAATTTTTGCAATGTTATAGCTAATGTTTTAATTTTTGCAATGTTATAGTTAATGTTTTAAATTTTTGCAAAACTGTCCGAGGCATGTGCTGATTTTAAGGACAAACTCGTCAATTTACATATAAAATACTTATCTTTTTAAACTGAAGGGCAAACTTCAGTTGTGCCGCGCGAAGAGTGAGAGAGGAGGTGAAATAAATAAATAAATATATAGTCCGGATCTTAAGCATACCTTCTTAAATGACATACCAAACATACCCCCTTTAACGACGGACCGGGCGACGGTTTGGTCCGTCGCCAAAGCCTTTAGCGACGGGTCCATCGCTAAAAGTTGTCCGTCGCTAAAGGCTTTGGCGATGGACCGGACCTATAGCGACGGACCAAACCGTCATCCGGTCCGTCGCTAAAGGGAGTAAGTTTGGTATGTTATTTAAGGGGTATGCTTAAGATCCATTCTAAATAAATATATACATACATATATATATATATATATATATATATCTTCAATTGCTTAATTGATTTTTTCGATGACTAATGTTGAATTTTCTGGTGTCTTTTGCTTTTCCCAATCTATGGTGATGGCCATTCATTTATTCCCTCTATATGTGTCTTTTGGATTCATCTTCTTCCTCCCTCCTTTTTTTATCAAAAAAAATTCGACATATATTGAGATTCATAGTATGGAGCTGATGAGATCCAAAGACGGCATGTTGTGGGTTTAGGTTTCCGGCAACTGTTTTTGGTGGTTATTTGAGGGAGATGGTGGCCCTGGAGTGATTTGGGCCGAATAATTTTTTATTTTTTTGGTTTCTTGCTTATTTATTGATTAGTGTGATGACTGTTATACCCTTTTGTCATGATCAAAAATAATTTTATGTTAGAATGGACCAATTTGCCCTTATGAATGGCACATGTTTTTCACGTGTTTGATCAAAATTGGTCAGATGAGACAGTTTTGTAAAAAATTAAAACATTGACTATAACGTTGCAAAAATTAAAATATTAACGTCGCGATTCAATGTCAACATGAACAGACAATTTTGTAATTTGCACAATTTCATACCAATTAACATCTATAGAAATAATGTAACACTAAATACCTTATTCTCTTTATCAGCGGTAGTGGTTAGGATCTCGAAGAAGGTAGCTAAATCATTATTTTCTTGAAATCTTTCTGGTGATATACCGTACTGTTGCATAGGAAAGTCAATGGTCAGTTGACCTATATTATCTCATTTCTTTGGGATATGCAAGTTTTGTTATTAACACAAGGTAGGTGAGTATTAGAACCCACAATTTTGTCACTTGTAAACTAAAAAAAATCACAATTTTTCCAAACTCACGTTATTGCTTTGCAAGGCCAGGCAATCAGTGCTCAGTTTTCTGAGCAAATCAGTAGGAAATCTGCAAAAAATTAACTCAACATAGCGTCAGCAACCAGCCAAGTGTACCATATATATGCCATATGATAATATCTTATATATAATAACATAATATCAGCACCAGCCAACTACTCGATAACTTTCACATTTAATCACAAATGTTTACCAATTTTCGTTTACTTAACTAGATTTCCAATAAAATTACGCAAATACTTCTTCTTTCTCTTCTTTTTTTTTTTTTTGTATATTTTATAAGTAACATAAGAATGAGATTAATATTATCTTTGTGAATTTTGAGAGATGGAAAGGTAAGAGAAAATATAAGTATGAAAGGGATGAGAAAGGGTTTTAATTTTCCTTTGCCATGTTTGCGAGTTTAAAAATAAAGAGAGGATTTTAACGGTTAAAGTATACTATCACTATATCTATATTAACTTAAAATAATGAAATAAATGTTATTATCTAGAAAAAGGTTATTTTTGGTATTTCGAAATGTCTAACTTTTCCGTACTTTCTAATCCTCTCATTTTTTGGGCCAAAATTTTGAGGGCAAACACATACGGAACTTTACCTTTAAATTCTCCCTTCTCCTTCTTCCTCTCTTATAAAAACTCACAAATATGACATTTAGAGAGATTTAAATTGCTTTCCCTTTTCCTCAATGTTAATATTACAAACATGGTGTAAAGGCCACATCTCTACATATCACATTTTCATGTCAAACTATATGAGATCATTAAATAACAGCCTGGCCTCATCCTTCTCAAATTTATGCCTTAATATATCTGGAATATATATCTCTGTCTGTATACTTGCATACATAAAACTACTTTCTTTATTTTTCAATAAATGGATTTGTTTTTTATGTCATCACTTATGTGATAGTTCAACATAAACTTCAAACGAACCAATGCATCAATATGTAGGTCCTCTAAACCACAAAGTTCTTCAAGTTTGGCCCTATATATATTGTCATGGAAGTCTTTCACTTTTTCCTTTTCCACACAATCCTTCACAACATTATATATATATATATATATATATATATACAATTTTTTTTAAAGATATATATATATATATATATATATATATATATAGAAACGTATTAAAATTTCTAGTTCAGGTTATATTAATTACATTTAAGAATCCTAATTACAAATGGTCGTATATTACTTTTTCAGAAAAATGAAAAACTTGTACCTTTGAAACACAGTTCCTTCTATATTGATGTTTTCCACGAACTGGAGTGTTGACCCTTGATTTGTAGCCTTAAATTTTTCGAGAATGTTGTTGTCCTAGTAAAATTAAAGAAAACAGGCAACGTCTTAATTATGATCTCAACATAGTAATCAGATTACATTAGAGAAAATACAACTGAGTGCGTAATTATCCTCACTTTCTACCCAAAGTATAATGAATAATAAAAAATGAAATTAAGTATATAGTAAAATTGACATAATTAACTGCAACTACATCGAAACTGATTTTGTAAAAGGATTATTCTTTGAGTCTCAACAAGCAAACCAGTGATTACTAAAACTATTTTGTTTTAGAATTCTCCACATGGTTCATCTTTTTTACCCTTATATATGGTAGTGACGATCGATGGCGGCGAGAGCTAGGAAATTTGAATATATGAGTGAAAAGTAACTTGCGTATACCAACTAACCTGGCTGATGATTATGGATAAAAGTTCAAAACCCAAGTCTATTGCGAGTAAGGGAAAATGATCTCCTGCATCATTCTTTTCCAATACTTTCTGCAGCAAGTAACATGCATGCATGTCAAAAAGTTGGTCAAAATTAATGGTGCAACTACAAACACGTACATGCCAAAAAATTTGTAGCTTAATTCTTCCTATTCATTAGAAGGACAAATCCTTGCCCTAGCCTTGTTGACAGAAATTATTACCTTAAATATACCCTCAACAACCTCAAAGTAGAGACCCTTTTTACTCCACCCTCCAGTAAAAAGAACTCCATCGACCAGATTTAGTTTCTGTGGCAAAAATTTATAAATAAAATTAACACATTCGCAATAGACACATGGTGTACTTCTCCAGAATTAATGGCAACTAGTAATATATAGATAAACAATCAATTGATCAAAAAGAAATAACAACAAGTACAAAGGTAATCAATCAGAAGTATATATATTAATTACATATTCGAGAGTCTCAGCAGGCTCGTTAAAAATAAGAGGAATGACCCTAGCCCCGCCGGATTCAACAAACTTCACATAAGAGGCGGCAATATAAGAAGCGTTGGTGGCATTAGTGAGCCGGCCAGAAGCTCCGTCGCCGGGATGACTTAAAATTCCAATGACCGGCCGGTAATTGAGCTTGGAGTCCGGGGAGGGACAGCTGTGAACTGTAGACTGAGACTCACTGGGCAAGAGAATGGTTGAACGGAATTGAGCGGAGCTAAATTCTATGGAGAGAGAAATGAGGAAAGGAATCCAAAGGTAGCCGGCCATGGCTGATTCGGGTTGGAATTGGGTTCGTAATTGATGAAGCATACGACTTTATAAGCTGATGGTATGGTCTGGTGGCCGTAGCACATGGGAAACGTTCCTTCTTCTCCTCCTTTCATAACCTGAGCTAGCTCGGAGAAAGAAGAGATAAGAGGGCCCCGGCGGATGTGGTCAAAAATTTGTAGTACAATTCGATCGCAACTAACGAATTGATTATCTTCATGCATTATAAGGTATTATCTTCGTACATAAGATACCAGACTACCTGATACGTATAGGCTCAGGTTTATTAGAGCTGATGGTCCCATGTGATAGACTTTGTATATTAGGAAATAGTCAAAGCTCTTTTAATACCTGTATATTAGGCAGTAATATTTTCCTTATTATTTTTGAGCTAATCAGCTCCTATAGTTTAGCCTACGATTCTGCTTACAGTTATGTACTTATGTTGTATATATTGACTCAATCACATCAATGAAAGGAGGATGATTTCCTACATGGTATCAGATTAGGTTTCCTCCTCCTCCCCTAACCTAGCCGTCTGCTTCTCTTCACCCTCATCTCTTCTCTCTCAAACACGTTTTCCATGGCTGCGAAAACCACTTTCCACTCTGCCCTTGCAGTCACCAACGTGAAATCCCTCATCACCATCACCTTGGACCTTGAAACAGGTCAATACCATGAATGGGCTACCCTCTTTAAAGTTCAGGCAAGGGTACATAGCGTCCTTGAACACATAATTCCTCCCACAGAGGCTGTTGAACTCACCGCCTACCAAGCCTCGAAGGCCGCTGATCTTCCTCTCTGGAAAAGGCTTGACGCCGTCATCCTCCAATGGATCTACGCCACGGTTTCTCATGAAATTCTCACCTCTATCCTTGTCGTCGACGATGTGGCCGAAAAAGCTTGGCAACGCGTTGCCCAAATATTTCACGACAATAAAAACTCAAGGGCAGCATATCTTGAAACCGAATTCACAACAACAAAACTGGTTGAATTTTCTTCTGTGGTGGCCTATTATAATCGGCTTCAATCTCTTGCAACTCAACTCGCCAATGTGGGGCAGCCCGTCTCCGATCAGCGATTAGTCTTGCGCCTTCTTGCCGGACTGCCTGAAGCCTACTCCACCTTTGTCACCAACATCCAACAGAAGGATGTTCTCCCTCCATTCTCTGAGGTCTGCTCGCGCCTCAAACTTGAGGACACCACCGCAAAGGAAAGGGCCCGTGACTCTGGCTCCACTACACTTATCGTCGCTGATGACACATCATCTCAATCTCCGGCACACCATCACGGAGGTAATCATACTCACTCTCCTGGTCGCTCATATCGGGATACTCGTGAAAATCGTGGCCGGAATAACAATAAACATCGCGGCCAGAAAAACAACCGGGGCAAAAACAGCCGTGGCGGCGGTCACCAGCACCCCAGCCAGCCGGCGGCGTCTCAGCAAGGCCCACCGTGGCCGAACACAGCCTGGCCGACCTGGCCGCCTCAGCAGTGGGCTATCCCACCGTGCCCCTATCCCACTTATTCTCCCTGGCAGCAACGTCCACCAAGGCCCAACAGTAATGGAGTCCTTGGGCCTGGTCCACGTCCACCCCATGCATACACCATGCAAGCTCCTGCTTCCTATGGTTTTTCCATGCCGGGCCCGCCTTCTTCCGGATATGCACCGACTGACATCGATGCCGCCATGCACACTTTATCTCTTCACCAACCGGATGATAATTGGTATATGGACACGGGAGCCACCTCTCACATGACTGCCAATCCAGGTACTCTCACGCCTTATTTTAATTTGAGCAAAAATAATGGAATTATTGTTGGTAATGGTAACACTATTCCAATTCGTGGTTATGGTCATACTTTCCTCACCCCGCCTCACCCACCTTTACACCTCACAAATGTCTTACATGCTCCTAAACTTATCAAAAACCTTGTTTCCGTTCGCAAATTCACTAACGATAATAATGTTTCTGTTGAGTTTGATCCTTGTGGGTTTTCTGTGAAGGATTTACGGACAGGGAGCCGCCTAATGAGATGTGAGAGCACCGAGGAATTATATCCTATCAATGCCAAAAATAGGACCACATCACCATCCACTTTTCTTGCCGCATCACCCAATTTATGGCATTCTCGCTTAGGACATCCGGGCCAAGCTATTCTTGATTCTCTTCGTAATAATGATTTGATTAAATGTAATAAGGCTCGCACTTCTTTTTGTACTTCTTGTCCCTTGGGGAAACACATTAAGTTGCCATTTCATACTTCTATGTCATTTACTACTATGCCTTTTGACATTATTCACAGTGATTTATGGACATCTCCAGTTTTGAGTTCTAATGGCCATCGCTATTATGTCCTTTTCCTTGATGATTATACTAATTTTCTGTGGACTTTTCCCATTTCAAACAAGTCACAAGTTTATTCTATTTTCCTCTCCTTTAAGGCATTAATCAAAAATCAATTCGAAAGAGAAATAAAAAATATTCAATGTGATAATGGGCGGGAATTTGATAATGGACCCTTTAAATCTTTTTGCATGGCCAATGGTTTACAATTTCGATTTTCTTGCCCCCATACCTCACCTCAAAACGGTAAGAGGCGGAAAGAAAAATCAAGTCCATTAATAACATAGTGCGCACTCTCCTTGCTCACGCCTCCATTGCCCCCATCCTTTTGGCATCACGCACTCCAAATGGCAACCTATCTACTCAATGTCCTTCCCTCAAAGGTTTTACAATACAAATCCCCAACTCAAGTTCTTTTTCAACGAACACCATCCTTTTCTCATCTCCGGGTTTTTGGGTGTTTATGCTATCCTCTTTTCCCATCCACAACCATAAATAAATTGCAATCCCGTTCCACACCTTGTATTTTCTTGGGATATCCATCAAATCATCGGGGGTACAGGTGTTATGATTTATCAAGTCAGAAAATAATAATTTCAAGGCATGTCATATTTGATGAAAATCAATTTCCTTTTTCCACTTTGCATAAAACAAATCTCACCTCTTATGATTTTTTGGACAATAACTTATCACCTTACATTATGCATTTTTTGACTCCCTCAAATCTGCCCATTCCACAAACGCTGGCCCAACCCAACCAGCAAAGCCCAGCAGCCTCCTCAACGCCCCATCCAGCGCCGCAACCTCCCCCACATCCCAACCCACCAACCATCGGCCCAATACCACAAAATAACCCTCAGCCCACCAGAATGGCCACAAGAAGCCAACATGAAATTCACAAGCCAAAAATGCCATTTAATTTGAGCACTGCCACTGCCACCTCCATTTCCCCAATTCCACGAAATCCAGTAAGTGCTTTAAATGACCCGAATTGGAAAGCTGCCATGGTTGATGAATTTGATGCTCTCATTAAAAATAAGACGTGGGAATTAGTACCACGTCCTAAAAATGTGAATCTTATTCGTTCTATGTGGATTTTACGGCATAAAAAGAAATCTGATGGTTCTTTTGAGCGGCATAAAGCCCGTCTTGTAGGTGATGGCAGGTCTCAACAGGTTGGAGTGGACTGCGATGAGACATTTAGCCCGGTTGTCAAACCGGCTACTATCAGGACTGTATTGAGTATTGCACTGTCACATTCATGGCCTATTCATCAGTTGGATGTCAAGAATGCCTTTCTTCATGGTCATCTTAATGAGACCGTCTATATGCATCAGCCCATGGGATTCAGGGATCCAACACACCCAAATCATGTGTGCCTCTTGAAAAAGTCATTGTATGGGCTCAAGCAAGCCCCTCGAGCCTGGTACCAGCGATTTGCGGACTATGTTTCCACCATTGGCTTCTCCCACAGTCGAGCTGATCACTCACTCTTTATCTTTTGTCGTGGTTCTGACATTGCCTATATTCTACTTTATGTTGATGACATCATTCTCACAGCTTCTTCAGATGCTCTCCGAAAATCCATCATGTCTCTACTCAGTGCCGAATTTGCAATGAAGGATTTAGGTCCTTTGGGTTATTTTTTGGGTATTGCAGTTACACGCACTTCAGCTGGCATGTTTCTCTCTCAGAAGAACTATGCCGCAGACATTATTGAGCGTGCAGGCATGACTTCTTGCAAGCCCAGTCACACTCCGGTTGACACAAAAGCCAAGCTTGGAACCTCGGCTGGACCATCTTATGAGGACCCTACACACTATCGCCAGCTTGCAGGTGCATTACAGTATCTCACATTCACCAGGCCCGACATATCCTACGCTGTTCAACAAGTGTGTTTGCACATGCATGATCCGAAAGTCCAGCATATGAATGCTCTCAAGCGCATTGTACGCTACATACAAGGTACTCTGGATTTTGGTCTACATCTGTACAAGTCCTCCATTGCATCTCTTGTTGCTTATACAGATGCAGATTGGGGTGGGTGTCCGGACACTCGTCGATCCACATCCGGTTATTGTGTCTTCCTAGGTGATAATCTACTCTCTTGGTCATCCAAACGACAACCCACTATGTCAAAATCGAGTGCCGAAGCTGAATACCGCGGTGTGGCTAATGTAGTTTCTGAGTCTTGTTGGCTTAGAAACTTACTTTTGGAACTCCAATGTCCCATCCGAAAAGCTACATTGGTTTATTGTGACAATGTTAGTGCCATATACCTATCAAGTAACCCAGTTCAGCATCAACGCACTAAACATATTGAGATGGACATCCACTTCGTACGTGAAAAAGTTGCCCGTGGAGAAGTTCGTGTGTTTCACGTGCCGTCCCGTTACCAAATTGCAGACATTTTCACTAAAGGCCTTCCGCGCGTACTTTTTGATGATTTCAGGGACAGTCTAAACGTACGACAACCTCCCGCTTTGACTGCGGGGGTGTGATAGACTTTGTATATTAGGAAATAGTCAAAGCTCTTTTAATACCTGTATATTAGGCAGTAATATTTTCCTTATTATTTTTGAGCTAATCAGCTCCTATAGTTTAGCCTACGATTCTGCTTACAGTTATGTACTTATGTTGTATATATTGACTCAATCACATCAATGAAAGGAGGATGATTTCCTACACCATGCTTATTAAAGCTGATGGTAGGGTCTGGTGGCCGTGGCATGCAGGAAACGTGCGACCTTTCACCTATGGTAGTAATACTAATGGATTAAGTGATTATCCGTTAATAAATTCAGTTGATCAATAGTAATATGATGATAAAAACATAAAATATCACAATTTTATATTACAAGTTATAAATTGATACAAATAAATTACGCTAAACAAATTTTTTGTTAATGATATGTGAATCTGATACAATTTATAATCTAAAATTTTAAGATTCTTAAAAAAAAAAATTCCTTAAACTTAAATTTAACTTGTCACTAGACTTATTACTGTATTTTCTTTAATTTTTTTACTTACTTATCAAATTTAATATAAAGAATAACGATATTTGAAATTATTAGTAATATTCAACATATTTTCACATAATACGAATCTAAAGACCCAAACTTGTAGTTGTGGACCACAAGTTTGTTACAACTTCCCATAAATCTCTCTCTCTCTCTCATTCACTTGTCACTAGATACATAATCGTATTTTTTTAACCTTTTATTTACTTATTTAATTTGATTTAAAGAATAACAACACTTGAATTATTAGTGATATTCAATCTATGTGATAGGATACAAAAGACCCAAGCGAAAGTTGTGAACCACAAGTTATTATAACAAAGCATAAAATATCTCTCTCCTTTTCATGATATGAATTGACATTGTTATGAGATGATCATATGATATGAAATGAAATGAAAAAAATGATATGAGATGAAATGAAATAATGAGCTTGAAACTGGAGCGGCCTTATATTTTTGTCCAAATTTAATTGAATTTTGGACTAAAACGGATACATACCCGACTTGATCCATCATAAAACCTTTTATCCCACGTCTTAAACCCCAAATTTCACAAACCCCTGAACCATGGTTCTCTCACTATTTATTTGTATGGTGCAATTATTTTCTTTTTGCTTTTTAAAATCATGGTTCTCCTGCAACAAACTAAATGAAATATAAGGGCGTGTTCGTTCAAATATAACTTATGTTTGTTTTTTTATTTTTCTATTATTGATATCTCTTTCGAATTTTTTTTTAAAGTTATTTGAAATACAATGTGTTTGAATATATTTGTGATTATTTAGATCAATTATATTTTTATGAGATCTAAATAGTCGACTTTTAGGGATTTTTTTTTGAAAATTGAAAACAAATACTGTCCAAACAAAATTTTCACAAATCAAAAAGTTAAATATTATACGAAAATGATATATCACGCATCAAAAGGGAAAAAAACAAATGAGGCTCACCTTTTTTTTTCTGATAAAAAGGATGTTCGCTTTGAGCCATTCGAAATCAAAGTCTATAAACACCAGACCGACTCACAGGTACGAGTAGTCCAAGAGGACCATCCATGTGAATAACGTGCGCCATCTGAGTTAGCCACAGCCTGTAGAGGTCATAGTACATTATCTATATAATAATCTAGTATAAATATATAATATAAAACTCTTTTTGAATATTATTCATGCATGTGATATGATATCGTAAACTTGATGAATGTTTTGATAGGATTACCAAGCCTGCTTAGCTTAAGATTTGTAATGGAATACTCCACACTAGCAATCAGGGGCGGATCTAGAAAAGAAATCCAACAGGGGCGGATTTTGGTAATTTGGCGGGGGTTCGGGGGCTGCGCCCCTGAGCCATTTTTTTTTAGATAATTTTGTGTTTTTCGGTCAGTTATATACGTAAAACATGTATTAGGTTACAATATTGTTAATATAACAAGTAATAACATTACATATATATAACAAGTCAACAACCCTTTGAGACCAATTATTTTATGCAACGAATATATAATTCTATAATATACAATAAATAAATATTCATAAATCATTACTTAAAATAAAAAGAAATTTCAAAATAAATAAACATTTAGATAGAATTTAAAAACTTGCTTCGATTACTTTCATAGTTCAACTTGAATGATTTTCCAAACACTTACAATTTCAATTGTATATATAAAACCTCAAACAAAATTTGCTTTCTATATTCAAATAAAATCAAGTAACAACACATAAGAAACCCGAAAGCATACATCCAATTATCCAAATTAACCATAAATTATTTCATTCTCATTTCACTATATGTAAAAAACAATCATTCTGCCACCCAAAAAATATACAAAAAGAGATAAAAGATATTAAGATCGATTAAACTAAATTTTACTGAAAACATAATCAACACATGGACTTATTTTCTTTTAATAAATCGAGTTTAACTTTTAATACATCAGTTACTAATTTACTTTGTACTTTGTAGAATTAGATTAGCATGAACTTGCTTCCTTTTAATACATCGAGTTTAACTTTTTTATTAATCTGCCCCCTTGAATTTATTAATTTATAAATTCTGCCCTACTCCTATACCTATAAAAAAAAAAAAAAAAAAAACTCAAGCATGGGGAAAAAAATCCAGCATAGGCAGCTGCCTATGCTGCCCTCCAAATAGATCTGCCCCTGCTAGCAATGTTTTTGACTTTGTGAAATTAATCTATATAAATATATAATAAAACAAATATGATTTTTTAGTCTACGGCTATAATTTTCGGTATATGTCTGAATTTTTTTATTACAATTGAAATATTTTTTTAATGTCTTCTTAATTTTATTTAATTTATTTTAAAACAATCCAAATAGCTACTAATAAAACTCAAACTTAATAAGGCTCTTTTTCTAATCCAGCTCCATAACGATTTGGGTTAATTCCTGTAATTATGTTTCAAACCCAACAAAACACGATGACCGCGTAATATTATAAGATTTAATAATAACTTATGCAACAATAAAACCAAACAAAATTATATGCAATTAGTAAGTTAAGTATTAAAAATAATATATATATATATATATATATATATATATATATAATTAATTAATAGCACAACATGGTCTCTCAACCTTATATATTAAGAATGGTATTTCAACCCTAAAATTTTGGAATATGAAAATCCAGTAAGAATCTAGAAGGGGGTTTGAATAGATTATTACTGTTAAAAAATTACTTTGGTCTTTTTTCAAATTTTAATTTAATTAAGCATGATAATTAAATTAAGCATGATAAATAAAGACACACAAAAGCAATCCCACAATACATAGAGATTTAACTGGTTCACAACCTACAACCTAGTTATGTTGCTACGTTCAGTCTCAAACTCCTCTCCAAAACTTGAGATCTTATTAGTATCCATAATAAAAATTCACTCCTTCAACAGGTGGAGAAAACTTTATAAAGTATTAGAGATCAACTTTCAATTATACACAATTAATTATCTTGAACAACAAGCTTCGTCCTCCTTTCTCAAAATCAGTTGTATTTGTACATTCGGGTTTAGTTCTATTCTATGATTTAATTTTGAAACGACAGTCTCTTCTTTACTTCACAAGTACAGTAGAGATCCAATTTTCCGTTTACATCTCTGTAACTCTGTTCGTGGTCTTAAGATCACTCATCTTTCTCACAGACATGTAAAATAAACTAACTCCCTATATAATTCTCTTTTTACAAAAAGATAGTTTGAAGAATGATTCTCAAGTAAACAGATATAATTCAGTCAATATATAAAAGTTTAAATAACTTTTATATTTTGTGTTTTTAAAATAAGCAGATAACAATTTAAGATCAAATAGATATAAAAGTTCAATATTTTTTATATGTGAGTGATATGTTTTTCGTGTAAGTAGATATGTCAATTAAGTTCAAATATAATATGTTTTTGTACAAGTAGATATATAAGTTAGGTTTATATATATATATATATATATATATATATATATTATCAATTACTTGATATAAACAATTGAAAATTGTTTACCTCAAATATGTAATAATATATTTGACAATTATTCTTAGAAAAAAAAATCTCCGATCACGCCCTCGATGTATAAAAGTTTCACTTTCTTATACTCATATAAATACTTTCAACCGGATTATCGGCTTGAAGCTAATGGATCTGTTGCTCTTAAGCGTAAGAGACAACTCGCTATAGTCTTCAAAGCTCAACTACCTTATATCCGGTATTTATATAAATAGAGTCTAGATGAAATATAAGAATATACAAATAACTAGAACAATATTTTAATCTAGGCAATAAAGAGATAATAACAAATACAACAATTAAAACTTATCTCTAAAATTGTGACCAATTTCTCTTCACCAGCAACTTTTAGAAATTTGATTTAGAAGACAAAGTGAGAGCTTTTGTAAGATAATAGAAAAATAGAGGCAAGGGAGAGGATGAGCTCTTTAGAAAAGTGATAATTGAATTGGTGAATAAAAATGGACAGAGAGCTTGCTATTTATAGGAAATTCAAATTTCAAAGTATTGGCAAGATGATCCGAAGTTATTTCAATGGTTGAGATCATCTTGTTTTTGAAATAGATGGCTAGGATTTGTTTTTAAAACTCCAAGTGGGGCACGACTAAATGGTAGAGAAAGTTGGTTAAAAGCCTTTTGTCCCTTGGTTTCTAGCTTTAGGTTGGTTTATCTAGTGGTCATGTATTGCTCCAATTTTGGTCCCCCAATTTATTAGTTGAAGACTTAATTTCTCTTGGTTAATCACTTAACTCTTTGTGTAATAAAGTCTTGGGACTCTTGGTTTGTTTCTCCCGTATCCATCTAGTAGGCTTATTCAAGTTTGAAGCATTCCTTAAGTTGCACACCTTCTAAAATCAGACTCCTCATTGTATTTTGAAATTTCACTTTGGATAGTTAACATTTCATGGCCGTGTGAGAAGGTAAAAAGAAGTTGGGAAAATTTGTTCCTTGCTAGACCCAATTTAGAGGATTGCATGGCCACCTTTGTTATTTCAAAAATTATATATATATATATATATATATATATAGATTTGAAAGTTTTGTGTGGTATTTTTGAAAAATATTTTTAAGAATTCAACTCTTCCTTGCCTTAGAAAATGTTGCTATATAAATTTATTTTTCTAACACTTGATATTAAAATTATCAAGATCAATTGAAAAATAAAATTCAATAGTTTAGAAAATTTGGTCGAAGTAAGGAAAATAAGTAAGATTAAAAACATATACTCCCTCCGTCCCAAGATAAAAGTCCTCCATTGACTTTTGTGGTCAAATTGACCATTTTTAAAATTAACAATTAAACATATATATTTAGATTTTTAAAAAAGTAAACATTGAGATCAGTATTATATTGTATGTAGTTTATAATGTTTATAGGCTTTTTACATATATATAAAAGAATAATAAGATATATTGATTTGAAAAATGGTCAATTTGACCATAAAAGTCAATGGAGGACTTTTATCCTGGGACGGAGGGAGTATAAGATATAAAAGAAAATCCTATGGAGATGATATTAAGTTTTATTTTCTTCTCCTAAAGACCTGTGGTTTGATATCATCAAAATTAATTCCCTAAAGTGGAGACCCATTAGACTAGAAACCTAAAATTTAGGGAAAAAACTATTTTTTATTTTTTTATTTCAAAATCTTTCATTTACATTCTTAATGTTATAATTATCTATTTACCATTATCTCTTATTTTTATATACTAACTAATGATTCCGTGCAAAACACAAGTTTTGTTATAAAATTAGAGTATTATTTAAACTTTTTTATATTATACCATATTTATATATTTATACTTCTTTGTAATATACTATACCAATATATTAAGTACGATCAAGTACGATGATTTTTTAAAAAATAAATAAATTATTTCTTCTAAAATATATTATTTAATTGATAAGGTACAACTAATTATTGATGAAAATTTAAATAAATTTATAAATCTACAATAATAGTTCATCTATTTATATTTAATATAAATGATGATATTTATCTTTAAATTTATGATTTATTTGTTTATATATTTATAGATTCATCTGTTAATCTTTATATAGTGTTCCTTAAAATTCATATCCCTGATAACAATAACATTTAATTGTATAATAATTTTTTACTATTAAACTATATAAGTATAACTATTTGAGTTTAAATAAAAAATTTATTATTACATAAATAGATAAATATATGAATATATAAACAAATAAGCTATTAATTATCATTTATATTATATAAATTGACGAACTCTTATCGTAGATTTTTAAATTTATATAATTTTTATTTATTAATAATTAAATATAAATTCATACCAATGGATCAAGTGTCCATCGATGAATAAATTCAACTGATCAATAGTGGTCTGATGATAAAAATATAAAATACCACAATTTTATATTACAAGTTATATACAAATTGATACAAGTAAATTACGCTAAACAAGTCTTGTTTTAATGACACTAGGTTGGTAGCCGTGCAAAGCACGGCTCTGTTTGATAAATTTGGGGTTAAATAAATTAAGTTGTTTAAGAAGATTATAAAAATGGATGGAGACTCCTATATGGATTAAGATTAATAATCTCTTAAAATTTTATATTAAATACATCGTATTAAGTAGGCTATTGAAAGGATTGGTCATACTGTATTTATATATTAGTATTGAATAGTTAACCGAGTTAATTGACAATTGAACCGAGTCAATTTTCAAATTGATTCTAAATTGATTTCAAATTGAAAGTGGATAATGTAAGACCCCGGAAATTTTAATAAATAGAATTTAATTTTCTTCTTATTATTATTTTAAATAGAAATGTGTTAAATCGATAATGATAAAGTTACTAGTGAAATGTGACAATTGAGATGTCTAGTAATAACACTAAATCACTATTCACACGATCACTATTCACGGGGAACTATTCACGCTAAAACGCTTTTACATTTTCTTCGATCTTCGAATTACGTCATAACGTTTATATAAGCTGGATACGAAAATTATACGGTATAAATACAAAAGTACTATTCATACGAATATACTATTTATTTATACAAAAAGTCAAACTAGTATGTCGAGGAATATTCCTTCTGTCGGATATAGAAAGTGATAGAAATTGGCGGCAAAACTTTAACCGATACTGTTGAAATACCCAGTGATAAAAAGAACAGTAAAATGCGTTATTCCACAGTAGCACACGGTGTTGCACAGTATTTTAAATTATTGATTCAATAATTGATAAAGTAACAAGTGCACAATATCTTGATTCAATAATTGTTACAGTAGCATCTGCATAATATTTTTATTATTTGTCACGACACTGTAACTCATATTATTTGATAGGATATTTTAGCATTATTGACAATGTCTAGAAATTCTGTCAAGGAAAGGGGTTATTTAATTGCGCGCCATTTTTATGGAAGACCCCCTCTTTCCTGGGTATAATCTAGTTGTCAGTATTGCGAGTATATGCTATCTGTGATATTAATACATTTAACTCAATAATACAAAAATAGATTTATTAATAATAAAATTTTTGATAATGGATTAATCTTTTTGAAAAAAAATGGATGGATGATATAGATTAAAGAAAAAATGGATGGATGATATAGATTAAAGAAAAAATGGATGGATGATATAGATTAAAAAAATGGATGGATATAGATTAAAGAAAAAATGGATGGATGATATAGATTAAAGAAAAAATGGATGGATATAGATTAAAGAAAAAATGGATGGATGATATAGATTGAAGAAAAAATGGATAAATGATATTAAAAGAATATGACAAGGGTATAAGCGTAATAAACCAAGAAAAATTGGGGAAAAGACCAAAATGCCCTCACCTTGATTTTCCTATAAATAGGGAGAGTTTGCTTAAGAAATTTTCACACCTTCATTGCCTATACTTACCCTCTCTCTAAATTTCTTAAGTTCTCTTAGTGTGCTAGGTTATTCTGAGTATTTGTGAGAATAATAGTATTGTCCAAAGTTAGTAAACTTCATAGGAAGCAACATCCAGTCTTTTGTTAACGAATGTAGGGAATATCATTTCTTTCATACTCATATATAATATCATTTGCTTTCATGTTCGTAAATGATATTATACTCATAAAGGTTGTTATTCATTCTGTATTAATTTGTGGGGATAATCTGTCCGTGCGGTATGACGCATGCCTGGTGAATATCCTTTTATATTCATTCCTTATTATTCTGTGGGAATAACCTGTATGTACGGAGTGTCGTACCTGGTGAATATCCCTTTGCATTTGTTCCTTATAAATTTGTGGGTATAATCTGTTCGTGCGGATTGACGCATACCTGGTGAATAACCCGTCGTATTCATTACTTATTAATCTTTTGTGGAAATAACCTGTCTACGTGAATTATCGCATGACGGGTGAAAATCCATTTGCGGTTTCATATATTCTGTTATACTCGTATAACGTATCATTTCTTTTGTACTCTTTACGGGATATCTTTTTCTTTCACATTTCTCCATTTATGATCAGAAATCTTTGTTTGTTTCCAAAACCTTATTTTTAAATGGTGAAAATCCCTGAAAATTAGTAGCTTAATAGTTTGTGCTTCATCTAATATCTTTTCACTTGAATCTTTCTATTTCGTTTTATACATTATAGTTGAAGCATGAAATAATTCGTTGAATATCATTCTTGAACTTGACTCCACAATTTGGTCATCGTGTTGGCAATTTGGTCAATCTTCGATACTGATTAAAGTATAAATCTTTTCTTATCCTTAATCTCACTGTATCATTGTCATCATCCTCATCCTCATACTTAAATTGTGGTATTAGTTCTCTTTGGCCCGTAGTGCAAAGATGAACTGGCATGACATGATTTTGACCAAACTGTGTATTGGTATAATCATGACTTTTGGTGTTACAAACAAAGGCGTATGGTGAAAGTTCTCTTTGGCCCGTAGTGCAAAGATGAACTGGCGTTTGGCATGATCATGACCGGTGATGTTACAAATAAATATCTTTGGCACGTAGTGCAAAGAGAGGTTGTTGAATAATAAATTGTTGATTTAGATGTTCATAAACAGGAATTGTTGATTGGTGTTACAAGGATAAAATATTGGTGGTGATCCTTTAACTTTTAGAAGATGGTAGATATTATAATCTACTTGACTCTTCTAATGGATTGTTCGTTCCGCTGCAGTTGTTGTTGAACAATTATAATATCTTTAAATCTCTGATTTATTATTGTTGAAGACTAAAGATAATTTTTATTCTTCATTATCTTAGTCATGATATTTCTTACTGGGCTATTTGTGCTTACCCTTTTTCTTTTTGTTCCATTGTTCTCCTCAGGAAAAGAGAGTGTAACGGGGACTAGCCGGGGAATGAAGTGATGGTCCGAGATAATAGAAGTGTCTCAATACCTTACTATTAGTGTGACAATAAGTGTATTGAGAATTTAAGATGTATTTGTATTGTGTTGTCGTATTTTGCACGACACTTATTAGTTGTAAATGAGAAAATTCGTATTTGTATTTGTATTTTGTGGAATGTTATTGGCGACTCAAAATGGGTTGTGTGGACCTATTTTGGGGCGTCACAGATAAGATAGCGGAATATGAAACAAAAGTATGTGAATATAAGTTGTATATGCATGTTGGTGTTTAGAATATGAAACAAAAGGCAATTAATTTATCATGGGTGTTTGGAATATGAAACAAAAGTACGTGAATATAAGTTGTATATGCATGTTGGTGTTTGGAATATGAAACAAAAGGAAGTTAATTATGATGGGTGTTTGGAAGATGAAACAAAAGTCAGTTAATTTGTTGTATATAAATGTATCCACATGATGGTTTTGGAAATTTAAACTGAGTTAATTGACAATTAAACCGAGTTAATTGACAATTAAACCGAGTTAATTGACAATTGAACCGAGTCAATTTGTAAATTAACCGAGTTAATTGACAATTGAACCAAGTCAATTTTCAAATTGATTCCAAATTGATTTCAATTGATTTCAAATTGAAAGTGGATAAGATAACTTGTCCTGCTTTTATATATAATAGTAGAATAGTAGATGTGTATATAATACAATTTGTAATCTAAAAGTTTGAAATTCTTAAAAAATTTCTTAGGATGGGTAGCAGGCTTAATGGAGTCCTTGAATAGGAACCAACTGGAGCTTCTATCCATGTTTGCTTGGACAATTTGGAACCACAGGAGCAGGAATGATATATATAGTCTATGGCAGATCTCTTTTAAGGATTACTGACTATGTGGAAAATGCTAATAAAGTGTTCTATGAGTTTCAGGTTGGTAGGAATATAACAGACTGATGGGTTAATCATATAAAATCTCCTGTCCTCGGAACTGTTCAAAAAAAAAAAACTACCCATAAATATCTCTTTATGGTCATTCAGCTTATTAAATTTAGAATAATTATAAAATAAAAAAATATTTTTTAATTTTTAAAATAAATTTTATTTTGCAGAAGAGAGTGAATAACTTGGACATATCTTCGGGTATAAAATTAAAAATCTCAAATAATTGTTAAATACGCGTGTCATTTTTTTCGTTAATTAATATGTAACGACCGCAAGACATACTATAATATTAAAAAAAAAATTAATAAAATAATAATTTATGTATTTGGCACACATCCGAGACTCAAAATTTTGAAATTTTTAGAATTACCCTTTGCGCGAACACCAAATTCTAGTCGAAAGAAAAGAGAAGAAAAGGGCTAAAAACTGGACTGGACTGGACTGGAGTGATTATTTTAAGCCCAACTTTAAAGGATGATACGGATTCAAAGCTAAGTCGGACTTTAGACTGAATTGGATACATTCCCGACCTGACCCATCTGAAAACCTTTCCTCTCACTTCTTAAACCCCAAATATCACAAACCCCCTAACCCCTCCCTCTACTATACGTCATGATTTTTATCAAAAACCTTTACTCTCGCCATTTTCGCGCACTCTGCAAACTCCGCAATCCTCTAGATAGCGCTTCATTCCCAACCCATTTCATATTTTTTAATTCCCTTGAACCTTGTTCTTTATACTCTTCGAAATTTTTGAGACCCATCTCTTTTTCGGCTCAAATTGAACGTAAACTCGATACTGAATCGATCAATTCAGAAAATGCTAGAGGCAACAGTAACAAGTCCAAGAAATCATTGGCTGTTCTGTTCAAAGATGCAGTCGTATTGTCCGAAAAGCCCGAGCAAAGCGAGAGCGAATTAGAAAACGAAAATGAAGACGAAGGTGAAGCCAAAGAATTGAAGGAGAAATTGAAAGGGCTGGAGAAAGAATTAAGGAGTTTGAAAGAGAATATACAGAAAAAGGGGATAAAAGAGAATAATGAGAAAGGGAGAGATAATTTGAAGAAGAAAAATATGAAGCTGGGTGATGGGGTTTTAAAGGATGAATCTGTGCCTGGGAGATTATCTGCACTATTTTCAAGTAAATCGGTAGTTCCTATCAGAAATTCGGGTAAGCGTTCGAGAAGGGAGGAGCTCATTGTTTACAAAGAGCTTCCGCCGAATATGGTTGAGTTTGCTGAATATTTGTACAAACAAGGGTACTTTAAAGATGCTAATTTCTTGTCAGTGAATAAGTTTGATGCAGCTTGTTTTGAGAATAATTATGGCCGTGATTTTCTTAAGCATGCGGCAGAGAAGTTTGGAAGGGATAATCAGGAAATAGCCAAGTAAGGACATTACTTTGTTGTATACATTTTTCTCTATACATCGTTTTTTACCTTGTAGAGGGTGATCTTGAAAATATGAGATTGATTTTGGGAGTTCTTAAGTTGTAACTTTTCCTTGAATTTATACTAAAACTTACTCTTAAGTGGCTAGCTATGAGTTGATCAAAATATCAAACTTCAGATCAGAGCGCCAAGGGAAAAAAAATATAAAATAGAATTAACTATAGGGCACTATAAAGAGAAAGTGTAATGACACTGAATTAATTTGTTAACAATATAACGAATGGCAGGCCATCTGATTCTCCGATGTATTAATTTGTTAGGGTACTTTTCTATGTGTGCAGCAGCGCTAGCTTATTAAGATGATTGGTCTCTTTTGCCTGGTGGCCTCCTCAGTTCTATGTTTTTCACCCTTCTTTTCCTTAAGTTGTTCAGAAAGCCATAAAGCACTTCTGAGGCCTCCTCAGTTCTATGTTTTTTCACCCTTCTTTTCCTTCAATTGTTCAGAAAGCCATAAAGCACTTCTGATCTCATGGTGTTGGTCTTTTTCCTTAACTGTATTTTGTGTCCATATCTCTTCCAATTTCCGCTGAACATTAATCCTTAGTAGGTGAAGCTCAATGTTTAATAACTATTTATCTTCAATGATTCTCTGTTATAATATGTGATTGTTGCCAATTGCACAAAGCTGTAAACTTTGCTGCTTTGCATATGCACCCAAGTTATCCTAAAGTTTAAGCATCAGTACTTAGTTGTCTGTGACTCTGTGTTCTAGATTAATTTCTAATTAAAAAAAACTTATGTGAGTACTATATCTATCTTTGAAAAATAATCCCTCCGTTAGATGAAAAAAGGGTCCTATTTATTCTGTGTCACAAAGAAATTGGTCCTATTCTTTTAGAACATAGGGAGTATAAAACATATTCTTTATGGCTCCAATTTTATGAGCTTATATTCAAACTCAATATTTCACAGATTTCTAGTAGTAGGGGACTTAGCCTGCGATGGTTCTTACTTAAAGGTTCATACCAACAGGTTCTCCCCCTATTTCTACGATGAAAGATGAGAATATACTCACTTTGTTCCACAAAAAGAATCCATTTGCAAAACTTACAAATGTTAAGAATTTATTTTGGTTCCATGTTTATGCCTAAAAAGGATATGTTGGTAGTTGAATAGTGTTTTTAAGTGTTGGCATGACATTAAATTTAAGGACATTGTGTCATTTTATACTACTAGTAGTAAAAATAGGGCTCTTTTTCTGGAACAAATAAAATTGACAAATGAGACTCTTTTTGTGGAACAAAGGGAGTAATTAAGTGGATACTTATAAAAAAAAAACTCTTCTTTTTGATAAGTCTCATCAAAATAAATATTAAGATGGATACATGTCAGGCTAGAGGAAAAGTAGCAATTTCAATCAACCATGAAACATGATCCTCCAATCATGCAATTAAAAGGAGAAGACAAAACTAAGATGGTATGGTTGTATGGTTATGAAGCAACTTGAGGCAGTTAGTGTCAGAAGGGACAAGTTGGTACAGGTCACACACTTCAAAAACACAACATAACAATGAATACAATCAATTACACTCAAACGTTGAAATTACGTTGTAACTATGTTAAATCGTAGAAGTGAGAGAAACTTGTCAAATTATTATAGGTTGACTATCAAGTCACTAAAGTGAAAACATATACATACCATAAAACAATACTTAAAAATGTGGGAGTAAAGACTTTCAGCTGTTTCCTCCAAAATAGTGGCATTTTCAGAATAGCCTGAGCCATCTGGACAGCCTGGTTCAGCTCAAACGTATATATGTTAGTCAGTTAGTGTTACTGTGTTTCTCCATGTCCGTAGTGAATTTCACTTGTTCAGTTTAATTGGTGGCTCTGCTTCCATATGCTTAAACGTTTGTATTCTTCCCGACTGCCCCTCATTTTATCTTAATTTCCTGATTTTTTTTGAACTCAAATTATGTGTCTCAGATGGTTATCAGGCAGTGAATTGAAAAAGGTCGCCCTCTTTGGTTGCCCTTCCCTGTCAAAGAAGACTGTTTTTTCTGCAAAAACGTTGCGTACTTTCTTCAAGATTCCAGAAAACACGGTCAGTCAATCATCCCATTCAATTGTTCCCTCATTCAATTATTCTTCTGCTGTGCTTTACAAATAACTTTTATATTTTAATTTCATTTTTTGTTGATCTCAACTCCTATGTGCTTACCTTCAGGTTTGCAGCAAGTGTGTTCTAAAACAATCTTGCAAGTTTGTGAACCAGAGCGTATGGAAAAGCAATTCCAAGAATTTGCATTTACCTGCGGTAATGAATGTCATTTCCCTGTATGCTTTGGAGTCGGTACCTCCACAGTTGGTAGTGCCTGTTGAGATTAAGACTTCTGTTACTCAATTGCTACAGGAGGTTGTAAAGCTTAGTCAAACTGTTTCATAAGAGTTTTTAAGTAGCACATATGTGATCTTTCATCTTTGCCAAGACGACTTTGCTGCCTAATCATGTTGCTGGTTTGATATATGATGATTAAATTTTTTGTCTTTAACTAAGTGTTGATAATGTTTTATGGGATTCTAAGTCAAACCCAAAAACTACGTGTAGTCTGGCAGTCAAACATGCATCCTTAAGTATTCCAAAAGGTTCTCTACATGAATGGAGAGGTGTTATCATTGATAGGCTGGTTAGTGAACTCAATAATTTCCTAAAATATATGAGCTTAAATGATTGTGTTTTCTGAGTTGGATTCTGGCTCTAATAATTCATTGGAGTTTTTTTGCTGCCCTTCGTATTTTATTTCCTAAGATATATGATCTCAAATGATTGTGTTTTATGAATTGGATTCTGGCTCATGCAATTCATTGGAGTTTTTCCCGCGCTTGGAATTTTATTTTTTTCATAGATTTTTTTTTCTTGCCAGTAATGTTTCACTAAATTGGAAAATTTAACTTCATGATTTGTATTTAGTCTGGTTCTGTTTGCTATCATAAAGTACAGATTGGCTGGCCGTGCTTTTGTTGGAAAGAATGATAACTTTGGGGTAGTAATTTACATAACTTAGGGAAGAACATTATTTTTTTCATAGAATTTTCTGGGTTAGTTGTTTCTCAAACATTCTTCATGTTTATATCTTTTTTGCTGTTTTGTGCAGTATGTTTGAATACATTGTTAAAACCTTTATCATTTAAGAAAACACTCTTTTGGCTGGGAAAGGGGTTTTGGAGTTTTTCAGTAAAATCATGTTGTTGACATAAATGCTGAATTGACTGTTAGTGCTAGAAAAAAGTTATTTGTATTGTGAATATATCCGCATCCAAAGACTTGCGCAAAAAAAAATAAAAAATGTTACTCTCTCTTTTCCATTATATATGATATTTAAGACATAATTACACATATTAAAAAATTTCATTAATTTTAATGTTAGATAATTAATGTTGTTTTGAAATTTTTTTACTACCATACATTAATTAATTACTCTATTTCTTTTTCAATTATTTTAATTTTTTTATGGGCAAAATAGAAAATGATTAGTTTTTTTTTAAATATACGTAAAATGTCAAAAATTTCTTCTAAATCGACTTATATAATGGAAATGAACGAGTAATAAAGAGAGGAGAGAGAAAGTGTTGTAAAGAAAGAAGAGAGAAAATTTTTATTATTATTTTATTTTGATGTGTACTTTTGCCATCAGATGTGCACATAGATATATTCTTGTCGTATTTTTTTTGTCCGGAAATGCTCGGCCAACCTCTTTTTATATTTGTATTATTATCTAGACAATGGCTTTTAACATCAACACATACAGGTCCAGGTTAGTGGAGCATGGCATGATTTACTTGCTTTAACATCAGTAAACTATTGAATTTACTTTAAAAGATCTGGTATTTCCGCAAAGTTTTTCCCACTTGTTTCTTTTAAGTTAATTTAATTCTTAGATCTTTTAATTTCACATTATCCCCCCAAGGGATTTGGTCCATTTGGATGCCTAGTGTGGAAAAGATGATCACTGTTGTACCGGTGATATATATTCAATTATTGCGTACACTATGTTTCTCAGTTTGTTGATGAAAGAGAGAAGAATAGAAAAAACTAAAATTATAATAGAAAAAAATATTATAGAAAATTTGTAATTTTCTTTTATGTTGTTAGTGGATTTATAAAAGAAAAGAAAAGAAAAGAAAATGGCAGTTTACATTTAAATTACTATTTTATCCTTATATAAATTTTATTGTATTTCTAATATAGAGGTTATAATATGGATTTAAAACTATTTACTTATATTATTTAGTTTTCTTATGTTCGAATATGTCCACTTACACTATGTTTTTGAGTTTGGGGCGGAAAAGAAAATAATGAAAAACTTAATTTTTAATGGAAAAGAAAAAAATAGAAAGCTAGTAAGCTTTTTGTCACTTTGTTATTGAGTTTATAAAGAAAAATAGAAGAAAACTTAGATTCTACATTTAAGTTACTAAGTTACTCTTAAATTAGTTTTATTATGTTTACTAAAGAGTATAATAGGCATTATAAAAGATGATCTTAGTTTTTCGTCCAAATGCATTCATTTTTGGACAGAAATTTTTGACAAGAAAAGTGACTAAGTTTTTTTATCTATTTTTCTTTTTCTTTTTTTGTTCATTAAAAAATTTAGTAACAAATATAAAAAAAAAACTTAAAATTTCTATTTATTTCTTCTTTTTTTCCATCTATTTTTAAACTCAGTAACCGAGTGTTAGATTTAAAACACACCTAGATCAATGTGCTTGCTAAATAAAGATGAATAGAAAGTAAGATATATTTCCAATTGAACGACACATTTTGTTATTGCACCTTGTGTGGTATCCCCCAACTTGGTATAATTTGCATACATTCTCTCTTGGTCCGACTAGAATATATGATTGTTATTCGATCAATTGCCAAAAACATTTTTTTTAAGACTCAACACTAATTTTAGGTTAACTCCAGTGTTAAAATGAGAAATTTTTTATTTATTTTTGACAGAACATCCTATTACAGCAACTTGAAAAATTGAAAGATAGAGATTTTAAACAATGATTCTCTCTATATTGCTACCTATCAAAAATGTTTTGAAGAATTTTTTTTTTCTTTACATAATTACATCTTATAGCACTAAAAAACATAGGCCAAACAATTATGTTTGTTTCCATGTAGTTCGAAACTTAGGAAAAAACTTAAGATAGTTATAATAAATAAAATAAGATGATACGAGAGGTGAGAGACACCTTACGTTTCGACGTAAGCTGTTTCTCAAAATAACATTATTTTAAAAACTTGAAAAATACTTTTTTATACACAACTTGAGAGAGAGTTTACCTTTTATATATACAATTACACAAAAGTAAAAATAATCAGTAGCTAGAAATAGTCCTTCGGAGATGTGATATTGCACATCTCCTGGTGCTCCTAGTTTTATGCTGAACTGGATAATAACTTCATATGAGAGGTTATTTCTGCAAAAGCAAAAGATGTGGGAGGTTATTTTAGTCATTAAACCAAGTAAAACATTCCATTTTGATTCTTTGAAGTTGAAGCTCTAAGTGGCAAACTCGTTAATTAACAAGAATTGATGGACAATTGTTATTTCTTACCTCCTCAAAGAATTTAACTCGCCAGCCTCCCCCTTAACACCTCCAATGATGATTTCTCTAGTTCTTTATCCGTCTCTCTCTCTCAAAACCTTTAACCGGTTGTTTTCCGATTACTTTTTCGGCCGGTTTTCTGTCAACAATTGGGATTTTCAACTCTCTCAGAGCTGTTTTCCGGCAATGGATTCACAGTTTTAACTCTATATTTACTTCAATAATTTAGTAGTATTTCTCAAATTTTATGCATTCTTACATCTATAAATTCTCTATCAGCCGGTTCTCCATGAACAATTCGGATGTTCAACTCTCCCAGGGCTGTTTTCCGGCAGTGTATTCGCAGTTTTACATTTCCTGCTCTAAATTTACTTCAATAATTTAGTAGTATTTCTCATATTTTATGCTATCTTGTAGCTGTAACTTCTCTAGCTTCTCCATTAAAAGTCCATTTTTAATTTAATCCAAAGTTGAATTAAAGGCATAATAACAGAGTTTGAAATATCACAGTCGCCATCACCATAAAAACAAAATTCATAATTGAGTCGTTGATCCTATGATCAGTACCGAAATGATTAGTATCACATCAGTCGTTTTCGGTCACATGATCCAGTAGCAGTTCAAGCTTGTAATAAAAGGAAGTTCAATTTGTTCTCTGTTCTTGTTAATTGATTTGTTAGAGAGAGGAGAGAGAAAGATGCCGACGGGAGGAGGTAGCAGGCTGCCGACGTGGAAGGAGAGAGAAAACAACAAGAAGAGAGAGAGGCGCAGGAGAGCGATCGCTGCTAAGATATTCGCCGGACTGAGAATGTACGGCAATTTCAAGCTCCCGAAGCATTGCGACAACAATGAGGTTCTCAAAGCCCTATGTAATGAGGCCGGTTGGACCGTTGAGCCCGACGGCACCACCTACCGGAAGGTACGCTGATTATTTATTGTATTAATGTTAAAATTTGAAGATTAAAAATTGTGATTTGAGAAAAAAAAATTATGTTACGGTATTAGATTTTCATTTTGAGCGGGACGGAGTGTAATTAATCGTCGCGGTGCATTTTCGTATTTGGCGCGACGCTGCCATGGATGAATATTATTCGGAGTTATGTAATCGCATTGTCTGTGCTAACGTGCACCAGCTCCGGGGGGCATTTTAGCTGTTAAGTTTACTATTTTGCTGAAATTATACCGCATTTTGGCTGTTAAGCTTTCTACATTGCGCATTTTAGCAGTTTGGGCGCGCCTCTTCTAACCTGAGCGGGTCCGACCCGGGTCTGTTCTCTTATGTCTGACTGAGTAGTGACGCATGTTATCGACAGTACAGTGAAAAAGTTTTCTTTCTTTTCTGAAAGTATTAGCAGGTGTTTGTTAAGATCGGGGTTTACCGAGTCAGAGGGTTAGATTATGCTGCCTGCTTTCTTTTCTTTTCTTTTCCCTCCACCGAATCACCGGCGCACGTTAGATTAGATCTCAGTCGGAACTGTAAAAAAACAAACTTATGCCTCTTTTTCTCTCACCTTTTTTTTACCATCACGCAAGAATACAAAAATCCCTGTTGCTGCAAGTTAAAAGAACCTGAAATCTCAGTGGGGAATCATCAAGACCATAATACCCCTATTGAGTTATTTTATTCCTGTCAAATTCCCCATTTTGTATCTTGAAAACTGAAATTCACAAGTGGTATTTTTGGTGGGTTGATGTACTTTAAGCTTTATCACTTTGGCCTTCTTTTCCCCCTTTCATAGATTGGGTGCACCATTTTTGGCGAAGCTTTAGCTGATTTTATGGCAACAGAACCTTGTGCAGTTGATAAAATAAAGGGCTCAATATTCCATTTACTGATTTTATGGCAACAGAACCTTGTGCAGTTGATAAAATAAAAGGCTCAATATTCCATTTACGTAATATACTTGTTGTTCTCGTGAACGTCTTCTTTTATGGGACAGTTCCATTATCTGGAATATCTGTTCTTGGTACACTCCAATCAATGAGCCCCCCTTGGATTTATTAGACTTCCATTATTGTCCTTTTACTAGCTGGGCGCATTAGTTGAGGCTACCAGGTCAGTGAAAGTTTGGGTATATTTAACTATTCAAGTGTTCTATGTTCCAAAAGGAAGCAAATACTTTACCCTGCTGCTTCATGCATCAAGTGATATATTAAGCTATTCCCCAAATAGGATTTTTAAGTAGTGATGTAGGAATATACTGGTAGTTAGTTTTGGGGACTGAAATTAAGTGACTAATTGCCCTTTGTTAATTTATAATTAAATAAAATAAAATTTTAGAGTTCTTGGAAATATGTTGTTTGGTGGGGGACAAAACAAGTTGGTTCTAGGACAATAATAATAGTTCACCTTATGCCATGCTATGATGAGAGAATACTATTAGTAAGCCACTGACAGCTACTCAAGTTCCCCCCTTTCACCTTTTGTATTTTCTTTACTTTTTCATTAAACAAGGGTAAGTTTAATTATTATGGCTCTTTTGAAAAATAATTTGGGAAAATTACTTGCGCTTGTGGGGAGATCTTACATTACAACTTCACCATCTAGCAACTTGTGGTATGCAACTGTGAAACATTATCTGCTAGGCATCTTCTATCATTTATCTTATTACCTCTTATCCAAGCTTGGGTTCATCTTCAGAGTTCAAACACTGATGAGCCAGTAAGAATTTATGAGATTACTGATCATTCTGGAGTGATTGCGAATAGGACTAGTAAAAGTATGTAGTTCAAAATGACAAGATGAGTCGAGCTATTGTCAAAGCAAACAAAACCAAATAACGTTCTAATAGTTGAAACATGTATTTTGCTATACATTGTGGTGCAATATATGGAAATTATGTCATCACTGTTCATTAAAATTGTAAAGATGGCCCATGTAGAAAACTACACAGTAGTATTACCCAAAGTAAGGTCGGAACAACCTTATTTTGGAATTGTGGTGTTTATGTATGATGACAAGTTAAATGTTTAAAAAATGAACATAGAGACTGCAGTACTAGAATAGGTATTTACCTCTTTAATTTATCATCTTGTGTGGAACAGAGAGTGTAATTTCCATATTCAAATGGAAATGTATTACAGAGGACTTTTAAGGGAAGTATTGGTATCTTATAATATACAGTTAAGCTAAACTTTGGTTGTACTTGTAGCATAAGCAAAAGCTATAGGGATATAATTTCTGCAGAAGCAAGTCTGATACTTATAAGAGCTTCCAAAAATTGTCATTGCTGGTAGGTGTGAGATTGGCAGTCAAATTGTCTGTCCCGTTGAAATTCCAGTGAATGCTTTCATCATGCTTTAAATGCCTGCAATGGTCTTCCAAAATTTTGCAGGGATGCAAGCCCGTGGAGCACATGGACATTATGGGTGGATCTGCATCAGCGAGCCCATGCTCATCTTATCAACCAAGCCCCTGTGCTTCATACAACCCCAGTCCCGGGTCCTCTTCCTTCCCTAGCCCAGCCTCATCCTCTTATGCTGCTAATGCCAATGTAGATGGGAATTCCCTCATCCCATGGCTCAAAAACCTCTCCTCTTCATCCTCATCAGCCTCTTCCTCCAAGTTTCAGCATCTCTATATCCATACTGGCTCCATCAGTGCTCCTGTCACCCCTCCTACGAGCTCGCCAACTGCTCGAACCCCTCGACTTATAACTAACTCCAGATGCAATGCACCTCACTACACTTTCCATGCATCTTCCACCCCACCAAGCCCTGGCCGAAAGATCCTTCCTAATTCAGAATGGTTTGCAGGCATTCGAATTCCACAAAGTGGCCCAACTTCTCCAACATTTAGCCTCGTCTCGCCAAATCCATTTGGATTCATGGAAGAGGCCCAAGCAGGTGGTGGTTCTCGCATGTGGACACCTGGACAAAGTGGGACTTGCTCTCCGGCTATTCCAGCTGGCTTTGATCAGAATGCTGATATTCCAATGGCTGAAGTGATATCAGATGAATTTGCATTTGGAAACAACACGAAGAGGCTAGTGAAGCCATGGGAAGGAGAGAGGATCCATGAGGAGTTCGTTTCAGATGATCTAGAACTCACTCTTGGGAGCTCACGGACCAGGTGGGGTTTTGGCAACGAACGTTTAATTAGAAATTAAATATTGTGTTCTTTTCTTGATCACTTGATTCGCTTTATATTGCAGGTAAGAAGGGACACTAGAGTGAAGATCACTGGTTCCTCGATATCAACTTTGAGAGCATGGTATGCTGTTCCACAAATAGAATAGAAATGGATCTTAAGTAGTCTGGGAAGTTAATCCTTTCCTTTTTCTCTATGTTCTGCATAAATTGTCTTCTTAACAATATATGGAGCTACAATATTTAGGGTGGTTTTACAATCGCTCAAATCTATTAGTTTAAATTTTCTCAAGGTTGAAATGAGCACAGACAGGCTGCCCCTATCTTATTTACTGTCGATAAAGAAATGTGAAATGACTTGAAGATTGGAATCACATAGTTGAATTCATATAAAATGGACTTCTTGACTTCATGTATATCTTTGACATGAGAATGATATGTGCATGATATCTTAGGTGCCGCGTATCATTGCAATCTTTACGGCTTCCTATTTATGATCAACATAGATGCACTGTCATTGCTTTATAGAATTTAGAGTTAATGGTGAGGACAAAATATGGCATTTTAAGACGGACAAGTTGACAAGAGGTTGGTGGACCAATCCACTACTTATAACTTTGCCACCGAATGTTTTGAAAGGTCTTGGTCGTAGGGTTGTTTCTTTTTTACTTTTCTTATCTTGACCAAAGCCTTAGTCAATGTGCTACTAATTAAAGTTCGGTCAAATGATATGAGATGCTGCAAATCCCTGCAGTATATGGACCCTTCCTAACTTGGCCATGGATTATACAAATGCTGGTGATGCGTATACAATGAGTGAGCTATTTGAGAATGTACTACAAATGTAAATTTTTTTCTAACCCTGTTATATTCCATGCGTTTAATTGTGAATTTTACTTTTAAAAATTTGTTTGCTAAGATGATTGCTATTCATGTACAAATATTATACTATCATTGCAGCATCAGCTGTAATTTGATTAGAAATACAGATGAGACAGTAGAGGTAAATTTAAGTAGACTAAGTTGCATTCCTCATTAGATGAGATCTCAGAGAACAGCCGTTGTCGCTCTCCAGTGACTGTTTATTAGAATGTAAATTAATGTCTACTTTTTCTTAGGAAATTGGGGACACTGAATTGCTCATCTGTATAAAAAAGATTAGTGGATATGATGGCACTAAGCTGCATGATAGCCATTTTGAATCAATGTATGTGGTCCTGTATGACACACTAGCAGCAAATCTATGTAGGCCATACCAGAGATGAATCAATCACACATACCTACGTACATACATGTGCTATACTTCCTTCGTTCCAAAAATATAAGATTATTATTGATTTTTTAATATCAATTTAACACATTTGAAATTCTAAATTGACATAAATTCATTTAATTTTAGTCATGAGTATCATAAACTATCACTTATTGTGAGATTTATTAGTTCATAATTTTTAATCAATTATCTCAATTTTGAGTCTGAAAATGTCTCAAATTAACTTTCAAAAGTCAACAATAAACTTATAATTAGGAATTGAGAGAGTATATATTTTTAATCGCTTTCACGCCCAGCCAGAAAATGAATGGATGATGTGAGATGAGTTGGTTGAGAAATGAAATTGAAGGCTGGTCAAGATAGGACTAGAAGAAGCAAATGAAAACTGAAAGGCCCTTCATCTGCACATTCTTATAGATCTCAGGAAATTTGTTCTCTTCATAATAGTCCTGTTGGAAGTCCATAAAACTAGGGCCCTTAAGCGGAGGGGTTATAGAGGCATCAAATTAGGCATTGAACTTGCAGGATCCTTAAACTACTACTTGGAATGAGATCTCTTTCCCCAAGCTAACAAAATTAAACTAAAGGTTACAAATTTCAAAAAGAACTTGACTTGTGCCCATATTGGCAATCCATATAAATTTTAGTATAATAACCTTTTGGGGGAAGAGAAAAATAAATGAAGAAATAGTTTGTCTTTGTGTGTCAAGTGAGAGAGATTCATACAATACCAAAATAACAGGCAACCAGTCGAGAGATCATCATTTGAACAAATAACCTTTTTCCCCAGCAAAGAATTTTAATTGTTTGAATATGAATTATATACAGTCAAAAGTTCCAATATTTCCACCACAATGCATATTTTCAACACCTAGACCCTTTTTGGTTTTCTTTGTGCTGTACAACCATTTGGGCACCAATGGCTTGATCTTGAACAAAGAGATCGAAACTACGATAAATTGGAAAACAGGACCAAAGAACCTTATATACTTCACCTGATAAGATACTTTTGGAGGAAGCAGATATCTTGTCAACACAAACCCATACCAATCACCTCCCATGTTTCTTATACAAATCTGCCAATGCATGATAGAGAATTGCAGCTGCAGGAGGCCGTGGCAATGATCCAAGAAGGATGTCTGACGTTTTAATAGACGGTCTACCATAGAATCTGGAATTTTCTTGCATACGGGTTTTCACGATACTCCCTTCAAGCGAGCACCCAACAAATGCACCTACAACGCAATTATGTTGTTGTCAAGTCATCCATTGGAATCACAATAAATCATGTCATGCCATGACAGAATAGAAGACCATTCATCTAACAATTTATTTCAGAAGTTGCAGTGTTCAAGACCCTGAGTTGGTACATCTTATACCTTTGGCTGGACGACAATTATGTAAATCCATCAGAGTTTTTCTAATGCGGCGAATAAGCCAATGGCTTCTCTAAGGCCAAATCAGTTGGCTTCCTTATAGATAATACGCATGGCAAAAATAACTCGGTATACACCATTTAATAAAATCTTTGATTAAGGGTATGACTAAATCTAAACACAACTGTAGAAGTAGGATTTTAAAATAATCATAGGATTTTAAAATAATCATTAGATGAGTGTAACTGGAGGATGACTGACTTAATCAATGGTCTAAACTGAAAAAAGACATTACATGGTAAGGTATCCTATTTGATACGACTTGGTTGACTTCCTTTGTATGTTTTTCCCTTCAGAACCCTATTTAGCATATTATTACTGTATAATACAAACACGTTAATTTTATTTACTTAGTGAGATTATCCATAAAAAAACAGAGAGATTTGTAAGGGAATGTGATAGCAAAGCATTGACATATATGTACAGATGATGAAGGCATTTGGATAGACTTGTCTTACTCTTGTTCCTTTAACCATTTCTTTCTTTCATTTTTCTATTATTTAAAAATTTGAGTGGGTAGGAATTTTATGTATATTTTTGATGGAAAAAAATGTCAAAAAATGGGAATATTGGAGATGAGCTGCTAATTAAGCCTCTTTCATCAACTACACAAACTACACAGAAAAAAAATGAAGGCGAAAGGCCCAAAGTCATAGAACACTCTTAAATAAGTATACTATAAGAACTGCACTAGGAAATTGCAATAAAAATTTCCTAAAAAAGGAGAAGGGAATATAACATAAATGAGAAAATAATCAATGCAATAATAAAATATATACTCAAACTGGAGGCAAAAAATGTTAATCTTTGGGAATTTGAATTGGAATAATACGTGTCAGATATATTTGTGAGATTTGTGCAAATAATATCAGTAACTAAGAACAACAAAGTTGAACATACAAAGTAGCCCACAAGGGTTAGCGCCACTTTGGCTATCTAAAGCTCACAAAAGTCAGCTACAATCATTGTTTATGTCTAGTATAATACCTTTTAGGGTGAAGTATCAGCCATCACACAAATCAGTAGGTAAATAGGAAAGTAAGAATTTGAACATGGACTAAATGACACGATATATTTACTTGATATCATCACTGCTATGACAAGAGGAGATGCTGCAGCATATAAACTCCAGCAACACGAAGTAAAGTGTTTATTGAGAATATCTGACTTAAACTTCAGAGCATTCTAGCATATTGCACGATAAAGATGTACCTTTACTACAGCTGTAAGTATAACAAGCAGCATAACCACCATCCCCAGCTCGTATATCAGCTTCCGCAGCCCTTCCAACAATGCCAACAGCTGCGCTCAAACCAGCTCCAATTGAAAAGTGAACATTTCCACCAAATGTCCTGATAGCATCATTATTTCTTAATACAATTATGAAATCTGTCACTTCCCCACCAACCTGTTTAATAGTGAAAATCTTATCAGGGGAAGGAAATGAACAGTGGTCCGGGGTCACCCACGCAATTAATATAGACTACAAAATAATCAGTTTTTTTTGGGAAGGGTTGGGATACATAGCTATCACAAATCATACCCTAGCGATTTTATAGTTGCCAAGCACACATCAAAATCTGGTACACTTTCTTTATAGGTACTAACTATGTTCCATGGACACTGGTGCAGACATCAGATGTGGATATGCATCAGTATTATATTTGGCCACCGATTAAATATATGCCTATATATTGTTGGCCTTCATTTTCTACAATAAAATAATAATATGGGCACAAAGAACACAATAATGTAATATTCATTTGTAAGAACCTAAGAAACTGGATCTTATAACAAAACTGAAAATTTGCTAGTCGGGACATTAACTCGTCAGCTATAGATAGTAAGTGCACTTTCTATCTTTTTCTAAAAGAAGGAGGTAGAATGTCTTCTCACTTCCATTGAAGAATCATAAATGTAAGAGGATAAGAAATAGAGGACCGAAATTAAGATGTCTACGAAGCAGGAAACAATTCCTGTAATATTCTCAAGGTGGAAGAAAGCACCACGGGTAAACATATTTCACCTGAGCTCCCCAACCAATGCCGAAGGAAGAAATCGCAGATGGTGGAGACCACGATCCATCTTCTCTACGAGCAACAACTAGTCCTGTGCCGATGTTGTAGGTCACCATCATGCCAACTTTTGCAATAGTAAGAATTGCAAATCCTTTTGCTTGTTGTAGTATAGCATCTGGTATGGACTTTTCAGGTGTCAAAGAGCCAACCTGAGATTGATAGTCCAGTATGTTATGAGCCATACAAGTATTGCACATATAAATAAACAGTTATCAAATTCATTTCAGCATGCAACTGGATATAATAAATCATAGAGAGGAAAGAGACACATGCAAACTTCAAAAATCACAACTAAGCCTTTCCAACTTAGCGATTGTGTCATACTCCCATTATTACATACTAAGTGTTACTTGGGTTCTTCCACAACTCTACTTTTACAATGTGTCTTAAAAAAAAAATGGACCCCATTTTACTTACACTACGTACTTACTTACGCAATGAGTTTATTTTACACAGTTTATGTTGACTTCTGAAACATCAATTTTACTTTCAAAAACCAAAAAAAAAAAAGGAATCCTAAAGTGAAACTTATTAAGTAATGGAAATATGTATAAAGGCTCATCAATTCTAAACAAGAAACTTCATCAAAAAGACAAGTATCAAAAGTCAAAGGTATTTTATAGGCTATAACGAAAAATTAGGAGACAATACTTAGACGACACCAAGAAAAGTACCTGAGCCAGATTTGACTAAAGCTGCTATGATACCCATCCAAGGGAAGGAAAAAAAACTAAACTATAATAATTTCTTCATGGAAAATGTTAGGGTTCTCTGAAAAGTTTGAGCCTGCACTTCTATTCAACGTACCACTTTAGGGAATTTATAGTGATTATAAACAGAAGGCCGTCAACTGCCATATTGGTCAGATTGTAAACTACATATCTTTTGCTATATATAAACATTAAACACATATGACATATGAGAAAACAAACTTGTTACCTTATTATACCCCCGAATGGTGTTTGTAGCTTTATAAATTTCATATTCCATAGACTGACCCCAAGGGAAATTAAGCCATGATCTCAATGTACTAAGGTCTGTCAAATCACTGGTTGGCAACTGTGCTGCACGGCTTACTTGGTCCATTAAGTACGACTGTACTGAATCAAGCCGAACACAACATACATCACAGACACGTTCTGGATTCCCCTTGAGAAACTTAGTAGGCAACAAGCTCCTTCCTTTGGAACACTCATTGCAAAAAATCCCCCCACAAAACCGGCAGTGATGTCTGGAGCACATGATTGGATGAAAACGAACATTACACAACATACAAGCAGAAGCAGCACTGTCGGCCAACCATTTTGGTGGCTCTGCTTCAAGGATTTCCTTTACGCTGCCAAAATTAGCTTCTGAAAGGGTTTGAGCCATCTCTTTCCAAGCTTGCTCAAGAAGAAGGTGATTAGTTAACCATGAAATTTGACATGCATGGATATCACCAGAAGTAAGAGCACTAACTTTTCCTCTTGCCACAAGTAACATGTCAAGAACCACATCCCACATAGTCATCTCCTTATCTTCTCCACCAAACTGATCCCAGCCCATGTCACTATCAGGGAAGTAGCCCCCATTCAAGCAGAGACCTTTATTCCATTCTTTACGTTCACTTTCTGACATTGGTGGGACAGAAACTGGTATCCAAACCCCAGTTTCTTCAGAAAGTGGGGGGTCATAATGAAAATACTCACCTTGATTCTGATTGTTAGCATCTGAATCATTGTGAATTGCAGCTGCCACGCTGGTGCCATCAGATGTCATATCTACATCATATCTCAGTTTTGTCTTTTCTTTGACCACAAGCTTACTATCATCTGTTAAATTACTGTCTTTCTTCTGCTCTTCAAAGTCTCCAGCAAGCTGAACGCCGAAGGCCCAAAACAAGACAAATTAAATCAAAAACTTGGAAATTGACACAAAAATGTATTGAAAAGGATATATGTACAAATTGATTGAGTCATGTGCAAGTAAAACTGAAACATAAGTTATATAACCAATGAGATTCTACACAGCCGGAGAAATGAATAATAAGCATATTATAGCTCAGCCAACATAGAGAAGCTTACTATGTTAACTGCGATGATCAAGCTTCTCAAATTTGTTCTTCTCACACACACACATATAAATATATACTCGCATGTGTGTGTATATATGTATGTGTGTATGTGTGTGTTTCTGAGCCCTACCTTCGTGCTTGTACTTCACAGACTGCTATGCCAACTAAATTTACCACATTATATAGGAATCTTTCAAGTGATTTCTTTCCTATCTATAATTGATTCTGTAATACACTTACACAGAGAAACCATAGAAATGATAAAACCAAATTTTTTGTGATCTTTATTTACATGTCTGTACTTTGAACGACATTCTAGTTCCACCAGCACTTAGACTGTTCTGACTTCTGAAATACATTTTACATAATCTCAATTCAGTAAGTACTATTAAGTTCTGGAGTTCTAAGAGAAATTTAGATTTCCTTTCACATGCAACTCCTAACTCCTATATTCACCACATTCTCATACTTTGTCTCCTACAATGATCATTTGTTGTATCCTACGAGTGCTTTAAGAAAACTCTCAAAACTACAACGATGCCCCAACTTATTCAAGCATCAGTCTCAGCTACTTATAAAGCTAAAAAAATGAAATTGTTATGCTCATTTATAACAATTAGCAAATATTCAACTATTCCATCCAAAACATATGCACAGACCTAACTACTCCAATATCTTTCTGCAGAAATATTTAAGATTTATTAAATTCCTTTTATTCCAAATAATATATCGAATAAACTTCTTAATGAAAGAATCATAATTAGCACTCATAAGCCCAACAATAAAACCCTTCAAAATAACCAAACAAAAAGTACGGAACTTGATCACAATACAACACATATACAAATTTATGTATTTTAAATCCCCGTTTGGTTTCAGAAAATCAGTACTAAAAAAAAAAACAAAATAAAATTGAATTGAATCATATAATTTCCCTGTAACAGGGACCCCCAAATTGAAAAAGTTCAAAACTTTTTCCTTTTTTTCCCCTTTCTCAACAATCACATATTGGGAAACAAAAGGTATTTATACGAAAAGGGGAATCAATTTACCGATGGAGTGTAAAAATTGTGGCCATAGTCGTCTAGTTGTATTCTAGGGTATTGAAGTTTGGCGTCCATCGAAGAGGAATTATTCGGAGCTTCCATTAACCCATCAGATGATAAGAAATTGCAGATAGAGTAAGAAAGAATGTAAGAATAGAGTCAATGGGTGGATGGATGAATCAATATTCCTTAGCAACCCAAGTCGGTCTATTTGCTGAAGGTAACGATAATCAATAGATTTGAGTTTTATACGGCAGTTACTAATTTACAAAAATAGAATGGCAAGTGTGGGCCCTGTGTCTAATATATCCATACATGTTAATATTTATTATAGACATAATTTTGTCATCAAATCAAATACTCCCTCCGTCCCAAATTAATTGCTTTTTAGGACTTTTTTAAGTCAAATTGACTATTTTTAAAATTAATAATTAAGCATATATAAATATATTTCTAAAATTATAAAAATTGAAATTAGTAATAAATTGTATATACTTTCTTTTGGTTATAATATCTTCACCTATATGTTAGCAAAAATAGTAAAAAGATTAGTTTTAAAAATAGTCAATTTGACTTTAAAAAGTCCTAAAAATACAATTAATTTGAGACGGAGGAAATATAATAAAATTATCCTTCACAAAATTTAAAAAAAAACAAAAACAAAAACAAATGGCTATATAGGCACCAAAGACCAAAAGCTGAACATATTCTGATGTTTGTTTGTCAAATTGTACACGCTGTTATTTTTTAAAATTGATATTTTCATAAATAAAAATAATATTTTTATAAGGTTCTTTCCATATGAATAGTAAATAGGTCCTATATACCTATATAATAGAGACTTTATGAAAAATAACAATTCTTTTATTTTATTTCTTGTAATCACAATTTAATTTCGTTGATTTGTAGACATATATATATATATATATATCATTTTTTTAATTTATTTTAAAAAAACATATATTATTACATACTTTATTAAATATAGGAGTTTGGGGTGAATTTAGTATAGATAACAAAAATAAATCTCGAATCATGGCACGAGGAAAAAGTTGAAGAGAATTAAAGGAATGAGGTTTTAGAATTTGTTCGGTCTCATTTTGGGAATTACTTTCATAAATATAACCATTTTTAGCAAAAGAATTATTAAAAGTTTTATGGTAATCTTATATTTTTTTTTCCTTTTTTATTTGGAGTCAATGACAGATGATACTAGTATATATGGATATTACTAAGGGTGGGTCCACAACCATGACCTTATCAACCCGATGGGCTGGGCTTGGCTGGGCTGGGTAACAAGGATGGCCCAGTTGAAGTCGCTTTCTTCGGAAGGTTGGAACAAATATCACGTGCGCGTTTACGCAACCGCAAGACGAGCCCATCTTGTCTCTCTGCTACATGAGATACTGCTGATAAATCACAAAAATCAGTCGTGTTCGTGCTCTTATCTACGACTAATTCACTTCCAAATCCCTAATTTTCTGCAGCTATTCCTCTGTAAAAATCTTAATCCAAACCCTAATTTCAGTTATTCGGCTTCAACCACCAGAAACCCCTGAAATTCAATACTTTTCAGCTCAATATATTCAATCTACTGCTCCGAAATACCTAGAAATTCTCAAGCTTTGAGCTTTGATTACACCAAAGAGCTTTGGAGCCTCGTATTGATCGCTAAATTTCTTACAGTTCATTCTATGGTATTTTTGGTAGATACTTGAAAAGTAAGGTCAATATTACTGCAAAAATGTCCGTGGAGAGATCATTTGAAGCCTGGGAAGAAGTTCAACGACACGGCCAGGATTTTGCAGACCGGCTAGCTCAAGGATTCACGGGTTTGATTCAATCTCACATCACTCCTCCATCGTTTTCATGGCCTAATCCTCAGCCGCCAAAGTTTTTCGACGTTGAATTTCCTACGCAAAATTTTGTAAAGAAGGATTTTGGTATGGCTACTGATTACTATTCTGGAATTAATGGGGTTTTGGCAATTTTTGACATTGGGAATAGATTAGGGCAAGCTGGGGCAGACTTTGGGGCGTCTTTGAATGGTGTGGTACAGCAGGTTTTTAGGATGTTGCCGCCGCCGTTTAAGAAGGATGACAGTGCAGGGGCTTCATTGCGGGCAGATGTGAATACTCAAAGACCGGATTTCGGTATTACAACGGAGGTTCAAGAGGATTTCGGTTCGCTGGCAAAGCGTTTTCGGGATTTCGGGTTTGCTGAAAATGATACAAATTCAGATGGGACACTGGAGGAGGAGATTTCAGTGTTTAATTTGAAGACTTCTGGAAATGTTGGGAGACCATCACAGGTATATTACCTGATTCTATGCATTATTGGCTAACTGAACTTAATTATATTAGGTGGTCACAGTTATAAAATTATGTACAACATTTAAGATGTTGATATGCAAACATAATATGGGGTGATATTTTTCCAATTGAAAAGACTGGATTGACACTCAGCAATCATGCCTGAGATCTAAATGGTCTGGGTTTTTATGTGACCCACTGGCATAGACAATGTTATTAGATCATGGTTTGATGCGGTAGGTGGAACGAAATCAGGAACGGAAAACGACACTTTCGTGGAGTACGGAGTACGGTAGGAGTAGGTTTTTCCGAATAGCTTAGTTACGAAATACGTTCATTCAGAATAGATTTCTAAAAAAAATATAGTTAAAACTAGTTGAGATATGGTTAAAACTAGCTGAGATATAGTTAAAACTAGTTGTGTTGTTTCTAAGCATAGTGTCTCAACAAGAGCATTTTCAACGAGATTACACCATGTTATCGCTTACTTGACATCCACAAGGTGCTCATTTGGTTACATTAGTTATTAGTTGGCATTTCCTGTACTCTTCTTTTATATATTAGAGTTTCTAATTGATTGTTTTAGATTTGCTCGTGTGATTACTTCATTATTTTGAAGGATGAAAGATGACAACTTTTTCCCTTATATTTTTGTATGATTTAACATTCGTCTTTGCTTGAGAAGTCTTGGCAATGTTATAATGTGAGTTTTTAAGTAAACTGCTACTGCTGATTGCAATTTATATGTGGAAAGTCTATTTGTTTGATTTTGTTTAATGTCATCTATAAGTCCAATTTATCTGAATGCAGGGAACCCTGAATGTTACATCAACATATGATAGTAGAAGGCGTGATGTAGAAAGTTCTTTGGTTGCGAGAGGAGATTTGTGGAGGGTCGAAGCATCACATGGCAGTTCAACTTCTGGAAATGAGAATTCCTCCCTCTTCCTTCTTCAGCTTGGACCAGTACTATTTGTTCGTGATTCTACTCTTCTTTTGCCAGTTCATTTGTCAAAACAACATTTGCTTTGGTATGGATATGATAGGAAGGTATTGTCACTTTCTCGTTTATCTAATGCGAGCTACCTGCAAAAATGTTACACTTAACGTACATTGTTTCATATGCATTCTAATTTCTATTGATCATAATTGCTAGTTTTAATACACATTATAGGCATAGATTTCATAGATTTTCTTTTAGCCAAGTATTGAAATGATTAAAGACACTTCCTGGCACTTGTCATGTTCCTTTTAAAGGAAGATAAAGAAAAGATGCTTCCTGGTCGTGGTTGATGACCTCGAAACCAATATTTGATGATACTGCCGAACGCTAGGGCCCTTAAGTGCTTCCTTGAACTATCTTATGCCGTTATACAATATGCTGTGATGCAGATTCTAAAAGGCTACAAAATGAACAAATTCAAAGAACCAGTAATTAGGAAGATTGATTCAAATTTCAAGGAAAATAATCAAAGAATTTGAAGATTCATAGTTATATTAGTAATGATTTGAGCTATTCTAGTAATATTTTCTAATTGAAGAAAACCGGCCCAGTTGGTTGTCCTTGATATATTTAATTTATATATGTATAGAGTGAGAGCCACTTATCAAAGCTATGCATTTTTTTTGCACTGTGTTTATGTACTATAGTTTGAATTCTTTCAACTTGATGATTCTATTTATTTTCTAGATGTTAATCCCTACAGTGATCTGTATGTAATTTATTATTTGATAACTGGCAGAACGGAATGCATTCTCTTTGTCCAGCTGTGTGGTCAAAGCATAGGAGGTGGCTGTTGATGTCAATGATTTGTCTCAATCCATTAGCATGTGTAAGCTCGATACATTTGTGCGAGGAATATAATTTATATCATATTCTGACAATTTCTTTTCATCTATCAAACTCTGTTGTTTTGATAGTTATTCTTTTAAAATTTATCGCACCATTTTGTACTTGCATTAGCTTGTAAATGTGAGTATTCAGAGGTGACTTGCCATAGGTAAACCTATATGTATCATTATTATTGGAGCTTCTGCTAACCACTTACTAATTGGTTATAGCATTATGTATTAGTGCCTCATTGCAATCATATTATTATTATTAAATTTTTGTGACGGAATTTATGTTTCACAGTCATGGTGAAAAGCCCATGTCAGGGGGAAGGAGATGGTCGGGAGAGTGGGGAAAGTGTAATTTTTGATGTAAAATGTTAGTTTGCAGCATTAGGGGTTGTTTCTGTCAATTATTGTAAAACTAAAAACCGAATAGTCATACATCAGATCGTTGTTGTTTTCTCTCTTAAATGCCCTAGTTGGTGGTGTTTTCTCTTTCTAAAAAATATTAGCTTCAACTAGAAAGGTTCTATTATTTACTAAGCCATCCTTTTCTCTACTGTTTGTAACTTTGTATGGCCATCACCAATGTGTAACGGATGTGTGTATATATACATATGCATGTATGTATGGATTTATGCACGACTATGAAGCATGAACAAGTCTAGGAAGGCCACGAATTGGTGTCCGACGCGAGTCTGGCACGAATTCAGACACGCCAGTGCATGTATGTATGGATTTATGCACGACTATGAAGCATGGACAAGTCTAGGAAGGCCACGAATTGGTGTCCGACGCGAGTCTGGCACGAATTCAGACACGCCTCCGACACGTCCGCGACACGTGTCCATGAATTTCCTTTTATTTTTTAGGCTCCGACACGCTGGGGACACGCCCAGAGTAATTTAAAAAAAAAAAAAAATAAATTTCTGTACTTGAATTAGAAGATAAAAGTTAATTAAAAGTACCCAATTTGTACCTTCTAAACTTAATTCATTACAAATCGCATCGCAAATCAAACATTTTAGTCGACTTCTCTTCTCACGACGACTTCGTGGCGACTTCATGGCTCTTCTTGCCTCCTCTCACGGCTCGTCTCGCCTGCTCCAACCTCTCTCCTCTCCTTTCATGGCTGCTACGACCTCAACCCCTAGAAAAGATGTCTTTTCCTTTTGGTTTTTTTAGTTTGAGTCTCTCTCTCCCATTTTTGTTTTTGTTTTGCTTTAATATATATGCTGCCCAATATGCTCCTCTCTCTTTCCCTGCTGCTCCTTTTTGTCTTTTTTTGCTTGAGTCTTTGACTGTGGGTTGCTGGCTGCATAAATTTGATATATGATATATGTGATTGGCTGCATAAAATTATGTAAGGAGTAAAATTATGTAATTGGGTATGTTATAAATTTGTGTTAACATTAATTTTATTACATATATGTTTGATTGTGGGCTGCCTAATTGGTTTACAGTTAGCACTTAACATTAAACAATTGTTAACATTAATTTTATTCCATCATATATGTGAATAGCTTAATAATTATATTTATTTATTGTAAAAAATACATTTATATTATTAAAAATATATATAAAAAATTGAACCTATCCTGTTTTTTTGGAAAATGTTGTATCCCGTGTTGCGTATCGAGTCGTGTCCGTGTCCCGTGACCGAATTGGTGCTTCATAGATGCACGGCATATGCATTTATTGATGTATGCATGCAGCTTGACTTTGAACACTTGAGGTCACATGATGAAGTTCCTTAAAGATGAAAATGTAGAACTTGTATACCAGGAAGACAAGGCTCAGATGCTGTCATGTAGAAACTTTCATCAAGTTTTGAATGGTATATGTCTAAGTGGCAACGAGGCCTCGACGGAGATGATGGATGGGCATAAGAGTCCCATTGCGCCCTTTTCCATTCATAGAAGATGCGAAAATATCTCTTTCACCTCTCCTCCCTATCTCCAATACATCTTTGAATGAAAGATTATATATGTCCAATTTGAATCATCACTACTTATTGATATAGCTTCATCTTGCATGAATATTTTGTGAATGCTGCATTTTGGCTACTTAAAGTTTGTGTGTAATGATAGCAAACTTCTTGTTTTCAAGGGATAGTTTGAACCTTTTAAAGGCGGATTTCTAACGTTTATTCTCCCTTCCCCCAGTCATTCATGGATTTGCAGTTTCCAAATGGTCAGTTCACCTATGTATCCGGTGAAGGCTTATCCACCAGTGCTTTTCTACCTTTTTGTGGGGGTCTGCTTCAAGCTCAGGGTCGATATCCAGGAGAGATGATGTTCAGTTACTCGCGCAAGGTAAGCTGGAAACACCGAACATGGCCTGCAGTAAAACTATCATCAAAATTTCTTCCCTTTCTTATTTTTTTTTTTCCATATTTGTATCAGTCCTCAAGTAAGTCCTTCATGTAAGGGTTGTAAAGTCTAAAATTTAGATATGTGTGCAGAATAAATGGGGAACGCGTATCACGCCAACGGTACAATGGCCTGACAAATCATTAGCATTGAATCTTGACCAAGCTTTAGCTTGGAAAAGATCTGGTCTTATGGTGAGGCCAACCTTACAATTCAGGTAACATCATTTTAAAAAAAAAAAATATTTTGGAAATAATGCTATATCATTTTTCCTTGGGATATAATGTGTTATTCCCCAATAGCCATTAGTAGAAGTGACATTTTTTCTATACCAGGGTTGGTTAATATTCCAGCAGTTGTGAAATATCATAGATTATTAACTTGTTTTCTTTCTCCAGCTCAATTACTTTACTTTGCTTACCTATGCCTCTTTGTCATTCCCTTGTCCTAATCAGTTTTTGTCCCACAATTGGCGGAAGTAATCCTGGGGTGCGGGCAGAACTTATACATTCTGTTAAGGAGGAACTGAGTCTTATCTGCGGTTGTGCTTTAGTGACGCATCCTTCTGCATTTGCATCAATATCTGTAAGTATTTCTGCATTGGTCGATTTTTTTTTCTTTGTTTATTGGAATTGAGTAATCTCAAATGCACATCTAGATCTCTGTTTGTTGATATAGTTTAAACTTTTTACTTCAAAAAGTTTCTTTAAGCTGGTTCTGTCTACGTTAAGTTAGTCCCCACTTCATTTAAGTGTATTTTGGGGCCTTGAGTCCCCATTCGATGTGCTTTGATTTCTTTGATTTTGCCTTCTGGTAACCATGGTATATTAGAAGTTGCTCTTTTACAAGCAGCCTCTTCTTCAGTGTTTTAAAAATCCCCGCCTAGGCGCTAGGCGGTACTCTATTGCCTCGATCTGGCTGGGTGCCTAGGCCTAGGCAGAATCAGACTTCTACTTTGAAGTTCTACAATAATTGAAATGAATTTGCTAAGCGGCTTAGCCTTAAAAGATTTTTTTTAGGTAATTTTTATATAAAATTTTAAAAATTATATCTACTATATGTTTTTGTATAGTATAACAAGTATGTACAATAGAAAAATAAATAAATGAGTCCGCCTAAGAAAACGCCTAGTATATCTCAGAAAATGTTTAGGCATCGCCTATGGAGTAGGCTCCCCTCTGCTGCCTAGGTCCACCTAGCGATTTTTAGAACACTGTTCTTCTTTTCCAATAAAATATTTACATATTGATATGAGATGTTCAATATTTCCTGCCTGATTTTCTCAGAACTCTTAACAACTACCAGGCTTTACACTGGAATATTGGATAAATTTTCAGATTTCTATGTTTAGTTAGCTGAGTAGTAAATGTTTAATAAATGTGTCAGAAGAAGGAAGAATTACATAATGGTATCACTAAAAGCTATTGCATACATTTCTCACGCCAAAAAAAAAAAGCCCAAAAAGTCTTGCATACATTCTAACCAGGGGAGATTAAATATTGTGCTGTATATTTGCAAATTAGCTTTGATAGTCCTTGTCTGGGTTTTTGTTGAGTGTTTGTGCCAAAATTTAAGCCACGTAGAAAACCCATTTATATGTGATGTATATCTAATTTTATATATGTAGTTGAAAATATAACACACAAATATTAGCAATATAAAAATATTTTAAAGATATACTTGACAATTATTTATTGGTGTGTCTTATATTCTGTGACACAATCACAAGAAAGTTTATTATACTAGGAGTACTTAATTTTTTTAAAGAATTTCATGCGCTAGCTGAATATATAGATTTACACTAGTAAAATATTGATGCCTTTTAAACAAATTCAAAGCATAATCCCTTTCTCTCCCATTATTTTAACGTCTTCCGGTTTTGTACTCCAATTATATGACACAGGTCCCTCTCTTGTACACAATAGAACACCTGTAAAGGTCTTCCTGGATATTGTTACATATATAAGCCGAAATAACACTTAGTAAATCAACATTACTTTGGTACATGTATTTCCAGGTATAATCTTCCTTGTAGATTTGATGTTAAACTAGATAAGACAAACATTTGATAGTGTAGAACTTTCCATGCTTGCCGAACGTACATGAACAAACATGAACAAACTTGTAACTGCTGAACATGAATTTTCTTCTTTGGTCAGACTTGGTATTGTACTTTCCTCAATTTGTTTCCATTTGGCTCACTCTTCTTGCCACTCCTTAAAAAATTTAGTATGGAGATGTGTTTCATGTTTTGACATGTGCACTTTATTACCCCAATGTAGATTGGCAGGTCCAAGTGGAACGGGAATGTCGGGACCTCAGGTGTAGTTGTGAGAGTTGAAACTCCTCTTGGCAGTGTTGGTCGACCTTCGTTCTCTGTTCAATTAAGCAGCGGTATAGAGTTTTGATCTTTTCAACCATGATGTTCAACTAGTTGTATATAACTTGAGTAGTAACATAGTTCTTGTGAATATACCGTGTTAAGAGTGAAATGTATCTTTGCTCTGGAGTCTTGCAGTTGCAGGCGCTAAGTGGACCTATTCCACAAGAACATGAGTTCTTTCTCTGTAAATTGAACCTTTGCTTCTAAGCAAGCTTGTGACACTGTATGATGTCCAAATATATAGAAAAGGTATATCCAATAGGAAAGAAAGTTTACTGGAGCTGGTACTCCAATTTAATCAAATTTTGCTGTTTCTTTTGCATAGCACTTTTTAGACGTTTTCTTATTCCTGTTTTCAGAATTATAGAGAGAAATTTTGTATATCATTCAAGATCATATGGCAAGGTTTTTCTAATTCAAGTAGATACTATCGTTTTCTTTGATTTGATAAATGCAAGGGTCGTAGTAAGGTTTACCATTCATACTTTTGAGATGATTAGCCATACCATGAATTCATGATTCTTTTTGTGTATAAAGTTCTAATAAAATCTCTTTGAAGGAGTCCTAAGATGCAACAGTGCTTGGATTGATTTAAGGCCTGCAAATGAATCCGACTCTTTGCGGTCAATTTATAAAATCTTAAAATTCAAAATTCAAATTTAGTGGGATTTATGTAATTTTGAAAACAACAAATAAATGTTTCAAAGTTTGAAATCGTAAAATTTCTCAAAAATTGTCCACAAAAAGTTGAAATGCCACTACTCTTATGTTTTTGAAAGGGTGATTATCATAAAATGTTGTTGACCATAGCTAAAACATACCTATATCATTTAAAAGAAGTGTATCATATTTTGCGCATTATATTTTATATTTAAAAACGTGACATTTTGCATCTCGTATTTGTAACAAACCGGCACCCTTTGACTCAAAATTCGTTGCTAAAAGTGTAAAATTCGTCATTTTTAAATACTAATCCGTCACTTTTAGCGACAGATTTTGGACCAATGTGTGTCGGTTTGCTAAAAATACGGGATATATGCAACGTGTCATGTTTGAAGTATAAGATGCAATGTGAAAAATAAGATAAATTTGGAAGATGTAAAGTGTATTTAACTCTTGAAAGAATTAAATGAGACTTTCATTTTTAAATTGAAGCAGAATTTTCTCTCAAGTAAAAAGAAGTTTAACCTCTTTATTGCAAATATTTCCGTGGTTACTTCTCACAAATCCTTCATGTATACTCAGTATGGAACACAAACACTAAAGTTCCACACCAAATACAAATACATGACACATTAATTATTAATCAATGTCAAATTTATTCAACTCCTTCCCCACTAATCAACCCATCCTCTTAAATAAGTTGCGTTGTTTTTACCAAGAGATCTTATTATGCTTAACATTCTTCTTATTACCACCAATAAGTACTAGTGATCTTCCCCTTGGAAGAATTATCGGCCTACAAAAGATTAAAACCACCAGCAGCTCCATAAAAAACGACATTATGCTAATCCACACGAAAATCGTTCTCCTCCATAACCAAACAATCCTCTTAAACTGAGGCAACTCGGATTCAAGAGCGAGCGACGCAGAATAAAGTTCTGGTATTCCTGCACCAGTGCCTTTATATTCTGCTCTTTGTTCAAGAATCACCCTTAAGCATGCAGTTGGCTCGAACCCTTCAGTAAAATCGGAAATTTTAACGTTCAGAATCTGCACTTCTGATTGAAATCCGGCAATAAGAGGAATGCTTTTGAAGGTTGTCTCTGCGAAACGAATGGATTGGCTTTTAAATCTTAGCATGCATGGATAGCTTGAACTTGCAGTTACTTTTCCAGTAGTGGATAGGAATTCTACTCTAACCTGCATGCAGTAAAATAACTTGTTAGTCATAATAATTTAATTTGCAGAGTCTCACTTTGACTTATTGACTTTATTACCGCTTATTTGATTGTAAAAGACTAAAATTTATGATTGAAAAAAAGTTATACTAGGTATAATTTTTCTAAGCATTAATATGTTTTAAGCGAGTTAAAAAGTCAGGTAAGACTTTAATTTCCGGATTAAATACAAATGTTTCACACTGGAAAAAAAATTTATTCTTTAGAAAGAATTCAAAGCCAAAAGTTTCTTAAATAAAAGTTGTAAAGATCATGAAAACTATAAAAATGACAATGTAAGATCAATATTTTTCCACATTTTCTCTCATATTTTCTATTCCGACAAACAATAGAACATAAAATGCATTCAAATCTTAATTTCCTTTCTTTTCAAGAATCCATGAACGAATTAATGTGCTATGTTATTGTAGCGTATAATAGGATTTAGATTCTAGACAGTTTAAATTGGACATTCCATTTGAGCAGTTATATATAAATGAGTGCATAACAGAGAGTTGTACTTGCATTAATATATATAACAAATGTCATCGTGCAACTCTCTTCTATAAAAATACAACTTATCTCTATAAATTGTCGGATTTGAAATCAGGATCACATATAACATACCTGGAAGACACCAAGTTTCCTGTTATATTCAGATTCAGGCAGAGTTAAAGACACAGAGAGCTGCACTTTGTGATTGTAAGGAATAACACGTTTATAATCCTGATATGCAGCTTCCACATTTTCCTTAGACACCAAACCAGAAAAATGGCCAAGTCCATTAGGGGACATAATTGGCACAAAAGCAACCGGACTAGCCCTCGTGTAGTCGAAATTCAAGGCCTCTGTCCTCTGAATCGGCTCCTCAACTAGGCGTCTCATCGTCAGACCGCCTATTATAAAACCCGAGACAAGGAATCCAACCAACAAGAACCAAACATAGATTGACCAGAAAAGTGCCCAACCAAACCTTACAGCCAAATTCACTACACATTTTTGTGCCTTAAACTTGTTACATATAAAAGATGTGACACTCGAATAAAAACCAACCCACATTCCCAAGATCTTTTTGACTAAATGGTCTCGAATTCGCGATAGAGTTTGAAATGGGAACAGCACCAACATTATTGAGAAGTACGATAATCGAATTGGGAACAAGAAAAATGTGAGAAAAAGATTCATTTGAAAACCAACCAGTTTGAGAAGAATTATTGCGAAAAAGGTTATAAAGTTCAAAGGGAATTCATTATATCCCCCTGATGGACTATTTACCACCTTTGAGACATCAATATAATCATCAATTTTGCATTCAGATATACCAGAATTTTTGGGTTCTAGGCATAACTTATTGTCATTTTCTAGTGAGGAACATTTATCACTAACCTTATAAGGCTCAGAATCAAAATGAAGCAATGCTCTAGGCGATTTTCGAGCCATTAACACTTTGTCAGCTCCCTGACGTAAAGAAGATTTCACCAAGTCAGTCAAGAACTTTCGCGATTTCAAGTTATTTTTTCAATCAAAACCCAGAAATTCATCAATACCAGGAGGAGAATTTTCTTGATTTTTTGAGTCATCCATTGATAAAATTTGAGTGCAGTGGAAAAATAGTGAAAAGGTCAAGAGGGAATCCTGTGAAATTTGGGAACAACTGTATGAGACACTTTATAGGAGAAAAATGATGACGTGGTGCAACCGTTATTTAATTGAAATTATGAAAATTGGACAGGTTTTATTTGTTGGTACATTAACCTATCCCATGGTTGAAATTGTCTGGTGGCAGGGGTTGAGGATAAGTTATGTCACACATATCAAAATTAACGTAGGATTCATGGTTATAGTAGTTAATAATATACCATTCCATTGCTTGATGGATATTTGTCCCCTCGACAGTGTCAGGGGTTATTGTATTTGGCACACACACCCAGGTTCAGTCCACTTGAGGGCCAATGGATAGCCCATGTCTCAAGCATATGGTGTGCCTTGAGTTCAGTGATGCACTCAAGTGCTGTGCAGACCTAATATTTAAACATTAATGTTGCATTTGAATTGAAAGAAAAAAAATAAGGTAAAAATAGAATGGAATGGATGCATGAATGAAATAGTAATTCAAAGTACAGTAGAACTTCTATAAAATAATATTGTTGGGACTGAATTTTTTTTTATTAATTTAGAGAGTTATTATTGAATCGATAAATTAATAATTTATTAATTTAAAGAGTGTTTTTCTATTCGGTGAATATAAATTTAATTACATTAAAATTATTGCATTTTATTGATGTTTATATCGTACCTTTTTTTTATGCAATGTATCATACTTATTAAATTACGCACATCGGTATCAACCTTACTTTGGAATCAACCCATGCAGTCGCGTAGCTAGGTTGGGACGGGAGAGCGTCATAGCCCCCAAAATTTTATTTTTTTTTATCCGAGTATATAGTAGTACTTGTATATTTTGTTAATAATTTATCTTAGCCCTTCCCATTGTGTTAAAATACAAAAATCATAAAAGTAGGCCCATATTTTGAAAATATAAATTTATACTATATTAGGCCCAAAATAATATATAAAATTAATTTTCAAATTTTAATATATTTTAAATTCTATTGTAAATTTCAAAGTCAAGTAAATAAATTTTAAATTAAGAGGTTCACTTGTAATCACTCTCTCGCTCCCAAACGGCTCAGTGGCTGCTCCTTATCGTCAATTATCTTTGTATTAAAGTCCACCCTCCACCTTCCACCTTCCACTCTTACATGATTTACACGCCTACACTTTACACTATAGTTATCCACAAATATATGAAGAGCGTTAATTTGTAATATTCCAACTTTTAGCATTATACTGCATAACTGCTTTTAACATGAATTTCAGCCCCCTCTGACTCAAGTTTCCGGCTTCGCCCCTGAACCCATGCCCCATCCAATGACATGCTCCTTTGTACCCGACTTCCCTGATAGGATGTAGATATTTGGCTGTCCTGCAAAAGCTTTTCAAATGCTTTAAACCTCATATCATCATTTGTTGTGGTGCGTTTGACTATGGGTGCTTGAACTTTCTTTTTGCCTTCAATCATACTCACGACTGAAGACATGGATGGCCTAAGGGTTGGAGATGGATTTGTGCATAACAGCGCCATGTTTAACATCCTCAATGCCTCTCCTTCAGAGTAGTTTCTACCAAGAATTGGGTCTAATGGTTCTAAAAGATATCCCTGCTCTTGAAGGACATAGGCCTACAAAGCCATGCAACAAAAAGAAAAAAGAGGGAGCGGAAAATTTTAAGAAAAAAGAACAACGTTTATTATCTCATATATTTAGACATGAAATGAACATTCAGAGCCATAGATGCAAAAGAATAGGTATTATTATGTGTACAAAAGAAAATTTCTCTCTGACCTCGTAAAAGGAAATTTTATCATCACTTAATGGGTTTCTCATTTAAAGCAAGACAATAGTTTTTTGAAAGCAAAATGAAACTTCATCAGCTTATGAAAGTAAGATCATTTTCCCTTTGATCTTGGGTACAAAGCTCAAGCAAATAGTCGTCATCATGTACTAACCCACTTCATTTACTGTTTGCATCTTCCCCAATACACATACTATATATCCGTTCCAACATATAACACCACTTGCCTTTGTATTTATATTAAATTATGTTTTGGAAAGGAGATAGTAGTACTTTACTATTGTTTCATACCTGCACACACCATTTTAGATGGAAATGTAAAATGTTTATTTCACAATGTGCAGTATGTCATTTGAAGGATTTCAAGAAAATGTACATTTTAAACCGCAATTTTTATGAAATTTTGTTGCAGCTTCCACTGTGCGTTTTATTTGAAGGGATGGACTTGCACACTTTTCCACACTTTCTAAGAAAACAATTGGAGCAAAAAAACTTAAACAAAAAAGGAAAAAAGAAAAAGCAAATCTTTGGAAACAATAGAACCAAGAAAGCATACTTTTACCCAATCAAGAAGGTAGACAAACTCCTCTTTCGGCCTGTAGTTTGTGTTGCTTTTCCCACTAACAATCTCCAGTGCAACGATCCCAAAACTGTATACATCCGCTTTGTCAGTCAAGTAACCCCTCATTGCATATTCCGGAGCCATATATCCTCTGGGAAGAAGAAGAAATGCAGAAATTACTGCAACGGTAAGTATTGTGACAAAGCAAAATTCCCAAAGTCAACCGGGTTACCGAACTCAAGAGGCTCACTCCCATTTTTTGCCATAGACTAAATAAAAAGCATGTATCAACCATCACCTATATTCCTTATGGTTGGTAACTACTTGCAAGAGAACATACACAGTTTTATTAAGGAGAAAAATCTCTAAGATCCTTCCAATTTTATTTTATTCTATTTTTTGATAAGTAAGATCCTTCCCATCTTATATGTGTACAAAGAAAGCAAAAGTCCATTTTGAAATTCAAAGGATTCAAAAACCCAAAAAAAAAAAAGAAGAAAATTTCCATTATTAACCTAGAAAAGCTAGTTATAGATGGAATCTGCTTGTTCCATCGATTATTTGGACCCCATTTGGACAGACTGAGAATGGAAAGGACTGTCCACTGGCTTGAAAGCTTGGGGATAATGAAGCAGCCACTTCATATCAAAAAAATAATCGGGTTATTTGCATGCAGAAACTACGGGCAGCTATTCAAATCACTGTGTCACAGCTATATCAAATATAATACCATTTCTGTAATTCAGAAGAAAAATAATAGTCACCCATTATGAGAGAATGTCAATGGAGTTCATCTGAACGTACAGTCTATAATCTGCATTACCAACAGAAAAAAATGTAGCCCACAACTGTCTCTTTGGCTTTCCAACTGTACATGAGGAAACTACAAGATCTGTGGTACAGTGGTCATGGTTACGTTCATATAAGCTTCTATATCTTACATATTAGAAACTGTTGGATGTTAATTCAAACTCCACCAGATTTTCTGTTCCTAGTTTTCAGCTATTAGTTATCTTTGAATAAAATCCTTCTATCTGAAGGATAGAATTAAATCAGTTTAGTTTTAATTTTTGAATCAGCCTTATCATGTTGTTAGACTTATCCTTGATTCTAATGCCTATATAAAGGTCATCTTGCTGTCATATGAAATGTACCACAGATAAATAAAAGTTTAGTTCTTCTCCTTCCTTTAAATATTTATTGTTCTGTTTTTCCTTGCTGTTGCGTGCGTTAACAAAGTTTGGCATCAGAGCAGGTTAAATAACTGGGCAGAAAATTACAACTCCAACAGAGGCAAGGTCAAAGTAAGTATGGCTGCAACAGGTAACAACTCTCAACCACATGTTCCTATCTTTAAAGGTGAAAAGTATCAGTTTTGGAGTATTAAGATGAAAACCATGTTTGTTTCTCTTGACTTATGGGAACTTGTTGAGAATGGTTATACAGTATATGAAGGAGATGGAATCACTGTTGCCCAAATGAAAGAGATGAAAGAAAATAACAAGAAAGATGCAAAAGCATTGTCTTATATACAACAAGGGTTGGATGATACAATCTTTCCTAGCATCATGGGTGCAAAAACATCAAAGGAAGCATGGGAGTTGCTGCGAAATGAATATGAAGGTTCAAATCAGGTAATTACTCTTAAATTGCAAACTCTTCGTCGAGACTTTGAAACGTTGTTGATGAAAAGTTCTGAGACAATACATGATTTTTCCATAAGAGTTCCTTCTATTGTTAATCAAGCAAAATCTCTTGGTGAAAATATGTCTGATCAAAAGATTGTTGAAAAAGTTTTGAGGAGTTTAACTCCAAAGTATAATTTTGTTGTGGTTGCAATTGAGGAATCAAAAGATTTGTCTACTTTATCATTTACTCAACTAATGGGTTCATTGAAAACACATGAGGAAAGATTGAACAGGGTTGTTGAAAATCAAGTTGAACAAGTTTTTCAGTCAATGATTGAATTGAAGGCAGGTGCGAGCTCACATTCCCATGGGTGGAAGAATCATTCAAAAGATAAACGTGAAGGTGCTCGAGGCGGAGGAAAGAGTTGGAACCAGATTCAAAAAAATTACAGCAGAGGTAATGGTGACAAAACCTGGAGCAGGAATAGCGGTAAGCACTTTAACAAAGCTAGTGCTCATAAGCACTTCAACGGTCGCAATGGTGAGAAACACAACTCAGGTAATTATGAACTTCCCACCTGTTATAATTGCAATAAGAAGGGTCATATTGAGAAAGATTGCTGGTATAAAAACAAGGATCCAAATACTCCTATTTGCTCTATTTGTGGAAAATATGGACATACTCAAGATAATTGTTGGTACAACAAGAAAAATGAAGCAAAGTTTCATGAAGAAAAATGTGATATTAATGAAGAGTCGTTGTTTCTTTGTTGTTTAACTGAAACTGTAAACCATGTTTGGTATCTTGATAGTGACTGCAGTAATCACATGTCCGGTGATAAGTCTATCTCTGTTGAAATTGATGATTCCGTAAAGTCTCGGGTCAACTTAGGGAATAATGAGCAAGTTTAAGTTTATGGAAAAGGAGTTGTCTCCATTGATACCAAGTTTGGCAAGAAACTTATCTCAGATGTAATGTATGTTCCACGGTTGGGTCAAAATCTTATTAGTGTGGGTCAACTACTTAAGAAAGGATACTACGCTGTTTTTGATGATGATTGTTGCATGATTTACAATAAGAAGGATAAGAAATTATTATTGTCTGTGAAAATGACAGAAAATAAGATGTTTCCCCTTCAATTGTCTGAGCTTAATTGTAATGCATTTAGTGTTATTGATGACTCATGGCTGTGGCACAAAAGATATGGGCATTTGAATTTTGATGGCTTAAGTCTGATGCATAGAAAGGCAATGGTGAATGGGCTGCCTGCAGTAACTAAAGATCAGGAAGTATGTGAAGCTTGCGTTTATGATAAACAACATCGTGTTCCATTTCAAGTGGGGAAGTCTTGGAGAGCAAAAGCACCGTTGATGCTAGTGCATGCTGATTTATGTGGCCCTATGCGTACAACCTCGTTAGTTGGGAACAAGTACTGTTTGATATTTGTAGATGATTTTTCTCGACTAACGTGGGTTTATTTTATCAAACAGAAATCTGAAGCATTTTCAAGATTCTTGGAATTCAAAGCATATGCTGAGAAACAATGCGGACATTCTTTGAAAACACTACGAACAGATCGTGGTGGTGAATTCACATCTAAGGAGTTCTTCTTTTTTTGTAAAAGTGCAGGAATTCGAAGAGAACTTACTGTAAGTTATACTCCGCAGCAAAATGGGGTTGCCGAACTAAAGAATAGAAGCATAATTGAAGCTGCGAGATGTATGTTGAAAGAACAAAGACTACCCAAGAAGTTTTGGGCTGAAGCAGTGTCAACTGCAGTGTATTTAATAAATCGGTTTCCTACAAAGGTTGTTCAAGGCAAAACTCCTTATAAAGCTTGGCATGGGAGAAGGCCAAATGTGAATCACCTAAAGGTATTTGGTTCTATAGCTTATGCTCACATTCCATATCAAAAAAGAGGGAAATTAGATGATAAAAGTAAAAAATGTATCTTTATTGGTTATAGTGAGGAGACAAAGGGTTATAGACTTTATGATCCTTCTAACGATCAATTACTTGTTAGTCGTGATGTTGTTTTTAATGAACATGATTATTGGAATTGGGAAAAAGATACTGAAAATTTTTCTGAGGTGTCAAAGGTGATAGGGGAAGAAGAGTCCTTTGAAGAACCAATAACTCTTGAAGAAGAGTCAGAGTCGCCACCAAAGAAGTTACGAAGTCTAGCAGACATATATCAATCTTGTGATTTTGCTTTCGCAACATTTGAACCAGTTTCATTTGAAGAAGCAAAGGAAAGTGCTGAATGGAGGGATGCAATAAAAGAGGAAATTGATGCCATTGAAAGAAATAATACATGGAACCTAGTCAATCTACCTAAAGGAAAGGAAGCTATTGGACTGAAGTGGATTTACAAATGCAAGTTTAATTCTGATGGTACACTTCAAAGGCACAAAGCACGGTTAGTAGCAAAGGGATATTCTCAAATACCTAAAATCGATTATTCTGAAACTTTTTCTCCTGTGGCAAGGATTGACACCATCAGGACTGTCCTCGCATTAGCAGCGCAGAAGAAATGGCAAGTTTATCAATTTGATGTGAAGTCGGCATTTCTTAATGGAGAGTTAGAAGAAGACGTATATGTTGAGCAACCGAAAGGCTTTGAAGTCAAAGGGATGGAAAACAAAGTCTACAAATTGCAGAAAGCTCTTTATGGACTTAAACAAGCTCCTAGAGCTTGGTACGGGAAGATTGACAAGTATTTTATCCAACACAATTTCAAGAAAAGTGAGAGTGAGCCAACCTTGTACGTAAAAACTCAAGGTACTGATTTCTTGATTATTTGTCTCTATGTTGATGATATGATATATACTGGTAACTCACAAAGATTGATTGAAGAATTTAAGAAAATCATGATGTCTAAGTTTGAGATGACAGATTTGGGCCTACTACATTACTTCTTGGGTATGGAGATTGTTCAGGATTCTTACGGAATTTTCTTGTGTCAAGAAAAATATGCTACTGATATGTTGAAGAAGTTTAAACTGTCAAGTTGTAATCCTGCAAAAACCCCAATGGACACTAATGAAAAATTGGTGTTAGATGATGGAGCTAAAAGATGTGATTTGAAAGAGTATCGAAGTTTAGTCGGAGGATTGATTTATCTCACTCACTCAAGGCCGGATATAATGTTTGCTGTTAGTTTGTTGTCGCGCTTTATGCAGAATCCAAGCAAAGTTCATTATGGTGCAGCAAAGAGAGTTTTGAGATATGTTCGTGGCACGATTAATTATGGGATTAGGTATCATAATGTTGATAATTTTAAGTTAATCGCCTATACTGATAGTGATTGGGCAGGTTGCGCAGATGATCGTAAAAGTACTTCCGGATTTGCTCTTGGTCTTGGTTCTGGAATGATATCTTGGGGAACAAATAAGCAACACTCAGTTGCTTTATCAAGTTCAGAAGCTGAATATGTAGCTGCTACAAAAGCTGCATGTCATGTTGTGTGGTTGAGGAGGATATTATTTGATTTGAAGGAGAAGCAAGAGAGGCCAACAACTATATTCTGTGATAACAAGTCCAGCATCGCGATGACTCGAAATCCAGTTTTTCATGGAAGAACTAAACATATTGAGCTTCGTCATCACTACATCCGAGAGCTCGTAGCAAAAGGTAAAGTAAAACTAGAATTTTGCAGCACGGAGGAGCAAATTGCAGATGTGTTCACAAAAGCATTGAGCATAGAAACGTTCAACAAGTTCAGGAGCTTACTTGGATGTTGTGGTCGTTCAAATTAAGGGAGGATATGTTGGATGTTAATTCAAACTCCACCAGATTTTCTGTTCCTAGTTTTCAGCTATTAGTTATCTTTGAATAAAATCCTTCTATCTGAAGGATAGAATTAAATCAGTTTAGTTTTAATTTTTGAATCAGCCTTATCATGTTGTTAGACTTATCCTTGATTCTAATGCCTATATAAAGGTCATCTTGCTGTCATATGAAATGTACCACAGATAAATAAAAGTTCAGTTCTTCTCCTTCCTTTAAATATTTATTGTTCTGTTTTTCCTTGCTGTTGCATTAACAGAAACTGAAAATTATACTTCATTTGTTCTTATAACCGGCATTAGGTTACCACTAATACTCAAGACAGATAAGACGAGAAGCATTAAAATTATTTGAAAGGTGAAAATGCTCACATTGTTCCAGCGATTCGTGTGCTGATATGGATGTTCTCTTCTTCATTAAGCTTAGCCAAACCAAAGTCTGATATCTTTGCATTAAGATTTTTATCAAGCAGTACATTTGTAGCCTTTATGTCTCTGTGAACGATTTTCAACCTTGATTCCTCATGAAGATAAGCTAAGCCTCTTGCTATCTGCACGAATATCTTCTTTCTTGTTGTCCAGTCCAGGTTTAGCCGCTGTTCCTCACGACCAAAAAAATAGAAAAACAAGTGGGAGAGAGACAGATAGAAAACACAAGTCTTCATGATGGGGACGAAACAGTGCAAAGATGAGGTGAAGTATCTACCAAAAAGGGCTCTAGCAAGAGTATTGTTTTCCAAATACTTGTATATTAGCAACAACTGATTTCCTTCAATACAACAGCCAAAGTGCTTCACAAGATTCGGGTGTTGTAATGCAGATATCATGCCTATCTCATTGACAAATTCATGGTTTCCCTGCTTTGATTTGGAAGATAGCTGCTTAACAGCAATTACTGCACCATCTGATAGTACGCCCTGTAAGCAAGTCGATAAACTTAACAGTCATTACTTTTGGACATACCCGTCACAAACTTTCTAACTGCATGTGAAATTTTCAGATCCGTTTTACAATTGTATTAGCCAGAATGCATGTGGACACTTGTGTTGAATATGCAAGATCCCATGTTGCTGAGAAGCCTATGGGATTATGTGAGGATAACACATTCCATATATTAGCGACCATGGCCTAAATATGCCAGGAAAATACAACTGTTTCAGCCTGTTTGCATGTAGACACATGGCTTCGATATTCAAGGCAAAATGTTGCCGGGAGCCCTGTGTGACAAACTGACAGTGCAAGAAATAACAAATTGCACCTATGAGTGATTTACCTTGTAAAATGGCCCAAATCCACCTTCACCGATCTTATTTGCAGGGTCAAAGTTATTGGTGGCAACCTTGATTTGTCTTAAACTAAAATAACCTGTTTGTAATTCTATTGCTCCTCGCAGTTCTGTAACAAGGATAGAATTAGAAATTGCTTAAACTGCAGAGAAAATACACATTTTGCAAAATCAAGACACAAACAACAAAAAGTTCTATATCTCAGTTGTTTACACTCGAATGATCCAGACATTCTAGCTGCACATGTTCATCAGCAGGGACCTATGAGTAATGCAAATTTACACTGCTAAACTCTAATTTTGAGCAGATATAGCTCTGCCCATTCAGCAGGCCATATTGTCTTCATGCACTTATATATGATATATCCTCGATTAGCCGATCTTATGCCTGATATACTTGTTTTATAATTCGTTCAATCAAATTAGGTTAACTATTACACCTACATGTATCAACAGTATGTGGTTCAAATGTTCCAGTGTTCATAAGTTTTATCATGAAGCTGGTCAAACTCAAAACTAGGGACATCAATTAAGTATCAATTCCACTCCTTAGGAACATTTTTTCTGTGGCCACACTTTTTCTTCCTACAATTACAGCGGGAGGATGCAGGCAAGCATAGCATCTTAAACAAGCAAATTAGAACATTAGTTGCATATATCACCGCTATAATGGCTAAATCAATTGCAGTTACATACAAATAGAGCATCACTGACTATAGACACAATACAATATTACCTGTTATTCACCTATATAATCTAAGGCAATGTGAGAATATAAATAACAATTTTGAGCAGTGAAGCGGGCATAGAGCTAGGAACCTGACTAGCATTTAAATTTGGCAAATAGAGAACCATTAACTATAGACATGATATGGAGGCCTATTTGATAAAATTTCTAACAGGATGTTTAGCAAGCAGAGGTTGCTAACAAGAATTCAGTGAATAAATAAAGTAACCCAAAAAGAGCTTAAGGTGTTAGAATACAACAAGAACATAAAAAATTAAAAAAAAAACATAAAAAAGCTGGCAAAGACCTTTAACATTTACTGTATATAAAATTTGATAATTTAGTTTAAAAACCAATCACAATCAATTTACAATTCACACCCAAAAATTTAGTCAATGGCTACTTGTCTTTGCCTCTTTGGACAGAAGCATGGAAAGAAATTTACGATAATGAATTAAACTACAATTACGTACGTTCGAAACCAATCATATCCTTAACTCTTGAGCAACCTTGCAACTGGTTGTAGAAATTGTGATTATATATAACAATATGTGATACATAACCAGAAACACATAGATAAATAGAGAGAGAAAGAGCTTAGAAGAATAGAGGCTATTCACTAGTCAGAAGTTAACACTCAATGGCAGCCTTAATACAAGCAAGCTAAAAAAATTTAAAGCAAAACCAAAATAGGGAAGAAAAAAAACATGCGTGGGCACCAAAAGCATTTTCCTCCCATCTACTCCATCCCTTAAATTATTTTCCTACTCACTCTCCTCTGTACTTGATTATGCTTCATCTTTCTTTCCTCCTACATTTCCAATCTACTCCCTCCGTCTGTCCTTATTTTCAAAAGTAGGTAATAATTATAACTTGATTTCTATTTATGCACCGAAGAGCAAGTCTTCTCCTAGTACATGTTTGCTAAATAAATTTCCATAAAAAAAAAAAAAAACCACAGGTGTGGCCCTTTTCCTAAGTGAAGATAACATAAAAAGAAATATTAACAACCGAATAATGCAAAAGAGGTTTATATAAACATTAATTTATCTAATGTCTATATCCCACCTTTATCTTCAATATATTTTCTTCCTAGGTAACCTTTCCTCCAGAGTACAACTAAAATCAAGGCGACGCCCACAAGTGAAGCAAATACAATACCAACGATAGCTCCAGTAGATAGCCCCCCTGTGTCAATATTGAAGTCTAGAATTCTTCTCCAGTCACATTCATGTTTCTTGCAACGAAATTACCTTCGTGGTTGTTCATGAACACTCCTGAACTAGTATTAAGCCCATTGCTCTAAAGAAGAATAAAAATATGAGGCACCATCTGTAATTGAGTCCTCTTCATACACGTTCCCCCCTGATTCCATTCTGGTTCCTCCACAATTGATAAATAGTGAATAATCTGCAGTTATGACATACTATGATACTTGTACAACAAAATATTGAGGTGACTTTGAGTTAAATTAATGGTACTTCCAAATCATAAGTGGAAAGTCAGATTGGTTTCAAAACTTACATTGGGGTTTGGTTTTCTGGAAGTCCTTCTTTAAGCACCAAGCAATTCTAGAACACAAAAATTTGAGTTACTTCAACATACATAATGCTGATGGTGCTTATATTTGTGAAATTAACTGGATGTCAATTATCGACTTTATGGTAATAAAAGTTCAATTAATTTTAGTCGTCCAAAAATGTAAAAATTTTTAGGTTTCATATCCTTTTGTTAGTTTTTTAAACTTACAAATAACTTACTGTGAACTTTAGGTCTCAATGTTCACAGGTTCGATTCTCATTCACAGGTTTGATTCTCATTTATGTGAGTTTATTTCTTCCTTTTATGTGAAGTGTGTTTTCTTTTTTACGTGAGACTTGTTTGTAAGTTTATTTTTTCCTCTTTTAATAAAATTTAATTGGTTATTGATATTATAATAGTGAATTATGTACTTGATTATGAGATTACTTTATACTTCTCAATAAGTGAAACTTTAAAAAAAATAAAAAAATTTAAAAGCAACTGGACTAGCCCTCGTGTTGTCGAAATTCATGCTCCAAATTTAAAGGCCCTTGATTATGTGATTGTAAGGAATAACACGCTAATAAGCCTAATCTTCATGCTCCACATTTTCCTTACACATCAAACCAGAAAAATGGTCAACTCCATTAGAGGACATAATTGGCACAAAAGCAACTGGACTAGCCCTCGTGTAGTCGAAATTGAAGGTCTCTGTCCTCTGTATCGGCTCTTCAACTAGGCTTCTCATCGACAAACCGCCTATTATAAAACCCGCAATCCAACCAACAAGAACCAAACATAGATTGACTGGAAAAGTGCCTAACAAGATCAGATCACCCTATGAACACAAGGCCATATATTTTGCAGCAATAAGTACATAGCCCAATCAGCAATCTATTTACACACAAAGAATTGAACAAAATTACAAAATTTGCAAAGAACTGCAATTCATTTCAAAACTCTATACATAGTTACAATAAAAATTGATAAACTAGTTCAAATTTAAAACATACAGGTGCAGAAGAATCTCGCTTGTGGAAGTGGGATCACATTATACATAGTTACAGATAATATAGTGATAAATCAGTCAAAATTTACATCATACAGATCCAGGAGAAGTTTGCTTAATTGTTGAAGTAGCATTATGCACGTCAGTAGTATCATCCTTACTTTTGACTGAAATAGAATCAACCCATGGCCCATCCATTGACATGCTCCTCGCTCCTCGACTTTCCTGAGAGAATGTAGAGATTTGGCTGTCCTGCGAAAGCTTTTCAAATGCTTTAAACCTCATATCATCATTTGTTGTGGTGCGTTTGACTATGGGTGCTTGAACTTTCTGTTTGCCTTCAATCATATTCACCACGGCAGACATGGATGGCCTAAGGGTGGGAGATGGATTTGTGCATAACAGCGCCACGTTTAACATTCTCAATGCCTCTTCTTCAGAGTAGTTTGTGCCAAGAATCGGGTCTACAAGTTCTAAAAGATTTCCCTGCTCTTGAAGGACATAGGCCTACAAAGTCATGCAATAAAAAGAAAAAAGAGGGAGTGAGGATTTTTTTTAAAAAAAAAGAGAACAGAACTTTTACTATCTCATGTATTTAGAGAATAAACAGAGAGCATGAAATGAACATCAGAGCCTTTAGATGCAAAAGAATAGGTATTATTATGTGTATAAAAGAAATTTTCTTATAAGACCTCGTGAAACTAAATAATATCATCACTTAATGGGTTTCTCAATTAAACCAAGGAAATAGTTTTTTGAAAGCAAAATGAAACCTCATCAGCTTATGAAAGTAAGACAGTTTTCCCTTTGATCTTGTGAATAATGCTCAAGCAAATAGTCATGTACTAACCCACTTCATTTACTGTATGCATCTTCCCCAACACAGATATACAATCTCCATTCCAAAATATAAGATGACTTGCCTTTTTATTTATATTTTGGAATGGAGGGAGTGGTACTTGGTTATCGTTTCTCCTTTTGGCGAACACTGTCACACACCCGCGCACACACCATTTTAGGTGGAAATGTGAAAAGTTTATTTCAGACTGTACAGGATGTCATTTAAAGGATTTCAATAAAATGTACATTTTAAATTGCAATTTTTATGAAAATTTTGTTGCAGCTTCCACTGTCCGTTTTATTTGAGGGATGGACTTGCACACCTTTCCACACTTTCTCATAAAACAGTTGGGAAAAAAAAAAGGAAAGGAAAGGAAAAAAAAAAACAGCAAATATTTGGAAACAATAGAACCAAGAAAGCATAATTTTACCCAATCAAGAAGGTAAACAAACTCCTCTTTCGGTCTGTAGTTTGTGTTGCTTTTCCCGCTAACAATCTCCAGTGCAACAATCCCAAAGCTGTAGACATCCGCTTTGTCGGTCAAGTAACCCCTCATTGCATATTCCGGAGCCATATATCCACTGCGAAGAAGAAGAAAGGAAGAAATTACTGCAACGGTAAGTATTGTGACATAAAAATTCCTAAAGTCAACTGAGTTACTAAACTCAGCAGAGCAACCATCACCTATTTTCCTTCCGGTTGGTAAGCGATTAACTGCTTGCAAGAGAACATACACAAAGTTTTATTAAGGAGAAAAATATCTCTAAGATCCTTCAAATATTATTTTATTTTATCTTTTGATAAGAAATATCCTTCAAAACCCAGAAAAAAATGAAATTTTCCATTATGAACCAAGAAAAAGTTAGTTATAGATGGAATCTGCTTGTTCCATCGATTCTTTGGACCCCACTTGGACCGACTGTGAATAGAAAGGCCTGTCCACCGGCTAAAAAGATTGATGATAAAGAAGTAGCCACAATTAGAAGTTACATATCAAGAAAATAATCTGGCTATTTGCATGCAGAAACAAAGGGCAGCTAGTCCAATCACTGCGTCACAGATATATCAAATATAACACCATTTCCATAATTCAGAAGAAAAAATAATATCACTCCGTCCCAAATTAATTGCTCAATTTTATCTTTTTTAAGTCAAATTAACTATTTTTAGAATTAGTAATTAAGCATATATAAATATATTTCTAAAATTATAAAAATTGGGGTTAGTAATAAATTGTATATATTTTCTTTTGGTTATAATCTCTTCACCTATATTTTAGCAAAAATAGTAAAAAGATTAGTTTTAAAAATGGTCAATTTGACTTTAAAAAGTCAAAAATGAGCAATTAATTTGGGACGGAGAGAGTAGTAACCCATTATGAGATAATGTAAATGGAGTTAATCTAGACAGAGCATAATCTGCATTACCAACAGAAAAAAATGTAGCACTAGCACACAACTGTCTCTTTGGTTTTCCAACTGTACATAAGGAAACAACAGCATCTGTGGTACAGTGGTCATGGTTACGACTTACGTACTCATATAAGCATCAATATTTTTTAGTATTGTTCTTCCATATAATAAACCGAAAATTATATTTCATTTTTTCTCAGCACCAGCATTAGGTTACCGCTAATAGTCAAGACAGATAAGACGATAAGCATTAAAATTATTGAAAGGTGAAAATGCTCACATTGTTCCAGCAATTCTTGTGCTGATATGGGTGTTCTCTTCTTCATCAAGCTTAGCCAATCCAAAGTCCGATATCTTTGCATGAAGATTTTTATCAAGCAGTACATTTGTAGCCTTTATGTCTCTGTGAACAATTTTCAACCTTGATTCCTCATGAAGATAAGCTAAGCCTCTTGCTATCTGCAAGAATATCTTCTTTCTTGTTGACCAGTCCAGGTTTAACCGCTGTTCCTCATGACCTAAAAAATAGAAAAATAAGTGTGAGAGAGAGAGACAGATAGAAACCACAAGTCCTTCACGACGGTGACGAAACAGTGCAAAAGATGAGAAGTATCTACCGAAAAGGGCTCTAGCAAGACTATTGTTTTCCAAATACTCATATATTAGCAACAACTGATTTCCTTCAATACAGCAGCCAAAGAGCTTCACAAGATTCGGGTGTTGTAATGCAGATATCATGCCTATCTCATTGACAAATTCACGGTTTCCCTGCTTTGATTTGGAGGATAGCTGCTTAACAGCAATTACTGCACCATCTGATAGTATGCCCTGTAAGCAAGTTGATAAATGTGACACACATTACTTTTAGACACAACTATCACCAACTTTATAACTGCGCGAGAAATTTTCAGTTCCATTTTACAAAGCGTGAGAAATTTTCAGTTCCTTTTTACAATTGTTTTAGCCTGAATGCATGTGGACAATTGTGCTAAATATGCAAGACAACATGTTGCTCAGAAGCCTAAGGGATTATTTGAGGATAACACATTCCATCTATTAGCGACACATGGCTTCAATATAGCAGGAAAACTACAACTGTTTTAGCCCGTTTGCATGTGGACACACAGCTTGGATACTCGAGGCAAAATGTTGCCGGGAAGCCTGTGTGAAAAACTGACAATGCAAGACATAACAAATTGCACCTGTGAGTGAATTTACCTTGTAAACTGGCCCAAATCCACCTTCACCGATCTTATTTGCAGGGTCAAAGTTATTGGTGGCAGCTTTGATTTGTCTTAAACTAAAATAACCTGTTTGTAATTCTATTGCTCCTCGCAGTTCTGTAACAAGGACAGAATTAGAAATTGCTCAAACTGCACAGAAAATACACAATATTATTGCAAAATCAAGACATAAACAACAAAAGTTCTTAGTTTCCGTTCTTTACATTCAAATGATCCAGACATTGTAGCAGCACGAGTTCATCTGCAGGCATCTTATGCCTGATTTTCTTGTTTTATAATTCATTCACTCAAATTCCGTTAATTATTACACAAACATGTATCAACAGTGTGTGGTTCAAATGTACCAATGTTCATAAATTTTATTATGGAGCAGGTCAAACTTAAAAGTAGGGTCATCAATTCAGCATCTCATTGGTAATTATCAACTTGATTTCTGTTAATACACCGAAGAGCAAGTCTTTCTCCTAGTATATGTTTACTAGATAAATTTCCATAAAAATAAGCCATAGGTGTGGGCCCTTTTCCTGAGTGAAGATAACATAAAAGCAAAATTAACAACCCAATAACGTGAAAGAACTTTATATACACAGTAATTTATCTAATGTCTATATCCCACCTTTATCTTCAATATCTTTCCCTCCTAGGTAACCTTTCCTCCAGAGTATAGCTAAAATCAAGGCGATGCCCACAAGTGAAGCAAATACAATACCAACAATAGCTCCAGTAGATAGCCCACCTGTGTCAATATTAAAGTCTACAAGAAAGAAAATGATTAACACTCATAAAATGTAGTAGAAAGATAAGTGGAATGCCCAGAATTTGAGATATACTCACTTGGTGTTACTGTAATTGCTGATATAAGAGGTCCATATACACCTCTATAAGGAACTGCAGTAGTCCCCTTTCCTGCCCAGTACAAATGGATCTCTAGAGTACTACCATTAACAGTAATGTCCTTTTCCTTAGTGATACCCTTCCCAAATCCTTTAGCTTCCTCTGCAATGTTAAAGTCCTTCCAAACAACCTCCCCCTGTGCAAAAAATCATATTAAACTTGGAATAACATCTAGCACAAACCTATTTCTAAGTCTAAATAAGACTGACAGACAAAGACTTTAAAGTAACTGAATTTCCAAAGACCTGTTTATCCATGAGGTCATCAATAACCTTATACTAACATAATTGGCCTTTCACTTACTTGGATAGATACATCAAAAATGCGCCTCCCATTGCTGCTAAATGTCATGTCATCAGAATACTGAATTTCAGCGAAGTGGAGGTGAACCTTATAACTACCCTTTCGCAAGCAAAGACCATAGTACTTGAGTGAAGCAGGGGCAAGGCGGGCTGTTTTATAGTATTCTTCTCCAGTCACATTCATGTTTCTTGCAATGAAATTAGCTTTGTCATTGTACATGAACACTCCTGAACTGCTATAAGCCCATTGCTCTGAAGAAGAATAAAAGTAAGACGCACCAGCTGTATTTGAGTCGTCTTCATACTCGTTTCCCGCCGATTCCATACTGGTTCCTCCACAATTGATAAATAGTGAATGATCTGCAGTTGTAAGAGAAATCATGACCTATGATATGTCTATAACAGAATATGGAGGTAACTCTGAGTTAATGGTACTTCCACATCGTAGTTGGAGAATCAGATTGGTTTCAAAACTAACATTGGGGTTTTCTGGAGCAAGGGAGGTCCTTTTTTAAGCACCAAGCAGTTCTACAACACAAAAAATTGAGTTACTTCACCTAATGCTGATGGTGCTTATATTGTGAAATTAACTAGATGTCAAGGTAGTAAGAAACTTACGAATTGCTCGTAGAAGATGAATGGCTAGAAACTAGATTCCTGTAAAATATACAAAGGGATCTCTAAGCGATACGGCCATGGAATTAATAGAAATTCATAATAGGAAGAAGCTTACACATGAGACGGCTGGCAGCTATATTGAGATGTCTGTGTAAAATTGTTGTAAGATACATCACTGCAGTGAATATTGGTATGGCATTTGCGAATAAATTAAGAATTGGTATGGCATTTGCGATAAAATTGAGCAAGATGTACGGCTCAGGACTTACAAGGTGTCTACGATACTCATTCCTCCTAGGTATTCTGGAATTGAACCAGTGATTAAGCAATTTCTCAGTATCCTACACCACAAAAATTGGAAAACCATTTGTTACATCAACAGAGCCAGAAATTAAGCACCCAGTTTTGCATGTGACACATAATTAATATCCATGATGAGCTCACAGGTATTCCATGTTTTTCATATCCTGCAAATCAGGAAAGCTTGTGCTTGATCCAGTCAAATCAGATATCCTCCTGCCAACAGAAAGTAGAGTGTAAACGACTTCATAATCCCAGGTTTCCAAATCCGTAATCACTCATAACGGTTGAACTAGGCCAACAAATTGAAATAACAATAGCTAGATACTCAAATTGTGCTTACAACTCTTCTAGATTTTTTAAAAGGGAGATGTTAGAAGGAATGGGACCCTCCATAGATGTACCTTGCAAATTCCTACAACAAATTAAATAAAGTTCATTATAAGAAACATGCAACCATGATTGTTTAGTAATATCTACGAGAATACTCCAAGCATGAAAAAATCTGAAACATAGTCGATAAAACAATAAAATACTCACAATATCCTTATATTTGTCCAATTCCCGATGAAATCAGGTATCTTCCCAGATAATTCACTCCCATCTATCCTACTGTAACGAGTAGATAATATTTAGACATTCTGAAAATTATATTTATAACAAATTATATCGTTATTACTTACAAATCTGTTAAATTCCTTAGACCGCCAAATGTTTCCGGTATCGTTCCAGTGAAATTGTTAGCAGAAAGAAGCCTGCAAAAAAAGTGTTCATCAGTATTTTGTTGATGTAGTTAGAAAAGATGCAATTATGTTAGGGAAAAACATACGCACAATGGTGTGTGTATATATATATATATGTATATATACATATATATATATATATGTATATATATATTCGCAAAAAGAGAAATAGCTAAAGATTTCTCAGATTCAGTTACAAACCAGAATACTTTCAACAAAATATATTTCTCAGACTAATGAAAGTTAATAGAATTGACAACAATAATGGGCAACAGCTGAATAAGGAGGGAGAATATATGAAAGAAACACGCACACAAGGCTTCTCCACTCTGATATAATCAACTAATCAGGTGACGAAAACAAGAACAATACACCCTGATCAAAAGTGTCCAGTTCTTAATGAAGTAATAGTAATGTTAGATGATTAAATCCAAGTTTTTACATAAAAATATGACTCTACTTTCATCTACAAATTGAGGACTTTGTAAATCGTAACTCATCATGATCTCTGCTCAAATATCAAATTGACACATTTTGTCTTCCATCTTTTACATTAACACCACAAATTAGAAAATAGGTAACCCATGTTCTGTTACAAATATATGCTAATGAGCAGCTTAACTATGATGAATTTTTAGCCTAGGTCAATCAAAATGCAAGAAAATTAAACATATCATTTAAAAACAGAAAGAAAGCTGAGAAATTAAAATTAAAAGTCTTACAGTCTCCTCAAGCTACTCATACTTCCAAGGTTTTGAGGAAGAGGTCCTCCCAGTTGATTATCTTCCAAGACCCTGGAGAAATAGGTTCAGATTAAGCCAGCAAAAGATATCACTCGAAATCCTACAATGTGAAATTACATCCCTTTACTTACAGCTCTTCAAGTGTAGAAATATTGGCTATTTCCTCGGGAATGGAACCACTGATACGGTTTCCCACAAGGGATCTGTAGCAAACCAACTGATAAGTTACCAATTGCTCTAACAGTTTAAAAGCATTGAAGAGTAGCCCCATCATGCATGAACACTAATGGTAAGAATAACCATACCATATAGTCAGGAAAGAGATTGCCCTAAAAATAAAACTCTTACAAATTTGTGAGATGAAGCTGACCAAAACTTCTGGGAATGGTTCCGTTGATATAGTTACGAGACAGATCTCTGTGTTAATAAACAAAAAAGTCTCTGTTAGTTTTCAAAATCAGTTGTTGTCAAGAAAAATCCTCTCTTACAACATGATACTTCTTTTTTACCAGGATGTTGAAGAAACGATAAATCCCAAATCCTATGAAGACATGGCAGAGAGAAACATATAATATTTTTGTCTGAATTCCAACTACATTTTAATCATATCATGAGATATACCGTCATAAACCTATATACTTGAAGCATGCTTTAAATGTATTGAAAATTAGAAACCACATTTGTCCCTACAAACTTACTGAAGTTGAAATGGTAAATGGACAACTGTAGCATATTCAAAATGTTAATCCCTAAAAACCCTTGTTAAAACTGAGCAAATAGGTTCATGCCCAATACTATAAGAAACATAAAACACTACTAGCATGCAAACACAATATAAGCAAATAGACCTTTATAATAATTCAAATTCACAAAAAAAAATAAGGAATCGACAAGGCTAGATCATAACCAACTTGATTTTGAACAGAATAAAACTTCACTTACAGTTCTAGTAGATTAGGAAGATTCGAAATTTCAGAAGGAAGTTGTCCTGTCAAATTTAGACCCTTCAGCTGGCTGCAACGTACATAGAGGAAATCAAAGACCGAAACATATTTCACTAAGCACTAAAATAGTCCGCAATAACCATTTAGATTTGTTCAGGGGATAATTGATTTGTCAAATTATGGCAAAGAAGTGTTGAAATCAACTTTAATCGCATTTTTATCCATGGAAATGGGAAGTTCGCATGAATCATAGCATAACACAAGATACTTGGAACAAGATTTTGCTTCCAGAAACTAATGTCTAAGACAACATGTTAATCCAGTTAGAAAACTGAAAATCGATTAACCATTTTTGACTTGGCTATAAGGAGACAATTTGCAGCAATCCTCAGCAATGACAGGTTTCAGTTAATAGAATTATGCAGCATTTTTATAATTTGACACTGCAATTTGCAACCTTCCTATCAGTAGTTGATCCACAATAAAAGTGAGCAGAAATTAATTCAGACATAGGCAAGTCAGTATAAATTAAAGTCCTGGAACAACCATGAAGCATGATTTCAAAACTTGAATGGTTAAGCACCATATGTCAGGAGCATTGCACTAACTTGATATTTATTTCCAAACAGATACTGCCCACCAGTGATATACCAGGGCAATTACATAATTATTGTCTATCTGATAGAGCTCCATTACATTATAAAACAGATCTACTTTCCATGCCATTGGAGTTTAGTACAATCGAATCATCTCAACCCCCTCCCCACCCCACCCACCCACCCACACACACTTTCTTCTACTTCCTCTGTTCCAAAATATAAGACTATATTGATTTTTTTAAGTCAATTTAAAATCAAATTTGAAATTTCTATGAACTCTTCTAATAAATTTCAAATTTGAGACGAGACAATTATGAAAATTGTAAATTATTTAAAGAGTAATAGTAATTATAAGATTTGTTGATTCTAAAAATCACAAGAAATGCATCAATTTTGAATATGAAAATATTTCATAATGACCTTAAAAAGTCAAACCTTATTTTATATTTTGGAATAAAAGAAATGAGATGAGAATATAGGTGACTTCAGTGTCAAAGCTTTACCACAGTCTGGCTTTCTGAACTAATATTTCTCACTAGTAGATGGTAAGAACACCCTGCTATGCATAAGTATCCGAAAGATTCAAATACAAATATTTACCGAGTCAAACAAACAAACGAATCCGAAAAGTCAAATAAGTGAAGCACCCAAAATCAATGCAAATCTTACATAATCTGCATTTGTAGGCCTAATGTACTTGCATCACAATTACATGAACTGATCTATAATCAATGGTAGAATACCAAGATGATGATATTTCAGACGTTTAATAACATCACTTACGTCACATTTAGGAAAAAAGATTAAATACATACACTGCATGGAAAATATAAAAGAGAGTCGAATAGGATCATACATGCGTGTCACGTGGCAAACAGAACTGTTATTGAATGTACAGTCGCAAGTTACATTGCTCAAATTCTTGGTATTATCAGTTAACACGTTCAAACCTCCAGCACCACTGCAAGACCTTTGGCTAAGGTTCCAGTATGGGTTATTTAGCTTCAAGGATATTGTTTGAAGAGTTCGTACTGTCACACAAGAAGTGATTGAAATTAATTGAAAAAAGCATGTAGCAACAAAAGAATTGGTCATCCATGCGCAAGAATATATCTGACGATCTCAGAAAAAGTTAATAATGATAATAATCAGCAGTACCAAAAAAAAAAGAAGAAGAAGCATATTTTTCGATCTCTACGAGTTTCTACTAGATTAGTAAATTTTGCAAGACTACACTTGTCAAAGGCAGTTTTTTACGATATCGCCATGAGCAAACACACTTGTCAAAGGTGTTATCTAAACTCTTCATCAAAAGGAAAGTACAACAAACTAACAACTACTAATGTGATGACAGAATACCGCTTTCATATTGTAGAACAGCTGAACAGCCACTAATAAAGCTTGAAAGTGGGTACATATATATGATACAGTGATTACCACCCAATGATTATTAGGAAAACAGAGTTCTTTTAGTCAAAACCCAATCTGATGTCACAAAATACTCGAAGGACAGAAAGCTCAAAGCTGGGTCACCATCCTTGCTTATACCAATTGAAAAGCATTGTGGAAACTTCCTCTCAGAACTCTTTTCTTGTTGATGAGAAGTCGTTTGAAGCATTAGTGCCATTTGAAAATCAGTACAATTTATTTATCCAATTACATCAATAAAATTAAATAAAAAGAAAGAGATATTGCAAAGTTACTTTATAGACCTAGAATTTAACTATAAGTAAAATTCTTTTTATGCTCCTACTATAAGTAAACTCTTTATATGGTCCTACAAATTTTAATATTAAATTATTATTTTACAATAATTTTATTTATTCATTTAGTTACTTAGTCATACATATACGTATACATATCTATATACATTAGAACGGATCAAGAGCATGCCCTCTTAAATGACATACCAAACATACCCCCTTTAGCAACGGACCGAGCGATGGTTTGGTCCGTCGCCATAGGTCCGGTCCGTCGCTAAAGCTTTTAGTGACGGACCCCATATAGCAACAGACCTGTCGCTAAAACCTATAGCGACAGACCTGACCTATGGCGACGGACCAAACCGTCGTCCGGTCTGTCGCTAAAGGGGGTATGTTTGGTATGTTATTTAAGAGGGCATGCTCTTTAAATGCACTCCTATATACATATACATACACACACACACACACACACACATATATATATATATATATATATTAAAATATAAGTAAACTATATTCAATTGGAGCAATTTGAATTAGTATTTACCAACATAAACAACATAATTATTATAATATAGTTATACTAAAATATACAATCGTAATAATTAACTAGTATTAACTTATAAAGAGACATAACGATAGTGTTTTATGAGTACTTAATATTTTAATTTTTTTTAAATGCAAAACACATTTTTATTTTATAAATAGAATTATTTTTAATATTTTATTTGTTTTATATATGATGTTTATAAAAAAATTGAATTTCACAAATTAACTTACTATTGGTATTAAAATAATTACAAAATTTGCTTTAAAAATTGTCTACTATAATTAACATTATATTATTTTATGAACAATTTTATTCTTTATAAAATTCCTTTAGCTCATTAATCATACATTTTCAAACAAAGTTTGTAAATATTGTCATTGCAATAATAAGTTAATTTGTGAAAATTTTAAAAATATTTCATAATCATTATATATAAAATGAATAAGAAATTAAAAATTATGCTATTTGAAAAATAAATGCATGCTTCGTACTTGATTTTTTGGTCTATGGGCTTAGAATTTAACTACAACTAAAACACTTTTTAAAGTCTCCCTAAATTTATTTTAAAACAATCTAAATAACTATTAATAAAACCAAACTTAATTAATAAGACTCTTTTATATAATGTTCCATCAAAATTTTGGTTGATTCCTGTAATTGTCTTCCAACCTCAACAGAATATGATCATGACGTAACATCATAAGATTTTAATAATAAATAATAAAATTAAACTAAATTATATGCAATTAGTAAGTAAAGTTGTGGAATTATTAACTATTAAAATTAATTAATAGTTAATTTTAGAGAACCAAAATTATTTTTATGGTCCTACAAACTTTAATGTTAACTTATTATTCTACAATAATTTAGTTCTATAGTTCTTTAATTACTTATTCATACAATAAATTTTAACTTTAAAAATATGTTAAGAATTTTATTTTACTCGACTTTAGACTCTAAATATATAACTAAATATTAAAAATATAAAAAAAGTATTATGATTACATAATAATTAATATAGGAGACATTTAGTTAATTAATGTTAAAAATAATTATGACTTATATATTGTGATTAAACTTTAGTTCACTTTTAAAACTAAAAGTCATAATGGTAACTTATTATTCTACAACAATTTTATTCCTAAATAACTATATATTAAAAATATAGAAAAAATATGATTCAAAAATAATAATTAATATTAAAAAGTATAATATATATTACAAAATATATTAATGATTAAACTTTAATTACTAATTTTATTTCAAATAGGAGATCTTTACTTAATCAATGTTAGAAACAAATCTCACTTATATATAATTATTAAAATTTAAGTTATCATTAAAAACAAAAAACTATCATGGTAACTTATTAATTTACAATAATTTTATGTCATGTAAAATTCTTTAAATACCAAGTTTAGGCTTTTAGGTTTCACTCATTTTTAACTCTAAATAACTATGTATAAATTCGAATGGTTGAAAATAAAAACTAAATATTAAATTTAAAAACTAAAATGTATGTATATAGTATGTACCTTCTTCTGGAGGCAAGAGTTGAGCAACACAGCTGAAGTCAACAAAGCAACTGAGAACCATAAATATGAAAATGAGGAGACAGAAAATTTTGTTAGAACTTGCCGTAATTTTCAGGAGAAACTCCATTAATGAAAAACTTTTACAGTCTTTTCTGTGGTTTTTTATTTGAAATTATGCTTTGGTTTTCTACGCAGAAGCTGAACAGCATCGATCATAAACAAAGCACATAAACAAATTTCCAAAATTGGAACAAATCTTATATATATATATATATATATATATAGAGAGAGAGAGAGAGAGAATGACAGGAGGAGAGAATGGTAGTTAAAAGGTGAGGAGTTAAGTTTTATATTTAAGTTATTAAGTTATCCTATGTTAGTTTTATTATGTTTATAACATAAAAGGTATGATAGGAATTAAAAAAAATGATTTTATGTTATTTAATTTTTCATCCAAATTCATCCATTTTTGAATGAAAAAGTTTGGCACCAAGTTTTTCGTTCATTTCTTATCTTTTTCGTTCATTAAAAAACTAGGATTTGACTCCCCTCCATTTCACTTTCTTCCAATTTCATTCAATACACCATATATTTTTATAGTTTTAGATAGTATAATTGAAATCAACACCGGTTAATTAGTTTAGAATATTGAGTAGTATTATTGTTTCAAATATGAAAGTACGTAATCCGATACTTTTTTTACAATTTGATGAACATGTAGATTTTTCATCAAAATTTCAATGGTTGAAATTTTTTTTAAACTTTTAAAGATAAAAATATTTTTAGTGATTCTAATTTTTGGTAAGATTGGTCCTAATATCATCAACTATTTACTAACATATTTTGATCATTACTAACAAAATTATTAAGATAAAAAAATATGGTATATTGAATGGAATTGGATGAATGATGTAATAGAAGGGAGTCAAATCTAAAAAAACTCAATAAGAAAGAAATTAGATAGAAAACTTAAATTTTTCGTCCATTTTTTTTCTTTTCCGCTCATTTTAAAACTCAGTAAGGTTATGAATTACTAAGATTAAATAATATATTACTTTCTCCGTTCTCAAAAAGGATAACTAAGATGAGATATTCTCTAATAATATTATAAATATTATTGACACAAATGCTAATAATTGAATAAATAGTAAATTCTCATTCGACCAATCTTAGCGGTATGAAACAATTTTAAATATACAATTTTTTATAATAGTGGTTTTATAAAAGGTTAAAATAATATTTAGTTACACAGTTATATAAGTGGTTTTATATATATCAATGATAAATTGTGTGGTATCAAAATTTAAGGATAATTTTTATTTTGTACTTTTAGTTGTGATGTTTCATTTCTTATCTTTTCCGTTCATTAAAAAACTCGGATTTGGCTCTCCTTCATTACACTTTCTCTTCAATTTCATCCAATACACTATATTTTTATAATTTTAGATAGTATAATTGAAATCAACACCGGTTAATTAGTTTAGAATATTGAGTAATATTATTGTTTCAAAAATAAAAATAATTCGATATTTTTTCACCATTTGATGAACATGTAGATTTTTCATCAAAATTTCAATAGTTGAATATTTTTAGCGATTCTAATTTTGGTTAGGATTGATCCTAATATCATCAACTATTTACTAACATATTTTGATAATTATTAACGAAATTATTAAGATAAAAAAAATATGATATATTGAATAGAATTGGATGAAAGATGTAATAGAAGAGAGTCAAATCTAAAAAACTCAATAAAAAAGAAATTAGACAGCAAACTAAGTTTTTCGTCTATTTTTTTTCTTTTTTGCTCGTTTTAAAACTCAGTGAATAAGATTATGAATTACTAAGATTAAATAACATATTACTTTCTCCGTTTCCAAAAAGGATAACTAAGATGATGGATGAGAAGAATTGGAAAAGAGGAGGATTTTTCAAGCTAAACGTTTATTAAATACTCTCTTACCTGTTTAATGATTTAATATTACTTGCCTGCTATTATTTTGGTTACAAGATTTCATTATTGATTTTTTAAAATTAATTTAAGACATTTTTAAACTTAAAATTAACATGATATCCATTAAATTTAGCCAATAAAATGATAATTATTATAAACTATCTAAAAAACATTATTCGTCGTAAGATATATTATAGTTTCATAATTGTTGAAACTAACCCTTCCGTCTCACTATATTTGCTGCTCTTTGATCTTTGGTTTATATTAATTTTATGTATTTATTATTCTTTATATTTAAAAAAAGAGTTTTATTTATAAAATTTACAAATTTTAAGACCAAATTTTTGTTCATGTTTACCATTAAATTTATTGAATATTTATTTTAATAATAATGAGATGATAACGAATTTGTAGTAATGGTAAACTTAAGGAACAAAAGGTTAAAAATAAAAAACGAAAATAAACGAGTCTTTTTGTGAGACTGGACTTTGTATTTATATATTGATTAGTTGAAATGTTTATTAAGAAAGGTTATTTAAAGACAACAAAATTAAAATATTGGATAATTTGCACATACTTCGTGTACAATAATATATACTTTTATTCATGGCACACATTAAGTGTGTCATTAATAGAATATTTAAAAAATGAGTGAGAAAATATTGGTGAGAAAATAAAGATTGAGAGAAAATGATTCTTTTAAGTTTTAGAAATAGCTCTACTCTTATTTTTTGAAGGATAAATTTGAAAACTAAAAAAACTTCAAAAATTAATTATTAACATCAAAATGACCGTCATTTTTTTTCCAACTTAATTAATTAAATAAGATGCAAAATAAATAAATAGATAAAAGAAATATATTGCTAATAGTGTACTGATTGTTTTGAATAAGTCAGGGAGGACATGAAAAAAGGACCCAAAAATTGAACATTTTCAATTTCCTTTACTTTTTTTTTGGGTTGAGTCCAAATATATTTATACTATGGATTTAAAAAAAAAAGAAAAAAACATAAAAAATTAGGTGTAATTTGGATATATATTAAAAAAATGGTTGTATGAGTTCATAACCAGACACTTTTTTTCTTTTTTTGAAGGGGAGAGTATAAATCAAATTAACGGGATGTTATATCCAATCACATAATAATTATATTAAATAAAAAGACAAATATCTTAAAATTAGTAGGTGGAGTGTCCTCTTCTTGTCAATTTTGTTGTTCTTCAGCAGGACATTAATTAATTTATTGCAGTAGTCGTTTTTCTAGGGTTACTAGTAATCGACAAATTAGTGAGTCTACTATATAAAAAAGTACTCCAAGACAAGCAAAGAAAAAGATAACAAGTTATGGAATAATGCATGCACTTGTTGGAGTGCATACAAATCACTTGAGTCGTCTTCGTCGTAGGTGATGTAACATAATAAATTGAATCTGACTATAAAGTTTGATTAGTACAAAGTTATTATGAAGAAAAGAAAAAGGGGAAATTGTATTCCCTTGCATAAGATTCTGCAAATAAAAAACATGTATTCACTATTTAAACTTGTGAATAAATTTTTTTGTCCGTTTAGTTAAATGAGTTGTGTAAGTTCGAACAGAGGGGTGTTCAAATTGAACCTGACTCGTTTAGGCTTTAGGTGTTTTAGGTCCGGTTTGTTTAACATAGTTAATTATTTTCTTATTTTTATAATAAGAAAAAAAATTAAATGAATTGCGTTTAAACTCAACTAGACTCGACTTATTTGAACTCAGCTTGTCTCGACTTGAATTGTTTAAAGCTTTACGTGTTTTTATTTTGCTTGAAATGACTTGTTAGGCAACATATGTATATATCATTTACACAATTATTGATTGAGTAATAATTGATTTAGTTATATCGGAAGTAGTTTTCAGGAAAAAACTTAAGACATAAAATCAATTTAATTAGTTGATCATCACAAGTAAGTGCACTAATCGTTCCTCTAGTTTTAAGTGTGATTGGCAAAGTGAGTCTCCCATGAAAAGTCCAAATCAAGCAAAGAAAAAGAAAGCAAGATATTATTGAATAATGCAAGCATTCGTTGTCTTCTTGATTGGTTGGATGACTTGGATCTTACCAAGAAATGAGACCCTAGCCCACTTGCAGGCTGCAGCGACAATAAAGTAAGGATTTTGGAGGGAAACTTCACAATCACTTGAGTCGTTTTCGTAGATGGGGTAATAGAATAAATTGGATCTGACTATAGAGTTAGAACAAAGCTATTATGAAAAAAAAAATTGAATTTAACTACTTGAGTTTGATTGGTACAAAGCTATTATGAAGAAAAGGAAAATAAAAAAAAATTTAACTACTTGAGTTTGATTGGTGGATAGCTATTAAACTAAAAGATATTTATATCTGAAATGTAAAAACTTGACCTTCACACAACATGAAAGATATAAAAAATTTGTTCTATGTTTGTTTGTGATATTAACTAAGATAACATATTATTGTCTTTAAGGTAAGTAATCGGATGAAATCTAATTATATTTGATAAGGAGCTAAAAGGATAATAAATTAATAAATTGAAATTTCAATAAAGGTAAATTCTGTAACAAAGAAATTGGATGTAATCTAATTATTGTATTTGATGAGGATTTATTTTTATTTATTTTAAATTTATTGTATAAGTTTGGTTTCGGGATAAGTAAATTTTATTCATATCATAAATTAAATTCATCTAATTGTATTTGATAATTTTATTTTTTTTTGTGTTTGCATATATTTAAGTAGAGTTTATTACTAACTCATGAACATATATTTAAGTAAAGTGTCTCAAATTATGTGTCACTATTACATTGGTTGAGCATAAATCTCATGTGATTGAATATGTCATAAATTATTATTAAAATATTCAATGTCGTGTCATTTGAGATCTATTTTAGACTAAAAATTTAAAACCATAAGCATCACTCTATATAATTAAATATGAGTTAGTTTTCTTTATTTCTCTTTTCTCTCTAATTAAAAACTCGTCACTAAAATTTTAATTTGACCAGTGTCTGCTTTCTCCTTTGAAAAAACCTCCCCTAGATCTTTTTTGTTATCAATAATCTCTTAGTTCATTGTTATGATCTCCTTTTGTACAGTTGTTTACCCTTTTGTAGAATTTTTCTACTAATTTGGAGTTAAATCTATCGTTCTTTCTCCAATCTTGTAAACTCATTTTTTCCTTTTGTGAGCGTGAACTCTCTACGTAGAGAATATGTTTTTTTAAATCTTTTTTTTAATCAAATGCTTAGAGTAGAAAATTTATTACTCACTAAAAATTTATCACAACGAGAGTACGTTTTTTTTTTGAAGGGAAGAGTCTAACTCAAAGTTACGGGATGTTATATGCACAATCACATAATTACTCTCTCGGTTCCATATTAAATGTCGTTTTAGTTTCATACACATAAATTAAAAAAGTCATTTAATACTATCATTTAATAATTAAAATTTGTATGAAATTCCACCACTACCCTTTATGGGAAGTTGAAAACTATTAATAGAAGAGAGAAAATTTCTTGGGACAATGAGAGAAGTTAGAAGTGATATGAAAAAGTAAATAATTTAGAGTGGTGCTAGAGGCACAACAAATTTCACAAACTTTTTACAAACTGCTAAGGTGGCACTCCACCTCAGCTTGCCCATTCTCTCCCTCTCTCCTGCGTGTCTCTCTTCTCTCTCCAAATTTTCTCTCTCTTTCTCTCTCCAAAAAAGGTTTAATACTCTCTCTCCTTCCAAATTATAAGGTTATTATTTTTTTTCAAATTAAAATAAATATTTTTAATTTAAAATCAAAATAATTTATTAAAATTATAAAATAATAAATTTTAAAATTAGTAGTACTTTTTGAATAATTTATAATATTTATTATTATATCGACAAAAATTAATAAAAATTATATTAATTATGAGTTTAAAAATCTACAAGGTATCTCCTTTTTTGTACCTTGTAGATTTTCAAACTCATAATTAATATAATTTTTATTAATTTTTGTCGATATAATAATAAATATTATAAATTATTCAAAAAGTACTATTAATTTTAAAATTTATTATTTTATGATTTTAATAAATTATTTTAATTTTAAATTAAAAATATTTATTTTAATTTTAAAAAAAATAATAACCTTATAATTTGGAAGGAGAGAGAGTATTAAACTTTTTTTTTGGAGAGAGAAAGAGAGAGAAAATTTGGAGAGAGAAAGAGAGACATGCAGGAGAGAGGGAGAGAATGGGCAAGCTGAGGTGGAGTGCCACCTCAGCAGTTTGTAAAAAGTTTGTGAAATTTGTTGTGGCTCTAGCATTATTCAATAATTTATTCTCTTAGAAAGTTGTAAACGACAAATAAATTAAAACAAATTTTTTTTTTTAAAAAGACACTTGATATGAAACCGAGGGAGTAATATATTAAAATTATTAGGTGCAGACTGCAGTGTCCTCTTCTTGTCAATTTTGTTGTTCTTCGCCGAGGGCCATCAATTAAGTGCACTCGTGGTTCCTCTAATTTTACGTGAAATTGGCACTAGTTGTCCCCCAGGAAAAGTCCAACAAAATTTAAGTGTAGGTAGCCAAACAGTAAGTTTCCTAGGAAAAATCCAAGTCGAGCAAAGAAAAAGAAAACAAAGTCTAATTATTTTTCCGGGCCCATCGTGGGCCATCAAGAGACAAAGGAAGATGGAGATGGAGAAAAACAGTGGTACACACTTGAGACAATTTTTATAGAGCAATACATGGAGAAAAGAAGTTGAAGATAAATAGACCAAGGATATTAAGATGTATGCCTTTTTTTTATGGGGTTAGATTGTTGGAAGAAGATAGCATCGGCCCAAAATTTAAAAGGGCCCATTGAATCAGGATCACACATTCTGGCAGAGTTAAAGAGACAGAGAGCTGCACCTTAGGTTAGGAATGCTAAGGATTTTTAAGGAGATAATTTTATTTTTTTTTTAGTTCTGTTTGTAAGATTATTGAAGAACGTATCATTATGTATGGGATATAGATGTCCAAATTTGTTTTCCTATATTAATGTTCGGGGCAATTTAGGAGTTAAAATTAATTTTACTAATCTAATTTTTCAATCATTAGCTTTCCTACGGTTTTGCTCGGGAAAGTTTCTAGGAAAAATTGAATCTAATTTTCTTTACCTTTACCGAGCTTGACTAAAAACAACTTACAAACAAAAGTTTTTTTTTTATAAAAAAAAAAGTGAAAAAAGGATATACTCTAAAGGATAGCTAACTAGTATATCTCAAAGAGTTAATACGTCTAATTTAAGTGTTTTTTAGATAAATTCAACCGTATGAATTTAAAGAATATATAAAAATATTTGAACCTATGAATTTTCATATGATTTGGTGATGTCTATTAATGATTTTATGGTAATGAAAGTTCAATTAATCTTAATAGTCCAAAAATGTAATTTTTTTTAGGTTTCATATCCTTTTGTTAGTTTTTTACTTACAAACAACTGTGAATTTTAAATTTTAAGTTCGATTCTCAGTTAGGTGAGTTTATTTTATTTTTTTTTAAAAGTTTGCTTTTTCTTTTATGTGAGACTTGTTTATGAATTTATTTCTTTATTTTCTAATGAATTTTAATTGATTCTTGATATTGTAATAGTAAATGATGTATTTGACTATAAAATTACTTTGTACTTCTCAAAAACCAGGACTTTAAAAAAAAATGGTGTTTGTGATTGCAAGGAATAACACGCTAATAAGCCTAATCTTCATGCTCCACATTTTCCTTGGACATCACACCAGAAAAATGGTCAACTCCATTAGAGGACATAATTGGCACAAAAGCAACTGAACTAGCCCTCGTGTAGTCGAAATTCAAGGTCTCTGTCCTCTGTATCGGCTCTTCAACTGGGCTTCTCATCGACAAAGCGCCTATTATAAAACCCGCAATCCAACCAACAAGAACCAAACATAGATCGACTGGAAAAGTGCCCAACAAGATCAGATCAACCCATGAACACAAGGCCATATATTTTGCAGCAATAAGTACATAGTCCAATCAGAAATCTATTTACACAGAATTGAACAAAATTACAAAATTTGCAAAGAACTGCAATTCATTTCAAAACTCTATACATAGTTACAATAAAAATTGATAAATTAGTTCAAATTTAAATCATACAGGTCCGTCGGAAGAATCTCGCTTGTGGAAGTGGGATCACATTATACATAGTTACAGATAATATAGTGATAAATCAGTCCAAATTTACATCATACAGATCCGGGAGAAGTTTGGTTGTGGAAGGAGATTTATGCACATCAGTAGTATCATCCTTACTTTTGACAGAAATAGAGGAATCAACCCATGGCCCATCCATTGACACGCTCCTCGCTCCCCGACTTTCCTGAGAGAATGTAGATATTTGGCTGTCCTGCGAAAGCTTTTCAAATGCTTTAAACCTCATATCATCATTTGTTGTGGTGCGTTTGACTATGGGTGCTTGAACTTTCTGTTTGCCTTCAATCATACTCACGACGGCAGACATGGATGGCCTAAGGGTGGGAGATGGATTTGTGCATAACAGCGCCACGTTTAACATTCTCAATGCCTCTTCTTCAGAGTAGTTTGTGCCAAGAATCGGGTCTACGAGTTCTAAAAGATTTCCCTGCTCTTGAAGGACATAGGCCTATAAAGCCATGCAATGAAAAGAAAAAAGAGGGAGTGAGGAATTTTTTTAAAAAATATAGAGAACAGAACTTTTATTATCTCATGTATTTAGAGAATAAACAGAGAGCATGAAATGAACATCAGAACCTTTAGATGCAAAAGAATAGGTATTAATTATTATGTGTATAAAAGAAATTTTCTTATAAGACCTCGTGAAACAAAATAATATCATCACTTAATGGGTTTCTCAATTAAAACAAGAAAATAGTTTTTTGAAAGCAAATTAAAACCTCATCAGCTTATGAAAGTAAGACAGTTTTCCCTTTGATCTTGTGAATAATGCTCAAGCAAATAGTCATGTACTAACCCACTTCATTTACTGTATGCATCTTCCCCAACACAGATATACAATCTCCATTCCAAAATATAAGATGACTTGCCTTTTTATTTATATTTTGGAATGGAGGGAGTAGTACTTGGTTATTGTTTCTCCTTTTGGCGAACACTCTGTCACACACCCGCGCACACACCATTTTAGGTGGAAATGTGAAAAGTTTATTTCAGAATGTGCAGGATGTCATTTAAAGGATTTCAAGAAAATGTACATTTTAAATTGCAATGTTTATGAAAATTTTGTTGCAGCTTCCACTGTCCATTTTATTTGAGGGATGAACTTGCACACCTTTCCACACTTTTTCAGAAAACAGTTGGGACAAAAAAAAGGAAAGGAAAGGGAAAAAAAAAGCAGCAAATATTTGGAAACAATAGAACCAAGAAAGCATAATTTTACCCAATCAAGAAGGTAAACAAACTCCTCTTTCGGTCTGTAGTTTGTGTTGCTTTTCCCGCTAACAATCTCCAGTGCAACAATCCCAAAGCTGTAGACATCCGCTTTGTCGGTCAAGTAACCCCTCATTGCATATTCCGGAGCCATATATCCACTGCGAAGAAGAAGAAAGGAAGAAATTACTGCAACGGTAAGTATTGTGACATAAAAATTCCTAAAGTCAACTGAGTTACTCAGCTCAGCAGAGCAACCATCACCTATTTTCCTTCGGTTGGTAAGCGATTAACTGCTTGCAAGAGAACATACGCAAAGTTTTATTAAGGAGAAGAATATCTCTAAGATCTTTCCAATATTATTTTATTATATCTTTTGATAAGAAATATCCTTCAAAACCTAGAAAAAATGAAATTTTCCATTATTAACCAATAAAAAGTTAGTTATAGATGGAATCTGTTTGTTCCATCGATTCTTTGGACCCCACTTGGACCGACTGTGAATAGAAAGGCCTGTCCACTGGCTAAAAAGATTGATGATAAAGAAGTAGCCACTATTAGAAGTTATATATCAAGAAAATAATCTGGCTATTTGCATGCAGAAACAAAGGGCAGCTAGTCCAATCATTGCGTCACAGATATATCAAATATAACACCATTTCCATAATTCAGAAGAAAAAAATAATAGTAACCCATTATGAGATAATGTAAATGGAGTTAATCTGGACAGACCATAATCTGCATTACCAACAGAAAAAAATGTAGCACTAGCACACAACTGTCTCTTTGGCTTTCCAACTGTACATAAGGAAACTACAGCATCTGTGGTAAATTGGTCATGGTTACGTTCATATAAGCATCAATATTTTTTAGTATTGTTCTTCCATATAATAAACCGAAAATTATATTTCATTTTTTCTCAGCACCAGCATTAGGTTACCGCTAATAGTCAAGGCAGATAAGACGAGAAGCATTAAAATTATTGAAAGGTGAAAATGCTCACATTGTTCCAGCAATTCTTGTGCTGATATGGGTGTTCTCTTCTTCATCAAGCTTAGCCAAACCAAAGTCTGATATCTTTGCATTAAGATTTTTATCAAGCAGTACATTTGTAGCCTTTATGTCTCTGTGAACAATTTTCAACCTTGATTCCTCATGAAGATAAGCTAAGCCTCTTGCTATCTGCAAGAATATCTTCTTCCTTGTTGACCAGTCCAGGTTTAACCGCTGTTCCTCACGACCTAAAAAATAGAAAAATAAGTGTGAGAGAGAGACAGATAGAAACCACACGTCCTTCACTACGGTGACGAAACAGTGCAAAAGATAAGAAGTATCTACCGAAAAGGGCTCTTGCAAGACTATTGTTTTCCAAATACTCATATATTAGCAATAACTGATTTCCTTCAATACAGCAGCCAAAGAGCTTCACAAGATTCGGGTGTTGTAATGCAGATATCATGCCTATCTCATTGACAAATTCACGGTTTCCCTGCTTTGATTTGGAGGATAGCTGCTTAACAGCAATTACTGCACCATCTGATAGTATGCCCTGTAAGCAAGTTGATACACTCATTACTTTTAGACACAACTATCACTTACTTTATAACTGTGTGAGAAATTTTCAGTTCCTTTTTACAATTGTACTAGCCAGAATGCATGTGGAGAATTGTGTAAAATATGCAAGACAACATGTTGCTCAGAAGCCTAAGGGATTATTTGAGGATAACACATTCCATCTATTAGCGACACATGGCCTCAATATGGCACGAAAACTACAACTGTTTTAGCCCGTTTGCATGTGGACACATGGCTTGGATACTCGAGGCAAAATGTTGCTGGGAAGCCTGTGTGAAAAACTGACAATGCAAGACATAACAAATTGCACCTGTGAGTGAATTTACCTTGTAAACTGGCCCAAATCCACCTTCACCAATCTTATTTGCAGGGTCAAAGTTATTGGTGGCAGCTTTGATTTGTCTTAAACTAAAATAACCTGTTTGTAATTCTATTGCTCCTCGCAGTTCTGTAACAAGGACAGAATTAGAAATTGCTCAAACTGCACAGAAAATACACTATTTTTGAAAAATCAAGACATAAACAACAAAAGTTCTTAGTTTCTGTTCTTTACATTCAAATGATCCAGACATTATAGCAGGAAGAGTTCATCTGCAGGCATCTTATGCCTGATTTACTTGTTTTATAATTCATTCAATCAAATTCCGTTAATTATTACACCAACATGTATCAACAGTGTGTTGTTCAAATGTACCAATGTTCATAAATTTTATTATGGAGCAGGTCAAACTTAAAAGTAGGGTCATCAATTCAGCATCTTATTGGTAATTATCAACTTGATTTCTGTTAATACACCGAAGAGCAAGTCTTCTCCTAGTATATGTTTACTAGATAAATTTCCATAAAAATAAGCCATAGGTGTGGGCCCTTTTCCTGAGTGAAGATAACATAAAAGCAAACTTAGCAACCCAATAACGTGAAAGAACTTTATATACACAGTAAGTTATCTAATGTCTATATCCCACCTTTATCTTCAATATCTTTCCCTCCTAGGTAACCTTTCCTCCAGAGTATAGCTAAAATCAAGGTGATGCCCACAAGTGAAGCAAATACAATACCAACAATAGCTCCAGTAGATAGCCCACCTGTGTCAATATTAAAGTCTACAAGAAAGAAAATGATTAACACTCATAAAATGTAGTAGAAAGATAAGTGGAATACCCAGAATTTGAGATATACTCACTTGGTGTTACTGTAATTGCTGATATAAGAGGTCCATATACACCTCTATCAGGAACTGCAGTAGTCCCCTTTCCTGCCCAGTACAAATGGATCTCTAGAGTACTACCATTAACAGTAACGTCCTTTTCCAAAGTGGTACCCTTCCCAAATCCTTTAGCTTTCTCTGCAATGTTAAAGTCCTTCTGAACAACCTCCCCCTGTGCAAAAAATCATATTAAACTTGGAATAACATCTAGCACAAACCTATTTCTAAGTCTAAATAAGATTGACAATCAAAGACTTTAAAGTAACTGAATTTCCAAAGACGTTGTTTATCCATGAGGTCATCAATAACCTTATACTAACATAATTGGCCTTTCACTTACTTGGATAGATACATCAAAAATGCGCCTCCCAATGCTGCTAAATGTCATGTCATCAGAATACTGAATTTCAGCGAAGTGGAGGCGAACCTTATAACTACCCTTTCGCAAGCAAAGACCGTAGTACTTGAGTGAAGCAGGGGCAAGGCGGGCTGTTTTATAGTATTCTTCTCCAGTCACATTCATGTTTCTTGCAACGAAATTACCTTTGTCATTGTTCATGAACACTCCTGAACTGCTATAAGCCCATTGCTCTGAAGAAGAATAAAAGTAAGACGCACCAGCTGTAATTGAGTCCTCTTCATACTCGTTTCCCCCCGATTCCATTCTGGTTCCTCCACAATTGATAAATAGTGAATGATCTGCAGTTGTAAGAGAAATCATGACCTATGATATGTCTATAATAGAATATGGAGGTAACTCTGAGTTAATGGTACTTCCACATCGTAGTTGGAGAATCAGATTGGTTTTAAAACTAACATTGGGGTTTTCTGGAGCAAGGGAGGTCCTTTTTTAAGCACCAAGCAGTTCTACAACACAAAAAATTGAGTTACTTCACCTAATGCTGATGGTGCTTATATTGTGAAATTAACTAGAGTAGATGTCAAGGTAGTAAGAAACTTACGAATTGCTCGTAGAAGATGAATGGCTAGAAACTAGATTCCTGTAAAATATACAAAGGGATCTCTAAGCGATACGGCCATGGAATTAATAGAAGATTCATAATAGAAGAAGCTTACACATTAGACGGCTGGCAGCTATATTGAGATGTCTGTGTAAAATTGTTGTAAGATACGTCACTGCAGTGAATATTGGTATGGCATTTGCGATTAAATTAAGAATTGGTATGGCATTTGCGATAAAAATTAAGCAAGATGTACAGCTCAGGACTTTTTAAAAGAGACAACAATAAAGAACATGTGTATGATATTATGCCATATGTATGACACTTGCACAAACTTTATAGCCAAAAAATCAAAGCTAGGAAAAGTACTCACAAATTATATTTGCTGTTAGAAATCCAACTGGGTATAGCTCCGGTTAATGAGTTATTATTCAGATACCTACATTCACATATAATACTGTGTCACACTTTGAGCATTAAGCAAATGAAGAGAAACTAACAAGTATGAACAAAAAACTATTACACAAGTCCAAAGCAGTTGCACGTTTGCCATGTTACATATTTAGGTATTAATTTATTTTTAATAAGTTTACATATTTAAGCATTAGTTACTTACAAAAAGCTCATCGAGTTCAAGGACACCATTGAATCTGGGATTTGGCCAGTCAACCTGTTAAAGCTCAGATCTCTGCAAAGAAAAAAAAATCATATGACCTAATCAAATAAAACTATTCATAATAAGAAAATTTTGATGTAGTTATCTAATTTTATGATTGACAAAACTATAAGAAACATACTAAAGGACTAAGTTTTTATCCAATAAAATTAAGATGGAGGACCTCCATTTTTTTCCATAGAGAGACGAAAATGTTGAATGATGAACACATCACATTATTACATCCTTAAAAAATACTCTCATTTGTATTCTGAGAAAAAGTCCTGAGACAACCACAAGGACTTTGTCTCAAATTGTGATGGATCAAAAGTAGACACAATAACTCGTATATACGGTTTGGAAACTATATACATGGGAATCAACATTTGATACAAGAAATCAAATCAACCAACAATAGCAGAATAACCACGAGATCAACTTACAAGGTTTTTAGGTTACTCATTCCTCCTAGGAATTCTGGAATTGAACCGGTGATTAAGCAATTTCTCAGTATCCTACACCACAATTATTGGAAAACCATTTGTTACGTCAACAGAGCCAGAAATTAAGCACCCAGTTTTGCAATGTGACACATAATTAATATCCATGATGAACTCACAAGTATTCCATGTTTTTCATATCCTGCAAATCAGGAAAGCTTGTGCCTGATCCACTCAAATCAGATATCCTCCTGCCAACAGAAAGTAGAGTGTAAACGACTTCATAGTCCCAGGTTTCCAAATCCGTAACCACTCATAATGGTTGAACTAGGCCAACAAATTGAAATAACAATAGCTAGATACTCAAATTGTGCTTACAACTCTTTTAGGTTTTTCAAAAGGGAGATGTTAGAAGGAATGGAACCCTCCATAGATGTACCTTGCAAATCCCTACAACAAATTAAATAAAGTTCATTATAAGAAACATGCAACCATGATTGTTTAGTAATATCTACGAGAATACTCCAAGCATGAAAAAATCTGAAACATAATCGATAAAACAATAAAATACTCACAATCTCGTTATATTTGTCCAATTCCCGATGAAATCAGGTATCTTCCCAGATAATTCGCTCCCATCTATCCTACTGTAACGAGTAGATAATCTTTAGACATTCTGAAAATTATATTTATAACAAATTATATCGTTATTACTTACAAATCTGTTAAATTCTTTAGACCGCCAAATGTTTCCGGTATCGTTCCAGTGAAATTATTAGCAGAAAGAAGCCTGCAAAAAAGTGTTCATCAGTATTTTGTTGATGTAGTTAGAAAAGATGCAATAATGTTAGGGGAAAGCATACGCGCACACACACACACACGCGCGCACACACACACATATATATATATATAACATTTGTAAAAAGAGAAATAAATACTATTGACTGCTAAAGATTCTCAGATTCAGTTACAAACCAAAATACTTTCAACAAAATATATTTCTCAGATTTGATGAAAGTGAACAGAATTGACAACAATAATGGGCAACAGCTGAATAAGGAAGGAGAATATATGAAAGAAACACGCACACAAGGCTTCTCCACTCTGATATAATCAACTAATCAATGACAACATCAAGGAGACGAAAACAAGAACAAGACACCCTGATCGAAAGTGTCCAGTTCTTAATGAAGTAATAGTAATGTTAGATGATTAAATCCAAGTTTTTACATAAAAATATGACTATACGTTCATCTACAAATTGAGGACTTTGTACATCGTAACTCATCATGATCTCTGCTCAAATATCAAATTGACATATTTTGTCTTCCATCTTTTACATTAACACCACAAATCAGAAAATAGGTAAACCCATGTTCTGTTACAACCATATGCTTACAAGCAGCTTAACGATGATGAATTTTTAGCCTAGGTCAATCAAAATGCAAGAAAAATAAACATGTCATTTAAAAAACAGAAAGAAAGCTAAGAAATTAAAATTATAAGTCTTACAGTCTCCTCAAGCTACTCATACTTCCAAGGTTTTGAGGAAGAGGTCCTCCCAGTTGATTATCTTCCAAGACCCTGGAGAAATAGGTTCAGATTAAGCCAGCAAAAGATATCACTCGAAATGCAATAATGTGAAATTACATCCCTTTACTTACAGCTCTTCAAGTGTAGAAATATTGGCTATTTCCTCGGGAATGGAACCACTGATACGGTTTCCCAAAAGGGATCTGTAGCAAACCAACTGATAAGTTCCCAATTGCTCTAACAGTTTAAAAGTATTGAAGAGTAGCCCCATCATGCATGAACACTAATGGTAAGAATAACCATACCATATACCCAAAAAGAAAAATTCCCTAAAAACACAAAACATAAGAAAAAATAAAAAATATAACTCTTACAGAAATTGGAGACGAAGCTGACCAAAAGTTCTGGGAATGGTTCCATTGATATAGTTACGAGACAGATCTCTGTGTTAATAAACAAAAAAGTCTCTGTTAGTTTTCAATATCAGTTGTTGTCAAGAAAAATCCACTCTTACAACATGATACTTCTTTTTTACCAGGATGTTGAAGAAACGATAAATCCCAAATCCTATGAAGACACGGGAGAAAGAAATATATAATCTTTTTGTCTGAATTCCAGTTACTTTTTAATCATATCATGAGATATACCGTCATAAACCTATATATTTGAAGCATGCTTTAAATGTGTTGAAACATAGAAACCACATTTCTCCCTACAAATTTACTGAAGTTGAAATGGTAAATGGACAACTGTAGCATATTCAAAATGTTAATCCCTAAAAACCCTTGTTAAAATTGAGCAAATAGGTTCATGCCCAATACTATAAGAAACAAAACACACAACTAGCATGCAAACAAAATACAAGCAAATAGACCTTTATAATAATTCAAATTCACAAAAACAAATTGTGGAATACTGAATAAGTTGGCTAAATAACTCAAACAGTAAAATAAAAAAAAAATAAGGAATCGACAAGGCTAGATCATAACCAACTTGATTTTGAACAGAATAAAACTTCACTTACAGTTCTAGTAGATTAGGAAGATTCAAAATTTCAAAAGGAAGTTGTCCTGTCAAATTTAGACCCTTCAGCTGGCTGCAATGTACACACAGGAAATCAAAGACCGAAACATATTTCACTAAGCACTAAAATAGTCCACAATAACCATTTAAATATTTGTTCAGGGGATAATTGATTTGTCAAATTATGGCAAAGAAGTGTTGAAATCACTTTAATCACATTTTTATCCATGGAAATGGGCAGTTTGCATGAATCATAGCATAACACAAGATACTTGGAGCAAGCTTTTGCTTCCAGAAACTAATGTCTAAGACAATTTGTTAATGCAGTAAGAAAACTGAAAATCAATTAACCATTTTTGACTTGGCTATAAGGAGACAATTTGCAGCAATCCTCAGCAATGACAGGTTTCAGTTTAATAGAATTATGCAGCATTTTTATGATTTGACACTGCAATTTGCAACCTTCCTGTTAGAATATGTTAGGTGGGAAAACATGTTTCCATGTTTTCCTCCCCATGTTATCCTCTCCATATTTTCCTATATGGTGTGCTATCCTATTTCCTATATAAACCAATGTAATGCTATGTAAATACAAAAAGAATTAGAGTAATATTAGATAATGGAATTATTCCTATTCCTTATACTTATTTGTTCTATTACATGAACACTCTTAGACTCTCACTTTCTACATGGTATCAAAGCTTGATCCTTTATCAGGCGACTTTTTCCGGCGACTTTTTCCGACGACTTTTCCGGCAACTTTTCCGGCGACTTTTCCGTTGACTTTTTCCGGCAAGTTTTTCCAGCGTGCCTTTTCTCTCTCCTCCTTCCATCTGCAGTGGTCGAATTTTCCGGCGACTTTTCCGGCGACCTTTTTCCGGCGGTGATCCATTGGTTAGAATCTGCAACTATGTTGTTTGCATCTTTCTGATTTTTTTTTCCTTTCTTTTTTTTTTTGTCCTCCTTTTTTGTCAAATGCACTTTATTTTGTCCTTTTTATATAAAGCTGCATTTGAGGGGGAGATATGAGATATGAGGTATGAGATATGATATGGTCTAGGTTGCATGAGGGGTTATTCATGCTACGTCATGCTCATTTGCAGCCGTATGGTTTTTCGCTTCGCTTCGGTTTGTTCTTTGTTGGCTTGTGCAACTTGGGTCTCACATGGGGGCAACATTGGTTCTCGGCGTTGGCTGCTTCTTGGTGATTCCAGCTCACTTTCCTCATGTTCTTCAGCTACTTGCTAGTCATGATGGCTCCTTTATGTTGTTGCAATTTTTTCTTCATATTTTTGTCAAATGCACTTTAGTTTGTCCCTTCTATGTAAAGTTGCATTTGAGGGGGAGTGTTAGAATATGTTAGGTGGGAAAACATGTTTCCATGTTTTCCTCCCCATGTTATCCTCTCCATGTTTTCCTATATGGTGTGCTATCCTATTTCCTATATAAACCAATGTAATGCTATGTAAATACAAAAAGAATTAGAGTAATATTAGATAATGGAATTATTCCTATTCCTTATACTTATTTGTTCTATTACATGAACACTCTTAGACTCTCACTTTCTACACTTCCTATAAGTAGTTGATCCACAATAAAAGTGAGCAGAAATTAATTCAGACATAAGCAAGTCAGTATAAATTAAAGTCCTGGAACAACCATGGAGCATGATTTCAAAACTTGAATAGTGTCAAAGGTTTACCACAGTCTGGCTTTCTAAACTAATATTTCTTGCTACTAGATGGTAAGAACACCCTGCTATGCATAAGTGTCCGAAAGATTCAAATACAAATATTTACCAACTCAAACAAACAAATCCGAAAAGTCAAATAACTGAAGCACCCAAAATCAATGCAAATCTAATGAATCTTACATAGTCTGCATTTGTAGGCTTTATGTACTTGCATCACAATTACATGAACTGATCTATAATCAATGGTAGAATACCAAGATGATGATATTTCAGACATTTAATAACATCACTTACATCACATTTAGGAAAAAGTAAACTTTATCCTTTTTATACCAGGGAAAAAATTAACATTGCTTATTCTTTCCTTTTATGTTTTCAGATTGCGTACATACACTGCATGGAAATATAAAAGAGAGTCGAATAGGATCATACATGCGTGTCACGTGGCAAACAGAACTGTTATTGAATGTACAGTCGCAAGTTACATTGCTCAAATTCTTGATATTATCAGTTGTCACGTTCAAACCTCCAGCACCACTGCAAGACCTTTGGCTAAGGTTCCAGTATGTGTTATTTAGCTTCAAGGATATTGTTTGAAGAGTTTGTACTGTCACACAAGAAATGATTGAAATTAATTGAATAAAGCATGTAGCAACAAAAGAACTGGTTATCCATTCGCAAGAATATATCTGACGATCTCAGAAAAAGTTAATAGTGATAATAATCAGCAGTACCAAAAAAAAGAAGCAAATTTTTCGATCTCTACGAGTTTCTACTTGATTAGTAAATTTTGCAAGACTTCACTGTACTTGGTAATTTATTCATGTATTGGCAACTTTTTGCGATATCGCCATGAATATGCATTATGTAGGAAATTAAGGCAGTTTCATAAAGAATAAGCAAACACACTCGTCAAAGGTGTTATCTAAACTCTTCATAAAAAGGAAAGTACAACAAACTAACAACTACAAATGTGATGACAGAATACCACTTTCATATTGTAGAACAGCCACTAATAAAGCTTGAAAGTGCGTAACACTGGCGTACATATGATACAGTGATTACCACCCAATGATTATTAGGAAAACAGAGTTCTTTTAGTCAAAACCCAATCTGATGTCATAAAATACTCAAAGGACAGAAAGCTCAAAGCTGGGTCACCATGCTTGCTTATACCAATTGAAAAGCATTGTGGAAACTTCCTCTCAGAACTCTTTTTCTTGATGATGAGAAGTCATTTGAAGCATTAGTGCCATATTTGAAAATCAGTACAATTTATCCAATTACAACAATAAAATTAAATAAAAAGAAAGAGATATTGCAAAGTTACTTTATAATCCACCATCCCAAAAAGAGAGTCACACTTGACTATAATATTTTTATTAGTCAAATTAAAGCAAACACTATACACTACTTTTCCAATGATTCTTTTAAATATTAAATTTTACGGCTAAAACTTGTTACTGGCAAAAATTAAAAATGAAGTTTTTGAGAGTTTCTGTTTTTTCTTTTTTAAAATGTCATATGGGCTCTCGTTATTGAGCAATGGAGCATTTTGGATGATATCCACTATCGTTAATTATGTAGGTATATATGAGGAATTTTTTTTCCTTCTGTTACATATTCTTTCCATTCATAAAAAGAATTAATCCTTGTTAATTTGTGAATCCTACAATTTAAATTGTGATGTGAATTTATTTTAATTTTTTAAATAATCAACTTATACTTTGTAAAATGTTTTAAGTAGTATAACTATAACATTAAAATAAATACCCATCAATTTTAAATTTTACCATTTGACAAATTGACTTGGGAAAATCAAATGGGAGTATTAATTATCATTTTGTTATTCTTTTTAATTTATTGCCCTCGGTCTTTCCGAACATAACAACAGTACGTTTCAAATTCCTCCATGATTGGCGAATAAAGGGCGTAATATCAAAAACTATAATTTCAGTATAGGACAGTTCTGCCTAACAATCTGAAAAGAACAAATACGCCAATTCAGATAGGGATAAAATAGTGTAATTTAAGTTATAAAAAAAGCCAAAGTACCAAACACAGTTGCTTAGTAATTCGTGGATAATTCAGGCAAAAGATTTATTGAAATATATAAATAATCAGCAAAATATATTGTAGTATGTCACCCCGATGCATGCACATAGATGTCCCCCACCTAATAATTTATATAGTGGGCCCACAATACAATCCAATCCCATCTTCATGTCCAAAATTAAAAGGTCAAAAAAATCCCTGAAGAAAACTTTAAACTAAACGATAAAAAACAATGTATAATAGTCAATTAGTCATCCCCAAATAAAGAACATAGTCCGCAAAACACCAAAAACAAAATATCTTCAAAAGGATTTGAACAACAAAAACCCTATATTGATTGAATTAACTCGAGCAATACCACTGAATCCGAATCACAATTGTAAACATTCATAATAAAGTCATAAACAGAACACGTAGAACAAATTAATGGCGAAGTAATAGAAAAGGAACAAATAATTGTGCGTTTGTATGAAATTTAGGACTGGGCGAAGTGTATGTACCTTCTTCTAGAGGAATGAGTTGAGCAACAGATCTGAAGTCAACGAAGCAATTGTGAACCAGAAATATGAAGATGAGGAGAGAGAAAATTTTGTTGGAACTTGCTGTAATTTTGTGTTGAAACTCCATTAATTCGAACTTTTACAGTACTCTCTGTGGATTTCGATTTGAAGTTGTGATTTAATTTTCTATACAGCAGCAGAACAGCATCATAAACAAAGTTTCCGAAATTGGAAATCCAGTAAGGAAGAAGATATTCTATATATATAGATATAGATATAGAGAGAGAAAATGATAGGAGGGGAGAATGGTAGTTGAAAGATAAGGAGTAGAGGCGGGAAGAAGAAAACTGTAAAATAATAGACAGATGGAGATGGAGATGGAGATGGAGATGGGTGGAAATGTTTAATTCAGAATTTGAAAGAAGAAATAATTTATCAAAATATAATATAACTTACGTACATAAGAATTTTTTAATTTTTTATTTTTTATTTTTATTTTTTTTTGAAAGTTTGGTCAAATAAAAACGACAATAGTCGGTAATGAAGCGGCCGGCATAAAAATTGAATATTACACGGTTTTAGTTATTAAGAAAGGATATTATAATACATTCAATATATATATATATATATATTATAATACCATGACTACTTTATCCATCGGTACGACTCACTTTAATCGATATAAAAGTTTAATATTCGAATTTTGTTGACAAACTATAGTCAAGCCAGTGGTGAACATCTACATAACCTCAATTTCAATAGAACATCTACGTAACCTCAATTTCAATAATACTTTGTTTTAAATGAAAAACGAATATAAATTTTATGTAATACTTCCCTCAGTTTTAGTTTTAATTTTATGTAAGCTACTCCTTACGTTATAAAAATTAAAAATATATTTATTTAATTTTAATATAAATAAATACAATTACTATACTAACTAAAAAGTATATTCGTTGCTTTCAAAATTTTAAAAATTAATTTAGAAAGTTAAATATATTTCTTATTTTGAAAAGAAGGGGCTATTTGAGAAATTAAAATATATTTTTAATACTCTCTCCGTCCCTTTTTAATTGACATTTTAAAGTTATGTACGTCAATTAAAAAATATAATTAATATTTTGTTTGATTGACTAAATTGAGTGTAAACTTTCAATATTAGACTTTTAAATTTTATTAGAAAGATGAGAAAGAAATAAATTAATCTTTAATTATAAAAGATAATATGAAAAATTAAGCATTTAATACATATTTAAAATTAATAAATGATAAATGAAAATGAAAAAAAAATCTTTATCAAAAGAAATAAAAAAAACGGAGAGAGTAATAAAAAACAATAATTCTTGGGCGACCGGCGCCCGGGGACATTTTAGCGACCGGTCGCCATTTTTTTTTTTTTTTTTTTTTTTTGATTTTGACTTCCAAATAATTTATATGATTTATTGGTACAAAAATTTTTATAAAAAAAAGTGATTTAGATGTGTTTTTGGATACATATACAAAACAGTGTTGTACAGTCTGTATAACACTGTTTTGTATATGTATCCAAAAACACACTTAAATCACTTTTTTTTATAAAAAATTTTGTACCAATAAATCATATAAATTATTTGGAAGTAGTAGTAAAAAAAAAAAAAAAAAAAAATTTGCGCCGGTCGCTGTAGAATTACTCAATAAAAAATAAATGTGCTGTCATATGGTAAGGGTTGACTACAAATGTCAATATCTTGCTCTATTCTATTCTTTTTTTTTTTTTCTGGAAAGTTGATCATTCTTTTCTATATTTTGGTGAAGGATTGCATTAATTGCTGCTGAGAATAATAAGTGAGTTGGACTTGAATTTGATGTGGCCACATTTTAAACTACTCGCTGTATATTTTTTAACCTTAACAATTATTATTATTTATATTAGCGTCCGGTAATATACGCACTGTGTATAAATAATATGATATAAAATTAAAATTTTATAAAATTTGAAGATTTAAATAAAAAGATAAAAAAAATTAAATTAAAAACGACAAAATAATAATATATTTCAATTGTAAAGACAAAAGAAAGAAGGAAAAAAAAGTCAAACGTGATATAAAATTATCAAAAATGACATCACTACTTTATAATATAGATAGATATGCAAATATTGAAGAAGCAAAGAACATATCTTTCAATTCATTTTTTTGTTTTGAGGTTTATCAGTTTTATTTTTATGGAAACTTGTTAAGGGACGGCTGCTAAGTGAATGAGAAATTGGGCTTGCTATTTACATGTCACCGTCCTGACGTCCTCTAAATATTTTGCCAACAGTAATTTTTTTTAAAAAAAATTTTGGTAGGTCCACATCCAAAGTATAGTTTCTAAATATATATATATATATATATATATATATATATATACACACACACACACACACACATATATATATATATATATATATATATATATATATATATATATTTGCTTCTATGTGAAAATCAGCGCAAGTTGGATAGAGAAAGTGGCCAAATAAAGGTTTTACTTGGACAAAAATGAAAAACATAATTAACTACACTATACTTATTCATCATATATAGTTTTTACCATAAATACTATTTGGTATTTCATAGGAAATAATTCAAAATAATAATAATAACCCCCAATGGATGGTACAGTTCAAGGATGTTTCCAGTTTTAGAAATATTTTGGTTAATAAATAAATAAATAAACAAATAAAACTATGCTAATTACCATAAAACAATGAAGAGGAAAATGAAGTACAACAGTGTTTAAGATAATCCTCCTGTGTTTCAATTATTGCAAATTCATGACAGTCGTGATCAACTTGTTAACATAAAATTCAACATGAAAATCAAATCCTTGTAGTCAAGTTATGCTTTATATATATATATATGATATGATGATTAGGAAATACTAATATAATAATAATATTCAAATATCATAATAGCTTCAGTCTTCGAATTTACACTAGTAGGCGCAGACGCAGTCCTTTTTAATTTCCCACATACCAATTTGGTAAATGTAATTATCCTGAGTTGTGTATACATTAATTAATTAATTAATTAATTAATTCCAAAACCTTCAAATCATATGCTGAAAATGATGAAAGCTAGAGAACAGTGTTTATTAAAAGATACTAGTAAATATTACTTATTCAAGAAATCAACTTTTATTAAATATTCTCTTGTTTTTCCACCAATTTTATTTTCTTCGCACCTTTTCATACAATTAATAACGAAACAAAAGAAATATTCTTTACATTTTAAATTTGGAGATATATTTTAATTTTTTATGAGTTAATTTTTTAAATTCCAAATTTTAAAATTAATACAAAATTATTTAATTTTAGTATAAATAACTATAATTATTGTAACCTAAATTAAAAAAAATACAATGAATTAATTAATTGCATTTGCTATTTTTGATCTTCAGCCGGTTTCTATTAATTTTGTATTTAAAAGTTTTATAAATAAGTATCTATTAACAAGGCAGAGAAAAAGAATAATTTTTTTGATGTTAACATCATTTTGAAGTCTTTTTTTTTTTTTATAATCCTTTTAATCTTTATTAATTATTGCACACAGACAATTTCCACAACGATTAGTTTTTAGTAGGGCTGAACAAGTAACCAAATCGCCTCCGAAACCGCACCAAAAACCGCACAAACCGCACCAACGGTTCCGGCGTATGTTGCGGTTTTAGGTGGGTTAAAAACTAAATTTACGGTTCGGTTTTGGTTACTAGTCAAAACCGCACGCATAAAATCGAAACCGCACCATGTGTATTTATATATGTATGCAGGGGCCGATGGAATATAAGGGCAGCCTATGCTCACTTTTTTTTATAGGTAAACTCAATGGGGCAGAATTTATAAGTTAGTAAACTCAAGGTGGTAGATTAATAAAAAAGTTAAACTATACTAAGGAATTGCGTGGTGGGCTATACATTCAAAATTGGTTTGTCCATTTGTCTAAGCCCATACCAAAGAAATCGTTGATTTAATTTCAAATAAGGAATACTATAAATACTTTAAAAGATTGAGGAATTTATTTTTCATTGTTAATTTAAATTGTATAAAACTTTGTTGCCTCAATTGATTTTGTAACCGAAACCGCACCAAATAAAATCGCACCGCACATTTCAAAATCGCACCAAACCGCACCATGCAATTTTATGTGCAGTTTTAGATTTGTGAAACCGCACCTAAGCGGTTTCGGGTGTGGTTTGAGCTTCAAACCGCACAAAACCGTACCATGCTCACCCCTAATTTTTAGAGTAAATCTTTATGTACATCTGATCTACTCATTCCTTACCGAATGCAAGTACATAAGTCATTTTGGTATTACTTTTTTTTTAAATTCTATGCCTCTTTGTCCTTTTTCTCCTTACACAACAGTGAACTCTCCTTCTCTCCTGCAATGAACTCTCCTCCTGTGAACTCTCCTCCTACAGTGAAGGATGCACAACGTAGAGATGACTAATATAATCGAAAAACCCTCTTCTTATTTTGGGTAATAAAGTGAAGATTATGAAGAACCCAATTAAACCTAAATTAGACAAGAAACACAAAGAAGAAACTCAAATTGACAAGAAATTGAAAGAAACCCAATTAAACCCAAATAAAACAATCCCCTCAATTAAAAGTAGAAATTACTCAAAAAATGGTTTACCTTATTAGAGCTTCATAGATTAATTATTGTGTGAAGCGGGGGAATAGAATCTGGTATTTGACCGGAGAAGAATTACCGGAGAGGCTAAGTCGACAGAGGCAAGTGAGCGGGAGAGTTCACTGTAGGAGGAGAGTTCACTGTTGCGTAAGGAGAAAGAGGAGAAAGAGACTAGGGCTGAGCAAGTAACCAAATCGCCTTCGAAACCGCACCAAAAATCGCACAAACCGCACCAATTAAAACCGCACCAACGGTTTCGGCGTATGTTGCGGTTTTAGGTGGGTTAAAAACTAAATTTACGGTTCGATTTTGGTTACTGGTCAAAACCGCACGCATAAAACCGAAACCGCACCATGTGTGTTTATATATGTATGCAGGGGCCGATGGAATATAAGGGCAGCCTATGCTCACTTTTTTTTATAGGTAAACTCAATGGGGCAGAATTTATAAGTTAGTAAATTCAAGGTGGTAGATTAATAAAAAAGTTGAACTATACTAAGGAATTGGGTGGTGGGCTATACATTCAAAATTGGTTTGTCCATTTGTCTAAGCTCATACCAAAGAAATGGTTGATTTAATTTCAAATAAGGAATACTAGAAATACTTTAAAAGATTGAGGAATTTATTTTTCATTGTTAATTTAAATTGTATAAAATTTTGTTGCCTCAATTGGTTTTGTAACCGAAACCGCACCAAATAAAACCACACCACACATTTCAAAACCGCACCAAACCGCACCATGCAGTTTCATGTGCGGTTTTAGATTTGTGAAACCGCATCTAAGCGGTTTCGGGTGTGGTTTGAGCTTCAAACCGCACCCCTAAAAGAGACATAGAATTTAAAAAAATAATAATACCAAAACGACTTATGTACTTGCGTTCGGTAAAGAATAAGTAGATCAGATGTACATAAAGATTTACTCTAGTTTTTATTGCCTTTTTTTTCAGTTTTTCCACATTCACCCATTCTTTCTCTTTATTTTTTTTTCCTTTTAACTTACACATGTAACTAGTTAATTATAAAATGTCAGAAAATTAATTATAAAAGATTCAAAAGTATGTTTAATGCTAGCTGGTACGGAAAGAGTGAAATGAACATGGCAGTCAATATAGTTATAAATGCATGACAATTGGCAAGGTACGGCTAACCTTTGAAAAGTCAAAGGCGGAAAAAGAAATGATGGTCAGTCTATATAGACAACCGTCGCATTGACTGATTCGATCAAACCTTATGTTCTTTCGGTAAATAAATAAATAAGGTTGTTATATTTTAATCAATTTCAGCAGTCAAAAAGTAAGCTTTTCTGTTTAACTACTTTTTTTTTTTTGATCATTCAAAAGAAAAGGTGAGCTTACTTGGAAGAAAAAAAAAATATTCGACACCCTTTTAAGTTTTTCAAACTCTCTAGATATTTGTACTAGCATCCGTGACACGCATCTTGCGTTTATAAATTATGTAAAATTTTATAAAATTTAAAAAATTAAATAAAAAAAATAAAATAGTAATATATTTAAAATTGTAAAAAAAAAAAGTAGAAAAAAAATGACCAAGTTTGACCCAAAATCACTTAGCTTTCGTAAGGAACCTCCGTGGAGTGGAGGCTTTATAATATATAGATTAGTCCAGCAAATTATTTTATTTTTTTAAGAAAGATCAACTTATTAAGGCTTGTTTATTCTACATGAACTTCTTCTTCTGTTTCAAATAAAAAGTTATTTTTTATTAAATTAATTTAAAATATGAAAAAAAAAATTATAGATATATCACTTCTTTTCTTTTTTATTTTATGAGTATCTTTATATGAATATCAAATTATTTAGTCTCTCGTTACTCAACTTTAGGGTCTCTATATATTGTAATACAAATAAATTTTATTTTAACATGGAAGTATAAAATTATTTATAAAATTTGAATTGGAAAATGGGCTGTTTAAATTTATTAAATTATTTATAAATTTAAAATATTATGTCTCGGTCCTTTTGAATTTAATGTTTTTTACCTCGTCCCTGCTTATCTTCTTCCAAGTATAAGAGCAAAATAATATATTCCTTCCGTCCTAAATTAATTACATTTCTAGGACTTTTTAAAGTCAAATTGACTATTTTTAAAACTAATCTTTTTACTATTTTTGCTAACATATAGGTGAAGATATTATAACCAAAAGAAAGTATATATAATTTATTACTAATTTTATTTTTTATAATTTTAGAAATATATTTATATATGATTAATTATTAATTTTAAAAATAGTCAATTTGACTTAAAAAAGTCCTAGAAAAGCAATTAATTTGGGACGGAGGGAGTATAATATACAAAAAAACAATAATTATATTTTAAAAAGTAGATTGCAAAGTCGAAACTCTAATATATTCTTTTTCTAGACCCATTGTGGGACCTCAAGAGACAAGGGGATATGGAGATAGAGAAAAACATCGTAGGGCCGGGGGACAGTTTTATTTTCTTTTCTGTTTTATTTTGATTTTTCTAATATAACACAACTATGACACTGATGTTTTAGTAATTTTTCAAATTTTTTTGGAATTGTTTGCTGAATTACGATTACAAGCGAATATTAATATATGAAATTGAATAAAATTATAAAATTGACTCATTATTTTAAATATATCGTTAAAATATTATTAACTAAACGTAACTCACAATTAAAAAGTCGACAGATAAAATTGCAAGATATATTATTATCCTTTTCTTTTTGTCTTTTTTATTTTTTTTGATTTTAGGTTTTCTGGTGTAAAGGAGGCTGATGTGCATAATCTCACAAGAACAATACGCGGAGAAAATAAATGGAAGATAAATAGACCAAAGTATTAAGTCCAAAAGTATAATTATTTTTTCAGTTAATTTTCATTATCAGTCCATGCCACTATTTCTCCATTCAATTATGTGAATTATCTTTTCTTGTAACATTTTCTCATTAAGCATTGAATCGAGTGAATTATATTTTCTAATAACATTTTCCCATTAATTAGATTTTGGAAAAGTAAGACGTAAATAACATGGTTAAAGAAAAATACGCAATAAAACAAGTATATGTAATTGACATATACTATATGTATAACGTTTTAAGTAGGACAGACCATTTCTTTATCAAAACTTATTAAAGCTTTCTTCAACCACAATTAGAAAAACATCAATAACAGAGTATTATTGAGATTGACTATAACGAAACAGAAAAGAAGAAAAGAACTGGTTGTAGACTGTGGCAAATTGAGTATGCGTATACAAAATTAACAATAATGTTTTAGTGATAAAATATTTGATATAAAAATTAAGATAATATAAAATAATGTGTATAATAGTAATTAGTTGTAATGATTAAACACACCCTTGTATAATGAAACATTAATTAATTATAATATGATACATTAAATAAAAATAATTGTCTTGTAATTTTTGTCAGACTCCCTTCACGAGTCTTTACTAATACAAAATCAACAAAACTAGTTAACTACACTAGTACACACGCACACACACCGAATATTGTTATGTTGACAATTTTTTTTTTTTATAAAAATTAATTTATAAAATGATGTGATAAAATATAATTAGATGATAATTTATCATATATGAATGGACCTAATAATAATAACTAATTACATTATTTTATATTTATCTTTTGTAATTATTTTCTTTGTCGTCAAAGTACTACTAGGTACACAAAGGTTTCAAAAGAAAACATTAGTAACACAAAAATCTTATGGAAAATTTAATTTTATAAGGATATGGTGCCCACGAATATATTTTGTTGTATCAAAATTTCTTCTTATATTACAAATAGTGAGCAGAGTAATATTGAAAATCAACAAAAAAAATTATCCTTTTAGTTTATATATTGCAAGTACCAAATTAGAACGGAGAGAAAGTGAGGATTGTTAAAGCAAACTGTCCTGCAAATCGGCTATTGTTCATATCATATTATAATACTAGCATTTCATCCGTGCATCCGATACTTGGACGGTGAAATTTATCTCAAATTTTAGACGGTCCTAATTCTTTATTAAGGTGAGCGAAAAATTCAAAAACAGTTGTATTTTGTTTTATTTATATATATATATATATATATATATATATATATATATATATATATATATATATATATCTATAGTCAACGTTATAAATTTATGGTTATCTTTACAACAAATCGTGACCGTCCAATCGCAAACCTAACAGTGAAATTGATCTCCCGTCCGCAGTTTAATACTGTGGAGTCCGCAGTTTAATTCTGTGGACGAGGCATATGTCCAAAATACCATTCCTTGTACTAAAAAAAAACTTTGGCATCTGCAGTATAATACTGCAGAGTCTAAAATTTAGCATCCTTCCCAACTTCTCTGTTCTTTCCTTCTCACTTTACGATTCCTTTCCAACTTCTCTGTTCTCTCCTACTCACTCTACGATTCCTTCCCAACTTCTCTGTTCTCTTTTTCTTGCTCTACGATTTCTCCTTCTCACCCTACAATTCCTTCCCAACTTCTTTGTTCTCTCCTTCTCACTATACGATTTTCTCCTTCTCATTCTTTGATTTCTCTATTCTCACTCTACTTCACGCATTAATTTCAAAGACAGTGATGATCGCCTCACCTTCAAGTCCTTCAATGCACAAAGGATCTAATTGGCTCGATCAATTGTTTCTAAACTAAAATACTCATCTTCTTCCACAATCGCCCACACTAATCTCTGCAACTCTTTCTTCAGCTTTGTTGCCATGGCTACCATCACCGGATCAGTACTCTCAAAAACCCATGTTTTCGCCATTAATGATTCAACAAAAATCAAAGAAAAAGGGCCAACTATGAGAGATTTTGTTCATCTTTCTTTTGGGTTTATACTTTACATTTAATTTTACAACTTTCTCTCTTCTCTTTCTAACATACATATAATTTCAGTGGGGAAAAAAGGGGAAAGCAGAGTGTGTGGAAGAAGATGAGTATTTTAGTTTAGAAACAATTGATCGAATCAGTCAAACCCTTTGTGAGAAGTAGAGAACATAGAAGTTGGGAAGGATGTCAAATAGGCTCTATAATTTAATACTACGGATGCCAAATATTTTTTTTTACTACAAGGAGGAGGTATTTTGGACATTTGTTCCGTTCGTAGCATTAAATTGCGGAATATTAGAAATTAAAATGCGGACGGGGCTCTATTTAACCGTTCGATCAACAGATGGATGTTTATGATCTATTGTAAGTATAACTTTAAATTGACAACGTTAACTATGGATCGGTCCCCATATATATATATATATATATATATATATATATATATATATATATATATATATATATATATATATACACCATAGCTAAAGTTGGTTACATGATATTAAATAATCAACACATTTTGTACTGTTTCTTCTCAAATTTAATGAAAAAAATTCTTTTTATAAAAAAAATAAAAAATCACCCTACACACCATAATGATTCTCACAGTAAATTTAAAAGAGTTCTTACAAGTATTGTTAAAGTTATTTGTCAAATTACAGTTACTAAATACGTCGATACATGAGATTACATATATATATATATATATATATATATATATATATATATTATATTTATTTATAAAAGAATTACTAATAATACTCGTCTACATAAAAAAAGAAAAAAAAGAGTATATATACATTCTCATGAATATATATCATTTCTCAAAAAAATCTCCTTATGGCAACTCTTGTGCTATGTACACACCCCATAATGGTGTGCAAGTTCTTTATTATTATTTAAATTTATTTATTTATTGGGCTCGCCCAATTATGCCGGAATGGATGGTTAAAATCGATGGTTATATATATATGACCTGGTTATTATCGTCACAACGAATCAAGCATCAATACATATATTTGATGTTTATTTATTTAATTAATTAATCTGGTATATATGTATATATAATGTTAATTAACATGACATAAACATCCAAATTAAGTCTTGATTTGGCATCCACGCCCGTTAGAATAATTTAAAGCTTCTATAAAGAATTAATTAGCTAGATCATATCTATGATTTAATTAAATTAGATTTCTTATACATCTCTCCTTTGTATTCTTGCCACATCTCTATATAGCTTGTATGTCGTCTCTCTCATCAATTTTGTGGAAGAACTTAACACATTACTTATGAGTTATGACGTTCTTTCTCTATACAACAGCAGCTGGAATCCTTCCTGCTACATTACTGATCTTAATTGTAACTCTATTCGTTTTCTCTCAGGCTTCCGGAGCAGCTACTCTTTTGCCGATTGATGAAGGTACGTACGTATGTTACGTATTGCATGCATGCATGCATGAGTATGTTGATTTATTTGTACTACCACTATAGGCAATATTTCTAAGCTGTTTTAATTCTTAATTTACAAGTAAACTACAAATATATAACTAGCAAATAAGTAAGTAGCTAGCAATATATATAGAAAAATGATTCATAGTCATAGTTAATTGTCAGACAAGATCTTTTATATATATATATACCATAACTCGCGTTAATTATGTGCACTGTTTCAGTTAACCCTTATTCAGCCGTCCAAGATAAGATTCAAATGATATGTATAGGCCCGACCGTTAGAGAGAGTAGCGACCAATAATAAATATAATTACTTTTTATACTGGCTGCTAGAGGGAGTAGTGATCAATCAAAACGACAGTTTTTTGACTGACCGATACTCCCTCTAGCGGCCAGTATAAAAACTAAATTTTTTTTTTGCTGGCCACAGGAGGGAGTAGAGGCCAGGAGAAATGTCTAAAATATCTCCACCTTAGTTAGTTAGATTTAAATAGTTTCAATATATAAAATATTTGTATAAATAATTTTTTAAGTAATAAAAATTAACATTATCAACTATATATAATGTATTTATTTCTATAAATAATAAAAATTTCTTAAAAAATAATTTATAAATATTTTTTTTAATGTATTTTTATAAATAATTTTTTATTTAATAAAATACATTGAATAATTATTAAAATATAAATACATTAAAAAATTATTACTTAAGAAATTATTCATATAAATAAATACATTGAATACATTATATATAGTTGATAATGTTAATTTTTATTACTTAAGAGATTATTTATACAAATATTTTATACATTGAAACTATTTAAATCTAACTAATTAAGGTGGAGTATTTTAAACATTTCTCCTGGCCTCTACTCCCTCCTGTGGCCAACAAAAAAAAAATATTTTTCATACTGACCGCTAGAGGGAGTAGCGGCCAGTCAAAATGATAGCGTTTTGACTGACCGCTACTCCCTCTGGCGGTCGGGCTCATACCTATCCCTTAGATCTTCTCTTGGACGACTGGATAAGGGTTAGCTGGAACAATGCTCATAGCTAACGCGAGCTATGGAGCATTCCCCTATATATATATATATATATATATATATATATATATATATTATATATATATATATATATATATATATATATATAATATATATATATATATACACACACATATTGTATGTCAAATAATATTTAAATATTTGTCTGACATATAATATATAAGACAAGTGAATAAACATTGGCCAAGATATAATACGTGGGCGTTAAGCGACTATGTACCTTTGTCGCTATAGAGTTAATATGTCTATGTTCGATCTTCTTGATGTGTTGTGATATCCAAAAGTGTCTTCTTTAGATTCATAAAAATAATTATGTCCGGGGTCCAGATCAATCTATCAGTAATTGTCATAGGAGGGAGGTCCACCTTTTTGATTTCATCCCACCCTTAAGCCCGTCGGTCACTAAAAATTATGAATCACCCTGGCGTGTATTAAAAAAAGAGAGAGGAGAGATCTAATCGATCAATTTCTGTGTTGGTAATTTATTATCAATGGTTGCATATATGCAGTGGAAGCATTGAAGATAATTGGGAAGAGATTGAGAAAGATGGATTGAAATTTTAGTGCGGATCCATGCTGCGGAGAGTGGGGATGGGGAACCCAAGTTCCGGTGATGAGAGAATATGAAAATGCAGTGAGGTGTAACTGCTCCTCCAACAACACCCTTTGCCATGTTGTTAGCATGTCTCTCTCTCCCTCTTTTCCTCTCTCTCTGCTGATCGTATATATTGATTATTGACTCTGCAAAATTCTTCCATTTCAAAATATAAAACTATATTTGATTTTTTTTATTAAAAATATTTTAAATTTAAAATTGATACGAGTCAATTTAATTCAAACAATACAATTATATGAATATTAAACTTGTAAAAATAATATTTTTTAAATTTTTTCTACAAATAATAATTTATGTTTAAGTCACTATTTTCTCTTTTTTCTTGGTAATTTAAGATTGTCTCCTCTTTTCATACTTCCTTGCTAGTTCCGCAGAAATAATTTACTTATAAAAAATTTTATTTCACAATTTTTTTTTAAATAACAGTAGTATAAAGCGACATAATATCTTTAAATCTGTCATCACAATTTTATTATTATATAATTATTATTAATTATTTAAAAAATAAAATAAAAAATATATTTTTAATTAACTATTAATATTGTCAAAACAATAATTATACGTACTACCAAATCACATAAAGTTTAAAGTGTTATTAAAATAAGAGAAAGAACAATATTTGGTTTGGAACAACCAAGCTTGATTGTAGATCTATTCAATAATAAAATAGTAAAATTTCTGTAATCCATAATGAGAAGGCAAATATGTCATTAATAAATTAGTACTCACTCCGTCCTTAAAAAAGATGAGCAAAGTATAATTAATTTGCACACATATTAAAAAAAATAAAATTAGAGGAAAGAGAATATAAAAGTTTTAAATTTTTTTAGTGGTCTCACAAAATTATATAAAGTGGTGAGTAATTTTTTTTTTTTTACTAAATGACTGAGTTATTCTTCATTTCATGTATTTTATCTTATCATTTTAAAGATAAAAATATTGATAACTTTAGTCATCTTTTTATAGAGTCAAGTTTATCCAGGACGAGTAACATATTCTTTTTTCTCTTAAAATAGTTATTATAATATGTTAAATAAATATTTGTTCTAATAGTACCAATATTACTATAAGTCTATAACACTGTCAACCACCATTAATTTGTTACAATTTTATAAATAAACCCTTTTTGTGGGACATGCAGTATTAGATTTATTTTTCTTAACACTCGGTCAAGTCGCTCTAATTCGAATTGCAGTGTTCTGAAAGAACAAAATCTCGCGGGCAAACTCCCACCAGAATTAATCAGACTCCCTTACCTTCAAGAAATGTAAACACTCTCTCAAAATTCAATCCCATTAAACTGATCCATTCATCAGAGTAAATTTTGTTAGTCACGGGTATCCTCAACCATGAAAGAAAGAAAAAAAAAACTGGTTGACAAATTTTTAGAAAAAGAAAAGAAAAGAAAAAGCAGTTCACATGATTTTTGATTTTTTGTGTTAGTGCTTAGCTTAGGGGTCTAGCATAGGTCACGAGAGGGAGTTTTCTTTACCTATAAATAACATCAAATGTTGTTGAAGAAACATACCAATTCGGAGAAACTCATCTGAGAGAGAAAAAGAGAAAGGGTAGGAAAGCTTAGAAAAATAGAGAGAGAAAGATTGTTCAAATAAAAAAATATTTTATTTGGGTTCCATCACATATTTATTGTGGTGAAGTAATTTGAGTTTGTACTCAAATTAATATATCTTTGTATTCTCTCATATTATTCTAGTGAATTATTCGGAGTTTGTCCCGTGATTTTTACCTCTTAGCTATAGAGGGTTTTTCACGTAAAAATCTTGGTATCTTATGTTTGGTTATTTCTTCTCATTATTTCCTGCAGTGGTTATTATTTTGGTGGAACTGCAAATTTAATCTGTTTGGCATGTACTGATATTTTTGGCCATTTAATTTATCAAAGATAACAGTATTTGGGAGGTAATTTTTTTCAACAATTGGTATCAGAGCTAAGGTTATTCTGCTCAGTTGTTTTTGATAAATTCTATGGAGGAATCAGGTGGAGCCATGATTAAATTGACCTCTTCAAATTTTTCGATATGGAAGTCCAGAATGGAGGATATCCTTTACTGTAAGGATTTATATGAACCGTTGGAGCTCGAGGAAAAGAAGCCCGCGGATAAATCTGAGGCTGATTGGAAAAAGATGAACAGGAAGACTATTGGTCATATCCGGCAATGGATTGATCAAAGTGTGTTCCACCATGTTTTGCAGGAGACGGATGCTCATACTCTGTGGACAACACTAAAGTCCATGTACGAGAAGAAGAATGCACAAAATAAAACTTTTATGATTCGAAAAATTGTGAACTTGAAGTATAAAGACGGGAGCAGTGTGTCGGAGCATATGAGTGAGTTCCAAGATTTAGCGAACCAGTTGTCCACTATGGAGTTAAATCTTGATGATGAGATTCAGGCTCTTTTGCTTCTCAGTTCATTGCCGAACAGCTGGGAAATTTTGGTGGTGTCTCTAAGCAATTCAGCTCCAACAGGGAAAACGACCATGCGGTCGGTCAAAAACAGTCTTCAAAATGAGGAGACTAGGCGAAAGGAGCAAGGCTTTAATTTCGAGACACATGTTCTTGTTGCAGAGAACAGGGGCAGAAGCAATTTTAGGGGATCTCACCAAGGAGATAAAAGTCGTAGCAAAAGCAAAAATCACCGGAGCAAGTCAAAGACCAGACAAGGCGATACGTATAGATGCTTCTATTGTAATAAGGAAGGTCATTACAAAAGAAATTGCAAGAGCTGGTTAGACAAGCAGAAAAATAGTGAGCAAGGAAAGGTTGAGGGGAAGAACACTGCAGCCACAGTCACCGAAGATGTTGTGATTCTTTCATTTGGGGAAGAAGAATGCTTGCATGTTGATGATCAGAAAGTTGATTGGGTGGTGGATACTGGTGCTTCGTATCATGCTACACCTAAGAGGGAATTCTTCACAACTTATAAAGCTGGAGACTTTGGGTATGTGAGAATGGAGAATACTGATCAGTCCAAGATTATTGAAATTGGAGATGTTTGCATTCAGACAGGTGTTGGTTGCACTATTACCTTGAGGGATGTTAGACGCGTTCTTGATTTGCGTCTCAACTTAATTTCTGGCATGACCTTGGACAGAGAAGGCTATGAGAATCACTTTGGCAGTGGAAAGTGAAAGCTTACCAAAGGTTCTATGGTGATTGCAAGAGGTGCTGCTTGTTGCTCATTGTACAAGACTCATGTGAAGGTGTGTTCTAGTGACTTGAATGCAGCTGAGGATGACTCTTCGCCAAACTTGTGGCATAAGAGGCTTGGCCACATGAGTGAGAAAGGGTTGCAGTTATTAGCAAAAAGGTCACTCATTCTTTTTGCTAAAGGTACTGTTTTAAGCCCTTGTGATTATTGTTTATTTGGGAAACAACATAGAGTTTCTTTTAGTAGTTCAGCTAAAAGAAAATTAGAGTTACTAGAGAAAGTATATTCTGATGTATGTGGACCCATTGAGGTTGAGTCTTTGGGTGGAAATAGGTATTTTATTACATTTATTGATGATGCTTCACGGAAGGTGTGGGTATATTTGTTGAGAACAAAAGACCAGGTATTCCAGCATTTTCAGAGTTTTCATGCTATGGTTGAAAGGGAGACTGAAAAATTATTGAAGTGCCTTCGCAGCGATAACGGAGGAGAATACACATCAAAGGAGTTTACTGATTATTGTAATAAAAATGGCATTCGACATGAGCAGACTGTTCCTGGTACCCCACAGCATAATGGTGTGGCTGAAAGAATGAATCGCACTATTGTTGAGAGAGTACGATGCATGTTGAGAATGGCTAAGCTGCCTAATTCATTCTGGAGTGAAGCTGTTCGTACTGCTTGCTATCTGATTAATAGATCTCCATCAGCGCCTTTGAATTTCCAGATTAATTCCAGAAGAGATTTGGAGTGGTAAGGATGTGTCATATTCTTACTTAAGGGTATTTGAGTGTAAGGCTTTTGCACATATCCCCAAAGAACAAAGATTGAAGCTTGATGATAAATCTACTCCATGTATTTTTGTTGGCTATGCAGATGCAGAGTTTGGATATCGGCTATGGGATCCAGTGCAGAGGAAATTATTCAGAAGCAGGGATGTGGTGTTTCACGAGCACCAGAATTATGAGGATTTTGATAATGTTACACAACCCAGAGATAATAGAGTTTCAGACCTCAGCGAAGTTCCCTCTCCATTACGGAATGCCATAGTTGGAGAAGGAGGTCAGAATGAAGATGTGACTGATACAGATTTGCACGATGGTGATGGGTCAGATGCAGAGAGTGTTAATCAGGGGGAGCAACCTGACATTGAAGAACCTCAGCTAAGAAGATCCACGAGAGGACGTGTGCCATCAGTCAGATATCCTTCATCTGAATATCTTTTAGTTGCTGAGGAGGGGGAGCCAGAGAATTTTCAGGAAGTCAAGACTCATAAGGAGAAAAGCAATTGGCTGAGAGCTATGCAAGAAGAGATGGATTCTTTGCACAATAATCACACTTATGAGTTAACTACACTTCCAAAGGGCAAGAAAGCATTGAGGAACAAATGGGTGTTCAAGCTGAAAAAGGATGGTGAAAAACTAGTGAAGTACAAGGCTCGGTTGGTCGTCAAAGGTTTTGCTCAAAAGCAATGTATTGATTTCGATGAGATTTTTTCTCTAGTTGTGAAGATGACTTCTATTCGAGTGGTGTTGGGGTTAGTAGCTAGTATGGATCTTGAGCTTGAGCAACTAGATGTGAAAACTGCATTCCTTCATGGTGATTTGAAGGAGGAAATCTACATGGAGCAGCCAGAGGGATTTGAAGTTAAAGGGAAAGAGCACTTGGTTTGCAGGGTTTGCAGGTTAAAGAAAAGTTTGTACGACCTGAAACAAGCCCCAAGACAGTGGTACATGAAATTTGATTCATTTATGGTGGATCAAGGTTATAATAGAACAGTTGCAGATCACTGTGTGTATGTGAAAATGTTTTCAGATGGTAACTTTGTTATTCTGTTGCTATATGTAGATGATATGTTGATAGTTGGGCAAGATGCTAACATGATTCACAGGCTCAAGGGTGAGTTGTTCAAGTCCTTTGATATGAAGGACTTAGGCCCGACTAAGCAGATTTTGGGCATGAAGATTGTTCGTGACAGGAAAGCCAAGAGGTTGTGGTTGTCACAAGAGAAGTATGTTGAACGGGTGCTTGCAAGGTTCAACATGGGTGATGCTAAGCCAGTTAGCACACCACTGGCCAATCATATTAAGTTGACAAAGAGTATATGGCAGCAGTTCCTTATTCCTTTGCTGTAGGAAGTCTTATGTATGCAATAGTTTGTACGCGGCCAGATATTGCTCATGCAGTTGGTGTTGTGAGCAGGTATTTATTAAATCCTGGTAGAGAACATTGGGAAGCAGTTAAGTGGATTCTTAAATACTTGAAAGCTACTTCCAGTTTGTGTTTGAATTTTGGTGGTTCGAGTTCAGTCTTGGAAGATTTTACAAATGCAGACATGGCAGGTTCTGAAGGGAAGAAATCTACTTCAGGGTATTTGTTTACTTTTGCAAGGGGAGTTGTATCATGACAGTCTAAGTTGCAAAAGTGTGTTACTTTGTCTACAACTGAGTCAGAGTATATTTCCGCAACGGAAGCAGGCAAGGAGATGTTATGGTTAAAACGATTTCTCCAAGAGTTGGGTTTGACACAAGATGAGTATATGGTTTATTGTGATAGTCAAAGTGCAATTGATTTGACCAAGAACGCCACTTATCATAATCGTACCAAGCATATTGATATTCGTTATCATTGGCTTCGAGAAGTGATGGAAAAGGAATTGATGAAAGTGAAGAAAGTTCATACCGATGAGAATCTCTTGGACATGTTGACAAAAGTTGTGACTCGCGACAAGTTAGAATTTTGTAAGGAGTTGGTCGGGATGAACTCCAAGTGACGGGGTCACAACAAATATTCTCTCATGGGTTCGGAGGGAGAGATTGTTAGTCACGGGTATCCTCACCCATGAAAGAAAGAAAAAAAAAAGTGGCAGACAAATTTTTAGAAAAAGAAAATAAAAGCAAAGAAAAAACAGTTCATATGATTTTTGGTTTTTTGTGTTAGTGCTTAGCTTAGGGGTCTAACATAGGTCACGAGTGGGAGTTTTCTTTACCTATAAATAGCATCAAATGTTGTTGAAGAAACACACCAATTCGGAGAAATCCATCCGAGAGAGAAAAAGAGAAAGGGTAGGAAAGCTTAGAAAAATAGAGAGAGAAAGATTGTTCAAATAAAAAAGTGTTTTATTTGGGTTCCATCACATAGTTATTGTGGTGAAGTAATTTGAGTTTGTACTCAAATTAATATATCTTTGTATTCTTTCATATTATTCTAGTGAATTGTTCGGAGTTTGTCCCGTGGTTTTTACCTCTTAGCTATAGAGGGTTTTCCACATAAAAATCTTGGTATCTTGTGCTTGGTTATTTCTTCTCATTATTTTATGCAGTGGTTATTATTTTGGTGGAACTGCAAATTTAATCTGTTTAGCATATACTAATATTTTTGGCCATTTAATTTATCAAAGATAACAGTATTTGAGAGGCGATTTTTCACAACAAATTTCATAACTATATAACTCAATTCATACAGCGATCTCACTCGCAATTACCTAAACGGTACTCTCCCTCCAAAATGGGGTTCTTCACAACTCGTAAACGTGTATCTCCTTTTTTCTCTCTATAAATAATTATTTGAGTGATTTTTGTTGCTCGAAATTTGATTGATTGAATTGAGTTTCTGCAGCTCCATCACTGGAAATCGTTTGACGGGTTCGATCCCAAAAGAGTGGGGAAACATCAAAACGCTTACATCTCTGTAAATTTGTCTACCCTTTTGATTCACACTCGACAATATGATTTATACTTTTGGCGATTTTTCTTGTTAATAGTTCGAATCTGTTGTTGGTAGAGCCCTAGAGTACAATCTGTTGTCAGGAGCTATTCCTCCGGAGCTTGGCCATCTTCCTCGCTTAGAGAGAATGTAAAAACCCTTAATTTGTTTACTAATCAGCTAGTTTAAACATAAATTTTTTTATTGGGTGGAGTAATACTTTATTGACAATTGTTCCATTGGTTTAACTATTTTTTGAAGATTTTTAGACTCGAACAATTTAACTGGGAAATTGCCCGGAGCACTTGCAAAGTTGACCACTTTGAAGGACTTGTAAGTTCCTGAAGTTAATGCTGTCTTCGATAGAATTCTTTATTTCTTTTATTTTAATTATTAATTTGATTTATTCTTTGATGCAATGCAGTCGGATTTCTGATAACCATTTCACAGGAAAGATACCGGATTTCTTCCAGAACTGGACAAATCTTGAAAAACTGTGAGATTTGGCCTGCTTTTAATATGCTAGTCGTTATTTAATTCATTAATCACTTACTTTAATCAAAATTTGATAATGGCAGAGTGATTCAGGCTAGTGGTTTGGATGGGCCTATACCTTCTGGAATTGCTGTTTTGACAAAATTATCTGACTTGTCAGTAATACCTTCTAAAGCTATATTAATAGTTTATACGCTTAGTACCCAAAAAAAAAAAATAGTTTATACCCTGTCCGTCAGGAAAAGAGTCCTAATTTTTTTGTCCACTTTTTTCTCCAATTTTTAGGTTTGCATAGGACAAACACAAAGACTCATTTTTTTTCTTCAATAGTGGACTTTATTACGTTATGGACTTAAATTTATTTGGGGATACAACATCTAGTGTGTCATACTATATAAGTTATCTAGAGGATCCTCTATAATGACGTATTTTGGATTATTGAGTGGTGTATTGTAAATATGGTGGCATTCAATAAATGCATAGTCAAATACACGTATTTACAAATGTACCACTTATTAATCTAAACCAAGTCGTTGGATGTTCCTTTAGATATATTATCTAGTGTGTCACACTAGATGTTATCTTCACAATTTATTAATGGGAAAATATTATGGAAAAATTATGTCCAAGTTTGTCCTATGCAGACCTTAATATCTATAAAAACCTCAACAAATAGGCAGACTCTCTTTTCCGGAAGGCGCTAGTATTTGGCTGTGTAAGTTAACCTTTCTTCTTGGTTGAATTGAAATATGCAGGAGAATCAGTGACTTAAGTAGAACAACAGCAACTTTTCCACCCCTTAGTAACTTAAAAAACCTCGAGACACTGTGAGTTCAATGCTTTTGCATTTCACTTTTAGCAAAGTTTACTAGTGCCTGCAGAGTAACTTGATTGTATTAGATATTTAGATTTTGCAGGATATTGAGGAGTTGCAACATTATTGGACAGTTGCCAGACTATCTCGGTGCAATGGAAAAACTGGAAGTCTTGTAAATAAATTTAGTGTTCTTTTTCTCCCCCTCTGTTTGCTTTAACTTACTTTCCGAAGGGCTTTTCTACTCTATACTATGCAAAAGCTGGCTAAGAATTTCATTAGGTTGTTTTGGTAAAAATAATCATTTAATCACACTAAAATGCGGAGTTCAACATACTAGGTTAAACTCTTTGGTTAATTCCTATATAATTGCCGACCTTGCATATATGAATGTTGATGTGTGCGTGTAAATGTGTAATGACAAGTTCAGTGAAACATGTATAATAGAATTCTGACCTTTCAAGTTTAGTTGAAAAGAATGTGTAAAGAAAATTATGAAACTCTTTTTGTATATAGAATTGTCTTAGATCTAATTAAGAGAAGTATGCTAGGTAATTGACGTGCTTTGGAAACTTAGAAACGAGCACTGATTTATTTTAGCTAAACGAGTCTGGAACTTATCATACTGTTCTGAGAATTTTCTTTTTCCATCGCAACTTCCGCTGCAAAATGCTGTTACTTTACATTCTCTTATTACAAACTTCAATGTATGCTGCTTATCTGTTTTAGGCTCAATATTTTCAATGAAAAATTATTATTTTGAAAGATTCATTTATCAAGCCTCAGTATATATGTTTTTTGTTGCAGAGATCTCAGCTTTAACAAACTAAGTGGACACATTCCAAGCAGTTTCATTGGTCTATCAAACAGAGACTATGTGTAAGGATTCTGTTTGCAGTCTTTATTGTGTTAGACCTATCCTTATATTCTATTTTTCACTGGCATGGTGGTCTCCAAGGTGTTCCAATAGCTGACTTAACCATAATTAGCCATGTCGAAGTAGAACAACAATCCCGTGCCCTGAGACAAAACAAGCTTCCAGTGAATTCAATGTATCCAATGAAAATACAGTGTGGTTTGAAAGGTTCCAAAGATGCTAGACAAAGGCAAACAGTGGCGGAACCAGACTTTTTAGAGGGGGGGCAAAATATACTAGTAAAGAAAAATTTGCGTCTGATTACACTCATTGTATTTGTATTTAATTTATAAATAAATTAAAATTTATAAATATTAAGAGTGCATAGTAATGACTAAAAATAATATATATTATCCCAATAATGTGATACGACGATAAATGTGTAGTATATTATATTATACCACTATCAATATAAAGAAAAAAAATTTATACAATAAAAAGTTAATAAATAAAATTCTTCTTGTAAAATAAAAAGACTATTATTTATATTAATTAAATTCCCGATAAAACAAAAAATAAAATAAGTACAATTATGTCTAATCTTGTAGCCATGAGCTAGCTAAAAGATTGAATATCACATGATGGATAAATATATAGTACTCCTGTATATCTATGTATGTGGGGTCCAATTTGACACTTTCAAGGAACAAAGCTGCAGAGACGTGGAAGAACAAATAAGAAGATGAAGAAGCAGCAGAACAGAAAGAAGAGTTTTGAATAAACCCCACCCAACTTTTCTCTCTCTCTCTCTCTCTCTCTCCAGTTCTAAGCATTTATATAACCCCCTTCTCTCTCTATAGACTCATATATATTACCTCTGTAAATCTTTCTCTCTCACAAACTCAGGATACCAGGGTCACCCGCCCCCCTGTTCCACCACTGCCTACAAGCAGAAATAATTCAAGGCTGCCGGAGATTCCAACCTAGGTGGGACATATGCCCCCCTCGCCCCCTGGTTCCGCCTCTGAAGGCAAATCCAGTGGGTAAACCGTAAACCTATGATTGACAATTATAATATTGGGTTTTGTTGAGATATAAAGTCCCACATCGGGCAATTAAGACCTTTATACTCAATATATAATTTTGATGGGCTACTCCACTCATTGCCAATTCACCAATTGGTTTAGAGTTGAATGTATCAGAGCGGGCATTCATTCATGTCCAGGCTAAACGGCCTACACACTCCACGTTACCCAATTAAAATTTTGAGACTCAATATATAATGTTGAGGGACTACTCCACTCATTGCCAACTAGTTTTGAGTCGCATACTTCTACAAGTTTAAACCATGAAACCTTGTTGGTGACCATAAGATTCTTCTCTTCTAAGCTTATCATGCATATATAAGAAAGTAAGAAGTGGACAAATATGATCCTTTAACTTCGTAAAGGCCAACATTAGGAAGTTTATCGCTTCACATCGAGTTTTATGGTGGAGGAATATGCATATGCTTCCTTTGATTTTTTAAAAGCAATTTTTCATCAGTAAGACTCGGTACCTAAATATTGACCTCCATATACTCCTCTTATTGCCATAATGTTTGTAGAGGAGGAACATAAAATGTGTAACGTCTTGAGTCTTGATTTCTTCTTGACAAATATTTGATTTTGACATATCTAAATTATGTAGGTTAAAACTTACGATCCATTTAACATGTTTGGATTTGTTTTATAATAAGAGATCTTAAATTATTTTCTGTATTCGTCAATTCAAACTGATTCTAGTGAGTGAATATATCTGTTAAAACCACACTAATTCTTCTTACCCATTTTATGTAGTTATTTAACTGGAAACTTGCTTTCTGGACCCATTCCCGATTGGATGCTGAAAGAAGGAAACCACTTGTGAGTTTATCTTCCAGAATATTTCAAACCTGTTACTTCAACTGTTACATAATGTTGGTTTTTAATTACCTCAAATGCTGAATAATGTATCCATCCATAAGTCATTTCATGCCCAACCAGTTGTAGATTATTTATCTACTCATCTTTCTAGCCATGTGTTTATTAAGTGCTTTTTCCATTGCATTTTTTCTCAGACTGCTTAGAGAAATACTTGCGAGAATTAATTTTCTTGTCTAGGATAACTTTTAGTTTCATGGTAATTGTATCTTGGTGGAATTAGCAAGACCATATTTAGATTTTAGACCATGACTGAGATGAGGTAGTGATAAATTAATATCCAGAAGATCTGTTTCCACTTCAGATTAACAAGCAAGCTATTTGTTATGTACCTTGTAATTGAAAGGATTAAAGAGTTTTATCTACTGGAAGTTAACAGTTAAGTCTGGGTTGCTACTACTTCCGAAAAGAAAAGAGAGGCTGAGTTAAGGGATTCAAAAGTAATTTAATTAGATAATAATATTGCCCACTGCATGAAATACTTTTTGGCCTCTCGTATTAAACAAACATGATTAGGGACATACTTCTTAAGCTCAATCCAGAATATAATTGTCAGTTGTGAATTCTGTCTGCAGGGACCTTTCATATAACAATCTTACATCTGGAAGTTCAGGGGCCTTAAGCTGTCAACAACAGAGCGTGTAAGATTGCTTAGAGTTTAAGCTTATGATTGTTGTTGTCTATTCTAAGCTCTAGTTATACCAGCTAACCTTTCATGGTCTTTGGAAGCTCCTCAAAGAATAATACATTGTAAGTTCCTAAACATATCAAATAACTTTCATTGTAAATCTTGTAACCATCATATTTCTTTTAGATATATTTCTCAGTTTGATTCTGAGTAATGGAAAAATTATGATGTGTGGCTGATTGTTTCTTGATTTCACATTGTTTTGCCAGTGAAATTGTTACATGCTTGAGAAGCTTTCAGTGTCCGCAGCGTAAGTTAAGTCTTATTTTATTTTTTGACTTTTTAATATGACATGTTTACTCTAGAACAATTGCTGTAGGCTTATTATCTTGAAAACATTGTTAAGCAGACAAGATGTTAATTTAGCTAAAATAAACGGTGACATTAAAGGAAAGTTATATAGGGACTCAAAAAGCAAAAGCTAGTTGTGATTTGGAATTTCACCAATGAGAAATGACCACTTATATTAGTTGAAGTGCACCGCTTAAAACTGAAGTACACAATATCAAGTAACTGCATAAGATTCTTATGCTGTGAATAGATCTCACCAGATTCAATATTTATTTTAAAAAAGAAAAGAAAAAGGATTCAATCCCCTTACCTCCTTGAAACTATTACAGTACGCAAACCAGCTGCTACAAAGTATTTGTAAACTGTTCTTGGGTTTTGTATCAGATTGGAACTCTTTCCATATAAATTGTGGCGGAAGAGAAGCAAATGTTGATGGAAATACCAGATATGAAGAAGATACAGATTCAGGTGGGCCTTCAAGATTCTTTCAGAGTAGGACGAACTGGGCATTTAGCAGCACCGGACACTTCATGGACGATGAAGTTCATAGAGGCTCATATATTTGGACAGATACTTCGAGGCTCTATGTGAACAATTCAAATTTGTACATGGATGCACGACTTGCTCCTCTATCCCTGACTTATTATGGTTTCTGTCTGCTTAATGGAAACTATAAAGTAAGGCTTCACTTTGCAGAGATCATGTTTACTGATGATAAAACTTATCGCAGTCTTGGAAGGCGCATATTTGACGTTTACATTGAGGTACATGTTTGAATTCTGATACTATCTTCATATGTAGAAGGCAAAGAAATAAAGAAAAGAAAATAAACTACCATTCTTATTAATTTCAGTTGCCAAATGTCCATATAACTGCCATTCTTATTAATTTCAGTGGTCATTAGAATTTATAATGCAATTATTGGGTAGTCATATTCATTTAGTTTTAAATATTTATTCTGAATTTGGAGTATGTCGTGTTACTTGTTTTCTACTATAATGTCCAAGGTGAAGCTTTTTGCGAGAATACAAGTTTCAGATCCAATAAAATGCAATTTTTACAGGGAAATCTAGTGCTGAAGGACTTCAATATTGAGGAAGAAGCAGGTGGTGTGGGAAAGGAAATTATAAAGACATTTAGTGCATCTGTAACTAACAGTACCTTGGAGTTCCAATTTATTTGGAGTGGGAAAGGGACAACCGGTATTCCTTTTGGAGGTGTATATGGTCCTCTAGTTTCAGCTATTTCTGTGGATCCTGGTTAGTAATGAATATTCTATTAGCTTGTTGTTTCTAGCAAAGTTCATGGTTGGTAGTTATTTGTAGTCCTACTTTGTGCAATACTCTTTAAAGTTATTTATATTACATATCAGTCTCCTTGTGAAAATTATACTGTTGAAAATATGGAATCTATCTGAAAATGCAAATGTTTTATACAACCACGAGTCTGTTCTAATTTTCGTTTAAGATCATATACATATCGTTTTCTTCTTTTTCCTTGTCCTTTCCCCCTTTTGGTTTAATAATTGAAACTTCAAGGCGCGAGGTAAGTCTTGATAACATTTCTTTCCCATTGAATTATCATCAGACACTAAATGCTCCCATTTTATGTTGTGTCTGAAGTAATTTCTTAGCCTCTAGAAACAGTTAAGAGATATCCAAAAGGAAGAAGACGAATTATTATCATCTCTTTATTTTTCTGTAGTACTAAATGGTTGGATTTTTTGTTACTTGTGCAATCAGCCTTTGCAATTTAATGTCGTTTTTCCTGTTTTGTTTCTTCATTTAGAGTTTATCCTTCCATCAGTAGAGCGAAAAAGCATATCCCCAAGCACTTTTGTTGGTATTGTGGTTGCACTGGGATTTTCCATCATTCTGCTGGGAGGAATTCTTTGGTGGACATGCTGTTTGCGTCGCAACAGAATCGGACAAGGTATTTAGACAACCATTGTGAAAAATAAACTGTAGCTCTATCAGCGTCATTTGCACCTCCTTCACATACAGACGTTTTAAAATCTTTTTCACAAGCTCTATTCAATTGTATGTGCATGTCTTCATGCATCTCAACAGTAGTGCTATCATTCGTGTGAACTACACAAAAAATTGTTTGAATGTACAAAAAATGGCTTGATTAATGTTTTGCTAGTACTTTATAGAACAGATAAATACTACGTTTAAACTGCACGTTACGCATAGTATGTCTCTAATTAATTAGATAAATGATTTGCGGCTTTATCTGTCCATTATGTAATTCAGCTTCTTTGATGGATTTAAAGGATTTGGACCCACAGAGTGGTTCACTTACATTAATGCATATCAAAGATGCAACAAACAATTTTGATGCTGCTAATAAGATTGGGGAAGGTGGTTTTGGTCCTGTTTACAAGGTAATCTAGCAAAGCATTAATTTCTCATACTTTTCATCTTTAATCTCCATTAGGCAGCTCTTCTAATGTATCAGACAATATCAATTTTAACTTGAAGGGGACTCTATCAGACGGCTCCATAATTGCAGTGAAGCAGCTTTCTTCAAAATCAAAGCAAGGGAAACGAGAGTTTGTGAATGAAATTGGCATAATTTCTGCCCTAAAACACCCACATCTCGTAAAGCTGTACGGATGTTGTACTGAAGGAAATCAATTATTACTAGTTTATGAGTACATGGAAAATAACTGCCTTGCTTGTGCTTTATTTGGTACACTTCACCTCCATGCTTTACTCAACTGCTTTTGGTATCAGTTAATACAGACATATATCTTCTTTTCTTTTTTAATTGAATCGGCAATTTAGCTAACCAATGCATTTAAATATTTGTTCACTTGGTGAATTTAAGGTCCAAATGAAAAGCAATTGAAATTGGATTGGCAAGTGAGGCACAAGATCTGCATTGGTATAGCAAGAGGTTTGGCTTATCTACATGAAGAATCAAGACTAAAGATTGTCCACAGAGACATCAAAGCTACTAATGTGCTGCTTGATAAGAATCTTGACCCTAAGATATCTGACTTTGGTCTGGCTAAACTTGATGAAGAAGACAAGAGCCATATAAGCACTCGAATTGCTGGAACTTTGTGAGTTCCTTTAATTGGGTTCCTAGTCTTCTATTTTCTATTTATATATCTCCAATCACTTCAATGTTTTCCTACTCAACGGGCTACACATATTATTGTCATTATATTTATTGCTATGTATAGAAACGTTTTGTTTGTTACTCCCTTTGTTCCAAAATTAGAGATACAATTTTCCATTTGATTTGTTCAAGAATTAGAGATACATTTCTAGTTTAAGACTATAAGGTCATGGTATTCCAAATTTACCCTTTCTTTAAAACTAATTTTGGAACAGAGGGAATATATAACTTGAGTTGTGCTATATTTATTTGATTACGGGCATGCCCTTGTGGAAATGAACAGAATTATTTTTTGAAGTTCACTGTGAAAGAAGAATACTCCCTCCCTCTGTGAACGAAAACTACCATCAAAAACTGATTCAAAATTTACTATTTGCAGTGGATATATTGCACCTGAATATGCGACGAGGGGTCACCTAACCCACAAAATAGATGTTTATAGTTTTGGAATTGTCATATTTCATTATGTATTAAAATTTGCACATCAATCATAATCCTGCTACACATTAAATTTCCCAGTTTCCATTTAAACAAACAGGGTACTATTCCCTTATTTCACATCTCAATGCATGCCCTATCTTTATATATTTGATTTCTAAGAATCCACATTTCGTTCTTTCCCTTTTATCTTCTTAAAGGCTCTTGAGCTGAAGGAGAAGGGGAAGTTGACGTAGCTAGTCGACACAAAGTTGGAATCAGAATTCAATGAAGATGTGATGGTGATGATCAATGTAGCTCTATTATGCACCGATGATTCACCTGCAATAAGGCCTTCCATGTCTTCAGTTGTCAGAATAATAAGAAAATTAATATTTTCACAACGAAAAATAATATTTTCATATAAAAAGTGTCGCTATAGATTTTATAGCGACTGTTTTTTCTGTCGCTATACATCTATAACGACACTTTTCATGTGAAAATATCAAAAAATATTGTGAAAATATCAATTTCCAAATAATAAATGTAAAGTCTCATTTTTACCTATCAAGTTAAGACATCCTTAATCCGCTTATGATGATTAACTATTTTTTGAATGCCTCCACTATTTAGTGATAGTATTACAAGTACAATGAATGACGTAATCAAGTTCAACAATCTCTCATAACAATATTAAAAAAAATTGCACTCTATGAATAAAAATACAAACCTCAAAAATAAAAAGAAAACAAACTCACAATAAAAAAAAATTGAAACTTTCACAATAATAGGAATGAACAAGAATTGAACATGAAACTTAATAATTAACCTTTATTATATTAACAGAGAGAGAGAGAGTGCTTGTGAGGAAGAGAACACACTACAGAGTAACAAATATATAGTCTAATAATATTATTTTTACTCTCTTCTTCGTAAATAATTATTTTTATACAATTGACACATACCCATACTTGAATTAATATTAAATCAACCAGAAGAGAGGGACAGAGAGAGCACGTGAGGCTACGGCTCACTGTCTAATAGGAAGATGGTGTCGGTTTCTATAAAATATGGATAAATTTACGTGCACTACTCTAAACACTATTTCAATCACTATATTGCACATCCAACCATTAAAACGTGAGACCTGACACGGAAATCCACGTCAGGTCTCACTTTTTAATAGTTGGATGTGCAATGTAGTGTAAAATGTAGTGTTTGGAATAGTGTACGTAGACTTATCCACAAAATATAGAAGAGTAAGTATAAACATATTTGTATGGTATTCTTTATGTTTATTTGAAAGGTAAATTACTCACAAAATCAAAATTTTTTATGCTGTATTATTTTCAATGAAAATATTTAGTGTGTTACTGTTATGTATATTTATCAATGGTAGAGATGATAATTAAGTTTAGTGATAGAAATCTCTTTCTACCGTATCAAATAACATACATTTAATTTAACTGCTGCATGAAGAATTGCTACGGATTCTTTAATTATAAATCTTGACAAACTTTCAACGTGGGCATGCATGTGTAGTATATACTTTTCCAACTTTTTAATTAGTCTAAAGAACTATTCAGTCGTCTTTAAGATAATTATGTTCTCTTAAAATAAAAAAGAATAAATAAAAAATTATGTAATAAACAATCACGTAGGAATAAAGACAAAGTTAAGCAGTACGTAATCAGTCATGTGAAAATGAAAGAAAAGTAAAAGGGTTACATATGAATGGGTCAACACACAGAAAAAAGAAGAAGAAGGGAATATGCATCAATCAATTCAGCCAACCACTTGTTTCTTTCTTTATTAATTAATGCAGTTATTATTTTCTTGGTCCAAAAAGAAAATTATCTACATGACTAGTCTTCAATGTCCCCTCCTCTCTCTCCATCTCTCCATCTCTCACACAAACACACACACACATATGCTAATTAATATAGTTTTTCATATATATTCAAGAAGTTGGGTCTCTTTATATAATTTTTTCTCAAGCATATAGTTGTATAAAATTAGTATATACTTGCATAATGTTCTTCTTCTCCCCACGGCCGATTTATGCTTCCGCTACTGCTACTGCTACTGCTGCTGTAGTAATAATACTCTCAATTTTCTTCGCTAGTACTTTTGCTGCGGCTACTGATCTGGCAAGCGATGAAGGTATTTATTAATTAATAGCATTTCAAACATTTTAATATAATTTTATTTTTAAATAGTACGTTATTTTGGACATGATCTACGGTCAAATTTAGCTGTGTCATATGCCACGTATTCCTTTTTTCTGTATAATAATTAATTAATAATGAGTAATGATAGGTATTTTAATTTTTTTTTACAATATTATTACATTAGTTGAGTACATCTTATGTTATCATGTGATTTGAGTGTGTTATAAAGTATTATTTGTCTTGACATTGTTTGGGACAAAATTTGAACCTCTGGCATTATCCTTTGTTTATTACTGATCCATATGAAATTCTATATAATATATGTGTGTGTAACTAGGTTTATACGATGCATGTGTAGTGTTTTATAGATATGTTGTTGGTTATGCAGTGGAAGCTTTAAAGGAAATAGCAAAAAGTCTGGGAAAGGCCGATTGGGATTTCAGCGTCGATCCATGCTCCGGAAAATTGGGTTGGAGTTTCAGTGCTGAAAGTGGAGAGCAGAACGTCGTCACCTGTAATGCCTCAGTCTCTAACGACACCTTCAACCATGTTGTTAGCATGTACGTACGTTTGTCTGTCTCTCTCTCTCTACACACACACATATATACAACGAGTAAAAAAAAAATAGTTTTGCAAGGTTCCTCAACTCTCACCTGTATGGTAAATTTGTTTCGCAGGTAAAATTTGTAAGAATATCAAATTTTATTAATGAAAATATTAATTTCTAAATCTGTTTCACACTTATACAAGGTAAAATTTATAAAAATATTAAATTTTATTCGTGAAAATATCGATTCTCATATACTATGCTACGTAATTAAAAGACTTAAAACTAGTCCAACCCATAAATATGTTGACTTGGTGACTTGGTTTGTATGGTGGTGGATGAGGCAGCTGGTACATATATGTATGGCTTTAGTTTCCTGGGTCCTGGCCAGACAAATCATACATGATGAGTGGACCCCACTGGTCCCCGTAACCAGACTTTCTGGGTATATAATTAATAACTTGATCAAGGACCTCGCTCGTGACAGGGATTGGAATGGGGCTGGCGGGCGGGTTGGTTGCCAGCATGGAGAATTTTACAATAGTTAAGCATCATTTGAAATAGAGCGAAGACGAGTTAATTAGGAAGTTTTAAATTTATATTAGAATTCAGTTTGAGTCTCAAATTAGGACTAAAATTCATGCCAATAAAATAGTAAAATTAAGCTAATAATCTTAGATATGGAATAGTACGTTATCACTTTTTGTCAAATTTTAAAAATTCGATTATTTTTCCTGATAAAAAAAATAAGAAGTATAATTTTGCATACTAATGTATATATGGGAAAGACTTATGCTAAAATTTAAATCAGCCTTAAATCTTGTAAAAATATGACAAATGAAAAGATTAAATTTGTAATTTAGTCTTGAATTACTTGAGTTCAGATGTAATGGACTAATTTGTCAAAATTTGCATACTTATCCTTTATGTAAATGTGTTTTTTTATTTATGTGAGTTTTGTTTATAAGTTTATTTCTTCATAGTTCATATTCTATGTGAGACTTGATTAGTTTTTTATATTGTGATAACAATGATATTAGGAATGACAATGGTGCGGTGCGATTTTGATTTTTCAGTGATTTGGAACTGTATCGATCTTAAAAAATCTTGAATCGGAAGTGCATTGTACCGGTAGTGGTTCAAGATTTTTCTATACCAAATGCACCAACCGGTTTATATTTTGAACCACACCGTATCGACTTGCACCGGTCAAAATTACTAATATTTTTGATTTGATATGTTAAATTATTTTAATATTTTTACAACACACATTATAATAACATTCATTAAAATAAATTAAGAAATATTAACAAGTAATATAAGAATGTATGCTCAATTAAAATTCCGATAACATTGTTATAATTTTAACCATATATATATATCTCAACTATATATAAAAATATTAATAAATTTACTTTTGATATGCAAAACTAAAAAATAATTAAAATATATGTTTGAGTGACTTTCTGATTATAGATAATACTATGTAAAAATAATAATACTATGAAATATGGAGATATAATTAAAATAAATAAGTACAATTTTTTTTAATTTTTAATTTTTTTTTTGGGGGGGGTTGGGGGTGGGGGGGTGGGGGTTGGGGTGTTTAAACAAACTAAAAGTAACCGCATAAATGTTTTAATACAAAAAAAAATGTGAGAGCACTAATAAAAAGGATACTGTGTATTTGATTTTATAAATTAAGAATATATGACATAAAAATAGAAAAAAAAACATATAATTAAAAAATTGTTTTAACCGTTGAGTTAACTCGGGAGCGGACTTGGTATTTATATTTTGGTATTGATCGATCAATGTTTATGGTTAGTGTAAGAAGTCACAGTGTCTGAATTGCAGAGTCCTGAAAGAGCAAAATCTTAGTGGAACACTCCCACCAGCATTGGTTAAACTCCGTTACCTCCAAGAAATGTGAGGGCTCTAAACTTACCCCTTCATTCCAAAATTTGATTTAAATTGATTTTTTTCGTAATTACTCATTTTTGGCATTTCCTTTTTGTATGCTGTTTCTTACAGCGATCTCACTCGCAATTACCTTAACGGTACTCTCCCTCTAGAATGGGGTTCCATGAAACTGGAAAAGTTGTATGTACCTAATTCTCCCTCTCTCCCTCTCTCCCTCTCTCTCTCTATATATATATAGAGGGAGAGAGATTTGGGGGTTGAACTTTGATAAAATTGTGTTGCTGCAGGGCAGTGATTGCGAATCGTTTGACGGGTTCAATCCCAAAAGAATATGGAAATATCACGACATTGATAGAGCTGTAAATTTTGATTACCCATTTTATTCCCTTTTAGTGTATGTGAAAATACATTTTATAATAGTTGTTGTTTAAGGCTTTTTGTTTTTGATAGAGAGCTAGAGGCCAATCAGCTTTCTGGACCTATTCCCCCAGATATCGGAAATCTTGCTGCTATACAGCAATTGTAAGACCCTTTTATTTGTTGCACAGTGCATGCACAGTGTTTTTTTTGTAATGCATTTACTGTGATTTTTTTAATTAATATAATTTTTAAATAATTGAACATGCATGTTATTTATTGTTATCAGTATTTTCCTTGCAAGTTTAGCTTATGATTGTCAATTGATATGGTTTATCGATCTCTGTTGTTGAAGAAATCTATGTTCAAACAATTTTACTGGGAAGTTGCCTGATACACTTGCAAAGTTGACCACTTTGACGGAGTTGTAAGTTACTAAAATTCAAACCCATTGTTTCGTTTTACTCTCTTTGATTCTGTTAGTACAAATCATATCATTCAGTTTATTATTAATTGCTTAATGCAAATGCAGTTGTATTAGTGATAACCACTTCGAGGGAAAGATACCCGACTTCATACAGAATTGGACAAAACTTAATAGATTGTGAGGCTTCAACCTATTGATGATATTTCAATTGTGCTCTTAGTTTTATATTTGCTTACTTAAATTAAAAATTTTAAAGTGCAGAAATATCCAGGCTAGTGGTTTGGATGGGCCAATACCTTCTCGCCTTGATTCCTTGACTAATTTAACTGACTTGTCAGTACTACCTTCGTATCCTATTGCTTTAATCTGTTTTGTTAATTTGACTGCTTGCTAGTTATCTTAATTTGTTCTTGGTAAATAATAATATGCAGGAGAATCAGTGACTTAAATGGAGCTGAAGGAGAATTTCCATCCCTTAATAACTCTAAAAGAATCAAGACACTGTGAGTTGATGCTCCTATATCACTCTCTTATTAGAATAATGTCAGTGCCTGCAGGGTGACTTCTTTCTGTTTTTGCAGGATATTAAGGAGTTGCAATATTAAGGGAGAACTACCAAATTATTTGGGAGGAATGCAAGATCTGCAAACCTTGTTAGTGGATCAAACTTTTTTTTTTTGTCTTATATTTGCTTATAACTTTTAAAAGAGCTGTTAATTATATTTGTATTAGCCCTTAAGTTCATTAGCGTGCGCATTCGATCTTCTTCTTCTTCTCCTCTCTCTCTCTCTCTAATTATTTTTAATTATTTTATATAAATAGGGTTTGTTCTGCGAACTTTAGAAATAAAATAGCAGTGGAAAAACTAAGGAGAAATGCCGCCCAATTTTTTTTCAAAAATTGAGTACTTGTATAGTACTACTCTATTATTCCATTATTTACCAACTTATTAAATACTTCATTCGTCACGAGCAAAATACAATTTGCACATATATTAAAAAAAAAGTAGAGAAAAGAGAGTAAAAAAGTTTTAAATTTATATTTAGTGGTCCTGCAAGATTATATATAAAGTGATGAATACTTTTATTTTTTTTATATTAATGGACCCCACTAAATGACATTTATCTTTTACTTTATGTAGTTTATCTCATCTTTTTAGAAATAAAAAAAATTGTACTTTTAATCATCCTTTTGGGGACAGAGAGAGAATGTATTTATAACTTATTAGTATTTTTTTAATACTACTTCCGCCCCCAAAAGGATAAACAAAGTACAATTTGCACACATATTAAGAAAAATAAAAGTAGAGGAAATAGAGTTAAAAAGTTTTAAATTTATTCTTAGGGACTCCACAATATTATATAATGTGATGAGTACTTTTAATTTTTTTTTATACTTATAGACTCCATTAAATGACATATTTATCATTCACTTTATGTACTTTATCTCATCTTTTTTAAGACAAAAAAAATTAAACTTTCAAATATTTAAATAGTCATTTCTTTCGAAGTCAACTTTCAGCATCGTATATATGAGAACTTCTCTAATTGGATAAATTTTGAAAAAGGACTGAATCATATATATATATATATATATATATATATATATATATATGTGTGTGTGTGTGTGTGTACATATATATGTGTGTGTGTAAGTTTGTACTACTTGTATATATATATGTAAGTATTTAATTATGTATGAATGTAGCGTGTTATGATATAATTATATCAGTGTATCACTATGCTGCGGTATGATCCTTGAATTTGTTAGTCATGCTTAAAAGTTTATAAAATTACTTAATAGTTGATAAATTTGATATTTAAATGATTGAGTTAAATGCATTTTGTATATCTCAAGTTTATCATATTTTGTATATTGCATCTTATACTTCAAAACGTAACACTTTGCATGTCGCATTTTTAGCGAACAAATACATAACACCCTCCAGCCTAAAATCTGTTAACTAGAGTGACGAGGTTAGTATTTTTTGACCTGTGTGTTGACTTTGATCACTTTTAATAAGCTAATTTACCAACTAATATAATTTAAATTTTATAAAAAAAATAAATTTACTAACTAAATGAATATTTATTCTGTTAAATCATTTTTATTGAAAAATATTACCAATTAAATAAATATATATTATGTTAAAATTACCAACTAAATAAATATGTATTATGTTTAACCATTTTTAATAAACTAAAATATCAAAAATGTATCCAATTAATAAAAATGTATTCATAAAATTTATCAACTAAATTTTTATAAATGTATTCAGTTAGTAAATAAAAGTGTATCAAACCATTTTTAATAAACTAAAATATTAAAAAAAATGTTCAATTAATAAAAATGTATTCATAAAATTTATTAATTAAGATTTTAAAAATGTATTCAGTTAATAAATAAAAATGTATTCAGTTGATACATAATACATATTTATTTAGTTGGTAATTATAACATAATACATATTTATTTAATTGGTAAATTTTGTCATTATTTAGAAAATTTATCAGCTAAATTTTTAAAAATATATTCAATTAATAAATAAAAATGTGTCAGAACAAATATTCATTTAGTTGGTAAACATAATACATATTGTAGAATAAATATTCCTTTAGTTGGTAAGTTTATTTTTTAGAAATTTAAAATATATTAGTTGATAAATTAGCTTATTAAAAGTGGTCAAAGTCAACACAAGGGTCAAAAAACACTAACAATCCGGTTAACGGATTTTATGGCGGAGGGCGTTATATGTCGGTTCGCTAAAAGTACGAGATGCAAAGTGTCACGTTTTAAAGTATAAAATACAATGTGCAAAATGGAATAAACTTGAAAATACAAAGTGCATGTATTTAACTCCATGATTAAATGTGTGTGTGTATATATATATATATATATATAGGGAGAAGATCAAGAGCATACCCCTTATATGACATGCCAAACATACCCCCTTTAGCGACAGATCGAGCGACGGTTTGGTCTGTCGCTATAGGTTTGGTCCGTCGCTATAGGTTTGGTCTGTCACTATAAGTTCGGTTCGTCGCTATATGGACCGAACCTATGGCGACGGACCAAACCGTCGTCCGGTCCGTCGCTAAAGGGGGTATGCTTAGTATGTCATGTAAGGGATATACTCTTGATCCTCTCCCTATATATATATATATATATACACACACACACACACACGTATTCAATTTTTTTAAATATATGTGCCTCACGTCGATGGGAACAGGATCCTCTCCATTTCACCCCATTTCACCAAATATTAGATCATAATAATTTGGCTAGTAATGATCCAAATATGTTAATAGATAGTTAATGATATTAAGATCAATCCTAAAAAACAAAACAATCTGATACTTTTTCACCGTTAAAAGTCTAAAAGATTTTTCACCGTTGATTTTCTAAGTATTTCAACGGTGAAAAATCTTTTAGATTTTTAACGGTGAAAAAATGTCGGATTGTTTTTTTTTTTTTAGGATTGATCTTAATATTATTAACTATCTATTAACATATTTTGATTATTACTAATCAAATTATTAAGATCTAATATTTGATGAAATGGAGTGAAATGGAGACTCTCCAATTTAAATGAAATGGAAAGGATCCTATTCCACATCGATGAGGCGTGCACCTCCTCGCCCCTGAGCCCTAAGAATACCTTTGCGCCTCTCAAATTTAGCACAAGGTCATGCATATTTGTGTCTGATTTAGGTGCTTTGTGCTGCAACGGAAGTTACATCACATTTTTAGTTTTGCAAACTTCAAAATGTTATGCTCTGATTCAGGTTCACCATTTTGATTGAAATGATATTGCTATGAAAAGGATTTCATTTACAATCCATAATATTTTTCTTTCTCTTGCAGAGATCTCAGCTTTAACAAACTAAGAGGAACGATACCAGAAAATTCTCGTGAAATAATAAAGACAAACTATATGTAAGAACTCTGATCTTAATTTTTTTTTTCTTGCACAAGCCTTAGTAAATGCTAAATTTTCACTGGACCGTCGGTACTATTCCAACTGATCCAATAGCTTACCATCATTAGCCATGTCAAAATAGAAGGCTAATTCAGAGGCCTGACACATGAATCAACTTTTCCACTAGTTATGTACTCATTGACTCCATTTGTTTCAAATAGTTAGACAAATACCAATTCAATGGTATCTCGTTTGGCATAATAACTCATGGGCTTTGGGTATGACAAGCCTCATTTGGTCACTGTTACAAACTGAATATGGTTTCTAAGAAATTAAAAAGGGGACAAATAGGATACCTATAACTGTAAGCGTCCCATAGAGACGACCTACCTCTGCAGGTAGAGAAGTATAGGACATGGCCAAGGATCAATGCTTCATTCTTGATTAGTGGCATAATCAAAGCTATGAATTTTTATTAGCGGTATTAATTCAGGCATAAATTAATGCTAATTTAGTGGGGAAAAAAAGAGCTACAAGTCGTACTAATTCCTGACATTGGTTTGTTTAGTTACTTAACGGGAAACTTGCTATCCGGAACCATACCCGATTGGATGTATAAGGGACACGAAATGTAAGTTTCTTTTTCAATTTTTTTTTTGTGTGGAACTACTGTCAAATGCTATGTAATGTTTATTTGGTCCTATCTCAAATTAGTTTTGTAATCATAGCCTTTTGTTTTAGTTCTGACTAACTGGCTTCAATTGCATGCGTATCTATAATCTTACTTAATCTTACCTAGTTCACCCGCCGCTATAGTCCATAATATCTATAGCGACGGGTAAACCGTAGTTATAGTCCAAAAAACTCGTTGCTATAGTCGATTGTGCATTACACAGTTATGTATATACATTTTTCTCTATATATATGTTTTACATTCCTAAAAATTTGTTAGACCACTACTAATTAAGAAACCTTGGATATTAATTAAGGTAGGACTTTGTGTTTGGATGTTTAGATTTTTTTGTGGTCATAAAATGAATCTTGATTTGTTTTGGGATAGAGTATACTTTTTGTTTGCTTCTCTTTGGCCTCATGCATGCTTTAGGAGTTCTACAAGTGAATATTGGTGCTTCACCAATCCCTCAATGTCTTTCTCCACTCATTTTCTTTACTTTATTTTCGTTCTCTTAATTCACACCTGTAATTTTTCTCTCTTCATCAGTAAAGTCTTCATCTTTTATCTTAAAATAAATAAATAAGGAGATGCGACTTTCTATCATGCAAAGAAGTAGTTTTAGAATAAACAAAAATACTGTTATACTTCTTTTGTCCTTAACTCATTCTTGTAAAAGTCAAAGATATACATAATGTAATTTACAAATTTACCCCCGTAAAACAAATCATTTTGGACAAGAAGTGATATGATATGCCTACTTGACTTGTAATATCCGGAATTTTTAAGGAATTATTATTAATAAAATGAGGAATATTCTCTTTATGTGATTATGTGCAAATATGTGTATTATGTGATGTATGATGAAGAGCATTGTGGATACTTATAATGTATGACAAGCTTAAATTATGAATTAACTAAATTTGGTAGAATGAGTCATATGTGGCATAATGATTCATTGTGAATTAATTGAAAGTTATGGAAAGAGTTTTATTTAAAAGATGATTAATTGATTATCAAGTGTAATTTCTTTAATGGTGTATTTAATATCATAAGTGGCAGCTATGACAGGAGCCCAAATAATTGTGGGATACCGAATGGACCGATTGGAGCATATACCAGCCCAATCGGGTGCACCAATTATTTATGCCCTAACCCAACAAATCTTAGACCTATACCTCTAACCTTAAACAAGCAAACCAGGTCGGTAAGCCTAAGGTGGGTTGACCCTAATAAATTTACTGATGTGGAGGGGTAAGACACGTTAATGTGTCATCCCCGAATTCTAGCCTTGTTAGTACAAGCAGCCGCACTAGGCCAATGGTCTATCTCCCTACTTTGCTTGATAAAGGGTTAATTGGCCGATTACTGTGGGTATAGCCGGAGGGTGAGTTGGTGAGCTTTTCACCTAATCACTCTTAACCAGTGGGTACCGTTATTGTATGTTGGTCCTACGATTTGGGTAATGATTGACCAACGATTGGACAAAGATTTCTCTATAAATAGAAATCCCCAGTCACCTTACAGAGCTTGCTACTCTGTTCATCACCAGTCCATGTGTTAAATTGGTCGATATAAGAGCATGATATCAGAACAATTAGCCAAAGACTTCTCTTTGACATGTAATGTTAAAATATGCCTTAACCAGACTCGTAGAATGAACCCCATTATAGTAGAGTAACCTCACTCCGATCGTAGAGCTCACCTACTAACCGTAAAGTAAACCAGTCAAGCCTTGCACAAATCGTAGAGTGAACCCTACGATCGTAGAGTAACTTCGCTCGATCATATATAGAGCTCACCCCCAGACTAAAGCTTTGCAGTTGACTTAGTTGTCATAAATCATAGAATGAACCCTACGATCGTAGAGTTAGTCCACTCCGATCGTAGAGATCATTTACTAATCACATAGTAGTTCAGCTGAGTCATACAAAAAACGTAGAGTGAACCCCACGATCGTCGAGTGACTTCACTGATCGTATAATGCACTCGCAGATCGTAGATTGGACCTAACCAGTCTTGGAACAAATCGTAGAGTGTACTCCATTATCGTAGAGTACCTCTACCTGATCGTAGAGTTTCACTAGTCAGTTGTAGAGTAGGTTGGGCCAGTCATAGGGTCGATCGTAGAGTCTCTCCTGTGATCGTAGAGTCACTGCAATACACTACTGAGCCAAGTCAACTGAACACAATATAGTTTCATCATGTCAGAGCATAACACCATTGATCGTAGAGTCACCCCACTGATCGTAGAGTGACTCCACTGGTCTTGACAAGTGACCTATCAACCGTATAGTGATCATATCAGATCGTAGTGTGGGCAGGCATCGTAGAACACTTCTGTATATTGACTGAACATTACAGACCTTGTTTCATACTCATTGAGTCAGTCTCAAGACCTTGCTTAGACTCATGTACACTACCTAGAATATGTAAGAGGACTGTCTAGAGTAGACGCAACCACTATCATGGATTGATGGTTATTAAGATGACTATTTAGTCATAAGGATATTAAATGGACCATATAGCAGACTGTATGAGTCACACAGTTAGGATAGTTGAAATCAATATTGATGATAAACAATGATTAATCAAAGGTGACTTATTACTATTGTAGGTTACCTAAAGAAAGAGATTAGAGATAAATTGTAGCAGCAGCCCATGCAAGTTCCCTAACTTTCACAACTTTAATTATTGTGCAAATTTCTTCACTTTGAGCGAGCTAATTGTTAATATACAACCTGATATATATATATATATATATATATATATATTTATATATAGCAATGTTGTAAGCCTATGATTATTGCTTTATAATCGTATCGAGCAAATTTCCTTTATTTATACAACCTTAAATGTTGTGTAAATTTCCTTTGATGGAAAAGCTAAAGACTATAATCTGTGCATGATGAACACATATCTAGCTTGTACTCTTCTTAACCGTACAAGTAGGCTATTTTCAAAATAATCCTTGTGTTGTTCAAATCCGTAAAGATCATGGTTTAAACTCTAAAGTTGATGCAAATTGAAATCGTATATTTGTGCAATTCTTGTATTTTATTGCAAACCTTGAAAATGTTGAGAAGAATATCTATGCCACTTGATTCGGCTAGATTAATGTTGATAGTTGTCCAAACCTATTAATTTGGTGCGGGCATTCATAATTTGCTGAGATGAACAACCCTCATAGTAGGGACATTATTTAACGTCGGGAAATCGGCACGCTCGCGAATAGCAAGTGAGGTTTATGCATAATATTAGGGTACTTTAGGCTGATCACCTATTAAAATTGTTATTGGGTTATCAGATGAATTTCTGGTAATTCTAGTAGAAGTTCAAAGCCATAGTATGGTGGCTACTCAGTGTTGTATATTTCCTTATTTGGAAAAACTTGAAATCCTTGAATTCATCAGAAATTCTTCTGTCCTTTGTGACTCATTTATTGTGATAAAGAATTGAAGTAAGTTATTATACTCTAATTCGTTCGCAACATTCATATACAAGTCCCTACATTATTCCTTGTTGAATTATGTACATTATCCTTATTGTTCTCTTTAATTGTAATATACTTGCTGAGCAAACTCGTTGCTTATTCTTGTTTCCCTAACCTTTCAGTTAAGACTGAACGTGGCAGTAGTTCCGGGAAGGATAAGGGCAAGGGCAAAGCCGTAGAGTAGTTTCATCTCGTAAGAATTTGAACGTTATTTTGTTATGTACTAAGACTAGTAATGATATGATTAGTTGGTTTGTAATGTTTGACGGTTTCGAGTCTTGGGACAAGAATGTTTATTTTATATTAATATAAATATTTCTTTTAGAATTCCGCTGTGAGTTGTATTAGTTGATGAATGAGTTTAGTACGTGAAGCACCAAATTCAAGGTATAGGTGCATGAATTTGGGGGCGTCACAGGTTAGTATCAGAGCTATAGGTTATAACCTTTAGAAGAGAGTTCCTTAGGATATAACCTTAAGAGATAGAGAAATAAAAGGAAATAAACTCATATAGAGTTTGCATGATGGACTTGAACTTAGGTAGGGTTGTTATAGAAGCTAGTAGGAATGTAAAATATACTTTCATTTCATACAATGAACTTATATTTTACTGTGAGGGTACTAAGAGAGTTGTTTGTTTAGTGGAAGTGCTTGTAGGATGTCATAGATGGGTGAACCAAGTAGGATCATGGAGGAGGAACCACGTGACATCCATGTGGTATCCGAGACACCCTTGATAGTTGAGCCCATTTCGGCTGTTGTTCCAGCTGATGAGGAGCCTGAGATAGAGTCTGATCCGGGATAAGATCCGGAAGAGAATCCGGAGGAAGACCCCATAGATAGTGATTCCTTAGATGAACCAGAAGAGGTGCCCCATGTTGACACCACATTTGAAGATGATTTGTTAGAGGAGTATGCAGACCGTATCCTTGAATAGGGAGATCGAATCCATGAGTTGGAACAGGAGGTTCGAGAGCGAAAGGAAGCCTCTGTCTAGATAGGAGCCTTTATACACCACCTCTTGGCGAGGAATGTAGAACTTATTGGTAGATTGGAACAGTCGAAGTAGCGGGCAGAAGGCCTGAGAATGGAAAAGGAGGCTCTACGAGCCCAATTGGAAGAAGAAGTAGCATATCGTGTCCGGGTAGAAGAACAATAGGATGATGCTATTGGGCGGGTAGGTGATTCAGAACATGAAGTAATAAGTAAGAAGAGGAAAATGAATAGGATGGGGTATGCATTCCGAACTGTAATGGAAAGGTGGATGGATGGTGTGTATCACTATCCAGCAGAACATGTGATGAATGGGTTTTATACCTACGAACAAAGTACGTTTGGCTTGATAATTTGTGAGTTTTTAAGTATTTTAAGTTAGTATTAGGTATTTATAGTGTTTTTATGTTATTTTGTAGGAAGAAGCAAGGAAACCTAATTCGAACATCTTTTGGAGTACAATAAGCAAGCAAACGCAAGAAGGGAAGATTTCAGGGCTTTTAACACTAGGTTGGATACATGTTCTTGGTTTAGAACTTGGATTTTATTGTAGAGCTACTCCTTAGCTTTCCGGAACATCTTGAATCGTCACAATTGGAGTTCGGATGAGAAAGTAATGACCGTTTTACCAACGGACGTTGAACCTCAAAGTTTGGAGTTGTCATTTGCATAGCAGCCACTTTAAGCCCCATTTTGACTTTTATCCAATTTGAATCTCTCAATTCTCAAAGAATGAAAGTTGTAGAGCTCGTCGAGAGCTTCGATTTCATAGGTGGAAGGCCCCATAACTCCTCTCGGATCAAAAGTTATGACCATTTTTCCAACAGACGTCCGAGTAGAATTTTATCGGGCGCGGCCGCGTCGGTTCCAAGTGTATTTTGGGTGTGGCCGCGTTGGTATGCAGAAGAAAAAACTTGATTTTTGGCACTTAGGTGCGACCGCGCTGCTTCCTAGGCCAAATATGGGCGCGGCCGCGCTGGGTCGGGTTGTTGAAAAGTTTATTTTTGGCCCAAATTGAATGGAACAAGGATTGTAACTTCTAATTGGTTTAGGATTTTAACTAGAACCTATAAATACATGATGTGAGGCATAGAATAGGGGAGATCTTGCTACTTTTTGCTAACCCTAGATTTGAAGAAGGATTGGAGGCTTGAAACAAGAGATTATCACGAAGGAAGATCAGGATAGGAGGCTAAGAAGGATATCAAGGATTGCTTCAAAAGAGTTTTTCCTTTCTTCTTTTATTTTTTTATTTTGTAATTCTTGGATGATAGTTTACTTGTGGATTATGGATTTTAATTCAATTATGAACTAATTTCTTTTTAAGATTACAATGGATCTTATTGCGTAGCTTTTATTGATATGCTTCCTTATTAATTATTGTTGATTATTATCGGATTGTCTATTATGATTTGTGATTAATTGCTTAATTGCCTTATCAACAATTACCGTGGTAATCTATATGAACTCAAGAGATGGATTATAGATTTAGACCTAATCATAATAGCATGTGATTGTGTTTTCTACATGGTGATGGAATTCATAATTTGTGTTTAGGATAGAGATATACCTATACGTCGCATGTAATCTGAAAGAGAACCTGTGCTTTAAATCCTTTTTAATTGTAATTCACATAGAGATATAGTGAATTAGTTAACTAGGGTGTTCATCTTAATTCTATCTTCTGTAGATTTAAGTTGATTCGTTTATGATACATCGAAAGGTGGTTATAAATATTGATGAGTTCTTGATTAACAATCTGGAATAATTAATATAACTTAACAGGAAGTGTATTAATTCAAGTGAAACATTAAGGGAAATTGTAATCTTAAGCCTTTTTATCTGAATTCAATTCTTGGTAGTTATTAATTAGTTAGTTTAGTACTTTATTTTCAAAATTCAAAATCTTTTATCAAATTGTTTAAATAAAATTAATTTGATTATGAGTTAGTATTTGGTAATTATTATTAAATAATTCTCTGTGGATTCGACACTCTCTTATCATTTTATTACTTGTTGATCGTGTACACTTGCACGTATTTATTGATTGCTAAATCGACAAACAACAGGGACAGACTCGTTATACCTTGAGTAGAGACTTGATGATTTATATGGGACAAATAGAGTATGAGAGCGCTGTAGAGCGTGGAATGCTTGGATAGGCTATTTTCTTATGTATCCAGTAGTAGGTTATTGTATGCAAATCCCAATCTTTTTGTGGTATGTTTGGGATAATGTATGCAGACCCCCAACTTTTGTAAAGGGGTGGCATGTTAGCAGATCCCCACATTTTGTTATAATAGGGATAAATGGTAACGTTTATAACAGTATGCTATAAGATAATCACGAATGATGTATTGATTACTGGTATATGAATATAAACATTGATTCTTCTACGTGTGTTACAATAGATATATACTATAGTATATAATGGGATTATTATATTAAACTTCCTTTTATTTATTTAGCAGAAAATGTCACTCAAACGTAGACAACAAGCACAACCCACCCAAGAAGAGTCGGTTAACAATGAGATGGGACATACAGACCCTATGCAAAGACTAATAGATTTATTGGAAGGGGCCTTCCAAGGTAGAAATGTTGGACCTATAAGCCCAAATCCCTCACCAACCCAGATAGTAAGTTTCAAAGATTTTAAGAGTGTAGGACCCCTAGAGTTTAGGGGTACAACTGATCCTGTTGAGGCCCAATCTTGAGTCAAAGAAATAGAAAATGCATTTGTTATCGCGAGGGTAGGAGAGGATCAGAAGACGACTTTCACCACATACTTGATGAAGGGCGAAACTAACTACTGGTGGGAAGCAAACCAACAACAGGCTGGGGAAGGGATCGTACCTTGGGATAGATTCAAAGGGCTGTTCTTCGAGAACTATTTTCCGAAGAGCATGCAAGGTAGGATGGAAGTGAAGTTCTTAGAGCTGAAGCTGGGAGAAATGACAGTCGCCCAATATGCGGCAAAATTTAATGAGCTTTCGCGATTCGTTCTGCATCAAGTAGATACAAAGGAACGAAAAGCACGACGTTTCGAACAAGGATTAAAGTCGTGGCTGTACAATAAGGTATCTGTTCTACAGATTGAATCTTTTGGTACACTATTAGAAAAAGGCCATCATCGCAGAGGGAGGAAGCGAGACCTTAAGTTAGTACAACAAGAAGAGGAAGAACAAGAAGAATGGAGAAGAGAATCGGGGAGGAAATAGCAGCGGATGAAGTAACTTGGGAAAAAGGAAATGGGAAGGTGGTAGCAACAACAATGTCAATAACAATCAAATAGGGAGTAACTCGGGAGGATTTAAGAAGGTAGTGGAACGTGTTCAAAGTGCGGGAAGAACCATCAGAGAGAATGCTAGAAAGGACGAAGAATCTACTACAACTGCGATCAGGAAGGGCACATCGCACCAAATTGTCCAAAATCGAAGAAAGTACGAGGATGTTTTGCTTGTGGAGCAACAGAACACCAAATTAAAGATTGCCTAAACAAAGGAAACACTGGAGGGAGCGACACTAAGGGAGGAAACAACAAGTTAATGATTGGCGGACCTACGCAACCGAGCCGTCCAACTGCCAGAACATTCAATATGACCGTCCAAGACGTAGTGGCATACAAGGATGTGGTGTCAAGTATTATCCCAATTAATAATATAAATGCTTACGTATTATTTTATTTAGGTGTTACCTGTTTTTTTTGTGTCTGAGGAGTTTGCTAAACAATTAGATTTACCCCAAGAACGACTAGCGAATCCCTTGAACATAGAGGTTGTGAATAAGGAAGTAATCCCAGTAGAGGTCACGCACCGCAATTGTTGCACGGAGATTAGAGGACATAAGCTAAGCGTAGATTTGATCCCAATAAGATTGAGAGAGTTTGATGTGATTCTAGGAACGGATTGGTTGTATAACCATGGGGAAGTAATTGACTGCCAGAAGAAAAGTGTGAACCTTCAGACCCCAAATCGGTCTAAGGTAGTATTTTATGGTAGCACATCGCTTAGATGATCGAGTTGTCTTACGATGATGCAGGCCAAAAAGTTGTCAAGAAAAGGATGTGTAGGCTATTTAGCCTATCTAGTGGACGTGAAGAGAGAGAGAGAGAGAGAGTAAAACTGAAAGATATACTGGTAGTAAGAGAGTTTTTGAACGTATTTTCAGACGATTTACCTGGTCTTCCGCCAGATAAAGAGATCGAGTTCGTAATAGATTTAGTGTCAAGGATGACACCGATTTTCAAAGCCCCGTATCGTATGGCACCAATAGAAATGAAGGAGCTGATGATACAACTGCAAGAGTTGCTAGAGAAGGTTTACATTCGACTAAGTGTGTCTGTGTGGGGAGCATCGATTTTGTTCGTTAAGAAGATGATGGATCCATGCGACTTTGTATCGACTATAGAGAGTTGAACAAAGTAACAATCAAGAATATGTATCCATTACTGAGAATTGACGATCTTTTCGATCACTTGAAGGGAGTAAAGTGTTTCTTGAAAATTGATTTGAGGACGGGATATCACCAGTTGAAAGTGCGGGAGGAAGATGTGCAGAAGACAACATTTAGGACCCGATATGGACATTACGAATTCTTGGTGATGTCATTCGGCTTGATGAATACACCGACAACATTTATGGACTTGATAAATCGAGTCTTCAAGCCATATTTAGATAAGTTTGTAGTAGTTGTCATCGACAACATCTTAATCTATTCAATAGTAATGGAGACGTTAAGGAAGGAAAAGTTGTACGAAAAATTTTCTAAGTGCAAATTCTGGTTGAAGAGGGTATAGTTCCTAGGACATGTGATAGATAAAGACGGAATTTCAATCGATCCTGCAAAGGTGGAGACGATGATAAACTAGGAGCAGCCAAAGACGCCAACGGAAGTGTGAAGTTTCTTAGGATTAGCTGGGTACTACCAAAGATTTATTCAAGACTTTTCTAAGATAGCAACTCCGTTGACCAATCTATTGAGGAAGATGGTAAAGTTTGTTTGGACGGAGAAGTGTGAAGAAAGCTTTAGGGAATTAAAGAAGAGGTTAATCGAGGAGCCTGTATTATCATTGCCGGATGGTATGGGAGGCTTCGTGGTGTAGTGATGCATCGCACAAGGGACTTGGTTATGTGCTAATATAGCACGACAAGGTCATTGCGTATGCGTCACGACAGTTGAAGGATTACGAGAAACGATACCCTACTCATGACTTAGAATTAGCAGTGGTAGTGTTTGCGTTGAAGATTTGGAGGCACGATCTTTATAGGGAGAAATGTGAGATATACACAGACCACAAGAGTCTGAAATATATCTTCACACAAAAGGAGTTAAACATCTAACAGAGGAGGTGGTTTAAATTAATCAAGGATTACGATTGCAAGATTCTTTTACCGTGTTAACTGCACAGAAGAAGTTGATAAAAGAATTTGAGCAACTGGAAATCGAGGTGAAAGAACCTAGAGAATCGGAAGAGAAGATATTTGTAATAGGAGCTCATCCAACATTATTGGATAAAGTGAAGGAAGCACAAGAGAAGAATAAGGAGTGTAAACATATTAAGCTAAGGATAACAGGGAATAGAGAGCATAGATTCAGAATGGATAAGGACGGAGTCTTAAGATTTGAAGAACGAGTGTGGGTGCCATCAGTAGCGGAATTAAGAGAGAAAATCTTGCAAGAGGCGCATAGTACAACATATTTCATACACCCTGGAAGTACAAAAATGTACCGTAACCTTCGTCGACATTTTTTGTGGCCCAATATGAAGCGGGAAATTGCGGAGTACGTCAGTAGGTGTCTCACTTGCCAACGTGTAATGGCCGAACATCAGAGATCGATAGGTCTACTTCAACCACTGAAAATACCAGAATGGAAATGAGAGCACATTATGATAGACTTCGTGGTGGGACTTCCAATCACCTAGAAGGGCCACGATGCCATTTGGGTTATCGTGGATCGATTGACAAAATCGACACACTTTCTACCAATAAAGATTCGATTCAATCTAGATTAGCTCGTAAAGTTATACGTGAAGGAAATTGTTTCGCGGCACGGAGTGCTAGTGTCAATTATCTCAGACCGAGACCCGCATTTTACGTCGAACTTTTGGAAAAGCTTGCAAGAGAGAATGGGAATGCAGTTAAAACTAAGTACTATTTATCATCCTCAAACCAACGGATAGAGTGAACGAACCATCCAGGCGTTAGAAGACATGCTTAGAGCTTGCGTGATGAATTTTAAAGGAAATTAGGATGACCATTTATCTTTGGTAGAATTTGTGTATAACAATAGTTACCATGCGAGTATCGATATGCCGCCATATGAAACCCTCTACGGAAGGAAATGTAAAACATCGCTGTGTTGGGATGAGGTTGGAAATCGAAGACTGTTGGGGCCATAATTGGTCCAGCAAACAGCAGATGTCGTGAAAACGATAAAGGCCAGGTTGGTTGCAGCTCAAGACCGACAAAAGAAGTATGCAGACTTGCATCGTCAGGATCGAGAATTCGACGTAGGTAGTTTTGTGTTTCTGAAAGTATTTCCCTGAAAAAGGAAAGATAAGGTTCGGAAAGAAGGGCAAGCTAAGTCCGAGGTACGTAGGACCATTTGAAGTGCTCAAGAGGATAGGCGAAGTGGCATATGAGGTAGCTCTACCTCCCGAACTGGAACATATTCATAATGTGTTTCACATTTCGGTGTTGAGGCCTTATAAACCCGATTACAAGCACGTGATATCCTACAAACCTATTCAAATCGAGAGGGACCTAATTTACGAAGAAATCCATGTGCAGATAATAGATAGAAAGGAGCAGGCGTTAAGGATATAAGGTTATACTTTCTGTAAAAGTAGTTTGGCGAAACCACAATGCCGATCAGGCTACGTGGGAGTTAGAAGATAAGATGAGAAATGATTACCCCCATTTATTTACTTGATCTTGCAGTGATTCCGGGGACAGAATCCTTATAAGGGGGGATGATGTAATATCCAAAAATTTTAAAGAATTATTATTAATAAAATGAGGAATATTCTCTTTATGTAATTATGTGCAAATATGTGTATTATGTGATGTATGATGAAGATCATTGTGGATACTTATAATGTGTGACAAGCTTAAGTTATGAATTAACTAAGCTTGGTAGAATGAGCCATGTGTGGCATAATGATTCATGGTGAATCAATTGAAAGTTATGGAAAGAGTTTTATTTAAAAGATAATTAATTGAGTATTAAGTGTAATTTCTTTAATGGTGTATTTAATATCATAAGTGGCAGCCATGACTGGAGCCCAAATAATTGTGGGATACCGAGTGGACCGATCGGAGCATATACCAGCCCAATCGGGTGCACTAGTTATTTATGCCCCAGCCTAACAAATCTTAGATCTATACTTGTAACCTTAAACCACCAAACTGGGTCGGTGAGCCCAAGGTGGGTTGGCCCTAATAAATTTACTGATGTGGAGGGGTCAGAGACGTTAATGTGTAATCCCCAAATTCTAGCCCTATTAGTACAAACAACCGCACTAGGCCAATGGTCTATCTCCCTACTTTGCTTGATAAAGAGTTAATCAGCCGATTACTGTGGGTATAACTAAAGGATGAGTTGGTGAGCTTTTCACCTAATCACTCTTAACCAGCGGGTACCGTTATTGTATGTTAGTCCTACGATTTGAGTAATGACCAACAATTGGACAAAGATTTCTCTATAAATAGAGACCCCAGTCACCTTGCAGAGCTTGCTACTCTGATCATTATCAATATAAAAGAGATATTATAAGTTTGAGAGATATATAAGCTGCTAAGGTGAGTTCTTACAAATCGACGAGGCACAGTCTAGGAGAGAACGAACTGCGAAGGCTTGAAGGTATGATCCTGTTACCTTAAGCATCATTTTGTTAAGTTAGTTATTCTGGATTGGGTATCAGTATATGCATAGATTGAGTATAATATGTTGCAGTGTAAGAATAGTGTGGTCATGAGGTAGCTATGCAGAAACTGCATGTTGTATGTGTCTAACTGACTATCACCTAAAACCAGAGGAGTATTAATGTCTTTAATCACGTTACTCAGATAATGTTAAGGGTCAAAATTACAGCAATAAGACAAACCTGAGACGATTCTCATGTTAAAATCTAAGGACTATGTGTTTACAGACCATAGAGGATGATAATTGAACTTATGACCAACCGCTAATAAAGCCAAAAAAGAATGTATCTGGGTATTCACAATGACTTTGCTAATAAACCAGTCCCAGACATCTGTCAATATGTCAATGGAGTGTTACCAATAGCTAATGTTACACCAAACTCCAAACCATTGGTTCTGCAGCTATGTAATAGGCCTGAGTTTATCTTCATACCAAGGCCTGATGTGTTCCTCTTTGACTAATCTGTGTAGCTTAACTAACAGACCAAGTCAGACTCAATCCATGTGTTAAATTGGTCGATATAAGAGCACGACATCAGAACAATTAGCTAAAGACTTCTCTTTGAGCTGTAATGTTAAAGTATGCCTTATTTAAACTCGTAGAATGAACCCTACGGTCGTAGTGTAACCTCACTCCGATCGTAGAGCTCACCTACTAACCGTAGAGTAAACCAGTCAAGCCTTGCATGAATAGTAGAGTGAACCCTACGATCGTAGGGTAAGTTCGCTCGATCGTAGAGCTCACCCCCAGACCAAAGCCTTGCAGTTGACTTAGTTGTCATAAATCGTAGAATGAACCTTACGATTGTAGAGTGAGTCCACTCCGATCGTAGAGCTCACTTACTAATCACATAGTAGTTTAGCTAAGTCATACAGAAAACGTAGAGTGAACCCCACGATCGTCGAGTGACTTCACTGATCGTAGAGTGCACTCGCAGATCGTAGAGTGGACCTAACCAGTCCTGAAACAAACTGTAGAGTGAACTCTACGATCGTAGAGTACCTCTATCTGATCGTAGAGTTTCACTAGTCAGTCGTAGAGCAGGTTAGGCCAGTTATAGGGCCAATCGTAGAGTCTTTACTGTGATCGTAGAGTCACTGTAATACACCACTGAGCCAAGTCAACTGAACACAATATAGTTTCATCATGTCATAGCATAACACCATTGATTGTAGAGTCACTCCACTGATCGTAGAGTGACTCCACTGGTTTTGACAAGTGACCTATCAACCGTATAGTGATCATATCAGATCGTAGTGTGGGCAGGCATCGTAGAACACTTCTGTATATTGACTGAACATTGCAGACCTTGTTTCATACTCATTGAGTCAGTCTCAAGACCTTGCTTAGACTCATGTACACTGTCTAGAGTAAACCCAACCATTGTTATGGACTGATGGTTATTGAGATGACCATTCAGTCATAAGGATACTAAATGGACCATAGAGCAGACTGTATGAGTCACACAGTTAGGACAGTTGAAATCAATATTGATGATAAATAGTGATTAATCAAAGGTGACTTATTACTACTATAGGTTACCCAAAGAAAGAGATTAGAGATAAATTATAACAGCAACCCAGATAAGTTCCCTAACTTTCACAACTTTGAATATTGTGCAAGTTTCTTCACTTTGAGCGAGCTAGTTGTTAATATACAGCCTGATATATATATATATATATATATATATATATATATATATATATATATATATATTGCGCTGTTGTAAGCCTATGATTATTGCTTATAATCGTATCGAGCAAATTTCCTTTATTTATACAACCTTAAATGTTGTGCAAATTTCCTTTGATAAAAAAGCTAAAGACTATAATCTGTGCATGATGAACACATATCCAACTTGTATTCTTCTTAACCGTATAAGTAGGCTGTTTTCAAAATAATCCTTGTGTTGTTCAAATCCGTAAAGATCATGGTTTAAATTCTAAAGTTGATGCAAATTGAAATTGTATATTTGAGCAATTCTTATATTTTGTTGCGATCCTTGAAAATGTTGAGAAGAATATCTATGCCACTTGATTAAGCTAGATTAATGTTGATAGTTGTCTAAACCTATTAATTTGGTGCGGACATTCATAATTTGCTGAGATGAACAATCCTCACAGTAGGGCCATATTTTAAATCGGGGAACCGACACGCGCGCGAATAACAAGTGAGTTTATGCATAATACCTAAGTACTTTAGGCTGATCACCTATTGTAATTGTTATTGGGTTATCAGATAAATTTCTGGTAATTCTAATAGAAGTTAAAAGCCATAGTGGCTACTCAGTGTTGAATATTTCCTTATTTGGAAAAACTTGAAATCCTTGAATTCATTAGAAATTCTTCCATCCTTTGTGACTCATTTATTGTGATAAAGAATTGAAGTAAGTTATTGTACTCTAATTCGTTCGCAACATTCATATGCAAATCCTTAAATTATTCCTTGCTGAATTATGAACCTTATCCTTATTGTTCTCTTTAATTGTAATATACTTGCTGAGAAAACTCGTTGCTCATTCTTGCTTCCCTACCCTTTCAATTAATACTGAACGTGACAGTAATTCCGGGAAGGATAAGAGCAAGGGCAAAGCCGTAGAGTAGTTTTATTTCACAAGAATTTGAATGTTATTTTGTTATGTATTAAGACTAGTAATGATATGATTAATTAGTTTGTAATGTTTGACGGTTTTGAGTCTTGGGACAAGAATGTTTATGTTATATTAATATAAATATTTCTTTTAGAATTTCGCTGTGAATTGTATTAGTTAATGAATGAGTTTAGTACGTGAAACACTAAATTCGAAGTATAGGTGCCTGAATTTAGGGGGTCTTATGACTAGTGCCCACATTTATAGAAAGTGGAAGACTATATTTTAGGATAATAGTTATACCAATCACGTTTTAAATGCTTATTTGGTACAAGCCAAATGAAAAATCAATGATAACGTGTCATGTTTCTCAAGATTGAGAGAGCTCAAAAATATTAACACCTGGTAGGAACGGATGCACGATAGTTGATAGGACAAGTGGGGACAACTGATAGAACCTAAACTCAAATCGGACATGAAAATAAATAATGTTATATATGTTGTAATCATGAAACTGCCAATGCAATTTTGTGTTAAACTTCTATACGATGCGTGAACCTTTCCCCAAGTAGATATAAACTCTAGATTAAGAATTTTTATTAGGAGATCTAGGTCTTTCTAAGACCTTTCTATATATTTTTGACACGTGTAATAGTCATACATAATTAATACAAATTGGTCCCCACATGTTATGAGCTATTGGTTAAAAAAGTAATTATTATACACGTGTCGAAAATGTATAGGAAGGTCCTTTTCCTAATTGGAAGACCTGAACCTCTTAATAAAAACTCCTAGATTAGTCCTTGCGTACGTAGTTTAGATGACGTTTGTTACAGGTCATTTAAAGTGGTCATCTTAGATATTCGATAATGTGGTTGATCATCTTTATAGATTGTGTTTGTTATACTGGTAATCTTACAAGTAATCAGATACACGGTAAAGTATCAAGATTTTCGGCAATCAGATGACCAAAAAATAGGTAGTAATCTGAGATTACCACATAATGGTCATCTTGAAATTTTTATTTAGACAAAAATATCCTTTATATTTAATAATTGAGACATAAATATCTTTATTTGTCACATAATTTATATATATATATATATATATATATATATATTTTTTTTTTTTAATTTTTTGATTTTGTTTTGTTTGTCGACATGTTTAGTTTAACTAAAATAACTCATTGTCTATATAAAATATGTTGTGTTGTTTGTTATTTATTATTATAAGTTTAATATATTATTAATGACATAATTGAAAATTTTGTGCTTAATAATTAAATAAATCACGAATTGTTATTTTATAAACATATTAAAATTTTAAATACGATTTACTGAATAGTACTGGATTAATTAGTTTGATAGTACTTTGATGATTATTAATATTACATTTAACAATAACTATACGGGTGAATCATTCAACTAAAATTAGTACAAGGATATTTTACTAAAATATCAATATTAGAAAAAATATACCTAGTAATCTTGAATTCATATCAAAGACTCACAATAGCAATTACCGGTAATCACATATTTTCTACCAAACAGAAATGACACAATATTACGATTTTCTATTACTAGTAATCAAATACTTAGTAATTTATGTTTAAGTAGTATCCATCATGACTTGTAACAAATACCCCCTAAGGTAATGATACTACCCACCCAAAAAAGAGATTAACGTGTGAAAAAAATGAATGCCTTTTATTTAACAAGCACACATAAACAACTGTTTTATACTCAATTCTACTTTCATTTGTTGAATTCTGTTTACAGTGATCTTTCATACAACAATTTTACAGATGGAAGCTCAGGGAGTTGTCAACGAGATAAAGTGTAAGATTACTTCTACCTGTATTAAACCTATGAATACTGTTGTTTATTCTAAGATATACGATATATCAACTGAAGTTTTTACTATTTTTTATTTCCTTGCAGAAACTTGTTTGGAAGCTCTTCAAAGAGCAATCTGTCGTAAGTTTGTAAATGAACTCCCATTCTAATATATTGTTTAATATCGCATTATCTTTTTGACATAGTTTTGTTTATATCCTAGTGATATTCCCATAATACTTTGATACAGACTGATTCTGGATTTCACATTGTTTTGCCAGTGGAACGGTTTCGTGCTTGAGCACTCATTGTTCAAAATGTAAGTTACCTTATTTTGCGTGGCTTGTGATTGTGACATGTTTGTTTTAGGTCAGTCATTATAAAGTCTAAACGAACACGATATAAATTTTGTTAGTCAAATCAAATAAGACCTTATTATCATTATAACGTGTGAACTAACGTGATATAAATGTTGTTACTCAAATCAAATAAGACCTTATTAGTCCGATGAAATGATAATAAAATGCAAAAGCTAGTTGTCCATTCTGGCTCTTTCCTTTTCTTTATTTCATTTTGTACTATTACTTAATTTCTTACCGGTGGGTTTTAAGCAAAACAATTAATTCTCAGCTTACCCTAGTTGATCCCAAGGCTATGCAATGGGGGTAGTAGTCAACAAGTAGACCATGCAGTTCCAGTAAGATGTAGAGCCTGTCCGGGAGCTACTTATAAGTTGGGTTGACCAATTTATAAGTAGTTTAGCTAAAAAAACTGTTCGGGAATAATTTTTGTTTTTTTACTTATAAGTAAAAAAAAAAGTCAAAAAAAATAAGTAACCTTTAGTTGCTTAAAAAAAATGACTTATAAGTCATTTTTTTAAGTTAGTCAACGACTATGAAATGACAAAAATACCCTCTTTTATTTTTAATGTTCTTCTTATTGAAGGACATTTTAGTAATATTTTTATTTTATTTTAACTTATAAGTCATTATTAGCCGAACACATCCACAATTATTACTTATAATTCCTGACTAATAAGTAAAAATAATGCCGAACACTATTACTTATAAATCTACTAAAATTTTAACTTATAAATTTACTAAAATTTTAACTTTAAGTCAAAAAAAATAAGTCATTCTCAAACAGGCCCGTAGTTAGTTGAATGATGATTTGAGCAAAAAATTTTTGAATCTCATACTATTCAGAATTAGTAAAAATATATATCTGGGAATGAGTCCATGTCTTGTCTACTTTTATATATATATATATATATATATATAATGATTGTTTTATACTCCATTCGCTCTAGATTATAAGATTAATTTTAACGTCTTGAAATTAATGAAATGAATTATTTAATTTTTGACAAATAACTATGAAAGTTATAAATTAACTAAAAAATACTATTAATTACAAAATTTATTTTTATTAAAAGTTAAAAATAACATTTTTTGAATATGAAAAATATCTCAGATTAATTCTATAAAAAAATAATCTTATACTGAGGAATTATTTTATAAGAAACACAAGAATTTTGAAAGGGTAACAAGTGAAATTCAAAAAAAAAGCTTAGGAGCATGCATATAAGTTTTGAAAAATTGGATCGGGCGATGGGCCCATGGTCACCCTCGGCAATGCCTTTGGTCTCGGATGAGCCAATGGAGTAATTTTCGCATCTCTTTCATCGTCTCTTTCTTTTCTTTTCTTTCTTCACCTTCTCTCTAACAGTAAACAAACTGTTCTTCTATATATCAGTTGGGCACTCTTTGTATATAAACTGTGGAGGTGGGCAATTAGGGCCAGATGGACACACATATGAAGATGATACAGATCCGGGAACACCTTCAAAGTTCTTTCAGCGTAATGAGGCCAAATGGGCATTTAGCAGCACAGGCCACTTCTTGGAACTTAAGAAGTCTAATCAGGACCCTTATCGGAAAGATTCAGGGGGGTCCAGTAAGAGCTTGTGGACGGATGCACGACTTTCTCCCCTATCCTTGACTTATTATGGCTTCTGTCTGCAGAATGGAAAATATATAGTAAAGCTTCACTTTGCAGAGATCGTGTTTACTGATGACCAGACCTTTCATAGCCTTGGAAGGCGCATCTTTGATGTTTACATTCAGGTAGATATTCACATGATTTGACCATCTTCATAGCCCACTTATTTTTTTCCCCCTAAAATTTGAAAAAAATAAAGGAGCTATTGTTTCAAATTTTTGGGAAATATATCCATATAGCTGATAAAAGGGAACATTATAGTTTATATTTTACTGGGATATAAATTGATGATTTCTGCCTAGGAGGTTCTATTATTCTATCCTGATTACGTACGTTTGTATACGTCATGTGTACGAGAGCGACGCCCCCTTTTGGCGTCTCTTAAATTAAAATTTTCCTCATTAAAAATGAGTAATTATTTAGATATGAATAAGGGGGTCTAAATTTTTTTATCTAAAATAGTGTCTAATGTGTCATCTATATTATATTATGTAACTAGTTATGTCATAAAGTATCGTCTGTATTATGCAATATCACTTCATTTGAGAAAAAAAAAAAATAAGGCGGCAGTCGTGTCATTTATTACAACCATCTTGGATTCATAAGTTTTTACCTTCTTATTCATACCTTCCGAAAAATGAAAAGGCAACTTGTTTTTATCATTTCTAACTATTAGATTGTCATGTTGTGTACAAAATCAGATCACCGTTGGGCTTATGTTTTGTAGTACCTGCATTCTTACAACAATATCTTCATTGAATCTACTCTAGTTGGCTGCAAATAAGTTTCAGATTCAATAATGCAGGGAAGACGGGTGCTAAAGGATTTCAATATTGAGGTTGAAGCCGGTGGGGTTCGAAGAGAAATAATAAAGAAATTTACTGTGGTTGTAAATAGTACTACCTTGGAGATCCGCTTCTATTGGGCAGGAAGAGGGACAACCATAATCCCTGAGAAAGGTGTATATGGTCCTCTCATTTCAGCTATTTCTGTGGAAAATCCTGGTAAATTATTAACTTTTTATGTGCTTCCTGTTCCATGCGGTGTTCATGGTCGGGATTTGATCGTACTTCTACTTGATATTTTACATGTTAGTTGTCCTAAAGAAGTTGTTCTGATTCTTGTTCATTGAGAAAAAAATGGAAGTTCATCATTCTTTAAAACAATTTTTTTCCTACTTTTTTTTCCTACTGATCTACTTTTAAGGAGCTCAATCCATGAGCTTAATTAGTCTTTATTCCATATCCCTCGCAATAAAATTTCCAAAGATACAAGGGATGTGTTCAAATCTGAGTTAAAACATGTATTCAAATCTATGTTGTTTTGGGCTCTCAAAATAGCTAGAGAAATCAAAAGGAAAAGGCGAGTGGAATTGTTTTAAGCTTTTCTTCATATTTCTGAAGTAGTACTTATGGTTGGAATGTCAATTGTGCATTACTTGAATGCCAACATTCATATCTTCAAAATTTTAATCTCATCCTTGTGTTGTTTTTCTTTATTCGGATTTTGCAGACAAAGGAAGCATATCTGTGGGCACTGTGGTTGGGATTGTTGTTGCAGTATCATCTGCTATCTTGCTGGTTCTTGGTGTCCTATGGTGGAAAGGTTTTTTCCATCGCAAAGATACAAAGGAACTAGGTATTCACAAAAATGACAAAACTAATTGGATAAACTCCTGATAATATTATTAGCTAGTCGTTTCATTGTCTTCAATTTCATCATGTTTGGGCTTATAGAGCTTTTCTTCTTCAATTTCTTGCAAGCCCTATCATGTATGCTCTCATGAATTTTGATACTATCTTTTTTGTTTAGTAAAGCATTGTTTGTACGTCAAAGTGTTAACACTTTACTGTGAAGTTATGCCCTTCTTAAATCTTTCCTTAAAAACACTAATAGACTTGTCGAGTATGCTGAATCAAGTGTTGGAAGTTTGTGACAAATCAGTTAAGAACATAGTTGCAAAATTTTGCCACACTACTGTCTACTGTTATCTAAATCAGTTTTTTCAACAGAGCTGAAGGGTCTAGACCTGCACACTGGTTCATTTACCTTGAGGCAAATTAGAGCTGCAACTAGCAATTTCGACAATTCTAATAAGATCGGGGAAGGTGGTTTTGGTCCTGTTTACAAGGTAACCTACTAAAGGATTAGTTCAAATACTTCATTTAAACGTGTACAATGCAGCTCCTCATGTATTAAACGCAAGAATATAATTCAAACTGAAGGGGATTTTGTCCAATGGAACCATAATTGCGGTGAAGCAGCTTTCTTCGAAATCAAAGCAAGGGAACCGTGAGTTCGTTAATGAAATAGGCATGATTTCGGCCCTGCAACACCCACATCTTGTAAAGCTGTATGGGTGTTGTATTGAAGGAAATCAATTACTGCTAGTATACGAGTACTTGGAAAATAACAGCCTTGCTCGTGCTTTGTTTGGTAAGCTTCAGCCTTGCAGTATCAGTTTACAAATATACTCAATACATAATTTAGTATTTAGTATATCTAAGTGCTTGTTCACTTGATCATTTTAAAGGCCCAAAAGAATACCACTTGAAATTGGATTGGCCTACAAGGCACAAGATCTGCATTGGTATAGCAAGAGGTTTGGCTTATCTCCATGAAGAATCAAGACTGAAGATCGTCCACAGAGACATCAAGGCAACTAATGTGCTGCTTGATAAGGATCTTAACCCCAAGATATCCGACTTTGGTCTCGCTAAACTTGATGAGGAGGAGAATACCCATATAAGCACCCGAATTGCTGGAACTTTGTAAGTCACCTTGCTCATACTCGTTGTCTGTGGGCAATGGTTGTTAGCGGTATTAACATAATGTAATAGTTGTTACTATTGTTACAAAATATTTGTTTTCAATATTACCTTGATTCAAAATCGAACTAACTTGGTTATGTGCATGCGTTTTATGGGAATCAAGTCAATTGTATTGATCATTCCTTTTGGGATAGGACAAAAGGAACCATATTTGATATGTGATGCGATTTTTTTTTCTTTTTTTTGTTAGTGGATATATGGCACCTGAATATGCAATGCGAGGTTACCTGACGGACAAAGCAGATGTTTATAGTTTTGGAATTGTTGCATTGGAAATTGTCAGCGGGAGGAGCAACACTAGTAGCAGGCCAAATCAGGAACCTTTTTATCTCCTTGATTGGGTAACTTCATTACCTTGCGATATAACTCGTTTTTGTTTGGTTTTGAGAGATCTAAAATATTTATTGAACAAAAACTCTGCCACTCCCTTCAATCCTAGAATGAGAATCCTCCTTTAAAAGTCAAAGTCTTTAAAAATTTGCTTTAGCATAATCAATGGTCAAGCCGGCAAGCTCACAACTAAGTTTGATATAACAAGATTAGGTACATTGATTTTAAAGTGGAATATTGTTTTGGAATGCCGAATGCCCTATTATGAGGAGAAAGTGAATTCTCATTTTCTAATGGAAAGAGTATAAAGGATAATTACAGTCATTTTGGCCATGTTTGTTTGTAAGGATTATAATCCCGGGATTATAATCCCGGGATTATAATCCCATGAATTATAATCCCAAGACTATTAATCCTAGGATTAAATAGTCCTAATCACATGTTTGTTTTTCATGGGATTAATCATGGGATAACTTAAAATAATCTCATGTTATGTTTTAATCCTTCATGATGAGATTATAATACCTAGCTAGACATGGTATTAAATAATCCCTCATCTTAAGCTATTTTATAATCCTTGGACTAATAGTCCCAAGCTCAAATTTAAAAACAAACAAGACACTTGGGATTAATAGTCCTATCCCAAGTGTAATCCTTGCAAACAAACATAGCCTTTGGGTTTAATTCTTTGATCCATTCTCTGCTCGCGGAGCGGTCTTGCAAGAGGTCACGTCGTAATGGAAAATGATTTATTTAATTTAGTTATTGTATAAATTTTGCTCCACTGGATATAGGCCGGCTATGCATATATATATATATATATATATATATATATATGTATCATTTCATTACTGAATCACAATGATATGTTTCTTACTAAAAATTGATTACTGGATCTTATTTTGCTTCTAAGATTTTACTTGCCCTTTCTCTACATAAAGGCACTTGCGCTTAAAGATAAGGGTAATTTGATGGAGCTAGTTGATGAGAGGTTGGGATCAAAATTTAATGAAGAACAGGTGATGGTGATGATTAATCTTGGTATTCTATGCGCCAATGTCTCCCCAGCGGTTAGGCCTGCAATGTCTCAAGTTGTTAGCATACTTGAAGGCAGAGCCGTCATTCAAGAGTTTGTTTCAGACCAAAGTGTCAAAATTGACATGAACAAGCCTATGGAAATGAAGGATAAGCACCTGCAGAGCTATTTAACGAGATCAGGCGACAGTCAGGTGCGGAGTATGTCGATCAACGATTCATGGACTGCTACTTCTAGATCAACTGCTGATCTTTACCCTGTCAATTTTGAATCTGAGTACTGGAAACAGCGACCAGTGAGCGATGCCTCTAGTGATTCCCCTCTGAGCCCTCTCATTTCTTAAAAGGAGGCGTAGGGTTCAAAATTTTCTCATAAACCCTTCACACACCGGGATTAGAGATATGGTGTGGTCTTGACTCATTATGATGCTTCTTCCTGTATAATGGTTTTATAGCATTACCACATTAATGCTAGAAGTTATAAATGACTCTTTAGTCTGTCCTTTGATTTGTATTTTCAAGTTCTAAGCAACTCTTTGTGCACTTGTCTATATGAGCGCTGTGCGTGGCGTGGGAGAGAGTAATTATATAATCAATAATTATGCACACATTTTTATTTTTTTTTGATGAAAGGTGTTTTCTGGTCTAGCGACCAAACTAAGTCTCTCATGCTTCTTAAATAGGCCTAAACTTGCGGTCCTGGCCCCAGTAATTGCTGCCAGTGGAATTCAAACGGGATTCGAATTTAATATTTTCAGATTTACGATAGATCCCGTGCTTTACCTTAAGTAATTGTTGGGGTTAATTATGCACATCTTTTATGTTAATTGTGCCAAGATCATAATGTTAATGCTTGATATACATTGCTGAATTTTACTAATCAACTTTGATGCAATGCACCAAATTAAAGAGGGTCATTTATTATTAATGGTGATACTATGGACATTCCCTTCGATCTGAGTATGTAAAAATTTATTATAGGGTCCTTAATTTATGTTTTTTGATTTTTTACTTTTAGCTTTCATTTTTTTTTTTTAAAAAGAAAAGAAAAATAACTACTACAATGTGAAGTGAAAGGGCATCAAAAAATTTTTATCTTTTATTTGCAAGTTTTAGGGTTTGTATGAATCTGACAAATTATATACTCCCTTTGTTGTAATGTCCAGGAATTTTAAACATTGTATCGAATTTATTTAATAAATAAATTCATTATATTTAATTTTTCGAATTTAATTGGAGCCACGTGAGAATTATTATTTAATTATATAATTATACGGTCCAACAATTTTCCTGCATTAAAGGGGCTCATTAATGGTGTGATTTAAATTAGTGAGTTAACCCTAAGATTTAATTTGCAACAAATTTGGAAGAAAAAAAAATTAATAAATAAATTCATTTATTATTATCGGATTAAATAATTCAAACGAGGAATTTTGGTAAAATAAATATTTAAATAGTTAAATTGAACTAGTTATTTAATTGAAATGATAGGGGCATAAAGTTTATAAATTATTTGGGCCATCTTCTATTCAACCGGCCCAACCCTATTGGGTTGAGCCCAATCCCTCCCCAGCCGAACCAAGCCCATTCCTTAATTCTTTTCAGTCGGGTTGAACCTATAATATTGGGGAAATGCTTTGACCGGTGAAACCAAATTGGGGAAGGATAACCGAGCAAAAGAAAAGGGGGAAAACCCTAACACCTCAAATCAATCAGCCGAACTAAGGAGGAGATTAGAGTGAGGCGAGCCTATCAGCCATAGGTTTTCAATCAATCGAACGGGACGGCACGGGAGGAAGGCGCCGGCAGCACCAAGGATCGACCAGCGGGAAAACGGGGGCGATTGACAGCACGGTAGTGTAAGAGAAACCGGCGGCACGGCTGGGAACGGGCAAGGACCGAGCGGCGATCGAAGAAACCAAAAGGTTTGGGCGTGTGGCGACATGACCAGTGGGGGTTCGCAGCTCGAGGGTTGCCGGCAAATCGCGGCTTGGGTTGATGGGTTGATGTGAACAATTGACAGCCTACACCTCCTACCGTTGGACAATGGTTAGGTCAATTGGGATATTGCCCAACAATTGGGTAACTAATTTCCTATAAATTGAACCCCCCATCCCCATACCATAGCTGCTGATTTCTTGTGTGTGAGCCCAAAATTGAGAGTGAGTTGCCGATAGAGAAGGGAGCAGGGGAAGGAAACAAGCCGTGAATGTCCACCGGCTTTGTTTCGTATTTTGGGAGAAGGAGAAAGACGGCGAGTCGAACGAACCCGAGGTATAACCGTGAGCTGCTATGACAGCCTTCCTTGTAGTTGTTTTAGTTTCTTTCTTCCTGTATTTAAGTTGTGTTGTTCAACTGTGTTAGGCTTATTGGGAAAACGTGATGGTTCTTGTACTGGGTTTGTATAAACTCTTTCTGGTATGCTTAAGTCTTGTATTGCCGACTGTGTTGGTAGTGTTACATACTGTATTAGGCCTTTATTTGGAAAATTGTTGTTGATGAACCTTAAAGGTTCTAGTAGTCAAATGGGTTGATTAGATTATACATGGCATTGTGTTGTGTTGGTTCCTTCGATTAATAAACTGGTATTGAATTACTTTTAGTTGTTGTTTGGTTTTGAATTGAGAAATTTGTTTTGGTTCACTGCTTAGTTGAGACTGTATAAGAACCATAAGGTTCGGCAGCACAATATTGCCTAGGAACTAAGCCAGTGTCGATCCTTGGTACGCCCACAAGGTGCTCGACGAAATGTCCATGTAGCTTTGCTCAGTTTGTGACACATGACTTGCTAGACTCAAGATTCGTTAGGCCTGTAAACTCTAATGAATTGTTGGTGGCTGAGAATCGGTTGGTACATGATAAGGCAGTGATAATTACTTATCCATAATTAATAAATAAATAGTAAGTTCCAAATTATCATTTAGTTAACATTAAATAATAATAGGATTAATAAAATAATCATTTATTATAGTAAAAGATAATTAATATCTAATTATTATTTAATTACTAATAATAATAATTAAGTATGAATAAAGTCAATAAATAATTATTTATTATTTATTTATAAATAATAAATAAAGATGATAAAATATTTAATTATTATTTTATATTAAATAATAATTAAGTATAAATGAAATTAATAGATTAATTATTTATTATTTATCCTTAAATAATAAATAAAGTTAATAAATAGTTGATTATTGCTTAATTACTAATAAATAATAATCAAGTATGAATTAAGTTAATAAATTGATTATTTATCAATAAGTGATAAATAAAGATAACAAATATTCAATGAAATAATTATTATTTGTCAATAAATAATAAATAAGGATAATAAATATTTTAATTATTATTGTAATTAATATTAAATAATAAAGTTAAATAATAAATATCTAATGATTAATTATGAACAAGGTTAACAAATAATTGTTTATTAGTTATCCATAAATAATAAGTAAAGATAATAAATATCTAATTATTATTTAATTAATAATAATTAGGTATGAGTAGAGCTAATGAGAATAATAATTACTTAATCATTAATGATATAATGATTAAGTATGAAGTGAGATTAATGAGATTATCTGTGGCCCTTAATAAATAAAGATAATAAACACTCAATAATTTTTTAATAAAGATTTAATAATAATTAAGTGTGTGTAGAATTAATACATTGAATATTTAATTATTGTTGAATAAGGAACCAAGTGTAATAATTACTCAATTGCCCTTAAGGTGAATAGTAATTAAGTAAATAAAAGACGAAGTAAGAGATCAACTACTATTTAGTTGTTAACAAATCATGTTAAATTCATTAATTATCTTGTAACTGATAATAAGGAGTTTTAACCCACAGTTAGAAGGGTACTCAAACGATAGGCAACCATGATTAACCATTGTTTATTTTAAATAATAGCTAGAGGCCATTAAAACTAAATTCTGTTTAGCTGATGGCTAGGTAGTAATTTAATATATTCGGTGAATTATTTATCTGCTAAATAAATAGCATAAGTGGGTATATTTACGCAATGCTAATGGATAAACCAACTCTACCAACTGATAGGTTATCCAAGGTCAAGTAATTAAAGCTAAGATTTAAATTGTAGCTGAGCAAACAGGCAAGTTCCTAACCCTAAACTTCTTACATTATTGCAAGTTCTTCTTTACTCAACTTTTACATTGAGCAAATTTCTAAGCCTTATGCACTATTTTTAATTCGTGCAAAAAGGTATATATGTACTGTTGCAAGTTATTCTTTAAGCTTGAGTTTTTATCTCCAAGCATGCCTTAAGTGGTCTAATTACTTTCTAAATTATTCCACATCTGTATATTTATTGACATTCGCACTCGTGCATTTGAAATTCGTATATTTAAATTCAGGAATTTATAAACCATTCATGGTTAAGTCTGAACCCTTGTTCGGTCAGACAAATATGTGAGAATTTATAAAAGCTATCTGAACCAATCAATGGTAAGGATTCTTAGACTGTATGAACACCCCTTTATTTATAGGGGAGTACCCAACGTACCGTATATAAGGTACAAATAGCAGAATTAAATGTTATGCATATACATAGGGTACGCGAGGCTGATCCCCTCAAGTACGTTATTCTGTAGCCGGTAACCAGAGGGTCAACCAGCTATTGACTCCTTTGGAAGTTATCGTTCAAAGTCTATTTGACTATCAATTGTTCTAAAAGCAATTATTGTTCTTGCTTCTGATTTTTCTAATGTTGAAATTCCTTAATATCCCTTCATCATGATATATCCTTATTGTCATACTTTAAACTTGCTGGGCAAACTCGTTGCTCATTCTTGCTATATCATGATCTCATTGCAGCTAAACCCGAGACGTCAGGGAAGAACAAAGGGAAGGAAAAGATGAAGTGATAGACTTCATGTAGCAGAAGATAAAATTATGTGTAGTTAATTACTATAATGTAATTTAATCCCTGATAGTTATTAGGGTACGGATTGTGTATGTGTTTAAGGTTATTTGTATTCTGGGACTAGTAACACCTTGTAATGAACAATGTATGTTTATTTTATTCCGCATTTTAGTTACCATATGTTGTTAGAGGTGAATATTTGTATTGGATCGTGATGACCGGATCCGGGTATTGGAGACCCGAATTTGGGGGCGTCACAGGTTGGTATCAGAGCCATAGGTTATAAACTTTAGGATCGCGAAACCTAGGTTATAACCTTCACAGTAAACTCGTATTGAGTGTTAGGAGATAAATCGAGGAGATTTAATTATGTGGTTTTGATGAATTGGGGAATTCATCGAGTCGAGTAGTACCCAATGAAATATAACTTCATTTCTTCAATGAATATATTTTATTGCTGTACTAATGTTGATTTTCGGTGTGATTGTAGGATGGCTGCCGTAGGGGAGACCAGTGGAGCCCGTGAGGAGGAGGAGGTATTTACAGACATACCAGTAGTTGCGGAGCAGCTGGTGGGCTATGCTCCTACTGCCCCAGGATTTTTACAGGAGGAGTCTGAGCCGGAGGAGGACTACCATAGGGAGCTACCAGAGCCGGTGGTAGGTAGAGTCATGAGGTCGGGCAGTCAGGATCCAGAGGCTGAGGAGGAGGACCCCGAGACCGAGGGAGAGGAGCCACCTGCTGATGTTGATGGCATGGGGTCCACTGCCGATGATATCATCGAGGGGTTGACTAGTAGGAATGAGGAGCTGGAGGATCGGGTAGCTCACCTGGAAGAGCAAAATCGGACCCATCAGTTCATGGAGGACCAGTACAGAGACCTGGCCTACCAGCTCGAGCACGACTTGGGAGTGGCAAAGTCACAACTACAGGGCTATGAGTCCTCAGCGCAGCAGGTCGGACCACTGCTACATCAGTTAGTGGCCCGGAACGCTGAGCTGAGAGAGAGGCTGGAGCAGAGGGATTTACAGATCGCCCACCTGAGGGCGAAACAGGAGGCTATGAGGTTCGAGGCGGGGCTGGAGGTGTCTGCGAGGATGCATGCCAGAGAGGCATGGGTCAGGGAGGCCAGGAGGGTTGACCAGTTAGAGGATCGATTGGAGGCCAGTGCAGTGAGGATAGAGACCCTAGGACATGCCCTAGATGCAGCCTACAGGAGGCCCGGTCTGAGGCAGGTGAGTCTAGCCGCTCTGTTCGTCGCAGGATAGGGGATGGAGCATTCTCTTCTGGTCAGCAGGCACGGACCCGTCATGATGTGCAGTGACTTGATGGAGCAATTGATTTTCTTTAGTACAGTCAGTCCCACTTTTTGGTCATATTAGGGACATATTTATGTTGTCTTGTGAAGCTTTATATTTGTATTTATGCTGGGGGTAGCAGTTAAACCCCAACTTTTGTGTTTTGAGGGATGGAAGGTTAGGATTCCCCACTTTTGTCTCAGGGGAAAATGATTGATAGGACACACAGTGGTACATTTATAGAAGTATGCCACAGGTTTAGTCTTTGTACAAACAGTGGTATATCAATATAAATGCGATGGTTTCATTTGAATTAAGTGTGTTGATAGATGTTTTACCTTTGATCGTTGATTTTAATAACATGTCGTGTAAAATATAAAATTATAGGTAAAAGTCGGCCAGAATTCAAATCATGCCGCCAAGAAGGAGACCGCGTAACCAGCGAGTCGAGGAGTCCGAAAGCGAAATTGGGGATCAACCCAATCCAATGAGGATGTTCGCGGAGATGCTAGCAGAAGCCATGCAATCAAGACCGCCACCTGGAGGGGCTCAAGCAGCAGCCGAGCCAGCGCACCATTTGGCAAATTTCAAAGATTTCAAATTGGTTGGACCACCCGAGTTCAAGGGAACCCTTAACCCAATCGAAGCACAGACCTAGATTGAGGAGATAGAAAAGGTCTTCGAGGTAGCACGGGTGGCAGAGGAACAGAAAACAAGTTTTGCTACCTTCATGTTAAAGGGCGAGGCAAACTACTGGTGGAAGGCCAACAGGGGCCGAGTGGAAGGAGGCATTGTCGCCTGGGATCGTTTCAAGGAGATGTTCTTGGAAAATTACTTTCCAGAGAGCATGAAGCAAGAGATGGAGATCAAGTTCCTGAAACTAAAACAAGGAAACATGTTTGTGGCTGAGTACGCGGCTAAGTTTAATGAGTTGGCACGGTTTGCAACTCACCAGGTCAGCACTGAGGAAAGGAAAGCTCGTAGGTTTGAGCAAGGATTGAAACCATGGTTATACCGTTCTGTTGCGGTACTGAAAATCAAAACATTTGCAGAACTGTTGGAATGGGCGGTCATTGCAGAGGGTGGCAGTGAGGCCCTGGCCAAATACAATCAAGAAAAGAAAAAGGGACATGAGGGCCCGAAAGCGGGGAGCAGCGGGGGCAGTAACCCCAATAAACGCAAGTGGACTGAGAGTCAGTCATCCGGGGGAAACAAATCAGGAGGGGAGGTGAAGAAGCCAGGTAGGTGCAGTAATTGTGGTAAGAACCACACGGGGGAGTGCATGAAGGGAAAGAGTGTTTGTTACCGGTGTGGACAACCGGGGCACATGGCACCCCAATGTCAGAATAAGCCAAAGGGAGGGTGTTTTTCATGTGGAGCACCCGACCACCAGATCAAGGATTGTCCGAAGAAGAAGGGTGACGCCGGGAGCGGCAACCGGAACAACAACAGCGGGAGCAATAACCGGCTGAGCTATGAGACACCAGCCAGTCAAGCTAACAGGCCGACAGCCCGCACGTTCAACATGACTGTTCAGGATGCCATGGAATCCAAAGACGTGGTGTCAGGTATCATCCCAATCAATGATATAAATGCATATGTGTTATTTGATTCGGGTGCTACTTGCTCTTTTGTTTCCGAAGAATTTGCTAGTCAGTTGAATTTACCTCGTGAAAAATTAGAACACCCTATGAACGTAGAAGTAGCAAACAAAGAAATTGTCCCTGTAGAACATATTCATAGGAATTGTTGTGTTGAATTGCGAGGATTTAAGCTCAATGTGGATTTGATACCAATTCGGCTGGGAGAGTTTGATGTAATCCTGAGAATGGATTGGCTATCAACCCACGGAGCAGTTATCGACTGTAAGGAAAAGTGTGTACACCTGAAGACTCCTAATAAGTCGAAGGTGGTATTCTATGGCAGCAAGTCACCAAAATCATCTTGTTGTCTTACTATGATGCAAACAAGGAGATTACTGAAGAAAGGTTGCGAGTGTTATTTGGCTCATGTGGTCGATACTCGTCAGGTCGGGGATGAAATGAGTCGAATACCAGTCGTGAGAGATTTCACCGATGTCTTCCCCGATGAACTTCCGGGACTGCCGCCGGATAGGGAAACCGAGTTCGTTATCGATTTGGCACCAGGAACCGCACCAATATCGAAGCCGCCGTATCGAATGGCACCGGTAGAAATGAAAGAGTTGATGGTGCAACTGCAGGAACTGTTAGATAAAGGTTACATCAGACCAAGCGTGTCCCCATGGGGAGCGCCAGTTCTGTTTGTAAAGAAGAAAGATGGTTCTATGCGACTTTGTATCGACTACCGAGAGTTGAACAAAGTTACGATTAAGAATAGGTATCCGCTTCCTAGGATTGACGATCTATTTGATCAACTTAAGGGAGCGAAATACTTTTCAAAAATCGACTTAAGAACAGGCTATCATCAGCTGAAGGTGAGGCAGGAAGATATCCCGAAGACTGCATTCAGAACTCGTTACGGGCACTTCGAGTTTCTGGTAATGTCTTTTGGATTGACGAATGCACCAGCAGCATTCATGGATATGATGAACAGGGTATTCAAGCAGTACTTGGACAAGTTCGTAGTCGTATTCATTGATGACATTCTGGTGTATTCAAGGACGGAGGAGGAGCATGCTGAACATTTGAAGATTGTATTAGAAGCTCTCAGGAAGGAGAAGTTGTACGCAAAATTTTCGAAGTGTGAGTTTTGGTTGCAGAGGGTACAATTTCTGGGTCACGTCATCGACAAGAATGGTGTTTCAGTGGACCCAGCAAAAGTAGAGGCAGTTATCAACTGGGAACAGCCGAAGACGCCAACGGAGATCCGGAGTTTCTTGGGATTAGCGGGATACTATCGGAGATTCATCCAGGACTTTTCAAAGATAACATCGCCATTGACTAACCTCACCAGGAAAACAGTTAAGTTTGTTTGGTCGGAGAAATGCGAGGAAAGTTTCATGGAATTGAAGAAGAGACTTAGTCAAGCACCGGTGTTGACCTTACCCGACAACACTGGGGGTTTCGTAGTGTATAGCGACGCGTCACACAAGGGTCTTGGCTGTGTGTTGATGCAACACGGCAAGGTAGTGGCGTACGCATCACGTCAGCTGAAGGATTATGAGAAGGGTTACCCGACTCATGACTTGGAATTAGCAGCTGTAGTTTTTGCCTTGAAGATTTGGAGGCACTACCTATACGGGGAGAAGTGCGAGATATATACAGATCACAAAAGTCTGAAATATATCTTCACTCAAAAGGAGCTGAACATGAGGCAGTGCCGATGGTTGGAATTGATCAAAGACTACGACTGTAAAATTCTGTACCATCTGGGCAAGGCAAATGTAGTGGCTGACGCCTTGAGTAGAAAAGGCAAGGTGAAATTGATGCAGCTGACAGTCCAGGAGGAATTGATACGGGACTTTGAACGCCTGGAACTGAAAGTTAAGTATCCGATGGAGATGGACGAAAAAGTGTTCGCCGTGACGGTAGGTCCGACTTTACTGGATAAGATACAGGAGGCTCAAGGATTTGATGAAGAGTGCCTTGTTATTAAGAAACAACTGTCGGAGGGAAAAACGTCAAAGTTCAAGGTTGACAGCACAGGACTGCTAAGATTCGAGGGAAGGATCTGGATACCCTACGTACCAGACTTAAGGGAAGAAATTTTGCAGGAGGCCCATAATACGAGATTCTCGGTACATCCGGGTAGCACCAAGATGTATCAAGATCTTCGTAATACGAGATTCTCGGTACTTACGTAATTTGTACTCTCAAGGCTTCTGAGTTGTCCATTACCATTATTGTCCCACGCGACTTTTGTTAAACAAAGTTTTTATATGTATATCAAATTTAATTGTAATAAAATAATACTTACAGTGAGTTGAGAGAACTTCCTTTTTAGCATTGGGTAGGAGCTCGTGCTGATAACGTGTTATGAAATGATAGATATAACAAAATGTATATCAACAAAAATGTATATTGATAAACTTTTTATTTTAGTGGTCATCCACAATATATTTGATATTTATCAAACCACTAGAATGGGTTTTACACTTTCATTGAGAGAATTGTTCTTCTATCTACTTGGCCACAACTTCATTGCCATATATGATATATATAGCACAAGTAAGGTTGCTAATGAAAAGACTTAAGTCTTTTAATATTCTTGTGTGCCTTACCATTTACTTTGGTTGCAACCTTTCAAATATCCTACCTTTTCATTTTCCAAACTTTCCAAATCCCCATTACTTTATTTCTAACACTCCCCCTTGGATGACCACTTTCTAAGAATATGCCTCGTTAAAAACCTTACCAGATAAAAACCCTGTGGGAAAAAATTTTGGCTAAGGAAAAGAGTACAATATTCTTGTATATCTTCTAGTGTCTTATGATTGCCTTATTAAAACCTTGCAAAGGAAAACCCAGTGGGAAAAAACCTTAGCGAAGGAAAAAGAGTACAATCAGCACATATCCTTCAGAAAATTTACTCCCCCTCATGAGTACCACTGTTCATAGTAAAAATATCCTTAAGTTGACGCATGCCAATATTGTGCACGAATGTGTTGAATTACCGATCTCAACCAAACACATTCACGACTCGCTTCATGAATTGTGATAATCTCTGCATGATTTGATGAAGTAGCAGAAACTGTTTGCTTAACAGATCTCCATGAAATAGCAGTATTTCCATAAGTAAATAAATATCCTGTTTGTGATCTGCCTTTGTGTGGATCAGAAAAATAACCTGCATCAGCATATCCAACTAACTGTGGTTTTGATCTATTTGGATAAAATAATCCCAAATCAGTAGTCCCACGAAGATATCGCAAAATATGTTTAATTTCATTCCAATGTCTTCGAGTTGGTGTAGAACTGTACCTTGCTAGTAAGTTAACTGCAAATGCTATATCAGGTCGTGTGAAATTTGCAAGATACATCAAAGTACCAATTGCACTAAGATATGGTACTTCAAGACCAAGAGTTTCTTCATCATTTTCTTGTAGTCAAAACGGATCTTTCTTGATATCAAGTGACTGACCTATCATTGAAATGCTTAAAGGATGAGATTTATCCATGTAAAAATGTTTCAGGACTTTTTCTGGGTATGTTGATTGATGAACAAAAATTCCATTTGGAAGATGTTCAATTTGTAGGCCAAGATAAAATTTTGTCTTACCAAGATCTTTCATCTCAAATTCATTCTTTAAAGAATTTGCCGTTTTTGTTAACTCTTCTAGAGTCCCTACAAGATTTAAATCATCAACATATACTGCAACAATAGCAAATTCGAATTCTAATTTTTTTGATAAAAATACATGGACAAATTGGATTATTCTCAAATCCTTCTTTCAAAAAGATATTCACTGAGGCGATTATACCACATGCGTCCGAATTGCTTTAATCCATATAAGGATCTTTGCAGCTTGATAGAATACATACTTCGAGATGTAGAATTATATGCTTCAAGCATTTTATATCCCTCAGGAATTTTCATGTAGATATCATTGTCTAATGATCCATATAGATATGCTTTAACAACATCCATTAATTGCATATCCAAATTTTCTTTTGCTACCAAGCTAATTAAAAATCTGAATGTAATTACGTCAATTACAGGAGCATATGTTTCTTCATAATCAATATCAGGTCTCTACTAGAAACCTTGCGCTATAAGTCGCGCTTTGTACCTTATAATTTCATTTTTCTCATTTCGTTTACGTACAAATACCCATTTGTATCCAACAGACATTACACCTTCAGGTGTTCGGACTACAGGCTCAAAAATTTTACGTTTATTTAGTGAATTTAATTCTGCTTGAATCGCCTCTTTTCTCATTTGCCAATCATTTCTACGTTGACATTCTTCAACGGTTTGTGGTTTATATTCATGATCACTACTTCTGGTAATATCAAGAGTAACTTTATATGAAAATATGTTGTCGACAATAATTTTATTTCTATCCAATACTTCTCCTGTATGTACATAATGTATCGAGATCTCGTTATTTTCAGGTACCTGATCCTCTTCAGGGGATAACTCTTCAAGAGTTTTATTTTTAGGAGATTTTTGCTCATAAGTTTTGGATAAATCAGTTATTTCTATGGCCTGTTTCATGGGTATAGCCTCTTTATAGGCTGCAACTTATTTTTCTTGTATTTTTCTCTTCTGGGGAATTTTATCTTTAACACCGATCGGTCTTCCACGTTTCAGGTGTGGTTCTGATTCATTTGTTGTTGTATTAACTAATTGTCCAACAGGGACTTCAATCCGTGCTAGAGCATTAGCAGCTAGAATGTGAGATTTCACTATTTCTTATTATCGGTGAATACATCAGGTAATTGATTTGCAATTCCTTAGAAATGAATAATCCTTTGAACTTCCAGTTCATATTGATTTGTACGAGGATTAAGATGAGATAACGTCGAAGTATTCTATGTAATCTCTCGTCTTACTTCAGGCAAACGTCGTGCTTCAAGCAACGACTTTTCTCCCCCTAATGGTGGGAAGATTGTTTCATTAAAATGACAATCCTCAAAACGTGCTTTAAAAACATCACCAGTTAGAGGTTCAAGATATCTAATGATAGATGGAGAATCAAAACTCGTATAAATTTTAAGTCTACATTGAGAACCCATTTTAGTGCGTTGTGGGGGTGCAATAGGTACATATACAGCACAACCAAATGTGCGCAGGTGAAAAATATTTAGTTGTTGGCCAAGTACAAGTTGCAATGGTAAAAATCTATGATAAGCAGTTGGTTTAATGCGAACTAATGATGCAGCATGTAAAATAGCATGACCCCAAGCAGAAACTGGTAATTTTGATTTCATAAGCAAAGGTTGAGCAATAATTTGAAGTCTCTTGATAAGTGATTAAGCTAAGCCATTTTGAGTATGTGTATGTGCAACAGGATGTTCAACATCAATTCCAATAGACATGCAATAAGTCATCAAAAGCTTGAGATGTGAATTCACCAGTATTATCTAAACGAATTTTCCTAATTGGATAATCAGGAAATTGTGCTCTCAACCTAATTATTTGAGCAAGGAGCCTAGAAAATGCCACATTTCTAGTAGAAAGTAAACATACATGTGACCATCTGGTTGATGTGTCAATTAAACCATAAAATACTTAAATGCACCACAAAGTGGATGTTTTGGTCCACATATATCACCCTGAATTCTTTCTAAGAAAGATGGACACTCAACAATAATATTTGAATGTGATGGGTTGGTAATTAATTTAGCTTGAGAACAAGCACTACATGGATAATCAGTATGTAAAAGAATCTTCTGGTTCTTTAAGGGATGTTCATGAGAGTTTTCAATAATTCGACGCATCTTTATTGATCCTGGATGACCAAGACGATCATGCCAAAGCATAAAAACCTTTGAGTCTGAACACTTATGGTGTATTGCATACTTATGGTGTATTGCACACTTCTGGTGTATTGCATTTGTTTCAACTGTTCTCATTGTAGTATAATATAACCCAGAAGAGAAAATATGCAGTTTTTCTAGTATGAGCTTCTGGCCCGATACTATTGAAGTAATATAAAGAAATTCTTCACTGCCTTCGTTATTAGTTTCAACATGATAACCATTATAATGTATATCCTTAAAGCTGAGTAAATTTCTGCTTGACTCAGTAAAATACAAAGCATCATTAATACAAAGTTTTGTGTTATTTGACAACATTATAATCACTCTTCCAAAGTCTTCAATTATAATCGCTCTTCCAGAGCCTTGATTAAGTTTGATGAATAATCGCTATTCCAGAGCTTTTAATTAAGTTCAATGAACCTGATATGGTATTAACATTGACTTTGCATAATTTTAAAAATCATTCTATATGATAATCGCTCTTCCAGAGCCTCTAATTATCAGTAAGACCTATAAATTAAACTTTGTTACTTGAAACATAAATAAAACATATCAAAATAAAAATGCTTATCATAATGTCATAATATAATGAAAGAAAAATAATTAATTGATACGGTCATTTCCATTTGGAAAGTCAAGATAATTCATGAGATCTTCTAGATCATTATGATCATTCATGGGATCTTCAAGATCATTATGATCAACAAAGTTTGTTTCAATTCCCTTTCTCTTTTCTTTTATGGAATTTTGGTACAAATCTACCAAATATTTAGGAGTACGACAAGTACGTGACCAATTACCTTCCATTCCACACCTACGACCACGACCATAATTTTCTCTATGTTTATCAAATGAGGTTTCATTCACTTCAAGGAATGGAGTAGAACTGGTCGAACGAGATTAGTGATTTTTTAGCAAAAACTCATTATTTTGTTCAGCCACTAGAAGACATGATATCACTTCAGGGAACATAGTTTCCTCTATTGCTTCAGGGAATATTTTATGAACTTATGCTCTCGATATTGTTACTGCAGGAGCATATTTGAGGCATGAAATGTTTTCTCTAACATCTCTTCATAAGTGAAATGATGGCGAATAAAAATCATTGATTTTTGCATGATCCTGCAGGAATGCATGATTGCCAACCTTAATTGTGTCTTCAAGATTCTTTTGTCTCTAGATGAATCTCAGCATCAAGAGTTCATGACAAATAATTCTTGCTCAAGATATTAAGAGCAGCAAATTTAAATTTTGTAAGTTCGACATTTATATAAATATATAATTACGTAAGATATTAAATAAGTAAATATAAATTTATAGGAAACCAAGAAAACTATTTAACTCTTCTTTGATTACTCTCAAAGTAGGGGAATTGGGAGGTGGATTGATTATTTATTTATACTAATATTACTACATCACAAAAGTAGTGTACTTACGGAATTTGTACTCTCAAGGCTTCTGAGTTGTCCATTACCATTATTGTCCCACGCGACTTTTGTTAAACAAAGTTTTTATATGTATATCAAATTTAATTGTAATGAAATAATACTTACAGTGAGTTGAGAGAACTTCTTTTTTAGCATTGGGTAGGAGCTCGTGCTGATAACGTGTTATGAAATGATAGATATAACAAAATGTATATCAACAAAAATGTATATTGATAAACTTTTTATTTTAGTGGTCATCCACAATATATTTGATATTTATCAAACCACTAGAATGGGTTTTACACTTTCATTGAGAGAATTGTTCTACTATCTACTTGGCCACAACTTCATTACCATATATGATATATATAGCACAAGTAAGGTTGCTAATGAAAAGACTTAAGTCTTTTAATATCCTTGTGTACCTTACCATTTACTTTGGTTGCAACCTTTCAAATATCCTACCTTTTCATTTTCCAAACTTTCCAAATCCCCATTACTTTATTTCTAACATAAACAAGATTCTTAGTAAAGTAGATTAATAATTTGTGTTTTTTTCTGAAACATGTGTCCAAGATTATATTATTGATATAATCACCGTTTACGAAGATATTAAAAAGAGATATCAGAGGAATTAGTTTTACCTAAGTTCTCCTTTTGCTTGTTTTTTAAGTTTATCTAAATCTTAGGATAAAATATATTTTTTAAATTGAAATGTAATAATATAGATTCTTGAAAAGAAATTATAGTGCTAGGAAACTCCACTTTATCAACAAAAAAAAAGAAAAAAAAAAGAAAAGAAATTATAGGATAAAATATATTTTTAAAATTGAAATGTAATAATATAGATTCTTGAAAAGAAATTATAAAAAAATAAAATAAAATTGGATATCGGTTGGTTGCTGTGATGATTCTCTTATTTTTATGAAAAAGAAGAATAATTTTGTTGGTGCAGTATTATATAGGAGTAACAACTTTGTAATCCCTATACAACTGAATGCTCATAATCTCATCAATCTAAAACCATCAGATGATGAGTATACAATTAGAGAATTAATATTTTCCCAAATAAAAATAATAATTTCACAATATCTATCTCACATAAATAGTAAATAAGCTTTATATTCATATAAGATAGAGTTTGTGAAAATATATAATTTTACTTATAAAAATATTAATTCTTTACAATTATAAGCAATGAAGGAATGAATTAATGGAGGAGTATATAGTTAAGCAATGAATTAATGAAGTTGATCCTCTTTCTTCATCCAATAAATGAGAATAATATTTTCACATATAATTTTTGATATTTTTATATAATTCTTGTTGAATCGTCACTTTTACGTAAAAAAATAATATGTGAAAATATTAAATATACTTCTAAACAGATGATATATATTACTATACAAAGAAATCGTAAAAATTAACGTCCGTAATTTTTTCAGTTTTCTATATTCATAATCTTCTATTATCTTTAATGTTTTTTTATTTTCTTAAAACTTATCTTATTATAATTTAATTCCGAAAATACATTACATCTTAGAGCCCTCTGATTGTCTTTATCACCACAGTTACAGTATATTAGTAAAAGTTGAAGATGGGCCTACCTTTTAGCTCACCATCATGCATGTTTGATATTCCATCCTTTTCATTCTAATTATCCACATTCCAATCTCTCTCTCTCTCTCTGACATACACACAACTATATATATATATATATATTGTGGGTCCAAGTGCATATTAAGGTTCACATAACTTAATTGAAATAAATATATAAATTAGGGTTTACAGAACCTAATTAAATGTGCAAATTAGGGTCCATGATGTAATTAAATGGATACCGAAGAAGACGAAAATAAATGTGCTAGACCCGAAAAAGCCTCCACGTGTTTCAAGGCAGAAGACTCGTGGATGCAACCCATTTTGGGAATTGATTGAGGGATTGAATTGGCGGCTAGAAGGACAGGGCAATTTGGGCATTACTTTGATGACTAAAGGGTATTTCTGGACTTTCCCCTTAAAAACATGACTAAAGGGTATTTCGAAAATTTTTCTTAAAACATGTGCCTGACATGTGACTATTTCCCAGAAAAGTTCTATAAATAGCCCTTCTGTTCTAAGAAGAAGGGACCGCTCTCAGAACATTACACTTGGACTCTTGAAAGTTCTGAGCACTTGGAACTCTCTCCCAACTCGAAGATTCAAGAAGGCTCTTGAAATCCCTGCTACCCTAACCCAGTTTCCGAATTTTGAGAGTTCTGCCACGTGTCATTGGAGTAATTGCCCACCTGTTCTTCTCCCCTCTTCAATCAATCAGTCAATTTCTTATTCTTCGTGGATTTCTCGCCTCTCCAGCCAACACAAAACCCTAACCTTAACAAGGCGCGATTTCCTTATCCACATTAATTTGGCGACTCTGCTGGGGAGGTGTAGAATTCGTGAAGGGTATGCCCACAACTCGAAGTGGGAGAACTACAGGAAGAGTTTTACCGACAACAAGCATCACTTCCTCGGATTCGATTCCAAGGCAAGCAAATCCAATGTTCCAAAGCGTGAATCTGGATCTCGATTAACCCATCTTAGAAGACGTTTCTGAAGAAAATTCAACATCACCTCAAATGGTTGATCAACAACAAACCAATGCTAGACAGACAGGCATGGGAAGACAAAGTGAGGAAGGAATTGGAGAGCAGACAACTACGAATGCTGTGCAGATGGAGATGTTCAAGGCATTAAAAGAGGCACGAGAAGGCCAAGGGATGATAACGGCCATGATGCTGGAAATGCAGAGGAAACAGGAAGAAATGGGGAATTTCCGCCAACAGTTGATGCAGATCCCCACTTTCAAGGCTATATTCCCAGGAAGTTCACAGGAGGAACGAGCAGGAGTGGAGGACAACACAACAAAGAGAATCAGACTGTGCCTCTAACAACAGAGAGTCAGCCGATTACAATCATCAACTTGGAGCCCCAAAACAGCGGTGATGTGCCATAACTTAGATTGGAAGCAAGTCAGCCTTAGCCCAACATCATCCCGACCACTCTCCCAACAATTTCACAAGTGCAGATATCGACCATCCCGTGTCACATCCAACGAACAAGCCAACAAGAATAACTGATACAAATTATGCATGATGCAAGTGTACACCAGCCAATTTTCTTACCATATATACCACCAATGCATCAATACATCACAGCCCCTCAAAGAGTCCATACCATAAGCTAATATGTGACGAAGGATGATATGATCGATGCGACCAATCAACTCCGCAAGCAGACATCCCGACCTTCAGAGTTGGACTTTACTCCACCCTACCCGGCACATGTTCGGAGACAGCTTTACCCGGCAGGGTATATTGAGCACCCACACAGTTCCCAAAGTATAACGGGGAGAAAGGGAATGCCAGGGAGCATATTGCCAGGTTCGTGGAGTCAATGTCTCCATGGTTAGGTTATGATGAGGTGACTAACCACAATCTGTTGATGAGGGAATTCAACAAGACCTTGACGGATAGTGCCTTCAGTTGGTACTACAACTTGGAGAAGGGATCATTCCATGATTGGGATGATCTAAAATTATAATTTTTTAAGAAATTTTTCTATGTGCAGAAGCAGGTAACCATTGTAGAGCTGATGCGATTCAAGCAGAAGCCGAGTGAGGAGTTGTCAGATTATGTGGACAGATTCAGGGCCCACGCACGGAATTGTGCACAACCAATTGAGGAAAAGAACTTGGTTAACATATGCAACAATGGTGCTTTAGACTCCTTCAAGCCCCATCTCATTACAAAGGTCTGTGATTCATTTGCGACCCTCTCATCATTTGCAAAAGACTTGGGAGGAATCGTGACAGTGCCCACCAACTATACGACAGTTACATGGAGGGGTAAGAGAACAACAATTGTGGCTTTAGCTGACTCTCAGTCAAAATCACAAGGGGGCAAGAGGGAGAAGAACGAGAGAAATTTTGAACGAAGTAAAGGATAACACGGGGACAAGTATACCAGAATGCCAGTTCCGGAGGCTATCACGTGCAGTGAGAAGGCCTTTAGGGACTTGTATGAACAATGGGTAGAGCATGGAGTGGTGAGGCCTCTGAAGCCTAGATTTGTTGTGACAGAAGAAATGAAAAGAAGACCGAACTTCTGTTTATACCACCAATACGCAGGACATTCCACTATGGATTGTTATAGTTTGCGGAGGATATATCATGAATAGTTAGCGGCAGGAGAAATCGAGTTGGGAAAAGGGAGCAGCGTGCATGACAAGCCATTGCCTAATCACAAGGGAAAAGAAACGTGCAACAATATTACTCATAGTGAGGCACCAGAAGTGAAGATGATAGAGAATGCAGAAAGAATGGAAGAAATGATGGATGTTGATCCAGGCCTACAGGTGACGACACTAATGAATGGAGCTAAATTCAAATTTTTTTTCGACCAGATAGGGTTGGCCAAGGAAGCAAGGATAGAAGTAACCAGGGCAATCATCAAAGTATCCGAAACACAAGAAACCTGCATGGCAGTGAGCAAAGGATTTGTGAAGGCAGTGAAAGAGGAAGAAAGTAAGATATCTTTCTCTAAAGCTGATAGAGAGATAAGATATCCACACAATAGACCGCTATATGTGACGACAATAATAAATGGAATAGAGGTACGGAGGGCGTTCATCGACAATGGAGCGTCTATAAACATTATGCCCTACACTGTGTTTAAGCAGTTAGGCCTAGCAAAGAAGAGAATTGTGAAAGAACCGACAAACATCACAGGGTTTGCCAACCAAAGTGCCAGAACCCTTGGACATATCAAGGTGGACATGCAGGTTGGAAAGATTCGAGGACCTGTAATGTTTCATATTGCTGAGGTGGACGCAGCATATCATGTCTCGCTAGGAAGGGCTTGACAAAACGACTATTGGGTGGTACACTTAGTTTTTCATCAATGCCTGAAAGCTATCTGGAAGGGGGAGAGAAGTGAAGGTACCGACAACAAGGAATCCCTTTGGACCGGAAGAGGCACACATCGCCGAAGTAACTTTCTTCGACGATGTCGGTGAAGAGGGAGAGAACCAGATTGCAAGGCCTGATTCCCTAAGACTAGCAAGCTGGGAGGAAGTACAGGAAGATAAGTTCGTGCCTGTAGAAAAAGAAAAGAAGAAGACCTCGGAATAAGGAGGATGTTCCAAAAATAATAAGCCAGTGGTAGTAGACCTAGAGAAGGAAGGAAAAGGAGAAAAGAAAAGGCCAGTAGACCCTAAAGACGCCAGAAACATAATAAATGCTAAATAGACAACACAATCAGAGGATGGCCAAAAAACGAAATGGGATAAGGTTGTTAAACCCGACGAAAAGGTGGTGTTTTGCTTGTGATGGTGCAAGGGGGAAGAGCCCAAGGGAGAGTGCAAACCTAACGGCTCAGGAGGTGTCCCCCACTCCAACAGTAATAAAGAAGGAGAAATTGTGCAGCAGAAGGTAGAACCAGCTCCAGAATACTTCGAGGATAGGCCAAAACCTCAACAAAACGAATTAGAAGAAGTTGATTTGGCAACAGATGGAGGAATGCCAAGACCAACTTATGTTAACAAAGAGTTGGATGCTAATCAGAAGGAGGAGCTCGTGAAATTACTGCGATTGTACATGGATGTCTTTGCTTGGAATTACGACGAGATGCCTGGGATTGACAAGGAACTAGTAGAGCACAATCTGAATATAAGCCCGGGAATGAGACTAGTGAAGCAATCACCCCGCAACTATGCACCCAAAGTTGAGACCCAAATAAAGGAGGAAATCAAGAAGTCACTGGAAGTAGGGTTCATCAAGCCAATTCAACATCCAATATGGCTATCCAGCATTGTGCCAGTAAAGAAATCAAACAGTCAGTTACGGATATGTATGGATTTTAGAGACTTGAATAAGGCATGCCCGAAAGACATGTACCCATTACCCAACATAAACACTTTGGTGGATGCAACAGATAATCACGAGATGATGTCATTCATGGATGGGTTATGGGTTACAATCAGATAAAGATGTCAGTAGAAGATGCAGAGTTGACGGCCTTTCGTACCCCGTTTGGTAATTTCTACTATGTAGTAATGCCCTTCGGGTTAAAAAATGCAGGGGCAACTTATCAAAGGACAATGTATGCTATATTTCATGACATGATTCATGATATAGTAAAAGACTATGTGGATGACATAGTAGCGAAATCCAAGAAGGTAACAACCTATGTGGAAGACTTGAGGAAAGTGTTTGAGCGATGCCGAAGATACAAGTTGAAGATGAATCCAAAAAAGTGCGCCTTTAAAATGACGGCTGGAAAATTCTTGGGTTTCTTGGTGCACAACAGAGGTTTGGAGGTAGACCCAAGCAAGGCAAAAGCAATTATGGAGATGCCCCCACCAAAAACGCAAAAATAGTTGAAGAGCTTTCTAGGGAAAGTTTCATACATGAGGAGATTCATGCCAGTATTAGCAGAAGTCACAGAACCTTTCAGCAAATTGCTAAAAGGAAAGGCAGAGTGGGACTGGGGACAAGACCAACAACAGGCCTTTGAGAAGGTAAAAAGAATTTTGGCTTCGGTGCAAACGATGGTAGTACCACAAAGAAGAATCCCGTTACAGTTATACATCACATCTACCAAGAAGTCTATAGACGAATTGATCACGCAGGAGGTGGATGGAGAAGAGAAACCTGTGTATTACATTAGCCGAATAATCAGAGGACCAAAAACCAGGTACTCACAAGTGGAAATGCATTGCCTAGCGTTGGAGTTCATTGCACAGAAAATGCGGCATTACTTTTTGGCACATGAAGTGAAGATTGCAACCATAACTGATCCGATCAGATATCTACTGACTAGGCCAACATTAGTAGGAAGGGCCGTTAGATGGATGATGATCCTTTCAGATTATGACATCAAGTGTGTGACATCGAAAACGATCCGATGTCAAGCCTTGGCAGATCTACTAACCCAATTTCTAAATGGAGAATAGAACCTCCCTCCGAACATCTTCCAGGTGGAGAAGTGAAAGCAATCGACTTAATGGATGAAGACCCAGAATGGTGGAATTTGGCTTTTGATGGATCATCTGCAGAAGGCAAAGACGGAGCAGGAGTAGTGCTGACTACAAAAGAAGGAAAAGAAGTGACCTTGTCATACAAATTGAACTTCCCTTGCATAAACAATAAAGCAGAATATGAGGCGTTTATATTAGGATTGTTGGCGGCTCAAGTGTTGGGAGCTAAACATCTTAAAGTAAAGGGATATTCAAATCTAATAGTACAACAAATAAGAGGCCAATTCGTAGTAAAAGAACCTATCTTGGCACCATATCAAACTATAGCATAGAAGGTAATGGAGGCTTTCAAGAAGGTGGTGATTGAGTATGTGCTGAGAGAACAAAACAAACAACCTGATGCATTGGCAACTGTAGCATCTCGAGTGTTGGTCCAAGGAGAAGACCTGGATGTGAAGGTAATAAAAAGAGCCCTCCCAACCACGATCTTAGATTTGTTCCCCATAAATATGAAAGACGATTGGAGACATAATATCTCCCATCAATTACAAACAAAAGAGGGAACAATATCACCAGTGGAGCTTCAGAAATACAGCATCATCAAGGGAGTCTTATATCACAAAGAAGCGGATGGTGTATTGACACGATGCTTAGGGAGGCAAGAAGCGGTTAAAGTCCTACATCAAGTACATCACAAGAATTACAGCTTGGCCTACATTGGGTTGTATTACAGGTTACAGCGCCAAGGATATTATTGTCCTGACATGAAGAAGGAAACAGATGCACTTCAACGACAATGTGTTTCATGCCAAGAATACCCTAGGGAGGAGGAATGCGCCTTCGTTGATGATATAGTGGATTGGCGAATCCCTTATGTGGAGTTTTTACAAAGCAGCAATCTGCCTGCCGAAAAGAAGGACGCAATCATAATAAAGAGAAAGTCACAACGATTCTTGTTGCAAAATGGAGAATTATTTAGAAGAGGGTTCAATAGCAAGCCCTTACGGTGTTTAGAAATAGGAGAGACCAAAGATTTGGTCTATCAAATGCATAAAGACAAACACCAAGGGGGAGCCAAGTTGTACAAATAACTTATTGATCATGGTTATTACTGGCCAAAAATGGAAGGAGATTGCTTGGATTTTGTCAATAAGTGCCAATCTGCCAAATCCACGGGAATTTAATTCATGCTCCCGCTGTAGACCTACAGACCATAGCAATACCATGACCCTTTTATACATGGGAAATGGATCTTATAGGTCCCATTCATCCTAATTCCAAAGGCAACATATGGATCTTGACGGCCACTAAGATGTATACAAAGTGGGTAGAGGCAATTCCTTTAAAAAAGGCTACGGGTCCAGCGGTGGCCAACTTCATTAAAGAACACGTTATTTATCGTTTCGGGATCCCGAAGATCATTCTATTAGATAATGGCACTCCTTTCATCAATAAAGACATCAAAAATTTGATAGAAAGATACATGGTGAAACATTACAAATCATCACCCTATTACCCGAAAGGCAATGGACAAGCAGAAGCCACAAACAAAACTTTGATCAAGATTTTATTAAAAATCCTAGATGATCATCTGAAGACATGGGCAGAGCAATTACCGATAGCATTATGGGCATATCGAACTTCAAAAAGAAAGCCTATAAGGGAAACCCCATATGCTTTAGTCTATGGAGAAGAAGCTATTTTGCCCGCCGAAATAGAAATCCTGTCGACTAGGATGAGATTTCGAAGCTTAGTCGAGTAAGAGAACCGACCAGCAGCCCTGTAGGCCTTAGCTGACTTCCGAGACCAAGCCAAAGAAAAATTAGAACGGTATCACGAAAGATTGTGACGACAATACAATACCGTAGTGGTACCACGACAAATTCTAGTGGGGGGACTTGGTGCTCAAGATAGCGAATCAAGTCATGAGGGGAACACCAACCAGCAAATTATATCCCAAATAGGAACGCCCGTATAGGGTACGAGAGATCTCCGAAAGCGGGTATTGCAAAATATCTCATGTGGGATCAAATGCTATCTCATCCCCATTGAACTTGAAATGGGTAAAGAAATATTACGCATGAGATAGTCATTAAAAAAGTTATACTTTCAACTTTAAAAGTAATCGAGACACCTGACTATAAGTCCTCAACCTGAAAAAGTTACACTTTATCTCTAAAAGTGGCGAACGTTATGCTTTATCCGACAAAAGCAAGATTTATTATTTTTATGGAAATTTTTTGAAACGTTATACTTTTCATTAAAAGTAATTTGATTATCAATAAAATATCAAATTTTTTAATGTTTACTTATTCATAATACCTATTGTTGTCTTAGAGTATTGATTTGAGTAACTTGAGATTCAATGATAAATATTGAGTTTTAGGGAATCATTCAAATTAAAGGCAATCAACAAGGTTAAAGAAACTCCACTTTGATAAATGACATATGTAAATGAGTTTCCGATACAGGGAAGGAAAAAAAAGACTACAGGAAGTCATGATCTAAAGGCCACGACATATTAAACTGAAGAGAAGGCATAACTAAAGCCTCTAAATCAGTAATGGCAACATCTCGAATCTTGAGATTTTTCGCTTTTAATTTTTTAACATCTCAGGTAGTTGACTCTAAGTCCTGAAGCTGACGCTCTACCTCCTGGAACTGGGATTTTAGATCTTGGGAATGGAGCTTCAATTTGTTTGCGGCTTCGTCAAGCTCCGAAATCTGCGCTAAAAAGGAGTCATCTTTACACTTACGCACAACAACTTTCAAACGTAGCCCAATAAGATTGAAATTTGACTTGAGGAGATCCAATCTAGCCCGGAAAGGGGACATATCAACACCCACAGCTACAAGGTCGTCTACATCATCGCTAAATTTCTTTAAGTCCTCGACTCGCAAAGAGTATAAAGAAAGAGTGTGCAACCCAAGAACAAGGTCTGCGAGCTGATCTAGGAAAAAGGTCTGGGCAGAAGACGTCTTAATAATTAGCTGGTCAAGTATCTGTGGGAACCGAGTTAGGAGACGATCAAGACTTTTTTGACTAGAAGATGATATCTGGAAGCCCCTCCAAGAACCAAGATCTCCACTTGGATTGAAGGAAGCTCTGACAAAAGCTACTTTAGAGGTCATCATAGAATTTGTTGAGACTAAGGATGAAGGAGCAAAAGGCTGCTGCGATGCTGATAAATCCTTGATGCCTTGGTCATCCGGAAGACAACTCGGAGGATAGCCGAGGTCATTACATAGCGAGGTGTCAACATCTGGATTGAGAGCATCAAATGAGGCAAGCGCATCAATAGGCAAAGACAAATCTTGCATCATCTCGCTCTGAAAACAAGATGATAAAGCATAATATATTTGGGAGAGAGAAAGAAAATTCAAAAAGAAGATGATATATACTCACAAGATAGTCAATGGAAAAATAGTTGAGAGATGCCACAGAATGCGGAATGTCATTTAACCCACCTAAAGTGTTATCAACGATACCCTCCCGAGAAATCACCAACTCAGCAGAATCCGTCTGGGGAAGATACATATCAGCAATAGTTTCAGAAGGATCCCCCCTTGAGGAAGTAGGAGTCTCATCGGTATCCTTAGGCCTATCATGTGGAGAAGTTGTAAGAGGGTTTAAGAAAATTATTGTATCACCCAAAGCAAGGCTCGAACTCACATCAGATAAAGTGTCTTTAGCATCAAGACTAATACAAGCTTCATGTGATGAAGACGACTCAACACTGATAGAGATAGGTCGGGGAGGGTCACAACTCGTAGAAGTCGCCGCGGTTGCCCCATTTGCAGTACTAGGCATAAACTCAAGAGGAACATCATCATCCTCTTCATCAGCATCGCCAATCTAAAAGACGGTAGTATTAATGATATAAGGAATCACGAAAGCAGCTCTATGGATTGTAACAGACAAAAAAAAGTTATACCAAATTTTTACGTTGTTTCTTGATCAGATCCTCGGCTGCCGGTACACTAGGAGTAGCATTATCAAGAGGGTACTTTGATAATGGCTTTAAACGAAGCATAATGACGGGATGACTAACTGGGGACACAATAGAAGCCATAGCAGGAGCCACCTCAGAATCAGTAGTGGTAGAGTTTCTCGTTTTAGAACGAGTTATTCTCATTTCTCCGGCATCAGAGGATCTTTGGGGAGGAGCTGAAGGAGGCATCCGAGACAGAGGTAACTGAGACAAGGCCCATGGTGAAAGGTTCCTGGAGGTAGTAGGGGAATGTACGGGAAGAGTAGTTGGGTCACTTCGAGAATGAACACCTGCTGACTGAGGAGAAGAAGACTTAGGTATCAAGGCCTCACGCTCAATAAGCCAACTATTGGCTGGCCAATGCTCCGAACGGACGTTGGGCTTAGGAGAACATAACATCCTAGCCCATTGAAGACGCTTGGGAGGAGAAGCGGGTATAAAGCACATCAGGGTGTCGTCCTCCCACTTCTTAAGATTGATTCACCAATAGTTGCGTTCACTAGTCGTATACCGCCCACTCCGAGTAGCAGTTGGTATGACAAAGGTAAAGGGAAAGGATCTGTGAGTAGCAGCTAGGGGTTTTGGAAAGGCCCATGCAAAAGAGGGGGAGGTAGACACGAAATTGAGGAGAGCAGTGTCATAAGTTTCCTTACAAGTACGGTTGAAGGGACGCTCCTAGTTAAATCCAAACCGCCTCATAACCCTATTAGGACTATAAAGTACGGTACCAAAATTATTATTCTCAGTAAAATATAGAAGCTCCGTAGCCCGAAGGAAGATGAACCAGGACAATGAAAAACCACTCAACCCGTTGGTGTTTGGATAAGAGCGAGACTCACGCCTATAGAAGTGAGACAAGTGACCACCAGTTTTTGAGACAATAGTGTAGGGACGAGTGATGAAGCATGAAAAATCATTAATGAAAAGCCGTAAATCTGAACTAAAGCGGTAATCAATCCAGCGGGCTGTCTAGGGGTTGATGTGGGCCAATAAAAAGGGTCTGAAGACTTCTTTTTTCTCTTAGAAAGATGTTTAGGAGAAAAATAACCCTTGAAACGCTCGAAGAGGAAGAGCTGAAGGAAGGAGCCTGAAATGAAGCAATTCATGTCGTACCTGAGTAAACGAAAAAGGAAGGTTGATAATTCAAGAAAAAGAAGAGAAAAATGCAGTGTGAAAGACAGTTAATAATACCTCCCAACAGAGTCTCTCAAAGCAAAGGCCACTTCATCTAAACGGCGATACAAGGTTCCCAAAAAGAGGGAAGTAAGGGGAACCTCCAAACCCGAGATAGCAGAGCTGCTAAGCTAAACATACAGGCTGAAGGACCGTCAACATGAGACTCGGAAAAGAGAAAACGAGACAACTAGATAGCCAGATAGGTTGCCAGAGGAAAAGAAAAAGACTCCTTACGAAAAGCAAGGACGGATTTGTCGTAAGTAGAACTATCCCACTGGTTAGTTTTGTAATCCCGAAAGAAGTAGCGCACCCAAGACATCCAGGAAGTCTTCTGCCGGCTAGTGGTCTCGAAATCTGGAAGGAGTGTGTCACTTTTGAATCGTGAGATGTAATGGGAAGACTGCTTGAAGGCTTCTATCAAGTAGGCAACACACTCAGCATCTCTAGCAGACATACTAAATGGGTCACAAGAAGCCGAAGCGACAGCAGGAAAGCTATAAGATATAACTCAAAATAAGTACATAATTTAGTGAAAAAAGGGAGAATAAGAACGAATGAAAGGAACAGAAGAAAAGAATTACTAGTAGAGAGCATAGACATCCTCTAGAGTAGGGGTGAATTCCCCCCAAGCAGTAACGAATGTTCATGAAGAAGAGCACCAACGGAAAATCAACACAGTAAGGGCGTCATGATCCTGCTGGATACGTAGATCCCTATAGAGCTGAATGCAACAATATATGCCCGCACTCTTTAGTATAGCCTTATACTCAGCATTCCCGAGGATCTCGTCGGTCCAATGTTGCTATCCTTGAAGACGGCCAGATGAGTCAAACAGGAAGCGAAAGAGACTGAAAAGGTATTCTTGTTTCTCTATGCATATGCGGGGAATGCGATTGGAATGGGGGAAGTCGCCCCAACCTCTGCAAGCCGCGACATAAAGAAACAAACCTTCTTTCTCTGGTGGAGGAAAAGTTGTACGATCATAAGTCCTGACTTGCTCCCAGAAGGCGTCAGAAGGCCCAAAAAAGGGAGCCCTTCCCCAATCACTGACGAAGGGAGTTACCTTAGAAGTCTTCAAGTCTTCAAAACATTCGGTTGACGAGGCCTGCAAGTAAGGAAGACTCCATATAAGGGTACTAAAAGAGCAAGGAAAGGATGTCAAGTAAAGCATTTAAACCTGAGTATGCTTACCATAACAAGGAAAAATCTGAGATTTACACTTAAGAATACCTGAAAAGAAGAAGAAATGAAGTCAGAGAAGGATCAAAATCATAATTATGAAAGAAAATTTTTTTTAAAATTTTTTCGGAAAATTTCGGACAGCCAAAATGCATCCTTCGGAGCCAATTTTTTGACTTATTCTGATATTTATCATTGCCAAAGGCGATGATTTTTGTAGTACTCGTTGATACGGTCGTTTTGATATATTATGGGCCCCGAGATTCCATCCTTTTCATTCTAATTATCCACATTCCAATCTCTCTCTCTGGCATACACATAACTGTATATATATTGTGGGTCTAAGTGCATATTAGGGTTTACATAACTTAATTGAAATAAATGTACAAATTAAGGTTTACAGAATCTAATTAAATGTGCAAATTATGGTCCATGATGTAATTAAATGGATACCGGAGAAGAAGAAAATAAATGTGCTAGACCCGAAAAAATAAATGGTCATGTTCGCGAACATTGACTATTTGAAAATTTGAATGATTTAATCAACGAACTGAAGCAAAAATTAGGCCAAATGTTTTAATCAACATTTATCCAAAATAAAAAATAATTACTTAAAAGAAGTTAAAAGTTAACAAGTACTTATAAATTCTTAATTTACAAATATCAAAAATCAAATATTAATATCCAAAAAGTCTTTCAAATCTTCGAGTATGAATTTTCAAAATCGATAGGAAATATTTTTAATTCAAAAGGAATGCGATAAATTGATAATCAACTTTTGAATACAACAAATCTTGAGAACTACTTTATAAAAAAATTATAATTTTCATAATTATATTATTTAAAAGTTAAAATTAAATAAATTAACTACGAGATCAAGGGCTCAAAGCAATTAAGAGACATCATTTCATTTAAAAAAAAAACTTTTTTGCTTGTTTTAATTTAAATTAATAACTCATTTTAATTTCATGCAAACGATACTGTGATTTATGACAAGAGTTATAATTTATTAAATTATTAGTGATGTAAATTGTAATAATTCAACAATCATTGTTAAAAAATTTATAAAAATATTAAAATTATACTTACAATCAATTATCAAAAAAAGAAGATGTTTAAGTAATAAAAAAAAATTACTACAAATTTAACAATTATTGATAAGACAAATTTAGAATTTAACACTTCCATATTCATTTTTAAATGTCGTTTTAGAAAAGTATTTTTGTCTCTTAATATTTGTTATTTAAGAATTTTAATTAAGCATTAATTGTTTAATTTCTAATATTAACCTAAGTACTGAAATTAATTTTGTTTCTCTCACTACTTTATATCCAATAATTAAGTAACACTCTCTTATTCCAATCCAAGAACAAAATTGACATTTAGAGTTATTTTTAATTAAAAACATAATATTAATTATTTTTCTTAACATGTGTGTCCATTAATTTTAAAAAAATAAAAAAATAAGAGACTGAGGGACCGAAGGAGTATGAAATAACCAATTGTTTTTATTTAAAATTTTAAAAACATTAAACATGTAAGAAATACATTTCACGAGCTACTCGCGAATAACTCGAACCGAACTCGAGCAAGTCGAACCGAACCGAACTCGAACAAGTTGAATCAAAGCAAACTTGAACACGAACATGTCGAACTGATCCGAACTCGAACAAGTTGAATCAAATCGAACTCGAACTCGAACATATCGAACCGAACCGAACCCGAATTGTTCGTGAACATAATCGAACCGAACTACATGGTTCGTGAACATGTTCGATCGAGCAATCGAACAGAATATTATATGTGCGAACTCGATTCGATTAGGTGATCAACTCGAACTCGAACCGAACCGAACCGAACCGATTCGTGAACAGTTCGATTCGTTTGCAGTCCTAATAATGCGTGACCGCAATGTGTATTTAGTGGATTTGGTGAGAGAAATTGGACGGGTGTTAAAACTGGACTCAATCGAACAAAGTAGCAGGTTATGGAATGGACTTGATGTGATCGTCTTTAACACGTGGCATTGGTAGAACCGTAGAGGAGCTGGACAACCGCTCCTTCATACTACTCTCATTTCTTTGTTTTAATTTAATTTTTGTTCTAGCTAGCTAGTTTTTTTTATAATTATTATTTAAATTAGTGGCATGAAGTAGTAATTATTGATTTTATATGGTATATAAAACTAACATATGATATTGTTGTGATTATGTTGATGAGATTATATTCGGGTAGGAAATCAAATATACAAGGACATGGATCGAATGGTTGCTTTTGAGAGAGCTCTCAATACATGGGCTAATTGGATGAATACCAACTACAATCCTAACAAAACTAAGGCCTTCTTTTAAGGGATTTCACCTTCTCATTATAAGTAAGTTCTTCTGTACTTCTATGATTAAATATTACAACAATCTAATTTGTAGCTAGGAATGGATAAATGACTGTGCATGTTAGACTTAGTTGGTTGTGATAATGCATAAAACGGAACTGTTTTAGAGATTTTATGTTTTAAAATTGTGTTAAAATACAACTAAAAGTTAATTCGGTTACTAGTATTTGTATCGTTTCTAGAAGGTGCGTTTGAATGTCCAAATATTACGTTTGAGTTAAATAATTGTTTTAAAAAATAAATTACTTTTATACGAATAAAATTTTTACGTTTATACTTTAAAAAAACTAAACATTCCAAAAGTTGTGTAACCAAACACAACAACTTTCTTTAAGTTGTATATAAGTTTAATTTGGAACTATGTTACAAATGTCGAGTCAATTGTATAAACACAAATGACAAATTATAATTTTTGACGACTTCACAACATTTATTATTATGTATAGTCAGGATCTGACTGCCTCAACATATGAATCATTTTCATAAATTATAACCACATTTTTTTTGTTACGATTAAAAAATCTTATTCACATCATCTCGACTGTACGAAGTCGACAACTTGTGTTATTATGTGTAGTATGTCAGCATATAACCCACTCGACATATGAATCATTTTCATAAATTTTAACTATATATTTCCTTGTTTTAAGGTTAAATAAAAACTCATTAGCGACGGACTCTCCATCGCCAATGACTCTTGCCGTCGCTAATGAATTTTTATTTTAATTATTAAAGTAGTCATTGGCGACGGACTGTCCATCGCTAATGCCGTCGTCAATGACTCATTGGCGACGGACAGTTCGTCACTAATGGGTTCGTCGTTAATGATATTATTTTTTTTAATTTTCATTTTTTTTAAAATTTGTAAAACTCCCTGTTATTTTACATATACATAATTATACCTGTTATAAACCAAAATCAATAAATAATTATTCACTAACGCATACCAATAACTATCAAATATATATAATCAACCATCAAATGCGTACACAACGTAATCACATAAACTATAAGATGTAACTAGATACAAAATGTAATCACTGTACAACTCAAAAACTAGTTAGATACATAAATGATGAGTCGATTTTATACTTATAAATTAATTCTTTTTAACTTGATGATTTGTGAGTTTTTGAGTATTTTATGTTCTTTTTATGTGTTTTTATCTTATTGGTATAGAATGTGTCTTTGTATCACTTTTATGTGTTTTTACTTTGTTTTATAGGGAAAAAAAATAAATGGGTATTTGGATTAATGCACAAAATTTATCATTAACATAGTAGCCCCTTAGAGCTCAATTTAGTCTATGATCCAACTTGTATCTCTCAATGCTCAAAAAAGAAAAGTTATAAATCTATTTCTTAGCTTTCTGGAACATCTTGAAACGCCTAAATCAGAGTTCGGATGAGAGAGTTATAGCCAATTTTCCAACAGTCATCAAAGCTGAATATTCTAGAAAATTGCTCGGTTGGACAGATTGACCTCTGGAGCTTCGTTTGCGATTTCGATGGTATTAAAATTTCCAAATGAGAATGTGTTCTTCTTGAAGATTTTAGTAGACTTATCAAGCTTTACGGAATTGCATGGTGAGAAAAAATCCGAGTTCATTTGGACCTCCAAATAGTGTGACAAAGTGAACTGATCCAAATCCCGTCTAGACTGGATTCCTATTCGGACCAGTTGGAGTATTTGGGCCATAACTTGAGTTTAATTCCAACTCCAAATCAGGTGATTCAAAAGCCCAAATTCATTCAAAAATCCAGGGCTGCAACTTTTATTCTTTGCCCAAGTCCAAATTCAGTGGTTTGCTAATTTAAAATTGGCTTACAATGTGCTGATCAATTTAGTTGTTAGATTTGGACTTTTAGCACATCACATGTGCACGTTTTTGGGTGAATTCTTCCTTGGTTGGCTGATGCACATGAGTAGATGGGGTGTTTGATCTTGACTTATGATGATAGGTTAGCACACCATGAGTTCCTATAAATACCAAGTGAAGCTAGACTTGTATTTTGCTAATTCACCACCAATTCATACACCAATTCCTTGTATCCATTCTCCACATTAGTTTGTTAGTATAAGAGTAGGGAGAGGAAGTGGACCTCCAGGGGGAGGCTACTCTACTCTCCATTTTTATAGTTCAAGAGCAAGCAAGAGATTAACACTTATGGAAGTCAAAAATTGAAGGCGAAAGCTTGGAGATTGAAGATTATGATCCGAAGTGACAACCGGATATCAAAACACCAATTTTCTTCTCTAAACTCTTTCTTTATTTTTATATTCCATTATTGTTATTGAATATCTTGTAAATTATATTTTGCATATTTGCTATGAACTCTTCTCATTTATTTTATTTAGTTCCAAAGGGATGTTGAACTTTATTTACATTATTCATTCCTCCTTATATGAAGTTCATTCTTGATAATCCGTTTTAACTGTTGAGTGTTATTTGGCTTAACTAATTTAGTTTCTGCAGGATTAAATTGGTTAACTGATATCATCTGCTAGATCAAGGGATAGTATTACGTGTAATTGATATTGTTCCTAATCATTAGTTGCAAATAGTGATACATGATTGTGGTCAAGCTTTTGAGTATTGCTATGATTATTGAAAGACAAGTTAAATAATCCGAGCTTGTGTGATTGTTGCTTGGAATAGTCTAATTCCCTAGATCTTAATGCTACTGTTATATTAAATCTAGAGGTTGTTCTAGGTTGTATAATGGTTAGAATCTTGTGAAGAGCTTGTTTCATTGAGTGATAATTAAGGGGAGTTTCGGGTAGTAGAGCTTGTTACCTAGGGCTATTAATTTCGTTGAAGGATAAATATTGCTATGACAAGGTGACATTCAACGGAAGAACTAAAGTCTTTATTTTATTCTTATTACTTTAATTTTGTTTCAGTTAAGTAGTTAAATAAAATTACAACCCCCTTTTTGGTTTACAAAGTATAAATTTAGACTAATCATTCTCTGTGGGATCGACTCTTACTTGCACTACTACGTTAATATCTTTTGCAGTAAGATTTTATTTTTGGGTGCTTGCGACAGCACACCAATAAACCATCAAGCTAACTAGATACAAGATCCTAATCTGTAAAACCCAAAAACTAAGTAGTTATATATATAAAAGTAAAAATATGAATATAAACTAACTATATCCCTCGGTCAGCATCAGCATCATCATCGCCATCGGCAGTCAAACGAATATCGTCCATCGTGCCACTGTCGGTCCCACCATCTGTAGCATCATCAACATCGACTCTACGGTCCTCACCATCTCCTTTAGGATCCTCGCCAGCTCCTCTACAGTCATTGCCTTCCTCGCTGGCTTCACCCGTGCCACGATGCTCATCAACAAGACCTTACAAAATTAAAATATTAATTATGAAGTCACAAAAGAGAGCATATTTAAATAATTTTTTAAGTATTCTTTAATTTATACAAGTTAGGCAAACGGGTGGATAACTCGGCTACCGGAGCTCGGAATTGAGTCCCGTAAGTTGTAACATGTTTCAAATATTTAAGAGGTACTACGCTTATGGTTTCGCCTCGTTTCGACATCCGGGACGAGTTTTGGTATGCTTTTACTAAATTTTTCCAAGTAATAATTTAATTTATACAAGTTAGGCAAACGAGCGGATAACTCGGCCACCGGAGCTTGGAATCGAGTCCCGCAAGTTGTAATGTGTTCTAAATATGTAAGAGGTATTACGCTTATGATTTCCAATCCTTTCGACGCCCGGAGCGAGTTTTGATCTACTTTTCCTAAATTTTTCTAAGTAATAATTTAATTTATACAAGTTAGGCAAACGAGCAGATAACTCGGCCACTGGAGCTCGGAATCCAGTCCCGTAAGTTGTAACGTGTTCTAAATATATAAGGTGTTACGCCTATGGCTTCTCGTCGTTTCGATGCTCGGGGCGAGTTTTGGTCTACTTTTCCTAAATTTTTCTAAGTGTTCTTAATTTAGAAAAGTTAAGCAAATGAGCGGATAACTTGGCTACTGGAGCTCGGAATCGAGTTCCGTAAGTTGTAACGTGTTCCAAATACGTAAGAGGCGTTAGACCTATGGTTTCACGCCGTTTCGACGCCCGGGGCGAGTTTTGTAATTTCGTGTATGTGTATACTTAGAGGAGGGTGAATAGGTGTAATTGGTAATTAATGAGCAGGGATAAATTTTAAAAATAACTTTCTGCAAAAAATTCAGACAGTGATATTCTGTCTGAATTGGTGTCTAAATTAGTATATGTTCTTCGTGATGATTTGAACAGACAGTTATACCCTGTCTGAATTGATGTCTGAATTAGTGTATATTCAAGAACATCATAATACTTTTTTCAGAAAAATAAAAGTAATGTGGAACAGAATAAAACAAGAAATCACCCCAAGATTTTTACATGGTTTGGCCCTCATCCTCTAACTAGTGGCCTAATCTACGTCCAATATCAATTAGTATTGGAGATTCCTTTTATTAAATAAACTTTGCAATACACAATACAATTACTTCATGTTCAAAGTAGCTTTTCACTGAGTTGGACACCACTGCCCCCTTGCACCTCTTCAACCTTTTCCACCACTGAAACCTTTGCACCTCTGCAACCTTGAAAGCTCCCTTTGAACAGACCTTATCTACTATTGGATCAACCAAGTCAATAACAAGGCTTGAACTCAGAGTTTGATACAAAGAAATTTAAGTACAATATGCTCTTAATTTTCAGCAACAAGAAATTAATAATCAATACATTGATTAACTGAAAATCAAACTTGAAGGCTCTTAAAAATATATCTCTATATGAGAACTGATATTAGCCTTCCTGTTATATTCCTCTTTGTCGTGCCGGAAGAATATATATAATAAAGAGATCAAACGGCTAGAATAAAGAGCTGTTAAAGCTGTTAGCACAAGAGACTTTGACCAGTTGGAAAATCCCATGATTTTAGCAATATGAAATCATCCAACGGTTTAGAAAATAAATTTCATACCAGCTATTCAAAATATATAGAAACCCAATTAAACCAAATATCTGAATTTAAGGAAAGAATAAAGCAAAATATCAGTAGCAATAAAAATCCATGATATCAGCCAATCCAACGGATATAATATATTAGCTATCAAAGATAAAGATTCCAAGTCAAACTAGAATAGCTAAAATAAAGGAGCACAGGAGATATGAGATAAGATTTGTTTCAAACCAATTACTAAATAATAGTTTGATATATAACAAATCAGTTACCATTTTCAAAATAGATTGTATATAATAACATTAATATATTAAAGAAGTTTCCATACATGAATATAAAACTATAGGCTGCATGCAATCTTAAAACTAGTAGGTAGATACTAATGTACCATAATTCTAATCTTGGTCCAATAAGAAAAATTACATTATACCATATAAAATTAGCCCAAACAAATCAAATAAGTCCATTTAAAACAGCCCAAATACACAAATATATTGACATCGTTAAAACTACAAATACATAAACCAATATTCTCCCCCTTTTTGATGATGGCAATATATTATACCCTTTAATTAACAAGCTCCCCCTAACTCTATGGCTCCCCCTAAATTTATGCATACCTTATCATGAGATATCCAATATGTTATTTAAACAAATATATCTAAATAGATATCACAGTTATCTCTCCCCCAGAATTCTCTCCCCCTTAGTCATTATCAAAAAGAAATAAATGAAACCACACATATTAAACATTAAGCACAAGTTGATTTCGTTATATCTCTCCCCCTTTGTTATCAAAAAAAAATAAGCACAATGATATAGAATGACATTTAGAGAAAACTTATAACAATAGCATATATATATAGCAAGTAACAAAATGATCATACATTTGTGTATTGTTACCTATATATCAATATTTTTCAGTAGTAAGCTTGATAAATGTATTCCTTAGAGTAGCTTTGGACTTTGTATTACATAACCAAATCTCTTCAAAAATTTTTCTTTTGGTCATCCCAATGTTGAGGTCTTTAATGCTCAGGCTAGGAGGATGATTTTTCACAATTCTGGATGATTTAGGAAGACTGTCTGTGAACATTGGCTCTTTAGAAATTGGCTCTGGAATGTCAAGTTCTGCATCTGACTGTTCGTCTGACTTTTCTTCTAATGCAGACGGGTCGAGCTATCTGGATTTAGGTGGTCTGCATATTTGAGTTGTCTACTAAAACAGATGGGTCAGACTGTCTGATTTCGTTTGTCTGTTTTCCTGATTCGCCTGATTTTTCTTCTGATTCAGACGGCTTAGGTTGTCTGGATTGAGCTGTTTGAGTTCCACGAATCAGACTACTTTTTCCTGCAAAAACTTTCTTCTCTTCTTTTGACAGATCACGGTTAGAAAAAAATGATCATGCAAACTGCTAACATAGACAATAGATTACGTACCCATCATGAATGTAATGCAAACATGATTATTCCAAACAAAAATCATTTGCATATCACAGCACCATAAAATTGCAATATCAAGTGGATATCATCGTAATACCATCAAATCCAAATACTAATTAATTCCACATCATAACAGTACTAATATCAAAGTAGCCATAACAGCACTAGTTAATAAATCAGTTCATAAACCTCCACCAAATACTAAATACATTATGCAATGAAATATTTTATGAACATATATAGTCATACCCATCATGAAAATAGTGTATCAAAGTCAATATAGTATCAACAAACATTAATAACATATTTAAAGCATCAAGGTACCAAAAACAGATTAACTAATTACCCACATAACAGTCTAAATACTAAATACATTATGCAATGATACCAAATGTAGGACCAAATGTAGGATCAAACGCTTACCACTGCACCAAAAGTTATAGCTGATGGTGAAGGCGCAACTTTATTTCTTAGCACATGGCAGCGCAGAGTTCGTTTGGCGGTCCAACCCCAACAATCCCCCCTCCCCCCAACAATCCCCTTCTAGGGGCTCGAACTCGGGACCTCGCTCTGATACCAAATGTAATTTCGTGTATGTACACACCTAGAGGGGGGTGAATAGGTGTAATTGATAATTAATGAGCAGTAGTGATAAATTTTAAAAATAACTTTCTGCAAAAAATTCAAACAATGATACCCTGTCTGAATTCGTGTCTGAATTAGTATATGTTCTTCGTGATGATATGAACAGACAGTTATACCCTGTCTGAATTGATGTCTGAATTAGTGTATATTCAAGAACATCATAATACTTTTTTCAGAAAAATAAAAGTAATGTGGAACAGAATAAAACAAGAAATCACCCCAAGATTTTTACATGGTTTGGCCCTCATCCTCTAACTAGTGGCCTAATCTACGTCCAATATCAATTAGTATTGGAGATTCCTTTTATTAAATAAACTTTGCAATACACAATACAATTACTTCATGTTCAAAGTAGCTTTTCACTGAGTTGGACACCACTGCCCCCTTGCACCTCTTCAACCTTTTCCACCACTGAAACCTTTGCACCTCTGCAACCTTGAAAGCTCCCTTTGAACAGACCTTATCTACTATTGGATCAACCAAGTCAATAACAAGGCTTGAACTCAGAGTTTGATACAAAGAAATTTAAGTACAATATGCTTTTAATTTTCAGCAACAAGAAATTAATAATCAATACATTGATTAACTGAAAATCAAACTTGAAGGCTCTTAAAAATATATCTCTATATGAGAACTGATATTAGCCTTCCTGTTATATTCCTCTTTGTCGTACCGGAAGAATATATATAATAAAGAGATCAAACGGCTAGAATAAAGAGCTGTTAAAGCTGTTAGCACAAGAGACTTTGACCAGTTGGAAAATCCCATGATTTTAGCAATATGAAATCATCCAACGGTTTAGAAAGTAAATTCCATACCAGCTATTCAAAATATATAGAAACCCAATTAAACTAAATAGCTAAATTTAAGGAAAGAATAAAGCAAAATACCAGCAGCAATAAAAACCCATGATATCAGCCAATCCAACGGATATAATATATTAGCTATCAAAGATAAAGATTCCAAGTCAAACTAGAATAGCTAAAATAAAGGAGCACAGGAGATATGAGATAAGATTTGTTTCAATCCAATTACTAAATAATAGTTTGATACATAACAAATAAGTTACCTTTTTCAAAATAGATTGCATATAATAACATTAATATATTAAAGAAGTTTCTATACATGAATATAAAACTATAGGCTGCATACAATCCTAGAACTAGTAGGTAGATACTAATGGACCATAATTCCAATCTTGGGCCAACAAGGAAAATTACCTTATACCATATAAAATCAACCCAAACAAATCAAATAAGTTAATTTAAAACAGCCCAAATACACAAATATATTGACATCATTAAAACCACAAATACCTAAACCAACAAGTTTTGGTATACTTTTTCTAAATTTTTTTAAGTGTTCTTTAATTTATACAAGTTAGACAAATGAGCGGATAACTTGGGTACTGGAACTCGGAATCGAGTCCTGTAAGTTGTAACTAGTTCCAAATATGTAAGAGGTGTTACGCCTACGGTTTGGCATCGTTTCGATGCCCGGGGCGAGTTTTGATCTGCTTTTCATAAATTTTTTCAAGTAATGGTTTAATTTATACAAGTTAGGCAAATGAGCGGATAACTTGGCTACCGAAACTCGGAATCGAGTCCCGTTAGTTATAACGTGTTCCAAATATGTAAGAGATGCTACACCTATGGTTTCGCATCGTTTTGTTTCCTGAGACAAGTTTTGATCTACTTTTTTTAAAATTTTTTAAGTGTTCTTTAATTTATATAAGTTAAGCAAACGAGCGGATAACTCGGCTACTGGAGCCCGGAATCGGGTCCCGTAAGTTGTATTCTAAATATCTAAGAGGTACTATGCCTATGATTTCACATTGTTTCGAAGCCCGGGGCGAGTTTTGTTCTATTTTTTCAAAAATTTTCTAAGTATTCTTTAATTTATACTAGTTAGGCAAATGAGCGATAACTTTTTAACATTTTATATAATCAATATAATATATATAATTAGAAAATATATAATTAAAGACATACATTAATATTTTTATTTACTTGTCGAATATGTGGGGGAATGAGGTTTGCAAATACAACCGTGCATACTCGCTTCTTCTACAGGTGGTTCAACACGCTACCTCTATATCTTTTCTTGCATTAGCTAATTCCTATATGCAGCTTCCGGGCATTTGACAATTTTTGACGTCGTTGCATTGTTGATCCTATTTTTTTTTCATTTTTCACAATTAATTTTCCTAGTAGTAGGCCATATGGGTGGCCAATCTGATGATCTTTATCAATGGTTGCTACTTTCTCCCGTAGTGAAGTGGTATCATAGTGATAGCGGGTTGTGAACCACCTGCAAAAGTGGTTACCTTTGCAAAGATTCAGAAAAATAATACCACTTCACTGCAGGAGAAAGTAGCAACCATTGACAAAGATCATCAGATTGGCCACCCATCTGGCCTACTACTAGGAAAATTGATTGTGAAAAAAAAAATAGGATCAGCAGTGCAACGATGTCAAAAATAGTCAAATGCCCCGAGGCTGCATATAGAAATTAGTTAATGCATGCTAGATAAAGGGTATTAGATATGCACTCCCCATGTCCAAATTCAATGCAGATAGCACATAAAAAATGAAGTATAAGAAAATGAAACAGCAACACCAAGTGATTTCAAAGTTTTCTCACAACCAAGGGCTAACTCAATTAACCCAGTGTTAGTCAAACCCTCACAAAATCGCAAATTCATATCTTCAAGTTTCTTACAACACTCCCTAACAGAAACTAGACATTGATCACCAACATAGCAACCCTACAAAAAGAAAGAGTAAATTACTACAAGTTTAGTGCTGCACCTGCTTCAAAAATAAATTGTAGATCAAAATATAGCACCACTTTAATGGCACGACACAGAAAGATTTATACATCCTATAGAGCATGTAATATACAATATATCATAATATCAACTCCCATCCTAACGATGAATACTTAAAGATGCATGCAGTACTTTCAATGTATCAGCATAGCTTCTTTCAGCCTCACCAATACGCTTTTATGCTTCCACTACTATTCTTTCAACCTCATCCTGAAATGCCTTTTGAAGTCAATTTGCAAATGGTTGTGTGACCACCTAGTATAATCAAATTGTATTACTATATAATAATACATCCATTTCATAAAATAAAAAAAATTGATTTTGACTTGTTGAGGTTAATTTACAAAATTTTCAAAAAGATTTTTATACTAACCTTTTGAAATCAATTTGTAAATCCTAAAATTTAAAATTGATATAAATTTATTTGAAATTAATTGCAAAGTATGCAAACTGTACTCCTAACAACAAAATTTGTTATTCGACGGACAGACATTATGCAATATTTTCAAGAAATGAAGACTCGAGAAATGTTATTGTGAATGATATATAATATTTTGAAAATATTATGTATTCTATATTCTTATAAATTAATAAAGAATATATATATATATATATATATATATATATATATATGACAGCATAACAAATAGTATGTATGTATATTTTTGCTAGGAAGTTTATAGGAGGTCTTTATTCTCTTGATGAAAGCATACAGTGTTCAAATATTACTAAATCACATAGTCAGGTACTCTGGTTTATGATCCTTTAATTAATTAAATACTAATATTTCCATAATTTTCAGGAGCCTGTTAGAGATGAAGATGATCTAATTAAGTTTTGTGAAGAAACTAGCTTACCTGTAGCACTTGATGAAACCATTAACAACATTCAGGGAAATCCTCTCGGAACGGTTAGCAACTAAACCAAATTTATAAATATTTCTAGATTGTTCAAGAATTATCTTAATTAATTAATACATGAATTGGTGATATCTAAGTACATGAATGTATTTAAAATGTCTTGGAATATGTAATAGTTAGATTCATGTACATGAATGTGGTCATGTAGTAATTATTATGGTAGCTCTAGAAGTATCCTATGAGTACTATAAATAGTCATGTACTTTGATCATTTCAAGCAAGTGATATCAAAGTATTCTTATATTTTCTAAAAGTTATATTTCACTTTCTCTCTAAAATATATTCTCTTCCTAATTATCCATCAGGAACTCTTGAAAGGTTCAGTCACACAAGAATAGTACTTGTTGTAAGGAAACATGAATTTCTATTACTTTCCAATTAAGAAACCTCAGTCTATAAGATAATTATATGGCCATTCTTGTTAGTATCTATTAAAAAATATTGACTTTTAAAAACCAGTATAAAATTAATCTATTAGTGGACGGAAACTAGCCCAGTTAGATGGTACAAACATAAATTACTACGTAGAACTATCCAAGCAGAAGAATGTTTTCTGCATAACTGTATATATTTCTTACACATTAAGACAAACTACATACTTCTCAGCAATTAAACTTGCTTCAAGTTAGGCTTCAAACAATATGGTGAAAGAAATGGTACTTGCTGTCTCTCCTCGATGGCGTGGAGATGGACCGATAGTAACAACTAGTAAAGTTCTTGTTGTGCCTGTAAAAATTAACAAAGTTAGCAACACAATTGCTGCCTCAGATGATTCTGGTCCTTGAATCAATAGCAGGTTTCGAAGCCAAGTCATGACAGAAGACCAGACAACCATGCCCCTTTAAGAACTTCACCTAATTGTGCGCCCATATACGTTAACATATATATATATATATATATATATATATATATATATATATATATATATATATATGGGGTTCAGCTCTAAAATGAACCTTAAAGAGCGAATTAAAAACGAACCGTCGTTTTTGGTGTCTATGGCGACGGTTCGACCCGTCGTCAAAGACTACATGGCTATGGCGACGGGTCGAACCGTTGCCATAGACACCAAAGACGACGGTTCGTCTTTGGTTCGCTCTTTAAAATTCGCTTTAGAGCCGGACCGATATATATATATATATATACACACACACACACACACACACAATTTTAAAGCACAACCATATGTGAATTTGCAATTACATAATCACACAATAACTAACACACAGAAATTATCAATTCCCTTAACAATTACATCACCAAACCAAACAGCCGAAATCAAGCTCATAAAGAAGGAAAATAAAACGCAAAGCAAGGCTTACGAATTCAACCAGAAGAGAAATGGAGTCTTTCATCAATGTAAGGTTTCTGACATTAGCAAATCGACGAGCAACTACGCCGAGTAAGGAAGAGGGAGAGGGAAAGGGAATTCGCGCTGCAATTTGGAATTTTGGGTATAAAATTTGGCCCCTGTTGTCGAGCCTAGGGTTTTAAAATTAAAAAATCATTCTCGACGGCATTGCCGTCAAGAATGTCCCCGTCAAGATTAAGTTAAAAAGTCATTGCCAATAGCATCTCTGTTGGCAATATAGTTTGAGTCCGTCGCCAATGACTTTCTCTCTCCCGCAAATTAATTACGCCAAAACATAAGTCATTATATGGAGGGAACAGATCCATTGGCGACGGCTATGCCGACGTTGATGCTGTCGGCAAAAAGCCCATCGCCAATGACCTATTTTTTGTAGTGAATAAATGGTATAAAGACTAAGCTTATTGCACTGAGCTTCTAAACAATAACTCAACAAGAGAAAAAGGAAGAAGGGGGGGGGGGGGGTTATGTAATATCAAATGATGAACTTCCATTCCAGATGTTTCAAATGAAACATGAATAAGACAACTGCAATCCCAGGAAAAACTAAGCTCATGCATTGGGCTTATAAACGATAAATCAAAAGTAAAAAAGGAAGGAAGGTAACAGTGAATGATGAACTCCCATTCCACATTTTCCGAACGAAACAGGAACGAAAGGAACTTTCACTATGATAAATGATAACTAATAAGTAGTAAAATATAAGAAGTAGATCTATTCCGAACCATGAACACCAAAACAAGAAGCTCAAAGAAAGTTCATAATTTACCAGGATCCACGGAAATAGCTGAAATCAGAGGACCATAAACCCCTCTAACAGGGATACCTTTTACAAGGTATTACTATTTACAACCACAGTAAATTTCTTTATTATTTCTCTTCGAACCCCACCGGCTTCAACCTCAATAATGAAATCCTTTAGCACCAGCATTCCCTGCAATAACAGCTATTAAATTCATGCAGCCCACAACAATTGGATTTCACTTTGACACTAGTGTAAAAGTTAACAGGTACTACTCAAAACATAATCCAAACATTGATCTAATTTTACTGAAAACGTGACAATTGCCTGTTTTTTTTTTTTGAAAGGATGGATGAATAGGTATACGAATTCAAGATAATAACTCATATGATTGCCATATGATTACATTTTAAATAAAAATGATCACCTTCCATTTATATCAATATAAGTGAATACTTCACTCTAGAATTTGTACAAGAAACATTTTATTTTCGTTTTATACAAGGAAACGATAAATTTATCGTCACCTATGAAGATGGTTGAACAATGTGTGCATGTACCTGAATGTAAACATCAAATATGCGTCTTCCAAGGCTACTATAGGTTTTGTCGTCAGTAAACATTATCTCTGCAAAGTGAAGCCTTACTGTATAGTTTCCATTAAGCAAATAGAAACCATAATAAGTTAGGGATATGGGAGAAAATCGTGCATCCATGTACAAGTTGGAATTATTCCCCTAAAGCCTCGAATTCCTCCAAATATACTTATCTTTAGAGTTGTCATCATCCAAGAAGTGACCAGTACTTCTGGATGCCCAGTTAGTCTCACTCTGAAAGAACCTTGAAGATCCACCTAAATTTGTATCAGTTTTGTTCGGGCATGGGTTCGGGAAGCCCGACTCCACCTGGAGGATTAGACCCCACGTGGAGGACTTTGTTGGATGGAGACAGTCTAGTTATGAATTGTAATTTCCTAACTATGTTGACTTGTGACTCAACCGAATAAGGGGACATGATTTGATTGATGGTGACATAACTTTACACTATTAAGTGGGGTCCAGGTGTGATGAGTGGGCAATGGGGTATAAATACCAGGCTTTCTTCCTCATTTCAAAGGTAATGAAAATTCTAACACTAAAGCTACAAGCCTCCATTGTTATAAACCTTGAGACAACTTGTACTAATTCTCACGCCTGAGCTATCCCCCGGCGGCAAAACCGCCCGGAACTCTGAGTGTGGTCTCGTTATTGTGCAGGATAGACGCGTTCTTGGTGATTGGAGCGTGTGGTCGAATCTTGACGTTAACATTGGCGCTAGAAGGAGAGCCCTTTAGTGTTATTTATCAATCACTGTTAAGATTGGAGAAAGAACAGAAATGGTGAATACAACCTTTAATGGAGGAGAAAGGTCGGCTGATTCTCAAACCCCCACTCGTAGGTCGGTCCTTGACCGACTCAGGTCGTCGACAAAGGAGAGGTTGGGGCCGAAGGGTAAACCTAAGGCACCCCTGCAAGTCCAGTCTGCCCCGGTTCGCCGTCGCCTGTTTCATACTAATCAGCAGACGCCAGAACCATCGACCCATATGGCGGGTAATCCGGCCCGAACTCTTGTTTACTCAGGTAGTAACGCTGATCATGGGGATAAGCGACAATGGATCCTGAATCAGCGTAGGGCGAAAGATCAGGAGATAATGGAGGCCTTACGCTAACAACAGCGTGAAATAGCTGAGCATTTGGCTAGGATGGAAGGAGGAGAAGAGGTCTCTTCAAGCCGACCCCATTATCGACAACACGCTGGTCGGAGTCAATCCAGGACAAATCGTTCGGATGGTTCCGAACCAATTCGAAGCAGGCATCATAGCCGCTCCCCAGTTCGGAGCAGGCATCATAGTCGCTCCCCAGTCCGTGGCAGGCACCGAAGCCGCTCGTAGGATGAGAGCAGGCTAAATAGTCGCTCCTAGATCCGCGGTAGGCACCAGAATCCTTTGCGGTAGATGAGCAGGCGACAGAGCCGCTCCCCCGACCGTAGGAGGCAAATAAGCCGCTCACAGGACAGAAGCAGGCCCATGAGCCGCACTCCAGACAGGAACAGGCGAGTAGGCCGTTCCCGGGATCGTGTTCTTGAGATAAAGGGGTCAGGACCGGATGGCAGGCCTAGGTCGCCACCCCGAAGGGATGAAGCCGATCCCCTCGTTATACGTTTGGCTGAGTTAGAAGAAAAACTAGCCGCAATCGTTCAGGCGAAGGAGATGCCGAACGCCACCAACTCTCCTTTCACCAGGGAGATAGAGCAGGTAAAGGCAGATAAAACTAAGAAGATGCCGCCTTTGGAGTCTTATGACGGTACTGGCGATCCTTATGATCATACTCATGGATATAATTAGATAATGAATTATTATGATCATCCCGATGCAGCCAAGTGCCACATGTTTGTTACCACATTGAAACATGCAGCTCGGGAATGGATGGCGTCCCTTCCCCCGAACTCCGTCGGATCGTGGCAAGACTTGAGTGATAAATTTCATGCGCGATTCGGGAGCAACAAAAAGAGGGGTAAACTAACTACCGCTCTGACGCAGGTCAAACAGAGATCGGGGGAAAGTTTGGGTGAGTATGTGAAAAGATTTTGTGAAATGGCTGGTACAGTGACTAGTCTGAACGTACAGCAGGCAGTCGGGTTCTTCACTACGGGTCTGGATGCCACGAAGTCGAAAGATTTGTGGAAAGATCTCATCCTTAACCCGCCGATGGACTTGGCTGAAACTTATAGTAGAGCCAAAGGGCTCATCACAATAGAAGAAGCCTATAAAAGTTTAAATCCTCAGGATCGATCTGAGGAGAAATCAAAAGAGAGGGATAGGAACTATGTTCCTCGGCCCGATAACCAGCCGAAGCATAATTTTTATGGCGGAGGTGGTTCAGGAAGTGGTCAGGGAGGGGTCAATTCGGGAGTTGGCAAACCGCCTTTCCCGAAGAAGAATGTGAACAAGGTCTACACCCCTCTCACAAAGGGTCGAGCAAGAATTCTTGAAGAAATTAGAGATCAGCCCTCATTTGAACCTTGCCTAACTAGTACCCGGTCTCACAGGGGTAATCCAAACCGTTATTGTGAATATCATCAAACATCTGGTCACGATACGGAAGATTGCTATAACTTGAAAGACCTGATAGAGAAAAAAAATCCAAAACGGCGAATTAGTACAATATGTCATGGGTCGGCAGGATTCTAGCTCACCGCCACCACCGAACCCCCCTTCACGAAATTGCGTTGATGTTATCACCGGGGGGACATTCGGAAAGAAAGTCGAGAAGCAGCTGCATCTACCCCCCAGAATTCAGGCAAACTTATGTCGAATTGGGAAGGACCTTATGAAGTCATTGAGGTACCCAAGCCAGGAACTTACCGGCTTCGGGCTATGGATGGTTCGGATATTAAGAATACATGGCATGATGGGAGACTTAGGAGATATTATCAGTAAGTTATGATATTTCTTATTCCCGATATTGTAAATTTTCATGTTTATTAATATGAAATGACATCAGATTATATGGTTGAAAGTTTTGAACTATTTCATTGATATTTAATAGTTACAAATTGTACTGATTACATTCGGAAATAAAAGTAAACAAAAAATAAAAAGATCCTAATAGGTCTGTGGGAGGTTATTCTTCGGCTTCATCTTCATCATTCGAAGAGTCGAGAATGGAGACGTCTAGCCCAGTTGCCTTTATTTTCTCCTTGATCTTATCCTTATGGCTTTGGTAGCCCTCGGAGAATTAAAGGATAACCTTGTCCGCCAGCTCGGGAGACTCATTGTACTCCTTGATTATTTGGAGCTTGACCTCTTCAGTCAGCGGAGGCCCTTAGTTCTTGAGTTCTGTGCGTTCTCTCTCCAAGGCATTGTGGGTTTGGATTAGGTCTTTCAGCTTGAAGTGCGTCTTCTCCATCTGCTCTTCAAGGGCAGCTATCGCCTTCTTCTGATCGACATCGTTTTCCTTCAGCAATACCCTCTCCTCCATGAGGCACTCGTTCTACTTTTCAAACTCAACGATTTCAGACTAGAGGATACTTATTTGGTTCCGAAGCTGATAATTTTCTCGGCTAGCTTCGGTGAGCTTATTTGGGTAGCAACGTGGAGGCCTTTTTCTTTCTCCAAGTCGGACTCCAAAGTCTGAACGTCGCCCTTGAGGAATGCATTTTCTGCCGCGATCTCCTTGTTCCTTTTTGATAGTTGAATCAACGACGGAAGAGATCGGGCAAAAACCGAGTTAGCCTGTAGAAAGAGCTCTATGGGTCAGAAGGAAAAACCAAGTATGAAGCAACATAAATAGGAATTACCGAAAACAATAATTACCTGAAATTGAAGCCTTGTAAAGTTTTCCAAGTACTGGTCTGGGGAATAGTTTTTGAATCGATCGTTGTCGACTGGTAAGACGAAACGATCGAGAAGGTCATAAGGAAATGGATCGAACGAACTCTGGGGCCATAGAGTTCGGGGTTTGGGCATGTTGCTGGATGAAGGATCCGAAGCTGGGAGTTCGGATTGACGTGCTTCACCTTGATGGGTCTCGACCTGTTGAGTGGGGGTAGGTGGAGGGGGTGCCGAAGAAGAGGAAGTCTCTCTGCGAGGTCTTTTTGTAAGTGGCTCCAGTACATCGTCTTCGGTCTCTTCCTCGTCAATGATTCCTAGAGGAGTTTGATTGGGAATAGAAGCGGGTGTCGTCAGAGGTTTGGGTGGAGCCTTCTTGCGAAGTTGTTTCTTCTTCATCAAAACCATCTTCTCTGACCTGCTCATCTCTAAGGTATTCTTCTTAGAGGCTTGAGACATGGGGATGGTTGTGATTGGGCGGGCAGCGATCGACACTTGATTTGAAGGCCCGGCTTCTTGAACCTTATCGAGATCGGCTAAGTTTGGCTCGTTAAGCAGAGGAACCATTCAGCCGATGTCGGCTGGGGCAGTTGGCTTAATAAGTGACACTGAAAGGTAGAAGTTAAATGTCAGTTCATCTTAAAGGGGATTATAAAAGTAGTAAAAACACAAATTAGGGATTAGGAGGTGGTTCTTACGCCCATGGTTGTACAACCACGTCTGATTGCCAAGAAGCTCGAAGTCCCACTCCTCCTCGGGTATCTTACTGACGAATTGTTTGAATTCGTCCAGTCGATCGGCTGGGAACCCTTCAATGTTGTTAGTATTTTTGGAGAAGCCGATCCAATCCGAGAGCAGGTGGGTGTCGGGACCTTTGATGTAGAACCAGTGGGAATGCCATCATTTGTTGCTGGTAGGGGTCTTCATTAGAGATCGTTTCTGGGCCCCTTTGACGGGTAACTTGCTGATCTGCCGAAATCCTGATTCTCTTGATCGGATCACAGTGAAGAGAGCAAAAAAGAGGTCTAGGGTCGATTCAATCTTGCAATCATGGCAGAAGGCTATGAAGCAGACTAGGTGGATGAAGGAGTTGGGAACGAGCTGTGCGAGTCCGACCCCAACGACACTGAGGAAAGATAGGATGAAGGGATGAAGGGGGAACCGAAACCCATACTTTAAGGCATGAGAAGAGACGGCGGTCCAGCCGTTGGGGCAGCGGTACATTCTCTCGTCTAGATTGGCAGTGCGCACCTGGTAAGATATGGGGATCTGGTACAGCTCTCGGATAGCAGCGAGATCTTGGGTCCGGATGGAAGACTTGGTGTAACGACCGTGGATTCTGGATAGCCTTGTAATTCAAATTTTTATATATTAATGAATATTATAAATTTTAGTAACATTGTTATGTGTTACGTGTTTAAAGGTTGTGTGACAACCTGTATTATGTGAATACATGAATTTTACGTGTTATAGTTTTGTATAAGTGAATAAATTAATTTCGCGGAATCTCGCTAAATTACTATTCACGGGCACTATTCATGCCTTAATATTTTATGTATTTTTTGATTTGTATTATTTTTGTTAAATCATGTATGTGTTGAGATAATTTTTCCAAGCGTTGGAATATTTGTTTGAGCTCGTTGGTGATTTATATCTTATCCGAAAGGTTATTATGGGTTATCCGAATAAACGGATAAACCCCGTATTTATTATTATTTATCCATCCCAATATTTTATGGGATGACCCATTTTAATTTTGGGTTGAGTTATTAAGCAAATTGGGTACAAATAAGGAAGAATTCGGGTATGGGAGACCAAATGGGAGTACTAATTTTTGTGTGTTGCTAATATGGGGAACTAACTTAATGCATGGACCAATGAGGAATGAGCAAGAAGGGAGTGGTCGGATGAGTGGCCTTGAGCCAAGTAATTGCCTTGAAATCTTTTATTTCCCAACATTCTTATTGGGTAAAAACCCACCACATAGGTTACTCCCTCCCACTCTCCCAAAACTCCATTCATTCTCCCATTCATTCCTTCTCTCCTCACTCAAACCATCAGCTCATTTTGGAAGCAAACCATCTGCATAAGAGAAGAAGTAGAGAGAGAAAGAGAAGAAACAACGAAGAAGAAGAAGAAGTAGAGAGAGAAAGAGAGTTTTTAGAGAGGGAAAGAAGTGGGTTTGTTCGGGAAGAAGCCAAGAAGAAAAAGAAGATAAAGCTTCGAGCTCTAACTAAGTCTCTGAGCATTAAGGAGCAAGAATCAAGAGGTAAACATTATCCATAACCATTCTCTCTCAATATTTCAAGCTTTCATGGTTTTGAAGCTTATATGCTTGGTGGGTTCGATTTTCGTTGTTTATAATTGTTGTTAGTTGTATGTAAGTTGTTATGGAAGTTCTTAAGACTCTAAAAAAAAACCTTCCTAATAATAGTAAAGTGGAACATTATAACGAGGAAATCCGAACCCATGCGTAAAGGATGAAGAACATGGATATTTTGGACAAATATGGACATTGGGACTATTTTAGAGAACTTGTAGTTTCGATTCTGTGTTTGTTTGCTTTATTTGTTATTGTGGTATTGTAGTTCCATGGGTTATCTTCATAACCCAGTTGGAACGGAGTAAAAAGTTTTTAAAACGAATTTGTGGTGAAGATTTTAGTAAACCATGTCAAGAAAACGATTAGTTTGCGTGGACAACCTTGTGACAAAATCTGGTATTGATGTGTTACTTGTCAAATTATGAGCTTCTGGAGTAGTATAGCACACTGAATTAGGGAGCCATGGGCTTTGGAGTCAACGTATTTCGACCTCGGATAAGGGAGATATAGCGATTTTAAGAAAATGTGTTAAGGCTGTCAAGAACACGAAGAGTTAGTGCGACTAGGCTCCTTGGAGTCGCTGTTTTGATTTGGTAACGAATCTCAAATGTTATAATTTTTGGATATGTTGTAGGAGGAACCTCATGTAAATACCATGGAATAAGGTTTAATCCTATTCATGGAGATTCCGTAAATATTCCATTCCAAAAATGGAAAGTTCGAAACAATTGGGATTTTTCAGGTTACAGCTTTCCATAGCCGTAAGAACGGACTAATTCTGACTTAAAATGAAGAAGTTATGATGTTTGGTAGAAGGTGCTACGAACCTGTCATGTAGGAGGTCGTAGAGTGCAAGTCGTGGGGTAATCTCTGACCATCGTAGAGTGCCAATGGTGGGATGGGCTCTGAGGGTCGTAGAGTGGCCTCCGAAGGTAGTAGAGTGTCTCTCGGAATCATAGAGTGCCTCTCGGAATCATAGAGTGCAAATTTGGCTAAGTATAGATCGTAGGGAGTAAGGGTCGTAGAGACTCGAAATTTGGCTAAGTATAAAATCGTAGGGACTGGAACCTCACTTAGTAATTCGACCATAACTTTCTTATACGAACTCGGATTGAGGTGATCCAGGATGATTCGGAAAGAGGAAGAGTAGACCTACAACTTTCATTTACTGAGCTTTGAGAGTTAAGGTCAGGATAAATCTCAAAATTGAGCATCTTTATCACTGTTGGCGATCGTAGGGAGTAAGGGTCGTAGACTCGAAATTTGGCTAAGTATGAAATCGTAGAGTGTAAGGGTCGTAGAGTGGAAATTTGGCTAAGTGTAAAATCGTAGAGTAACTTTCAGCCTGAACATGACTTAGTAAAATGGGCATAACTTTCTCATACGAACTCGGATTGAGGTGATCCAGGATGATTCGAAAAGAGAAGAGTAGACCTACAACTTCCATTAATAAGAATGGAGATTTCATGCCTAGTTCAAATTCGAATTTGGGCAGTTTGGTAACGTTGTGTGTGTCGCTTAAGCAACTGAGTAGGCAAGATTGACGTATTGACGTTGTAATGTCCAGGGATTTTTTAAAAACATTGTACTAATTTATTTTTATATATGAAATACGTTTTATTCAATTTTACTAATTTAATTAAATCCATGTAAATATTATTTAATTGTATAACTATATGGTCCAATAATTTTCGAGTTAACCCTAACTTTTGATTGGCAAGAAAATTTGGGGTAATTAAATAAATAATTATCGGATTAAATAATTCGAATAAAGAATTATGGTTAAAATAAATATTTTAAATAAATAAATCGATTGGTTTAGTTATTTAATTTAAAATATTAGAAATACAAGGTGATTAATTTAATTGGGTCAATTTTCTTTGGACTAGACCCATTTTTATTTTATTTCCGGATTGGGCCGAACCTATCTCTTCTCCATTTATTGGCCGGCCCAACCCTATTGGGTTGAGCCCAATTCCCTTCCAGCCGAGTTAAACCCGTTCCATTTCTTTTGTTAACCGGCAAGTTCAAGTGGAAAGGGTTTCAAATCAGTAGCAAAATCAATTTGGGGGATTTAGCAGCCTAAAAGCTAACTCCTCGAATCAGAGCAAATTGAGCTAGCGTACCCAAACCCTCCATCAATCGATCAGTCAGAAATGAGAGACGGGAGGAAGGTCGGCGACAGGGAAGCGAGCGGACGGCGTGAAGGAAAGACCGGCGAACGATCCAAGGGTTAACCAAAGGAACCGAGCGTGTGGCGAATGGACCAAAGAATCCAGGAATCCGGCGACGTGACCGGTAAGGACACGCGGCTCAAGGACCAGCCGGCGGCTCACAGTCGGTGGAAAGGGTTGACATGGACAACCGATCGACAGCTTACCCCCCTCCTACAGTCGGCTAATAGCTTGGTCAGGTAGGGTATTGCCCAATAATTGGGTAATATTCCCTCTATAAATTGAAACCCTCCCCCAAACCCTAAGCGAAGCTGTCAAATTTTAAAGAAAGGGCAGTCGCAGCAAGGGGGGAATCAAGGGAACCATCGGCGGCGGATGTCCGGCTGGGTTTTGTATTGTGGGAGAAGAAGAAAGGCAGCAAGTCGATCGAACCCAAGGTACAGAAATGGGTTATTAAGCTACTGAGATAGTGTTATGTTAGGTCTTGTATAAATTCCCTTCTTCTATACTTGGATTGGCATTGCCGATTGTGTTGTGATTGATTATATTATACCTTGTATTGTATGGATTGAAACCTTCCTCTGTATTGGGATATTTGTTTCTATATACTGGATTTAGTTGTTCTCTGTATTGGAAGTAATTGTCCTCTATATTGTTAGTTATTTCTCTGTATTGGATTAATGGTTTTTGGTAATTGCTTGGGTTGTGTTGTGTTGTTGAGACTCTGTATGTTAAGAACCATAAGGTTCGGCAGCCTTGAACATAATAGGACTAGGCCAATGCCGAATTTTAGGATGCCCAGTAGGTGTTCGCTGTAATGTCTGAACCAACCTTGTTGATTTGGTAGTAAGCAAATTTCCTTATTGTGATTGGTATGGCTGGGAAATCGAACCCAGCTTTTAGTAGGGATTGTTGGGCCAACGGGTAACAACAAATTAATAATTATTTATTAACTGTCAATAAATAATAATAAAAAATAATAAAAAATAATAATAATAATAAGTATTAAATTATTATTTAATATCAAATAATAATAAGGGTTAATGAGATAATTATTTATTATCTACCATTAAATAATAAACAAAGATAATAAATATTTAATCTAGTTATTATTCTATTAATATTGAATAATAATTAAGTACAAATAAAAGTTATAAATTTATTATTCGACATTAAATAATAAATATTTAATTATTATTTAATTTATATTAAATAATAAGGTAATAAATAATTATTGATTAAATAAAGATAGTTAGTTATTACTCGATAATAAATAAAATTAATAATCATTTATTATTTGATAATAAATAAAGATAATACATACTTAATTATTGTTAAATAGTAATTAAGTATGAACAAGGTTAATAAATTAACTATTTATTATTTATCCTTAAATAATAAATGAAGCTAGTAAATATTTGATTATTGCTTAACTAATATTAAACAATAATCAAGTATGAGTTAAGTTATTTAATTATTATTTAGTTAATATTAAATAACAATTAAGTATGAATAAAATTAATAAATAAATTATTTATTATTTATCAATAAATAATAAATAAAGTTAGTAAATATTTAATTATTATTTAATAGTAAATAATAATTAAGTATGAATAAAAGTAATGAAATGATTATTATTATAATAAATAAGGATAACGAATATTTAATAATTATTTATTGTTTAACGTCACCTAATAAACAAAGATAATAAATATCTAATTATTTTCTAATTAATATTAATAATAATTGGGTATGGATAAAGCTATAAGGATAACAACATACTTAATCATTAATGAAATAATGATTAAGTATGAGTGAGATTAATAAGTTGATTATTTACTTTTGGCCTTAATAAATAAGGATAATAACTACTTAATGATTATTCAATTAATATTGAATAATAATTAAGTGTGTATAGAATTAATACATTAAGTATTTAATTAATGTTAAATAAGGAACAAGGTTAATAATTACTCAATTACCCCTAAGGTAAATAGTAATTAAGCGCAATAAAATTGAATAAGTGATCAACTATTATCTAGTTGCTATTAAACCATAATAAATTTATTATCTTCATAGATAATAAATAAGGATTATTAACCCATAGTTGGAGACGAATAAGGGTAATAGTTGAGTACTCAGATGATGGGTAACCATGATTAATTATTATTTATTTTTAATTAATAGCTAGAGGCCATTAAATTAATTTCTGTTTAGCTAATGACTAGATGGTAATTAAATATATATAGTAAATTGTTTGCCTGCTAAATAGATAGCATAAGTGAGTGTATCGATATACAGTTATACGATGCTAATGGATAAACCGACTTTATCAACTGGTAGGTTATCCAAGATCAATTAGTTACAAGCTAAGATAAATTGTAGCTGAGCAAACAGGCAAGTTCCCTAACTTCCTTCTTTCAGTATATTGAATGCAAGTTCTATCTTACTCAACTTTTATTTTTAGCAAATTTCTAAACCTTATGCACTATTTTTAATTTGTGCAAAAAGGTATATATTGTTGCAAGTTATTCTTTAAGCTTGAATCTTATCTCCAAGCATGCTTTAGGTGATCTAATTTCTTTTAAAATTATTCCACGTCTAGGTATTTATTGACCTTCGTACTCGTGCATTTGAATTCGTACATTCATTAAAGTTCCGAAATTTATGAACTATTCATGATTAAGTCTGAGCCCTTGTTCGGTCAGGCAAGTATGTGAGAATTTATAAAAGCTATCCGAACCAATCGATGGTAAGGATTCTTAGACTGTATGAACACCTCTTTTTATTATAGGGGAGTACCCAGGTGCCGTATATAAGGTACAAATAGCAGAGTTAAATGTTATGCATACACATAGCGTACGCGAGGCTGATCCCCTCAAGTACTTATTCTGTAGCCAGTAACCAGAGGGTCAACTAGCTATTGACTCCTTTGGAAGTTATTGTTCAAAGTCTACTTGACTATCAATTGTTCTAAAAGCATTTATTGTTATTGCTTCTGATAATTCCATTGTTGAAATCTCTTTCTATATCCCTTTCATCATGATATATTCTTATTGTTGTACTTTAAACTTGCTGAGCAAACTCGTTGCTCATCCTTGCTATATCATGACTTCATTGCAGCTAAACCCGAGACGTCAGGGAAGAACAAAGGGAAAGAAAAGATGAAGTAATAGACTTCATGTAGCAGATTTTAAATTTATGTGTAGTTAATTACTGTTAATGTAATTTAAACCCTGACATTTATTTAGGGTATGAATTTGTGTAAGTGTTTAAGGTTATTGTATTCTGGGACTAGTAACACCTTTGTAATGAACAACGTATGTTTATTATATTCCGCATTTTAGTTACCATATGTTATTAGAGGTGAATGTTTGTATTGGATCGTGATGACGGATCCGGGTATTTGGAGACCCGAATTTGGGGGCGTCACAGACGTGCAAGCGTCGTAACATTATAACAAATGTGATTATCCTTGTTTATTATTATGCTTCTAATAAGATTGTAACCTTATGGAGTAGTGTAAGCCAATATTTGGTATTTATTATGTGAATGATTATAATATGTTTATATGCACATACGTATGTAGGATAATTGAAGAGCGTGTGTTGTATTATTGTAGCAGACGCACGAGGCAAGTTTCCCTAACCTTACTCGAATTATATTGAGCAGGTTTCCTGTCCTATACACATGTTGAATATTGTGCAAGTTCTCTAACTTCATTCTTTCTATATATTAAATGCAAGTTTCCTTACCCTAGCTCAAATTAATATTAGGCAGGTTTTCTCAACCGTACAACTTTGGTTTATTATGCGAGTTGTTTATTAATTAAGCAATCATTCTATATTGTTGCAAGTTCCCTACTCAACTGTTTTCATTTGAGCAGGTTTCCTATTTTATACAAATGTTGTATATTGTGCAAGTCTCATGACTCAAATCGAGTTATTACTTTCAAATTATATTAGTGGATTAATTATTGTCAATTACTCCACATCAAGGATAAATTATTGATATTCACAGCTTATGCATTTGAATTCATTATCTGTTGTTGGACTGTGAAATGTTAAAATTCTTCATTCATGAACTGTTTAAGGAGATAGTCTACGCCATTTGTTTCGGCTAGACATGTACATGTTATTATTCTAAAAGCTATCCAAACCAGTAGTTGGTACGGATTCTTGAACTGAGAGAGCAACCCTTATTAGGGGATTTTAATGTGTCGGTTATTCGATGCAGTTAGAGTTAAATGTTATGCATATACATGGTGTACAAGAGGCTGATCCTTTCGAGTACAACTGACGGGGCCGGGTTTTAAAAGAGTTAGTTGAATGATCGACTCTTTGGCCAAATGTTCATGGTCGGTTGGACCACTCAGCAGTAAATAATCAATATTCATTGTTTCATTTGAACTTTGATTATGTCATTTCAGCTACTTCATCAATGTTCATAAATTGTTGATATATGCAGCTATTATTCTCATTCATTCATGATATATCTTCTTTATTCACTTTAAACTTGCTGGGCAAAGTAGTTGCTCACCCTTGCTATATCATGAACCTATTGCAGTTAAGCCGGAAAATTCCAAAGCGAGCAAAGGCAAAGGAAAGCTTAAGGAATAGTTATATGTATTGTTCCGTTATGTAATCGTGGAATAGTTTTATATTATTAATGTATTCTACGATGTATTTATTTAAGGTTATAGACCTTGGGACCGTAGTAGACCTTTTGTAATGAATAACATATGTTTATTTATTCCGCATTAGTTAATTTATGTTGTTTAGAGGTGTATGGATGTATTTTAGCGTGAGCACCAGATTCGAAGTATTGGTACCTGAATTTGGGGGTGTCACACTTGGTGTTGATATGGATGAAGGATTTATCTGCCGAATATTCCTCAAGCATCTTCATATTTTCGAGTTCGGCTTCGATTCTAGGTGAGGGTGAAGAGAAAGGATTACTGGGAAAGTCAAAGCTTGTGATGGGGTCTTGGGATGAGGTACTAAAGCCTAGGGAGGTGGAACTAGTTCCCGCAGCGGTGGTGGTGACAACTGTTATGGCGGCGGTGGTAATGACTGTTGTGGCTTCCGTTGTCACAGCTATGGTAGGAGTTGGGAGCTCATTAGCGGCAGCCGCAGAAGCGGAGGTTTTGGACGGATTGGATGAGCTGGAAGCATCTGTGGTCACCATTGATGGGTGAAAAGGAAAGTTACCGGAATTGATTTACTGGTAAGGGTTGAAAATCACGATGAGAAGACAAAAATTGCAGAGAAAAGGTTCAAGGGTTTGAGAAATCTGGTATGAAAAGCGGCGGTGGATTTTTGGGGGCAAAGTAATTTTATTAAAGGAGACCCTTTGAATTTGGCACGACTCCCATAGACGGCGCCACTTCATTAAATATGGTGGGCCCTTTGAGGGCACGTGGGGCAATAATGGTGGATTAAGTTTCAAAATGGTTTGAGGCGGTTACATCTTTAAGGGATTGTTTGGATCATTGGCTGAGAGGATTAATTTAGTTTTTGAACTCTTTTATTATATATCTCCTTTTTTATAATAAAAGAGTAGGGGGCAATGTTCGGGCATGGGTTCGGGAAGCTCGACCCCACCTGGAGGATTAGACCCCACGTAAAGGACTTTATTGGATGGGGACAGTCTAGTTATGGATTGTAATTTCCTAACTATGTTGACTTGTGACTTAACCGAATAAGGGGACATGATTTGATTGATGGTGACATAACTTTACACTATTAAGTGGGGTCCAGGTGTGATGAGTGGGCAATTGAGTATAAATACCAGGCTTTCTTCCTCATTTCAAAGGTAATGCAAATTCTAACACTAAAGCTACAAGCCTCCATTGTTATAAACCTTGAGACAGCTTGTACTAATTCTCACGCCTGAACTATCCCCCGGCGGCAAAACCGCCCGGAACTCTGAGTGTGGTCTCGTTATTATGCAGGATAGACGCGTTTTTGGTGATTGGAGCGCGTGGTCGAATCTTGGCATTAACAAGTTTCATATTTGGTGATTCCATCAACACTTACTTCCTTTAATTCCACCACAATTTATATAGAGAGGGTACCAATCTGATACAAAATCACAGAACAATTTACTTACAACTAGAGCAGGTGAAGAAAGGAAATAAATATGAAAAATCAAAAAATTACTCCATTGACACATCCCAGTGTTACTAATATATTTCCAGTTTTGCTTCAAAAATATTTTAGACATTTATTAAAAATTGTATCGTACGGCCTGAAATGGGCCCATTAATCCCTAATGGACCTGTTAAAACTTTAAATATGTGGAAGATTACAATATAGAAATATATCCTATTTTTGAGCCTAAAAATAATACAAAACTTGGGAAAGAGAATATCTTGGGGAGCAAGGGACTTGGGGACCAAGCCAAAAGAAAATCAACTGTAGTAGAGCCCAGTTCACACAATACCCAACTTCCCATCATGTCTATATAAACTATGCTTCACCATGCACAAAGGCCATTAGGAACCAAAGCGTACACAGAGAGAGAGAAAGAGGGAGAAAATGCAGATCTTCAGGAAAACCCTAACCGGGAAGACGATCATGCTGGAGGTGGTATCAAGCGGTTGAAAGTATGTAAAATCACAATCATATTGAGATACGCAACGGAAAATAGAAATTAAAATTTTTGCAACTTATCCATGAATCACCTTATGCATAGCTATTAATTGAAGAAGAAGATGAACAAGAGATAATACCTTTGATGATTCAACGCTTGAACCGCTACAAGATCTACTCCTCTCTTGATTTCTTCAAGCTCTTCCAATCTACAATCCTTTGTTGATTTCTTCAAGCTACTCCAATCTTTGTTCCTTGGATTAAATACTAGCTACAAAGTGTATGTAGCACTCTAGAGGTAATCCACCAAGAACAATTATACAAGAAACAATATTTTAATTTCTTAGAAATCTTGGATGGCTAATCCAATTAATTTTATTCCTAACTCTTAAGAATAACAAGAACACTTCTTCAAGAACACATAGATGATCTTTTTAATATTTCTCTCTTAACTCTTAAGATGAAGGCTAATGAATGTTAGTAGGTTTAATTAGGAAACCCTAATCTTATTAGGATACTTACAAAAATAATACTTACACAAAATGTAAGTATACATTTGCTCCTAACCCACATGTTATTCATTTAAGCAATTAACATGTGTTACTTGCTTAATCAACATTAAGCAAGTATACTACCATTTTATTTAATTTGTATTTTTATTTAATTTAATTCTCAATCTAATTAAGAATTAAATAATACTAATAATAATAATAAGATTTCTCTCATTAATTTATAATTCAATATTTCTCCAAATATATCATTATAAATATTAAGCATTTCAATTTATTCAACTAATAAATTAAATACTTTATTTATTATTATTTAGCCAATTATTTCCAATACAAAATTATTCTTTTGCAGTGTGACCCTTTAGGTTCAATATTATGCCCGTCATAGAATAAATAAATTAGAATTATTCTAATATTATTTATAATGAATTAAACTCCTTTAATTCATATATAAATAAATATTATTTATTCTACATCATGAGGGACACCTTACGATAATGTATCATGATTATCCATATAATATGAAATCAATATTTAATTACATAGAACCTATTCAGCAATAGTTACCGTACAATTCAATCCTTCTACCAAATAATATCCCGATTAAATATAAGACATGAAATTACTGACAAGTCTTATTTTATTTAATCATATGTATTTCGATCCAAGAATGCACAACTCCGATTAATGTAAATTAGAAACCCCTTTCTAATTTTCATTCAACCCTGGCCAGGGATTTCTGAGCTGTCATTTATAAAATCGCATAGGATATTCTCTCCCTTTATCAGAAGTGGTAGATCCTTTGTCGATCATTCACCTACCTCCGTGTATACTTTATTATACCCGTACATACCCTAAGGTATTAAGGAATATGACAAAATATAACTTAACATACACAAGGTACGATAATGATCTCAAGTCCAAGGATCACTTGTACAACTATCACTTAAGAACTTCCCTATTGACAGGTGAATAAAACTCCATTAGGGTTCTTAAAGCGAGTCACGTTCAGTGAACTTATTCTCCAATAAGCACCTACATACTTGCTTTAGTGTCTCCACACAAATAATTATGAGATCAATCATCATCTTCTAAAGATCAAGCATAGTATGTACTAATCTATCCGAATCAGTAATCCCAATATTAGTGATCCAACGATTAGGAACATTTTAGTTTTCAGCTTTCTTGAATTTAGATCTCACTAGCATGATCTCATCATGATTCTAAAAGCATTGCTCGAAAACTGTGTGTTCATCACATTTATTAATTCAACCAATTAACATGGATAAAATATGTCTTTTATTCTATTATTAATATTTGAATAAGATTACAAAGTAAATGCTTATTACATCAAATATAATTGGCTTGAGGGGATATTACTTTCAATCTCCCACTTGCACTAAAGTCAATCACCTTGGTATCTAATACCCATTTTATCGAAATGGCGATTGAATTGATCTTGCGATAATGCTTTAGTAAATGGATCTGCAATGTTGTTCTGGGAGTCCACTCTTTCTAAGGTGACATCTCCTCTTTCAATGATTTCTCTAATCAAATGAAATCTCCACAATACATGTTTGAATTTCTGATGAGACCTGGGTTCCTTAGCCTGTGCAACAGCTCCAGTGTTGTCACAATGAACCGGAACGGGTCCAGTAATGCTAGGAACTACCCCGAGTTCAGAAATGAACTTCGTCATTCAAAAAGCTTCCTTTGCAGCTTCACTTGCAGCTATATACTCTACCTCTATCGCTGAGTCAGCAACTGTTTGCTGTTTGGAACTCTTCCAACTCACCAATGCACCGTTCAAGGTAAATACATACCCTGATATGGATTTACTGTCATCTTGGTCAGTTTGAAAACTTGAGTCTGTAAAGCCCTCTAGTTTGAAATCAGACCCACCATATACTAGAAACACATCTTTAGTTCTTCTTAAGTACTTCAAGATGTTTTTCACAGCTTTCCAGTGTTCTTCTCCACGATTAGACTGATATCTACTTGTTACACTAAGTACATAAGCAATATCTGGTTTGGTACATATCATTCCATATATTATGGATCTTATTGCCGAAGCATAAGGTATTTGATTCATACGTTCTCTCTCTTCAGGTGTCTTTGGGGACAATTTCTTAGAGAGATTTACTCCATGACTCATCGTTATGAGCTCTCTTTTGGAGTCTTGCATGCTAAACCTCTTTAGCATCGAATCAATGTATGCACCTTGGGTCAAGCCGAGCATCCTCTTTGATCTATCTCTATAGATCTTTATCCCCAATATGTAGGATGCTTCTCCCAAGTCCTTCATGGAGAAGTGTTTAGATAACCAAATTTTAACTGACTGTAGCATCGGTATGTCATTCCCTATAAGTAATATATCATCAACATATAATACCAGGAATGTCACAGCACTCCCACTAACTTTCTTGTACACACATGGTTCATCCTCATTTTTGATAAAACCAAACTCTTTGATTGTCTCATCAAAACGGATGTTCCAACTTTGAGAAGCTTGCTTTAATCCATAAATGGATCTTTGTAACTTACATACTTGATTTGTTCCAACCTTTAAAATAAAACCCTCTAGCTGTATCATATATACATCCTCATCTAGTTTCCCATTGAGGAAGGCCGTTTTCACGTCCATTTGCCAGATTTCGTAGTCATAGTAAGCTGCAATCGCAAACAAAATTCGGATAGACTTGAGCATGACTACTGGTGAGAAGGTTTCATTATAGTCAACTCCTTGTCTTTGTTTGAAACCTTTTGCAATCAGTCTGGCCTTATAGGTCTCCACCTTGCCATCTACTCCAGTCTTTTTCTTAAAGACCCATTTACACCCTATAGGCACAATGCCTTCAGGTGGAGTAACCAAAGTCTATACTTGGTTTTCATACATGGAGTCTATTTCGGATTTCATGGCTATTTGCCATTTCTCAGAGTGTTTACTACTCATAGCCTCATCGTATGTTACTGGATCATCATCAGTTATGATACGTACCTCATCATCATCTTCTATGATGAGTGTATGCCTTTTAGGTATTTTCGACACTCTTCCAGATTTACGACTCGGTTATGGTACAGAAGTTATATCTACTTGAACAGGTTCATCCACTTGATCTGTAGTGATTTGTGGTTCTTGAATTTCTTCAAGATCTATTTTTCTCCCACTAGCCTCTTCAAGGATAAACTCCTTTTCTAGGAAGGTAGCGTGTTTGGCAACAAACACCTTTTGCTCAGTAGGATTATAGAAATAGTATCCTAAAATTTCTTTAGGATACCCCACAAATCTACATTTATCAGATCTTGTCTCAAGTTTGTCACTTTGTAACTTCTTTATATAAGCTGTACAACCCCAAATCTTAACATGTTTAAGACTAGGTTTCCTCCCTGTCCACATCTCATATGGAGTCTTGGGGACGGACTTTGAGGGGATCTTATTTAGTAGATATGCAGCCGTTTCTAGGGTATGACCCCAGAATGATATTGGAAGGTTAGTGAAACTCATCATGGACCGCACCATATCTAACAAGGTACGATTCCTCCTATCAGATACACCATTTAATTGTGGCGTACTAGGAGGCGTCCATTGAGAGAGAATACCATTTTTTTGAGATGATTAAGAAACTCATTGCTCAAGTATTCTCCTCCTCGATCTGATTGAAGAATCTTAACACTTTTGCCAGTTTGTTTCTCTACTTCACTTCTGAATTCTTTGAACTTTTCAAATGATTCGGATTTGTATTTCATTAAATACACATATCCAAATCTTGAATGATCATCAGTGAATGTAATGAAATACGAATACCCTCCTCTAGCATCTGTTGTTATAGGTCCACATACATCTGTGTGTACCAACTCTAACAACCCTGCAACTCTCTCTCCATGTCCACTAAATGGAGATTTAGTCATTTTACCCATAAGACATGATTCACAATTTGGATATGATTCAAAATCGAATGGTTCTAAAAGACCATCAGTATGTAACTTGTTTAATCTTGTTTCATTGATGTGACCGAGTCTACAGTGCCAAATGAAAGTATGATTTACTTCATCTTTTTTTCTTTTACAAGTTTGTTCAATTTGAAAAATATTTTCATGTAAGTCAAGTAAGTAAAGTCCATCAATTAATCTACCAATTCCAAACAAAATATTATTATTATAAATAGAACAACCATTGTTCTTAAATATAACATCGAATCCTTCTTTGTCCAACATAGAAATAGATATAATGTTTCTAATGAGAACAGGTACATAATAATAATTTATTAAATTGATAGATTTTCCCGTAGGCAGCGCTAAACAATAAGTCCACACAGCTAATGCAGCAACCTTTGCTCCATTTCCCACTCGTAGAGTTACTTCGCCTTTGTTTAGCCTTTTACTTCTACTTATTCCCTGCAATGAATTACATGTATGAGAACCACAACCGGTATCCAATACCCAAGTAAAATTTTGACTTACAGAAAGATTTATTTCAATCATGAATAAATCTGTATTTGCAGTTGAAGCTTCACCAAGCTTTTTCTGCTTTGCTTCTGTAAGATAATCTTTGCAATTCTTTTTCCAATGTCTAGACTTGTTGCAGTGGAAGCAAACACCTTTGCTATCTGCAGTTGTTTTAATCTTATTGCCCTTTTCAGTATTCATTCCTTTTGCCTTCTTTGAATTTGTCTTCTTTGAAGAAGATCCTTTGGACCACTTCCTTTTCTTGGAAGCGTTTCCCATAAGTAAGACATGGTCCTTTTTGGATAGAAAGTGACTTTCTGCAGTTTTCAACATGTTAAGCAATTCAGGTAAACTGACATCAAGCTTATTCATGTGGAAATTCACAACGAATTGTGAGTAGGAGTCCGGGAGTGACTGCAAGATCAAATATTGGCTCAACTCTCCATCCATAACAAAACCAAGTTGTCCTAATTGTTCAATCAGATTGATCATCTTTAGGACATGTGCCTGTACTGTGGTGCCATCGGTCATTCTATATCGGAAGAGCTCCTTAGATATCTCATATCTTGCAGACCTACTCTGTTCACCATACAATTCATGAAGGTGAAGCAAAATAGTAGGTGCATCTATTTTCTCATATTGACGCTGCAACTCATTACTCATGGATGCGAGCATAATGCATTGGGCTACCATAGCATCATCTTGCCATTTTTTAAAAGTGACAAGTTCTTCCTCAGAGGCATTCTCTGCAACAGTTGCAGGAAGGGGTGAATTAAGGACATAAGATAACCTTTCAGCGGTGAGAACAATTCTCAAATTCCTTAACCAATCCGTGTAGTTCGGTCCGGTTAATTTATTAACATCCAATATGCTCCGCAGTGATAGTGAATGGGCCATTTGTAAAAATCTGTAAATGAATTTTTGATTTAAACAACATTAGCATTTATTTATTTTATTAATCACTAATTTAATATAGGTCTTTATTAAAAGGGTGTCTCCCACTATTTTATACAAACTATATGACCCTCCATATATAGTCAGACAAATTTTTATTGAAATTTATTTAGTGAGATAGGATCCAATGACCTAAATATATAGCCTTGTGTGTGCACAACAAACTATATATTCATTCAAGGGTAGACAACTCTTGTCAATTACATCAACTATGTAACTCCTTTTATTTTGCCTCTTAGATTATAATAGTCAAGTGTGTGCACATCCGAACTAAATAATCTAAGTTAAGTTATACCTAGCATTTCTATATAAGGTATAGAAAAATACGGTTCTTGTGTGTGCACAACAAAACAGTATTGTTCAATTCTTTTATAAAACATTTTCATGTAATAAAGCCAACATCTTAAAATTTTAATATAAGCTTTGTGTGTGCACAACAAACTAATATTAAATAATTAATACTCTATTGCTTTATCATGCTGGAAGGCTACGTTCGATACTTTTATTGAAATATCTTTGAACGTATTCAACTTAATATTTTGAAAATGAGGGTTTTGTTATTAATGGTCTCATCTTGTTTAGTGCACATGCACACACACACACACACACACACACACACACACACACACATATATATATATATATATATATATATATATATATATATATATATATAAATACGCGTCATATTAAACATTCATCAATATGAATAATAATATATTTAATATATATATATATATTATAAGCATGCATTCATAGAATACAATATTCTATATGGGATGATTATGGACTTAATTTAATTTGATTCACTCGAGCCACCGAGTTTATCAATAGGTCAAACCTAGGAGTGCAAGAATGAATTTGAATATAACTATTACATTCAACCCAGGCTTCAATACAAATGGGTCTTCAATGCTCCTGCTCTTCGGCTCCAATTTCTTGAGTAACTTTACAAAATCCTATTACACTCCATTTTAACAAATAGAAATCTTGATCAATAGTCAAGGGGTAGTACATAGGAGAGAGATAGAAATTACATTAAGAAATTTAGAGAGGCGAGGTACGCAAATCCCATTATGAATAAAACCATTCATTCAAGCATCCATTCAAATTAAATCCAATCACATTGGTCAATAGTCCTTAATCATCCCCCATATATATATATATATATATATATATATATATTGATATCGTTTAATGGGCAATTGAATAGTAGAAATCCAAAATCCAATTAAAATAAACTCCTTTATTTTAATCCATTCCAAATTAATATAAACTCTTTTATAAAAATTTAGAATCTTTGTTCAAAATTGAAATCCAATATTAAATAAAATAAACTCCTTTATTTTAAACCAATTTCAAGTCCAAAATAAACATCTTTATTTTTAACATTGAAATTTTAAAATTGGAAAATCAACAAATTTTTTTTTATGAACAGTGAACAGTGCCCGGGCTGCCCAGTGAACAGTGTCGGGCTTTTTTGATTTTGATGTTTTTCCAAAAAAACATAATTTTATACTAACAATTATACCCAAAAAAATTGTTCTAAACACATCAACATATATATGATTGACACAATTAATAGTACGTATAAGGATGGCTCTTAATACCACTGAAAGTATGCAAAATCACAATCATATTGAGATAAGCAACGAAAAATAGAAATTAAAATTTTTGCAACTTATCCATGAATCACCTTATGCATAGATATTAATTGAAGAAGAAGATGAACAAGAGATAATACCTTTGATGATTCAACTCTTGAACCGCTACAAGATCTACTCCTCTTTTGATTTCTTCAAGCTCTTCCAATCTACAATCTTTTGTTGATTTCTTCAAGCTACTCCAATCTTTGTTCCTTGGATTAAATACTAGCTACAAAGTGTATGTAGCACTCTAGAGGTAATCCACCAAGAACAATTATATAAGAAACAATATTTTGATTTCCTAGAAATCTTGGATGGCTAATCCAATTAATTTTATTCCTAACTCTTAAAAATAACAAGAACACTTCTTCAAGAACACATAGATGATCTTTTTAATATTTCTCTCTTAACTCTTAAGATGGAGGCTAATGAATGTTAGTAGGTTTAATTAGGAAACCCTAATCTTATTAGGATACTTACAAAAATAATACTTACACAAAATGTAAGTATATACATTTGCTCCTAACTCATATGTTATTCATTTAAGCAATTAACATGTGTTACTTGCTTAATCAACATTAAGCAAGTATACTACCATTTTATTTAATTTGCATTTTTATTTAATTTAATTCTCAATCTAATTAAGAATTAAATAATAATAATAATAATAATAATAATAATAATAATAATAAGATTTCTCTCATTAATTTATAATTCAATATTTCTCCAAATATATCATTATAAATATTAAGCATTTCAATTTATTCAACTAATAAATTAAATACTTAATTTATTATTATTTAGCCAATTGTTTCCAATACAAAATTATTCTTTTGCGGTGTGACCCTTTAGGTTCAATATTATGCCGATCATAGAATAAATAAATTAGAACTATTCTAATATTATTTATAATGAATTAAACTCCTTTAATTCATATATAAATAAATATTATTTATTCTACATCATGAGGGACACCTTACGATAATGTATCATGACTATCCGTATAATATGAAATCAATATTTAATCACATAGAACCTATTCAGCAATAGTTACCGTACAATTCAATCCTTCTACCAAACAATATCCCGATTAAATATAAGACATAGAATTACTGACAAGTCTTATTTTATTTAATCATATGTATTTCGATCCAAGAATGCACAACTCTGATTAATGTAAATTAGAAACTCCTTTCTAATTTTTATTCAACCCTGGCCAGGGATTTCTGAGCTGTCATTTATCAAATCGCATAGGATATTCTCTCCCTTTATCAGAAGTGGTAGATCCTTTGTCGATCATTCACCTACCTCCGTGTATACTTTATTATACCCGTACATACCCTATGACATACCCTAAGGTATTAAGGAATATGACAAAGTATAACTTAACATACACAAGGTACTATGATGATCTCAAGTCCAAGGATCACTTGTACAACTATCACTTAAGAACTTCCCTATTGACAGGTGAATAAAACTCTATTAGGGTTCTTAAAGCGAGTTACGTTCAGTGAACTTATTCTCCAATAAGCACCTACATACTTGCTTTAGTGTCTCCACACAAATGATTATGAGATCAATCATCATCTTCTAAAGATCAAGAATAGTATGTACTAATCTATCCGGATCAGTAATCCCAATATTAGTGATCCAACGATTAGGAACATTTTAGTTTTGAGCTTTCTTGAATTTAGATCTCACTAGCATAATCTCATCATGATTCAAAAAGCATTGCTCGAAAACTATGGGTTCATCACATTTATTAATTCAACCAATTAACATGGATAAAATATGCCTTTTATTCTATTATTAATATTTGAAGAAGATTACAAAGTAAATGCTTATTACATCAAATATAATTGGCTTGAGGGCATATTACTTTCAGCGGTACTATAGACAATGTTAAGACTAATATTCAAGATAAGAAAGGTATGTTCATGCTATTTGTGCCTTTATCCACATAATAGTTTTCAAATACAAGCTGGCAAATAAAAACCAACAACTTAATTCATGTCCCTATTTCCCATAGTTATAGACTTATAGTTATGGTTAGGTTTGTATGCCTTATGTGGGCTGACTTGCCGATTACTTATACTATATGGTTGATCGAAAGCTTTTTAAGATCTTACCACCATCTTTCTGTGTCAAGCACTATTGATGAGATGTTGTAATTTTAGTGTGTATAAATATTCACAAAATCTTTGGTTATCGTTTAGGTATCCCCCCGGACCAGCAGCGATTGATTTTTGCTGGAAAACAGCATGAAAATGGTCACCCTGGTTAGTTACAATATCCAGAAGGGTAAATTCTTGTACCCTTATTTTATTTGTGTATATATATATATAAACATAGGTATATATATGTGCTCATGAAACTAAGGAGTTTTTAGTGTCAAGTATGCAGAGTCAACATTGCATCTTGTTTTGAGGCTTCGAGGAGGAGGACTAGGTATAATTAGAATTGCGCCTGCACTGGTTACTTTGGCAAGAAAGTATAATCAGGACAAGATGATTTGCCACAAGTAAGCTGATACTTAATTCAGAAAAGCTTATGGTTGAATTTTTTTATTTTTTTTGCTGCACTTTTTTTAGTATTGTGCGTGTTAGCTAGTATTGCCAAGAGGATCATTTGTGATTAGAACTTATGAATTATAAGCTGTAATTTGATAAATAATTCTAGCGATTCCCTTGTATATTAGAAATGGTATTTGATAATCATAGAATTAGGCAGTGTTTTATTGGCAACTATAACATATTAAGTTATCTTGTGTTTTTCTTCATCTGATTTATAATGAATCATCAGTATACAAAATAATATGAAAGTGATGTGTTGCTGAGAGAAATTGTATAGTGTGGATGACACATATATTGTCATCGTTCTTGAATTTTTATTTCATTTAATTTTCGTCATGCCTTCTAAATGATAATAATAAATAATAATAAGTCAATAATAAGTAATATTTGTTAGAGTCTGCATGATTATTATTATTTAATTTGATGATGAAAGCTTTTAATGTAAATTTGTACCAGTAAGTTTTGTAAAGTTAATAATGATTCAATGTACAAGCATTAAGAACAGAAAAATCAAATATGTTAGGTTAATCTATTTGAGCTGATCTGATGTATAGCAAATGGGTAATAAATGTTTGTTAAGTTAGTCTGCCAAAATCTTAAAGTAAAGATGACAAGTCACAGAATTAACTCTTAGTTCGTAAAGCATCAGACAAATCGCAGAGCCTTTGCATCTATCGCAAAGTTCACCTCAATTCGCAAAGACAAATTCGTATAGTGAACACGATCGTAAAACCAAGTAAAGCTCACTAAGCAAAGACTGAACGTAGAGTGCTTCAACAAATCGCAAAGTAAAAGTCAAATTGAAGAGCAACTCCAAGATCGTTCAATAGAAGAAAGAATCGTAGAGTCGGCTCTAGAATCATTAAGTAGATCTTCATAGAGCTAAGATGTGATGCCCTCAAAATAGGTCCACACAACCCATTTTGAATCGCCAATAACATTTAACAAAATACAAATACAAATACGAATTTTTCTATTTACAACTAATAAGTGTCGTGCAAAATACGACAACACAATACAAATACATCTTAAATTCTCAATACACTTATTGTCACACTAAAATAATGTATTGAGATACTTCTACTGTCTCGGACCATCACTCTATTTCCCGGCTAGTCCCCGCTACACTCTCATTTTCTGAGGAGAACAATGGAACAAAAAGAAAAAGGGTGAGCAAAAATAGCCCAGTAGAAAATATCATGACTAAGATAATGAAAAATAAATTATCTTTAGCCTTTGACAGTAATAAATCAGAGATTTTGAAGATATAAAAATTATTTCAACAACAACAACTGTAGCGGAATGAACAATCCATTAGAAGAATCAAGTAAATTATAATATCTACCATCTTCTACAAGTTAAAGGTTCACCGCTAATATTTTATCCCTGTAACACTAATCAACAGTTTCTGTTTATGAACATCCAAATCAATAGTTTATATTCAACAACCTCTCTTTTTACTACGTGTCAAAGATATATATTTGTAACACCACTGGTCATGATCATGCCAAACGCCAGTTCATCTTTGCACTACGGGCCAAAGAGAACTCTAGCTCACCATCAGTCTTTGTCTGTAACACCAAAAGTCATGATTATACCAACACACAGTTTGGTCATAATCATGCCACGCCAGTTCATCTTTGCACTATAGGCCAAAGAGAACTATCGTCATAATTTAAGAATGAGGATGATGACAATGATATAAAGTGCATACAGTGAGATCAAGAATAAAAATAAATGTTAAAGATTTATAATTTAATTTATTCAGTATCGCAGATTGTACAAATTGCTAACACGATGACCAAATTGTAGAGTCAAATTCAAGAAGGATATTCAAGAATAAAATAAAGTTCACGATTCAACTATAACGTGTAAAATGAAATAGAAAAATTCAGGTGAAAAGATATTAGATGAAGCACAAACTATTAAGGAGATTATACTAATTTCAGGGATTTTCACCATTTAAAAATAAGGTTTTGGAAACAAATAAAAATTTCTTATCATAAATAGAGAAATATGAAAAAAACGATATCCCTTGAAGAGTACAAAAGAAATGATATTTTATATAAGTATGAAAGAATATACGAAACTGCAAATGGATTTTCACCCTTCATGCGATAACCCGCGTAGACAGACCATTTCCACCAAAAGATCAATAAGTAATGAATACGAAGGGTTATTCACCAGGCATGCGTCAATCCGCACGGACAGGTTATACCCACAGATTAATAAGGAATGAATACAAAGGGTTATTCACCAGGTACAACACTCCGTACATACAGGTTATTCCCACAAAGTAAAAAAGAATGAATACAAAAGGTTATTCACCAAGCATGCGTAAATCCGCACGGACAGGTTAGTCCCACAAATTAATACGGAATGAATAACAACCTTTATGAGTATGAAGTAAAATAATATCACTTACGAACATGAAAGCAAATTATATTATATACGAGTATGAAAGAAATGATATTCCCTACCTTCGTTAACAAGTGACTAGATGTTACTTTCTATGAAGTTTACTAACTTGGACAATACTATTATTCTCACAAATACTCACAATAGCCTAGCACACTTAGAGAACTTAAGAAATTTAGTGAGAGGGAGGAAGTATAAACAAGGAAGGTGTGAAATTTTCTTAACATAACCCTTCCTATTTATAGGAAAATCAAGGTGAGGGCATTTTGGTCTTTTCACTAACTTTTCTTGGTTTATTACACTTATACTCTTGGCATATTCTTTTAATATACTTTATACCTTAGTATAGTCTTAGAATATGTTTTCTCTTAGATTTTTAACCCTAAGGTAAAATAAAAACTGAATTAACTATTTACTGACGGTAAGTCACAATTGAATGACATGTGGGTCTCACTAAAAAACAAAATCTAAAGAAATTATTTCAACAAACTAAATTATGGGTCCCACCGATCAAATAGTCGTGGGTCCCACGAAATAAAATGTGGGTCCCGCAGAAATATAAGTTAACTTACAACAAACGTTTCACGTATTTTTAATCAGCACTTTTAACCCGTCAATAATGTTAAAATATCATATCAAATAATATGAGTTACAGTGTCGTGACAAATAATAAAAAATACTATGCAGATGTTACTGTAATAACTATTGAATCAAAATACTGTGCATTTGCTACTTTATCAATTATTGAATCATAATATAAAATACTATGCAACACCGTGAGTTACTGTGGAATACCACGTACTACTGTGGGATAACGCATACGACTGTGGAATAACATATTTTACTATTCTTTTTATTACCGGATATTTCAACAGTTGTAGGTGATAATACTGTTGACAAAATACTGTCGTTTTCAGTATCCCACAAGTAGCCTTTATGGGGCCCACCACCATTGACAATATTAATACTGTCATTTTCTGTATCCGATAATTAATCGTTGTGGGACCCACCAATATTTTGTTATTTCGGCGCCGTCGTACGTTACCGAATATAATATTTTCTGACAGAAAGAATATTCCCCGACAAAAGGAATATTTTTAGACATACTGTTTATCAGATAATTTGCATATACCACCCTTAACTATCATTTATAACAATTAAGCACTTCACTATTTAAAAAATAATCATAAAAAAAATAATAAACTTTTATTTCATAAAGTCAGGGTCTTACATAAGAGCAGAGTTCGTTCGTAGAGTTCAAGCCTTATCGCAAAGCTATCTTCAGAACGTAGAGCAAACACTACAAAATTTCATATTTGTAGAGCTGAATCAAATCTGACAAGAAGACTGACATGGGAGCGTTGCTGATTAAAGTTCCTGGTGCACTCACCAAACATCCTTGGTTGAAATCGAAGATCAGAAGATGTGTCTAACAACTAGTTTGTTGAAAGTGACGTGTCAAGGTGGTAGGTGAAGTTGCAGGCTGATGTGATAAGCTAGATAAAAGCAAGTTGACACCTAAACTCAAAATGTCAACATCAAGGATCTCAGAATATCTAAGCATTAAATGCACCAACGGAAACCTAGCAACGGGAAGATCTCTTTAGGAAATTACAAAAGGGCGATTAAGATTCAAATTAAATAAAAAGCACTAATTAGAATGCCCAAGCTCTGTCAAAGTAAAAAGAACTCACTCTACGAAAAGTTGAACAACTAGTTCAAGTTGTTAAGTATTTGAGAAGAGAATTGAATTGCCAATTTAGCAGCATCGCTCAATAACAATCAACAACTGTTTGTCTAGGTCTTAGTGACCTGCATTCTGAGACTTAGTGACTCGAAGGAATCCTAGGGATTCAAAGGGCAATAGTGTCCTTATCTCAGTGACTAAAATATCCAAGTCTGTTAGGATTGAAAAGGGCAAAAGTGTCCTAGACTAAGTGACCAAACTCTTAATGAATTCTCTACTTAATGGATCAGTAAAATAGTGGAATAGGAGTTTTTCAGTCTCCGAACCACATAAAAATCTATCTGTGTCATTACTTTATTGCCTTTACATTCTTGCGTATTATTTATTCTACTTATGTGGCTTAGAACCAAATCTAAATTCAAAACTGAGATCTTATTTATAATCTATAAGGGGATTTTCTAAAAACATATTCCACTGTGCTTAATCTAATTCTGATTAATAAATTATTTGGTAATATTTTTTAACAAGTTAATTTTTGAAAAGAGGATCTATTCAACCCCTCATTCTAGATCTCTAAGTGCCTCTAGGAAATAACAAGTGGTATTAGAGCAAGTTCTCACGAACATAAAGCTTACATTTTGAGTTGATCTATACCACTAAACAAAACCAGTTCTGAGCTTAGTGGAGGAAACAAATCACCTCTCCTAAATAGAGAAAAATTTGCTAACAGGAAAGTATGTATATAGGCATACATGGATGCAATTGATGATGAACTATGCGATGTTATTCTAAATGGTCCATATGTTCCTACAAAGCTGGCCCCTATAACAGATGGTCTAATTAAGGTAGTTGTCAAGCTGCGTGCAGAGTGGACAGAGAATGAAAAGACGCTTGTGAAATTGGACAAAAGAGCCAAGAATATTTTGTTCATGGCCTTAGAAGATGAACTTTTTGAAAATGTCATCAACTGCACCACTGCAAAGGAAGTCTGGAAGCCCTATTAATAATGCATAAGGGCATAGAAGAAGTTAAAGAGAACAAACAATCTCTTTTAACTCAACAATATGAAATGTTTTCTCATATCCCTGGAGAGAACATTATGTTATTTCCCAGAGCCACAATAGAGATCTAAAAAGGGGGGTTAAATAGATCTTTAAAACTTTTTCAGTTTATTAAAAAGTATTTCCAGATGAATCATTTAATCAAGATTGGTTTTGCATAGCGAAATATTGATTTGAAAACTCCCCTTAAAGATATGTTAAGATCTCGGTTCTGAAGTTTAGTTCTCCTTGAAGTTAACCATTCATCACATGCGTTGAATACATTAAATAAAAGACTGAATGTAAGAGACATAAAGTAAATGACACAAGAGAGTTTAAAGTGGTTCGGAGACTGAACAACTCCTACTCCAACAAGTAGGAAATTCACTATGAATTTGGTCATCTCGACCAGGACACTCTTGCCCTCATCAAGCCTAGCAGACTTGGATATTTTAATCACCAAGATAAGGATACAAAGATCTCTTCAAGCCTAGCAGACTTGGTAATTTATTCACAAAGATAAGGACTCTTCAGCCCCAATTTGGTAACTTAAGACCAAGACCCACTTGGCCCCAATTCGGTCACCTAAGACCAGGATCCTCCGACCTTTGTTCCTATTATTGATATTTGTTAGAGGTACTGCTGAAATGTCATTTAAGCTCTATTTTCCTTAGATACTCAGCAGTTTGATATTATCATCCTTGAGATCTGATTGAGTATTGTAATAATGCTCAATTTCTTCTTGTACTTAACATGTTCTGATGATCATCTATTGTGTTGCTAAGCTTTGGCAATTTGGCTCATTCTTCTCCTTGGTACTTGATAACTGCTCATAATGGACTACCAAGATGACTGTTAAGCTTCTTCCTTATGGGGCTTAGTAGTTTTTCATGATTGATGTCAAGTTTTGTTGATGCTCATTTTCTTCTTGTGCTTAGCAACTCTGAACACTACTTTTATGGTAGAGTTAATCTTCTTAAATTCTTCATCCTTTCAGCTCTTAGTGTTCTTGGTGGATCGTAGAGTGTACTTCTGTATATTATCTCTTGATCTTTTTCTCTACAATTTTTTGTCTCAGTCCACCATTTCTCCAATGACTCTGATTGTTTAAATTGATGCTCTTATATAGTCTGTTGGTTGATCTTCCCGTTGAAAAGTATCCGTTAGAGGCATTTAATGTGCAGATACTTTGATATCTTTGATGTTGACTTTTTGGTACTTGCATGTTAGACTATTCTTTTTAGTCCATGACCTGTCACATCAACCTGCAGCTTTACTTGTTCAGCTGATAGGTCGTTTTCTGCAAACTAGCTGTTAGACACATCTTTGCTATGTATCAAGGATATATGGTTTGACACTTTGTGATTTTTTGATCTGCAATGTTTCTCTGTCAGATCTTTTGTCAGACCTAACTTAACTCTACAATCTTGTCGTCTTGGTAGAGCAGTATACATCGTAAAATTGAGTTTTACAATTTTCTCAACTGTCTGCTCTATGAGTGATTGTATTAAGAACCATGGGCAGACTTTAACAGCTCTTTGATATTGAAGACAGTTTTACAAACATGTTGTCTCTTTAAAGCTTTATGATGTAAGCTGCTACTTTACAATCTCTTAGCGACTCTGCGAATTTCTTTATCCTTTATGAACATGCAGAGTACCTTTGAATTAACCTTCACTTGCTTAGCTCTCAACTGTCTTCATGATTCACATCTGAGCTTGTTGTTGTCCTCTCATTTTCATGATCAACTGTACGCTTTTGTAGCCTTTCCTTTGCTCTGATGGCCTTTAGCTGCTCTGCGATCTTGACTAGTTGTTTTAATAATCTTGTTTTCTCTGAACGATCATTGAGTTTCTTCAGTGATAGTCTGAACCACTCTATATTCAGTCACTGTTCAACAATCTTTGACTTGTTTAGCTCTTACTTTTGTCATTTTAAGATTAGATGCGTGCTTTGAAAAATAAAGTGATCTTTATGTCAGGAACATAGACTCTGCATGTAGCTTTACGATCTTTATTATACAATTTTAGAGTTGTTTTTACACCTCGACTTTTACTTTGCGATTCAATACAGCATTCAGCGTTCAGTTTGAGCTTTACATGACTTTACGATTTTGTTCACTTTACTTCTCTATTAAATGCTTTGCAAACTGAGGTGAACTTTACAATAGGTGCAATAGCTCTACGATCCTTTTGACGCTACGACCAATGGTTGTCTCTGCTAGATCAACCTAACATTCTTGATCTTTTCTAATTCTATGTCCTTGTACATGTATTTCTTTGAAGGACTTTACAAAACTTACTATACACATATATATTAATCATTTATCCTCTGAACACTTAGGTCACTCTGCTTACAATATTTGCATTATAAGCATGCAAAGTGACTCTACGATAAGATCAACCTAACATTCTTGATCTTTATAATCTAAGTCCTTGTACATGTATTTCTTTGAATAAAGACTTTACAATGTTCAGGGCCAATAGAGTTTTGATCTCAAGGTTCTCATTTCACCATATGAATATTATCAGACCACATACAATAAGAATGTGCAGTTCACAATATTCAGCAACGTATTCATTTTCTTATCAGATCATATTTATCATATAAGTATGTACGCACATAATCAGATAATTCACACATAAAAACTAAGCACATAGATAGATAGTCACACAAGCACGTAGACACATAAGCACATAATCACATAGATAATTAACCACATAATCATATAGACATAATTAACCATATAATCACATAGACATAATTCATTTCAGCGATCAAACCAATTATCATCAAGTCAAACACTCTTCAACACATTACTGTAACTTATGAATGCTTTAATGTACTATTTAACTCCTTCAGTTCCTGCTACAAAGTTTATGCTAACAAAGACCAAAACATAAAGTTCATGAGAGCTCTTCCAAGTAAATGGGACGCTAAGACTACTACTATCAGATAGTCAAAAAATATGCATGAGATGACTATGTAGAAGCTCTACGGTAATCTTTTTACCTATGAGCTTGAGCTGAACCAACAAGCAGAAACTCTCTCAGAAAATAAAAGAAAAAATAAATGAATAGCACTTAAAGCTTTTGAAGCTGCTCCCAGAGTTCCAGCTAAGAATGATGAAGATTATGATCAAGAAGAAGCTAATGAGGATAAAGATATATCCTTAGTCGCTCGAAGGCTAAGGAAGTTCATGAGGAAAAAAAGCAGCTGGAGGCCAAGGAAGAACTTTAACAAAAGTAGCAGCAGTAGAGACTAAGACAAAGATCTTTGCTACAATTGCAAGAAACCTATCCACTTCATCGCAGAGTGCACCAAACCTCTGCGTGAAGATCTCAAGAAGGATAAGAAGTCAAATACAAAGAAAGCGTATAAAGGCTACAAGAAGCACCACAAAAAGGAAAAAGGCTATGTAGTTGAAGGATCATAGAGTAACTCAGAAAGTGATTCTAGTTCAGATTCCAGTAATGATGAAGAAGTTCAAATAGTTAATGTCTGTTTGATGGCTATTGAAAACGACTCCAGCACTACTACTGATCATCGAGAGATCGATATTAGTGATGTGTTTGACTTTAACTCCCCTAATGTTAATATAGATGATCTTAGAACAGCCTTGCATGATATTACTTTTGATTTGCACCAATACATGAAATGGTCTAGGGTTCTATCAAATGACCATTCTCTTCTTCAAAAGGAAAAAGAAAAAGTGGACGTAGAGTTGAAAACCGCTCTATGAAACACTGCCTCTTTATCCAAGCTTGAGACAGCGAATGTACACTTGAGAAAGATAACTGAATCTAATGCACTAAGAGAATCTGCTCTCACCTCTAAGATAGAGGAATTAGAGAAGACGATCTTTATGTGGAATCGTTCTTCTTCATCCATGGATTTATTGATCACAAGTCATAGAGTAGTCTATGATAGATCAGGATTGGGGTTTGTGAAAGTAATATGCACACAAGCCAATCATATTTGATATGATGTAGCATATACTTTGTAATCTTATTCATTTATTAATAAAAGTATTAAAGGCATTTTTACTTTATTTATATGGTGTTGTTATTTAATATGTGATAAACCCATAGTTTTAAGCAATATTTTTAGAATCATGATGATGATCATACTAATGAGATCTAAATTCAAGATAACTTAAAAACTAAAATCGTTCCTAATCGTTAGATTACTAAAAGGGGATTAGTGAATCTGGATAGATTAGTACATACGTTATTTGCTCTTAGGAAGAGGATGATTGATCTCATAATCATTTGTGTGGAGATACTAAAGCAAGTATGTACGTACTTATTGAAGAATAAGTTCACTGAACGTGACTCGCTAAGGAATACCTAATGGAGTTTTACTCGTCTGTCAATAGAAATTCCTCTAGTGATAGTAATACAAGTGATCCTTGGACTTAAAATCATCATAGTATCTTGTGTATGATGAGGTATACTTTGACATGTCCCTTAAGACCTTTAGGGTATATTACAGGGTATGCTTAGGTATAATAAGTTTTACATGGAGATAGGTGAATGATCAACAAAGAATCTACCACATCTAGTAAAAGATGAGAATGTCCTATGCGATTCGATAAATGACAACTCAGTAGTCCTTGGCCAAGGCAGAATGAAATTAGAAATGAGTTTCTAATTTGCATTATTGAGAATTGGGCATTTGAGAATTGAAATGTATATAATTAAATAAAATAAGACTTGACAGTAATTACATGTCTTATATTTAATTAGGACATTGTATGGTAGAAGGATTGAATTGTACAGTAACTATTCACTGAAAGGTTCTTTTGTGATTAATGTTGAAATCTATATTATCTGAAAAGTCGTTGATCGCTAAGGGGCTTATCCTTATTGTAGAATAAATATTATTTAATTAAATGAATTAAATAGTTTAATTTATTTATTTAAATATGATTAGAATTGTTCTAATTGATTTATTCGCAACTGGTTTAATATGGAGAACCTAAAGAGTCACACCGCAAAATAAAAATATTTATTTAAGAAATAAATGGCATAATTATATTAATAAGTTAAGTGTATTTAATTTATTCTATATTTAATATTTTGAAAATATTAAATATAAATTAATAAGAAAAGTCTTATTATTATTATTATTATTATTAGTATTATTATTATTATTATTACTATTACTATTATTTAATTCCTAATAGGGATTGAGAATTAATTAATAGAAGTACTCTCTTATGAATTTCTAATTAGATTAAGAGTTTAATTAGAATAGAAACCCTAATCCTAAATAGTTTAGGGAAGGGTTTTCCTACATCTATAAATAAGAGGAGTCTAATCATAGATTAGGGTTACCTATTCTTGCATTAGAATTGTGGAGAGTACTTATAATTTTTATAAAGATAGAAACTAGGGTTTTGTTAACACTCATCTTCTTGAATATATATTATTCCTTAGTTGATCACCTCTACAGGCCAAACACTTGGGTGGCTAACGTTGATCAAAGAGAGGAATTTAATCGGTGGAATTCAAGGAGAATACGAAAGAATTGAAGTTGAATTTGTACCCGAGGAAGCACGGTTCTACGAGAGTATAATTTCTTAATCTCTATCTCTTTCATTTAATTGTGCATAAAAAAATATCATGGTGATGGTTTGTATAAAATTTTAAAATCTAATTTTAATGCGCTTTCGCTATATTTACGCAATTTGATTGCATGTTCGTGTAATATACAAACCTAACAGTTTGGAGATTTCTCATCGACTTCAAGTGTGAAAATGTTTGTGGAGAACAACAATGATTATGCTTTTTCCTCCCATAAAAGTATTATAATGCATGATTATTGTGATTTGATTTGATGATGAAAGTTTTTAATGTATATTTGTACAAGTAAGTTTTGTAAAGTCCTTAATAATGATTCAACGTACAACAACTAAGAACAGAAAGATCAAATATGTTAGGTTGATCTATTTGAGCTGATCTGATGTATAGCAAATGGGTAATAAGTATTTGTTGAGTTAGTATGCCAAAATCGTAAAGTAAAGATGACAAATCACAAACTTAACTCTTAGTTCGTAAAGTATCAGACAGATCGCAGAGCATTTGCATCTATCGCAAAGTTCACCTCAATTTGTAAAGACAAATTCGTAAAGTGAATAGGATCGTAAGACCAAGCAAAGCTCACTAAGTAAATACTGAACATAGAGTGATTCAGCAAATCGCAAAGTAAAAGTCAAATCGTAGAGCAACTCCAAGATTGTTCAATAGCAGAAAAAATCGTGGAGTCAGCTCTGAAATTGTAAAACAGATTTTCGTAGAGCTAAAAACAGAGTTCATTCGTAGAGTTCAAGCCTTATCGCAAAGCTATCTTCAGAACGTAGAGCAAACACTATGACGCCCCCAAAATAAGTCCACACAACCCATTTTGAGTCGTCAAAATACATAATACAAAATCCAAATACAAACACTACAATAAAAAGGCTTAACTTCGACGGAATTAATTCTGTCGGAATTACTTTATTACCGACCAAATAATCAGTCAGAATTAATTCCATTGAAAATAGTCTAATATCGACGGAATTCCCTCGGATTTAGTAAGTATTAGTGGCGCCAAGAATTCCTGCCAGCACGTATTGTATCTTCGACGGAATAGACATTATGCTCAACGGATTGTCTGTCGATATTAAGCTATGTCCGAGGGAATTAAGTCCGACGGAATTTCATTAGAAATAAACATTTAAAACCTAAAATCGCAATCAGTTAACAGATCATCTCATTACTTTCCCTCTATCTCTCTCTCTCTCTGTGCACGTGGCGGCACCAGTTCCCCTCCTCCCCACACCACCGAGCTTCCTCTTCCGTTCCCAACCTTCCTCAACACCTCCCCACAGTACTTACAATCGATATATATATATATATACACCTCCCCAAGCGGCGACGACTTGAAACTCTAGCACCAGCGATAGCGGTAACGACGAAGCAATGCTCAGGTACACTCTATTTATCTTTCTTGGACTTACAAACACCAAACGTACGGTGCACCATCCTAAACACGCCCACATGAAAAATTAACCTAGGTAGACGAATTGAACCCCAAATGGTGTTAATTAACTTCTTCACAGTAGCATAATTAGATTGTTATTCAAAAATTGGTGTTATTTGAAGGGTGTTAGCAATTTTTGGTGTAATTAGATTTTTATATGGAATACATACATGTTCTGATAAGTTATTATCAATTCCCCAATACATATGATTCTAATATATATGCTAAAGGACCTTTTGTTTTTTATTCTAACATATATGTTCTGATAAATAATTATCATTTCAATTAATTGATGAGAAGTTATTTATATTATGATTTGGGACTGCCTTATATATATGATTTTGGTAAATCATTTTAGGACTGTTATTGTGTTTTGGGACTACTATTATGTTAATTGTAACTACCATTAATTTTGGGACTGCCTTATCAATCTTGCCACTGATTTTGGGACTGCCTTATGTTAATTAGAATATGGTATATTTGCTATTTTTGACGGAATTCCCAACGAAATTTCTGTAAGAATTCTTCAATTGCAAAATTTGTGGGCCCTAGTAACTATTTATATATTTTACTTAATTTTCCAATACTAAATTTACATAATATAATATAAGATAATGTAACATAAAATAATAAAATGAAATAAAATAAGATAATAAATATAATATGAAATTAAATTTATTTATTTAAATAAAATAATTTAATCAAAATAAATTAATGAAAATAAATTATAATAAAATAAATAATATAGTATAATATAATAAGAAATAATGTAAAGAAAAGAAAATAAAACTAAATGAAATAACTTAAATCATATCTAATAAATAAATAAAATTAATTATATTTAATTAAGTAAAATAATATAAATAAAATAAAATAAAATAAAAATTAATAATAAATTAGAATAAATTAAGTTAACTATAATAAAATAAATTTAATTCAATAAATAAAATAAAATAAAATAAATTTAAAAAATAGATAATATAATATAATACAAAATAAAATAAATTTAATTTAATATATTTAATTAATTTTAATTTAATAAAATTAAAAAAAATAAAAAAATATCTAATATAATCGATAGTTATATGTATGTAATTCGTATTGGACAAGACAAGTGTTGTTGGGATAAAACAGGTTTACAGGTACAAAAATGTGGGTTAAAACCCTAGAAACTGCCAAAACAAAAAACAAAATTTAAAAAGAATACCTTATTTTCGACGGAATAGTCTAATTCCGATCGAATTTCCGTCGACAATAGTATGTTTAATTTATTATAATAAAATATTAATTCCGACGAAAAATAGTTAACTCTGACGGATATTCCGTCGGAAATAGATTTTAAAGTACCCTATTAGAAGGCGCCACGTGTCACGTGTAAGTTCCGACGGAATTATTCGGTCAGTCATATTTCGTCGAGAATATATAAATTCCGACCGAATTATCCGTCACAATTATTCCATCGGGTTTTATTATTTCTGATCGAATTTGCGACGAACTTAATTCCGACCTGCTTATATACGACTGAAATTCTGATGGAATATTTCGTCGGAAATAAACTATTTTCGATGGAATAGTGCTAAGTCTGACGGAATATTCTGTCGGAAATAAGCCTTTCACTTGTAGTGAAATACAAATTTTTCAATTTACAACTATTAAACTGTCGTGCAAAATACGACAACACACACTCTGAGTTTCAATACAAATATTGTACTGAAAGTAATACAACAATAATCACATCTAACTTAAGTTCTCAATACAATTATTGTCACACTATTTTATAATGTATTGAGATACTTTACAGTCTCGGACTATCACTCCATTCCCCGGCTAGACTCAGCTACACTCTCATTTTCTGAGGAGAACAATGGAATAAAAAGAAAAAGGGTGAGCACAAATAGCCCAGTAAAGAATATCATAATTAAGATAATAAAGAATAAATTATCTTTAACCTTCAACATTGATAGATCGGAGATTTAAAGATAATATAAGTTTTGAACAATAACTGCAGTGGAACAAGCAATCCATTAGAAGAGTCAGGTAAACTATAATGTCCATTATCTTCTACAATGTAAAAGTTCACTATCAATATTTTATCTCTATAACACCAATCAACAGTTCTTGTTTATGAAATCCAAATCAATAGTTTATCTTTGCATTACGGGCCAAAGATATTTAATTGTAACACCAATGGTTATGATCATGCCAAACACCATTCCATCTTTGACTATGGGCCAAAGAGGACTTTCACCACAAGCCTTTGTCTGTAACACCAAAGGTCAGGATCATACCAATACACAGTTCTTTGTCATAATCATGCCAATTACCAGTTTATCTTTGCACTACGGGCCAAAGAAAACTTTTTCACAATTTAAGTCTGAGAATTATGACAATATTATAGAGGATGAATAGAAACAATAACAATAATGAGATCAAGAATAAGAATAAATATTAGAGATTTGTAATTTTAATTTATCCAGTGTCGAAGATTGTCCAAATTGCCAACATGATATCCTTATAACTTAAGAATAAAATCAATAAATTCACGATTTAACTATAACGTGTAAAACGAAATAGAAAGATTCAGGTGAAAAGATATTAAATGAAACACGAGCTATTAAGAATATTCTACTAATTTTTGGAATTTTTACCATTTAATAATAAGGTTTTGGAAACAAACAATAATTTCTTGCCATAAATGAAGAAATATGAAAGACAACGATATCCCTTGACAAGTACAAAAGAAATGATATCTCATATGAGTATGAAAGAAAATAATATCACTTGCAAGTATGAAATAATGTACGAAACTGCAAATGGATTTTCACCCGTCATGTGGTAATCCACGTAGACAGATTATTTCCATAAAAGACTAATAAGAATGAATACGAAGGATTATTCACCAGGCATGCGGTAGTCCGCGTAATCAGGTTATTCTCACAGATTAATAAGGAATGAATATGAATGGTTATTCACCAAGCATGCAATAGTCCGTGTAGTCAGGTTATTCCTATAAGTTAATACATGGAATAGAATGACAACCTTTATGGGTATGAAGTAAAATAATATCACTTATGAATGTGAAAATAAATGATATTACATACGAGTATAAAATAAATTATATCCCCTACCTTAGTAGAAGACTAGATCTGACTGGTATAAAGAAGATTATCTTGAAAAAAATTTGTACTATAGGCTACACTTAAAATATCCTTGTACTCAAAACAAATACGCACAATTTATAGAAGAAGAATTTTCTGGTTCTGGTATGATTTTCATTTTTTAACTAAGCAACTTATTTATAGGAGAATGGCAACGTACTGTTTAAAAAAAATCACAGACGAAACAATTAAAAGTTCACGGGCGAATAATTTTATCTGATTTTTCACTGTGCAATAAAATATTCTAATAAAACAAATAACTTTATATATAATATATTATAATAAAACAAATAACTTTATAAAAGTTTTCTGTTTTATATAAAAAAATTCTGAAAATTTCTACCGACGGTTGATGAATTGGCAAGTGGTGGGTTCCACAGAATAATCAATCAAACTTACAACAAACGCTACATAATAAGCCTCAAAAATTGAACAAATAACTACCACATATCACTTATCTTTAATCAATATATTTTCTATCTTTCAACAATTATTCACCATTAATATTATAGACTTATAATATTGACAACCAAATCATTTTCAAGAAAAGGGGGGTCTTCCGTATATACGGCGCACAATTGAATAACCTATTTCCTTGACAGAACTTCTAGACATTGTTAATAATGCTAACTGGTCTAATAATATCATATCAAATAATACGAGTTCCTGTGTCGTGACAAATTACCAATTTAATAATATAAAATACTATGTAGATGTTACTGTAACAATTATTGAGTTAAAATATTGTGCAATTGCTACTTTATCAATTATTTAATCAATAATATAAAATATTGTGCAATACCGTGTGCTACTATAGAAGACCGCGTGCTACTGTTCTTTTATTACTGGATATTTTAACAGTTGCATGTGATAATATTATTGAGAAAATACTGTCGTTTTCAGTATCCGATAATTAGTTGTGGGGCCCACCAATGTTTTATTATTTTGGCGTCATTGTACTTTATCGAATATAATATTCTCCGACAGAAAGAATATTTCTCGACATACTGTTTATCAAATAATTGCATATATTACCCTTAACTATAATATTATAACAATTAAATACTTTCTGTTTAAAATAATAATCATAAAGAAAAATAAACTTTTATTTCATAAAAGTCGGGGTCTTACAAACACTACGAACTTCCATGTTCGTAGAGCTGAATCAAGTTTGACAAGAAAACTAACATGGGAGCGTTGTTGATTAAAGGTCCCGGTGCACTCACCAAACATCCTTGGCTGAAATCGAAGATTAGAAGATGAGTCTAATAGCTAGTTTGCTGAAAGTGATGTGTCAAGGTGGTAGGTGAAGTTGCAGGCTGATGTGATAGGCTAGATAAAAGCAAGTTGACACCCAAACTCAAAATGTCAACATCAAAGATCTCAGATTATCTAAACATTAAATGCATCAACGGAAACTTAGCAAAGGGAAGATCTCGTCAGGAGATTATAAAAGGGCGATTAAGATTCAAATTAAAGAAGAAGCACTAATTCGAAAGCCCAAACTTTGTCAAAATAAAAAGAACTCACTCTACGAAAAGTTGAACAACTAGTTCAAGCTGCTAAGTATTTGAGAAGATAATTGAATTGCCAACTTAGCAGCACCGCTCAACAACAATCAACAACTGTTCAAATAGGTCTTAGTGACCTGCATTCCGAGACTTAGTGACTCGAAGGAATCCTAAGGATTATGAGGGCAAGAGTGTTCTTGTTTTAGTGACTAAAATATTCAAGTCTGCTAGGCTTGAAGAGGGCAAAAGTATTCTGGTCTAAGTGGTTGAACTCTTAGTGGATTCCCTACTTAGTGGAGTAGAAGAGTGAAGTATGAGTTGTTCAGTCTCTGAACCACTTAAAAATCTCTCTGTGTCATTTACTTTATTGTATTTATATTTCTGCATATTATTTATTCTGCTTATATGGCTTAGAACCAAATCTAAATCCAGAACTGAGATATTACTACAATCTACAAGGGGATTTTCCCAAAACATATTCCGTTGTGCTTAATCCAATTCTGATTAATAAATTATTTAGTAATATTTTTTAACAAGTTAATTTTTGAAAAGAGAATCTATTCAACCCCCTTTTAAATCTCTAAGTGCTTCTAAGAAACAACAATATTGTATTTGTATGTAATCGCAATTGATTTGGCCACTATAACAGTGGTATATGCAACTACTAATGTTCTTGTTTGCTTGTTTAAGATGTTATGCTCGCCTGCATCCTCACGCTGTCAACTGTAGGAAGAAAAAGTGTGCCCACAGCAACCAAGTGCTTGCTTCAATTAGACTTTATGTTTCCCTTGGCGTAGTTTGTACAACTATTATTGGTTGATGAATTCTAACACTCATCTCTTTTGCTTACATTTAATTGCAGTTGAGGTCAAAGACGTTCCCGAAGCTGCTCAAAGGTTAAATTTCAAGTTTATATCGGCTGGTTGTAACAGTTGGAGGATTTATCACTGCAGCTGATGATAATGATATTTTCTAGGGAACTAAAATGTGTGAATGCTAAGTCATAGATAGTTGACTGATTATGTTTTGTTTAGAGCAACAAAAATAACAAAATTATGTCTATTTTATGTATTTGTTTTGTGAGCAGTAGTTCTGTAGTTGCACGACATTTCTTATTAATATGTTTTCAAGTTACTGAGTTATTGAAACTAGCTTTATTTTCTTGTCTTATTTCTTATTTTTTTAGTTTGAGTTAAATTATTACACATTTAATTAAATACTAAGTTGTATTATATTTCAATCACTGCCTACTTGGCAGTGGAGTGAGTAAAAGAGTCCAAGAAATGAAAAGCAAACATGGTGCAATATTCTATCCCTATGGGCTTCAAACATTATTGCTTCTTTTAGGTTGCTGTTGTAACAGACCAGGCTTCATTTAGGTAGTCCACTTCAGGGCATATAATGGGACTCCACGTTAAAGTTTGCAGCCAAGGATGGGCTATAGAGGCTTGGAGCATGGGCTTTGAGGATTTATTCAGGGTTCCTCTTTTTGTATGTTTGTTTGTATATCAGATATTTTATCGCGGGAATCAGCGGTCAGAATTCATTTTCAACACTTAAAAATCAAGATCAATCTAGTATATACTTTGTCAGATTCATAAAAACCTTAAAACTTGCAAATAAAAGATAAAATTTCTTTGATGCCCTTTCACTTCACATTGTAGTTGTTATTTTTCTTCTTTAATAAAAAAAAATAAAAAATTAAGGACCCTATAATAAATTTTTACATGATCAGATCGAAGGGAATGTCCATATAGCATCACCATTAATAATAAATGACCCTCTTTGGTGCATTGCATCAAAGTTGATTAGTAAAATTCAGTAAAAGTTGACAAGTGCACAAAGAGTTGCTTAAAACTTGAAAATATAAATTAAATCACAGACTAAAGGGTCATTTATAATTTAGAGCATTCACAACAATTTTCTCAATAGACGCTCTTATCTCCAGTTTTGAAGAATACATTAACAAATCATCATTCAACAGTTTCTTTATTCTTATTTAACTCTCTATTTTAATCTTTATATAGGATTTTACTTCTCAGGGTGAGGGAGTCAAAAGACCGTTCTCTATGTACGCAAAATGACATTTCACACCTTCATTTAAGTAGACACATCAGAAACAACACATCAATGATTGAAACCCCAAATCTGAGCATGTACAAGGAAAGCAATAAACTAAACACAGAGGACACCATAGCCAAATTCCGGCAAGTAACCCCCATAATCTATAGAAAAGCCATAGCCACGACCAATTCAATGAACGCCGCAACCATCATAAATCAAAATCCCTACAGAATCATAGCATCCTAAAAAAATGGACGCCAAACACAAGCTAAATTTTGGATTTAACAATAAGCACAAATAAATTAGATTGAAAAGCTATGAAATACTCAGCAACCGAGCTAAACAAAATCGGAGCACAGAACCACCAAAAACCCCAATCAACAGAACAAAGGAAATCAGATATGAGAAGAAACCCATTAAACCCCGGCCAACCCAGATCTGAAGGCAAACGAGGATGCCGGCAAAAATAAAGAGCGTTAGAAGAGAAACAAATCCAATCAATCAGATTCTAAACAATAGCAACCAAATTCTGATAAATTCGAATCAAATTTTAACTTTTAAATTTCAAATTTCATTATTTAAGGAATCAATATAAGAAACATGTTTGGTACATAGTAAAAAAAATTGAATCCCTATCCTGCATAATGACCCAATAATTAGGAATAGAGATAAGGAAACTATTGTGAATGCTCTTATAACACTAATGTGGTAATGCTATATATAAAACCATTATACAAGAAGCATCAAAATGAGTCAAGACCACACCATTTCTCTAATCCTCCGGTGTTTCCAATATATATTAGCAAGGTGTGTGAAGGGTTTATGAGCGTCCTTTTAAGGAATGAGAGGGGAATCACTAGAGGCATCACTCACTGGTCGCTGTTTCCAGTACTCAGATTCAAAATTGGCAGGGTAAAGATCAGCAGTTGAGGTAGAAGTAGCAGTCCATGAATCGCCTGAGCTCATTACATAGCTCTGTTGGTGCTTATCCATAGGCTTGTTCATGTCAATTTTGACACTTCGGTCGGAAACAAACTCTTGAATGACGGCTCTGCCTTCAAGTATGCTAACAACTTGAGACATTGCAGGCCTAACCGCTGGGGAGACATTGGTGCATAGAATACCAAGATTAATCATCACCATCACCTGTTCTTCATTAAATTTTGATCCCAACCTCTCATCAACTAGCTCCACCAAATTCCCCTTATCTTTAAGGGCAAGTGCCTTTATGTAGAGAAAGGGCAAGTAAAATCTTAGAAGCAAAATAAGATCCAGTAATCAAATTTTAGTAAGAAACACATCATTGTGATTCAGTGCGTACTACATTACTCCCACAAAACAAATTTACACGTAGATGAAATGATATATGCATGGCCGGCCTATATCCAGTGAAGCAACATTTATACAATAACTAAATTAAATAAATCATTTTCCTTTACGTGGAGACCTCTTGCAAGAATAAGGGCTTTTGTTGGGTATATCGCTCCGCTCGCGGCGCGAATGAGTCAAAGAATTAAACCCAAATTGACTATAATTATCCTTTATACTTTAAAATCAATGTACCTGATCTTGTTATATCAAACTTAGTTGTGAGCTTGACGGCTTGACCATTGATTATTCTAAAGCAAATTTTTAAACACTTTGACTTTTAAAGGAGGATTCTCATTCTAGGATTGAAGGGAGTGGCAGAGTTTTTGTTCAATAATTTTAGATCTCTCAAAACCAACAAAAATGAGTTATATGGCAAGGTAATGAAGTTACCCAATCAAGGAGATAAAAAGGTTCCTGCTTTGGCCTGCTACTAGTGTTGCTCCTCCCGCTGACAATTTCCAGTGCCACAATTCCAAAACTATAAACATCTGCTTTGTCCGTCAGGTAACCTCGCATTGCATATTCAGGTGCCATATATCCACTAACAAAAGAAGAAAGAAAAAAATCAAGTCACATATCAAATATGGTTCCTTTTGTCCTATCCCAGAAGGAATGATCAATACAATTGACTTGATTCCCATAAAAGGCATGCCCATAACCAAGTTAGTTCGATTTTAAATCAAGGTAATATTGAAAACAAATATTTTGTAACAATAGCAACAACTATTACATTATGTTAATACTGCTAACAACCATTGCCCACTGACAACGAGTATTAGCAAGGGGACTTACAAAGTTCCAGCAATTCGGGTGCTTATATGGGTATTCTCCTCCTCATCAAGTTTAGCGAGACCAAAGTCGGATATCTTGGGGTTAAGATCCTTATCAAGCAGCACATTAGTTGCCTTGATGTCTCTGTGGACGATCTTCAGTCTTGATTCTTCATGGAGATAAGCCAAACCTCTTGCTATACCAATGCAGATCTTGTGCCTTGTAGGCCAATCCAATTTCAAGTGGTATTCTTTTGGGCCTTTTAAATAATCAAGTGAACAAGCACTTAGATATACTAAATACTAAATTATGTATTGAGTATATTTGTAAACTGATACTGCAAGTTGTAAAACATGAGGCTGAAGCTTACCAAACAAAGCACGAGCAAGGCTGTTATTTTCCAAGTACTCGTATACTAGCAGTAATTGATTTCCTTCAATACAACACCCATACAGCTTTACAAGATGTGGGTGTTGCAGTGCCGAAATCATGCCTATTTCATTAACGAACTCACGGTTCCCTTGCTTTGATTTCGAAGAAAGCTGCTTCACAGCAATTATGGTTCCATCGGACAAAATCCCCTGCAGTTTGAATTATATTCTTGCGTTTAATACATGAGGAGCTGCATTGTACTAGTTCAAAGATGAAGTATTTGAAACTAATCCTTCAGTAGGTTACCTTGTAAACAGGACCAAAACCACCTTCCCCAATCTTATTAGAATTGTCGAAATTGCTAGTTGCAGCTCTAATTTGCCTCAAGGTAAATGAACCAGTGTGCAGGTCTAGACCCTTCAGCTCTGTTGAAAAAAATGATTTAGATAACAGTAGACAGTAGTGTGGCAAAATTTTGCAACTATGTTCTTAACTGATTTGTCACAAACTTCTAGCACTTGATTCAGCATACTAGACAAGTCTATTAGTGTTTTTAAGGAAAGATTTAACAAGGGCATAACTTCACAGTGAAGTGTTAACACTTTGACGTACAAGCAATGCTTTACTCAACAAAAAAGAAAGTATGAAATTCATGAGAGCATACATGATAAGGCTCGCAAGAAGTTGAAGAAGAAAAGCTCTATAAGGCGAAACAAAAGTGCTAATGATGAAATTGAAGAAAATGAAACAACTAGCTAATAATATTGTCAGGAGTTTATCCAATTAGTTTTGTCATTTTTGTGAATACCTAGTTCCTTTGTATCTTTGCGATGGAAACAACCTTTCCACCATAGGATACCAAGAACCAGGAAGATAGCAGATGATATTGCAACAACAATCCCAACCACAGTGCCCACAGATATGCTTCCGTTGTCTGCAAAATCTGAATAAAGAAAAACAACACAAGGATGAGATTAAAATTTTGAAGATATGAATGTTGGCATTCGTGTAATGCACAATTGACATTCCAACCATAAGTACTACTTCAGAAATATGAAGAAAAGCTTAAAACAATTCCACTCGCCTTTTCCTTTTGATTTCGATCTCTAGCTATTTTGAGAGCCCAAAACAACAATGATTTGAATACATGTTTTAACTCATATTTGAACACATTCCTTATATCTTTGGAAATTTTATTGCGAGGGAAATGGAATAAAGACTAAGCTCATGGATTGAGCTCCTTAAAAAGTAGATCACTAGAAAAAAAAAAAAGTAGGAAAAAAATTGTTTTAAAGAATGATGAACTTCCATTTGTTTTTTCTCAATGAACAAGAATCAGAACAACTTCTTTAGGACAACTAATATGTAAAATATCAAGTAGAAGTACGATCAAATCCCGACCATGAACACCGCATGGAACAGGAAGCTCATAAAAAGTTAATAATTTACCAGGATTTTCCACAGAAATAGCTGAAATGAGAGGACCATATACACCTTTCTTAGGGATTATGGTTGTCCCTCTTCCAGCCCAATAGAAGCGGATCTCCAAGGTATGATTAGTTACATTGGCATTAAATTGCTGTACGGTCTCGTTTCCAAACCCTGCTTTATCCTCAATATTAAAATCCTTCAGCACCCGTATTCCCTGCATTATTAAATCTGAAACTTATTTGCAGCCAACTAGAGTAGATTCAATGTAGATATTGTTGTAAGAATGCAGGTACTACAAAACATAAGCCCAACAGTGATCTGATTTTGTACAAAACATGACAATCTAATAGTTAGAAATGATAAAAACAAGTTGCCTTTTGATTTTTCAGAAGGTATGAATAAGGTAAGAACTTACGAATCCAAGATGGTTGTAATAAATGACACGACTGCCAAATTACTTCATGGGATCTCAATTTTTGTCTCAAATGATGTGAAATTGTATAACACATATGGTACTTTATGACATAACCAATTACACAAGGCAAATGCCACATTATTTGAGATGCAGTTTGGACACAAAAATTTGAGACCCCCTTATCTGAGTTTTTATTAGAAGGTCCAGGTCTTCCAAGGACCTCCCTATACATTTTCGACACGTGTAATAGACCATACATCATTAATACAAACTGGCCCCCACATGTTATGAGCTATTAATTAAAAAAACAATTATTATACACGTGTCGAAAATGTATAAGAATATCATTTTCTTAGTTGGAAGACCTGAACTTCCTAATAAAAACTCTCCTTATCCATGTCTAAATGATTACTCTTTTTTAATAAGAGATGCCAAAAGGGGGCGTCGCTCTCGTACACATGACGTATACAAACGTAACCAGGATAGAATAATAGAACCTCCTAGGCAGAAATCATCAATTTATATCCCAGTAAAATATAAACTATAATGTTCCCTTTTATCAGTTATATGGATATATTTCCCAAAAATTTGAAACAATAGCTCCTTTATTTTTTCAAATTTTAGGGGAAAAAATAAGTGGGCTATGAAGATGGTCAAATCATGGGAATATCTACCTGAATGTAAACATCAAAGATGCGCCTTCCAAGGCTGCTAAAGGTCTGATCACTAGTAAACACGATCTCTGCAAAGTGAAGCCTTACTATATAGTTTCCATTCTCCAGACAGAAGCCATAATAAGTCAAGGATAGGGGAGAAAGTCGTGCATCCATCCACAAGCTCTTATCGGACACCCCTGAATCTTTCTGAGAAATATAAGAGTCGTCAGAGTACTTATCATCCAAGAAGTGGCCCGTGCTGCTAAAAGCCCATTTGGCCTCATTAGGCTGAAAGAACTTTGAAGGTTTTCCTTGTTCTGTATCATCTTCATATGTATGTCCATCAGCCTTTAATTCCCTACCTCCACAGTTTATATAGAAAGAGTGCCCAACTGATATATAGAAGAACAGTTTGTTTACAGTTAGAGAGAAGGTGAAGAAAGAAAAGAAAGAGACGATGCAAGAGATGAGAGAAAACATAAATTACTCCATTGGCTCATCCGAGACCAAAGGCATGGCCGAGGGTGACCATGGCCCATGGCCCGATCCAATATTTCAAAACTTATATGCATGCTCCTAAGCTTTTTTTGAAATTCACTTGTAACCCTTTCAAAATTCTTGTGTTTCTTATAAAATAATTCCTCAGTATAAGATTAATTTTTTTTTAGAATTAATCTGAGATATTTGTCATATTCAAAAAGGTGTGATTTTTAACTTTTAATAAAAATAAATTTTGTAACTATTGTATTTTTTTAGTTAATTTACAACTTTCATAGTTATTTGTCAAAAATTAAATAATTCATATATATATATATATATATATATATATATATATACATATAAAAGTAGACAAGACATGGACTCATTCCCAGATATATATTTTTACTAATTCTGAATAGTATGAGATTCAAAATTTTTTGCTCAAATTATCATTCAACTAACTACATCTTAATTAGTGGAATTGCATAGGGATCAACTAGTGTAAGCTGAGAAATAATTTTTTTGCTCAAAACCCGCCAGTAAGAAATTAAGTAATAGTACAAAATGAAATAAAGAAAAGGAAAGAGCCAAAATGGACAACTAGCTTTTGCATTTTATTATCATTTCATCGGGCTAAAAGTAGGAATAATTTTTTAATCCCTTTTATCATGTTTGATAGCTTTACTAATAAGGTCTTATTTGATTTGACTAACAACATTTATATCATGTTTACACTTTATAATGATAATGTGGTCTTATTTGATTTGACTGGTTAACATTTATATCGCGTTCGTTTACACTTTATAATGACTGACCCAGAACAAACATGTCACAATCACAAGCCACGCAAAATAAGGTAACTTACATTTTGAACAATGAGTGCTCAAGCACGAAACCGTTCCACTGGCAAAACAATGTGAAATCCAGAATCAGTCTGTATCAAAGTATTATGGGAATATCACTAGGATATAAACAAAATTATGTCAAAAAGATAATGTGATATTAAACAATATATTAAAATGGGAGTTCATTTACAAACTTACGACAGATTGCTCTTTGAAGAGCTTCCAAACAAGTTTCTGCAAGAAAATAAAATATAGCAAAAACTTCAGTTGGTATATCGTATATCTTAGAATAAACAATAGTATTCATAGGTTTAATGCAGGTATAAGTAATCTTACGTTCTATTTTCTTGACAGCTCCCTGAGCTTCCAAGTGTAAAATTGTTGTATGAAAGATCACTGCAAACAGAATTCAACAAATGAAAGTAGAGTGAGTATAAAACAGTTGCTTATCATGTGTGCTTGTTAAATATATAGAAGGCATTCATTTTTTTCACACATCTTAGTTTCTGATGTTAGTTTAGTAGAATTAGTTTATGTCGTCATTTTAGAAATGTATCTCTGATTTAATTTCGGAATTGAGTGAGAAATAAAGTTCAATCCCTTTTTGGGGCGAGTAGTATCATTACCTTAAGGGGTATTTGTTACCGGTCATGATAGATACTCACCTAAATTAATGGGTATCTGATTACTGGTAATAGGAAATTGTAATATTGTGTCATTTCTGTTTGGTAGAAAATATGTGATTATCAATAATTGCTATTATGAGTGTTTGGTATGAATTCAAGACTACTGGGTATATTTTTTCTAATATTGATATTTTATTAATCTTTGTACTAATCTTAGTTGAATGATTCACCCATATTATAGTTATTGTCAAATGTAATTATCAACAATCATCAAAGTACTATCAAACTAATTAATTCAGTATTATTCAATGAATCGTATTTAAAATTTTAATATGTTTCTAAAATAGCAATTCATGATTTATTTAATTATTAAGTACAAAATTTACAAAATTTTCAAGTATATTGTTAATAATACATTAAACTTATAATAATAATTAAATAACAAACAACACCACATATTTTTGTATGAAAAGTGAGTTATTTTAGTTAAACTAAACATGTCGACAAACAAAAAAACAAAAATTAAAAAATAAATATAAATTATGTGATTAATAAGGATATTTATGTGTCTCAATTATTAAATATAAAGGATATTCTTGTCTAAATAAAAATTTCAAGATGACCATTATGTGGTAATTTCAGATTACCACTTATTTTTTGGTCATCTGATTACTGAGAATCTTGACACTTTATCGAAAATTTAATTACCGGGAATGTAAAATTATCAATATAACAAACACGATCTATAAAGATAAACAACTATATTATCGGATATCTAAAATGACTATTTTAAATAACCTATAATAAACATTCCCTAAATAAGATACGCATCGACTAATCTAGGGTTTATATCTAGTTGGAGAAAGGTTCATGCATCGTACAAAAGTTTAACATATGCCCACAAAATTGCATTGGCAGTTTGATGATTACAACATATATAGCATTATTTATTTCCATGTACGATTTGAGTTTAGGTTCTATCAACTGTCCCCACCTGTCCTATCAACTATGGTGCATCCAGTCCTACTAGGTAATAATATTTTTGAGCCCTCTCAATCTTGAGAAACATGACACGTCTGGCTTGTACCAAATAAGCATTTAAAACGTGATTGGTATAACTACTACCCTAAAATATAGTCTTCCATTTTCTATAAAAGTGAGCACTTGTCAAGTAGGCATAACATATCACTTCTTGTCCAAAATGAATTGTTTTGCAGGGGTAAAATTGTAAATTACATTATGTATATCTTTGACTTTTACAAGAATGAATTAAGGACAAAAGAAGTATAACATTATTTTTGTTTATTCTAAAACTACTTCTTTGCATAATAGAAAGTCGCATCTCCTTTATTTTTATTTTTTTTGTAAGATAAAAGATGAAGACTTTACTGATGAAGAGAGAAAAATTACAGGATGTGAAGGTAACGAAAATAAAGTAAAGAAAATGAGCGGAGAAAGACATCGAGGCATTGGTGAAGCACCAATATTCACTCGTAGAACTCTTAATGCATGAGGCCAAAGAGAAGCAAACAAAAAGTACTCTATCCCAAGAACAAATCAAGATTTATTTTATGACCACAAAAAATCTAAACATTCTTCTCGATCCAAACAGAAAGTCCAATCTTAATAAATATCCAAGGTTTCTTAGTAGTGGTCTAACAGGTTTTTAGGAATGTTAAACATATATACTCAGAAAATGAAGACTTCACTTTCAAATTCTGGACACATTGAAGAAGTATACTACCACATATGTATGTATTTGGGATCGTATCCATGAAGTAGCTTAAATGCTGTCATCTTAAAAATGGCCAGAGCAAAGAGTGGAGGATCACGAATTCAGTAAGATACGCATGCAATTGAAGCCCGTTAGTCGGAACTAAAACAAAAGGCCAACTATGATTAATTACAAAACTAATTTGAGACAGGACCAAATAAACATTACATAGCATTTGACACTAGTTCCACCAAAAATAAATAAATAAATAAATTAAATTAAAAGAGAAACTTACATGTCGTCTCCATCATACATCCAATCGGGTATGGTTCCGGATAGCAAGTTTCCCGTTAAGTAACTAAACAAACCAATGTCAGGAATTAGTATGACTTGTAGCTTCTTTTTTTTCCACTAAATTAGCATGCACTAATTTATCCCTGAATACCGCTAATAAAAATTCATATATAGCTTTGATTATGCCACTAATCAAGAATGAAGCATTGATCCTTGGCCGTGTCCTATACTTCTCTACCTGCAGAGGTAGGTCATCTCTATGGGACGCTTACAGTTATAGGGATCTTATTTGTCCCCTTTTTAATTTCTTAGAAACCATATTCAGTTTGTAACAGGCAACAAAAGCGCCTTTTTGACCAAATGAGGCTTGTCATACCTGTAATACTCAGGAAAAAAAAAAGATGAATAAATAACATTTAAATTTATATTTTAAATATTTTAATTGAGTCTTGTCTTTTATTTGAGTTAAACTGGTCATTTAATTTATGTGGACTATTAATAATTAATGGATAACTTAATTAATAAGTTTGGACCCAAACTAATTGAACCCAATTATTTTTAAGATACTATTAACCTAATTATTTTTTTTAAGATACTATCAGATTAGTAGGGTTAGAGTCTCCTTATTTTTCAATAGTAGCAGTCGGGAAAAAAAAGAGAGAATAGAACGAAGAAAGAAAATAGTGTGCGGCTACCATTACCATTAATAGAGAGGATAATAGAAAGATTGAATTAAGAAGAAAGAGGAAGTGAACTCAATTCAAGTATGTATATTTATTTTCAATTTTCAATTATATTAATTAATGTAATCTATTGTTTTGGTTCGGAGGGGATCACATATGTGGCGGAAGCCATTTGAGACTTGGCAAGATATTATTGTAAATGTCTGTTAAATAATAACTTACTTGATGTTTCTGTTCATGACATTAAAGTAGGCCCACAAGATGATATAAATGTATTAAAATGATTTCTTAGATTTTAATAATCATAACTGATATTGTCATCTCAATTCACAGGCTAGTTAAAATTATATGCATATTACCCAGGTTTTGACTTTGTTCTTATTTATTTTAAAGCAAAGCTACAAGAATATAGTATACTACCATGAAAGCTAAATTGTTAGTTCTAGTTTATATATTGTGTTTAGAATGGACAGACAGTCGGTAATTTTTTTTATATACATATAATTAATATCATTGAAGCTCGTAAGATATACAGTGTGCTACTTTGGTAATAATAATAATAATAATAATAATAATAATAATAATAATAATAATAATAATAATAATAATAATAATAATAATAAAATGTGTTTGTAAAAGGGTTAGAAATAGAAAGAACATTTTTACAAATGTATTTATATTTATTATTATTTTGTTGTTTAATTAGTTTGGACGGAGGGAATTTAACGAGTTATTTTTGGAATATAATTTTGGGTATTACATTACTTACTTCAGGTACGAATTTCATACTCTTTCAGCGAAACTTTTGTGATTTTAATTTGTTCGTTTGCTACTCGTTTCGAAATTTAGTATTGATTATTTCTTTCCAAATTTATTGTGATAGTTCATTTTAGCGGCGTTATTTAGAACTCCTATTTGTACTCTTTAGAATAGTGTATTATGTCTAGAAATTATTTTGATATTTGTAGAAAGTATACATGTAATATATTTTGGAGACTTATGTTGAAGATTTGTTTCGGTTTAACATCTACATATTGGAACCCCTTGTGTTGATATTGTGTCGCATGTGTTATGACATGGTATCTTTGTTAGAATATACCTTAGAGTATACCTGAGCTATAACCACCTGTGGAGATACCACAAATATGTCCTCTTGGCACCGAGACATGACACCTTCCGTGACGGTGTGATTAGTCCACGACGTCTCCGTTTTGTGCTCCGGTGGGAATTGACCATTTGGTGATTTGTTGTGGGAGGTGTATGGGTCGACTCTAGTTTTTTGTTCTATTTTGTTCTGCGGATTGGTGATATTTGTGCCGAACACACCTTCCGATTTTACATGCATTTGGATTCGCGGTCTAATGCGTGTGACTTGCCTGTGTGACATTATTTTGACTTGTCTATGTGGCAAGGTATATTTCTGTTTTGTTCTGAGCTCGGTATGAAATAACATTCAACCATTTGATTCAGCCTATTATTTCATTGTGTTAGTTTTGTTCGTTTTAATTTAGTTTATTTAATTGAGTTAGTTATTTCATTTCATTATTCTTGTACTCTATATTCGTACTAGGCATTTGGCTCATGCTGTATTTTTTTTCCGGCAGGTAATCAGGGAATTAAGGGCAAGTGTGATGAGAGCTCCTTTCTATCCAATGGTTTAGATATATTCTGTTTAGGCTATGATACATTAATTTGTTTAGTGCTGTAATAATTATTTTTGGTTGTGGTTGAGCCGATTGGGCATTTATTATGGTTTGTCAACTGATATTTATTGTTTATAAGACTATTCTTTGTGGCTTAAAGCCTTGGTATAAATTCATCAATTATATTGTGTTTTGTGCATATCCTCTCTTTCTATTTCCGAAAGGGGTGTTACAATACCAGAGCTAATTCAGCTTCCATACCCAAAGCCTATGAGTTAATGGGTCCTTTTAACATTAAGCACACAGTTCAAGAGGATATTCTTTTAATTTCTGTATTTGCACCAAGTTCAAGAAAATATGCACACAATTTAAGAGAATATTTTCTTAAACCGTGTGCTTAACATATGTCTTAAGGGCGTATGTTAAGAAATTCCTAAGTTAATATGCCAAACGAGATGCCGTTGAATTGGTATTTGTCTAACTATTTGAAACAAATGGAGCCAATGAGTACATAACCAGTGGAAAAGTTGATTCATGTGTCAGGCCTCTGAATTAGCCTTCTATTTTGACATGGCTAATTATGGTAAGCTATTCGATCAGTTGGAATAGTACCAACGGTCCAGTGAAAATTTAGCATTTACTAAGGTTTGTGCAAGAAAAAAAAAATAAGATCAGAGTTCTTACATATAGTCTGTCTTTGTATTTTTTACTACTTCACGAAAATTGTCTGGTATAGTTCCTCTTAGCTTGTTAAAGCTGAGATCTCTGCAAGAGAAAGATAAATATTATGGATTGTAAATGAAATCTTTTCATAGCAATATCATTTCAATAAAAATGGTGAACCTGAATCAGAGCATAACATTTTGCAGTTTGCAAAACTAAAAATGTGATGCAACTTCAGTTGCAACACAAAGCACCTAAATCAGACACAAATCTGCATGACCTTGTGCTAAATTTGAGAGGCGCAACAAAGTTCAGTGGGGTCAAATTCGGAAAAAAAAAAACCGTTAATAATAAAAATTGTAGCTATATGTATATACTTTTCTAAATCCAATATAATTTCTCAACACTTAAGTCGTTAAGTTTAATATATTCATAATTTTCTTATAAGAAAAATACTAGATTTTTTTTTTTTGATCAACAATTTTTTTTATTAAAAACCCAATGTAATACAAATGTGACAAATCCAAAAGATTTGGATAAGGCCACGTGAAATTAGAGAAAACTAAGTAAATAGGTGTCTTGGAGTTTTAAGACCTTGTCTTTGAGTTTTAATTTGGAGATAAAAGAAAAGAAAGCCAAGAAAAACAAAAAAAAAGATAATGTCTTTGAGTTTTGTAATTGAAGAGAAAAAAATTAAGAAAGTGGTGTCTTTTGAGTTTTAGTTAGAAAAAAAAAATGTAAATAAAATGAGTGTATTTCGAGTCAAAAAATTTCTTCTCATTTTTATTTTCTACCACTAAAAAACTTTACAGGAGTGTTAGTTAAAAAAGAAAAGAAAGTAGGAGAGAGAGTACTTAATTTTTGAGCCAAATATTTTTTTCTTACTTTTGAAAAAAAAAATATTAGCTTTGATTTTGTTTTTCGCCCATTTTAAAACTAAAAAAACAGAGTGTAACGAATTGTGGTCAACTCTTTTTTTCTTTTTGAATCAAAAACAGACAGACACGTGGGGAGAGAAATTAGAGAAGTAGTACTATCATTACTTTAAAAAGTCACTGATACAAAAAGAAAAAAATATTTGAGAATACATACATATTTGGGTTTATTTTAGGCTGAATTCACCCACATTTTGACTTTTAATTTCCTCTTCTTCGTTTTACAGACCTTTAACTTAGGCTTCTAAAAAGAATGTTATTGTTAAAGCATTTTTTAATAATCATAAAATATATTCGTAGTGAATTTTTAAGCAATTAATTTTGGCTACGTGGTAAGATGTCGGCCCACAAAATGGAAGAATAACAATGGAGGGTTGCTCTACCCTCATATGTATTCAGCAAAAGCATTTAATATAGCAACATCATATTTTGAAAGTAGTAGTAATTTGAGAAGGAAAGGGATAGTTATTATAGCACTACTACAAACGCATGGAAGAAAGTTCAATGGGGGCAGGTGCCCCCCCTGCCCATCGTAGATCCGCCCCTGGGCGCAAAGGTATTCCTAGGGCTTAGGGCGAGAGAAGTGAGACACATATATTTAAAAAAAATTGAATATATATATATATAGACACACATTTAATCATCGAGTTAAATGTACTTTGGATATCCAAGTTTACTTTATTTTGCACATTACATTATATACTTTAATCGTGACATTTTGCATCCGTACTTTTTAACAAATCGGCACATAACACCTTTCAGCATAAAATTCGTTAACTGAATTAACGAGGTTAGTGTTTTTTTACTCTTGTGTTGACTTTGATCACTTTTAATAAGTTAATTTACCAATTAATATATTTTAAATTTTATAAAAAATAAATTTACCAACTAAATGAATATTTATTCTGTTAAACCATTCTTATTGACAAAATTTAACAATTAAATAAATATGTATTATGTTAAAATTACCAACTAAATAAATATGTATTATGCTTTACCACTTTTAATAAACTAAAATATCAAAATTGTATTCAATTAATAAAAATGTATTCATAAAATTTATCAACTAAATTTTTATAAATGTATTTTTATATTTAAGAGTTTCCCCCTCAATTATGATTCAGTCCTTTTTCAAAATTTATCCAATTAGAGAAGTTCTCATATATTCCATGCTGAAAATTGACTTCAAAAGAAAGGACTATTTAAATACTCTCTTTTTCCTTAAAAGGATGACTAAAAATACAAATATTTGTGTCCCTAAAAAGATGAGATAAAATACATAAAGTGAAAAATAAATATGTCATTTAGTGGGGTTTATTAGTATAAAAAAAATTAAAAGTACTCATCCCATTATATAATATTGTGGGGTCACTAAGAATAAAGTTGGAACATTTTTGCTCTCTTTCTTCTACCTTTACTTTGCTTAATATATGTGTAAAGTGTATTTTGTTCATCCATTAGGAGAGAGTATTAAAAAAAATACTAATAAGTTATAAATACATACTCTCTCCGTCCCCAAAAGGATGACTAAAAATTATAAAAAAAATTATCCTAAGATGAAATAAATTACATAAAGTAAAAGATAAATATGTCATTTAATGGGGTCCATTAATATAAAAAAAATAAACTCATCACTTTATATAATTTTATAAGACCACTAAAAATAAATTTGAAACTTTTTTATTCTCTTTTCTCTACTTTTATTTTTCTTAATATATGTGCAAATTGTACTTTGTTCATCTTTTTTTAGGACGAATGGGTATTTAATAAGTTGGTAAATAATGGAGTAATAGTGTAGTACTCCCTCCGTCCCGAAATAAACGTCCTAATTAGTTTTGACACGCTGATTAATAATATATATATTTTTACCTAAATTGCCCTTTTAAATTACTTATTAATCGAAGTATTTCTCCACTTTTCTATGAAGTATTATTTCTTCCCATGTGAATTAATTCTATAAATCATTCTTTTTGTTATTCACACATTCTCAATGAGTATTAAAAGAAAAAAATAGTCTAGAGAGCTATTAAATAGAAAACATGTTATACTGGTAATATGAGAGAAAGTGGTATAATAATTCATCAGTTCCTAATGTAAACCTTTTCGCATTTCTTCAATTTTCTACAAAAATTGAGTAAAAAGATTATGAGGATATAAATAAAAAAATAGGATAAAAGTAATTACAAATATAAATATAGGATATTAATTATGAAAGATCTTAAAAAAGAAATTAAGACATTTAATACGGGACTGAGAGAGTAATATATAAGTACTCAATTTTTTTTAAAAAAAATTGGGCAGCATTACCCCTAAGTTTTTCCTCTTGCTATTTTATTTCTAAAGTTCGCAGAACAAACCCTATTTATGTAAAATAATTAAAAAGAGAGAGAGAAGAAGACGAAGAAGATCGAATGCACACACCAATGAACTAAGGGCTAATACAAATATAATAAACAGCTCTTTTAAAAGTTATAAGCAAATAGAAGACAAAAAAAAAAGTTTGATCCACTAACAAGGTTTGCAGATTTTTCATTCCTTGAAAATAATTTGGTAGTTCTCCCTTAATATTGCAACTCCTTAATATCCTGCAAAAACATAAAGGAGTCACCCTGCAGGCACTGACATTATTCTAATAAGAGAGTGATATAGGAGCATCAACTCACAGTGTCTTGATTCTTTTAGAGTTATTAAGGGATGGAAATTCTCCTTCAGCTCCATTTAAGTCACTGATTCTCCTGCATATTATTATTTACCAAGAATAAATTAAGATAACTAGCAAGCAGTCAAATTAACAAAACAGATTAAAGCAATAGGATACGAAGGTAGTACTGACAAGTCAGTTAAATTAGTCAAGGAATCAAGGCGAGAAGGTATTGGCCCATCCAAACCAGTAGCCTGGATATTTCTGCACTTAAAATTTTTAATTTAAGTAAGCAAATATAAAACCAAGAGCACAATTGAAATATCATCAATAGGTTGAAGTCTCACAATCTATCAAGTTTTGTCCATTTCTGTATGAAGTCGGGTATCTTTCCCTCGAAGTGGTTATCACTAATACGACTGCATTTGCATTAAGCAATTAATATTAATAATAAACTGAATGATAAGACTTGTATTAACAGAATCAAAGAGATTAAAACGAAACAATATATGGATTTGAATTTTAGTAACTTACAAGTCCTTCAAATTGGTCAACTTTGCAAGTGTATCAGGCAACTTCCCAGTAAAATTGTTTGAACATAGATTTCTTCAACAACAGAAATCGATAAACCATATCAATTGACAATCATAAGCTAATCTTGCAAGGAAAATACTAATAACAATAACTAACATGCTCACTTATTTAAAAATTATATTAATTAAAAAACACTGTGCATGCATTGTGCAACAAATAAAAGGGTCTTACAATTGCCGTATTGCAGCAAGATTTCCAATATCTGGGGGAATAGGTCCAGAAAGCTGATTGGCCTCTAGCTCTCTATCAAAAACAAAAAGCCTTAAACAACAACTATTATAAAATGTATTTTCACATACACTAAAAGGGAATAAAATGGGTAATCAAAATTTACAGCTTTATCAATGTCGTGATATTTCCATATTCTTTTGGGATTAGACCCGTCAAACGATTTGCAATCACTGTCCTGCAGCAACACAATTTTATCAAAGTTCAACCCCCAAATCTATATATATATCTATATATATATATATATAGAGAGAGAGAGAGAGAGAGAGAGAGAATTAGGTACATACAACTTTTGCAGTTTCATGGAACCCCATTCTGGAGGGAGAGTACCGTTAAGGTAATTGCGAGTGAGATCGCTGTAAGAAACAGCATACAAAAGGGAAATGCCAAAAATGAGTAATTACGGAAAAAAATCAATTTAAATCAATTTTTGGAATGAAGGGGTAAGTTTAGAGCCCTCACATTTCTTGGAGGTAACGGAGTTTAACCAATGCTGGTGGGAGTGTTCCACTAAGTTTTTGCTCTTTCAGGACTCTGCAATTCAGACACTGTGACTTCTTACACTAACCATAAACATTGATCGATTAATACCAAAAAATAAATACCAACTCCGCTCCCGAGTTAACTCAACGGTTAAAACAATTTTTTATAAGTTTTTTATTTTTCTATTTTTATATGTCATATATTCATTTATAATTCTTAATTTATAAAATCAAATACACAGTATCCTTTGTATTCTTTTTCCACTTCATCTGGTTTAGTTATTAGTTTATTAGTGCTCTCAAATTTTTTTATATATTAAAACATTTATGCGGTTACTTTTAGTTTGTTAAAATAGCACAACCCCCCCCCCCCCCCCCCCCCCCCCACCCACACCAAAAAAAAAATTTAAAATTTTTGATATCTTATAATAAGCATATACAATCAAACAAAAAAATTGTACTCAACGGTCAATAATTCGTCAAAGAGCCCACACAAAAAAATATATATAGCAAATTACTCATATATTATCTTATGCATACAATTAGAATAAATAACTTAGTATAAATACTGAATCTACACGCGTTTTGTGTAAAGAAAAATATTTGATAAACTGTTTATAAGCTTACTCTGTGCTTTGTACTGATTATCAAGTTTATAACTTTTAAATACAAAAACACCCTTTTTTAATATCCTTTTTGGATGGAATATAAACTCATAATTTAAGTACATCAACTATGGACCGATAATATATCGGTCCTTGAACCATTCTATATATACTTATTTATTTTAATTATATCTCCATATTTTATAGTATTATTATTTTTATATTGTATTATATATAATCAAAGTACTCAAACATATATTTTAATTATTTTTTACTTTTTCATATCAAAAATTAATTTATGAATATTTTTATATATAGATAATATGATTAAAATTATAACAATGTTATCGGAATTTTAATTAAACATATATTCTTATATTACTTGTTAATATTTTTTGATTTATTTTAATGAATATTATTATAATGCGTGTTGTAAAAATATTAAAATAATTTAAGAAAAAATATCAAATCAAAATTATTAGTAATTTTGACTGTTGCTAATCGGTATTGTGTGGTTCAAAATATAAACCGGTCAGTGCATTTTGGTATAGAAAAATTTTGAACCGCTACCGCTGTTGTGCAGTTTCGATTCAAGATTTTTTTTGACCGGTGCGATTTCAAATCATTAAAAAATCAAAACCGTACCATTGTCATTTCTAACATCATCGTTATCACAATATAAAAAAATAATCAAGCCTATGAATTATGAAGAAATAAACTTATAAACAACTCACATAAATAAGGATAAGTGTCAAAATTTTGACAAATTAGTCCTTTAGGTCTGAACTCAAATAATGCAAGACTAAATTACAAATTTTACCTTCATATTTATCATATTTTTATAAGATGTTCTTTAAATTTAAATTTTAGCATAAGCCTTTCTACTAATAACTTAATTTTATTCTTTTATTGGAATGAATTTTATTCTTAATTTGAGACTGAAAGTGAATTCTAATATAAATTTAAAACTTCCTATCTCGTTTGCGCTCTATTTCAAATGCTTCTTAATTATTGTAAACTCTCCATACTGGCGACCAACCCGCCCGCCAGCCCCATTCCAATCCCCGTCACGAGCGAGGCCCTTGATCAAGTTATTAATTATGTACACAGAAAGTCTAGTTACTGGGACCAGTGGGGTCCACTCATCATGTATGATTAGTCTGGCCAGGACCCAGGAAACTAAAGCCATAAATGTACCAGCAGCCTCATCCACCACCAAACAAACTAAGTCACCAAGTCAACATATTTATGGGTTGGACTAGTTTTACACAGTATAAGAATTGATATTTTTATTAATAAATTTTGATATTTTTATAAGTTTTGTCTTACATAAATTTGAGACAGATTTACTATACACGTGAGAGCTGAGGGACCTTGCAAAACTTTTTTTTTTACTCGTAAAAATATTAATTTTTTATAATTATTAGTACCGGATTAGTTGTAATAGTATAATTTTATCATGAATATTTGTTTTAAGATAAATTCAGACAACTTTTAAGTAATTACATACCAGTCATGTTGTATATTGGCCTGGTACAACTGTTACAACAATAATAATAGGATCGACCGAGTAGTAGGCTTCTTCCGGTATTCATCATAAATTAACTTAGAAGCTTTCCTAAACTGTAATGATCATTTGAAACTCGAGAAGTATGGTGTGTGTGAGAGAGAGAGTGAGGTAGAGACATATAAATATATGCATATATATATAGAGAGACTATCTCTCCTCGCGAACCGGTTTTTGCGACTGACTAGCAACAGTTCAGTCCTTCATTATAGGTCAGATAGTCAACGCACTGTCCGTCGCAATAGATAAAAAATCATTGTCACGGATAAATCCGTCGTTATATCTGGTTCGCTTTTGGTTCGTTTTTCCAAATTCGTTTTAGAAATTTTTCATATATATATATATATATGTGTATATATATAGAGAGAGAGACACACAGATAAACGAACGTACATGCTAACAACATGGTTGAAGGTGTCGTTAAAGACTAAGGGATTACAAATGATGTTAAACTCTCCTCCTTCACCGCGGTTGGTCTCACCCCATGCTTCCGTGCATGGATCTTGGCTGAAATCCCAATCAACCTTTCCCAGACTTTTTCCTATTTCCTTTAAAGCTTCCACTGCATAACCAACAACATATCTATAAAACACGACACATGCATCATATATACCTAGTTACACACACACATATTATATAGAATTTCATATGGATCAGTAATAAAGGATAATGACAGAGGTTCAAATTTTGTCCCAAATAATATCAAGATAATTAATAATACTTTATAACCCACTTAAATCGCATAACATAAGATGTACTCATAATAATATTATACAAAAAATTAAAATTTCTACCATTACTCATCATTAATTAATCACTATACCGAAAAGAGGAATATGTGGCATATGACACAGTTAAATTTGGCAAATAATGTAGTATTTAAAAACAAAATTATATTAAAATGTTTGAAATGCTATTAATTAATAAATACCTTCATCCTTTGCCAGAGTAGTCGCAGCAAAAGTACTAGCGAAGAAAATTGAGAGTATTATTACTACAGCAGCAGCAGTAGCAGTAGCAGTAGCGGAAGCATAAATCGGCCGTGGGAAGAAGAAGAACATTATGCAAGTATATACTAATTTTATACAACTATATGCTTGAGAAAAAATTATATAAAGAGACCCAACTTCTTGAATATATATGAAAAACTATATTAATTAGCATATGTATGTGTGTGTGTGTTTGTGTGAGAGATGGAGAGAGAGGAGGGACATTGAAGACTAGTCATGTAGATAATTTTCTTTTTGGACCAAGAAAATAATAACTGCATTAATTAATAAAAAATGAAACAAGTGGTTGGTTGAATTGATTGATGCATATTCCCTCCTCCTTCTTTTCTCTGTGTTGGACCCATTCATATGTAACCCTTTTACTTTTCTTTCATTTTCATATGACCGATTACGTACTGTTTTAACCTTATTCCTACGTGATTGTTTATTTCGTAATTTTTTATTTATTTTTTTATTTTAAGAGAACATAATTATCTTAAAGACGACTGAATACTTCTTTAGACTAATTAAGAAGTTGGAAAAGTATATACTATACATGCATGCACACGTTGAAATGTTTAGTCGGAAAAAAAGTTGGACACGCACGAGTTTTTAATATAAAATAAAAATTAATTAGTGATGGAGGAAATAATTATGGCTCATTGAAAATTTGTCAAGATTTATTAAAGAATCCGTAACAATTCTCCGTACACCAGTTAAATTAAATGTATTTTATTTAATATCTCTACCACTAAACTCACCGTCTCTACCGTTGATAAATATACGTAACATACTATAAATATTTTCATTGAAAATAATACAGCATAAATTTTTTTAATTTTATGAGTAATTTACCTTTCAAATAAACATAAAGAATACCATATAAATATACTTACCCTTCTGTATTTTGTAGAAACCGACACCATCTTCCTATTAGACAGTGAGCTGTAGCCTCACGTGCTCTCTCTCTCTCTCTCTCTTGTGGTTAATTTAATATTAATTCAAGTATGGGTATATATCAATTGAATAAAAATAATATTTCCTCCGTCTCAAATTAATTGTTTAATTTTGATTTTTTAAAATCAAATTGACCATTTTCAAAACTAATCTTTTTACTATTTTTACTAAAATATAGGTGAAGAGATCATAACTAAAAAAAAGTATATACAATTTATTACTAACCCCAATTTTTATAATTTTAGAAATATATTTATATATGCTTAATTATTAATTCCAAAAATAGTCAATTTGACTTAAAAAAGTTAAAATTGAGCAATTAATTTGGAACGGAGTGATAATTTACAAAGAAGAGGGTAAAAATAATATTATTAGACTATATATTTGTTACTGTATGGTGTGTTTTCTTCCTCGCAAGTCACAAGCATACTCTTTCTCTCTCTGTTAATATAATAAAGGTTAATTATTAGGTTTCATGTTCAATCTTGTTCATTCTTATTATCGTGGAAGTTTCATTTTTTTTCTTTTTATTGTTTGTTTGTTTGTTTTCTCTTCATTTTTGAGATTTGTATTTTTATTCATAATGCATTTTTTTTTGATGTTGTTACGAGGTATTCTTGAACTTGATTATATCATTCATTATAGTTGTAATAATATCACTAAATAGTCGGGGCATTCAAAAATATAGTTAATCATCATAAACGGATTAATGATGTCTTAATTTGATAGTTAAAAATGAGACTCTACATATATTATTTTTATCGTTTGATTCTTGTTCTTTTTTCTTGTTGCGGGACTTTTTATTTCTTTTTTGTAAAAGCTTATTTCTTCTTTATTTATGAGATTTTTATTTTCAAACTATAGAATGTGAAAATTTTATTTAATATTATTATGAGAGATTCTTATTAATTATGTAAATTTAATTTATTATTTTCAAAAATAAAAATAAAAAAATCATCGTATAGGACAACTTAAGGTCATTGTAGTTGTATGCAAATAACGTCTCAATCATACTTTGATGGGATGGGTACTCAAAAGGCCAAAATACATTGAATTATATTTACTATTGGTAGTATTTAAATATATTAGACTTATTAGTACACAAACTAGGGTCTCTTTAACCTTATTATCATACTGTTATAGTAAACACTATTACTTAGACGTTTGTGATTTATACTTTCTGCGTACACAAAAGAATTACAGTTATAAAATTTTAAAAATATACTCACGTTCCATAATTACTCTTAAATTTGTTAACTATTTAATTTAATAATAATAACATGATAATAAATATAATGACAAATATAAGAATATTTTTTTTTAAATATTTTATACTATTATTAATAAAAAGATGCTTCTTTATAAAACATTTTTTTTTCCGATTGTGACTGAATAGAGAAAGTGTTATTTTTGAAAAATGATATGTATGTCAATAAATATGTGACAAAGTTGAATTGTGATCAACGTAAAAATTTATCCAATAAAATAGAATGAATTAAGACAGTGTCATTCTTAATTTCTAACTATTCCATATATGTATATATGTTGCAATTATAATTTAGTTAAAAATTTTCACAATATATAACAGAACTCATTAAGAACAGTTTGAAAATCAAAAGATTGTTTATTGGGAAAGCTTATTTACTTTTAAATGAAGTTTTGCTTACTTCGTTCAAAAAAAGTGCTCTATTTATTAAAAAAATCCTAAAAAAGAATTTTTTTTTGGTAATAGTAGCTTCAACGATGCAATAATATTATAATTTTATCGTCACAGCATACTACTAAATATTATATATATATATATATATATATATATATATAGTTTTTACAATGTGACCTTTTTTATGTAACGGAAAGAGTATTATTTAGTTAAAAGATGGGCTCTATAAAGTGATAAAATTAGTACTAAGAGATTTTTTTTACTCAAAATTAAGGTGGGCCTTAGAAAGGTGTTGTTCACCTCGTCTAACAACTAACAAGCAACGGATTCTTTACAGAAATATACAACAATTAATTAAAAATGACAAGATTAGTGCATAAATAAAATAATTATAAAAAAAGTGCAATAAGGACAAATTAATTACAAAAAGAGTGCAATAAGGAAACCTGAAATCAAGGAGAAGTAACTGCCATATTCGACCGTTACCAAATCTTTGCGATCTAGAAATCAAAATAAATCGAAGAAGAAGAAGAAGCCGCAGATACCAACGCAAAGAGAATTCAATAGCAAGAACATATAATATACAGAGTAGTCGAAGTTCGAATAGATCGAAATCTGCAATAATACGGGATCGAAGTTCGAACATATACCATGAATTCTAAAATTTTATAAAAAGTAATAGAAAGAAAGAAAAAGAAATAACCTTGTCCATAAGTCAATTCAGAGGAAAACAATAATACGGGATCATTCTTTCCCAAGGACCATCAATAGATTAATCAAAAGACAGAAATGCAGGTTTGGTTACATTAGTATGAAGGTTTGGTTACCAACTACAATATGAAAAAACTACAGGTGTTGAGGTGGATTGATTACCTTAGTATGAAGGTTTGGTTACCTTGGTATGAAGGTTTGGTTACCTTGGTATGAAGGTTTGGTTACCAACTGCACTATGAATGTAACATAATAAAACTGAATTAGTTATATTGGTATGAAGGTTTGGCTACCAACTGTACTATACAAAAATTGCAGGTGTGGATGTGGATTGATTACCTTGGTATGAAGGTTTGGTTACCTTGGTATGAAGGTTTGGTTACTAACTGCACTATGAAAAAACTGCAGGTGTGGAGGTAGATTGGTTACTTTGATATGAAGGTTTGGTTACCTTAGTATGAATGTTTGGTTACCAACTACACTATGAAAAAACTGCAGGTGTGGAGGTGGATTGGTTACCTTGGTATGAAGGTTTGGTTACCTTGGTATGAAGGTTTGGTTACCTTGGTATGAAGGTTTGGTTACCTTGATATGAAAGTTTGGTTACCAAAATTACCTACTTACCTTAAGTTCTCTACACCAAAATAACAATGAGTAGAAGTCTCTTGCTGTTGAACAAAAAATAATATGAACAGACCTCCAAACATCTTGAAGAGAAAAGCAATGGTTCATAATCCATTCCAAAGTAGAAGTTAATTCTTCGGCAAAATTTTCAAGACCTGCTTTTCCATTTAATACGTCATTACAGATTTGAACAAATTTCTGTAAGACAACACCCAGATCAGAAGTTTTCTATTGGAAAACACGAACCATGTATCCTATTGGTGCTTCTGAAATATTATATGAGACAGAACAATCAGCCTTCCGATTCAAGATTTATGGTGTACCATAATGAGGAGATTGTAAAGTGATTCACTAACAAGCTCAATCATTTTATGTACTGATTTGCTTAGACCTGATTGGAACTCACGTGATGGTTAGGATATGTTTATAAAATTGGGATATGCAAAAAGGATATATAAGTAATTTGAATTTTGAAATGTGCAATTAAACCACCCAACTAAATTGAAGAGATAAGAATGCACTAATTTATAAATTAAATATTGAAGATGCATTAATTTTGTAAATATTTTATGTATGCACTTTTGTTGTAATATTTTTTAAAAATGTACTAATAAATATAATTGTCCCCAAGTGTTATCATATCTAGATGGGCCTTCATTCTCTATCTTAGTCTCAGCTCAGCTTGACCCGTAGACTGCACAAGGTCTGACAAAAGTTCTTGGCCCTGCTATGGCCCAGACGAATCCAGCACTACCTATTAATATTGAATAACAACGAACTTATCAACTTAAAAAAAAAAGGAACATTTACATTTATTAGTACATTTTAATAAAATATTACAAAACAAGTGCATCAATAAAATAATTACAAAAAAAGTGCATATTTACCTTTTATTTTAGAAAATAGTGCAATCTTATAGTGCAATCCCTTTTTTTTAGTTGTCTATTTTAATTAGTTAATGATATGACCCATGTTTATAGCTGATTACATATTTTCAAATTGGTAACTGTCGTCTCGTATATATCGTTTTTATTGAAGTTTCTTCGCTTTGAAACCCTTATTTCGCTATTTGGGAACTTAGAAACCTAGTTTTGCCTTTTATCTTTTTGATACTTGCCAGAGTTATTTCGTTATTTTTTGGGGATTCTTCTTCGTATTTGTTACTGATTTCTTTGATTTAGTTTGGTTTGTTGTGGTTGTCGCTGTCGATTTTCTTCCGTTCGCCGATTCAGGTTAGTTTCTTTGTTCCTTCCATTATGTTTTCCTGATAGCAATATAGTAGTCGTTTGGGGCATACTGGTAGTTCTTCAATTGGAAACCCTTATTTTTTAGTTGGGAACGTAGAATCCTATTTTTTGCTTATTATTTTTTTTATTTTTGCCAGAGTTATTTCGTTCTTTTTCGGCGAATTCATATCAGTATTTGCTGGTGCTTCCTTTTGATTAGGTTGTGTTTGTTCGCCGATTAAGGTTTGTTTATTTTCTAATTACCATTATCTTTTCGTGATAGCAATCTAGTAGTCGTTTGTGGCATGCTGGTGTAATATATTTGATCAGTTGATATTTTGTCACTTTAATTCCTTTTTGTTTGATATTGTGCATAGATTTGGTATCAAATTATGCATTAGAATAGATTTACGGTGTACTAAACTAGTTAATAACATCTGCATTTTCTAACATTTTTAGGATTACCAAATAAGTTGACATTTCATTTTACTACATCTCTGTCACTTTGTTTAATGAATATTTGAGTTGAGATCATCTGTATACTTGCATGCTGTTGTTTCTTGTGTTTACTAATTAGGAAAGAATGTTGATGTGCTTGAATGTTTTTGTATAGGATGGTTAATACGAGGAAAAATGTTGGGGGGTGTTGTTAAGAAAAATGATGTGAAGTTGAAAAGGAGTAGGGAGGTTGACTCTAGTTTGGAAGGGAAGAAAGATGTTGAGGATGTTGTGGTCAAGTCCTCTAAGCAATTGAAGAAGGGAGTTTTAAAAGCCGATTTGAAGGTTAAAAAATCTGGAAAACTTGTTCTAAAGGAGCATAAGGAGTTGCTGGTATCGGATTCTGATTTTGAAGATAAAGCTAATAAAGATGGTAACAACGAAGCTGAAGTTGCGGTTAAATTCTCTAGCGCGAATATTATCCCTCGGCAAAAGCTTCTTAAGGTGTGATATTTTAAATTGTTTTTATGGAATATTTAGTTGTTTATGTATAATTGTGAATTTGTTTTTGAAAATGTTGCTATTATATTTGGTTATTGATGAATGAAATTATGTTATAATGGTTATATACCCTCCAATTTAAGTTTAGTTTACTGTTATATTATGCTTTGGTTTCTATGTTCTTTGTGTACACTTTTTAGGCTAGTTTAAATTGTATTTTGGAAACTGCTGCTTGTATTTTGGAAAGTAGTTCGGTACATACCAGGAAATAGCTGATCTTTTATTTGTTTTTGTTGATGTATGATATATGCAGTTTTGGGATCTATATTACAATGAGCGCCACCGCAATTTCTCGGCAAAGATTATTTATTGGTGTGATATGGACGGTCCTAGTGTGATCACCAATAAGTTGACTATAACTCAATTGGAAAAGCTAGAGTTGTCATGTTTTGGAAAATTTATCAATGTTGGTAATCCTCAAATGTTTTCACAGTTAATCCATCAAGCTTTGGTTAGAGAAGTTTATCAAAAGGACAATGGGGAGATGTGGTTTCTATTTGGTGACAAAAGGGTAAGATTTGGGTTGCCCGAATTTTGTTTGATTTTCGGTTTGCGTTCACAATGAGATGAAGACATTTCAGCATTCAAGGGAAGAGAAAATATGTTAGTTTCAAAGTTTTTTGGAAACGAGGTTGTTACACGTTCTACTATTGGGAAGATATATCGGGGGGCTATTTTTGATAATGATGAGGAGGCTTTTAGGATGTCTGTCATATTCTTGGTTTTTAACTTTATACTAGCTACTGTTTTAGAAAATCACGTGGATGAGGTATTGCTTAATTTTCTATCTTATGGCGACTTTGATAGTTATCCTTGGGGGAAATTCGCATTCGAACAAACGAAGAGGTCGTTGTCCGTTGCTATGAAGGGACAAGTTAAGAAGGGCAGGAATGGGTTTGTTGTATATAATTTTTACAAGGACAATTACTGTAGATATTATAAGTTGAATGGTTTTCCGTATGTTTTCCAAGTTTTTTTGTTTGAAACAATTATTGATTTGAAAGAGCAGGGTTTATGTATTGATGATCATCAGTCAGATGTTAGATTATTTAAATGGAAGGAATTGGGGAAGGCTCCTTCATTTGACAAGCTGAATGATACAATTTTTTCTTCTGCACAGGTATGTTGGTTACTATATATATTATGTTTGGTTACCTTTTTGTCTATATTTGGTTACTTGTATTAAGTTTATATTTTTAGTTTTCTTTTCTGTGTATTTTGATTGTTCAATACTTTAAAGTTTCTATATTTACTGTTAACATTATGTTTCAGCTGAAGATTCAAATGCTCATTCCTACGGCTGATGAGAATGAGCGGTTGGATTTGGGTGGTTTTAAGTTTGTACAAGGACATGATGCTGGGTCCAATGTTGAGTACCTAGAAGATGATAAATACAGAAAGGGTGCAGATTTGGGTTTTAAACTTTCTGATGTCAAGCATGCCGGTGATGCACGTGTCAATATTTTGGAGAAGAAATTTGATGAAGTTAAAAAAGAAATTGAGTTGTTGAGGGCTGATATGAAGGAAGAATTACGGGTGTTCCGTGTTGAGATTTTACAGGACATTAGTAAGATGTTGAGTAAGAAGTTACGTGGCCGCAATGATGAGGGGGACGGTGGAACAGATGGTGGCGATGATGATGAGGCTAAGTCTCATGAGGCTGATGATGTGGCTCATGGTTCGGACGATGAAAAACAGTTTGATATTAAAAGAGATGATGATTTTGGTGATATGGGTGGCGATCAAACTGGTGGAGCTTATGATAAGGTAAAAGATATTAGTTTTTTATATATTTGGAATACGCTTTTGTTTTATCGTTGATTTTTTACAGCTTGGCATGAAGAATAAGATTCCAACTTTTGATATTTTGAACTAGTCTTCTGGGAAAGAGATCGTTGTTTATACTCCTATTGAGGTTTGTTTTTGTTTTCGAATCAGTTACCTATATAAACTGAATTTGTTACTTTATTCTATTACTTTTTTTATTGCTCAGTCAGCTTGTAATTTTTATATTAAATTTTATCTGTATTTGTAACCTTTTTGTCATTTGTTAAAGTCGGGTAAATTGGAGACGCAAACCATTTCGGCGCTTGATGAAATGGTTTTAACTACACAAGATATTATGGTTTGTGCTGAAGTGGAGATTAATGCGTCCAAACCTCGTGTTAGACCGGTTCGCGCTTCTTCAAAGGGTGCAACTTTAAGGAGTCCATATACTTCGAGGTTTGGTTCTGCTACTTCATCTTGTTCTGATGTGGTTCTTTCAAATACACATATTGGTATTGCTGCATTTCCCGATGAATGCATGGGTATGCCATCCCAATTTGAAAACGCGTTGTTTGATCAATGGTTCAAGATTGGGTTAAATAACAGGAAAAGGTACATTATTTTACATTTCTCAATAATATATTTTTTTAACAAATTAAATATTATGTTTTATTTTACTTATATTTTTTTTATGGAAGGTATGAAAAAATTTCTGGACATCATGATAAGATAGAACCTGTGTTTACTTATGGGTCCGTAAAAATAGCATCTAAAATATGGTTCTACAATCTAAAGACTCCTGGAGAGTGGCTTGACCATGATATAAGTATCTTTATTTGTGAACCTCTGTTTTGTTACACCTCATTTCATTTCGTTGTTCTCAGAAAGTGGTTTAGTTTTTTGATATAGCACTTACTTATTTTTGGTTACCTGATAGTTGTGGTTTGGTCACTAGGTTAGACAATATTGGTTACCATTATCAGAAAGTTTAAATTTACAGCTTATGGATTATTGTTTGCTGTTTGGTAAACTATATCAGTATTGTCTGCTAATGCTTCAAGAAATTGGCAGGACATTATGATATGACATTAATTTATTATTGGTTACCATTGTACATGTGTTTTGGTTACTAATTTATACAATATTGGTTACCTTTATCAAAATAGTCATACTTTATAGCTTATGGTTTTTGGTTTGTTTTTTGGTCAAGCATATCACCATTGCTTTCATCTACTTTAAGAAATTGTCTAGACACTCTGAGATTGAATTAAATTATTGTTGGTTACCTTGTATATGGGATTTGGTCACTAGGTTTCACAAGTTTTGCTACCTTTAACTGAAATTTATACTGGATAACATATGGCTTTTTATTTGTGTTTTGGTCCAGCATATCAACATTGCCTTCTACTACTTTAGAAAATTGGCTAGACACTCAGCCAATATTAAGATCAGAGTCACTACTACCGATTGCTAGTTCCATGTGAAGTTGTCGTCGTTATATGGACAATATGGTATTAATAATGCTGATAGAACTCTACTGACGGGTGATGGTGATGTCGCTCAGTACATTAGAGGCTATAGTATGGATGCGAACACACCTTGGTTTGATGTTGATTTTGTTATGTTCCCCATTCACATGACAGCACCAGATCATTGGTTTTTGCTTATTTTTGACGTACATCGCAGAGTTTTAGTGGTTTACAATTCTCTTCGACCTACCAAGACAATAATGAGAACAAGCATAATTGATGTGTGTGAGCCTTACATTTTTATTCTTCCGATAATATTGTCTAAATGTGGTTTTTGGAAGGCTAGGTCGGATATTAATTTTGAAAGTTCTCCATATATTCATAAGGGGGAATTGGATTTAATTGAATTGGAGTTTGCTGAAGAGGTTCCTGAACAGATTAAGGGGTAAGGTTTATTTTCTATTATTGCTTATAGTATTTTACATAATATGATGTTTGTTTTGTTTGTTTTCGCAGTGATTGCGGGATGTTCACTGTTTGTTTTGCTGAGCATTTTCTTCATCAGAAGTTTGTAGAAATTCCTAACCCATTCCCCATCGTATAGTACAGGAAGAAATTATGTGTCAATCTATACATGCATGGTAGGAACAAGCAATTAGAGGGGTACGATTCAGATAGAGAATATCCAGGCAGATTTGATCCAGCCAAGTAGTTGTATAAACATTTTCTTTTTGTTATTTTTTTGGATCTGTTTTTATTTTGAAAATTCATAACCGTTTGTGGTGGTTACTGACTTGGAATTGTGTATTGAATTATTATGTTAATGGAATTATGTATTTGATTTTATTACCAATGGTTTGACATGATTTGTTTTTTCATAATGTGTTTGCTGGACATATATATTTAGTGGTAACCAAATATTTTTATTTATTTATGTAGTGAATTGGTTACCAATTAAATACAGGACAAGCACACCTAGGTAACCAAATAATTACATGAAGGTAACCAAACAATTACATGAAGGTAACCAACCACTTATATGAAGGTAACCAATTTAGCAGTATTGTAAAAGTTACATGCTGAAGACACTTGCAAAATTGTAGCATTCCCAGTTGGTTATAAAAATGAATGACACTGATAAAAACCAAAAATTGAAAATGAAATCTTGAAATACACTTATTGAAAAAAATACATATATTTATTTATGTACTGCATTGGTTAGCAATTAAATTCTGAACAGGCACACCAAGGTAATTAAATAATAATCCAAAGGTAACCAACCACTAACACGGATGTAACCAACCACTTATATGAAGGTAACCAATTTAGCAGTATTATAACAATAACATGCTGAAAACAGTTGCAAAACTGTAGCATTCCCAGTTGGTAAAAAAATCAAATGTCACTGATAAACACACACATTTGGGATTGAAATCCTAAAAAACGATTATTGAAATCGCAAGTGACAATAACCATATAACCACTACTATATTATTTTATTCAATTTATTTATTCAATATTATCACTAATATATTGTTGAATAATATTGTAATTAATTATTCATTTTTATAAATTTGAAATAAATGTCAAAAAAAATATTCAATATTCTGTATACAAATATTGGTTATATTACATCAATAATAAAGTTTCCAAATGACTGTATATTGGTTACTCAAAGTAAACAAACATATATTTTCCAACTAAACAATTTTCTTTGCTGATGTATCAGGTCAAACATTCTTCGATCGTAAAATTGGTGGATTATTGCATGTTTTCCTGTTGTGACCCTTTTCTTGGCACCTGCTGTATTTGTTTTGAATTTTGTTTTCAGATGCGTGTTTGTACCTCCCTATCTTTGGTCTTCCCGCTGGTCTTCTTGAACTTGGTGATTTTACACATATGTTTCGTATTTCTTCTGGCACATCCCATTTCTCTTTATCATCTAATGGCATGATGGAAGATGCATAAGTCTTTACCAAAGTTACTTTTGAGTACTTCTCTGAGCAAAAGTCATAACAACTCAAATTCCTTTTGTTGATAACAGCAGCAGCGTGTGCACAAGGCATCTCGTGGTACTGAAATTTATTGCATGTGCATGTTCTTTGTTCTATGTTCACAATAAAGTGTGTGTAGACATCGTAAACAGTAAAAACCACCAAGTTTGATGTCTCAACCTAGCAAACAATTTAATAATGTAGTTAGTATGTATGCTTATAAATATAAGTATACTTATTTATCAATTGCATTGATAACCAATTAAATACTCAACAGGCACAGCTAGGTAACCAAATAAATAAACTAATGTAACCAAATACTTATATGAAGGTAACCAACAACCTATTAGATGGTAACCAATTTAGCATTATTGTAACAGTTTCATGCTAAAGACAGTAGCAAAATTGCAGCAGTCCCAGTTGGTTAAAAAAAAGAATGTCACTGATAAACAACCATAATTGAGAATGAAATCCTTAAAAAAACTTATTGAATTACCAAAAGCAATAAATTTGATGTATCAACGTACCACACAATTTAAAGATGTAGGTAGTATGTATAATTATAAATATAAGTATTTAGTGGTACCCAAATACTTATATTTATTTATCTACTACATTAATTACCAAGTAAATACTCAACAGGTACAACCAGGTAAACAAATAAATAAACTGAGGTAACCAAATACTTATATGAAGGTAACCAATAACCTATTAGATGGTAACCAATTTAACATTATTGTAACAGTTTCATGCTAAAGACAGTAGAAAAATTGCAGCAGTCCCAGTTGGTAAAAAAAAAGAATGCCACTGATAAACAATCATAATTGAGAATGAAATCCTAAAAAAAACTTATTGAATTACCAAAAGCAATAAATTTGATGTATCAACGTACCACACAATTTAAAGATGTAGGTAGTATGTATAATTATAAATATAAGTATTTAGTGGTACCCAAATACTTATATTTATTTATCTACTGCCTTAATTACCAAGTAAATACTCAACAGGCACAGCTAGGTAAACAAATAAATAAATTGAGGTAACTAAATACTTATATGAAAGTAACCAACAACCTATTAGATGGTAACCAATTTAACATTATTGTAACAGTTTCATGCTAAAGACAGTAGAAAAATTGCAGCAGTCCCAGTTGTTAAAAAAAAAGAATGCCACTGATAAACAACCATAATTGAGAATGAAATCCATAAAATACAAATGCAAATTATGTTATACATTCATGTAATAATTTTAAAAGGTGAACTACTAACCTTAAGCTTTTTTGACTCAATGATATTATTTTACAGTGTTTTTTCAGCCGTTGTAGATAGTGTACTGAATGTTGATATAGCTGCTTGTTGGTGTGTGAAATACCATCTTTGAGCCATGCAACGGAGGCATTCAATTATTGTTATAACTGGAAGATCCCTGATACATTTGATTGCATTGTTGACAGATTCGGCTGTGTTTGAAGTCATGGTTGAATATCTGCTAACAGTACCATGTAGTCTTGTGCATCTCTCTAACTTGACCTCTTCCTCCAAATATGTCCTTATGCGAGAATCAATCTCATCAAGTACAACCATGTGTCTGTTAAATTCTTCAACAGTGTAAGCTCTACAAGCCCCGTTGTATGCTTTCTTTAGTTCGTCTCCCTTCTTTTTAAATCTGTTTTTTATATTCTTCAGAACATGATATGTACATGAACCATGCATCACATCGGGGAACACAAAGTTTAGTCCTTGTATAATTGCTTCATGTCTATCAGAAACAATGCATTGTCCTTCTCTTACTCCACATGCCTTTCTCAAGTTGATGAAAAACCATCTCCAAGATAGTTCATTTTCACTGTCAACCACTGCAAAAGCAATTGGAACAATGTTTCTGTTTGCGTCCTGTGTGCTTGCTATGAGTAGTGTTCCCCCGTAGGTTGATTGGATGAATGTGCCATCAATCACAATGATTGGGAAACAATGATGCCATGCTTCAATGGATGCTCCTATTGCAAAAAATAGATACTTGAAACGTCCATTTGTTTCCAACTCCAAGTTTGTGATTGAACCTGATATTAATTTTCGATAATGTCAATATAAATGTATGTAGTATCTATTAAAAACATTTTGTTTTCGTATTTATTTAATGTTTCTGTTGGTAGCCAGACCCTAAAAAACAAGTAACCAAATTAAGTAAATTGGGTTTCCAGATATGATTTAAAAATTAAATAACAGTATTTAACCGTTACCTGGATTGGTTTTCTTCAACATGTGTAACCATGAAGGGATCAGAGAGTAGTCGTGTGGGTTGCCTCTCACTTTTTCCAATACTTTCTCCTTTGCTCTCCATGCTTTTTGGTAGGATATTGACACATTATACTCTGTCATCATGTCGTCTACAATATCCGTTAGTGTGTAAACTTTCTTCAAATTTGATAATTTATTCACTATGCAGTCACTAACCAACTCACTATTTGCTTGTCTATGATCTCCCATCATTATGTCCGACGAACAAGTGTGTATATTATTGAATTCTCTAACCTTAAACATAGTGGTTTTCTTAAACTTTGATGCTCTAATCTTCCATTTGCATTTTTCATCTTCTACGCACACTAGAACAAAGTCTCTACCACTTGTTCTTTGAACCTTGTGTTATCGATATTGTCTAATTGAATGCAGCCTTATTGCCTGTGTTAGGACTTTTTTATCTTTGTATGTTTGGTGTACTTTCACTTCACCTACATTCGGATCTGATATGACATCATCACCTTGTGCTTCAGCATGTACCATGTCCTGTTGTCTTTCTTGTTCTTGCTCAATAGCTTCAATTGCAAGTTGCTCAGCATATTGTGTTCCACTGTGGTAATCTTGTGTTGCTATTGGTATAAGGTCTGAATTCCATTGTGCAGGCATGATTGTACTTACAGGTTGCATCCTATTTTCTGCTTCAATACTCAAGTTTTACAAGGTAGAATTGCCTCCATCGTTGCATATCTCCTCTATAATTAATGAAAACTTGCCTTGTTCGTCTGATTTTCGACACACTTCCATATAAAATCTGAAGGTTGCTTAGTTCGATATAATGATAAGGGGAATGTTGCTTCTTATATGAAATTTGATCGATAATTCTGTTGTGTTGGTGTCTACCATTATTGCACTGCATATCATGTTTCTCATTTCTGAGAATGAACAAGTAGTTGGGACTACGATGCCTGTAACTTCAAAATTGTTGTATTTATTACTGTCAGACCACGATCCGTTGAAATAAAGTACAATTGGAATCATATCCATCGTCTGGTAACTGCATCACATTTAAATATACATTATTATGAATGGTAACCAAATAACTAATACATAGTAACCAACATGTATCTAAGTGGTAACCAAAATATGAAGCATATTTTTTTTAATTTAACTTAAGCACATCAGGACCAGGGGTCTAATAAAATAATAACCAATTAAACATTAGTGATCAACTTCTTATTCGACAGTAACCAAAACATATTTAAATTAAAAAATACAAAAAAAATATTAACATAGGTGACCTAAAACTTTTATTTAACAAATAAATAAATATATGTGACCAAACATTTATATGATGGTAAACAATTAATATATTTATAGAAACTATGGAATTCAAGCAGTTACAAAAAACCAACACTAAAAATTGTAACCAAATAACAAGTTCATGGTAACTAAATTACTGTTTATTGGATAACATAAATTTTAAACACATTTTCACTATCCAGCTTATATTCACATCAATGTGTATCATTACATGAGACCCATTGAAATATTAAACAATATCTCATCAACATGAATTTAAAAATTAACTTATGTGAATGGTAAACATACTAAAGTACACAATACCCAACATATATAAAACTGGTAACCAATAAAATTAAACACATCTTTGTTCCATAATAATCAAAACAATGTATATCATGAGTTGGTAACCATTTAAATGATTAACAAGTAAAATGAATTAACCTATTAATCATATATTAGTAAACAAATTATATCTAACTATAAAATTAAAAAAGTCATTCATTAATAACTAATACATAGCTAATCGGTGACCAAGTAAATACTAGATAGTAACCAAAATATTTTAGTAATATAGCTAGTTGGTACACAAATCAATACTATATAGTAACCATAATATAGCTAACTGGTTACCAAAATATAACATTATCAGTAACCAAATCAAACCTATATAGTAACAAAACACATTCATTTTAGGTAACCATAAATAGGAAAGATATTTTTTTACACTAAAACCTATAAACAATTCCATGCATGTCAAAACATCAGGAACATTCAAATATTTATTTATTACCCAACTACTTGTATGTAAGTAACCAAAATATTTCTAAATGGTAACCAATTTTATGGATCACGTTGTTTGCATCCAGATATTACCCAAAGCGATTCGTTTCATGCTCTGGTTTCCAATTAACATCTTAAACAATTCTAACTACGTAACCAAACATTTAATTTAAGGTAACCAATTCAAAAAAATTTCAGAAATTCATCAGAAAGTGAATTATTACTACAAAAAAACATACAAATTTTGCAGAACAGAGTAATACTTTTTACTCATCTGTAATCAATTAATAAACTACTAATCAAACTTCAACCAACATTAAATTAAAAAAAAAAAAAAAATGAAACACACAGATCGAATTATAATCATCATCATAATTCGTTTGTAAAAATTATACTTATTGTGGGAAAGAAGGTGACGACGTGCGTGGAAAAGTTCGGCTGTTGACAAAGAATTGAAAGATTTGTTTACTTTGATTTGATTTTGGCAATGGCAGAATCTGAGTTGTAAGCAATGGAGAAATCTGAATTGTTTACCCCGAACGATTTATTTGGGTTTGGAAAAAAATGGTAACTGACTAGAAACGGTTTCTATCTTTTCCTCTTTTTCAGGGATTTGATGATGATTTGTTTTTGTAATTATTTTGTCCATATTGCACTTTTTTTGTAATTATTTTATTTGTGCACTCTTTTTGTGCACTCTTTTTGTAATTGTTTACTAAAAGTTGTATATTACTGTAAAGAGCCCAAAAAAAATCAAATAGAAGACAGCAATACGGCCCAACCCGAATCTCCACTGCATGGATCTGCACTGAAATTCCAATCTCTCTTTCCCAATGTCTTTGCAATCTGCTGCAAAGCTCCCACTGCACCAATAATTTAACATTCTATTTACCACAAAAAAACAATAAAACATACTGATAATTTAACATTCTAATTTTTGTGAGTAATGTAATTTGTCTAATTTACCTAAACAAACGTTAATAAAATATAAATAAATTGCACGGTTTTTATGTAATTATATAACATATTCATTATTAGTATTCCCTCTGTCCTAAAAGAATTTATGGTCATGTTTGTTTACAGGAATTATAATCCCGAAATTATAATCCAAGAGTATTAATCTTAGAATTAAATAATTCTAGTCACATGTTTATTTTTTATGGGATAACTTAAAATAACCCCATGTTATGTTTATTTTTTTTAAGATTAATTAAAGGACTGGATAAAAAAATATCGTTTTGACTATTATACCCTTACCAATAATAACATATTTTAAACTATAATTTAAACTTGTTTATACATCAAAAATAAAAAATTATTATTAATATTATCACTATATCCATAACTCCAGTCAATGCAAACCCCAAATCGATTACACTAATTACAAATCATCTAACAATTTTTTTAAAAAATTAAAAAGAAATTTGAAGGAACAAAAACCCAGTTTCTCTTTCACGAAATTCCTCTACCTAAATTGGTTGTTTGAACCAGTGGTTGGATTTAATGCGCGACGGTACCGGCGGATTGGACGCCTTGAGTCTGCAGGAGGATTCGACGGTGCTGTTTAGGTTACTCGATGTCGATCGAAAAATGTAAAAGGGTTGGCTAAAATCCTTGGGGTCGCCGTCGTGAGAAATATCTTGAAAAGGGATAGGTAATAACGAAAAATTGGTTTTTGCCTTGGGGCCGCAAAGGGATCTAGCGGCGGCATCATTTGGCAGCGATCCTTTGTCAATCTCTTTTACCATAACTGTCGATTTTGATTTGTTGTGCCACATGTCCTTGAACGAATCGGCAGCGGTTTAATTGATAGATTGGAGATGATAAAGTGGAGGAATTTCATACGATCTTTGTAAATTAGAGGCCACCCACTTCCTTGATTTGATCTATTAGTTTTTTCTCTCTCCATTTGATCGATCCTTCGTCGTTCTCTCTCCATCGTTTTGTTTTGTTTTTTTTAAAAGATGAAGCTTGTTAAGATGATACATATGGCAAAACTAATGTAAACATCAACATTTAAGCCTCATGTACATAGTACGGTACCGAATTCCGTCACTTTTTTGAATAGAAACTTAATCAATGACCATTTTGTAAGTTTTTTTGACTAACAAAAAAAGATTCAATAACTATAATGAAAATCGAACCCTAATACAATGACTAAAAAGTCAATTAACCCTATTTTATTTTTTTCCTCGTGGATATATATTAAATTTTATCAGGGAAAATATCAATTTCTATGGATAGTTAAAAAGACTTAAAACTAGTCCAACCCTTTATGTTGACTTGGTGACTTGGTTTGTATGGTGGTGGATGAGGCAGCTGGTACATATATGTATGGCTTTAGTTTCCTGGGTCCTGGCCAGACAAATCATACATGATGAGTGGACTCCACTGGTCCCCGTAACCAGACTTTCTGTGTATATAATTAATAACTTGATCAAGGACCTCGCTCGTGACAGGGATTGGATTCGCCATTTTTGGGTACCCATCCGGCCATCCCATCAAAGTACGATTGAGACGTTATTTGTATACAATTACAATGACCTTAAATTGACCTATACCGTATTTTTAAATTTTTTTTGAACGCCTTCATTATAGAGGAATATTTATATCTATTATAATAGAATTCATTTTGAATTAAAGTAAAAAAATACAAAGACGGTTCAGATTTATTTTAATTAATTTTGATAAAAAAATATAAGAACAATTTAAATTCATTCTAATTTTTAAATTGTTAAAACAAAGAGAGAAAATTTCGTTACTTCGTATATTTAAGCACGAGCAATTACTAGTTAATACATATATAATAAATTAAAATTTACATAATTAATAAAAATTTCTCATAATAATATTAAATAAATATTTTGTATTCTACAGTTAAAAATAAAAATCTCACAAATAAAAAAGAAATAAACTTCCACAAAAAAAAGAACAAAAATCCCGCAACAATAAGAAAGAACAAGAATCAAATGTTAAAAATAAAAAATGTAGACTCTCATTTTTAACATCATGTAAAGAAATCATTAATCCCTTTATAATGATTAACTATTTTTTTGAATGTCCGCACTATTTAGTAATATTATTACAAGTACAATGAATGAATGATATAATCAAGTTCAATAATCTCTCGTAACAATATTAAAAAAATTTGTACTCTGTGAATAAATACAAACTTTAAAAATAAAGAGAAAACAAACTTGCAATAAAAAAAGAAAAAATGAAACTTCCATTGTTCGGATATATACTCGAATGGGCCCGATCGGGCTCCTCATCTTGGGCTCGGCCCAAAGGTCTATCATGCCTAACGAGTTATAAGAAGACTCTTTAGTCCGAGAAGGCTTGGATAAGGGTTATAAACCCTTATGGTTCCTGACTGGTTAAGACTCCCATTGGTCTAAGGTAATTGAATCCGAGTCCAATAAGGATTATAGGCAAAACACTCCTAATGGGGGTAGTAAATAGCCAAGTGAATCCTATAAATACCCAAAGAATAATGAAGGTAAGGTACGACATTATTTACCCTATTAAATACTTAGCCTCCATTGTTAACATACTTGAATCTATTACTCACTCTTACACTGGAGGAGTCCACAAACGGCCCAAGTCGTTAGGACTTTTGTGCAGGTATGCGCTCGACGAGTTGGTTGAACGAGCAAACAAGAATCAAGCGTTAACATTGTCGCTAGAAGGAGGGCATGTAGTAGTGATCTTTATTGTTAAACAAAACAATTCGCATGACGACTTCCCGATCACAGCGAAGCCACCGTGATCCACATGGACCGACCCAGTCTCTATCACACCGTGAGACGGTAGCAGAAAAGGAACAACGCCTCCAGCAAATTATTGACCGAAAAAAGCTCTCGATCTCTAGCAAGAAGAGCTAGATAAACAGTACATGGAATTGAATGAAGCTGGGCAAAATCTGTTGAGCTAGAGAGGTTTGGCCTCCCGCTCGACACCCCACCAACGAAGAGACGACCAACCTCCTAGGCGACATCGAGATAATAGTCTGGTCCAATCCAAATCCATTTATACCAGGGATCTAAGAAAACGAGCCCGATCACCATCAAGAAGAGATCGGTACGAAAGTTCCCGACGAAGCACTGAAAGGAGCTGCACCGGAGAATCATCTCCCCGAAGGGTTATGAATTAACCTCCAGGAATAAAGAAGCCTCGGGCCTCTCCTTTCACCAGAGTCCTTGCTAATGCGAAGATTGATAGAAAGAATAAAGTTCCCTTGAACTTGGAGATGTACGACGGAACCGGGGATCCCCACGACCATACTTTCATTTTCGAGCAGACCATGCTCTTCCACGGTCATGATGAGGCGGCCATGTGCCACCTATTCCTATCCACACTGAAGAAAACTGCCCGAGAGTGGGTTATCTCCCTTCCATCTGCATCTATACACCCATGAGATGATTTGCAAGAACAATTTCATACCCGCTTCGGCAGTAACAAAAGACGTGTCAAGATGATCACATCCCTCATGTAGGTTAAATAGAGGTCGAATGAAACACTTCGATAATATATTAAAAGATTCTGAGAAGCTGTGGTTGAAGTTAATGAAATAGATCCGAAGCAGGTTATCCATTTTTTGACTATGGGGCTAAACGTGGATAAATCTAGTTGGTTGATTGAAGAAATCATCTCCAAGGCACCCGAGTCCTTGCCCGACGCCTATGAGAAAGTTGATAAGTTTGTTGAGTTGGAAGAGGCGCTCGTCAATCTTCGTGGTACCTCGAAAAATACATGTGACTTTCACCAGAAAGACCCCCGAGGCAAAGATGCTGATAAAAAATATAACAATAACAAAGGGAATGACAAGAAAGACTCCCAGGATAATCGGTAGCGGAAGAATAACGACTCAAAAGATCGAGGAAGCAGAGACAATGACAAAGATTACACCCCTCTGACTTTGAGCAGAGCCGTTATCATCAAAGAAATAAAAAATCAGCTTTTTTATGAGAAGCCCCCGAAGATCCGTGTTTTTGCCAGACAAAAGAACGGAGACAGATATTATAATTATCATGAAGCCAAAGGCATGATACCGAAGAATGCTATCAGTTAAAGGACTTTTGGAAAAGCAAGTCCGAAAAGGTAACCTGAATTGTTACATAGCCGATCAGTATAAACCAAGTCCTTTCGATCGAATAGCACCTCCACCGTCTTCAGGAGCTGTAAGAGGGGTCGTAGATGTCATCTCTAACGGACCGATATCTGTCATGTCAACACAAAAAGAAAGCCTTTGCCAGAGAAGTTCACCAATTAACTGGACATCCTAAGGCCACCCTAACCGAACCCATAACCTTCTCCGATGACGACTACCCCCCGGGAATAGTCATGCCGCATCAAGATGCCCTGGTCGTCACAGCATAGGTGGGAACCATGGATCTTAAACGGATGCTGGTGGACAATGGGAGTTTAGTCAATGTACTTTATAGCCATGCGTACAATCGGCTGGATCTAGGGGGAAAGAAACTGGAGATCTGCAACGAATCCCCATTATATGGTTTCAGAAACAACCCAGTCCGAATAGCAGGGACGATTGAGTTGTCGGCGATCATCGACACAGCTCTGAAACAGGCTTTCATCATGATTATATTCTATGTAGTCCAAGTAGAAAGTAATTACAACGTTATCCTGGGAAGAATAACTCTATCAGCCCTAAAAGCAGTTACCTCGATTCCGCACTTAAAAATGAAATTCCCAACTGAACACGGAATCGGCGAAATTGCGGGGGATCAGGATCTATCTCGAAGATGTTATCTTCAGACTATCCAGGCGACTTCCGTAGGGGTCAGTAAACAGAAAACCACAATGAAAATTGAACTAGAACCTTTTACGCAAGGAGGCTCAGAGCCGATAGCAACCCCTGCTGAAGAAACCGAAGAGATACTATTATTCCTCGAGGACAGCAAAAAAACCATACAGATAGGAACCGGTTTACAAACAGATGTTAGAACCAAGCTTATTGACTTGATAAGAGAATACTCAAATATTTTCGCATGGATTCTAGCTGATATGCCAGGGATAGACAAGAGTGTAGCTCAGCACAAATTAAGCGTCAATCCTAATTACAAACCTGTCAAACAGAAAAGGCGGAATATAGCTCCCGAACATCAAAAGGTTATTGATGAAGAAATCAAAAAGTTATTGGCTGCTAACTTTATCTTCGAAATAACTTATCCAAAGTGGCTCGCCAACGTAGTGCTGGTGAAAAAGCATAACGGGAAGTGGAGGATATGTGTGGACTACACAGATTTGAACAAGGCGAGTCCAAAAGATTATTATCCTCTCCCGAACATCGACCAACTAATCGATTCCACTTCGGGACACACTTTAATGAGCTTCCTTGATGCTTTCTCCTGGTATAACCAAATTGTCATGTACAAATCAGTTATCCCGAAGACATCCTTTATCACACACCGAGCAATCTATGCCTATAAAGTCATATCATTTGGTCTCATCAACGTTGGGGCAACTTATCAACGAATGATGAATAATGTATTCAGAGATTAGATCGGGAGAAACATGGAAGTCTACGTGAACGACATGATTGTCCGAAGCATAGGAAATGAAGATCACCTATCAGATCTTAAAGAATGCTTCCGAAATGTCAGGATCCACAACATGAGGCTTAACCCTGCCAAGTGCACTTTTGGTTTTGGTTTCGGCAAATTCTTGGGTTACATGGTTAGCCGAAGAGGGATAGAAGCAAATCCCGAAAAGATATCGGCTATCCTTAAGATGCAGTCCCCAAGGAACCACTGTATTCACAGATCAACCCCTTCGAAAAGTGTTATATCGACCCGAATCTTCGAGAAGACTAGCAGTGTGGGTTGTAGAGTTGAGCCAATTTAATATTGACTTTCGTCCACGGACGATCATCAAAGCTCCCTGGTTGATTTTATCATTGAGTGTTCCTTTCCCGAAGAACAGGAAGAAGACTTAAGCGAGATCTTCGATCCATCGGATTCAGCATGGACTTTATACGTCGATGAGTCTTGCGTAGGATCACGAAGCGGAGCATGAGTAATTCTCACCTCTCCCTAAGGGTTCAAAGTGCAACAGTCTATCCGATTCGGGTTCGCAGCCACCAATAATATTGTAATATTGTGGAGTACGAAGCATTTATAGCGGGACTGAAATTGGCTTGAAGCCTGGAGGTGAAAAATTTGGTGGTTTACAGTGACTCCCAACTAGTAGTAAAGCAAGTCTTGGGAGAATGTAAGGCCAGGGAAACGCACCTTTGGGCCTATCTTCAGCTTGTGCAGACACTCCTTACTCACTTTCCTAAATATCAAATCGTCGAGGTAATTAGATCAGAAAATATAATGGCCGATGCACTTTTAAAGTTAGCAACGACGGACCAAGGAGACTTGGAAGGATCTGTTTACTTAGAAAATCTACAGGAGCCGAGCACAACGGTCCAAATAGTGATGGACATTGAATCTGAAGACTCCTGGATGACCTCCATACTCAAATTCCTAAAAAGTGATGGTTTACCCGAAGACAGAGCCTTGGCCTGAAGGATAAAATTCAAGTCCACCAAATACTGTATCATCGAGGATAAATTATATAGAAAATCTTACTCATCGCCTTTACTCTGATGCCTTGGTCCGAGGGAATCCGATTACGCGATTCAGGAAATTCACGAGGGAATATGTGGAAATCATGTAGGGGCAAAGACATTAGCACATAAGATATTAAGACAAGGATATTTTTGGCCAACCATGCTTCAAGATGCCAAAGACTTCATTAAAAAATGTCATAAGTGTCAACTATTTACTTCGGTATATCACCAACCTCTCGAAGAGCTTACACCCATACTGTCTCCAATACCTTTCACAGTTTGGGGGATAGATCTTCTTGGACCACTCCCGCAGGGTAAAGGTCAAGTGAAATTCGTGATTGTAGTAATTGACTATTTTACCAAATGGGTTGAAGCTAAACTATTGGCAAAGATTACCGAGAAGATATGTCTTCAGTTCCTTAAAGAACAAGTGGTTTACCAATTCGGCATCCCGAAGGTCCTAGTCTCGGATAAAGGTCTACAGTTCGTGGGGAGAGAGTTTGAAGGCTTCCTAAAAGAGCTTAACATCCAACATCGACGGACCTCAATGGCCCATCCTGAGGCAAATGGTCAACTAGAAGTTACAAACAGGTTGTTGCTAAATGGTATAAAACGAAAACTTGAGGAAGCAAAAGGAGCTTGGCCCGAAGAGCTCATACATGTCCTCTAGGTTTGTCGAACAACTCTTCGGACAACAACGGGCGAAACACCCTTCAAACACTCTTATGGAACCGAAGCCTTGATACCTATTGAGATAGGGATACCCTCTTCCCGGGTCCAAAACTTTGACGAAAGTCTCAATAGTGAAGGGCTTCGAGAAAACTTAGATTTGTTGGAAGAGGAGCGTGACGCTATAGTCCTCAGGCTAGCTACTTATTAACAACGTACAGCTCAACACTTTAACAAAAATATCAAGAATATGACATTCAAGGTAGGAGATCTAGTCCTTCGGCAAGCAGAAGCTTCTACACCTCGGGAAACAGGGAAATTAATGCCTACTTGGGAAGGACCATACAGGGTTATTGAAGTGTTAGGATCGAAAACCTATAGACTTCAGCGAATGGATGGAAAGGATATCCCAAACACATGGCATGCCGCTTGGCTCCGAAAATATTATCAGTAATCATAGTGTCTTATCTGCTAAGTTTTTTGAAGCTAAACTGTTGGCCAATTATGTTATCTTTTCGAAATAAATGAGAACTCTTCTTATATCTTATCTTTGTGTTTACTGTTTTTACATACACTTTAAATACATCTGCTAACCTCATCGATAATTTGCTTAATAAGGTTAGCGGGGGGAAAAGAAGTATAAATAAACAGCCACACACAGATAATGAGAGTTAACTCATGAGAACAGATAAATTTAACATTGAAAAATATTTAAAGGAATTTAAAAGTTAAGGTTACAAAACATCAAATAAAACTACAAATTAGTCTTCGGGAATGATAATCCCTAGCTCATCGGGATTGTGGCCTTTTTCTCACACCAGTTCTCGGGCGTACTCGAAGCCGGCATTGAACTCATTTACCACAGCATCTTGTATGTCTTCTTGGAACTTGTACGATGTTTTGTACTATTCAATGACCCTTTGTCGAAGACTTGGTGCCAGAACGCTTGGAGAAGCGGGGGCAACATGACCCTTCAACCAATCGGCTTCTTTCGAAGTCCAGCCTTCAATGATCGTTTGGACATTATCCTTGAGGTTCCTCATTTGATTGGTCCAGATTCGAATTATATATCCCGATTGGCCAAATTGATCCTTCTGCCTTTGAACGAGAAATTCGAGTTCTTTATTCCTCGTCTCCGCATCCTCGGCCCGTTTTGTAGTCGCCTCGGCCTGCTTAATGGCCTCCTTGACTCGGGCTCCAAATTCGGACATCTTCATGTCTGCGGAAAAAGCCTGTTCCCGTAGGACAACCATCTCCTTGTCGTTTTTGGCCTTCTCCGTCCACATTGCCTCATAATCATTCTTCATAATCTTGAAGGTGTCATGCTGAGTACGAAGCTGAGTGCAGACTTTTGCATGCGACTCCTTCGCCTCGGCACATTCTTCGGAAGACTTCTTCAGATCCCCCTCCAAAATCTTTACATGGTCAGAGACTTGGAGGAGGAGGCCATTTCCCTGCACGACAATGTTCGGGAATTAAACGACGACAAAGAAAGATTGAGTATGTTTCTTCGATAAGTTCATCAAGATAACTTACTGACCTTAGCATGGAAAGAAAACAACATTTCAGAGACTTCAGATCGGCCTGATCGGCCCCAGCTGTGTCAAACGGGATCATGGACGATCTCAAACCTTCAGCGGATGTCCCCACAGCTTCTGTCCTCGGCTGCTCTGTCGTAATGGAGGGAGGAGAAGGTTCCTTCTGTTTCTTCCTCATAACGCCCCTTCCTCTAGAGGAGGAGATTCAACGTCAAGAGGAATGGTCACTGCAGGCTCCTTCTCTTGGTCCTCAGCCTCTGAGACAGCACTCGACAGCCCCCCAGTTACCGCGGTCGGATCCACTCGGGTTGCTGAGATTACTTTATCTCCTGCCTCGACCGAGGAGTGGCGTACTAGTCTCTTACGCTTTTCCCTAGGTTTGTTTGTTCTGGGCACTTCAGCGACAATTGGAGATCCCCCGACTCTCACTAGTTCTTCGGGATGGCCAGACCCGGATGCCCCCTCAACAGTTACACTCGGTGTAAGATCCCGACTTATGAAATAAAAGTTTATATTTTTTTTATGATTATTTTTCTAAATAGTGAAGTGCTTAATTGTTATAAATGATAGTTAAGGGTGTTATATGCAAATTACCTGATAAACAGTATGTCGGGGAATATTCTTTTTGTCGGGGAATATTCTTTCTGTCGGGGAATATTTTATTCGGTACCGTACGGCGGCGCCGAAATGATAATATTGTCAACGATAGTGGGCTCCATTGTCGGATACTGAAAACGACAGTATTTGTCAACAGTATTATCACCTGCAACTGTTGAAATATCCGGTAATAAAAAGAACAGTAAAATGCGTTATTCCACAGTAGTATGCGGTATTTCACAAGCATACGGTGTTGCACAGTATTTTATATTATTGATTCAATAATTGATAAAGTAGCTATTGCACAGTATTTTGATTCAATAATTGTTACAGTAGCATTTGCATAATATTTTTTATTATTTGTCATGACACTGTAACTCATATTATTTGATATGATATTTTAGCATTATTGACAATGTCTAGAAATTCTGTCAAGGAAAAAGGTTATTTAATTGCGCGCCGTTTATACGGAAGACCCTCTTTTTCCTGGGAATGATCTGGTTGTCAATATTATAAATCTATAATATTAATGGTGAATAATTGTTAAAAGTTTAAAATCATGTTGATTAAATATACGTGAAGCATTGTTGTAAGTTATCTTATATTTCTGTGGGACCTACATTTTATTCTGTGGGACCCACAACTATTTGATCGGTGGGACCCACAATTTATTTTCTTGTAATAATTTCTTCAGATTTTAATTTTTCGCGGGACCCACATGTCATTCAATAGTAAATTACCGTCAGTAAATAGTTAATTCATTTTTTATTTTACCATAGGGTTAAAAACCTAAGTGAAAGCATATTCTAAGAATATACTATGGTATAAAGTATATTAGAAGAATATGCCAAGGGTATAAGTGTAATAAACCAAGAAAAATTAGGGAAAAGACTAAAATGCCCTCACCTTGTTTTTTCTATAAATAGGGAGGGTTCGCTTAAGAAATTTTCACACCTTCATTGCTTACACTTCCTCTCTCTCTCTCTCTCTAAATTTCTTAAGTTCTCTTAGTGTGCTAGGCTATTGTGAGTATTTGTGAGAATACTAGTATTATCCGAAGTTAGTAAACTTCATAGAAAGTAACATCCAGTCACTTGTTAACTAAGGTAAGGAATATCATTTCTTTCATACTCATATATAATATCATTTGCTTTCATGTTCGTAAGTGATATTATACTCATAAAGGTTGTTATTCATTCCGTATTAATTTGTGGGGATAACCTGTCTGTGCGGAATGACGTATGTCTGGTGAATATTTAATTCATAAAAAATGGACAAATATTGCTTAGTTTGTGTGCTTAACTTTTTTGTTGGTTATTACATTGCTTGAATCCCTACCACATTTGAGCACTTATCCATTTGTAATGAACCAATGATACATTTAGAGAAGGCTTATATATGACCGAATGCTTGTGGGAGAGATCAATTAGCTCTAGAACTCGTTTAAACATCACTCGAAGCATTGTACTCAAATTTGATTTGTTGGTCATGTAGTGAGTTGAGATGGAGCGTAAAACGCACTCACTCATAAACACATGCTTAGGGGAGATAGAGCGTAAAACGCACTCACCTATATAAAATAAAATAAAAGAAAAGAAAAGAAAAAATATGAAGGAAGTAATAAATCGCAAATCTTGCAGTGGGTTGAGATGGAGCGTAAAACGCACTCGCCCATAAAAGTGGACTTAGGATAAGATGGAGCATAAAATGCACTTACCTAGAGTCCATTGATCTCAAAAATTTTGAAATTTCTAATTTGTTTACATTTGCGGTGAGTGATGTACTAAGCATGTAGTTTTTTGAGTTTATTTTGATTTGTTTCATAAGGTAATGTGGTTGAATAAGTCCATCCGAGCTATACTTGGTTTAGTACAAATGGATATACACACGCACACACACACGCACGGAAAGGATCTAAAGCAAGGTATGTCTAACAAGCAAGTTAAAATCCTAGATGTTGCGAGATTTTGAATGTTTTCAAGAGTTATCGTTTTTGAATCTTTGAGGTCAATATTGCAGTTCATTTTAATTTGTGGCTCAAGGTTGTCAAGTTTGTTAGTTTGATTAGTTAAATTTTTATTACAGTTTTTTTTTTTTTGCCCGAGGACATGCAAAAGATAAGTATGGGGGAATTTGATAAGTATAAAATATGTTATGTTTTTATCTCTTAATGTCTAGTCTTTTATACTTATTTGGCACCTAATTGTACTCACTATTCTAATATTTTGATTTAGGTTGCAAATGGAGCTATTAAATAAAAAATGAGTTATTTCCGCACTTTTGGATTGTTTTGAAATCAGTCTGTCCACTTGAGGCTCTATTTTGTCCTTCGTCCAACCAATATCTCTCAAAGTTCAAACAAGGAAAGTTGTAAATCTATTTCTTAGCTTTCCGGATCATCTTGAAACGCCTAAATTAGAGCTCGGGTGAGAACGTTATGACCATTTTACCAACGGACGTCGAAGCTGAATATTCCAGGAAATTGCTTGGTTGGACAGATTAACCTCTGGAGTTTCGTTTGCGATTTTGATGGTGTTAAAGTTTTCAAATGAGAATGTGTTCTTCTTCAAGATTTTAATAGACTTCTCAAGCTTTTCGGAATGGTATGGTGAGAAAACATCCGAGTTCATTTGGGCCTCCAAACATTGATTTTTAGACAGCTGGTCCGAATCCCGCATGGACTGGATTCCTGTTCGGACCAGTTAGAGTATTTGGGTCATAACTTGAGCTTTCCAACTCCAAATCAGGTTATTCAAAAGCCTAAATTCATTAGAAAATCCAGGGATACAACTTTTATTCTTTGTCCAAGGTCTAATTCGGTGGTTTACAAATTCAAAATTGGCTTACAAGGTGTTGATCAATTTAGTTGTTAGATTTGGACTATTTGTGCATCACATGGGCACGTTTTTGGGTGGCTTCTTCCTTGGTTGGCTGATGCACATGAGTAGATTGGGTGTTTGATTTTGACTTATGATGTTAGGTTAGCACACCATAAGTTCCTATAAATACTAAGTGAAGCTAGGCTTGTACACACCAATTTCCACACTAATTCACCACCAATTCATACACCAATTCTTTGTATCCATTCTCCACATTAGTTTGTTAGTATAGTAGTAGGGAGAGGAAGTAGACCTCTAGGGGGAGGCTACTCTCCTCTCCATTTTTATAGTTCCAGAGCAAGCAAGAGATCAACACTTATGGAAGCCTAGAATCGAAGGTGAAAGCTTAGAGATTGAAGATTGTGATCCGAAGTCACAGCCGGATATCAAAACATAGTTTTTCTTCTCTAAACTCTTCCTTTATTTTTGTATTCTATTATTGTTGAATATCTTGTAAATTATATTTTGCATATTTGTTATGAACTCTTCTCATTTCTTTTATTTAGTTCCAAAGGGACGTTGAACTTTATTTATACTATTCATTCCTTCTTATATGAAGTTCATTCTTGATAATCCGTTTTAACTGTTGAATGTTATTTGGCTTAACTAATTTAGTTTCTGCAGGATTAAATTGGTTAACTGATATCATCTACTAGATCAAGGGATAGTATTACGTGTAATTGATATTGGTCCTAATCATTAGTAGCAATTAGTGATACATGATTGTGGTCAAGCTTTTGAGTATTGCTATGATTATGGGAAGACAGGTTAAATAATCCGAGCTTGTGTGATTATTGCTTGGAATAGTCTAATTCCCTAGATCTTAATGCTACTGTTATATTAAATCTAGAGAGCTTGTTCTAGGTTGTATAATGGTTAGAATCTTGTGAAGAGCTTGTTTCATTAAGTGATAATTAAGGGAAGTTTCGGGTAGCAGAGCTTGTTGTTACCTAGGGCTATTAATTTCATTGAAGGATAAATATTGCTATGATAAGGTGATATTAAACGGAAGAACTAAAGTCTTTATTTTATTCTTATTTTGTTTCAGTTAATTAGTTAAATAAAATTTCAAACCCCCCCTTTTGGTTTACAAAGTATAAATTTATACTAATCATTCTCTGTGGGATCGACTCTTACTTGCACTACTACATTAATATCTTTTGCAGTAAGGTTTTATTTTTGGGTGCTTGCAACAGCACGTCAAATTTTGGCGCCGTTGCCGGGGAATGATTTTAGTTTAATTTTGTGATTTTGTGAACCTTATTTCATTTTAGCACTTTTCTATCTTAATTTAAACTGATATTGCTTTTTAATTTTGCAGGGACTCTTGTTTTGTCCGCGACGATCTCAAGGTCTCGAATAAGAAATAAAGAAGTCGGGTTGACTACTATAAACCAAGCGCTACTTGGGAGGCAACCCAAATTTCGCATCCCTTTCATCTAATTTTATTTCACTTTATTTTATTTTTGTTTAGTTTTATCTTTCCTGTTAGGTCATTCTACAGTTCCAACGCCCCACGATTATTGACATATTTCTAGGGAAGTCCTTTGCATTTGATTTGTTAATTGTTTACATTGAGAACAATGTCAATTTTAAGTTTGGGGGTAGTATTTAGTATTTGTGTCTTTATTAGTATTTAGTATTTGTGTGTTTTTATAAATAAAAAAATATGATTTTTTTAATAAAATAAATAAAAATTTAGGGTTATTATTTTGTGTTTCTTGAGCATTGACTTGATTTAGAACTATGACCAATAATACAAAAAAAATTGATTGAATAAATTTTAACTCATGAAAAATGGACAAATATTGCTTAGTCTGTGTGCTTAACTTTTTTGTTGGTTATTACATTGCTTGAATCCCTACCACATTTGAGCACTTATCCATTTGTAATGAACCAGTGATACATTTAGAGAAGGCTTATACATGACCTAATGCTTGTGGGAGAGATCAATAAGCTCTAGAACTCGTTTAAACATCACTCGAAGCATTGTACTCAAATTTGATTTGTTGGTCATGTAGTGAGTTAAGATGGGGCGTAAAACGCACTCACTCATAAACACATGCTTAGGGGAGATAGAGCATAAAACGCACTCACCTATATAAATAAAAAGAAAAGAAAAGAAAAGAAAATGAAAGAAGTAATAAATCGCAAATCTTGCGGTGGGTTGAGATGGAGCGTAAAATGCACTCGCCCATAAAAGTGGACTTAGGATAAGATGGAGCATAAAATGCACTTACCTAGAGTCCATTGATCTCAAAAATTTTGAAATTTCTAATTTGTTTACATTTGCGGTGAGTGATGTACTAAGCATGTAGTTTTTCGAGTTTATTTTGATTTGTTTCATAAGGTAATGTGGTTGAATAAGTTCATCCGAGCTATACTTGGTTTAGTGCAAATGGATATACACACGCACACACACACGCACGGAAAGGATCTAAAGCAAGGTATGTCTAACAAGTAAGTTAAAATCCTAGACGTTGCGAGATTTTGAAAGTTTTCAAGAGTTATCGTTTTTGAATCTTTGAGGTCAATGTTGTGATATCCTGAATATTTATGCGATGCTAAGTCCGGATATTAAATGATTACTACGAGTATGATATGCAATGAATGCGTTAAAGGGTTAAAGAATATATAACACTTGAAGTCTTTCGAGTTTAAGTGAAGGTGATGAAATAAAACCTACACTAAGGTAATGCACTAAGTTATTCAGCGATAATTGTGAAAGAGATTTAGTGAAAACCGAGTAAGGGAGGTTTCGTTGATTCCGAGGACGGAATCCTTAAAAGGAGGGAAGGATATGACAACCCAGATTTTTATGAATTATTAAATAAGAATTTAGCAAATAAAATTCTTATTATGTGACGTTTTGAGTTTGAGTATGTGTATATATGTGATATATATATTGTGAAATATGTGATTTGGTATAAAGAGAATTATATTCGTGTATTTGGGAAAAGAGGTTTAATAGTTAATTAAACCATTGAATGAAGTGAAGGAAATTGCTACAAAAAAGATATTTACTGAATATTAGAAAGTTGAAAATTATATTATAAAATAATATAATTTGATTGTTATGTATTGTGGACAATAAAAAAAATTGTTATGAATTAAGTTTTATAAATAATGTGAGTAATTCACTTAATTAAAATAGTGAATTGATGTGAATATATTTGTGTATAAAGTGTTGGTGCGTATTTCAGTACGCTAATGTGATGAGAATTTTATAGTTTAATTAAATAAGAGGAATAATGATTTATTAAATGAAATTATAACTATAATTGTCTAATTTGAGATTATAAATTTTGTTAGTAAGATTTAATTAGATTTATTAATATAATAAGTTTAATTAAAATTTAATAGGTGTGACAAAATATCATATAATAAGAAGGAATATTAAAATAAAGGAAAAAGGAATTTTTGAGTTAATGCCAAACAAGGCCTTGTGGCCTTTGACTTTCTTAACCGATGAAACTCCCAACAAAGTCACGTAAGTTGATTTCAGGAGTTGGTAAGCAAAAGAACAGAGAAGAGGAAGAAAAAAAATTGATAGAATTCAGAGAGAAGAAACTCTCTGTGAAATTGAGAGTCAAAACTCAAGGAAGGAATCAAGAGGAAGGAGAAGAATAAGCAACAATCCTTATCATCTAACTGATTAAAGGTAAATCCTATATTTCTAGTTTTAGTTTTGAGTTCTCTGTAATTGAATTTATAGGGTTAATTTGTTGAGGAATTGGGTTCATGTGTTATTGAGTTTATTTAATCCGATATATGTTGTTAGTAGATGATGTTTGTAGTATCAAATTCATGAAAATTTGTTAAATAAGAAGAAATTGAGTTTTTGGTTGGAATATGTACATTTTGGCTTGTTTTGGAGTCAAAATTGATATTCAATTTGAGTAATAATCTGTAAATTGATGATGGATTGTTGTTATGCGTTAAAAACGAAAACAACGGAAGTTGAACGGACCAAATTGGTTGAGAAACGAATCCGTAGCGATTGATTGCGCTAAATTTGTAAAAGTTTGTAAAACTAGCGTGAATTGGGATTTTTAAGCTTTTAAATTAGTTGTTTAAGTTATCTAAAATGTTAGAATCATTGTATACATGTTGGGTATTGATTTTACAAAGATTATAATATTTGGGTATGTCTAATTTGTTGATAAAATGGAGAAATTTCGTATTTTTGGGTTAGAAATTCTGCAGTTCGCGAACTGCAGAATCTGGGATTCATGAAGCTCGCCCCGGCGAGCTCATTAAGCTAAATTTCTCGCCCCGGTGGTGTCTCGCCCCGGCGAGAGTTTTGTACTAAGTTTTCTCGCCCCGACGAAGTCTTGCCCCGACGAGCTTATTGTTAAGGAAATTCTCGCCCCGGCGAGAATTTTGTGAAGGAATTCTCGCCCCGATGAGCTCAATGCAGGAAATGTTATTTTATTTTTCTTTGTAGTCATACTATGTTACCCTATACAAGATTTACTTATAAACATTATACATCTAATGTAAAGACAAGTTTAAGACTTAACTAAAGGTTAAGTGTCGATTAAAGTGGAACGTAATAAAATGAAGGATTATGAAGTGTAAAGTAGAGTTAATACTAAGTGTTGCTATGTGACTAATAAATGATATGCATGATTATATATATCGTGTAGGTTACATGAAGTGCAGATAAATATAGGCTGGTAATCTACAAACCAGGCAAGTCTTTCAGTTCCTATTTGTTATGTGAACTAAATACTTTACTGTTTTAAACATATGATGTAAAAGCATGATGCATTTTATATATGTTACAAGTATGAGACGACAAAGTCAAATTATGACTACGTTCGTTGAATAAAGAATGTTGATTGAGTTATGGAACTCAATCTCTATTTGTTACGTGTTGATCATTATGAATGACATGTTTAACCAAATGTTTATGATTTTAAATAATGAGCATGTTATCTATGTGCTATGTGATGCATGCAAACTGTTAGATTTTGTTGAACTGTCGAGCTCATTCTTGCAAATAACCACTTTTGCAGGTTAAAGATACAAGGTTTGTATTCATTTCTTATTACTCTGTGGGAATAACCTGTATGTACGGAGTGTCGTACCTGGTGAATATCCATTTGCATTTATTCCTTATTAATCTGTGGGTATAACCTGTCCGTGCGGATTGACGCATGCCTGGTGAATAACCCTTTGTATTCATTACTTATTAATCTTTTGTGAAATAATCTGTCTACGCGGATTATCGCATGACGGGTGAAAATTCATTTGCAGTTCATATATTCTTTTATACTCGTATAAAATATCATTTCTTTTATACTCTTTAAATGATATCTTTTTCTTTCATATTTCTCCATTTATGATAAAAAAATCTTTGTTTGTTTCTAAAACCTTATTTTTAAATGGTGAAAATCCCTGAAAATTAGTAGAATATTCTTAATAGTTTGTGCTTCATCTAATATCTTTTCACTTGAATCTTTCTATTTCGTTTTATACGTTATAGTTGAATCATGAAATAATTTCTTGAATATCATTCTTGAATTTGACTCCACAATTTGGTCATCGTGTTGACAATTTGGTCAATCTTCGATACTGATTAAATTATAAATCTTTTCTTATCCTTAATCTCACTGTATCATTGTCATCATCCTCATCCTCATACTTAAATTGTGGTGATAGTTCTCTTTGGCCCGTAGTGCAAGATGAACTGACGTGACATGATTTTTACCAAACTGTGTATTGGTATAATCATGACTTTTGGTGTTACAAACAAAGGTGTATGGTGAAAGTTCTCTTTGACCTGTAGTGCAAAGATGAACTAGCGTTTGGCATGATCATGACCGGTGATGTTACAATTAAATATCTTTGGCACATAGTGCAAAGAGAGGCTATTGAATATAAACTGCTGATTTGGATATTCATAAACATGAACTATTGATTGGTGTTACAGGGATAAAATATTGGTGGTGATCCTTTAACTTATAGAAGGTGGTAGATATTATAATCTACTTGACCCTTCTAATAGATTGTTCGTTCCGCTGCAGTTGTTGTTGAACAATTTAAATATCTTTAAATCTCTGATTTATTATTGTTGAAGGCTAAAAATAATTTTTATTCTTCATTATCGTAGTTATGATATTTCTTACTGGCTATTTGTGCTCACCCTTTTCCTTTTTGTTTCATTGTTCTTCTCAGGAAAAGAGAGTGTAGCGGGAACTAGCCGGGGAATGGAGTGATAGTCCGAGATAATAGAAGTATCTCAATACACTATTATTAGTGTGTCAATAAATGTATTGAGAATTTAAGATGTATTTGTATTGTGTTGTCGTATTTTGCACAACACTTGTTAGTTGTAAATGAGAAAATTCGTATTTATATTTGTATTTTATAAGATGTTATTGGCGACTCAAAATGATTTGTGTGGACCTATTTTGGGGGCGTCACAGTTGGTATCAGAGCTTAGGGATATGATCTCTGGTAGAGATCTGGGATTAGAACTAGGAGGGGAGAGACGAGTAAAATCCTTCGCTAGTGTGTCCTACCTAAGTTTTTTTTTGTTATTTAAGTAATTGGTTGGGTTATAGGGACAAGATGTTGCATGTCTATTTCTTTAACTAATCTTTGTTTTGTGATCACATTTCAGAATGACATCTGAAAACCAAGAGATTCACTATGAGATCATTGTGGCTGAAAATCAGGAAGCTACAAATAATACGGGTGCAAACTCAGAACATCATGATGCTAACAACAGGATGAATGATGAATTTATTAGGAACTTCATGTAATACATGCAGAACCAGGTGAGAAGAGCTCCTGTCTACAATACTGGCAGAAACGCTGATAATGCACGAATGGTCACTGCCAAGCAATTCAAAGAGTTGGGACCACCTGAATTTTTTGGCAAGCCAGATCCACTCAAGGCAGAGGCGTGGCTCAAACAATTAACAAAGATATTTGATGTACTGCGTTGCACAGACGACCAAAAGGTTCCATTCGCCACCTTTATGCTACGAGGAGAAGCGGATCATTGGTGGGAATCCGTGAAACGTACCCGTTACTCAGCACTCGAAATGTCTTGGGTCGAGTTCCAGGAATTATTTAACGAGAAGTATTTCCCGAAAAGTATTCGCCATATATAGGAGGTGGAATTCATCAAACTGGAACAGAACAACATGACGGTGTCGCAGTACGAAGCCAAGTTTGCCGAGCTGTCGTGTTTTGCATCCCATTTGGTGGACACTAAGGAACGGATGACACGAATGTTTCTACGAGGTTTGAAACCAAAAATTCGTAAATATCTCGTTTCTCATAAAATTTGTCAATATTCCGATGCTATGGATAGGGCTCAAGTAGTGGGGCAAGAGAGAGGAATACTACAACCAGGAAGCAACACCCAACAACGAGAGAAAAATTACGATAATATTCGTAATGGTGGTAACAATTATCGAAATAATGATAACCAACGAGGAGGGAATCACAACACCGGAAATGGTAACCATTTCGGTGGTAATCCTGGCCCAGATAACAGAAGGAGTGAGTCAAGCGGCAACAATTCCAAGAAGAGGAGATTCAACAACAACCATGGAAAGGCACCAACATCAGCACCAGCACAAGTACCAGTTTCGAAGGGAGGAGAACGACCACCAGTTAGATGTTTCAGGTGTGGGAAAGAAGGACACATTAGTCCAAATTGTATACAATCGCCATCCCAAGTGTGTTATAATTGTGGAAAAGAAGGCCATATAGCTCGCTTTTGTCATATAACGAAGTCAAGTCCAGCTGCAATGATGACACCAAAGGCGGTCACGGACAAGTCAAAGTCCGTAGTTCAGGGGAGAGCTTTTGTCGTGACATCTCAAAAAGCGCAGAACCCGAATGAAGTTATTACGGGTAAACTACTTATTAACTCTTGTGAAGTTTATGCCTTATTAGATACTGGTTCTACCCACTCTTTTATTTTACCAACATGTGCTCAACGTCTGAACTTAACTCCTGAGAAATTAGATTTTGAATTATCTGTTGAAACACCATTAGCATAAACATTCGTTACATCTACAGTCTATAAATCTTGCTTTGTTCAAATCAGCAACCTCACATTACATGTTGATCTTATCTCCTTGAACATGCATGAATTTGATGTGATTTTAGGAATTCATTGGTTAACTACTCATCATGCTAAAATTGATTGCTTTCGTAAGGTCATTAGTTTTCATATTCCTAATCAACCTATTATGCGAATTCAAGCAACCAAACCATTGAAATCAATAACCGTCATTTCGAGTCACAAAGCCATTCGTTTATTAAAAAACGGATGCCAAGCTTTCTTAGCCCATGTAACGGATTTAAACAAAAGTACGTCAGATTTGAATAATATTTCTATTGTTAATGAGTTCCCTGGCGTATTTCCTAAAGAGCTTCCTGGCCTACCCCCAGACCGTGAAATCGAATTTTGTATCGACCTTGAACCCGGTACAAAACCCATTTCCAAAACCCTATATCGAATGGCTCCTATTGAACTTCAAGAGTTAAAAGTCCAACTACAGGAGTTGTTAGACAACGGTTTCATACGTCCGAGTACATCGCCTCGGGGTGCTCTTGTTTTATTCGTAAAGAAAAAAGACGGGAATATGAGACTTTGCATTGACTATCGGGAGTTAAACCATGCCACTATCAAAAATAGGTACCCGTTACCTCGCATTGATGACCTGTTTGACCAGTTATAAGGTGCTCAATTCTTTTCAAAGATCGATCTTCGTTCTGGGTATCATCAGTTGAAAGTTAAAGCTGATGACATTCCAAAGACTGCCTTCAGAACTCGGTACGGGCATTATGAATTCCTAGTCATGTCTTTTGGATTGACTAATGCTCCTGCTTTCATGGATATGATGAACCGGATATTCAAGGAATATTTGGATCATTTCGTGGTTATTTTCATTGATGACATTCTCATATATTCTAAAAGTCATGAAGATCATGAGCAACACTTGAGGCTGATACTCCAAAAGCTTCGTGAAAACAAGCTATATGCTAAGTTGAAGAAATGTGAATTCTGGCTTGAGGAAGTTGCATTCCTTGGTCACTTGGTTTCTAAACAAGGAATCTCAGTTGACCCGGCAAAGATTGAAGCAGTATCAAATTGGGAACAACCTAAGTCAGTAACCGAAGTACGAAGCTTTCTAGGTCTAGCTGGTTATTATCGGAGATTCGTAGAAGGATGTTCTCGAATAGCCATTCCATTAACTCAACTGACTTGGAAAAGCACAACATTCAAATGGAGCGAAGAATGCGAGAAGAGTTTTCAAGAACTCAAAAGAAGACTCATTTCAGCACCTGTATTGGCAATACCATCAGGATCGGAAGGATTTGTCATCTACAACGACGCTTCAAGCAAATAACTAAGTTGTGTTCTCATGCAACATGGGAAAGTTATAGCCTATGCGTCTCGGCAACTCAAGGAATATGAGAGGAATTATCCTACTCATGATCTAGAGTTGGCAGCAGTCATTTTCGCGTTGAAGATTTGGAGACATTACTTGTATGGAGAGAAAGTGGAGATCTATACAGACCACAAAAGTCTCAAATATTTCTTCACTCAGAAGGAACTCAATATGCGACAGCGGCATTGGCTCGAGCTGTTGAAAGATTACGACCATACCATCCAATACCATCCTGGAAAGGCGAACGTAGTAGCTGACGCATTGAGTAGAAGATCATATGCAAGTACAAGTGCGTTACTAACATCGTAAAGGCTCATTTTGGATGATCTACAAAGGATGGAGATAGAGTTAAAGACTCCAGGAACCCATGTGAAGATCGCACATATATAAGTAGAACCGGCTTTAATCGACAAAATTAAAGCTGCTCAAGTTACAGACCCAGAGTTGGTGAATATGAAGAAAAATGTACAAAAAGGTGCTATTCCAGAAGCAAGAGTCGACGAAGACGGAATACTTCGAGTCAACTCTAGACCGTGTGTTCCTAACGACCCTGACTTGAAATACAAAATCATGATGGAGGCACACAACACACCATTTGCAATCCACCCTAAAAATACCAAAATGTATCGTGATCTTCGACATACATTTTGGTGGAACAATATGAAAAGAGAGATTGCAGAGTTTATCGCAAGATGTTTAACTTGTCAACGTGTCAAGGCGGAGCATCAAGTACCAAGGGATCCATTGCAACCACTTGAGATTCCAGAATGGAAGTGAGAACACATCAACATGGATTTCGTGACAGGTCTTCCCAAAGTTTCTCAAGGCTTAGACGCAATTTGGGTCATTATAGATAGATTGACCAAGTCTGCTCATTTCTTGCCTATACGAGAAAATTATTCACTTGAGCGTCTTGCTAATATATATATAAGCGAGATTATCAAATTGCATGGCATGCTAGTATCTATCGTTTCTGATCGAGATCCTAGGTTCACTTCACGATTTTGGGTCAGCTTGCAAAAAGTTATGGGCACTGAATTACGATTCAGTTCTGCATACCATCCCCAAACAGACGGGCAATCGGAAAGGACTATTCAAACCCTCGAAGATCTATTAAGACTCTGCGTACTAGACTTCAAAGGAAGTTAGGACAAATACTTGCCATTGGTGGAATTCTCTTACAATAACAGTTATCAAGCAAGTATAAGCATGGCTCCCTTCGAGGCGTTGTATGGATGAAGGTGTCGATCTCCAGCATGTTGGGATGAAGTAGGCGAGACAAAATTGTTGGGACCCGAGTTAATACGTATGACTACGGAAAAGATCCAAATGATCCGGCAACGTATACAAACAGCTCAAGATCGATAAAAGAGTTATGCCGATCTTTATCAAAGAGACGAGGAATTCAATGTCGGGGATCATGTATTTTTACGTGTTGCTCCGTGGAAAGGAGTTACGAGATTCGAAAAGAGAGGGAAGCTTAACTCTCGATTTATCGGTCCATTTGAAATCCTCGACCGAGTAGGAACTGTGGCCTACAGACTCGCCTTACCGCCAAGCATGTCTCGTGTTCATAATGTTTTTCACATATTCATACTACGTAAATATGTGAAAGATCCAAACAACGTTATTGAATTAGAACCAGTCGAGATAGCAGAGGATTTAACGTACGAGGAGATACCTGTCAAGGTCTTAGATAAGAAGGAGCAGATTCTACGCTCAAAGGTTATACCTCAAGTCAAAGTTTTATGGAGAAATCATGATACTGAGGAAATGACCTGGGAGTTAGAATCTGAAATGAGAGCAAAGTATCCTCACCTCTTCAATATGCCAGGTACGTACGTCAATTTCGAGGACGAAATTTCATTAGGAGGGGAGATTGTAAGATCCCGACTTATGAAATAAAAGTTTATTATTTTCTTTATGATTATTTTTCTAAATAGTGAAGTGCTTAATTGTTATAAATGATAGTTAAGGGTGTTATATGCAAATTACCTGATAAACAGTATGTCGGGGAATATATTTCTTTTGTCGGGAAATATTCTTTCTGTCGGGAAATATTTTATTCGGTACTATACGACGGCGCCGAAATGACAATATTGTCAACGATAGTGGGCCCCATTGTCGGATACTGAAAACGACAGTATTTGTCAACAGTATTATTACCTGCAACTGTTGAAATACCCGGTAATAAAAAGAACAGTAAAACGCGTTATTCCACAGTAGTACGCGGTATTTCACAAGCACACGGTGTTGCACAGTATTTTATATTATTGATTCAATAATTGATAAAGTAGCTATTGCACAGAATTTTGATTCAATAATTGTTACAGTAGCATCCGCATAATATTTTTTATTATTTGTCATGACACTGTAACTCATATTATTTGATATGATATTTTAGCATTATTGACAATGTCTAGAAATTCTGTCAAGAAAAAAGGTTATTTAATTGCGCGCCGTTTATATGGAAGACCCCCTTTTTCCTAGGAATGATCTTGTTGAATATTAATGGTGAATAATTGTTAAAAGTTTAAAATCATGTTGATTAAATATACGTGAAGCATTATTGTAAGTTATCTTATATTTCTGTGGGACCCACATTTTATTCCGTGGGACCCACAACTATTTGATCGGTGGGACCCAAAATTTATTTTCTTGTAATAATTTCTTCAGATTTTAATTTTTCGCGGGACCCACATGTCATTCAATAGTAAATTACCGTCAGTAAATAGTTAATTCATTTTTTATTTTACCTTAGGGTTAAAAACTTAAGTGAAAGCATATTCTAAGAATATACTATGGTATAAAGTATATTAGAAGAATATGCCAAGGGTATAAGTGTAATGAACCAAGAAAAATTAGGGAAAAGACTAACATGCTCTCACCTTGTTTTTCCTATAAATAGGGAGGGTTCGCTTAAGAAATTTTCACACCTTCATTGCTTATACTTCCTCTCTCTCTCTAAATTTCTTAAGTTCTCTTAGTGTGTTAGGCTATTGTGAGTATTTGTGAGAATACTAGTATTATCTGAAGTTATTAAACTTCATAGAAAGTAACATCCAGTCACTTGTTAACTAAGGTAGGGAATATCATTTCTTTCATACTCATATATAATATCATTTGCTTTCATGTTCGTAAGTGATATTATACTCATAAAGGTTGTTATTCATTCCGTATTAATTTGTGGGGATAACCTGTCTGTGCGGAATGACGTATGTCTGGTGAATATCCTTTTGTATTCATTCCTTATTACTCTGTGGGAATAACCTGTATGTACGGAGTGTCGTACCTGGTGAATATCCATTTGCATTTATTCCTTATTAATCTGTGGGTATAACCTGTCCGTGCGGATTGACGCATGCCTGGTGAATAACCCTTTGTATTCATTACTTATTAATCTTTTGTGAAAATAATCTGTCTATGCGGATTATCGCATGACGGGTAAAAATCCATTTGCAGTTCATATATTCTTTTATACTCGTATAAAATATCATTTATTTTATACTCTTTAAAGGATATCTTTTTCTTTCATATTTCTCCATTTATGATAAGAAATCTTTGTTTGTTTCCAAAACCTTATTTTTAAATGGTGAAAATCCCTGAAAATTAGTAGAATATCCTTAATAGTTTGTGCTTCATCTAATATCTTTTCACTTGAATCTTTCTATTTCGTTTTATACATTATAGTTGAATCATGAAATAATTTCTTGAATATTATTCTTGAATTTGACTCCACAATTTGGTCATCGTGTTGGCAATTTGGTCAATCTTCGATACTGATTAAATTATAAATCTTTTCTTATCCTTAATCTCACTGTATCATTGTTATCATCCTCATCCTCATACTTAAATTGTGGTGATAGTTCTCTTTGGCCCGTAGTGCAAAGATGAACTGGCATGACATGATTTTTACCAAACTGTGTATTGGTATAATCATGACTTTTGGTGTTACAAACAAAGGCGTATGGTGAAAGTTCTCTTTGGCCTATAGTGCAAAGATGAACTGGCGTTTGGCATGATCATGACCGGTAATGTTACAATTAAATATCTTTGGCACATAGTGCAAAGAGAGGTTGTTGAATATAAACTGTTGATTTAGATATTCATAAACATGAACTATTGATTGGTGTTATAAAATATTGGTGGTGATCCTTTAACTTATAGAAGGTGGTAGATATTATAATCTACTTAACCCTTCTAATGGATTGTTCGTTCCGCTGCAGTTGTTGTTGAACAATTTAAATATCTTTAAATCTCTGATTTATTATTGTTGAAGGCTAAAGATAATTTTTATTCTTCATTATCTTAGTCATGATATTTTTACTGGGCTATTTGTACTCACCCTTTTCCTTTTTGTTCCATTGTTCTCCTCAGAAAAAGAGAGTGTAGCGGGGACTAGCTGGGGAATGGAGTGATGGTCCGAGATAATAGAAGTATCTCAATACACTATTATTAGTGTGTCAATAAATGTATTGAGAATTTAAGATGTATTTGTATTGTGTTTTTGCACAACATTTTGTTAGTTGTAAATGGGAAAATTCGTATTTGTATTTTGTAAGATGTTATTGGCGACTCAAAATGGGTTGTGTGGACCTATTTTGGGGGCGTCACACCCGGTCCAATTGAGGCCTTAGCACCCGTAGCCTTTTTGCTTCGGGCCATCTTGACTTTCTCAGCACCAGATAGTTTGGTCCTCGGGACTCCGGCAACTTCTAAGATCGCTTCATTATCAGGGTTCTTGCCAGAGTCAGCCACTGTAAAATCAGAAGATAAGATGGAGTCAGCATTTCGTCGGATCTCAAGTAAAATACATTTGGAATAGTAAAAAGGACTTACAACCGTGTGAATATAACCAGTCTTGGTCATTAAGGAGTAATCGGTTCCACTTCACCGAAGGTCGCTTAGAATACAAAGATTCAAATGCCTCCAACCTTCTTTGAGAAATCCGATTTGGATTCAGTTGGTCTTTGTTCGGGTTTGACCAAGGTTCTACCAACTCAGTGTCTGACCCCTTAATGAAAAACCAATCCTCATGCCATCCTTTATTACTAGAAGGGGTATCCATTAGAGTTTCCCTACCCGAATTCTTTATTATTTGGTAAAACCCCTTCTCTTTACAGACAGTGAGGGAAAAGAATTGATAAAAGAAGTCTATGTTTGGGACTGTGTCCTCGGATGAGCAGAAAGCGATAAAACTGTTCAAATGAATAAAAGAATTTGGGGACAGTTGATTCAAGCTAAGCCCGACGGTATGTAGGAGTTCAAGAACTAAGGGACGGAGCAGAAATCGCACCCCGAAAAGAAGTAGTTGCCGATGGATGGGAATCCATCCCCCTTTGGGTTGTCAGTACACTCTCTTCTAGATTTCGGGTCTCTTAATTTCGTATGAATCGGGAATATAAAACTCCGTCATCAATAAATCAAAAAAAGGGATTTTTATGGAAGAAGGAATGTTAGCTACTCTATAGTCAAGGGTAAAGTACTTGGTCCTATTATACTCCTCTACATCCCTCATCCGTTTTATAATTACCGGTTTTCATGGTTGGCCCTCAGGAATTCCGGCCTCAGCAACAGTAACTTCGTCTTTAACATGGGAAGACGAAGCGCGTGCCTCTTGAGCATTCTTTCCCCTAGCCATTGAAAAAGGAAAGAAGGACGATGAACGACTTACTTGAGGTATTTCGGGAATAGAGCGAACGGGTGATTTCTAGGTCAAGAGCAGCGACGAAGCAGATTTCTTTGCAAGAGGAGATCGGTTTCTATGGAGAAGAATAGATTTACTGGTGAGAAATGACGATTGGATTTACTCTCCCTATATGAGTAAATATCCAACGGCCGAGATCATTTCCATCTAACGGATAGGGATCTATTAGAGTGATTACGGCGGGATGGTTATCACCAAATTGTCGCGTTGCTTGCCAGCTGTTCTCCCATCCTATTTTCAAAATTCAAAATTGGTTATTTATGCTGGGCCTTTGATACTGGGGTAAGGTTATTGGGCCTCAAAGCCAAAAAATTGGGCCTGAGCATACATATGTAATAAGATCTGCTTGCGAAAGGGGCCCGACCCCGGACTAACTTCATTCACTCTTCGGGTCAATACTTTCGGGCACCTGAAGAGGAAGTGCCCTCGGTTTGATGTCTTCGGGATCCCGAGGAGATCAATTTCCTTTCAATAATTCAAGTTTACGAACTATCAGAGCCTCCAATTTACTCCACCAGCACATGTCTTATACTAAGGGAGTAGGGGGCAATGTTCGGATATATACTCGAATGGGCCCGATCGGGCTCCTCATCTTGGGCTCGGCTCATAGGTCTATAATGCCCAACGAGTTATAAGATGACTCTTTAGTCCGAGAAGGCTTTGATAAGGGTTATAAACCCTTATGGTTCCTTACTGGTTAAGACTCTCATTGGTCTAAGGTAATTGAATCCGGGTCCAATAAGGATTCTAGGCAAAACACTCCTAATGGGGGTAGTAAATAGCCAAGTGAATCCTATAAATACCCTATTTACCCTACTAAACACTTAGCTTCCGAACATACTTGAACCTATTACTCACTCTTATATTAGAGGAGTCCACAAACGACCCAAGCCGTTGCGAGTTGGTTGAACGCGGGGGACAAGAATCAAGCGTTAACAATCCACAATATTAATACTATATATTTTTTCAACTTTTTAATTAGTCTAAAAAGAACTATTTAGTCGTCTTTAAGATAATTATATTAAAAAATAAAAAAATGAATAAAAAATTACGAAATAAACAATCACGTAGGAATAAAGTTAAACAGTACGTAATCGGTCATATAAAAATGAAAGAAAAGTAAAAGGGTTACGTATGAATGGGTTACATAAGAAAAAAGGAGGAGGAGGGAATATGCATCAATCAATTCAACCAACCACTTGTTTATTTCTTTATTAATTAATATTATTTTCTTGGTCCAAAAAGAAAATTATCTACATGACTAGTCTTCAATGTCCCTCCTCTCTCTCCATCTCTCCATCTCTCACACAAACACACACACACACGCTAATATATATATATATATATATATATATATATATATATATTCAAGAAGTTGGGTCTCTTTATATCATTTTTTCTCAAGCATGTAGTTGTATAAATTTAGTATATACTTGCATAATGTTCTTCTTCTCCCCACGGCCGATTTATGCTTCCGCTACTGCTGCTGCTGTAGTAATAATACTCTCAATTTTCTTCGCTAGTACTTTTGCTGCGACTACTCTGGCAAATGATGAAGGTACTTATTAATTAATAGCATTTCAAACATTTTAATATAATTTTATTTTTAAATACTACATTATTTGGACATGATCTACGGCCAAATTTAGTTGTGTCATATGTCACATATTCCTTTTTTCTGTATAGTGATTAATTAATAATGAATAATGATAAGTATTTTAATTTTTTGTACAATATTATTACATTAGTTAAGTACATTTTATATTATGTAATTTGAGTGTGTTATAAGTATTATTTATCTTAACATTAATTAAAATAAAATTTAAAATCTTTGACATTATTTTTTGTTTATTACTAATCCATATGAAATTCTATATAATATATGTGCGTGTAACTAGGCATATATGATGCATGTGTTGTGTTTTATAATGGATATGTTGTTCGTTATGCGGTGGAAGTTTTAAAGTACGTGTGTTCGTAAAAATTATAATTTTGAGATTATAATTTATGGGATTAAAATTTCGGTATCACAATAGTTGGTTGAATATAGTATTAAATAGTCTCCCATATTAAGTTAGTTTATAATTATTAGATTAATAGTCTCAAGTTCAAATTTGAAAATAAACAAGACACTTAGGCTATATTTGTTTGCAAGAATTACACATGAATATGACTATTAATTTCAAGTATTTTGTTTGTTTTTAAATTTAGACTTAAGATTATTATTTCAAAAATTATAAAATGACTTAATATGAGAGATTATTTAATATCATATTCAACGAAATATTATAATATCGAGATTATAATTTTAAAATTAATAATTTTAAAATATAATTTCATAGATTATAATCTCAAAATTATAATTTTTACAAAAGGGAAAAACCGATTAGGATTTCAGCGTAGATCATGTATATTATAATTTATATTATATCACGTACTGGAATCCACGTCATGTATATTATAATTTATTTAGTATATATAATTATTAAATTATATATGATCACCAATAAGATTTTCATAATTAATAAGGTAGATCAGACAGTTACACGTTGTAAATTGAACAAAGTAAACTGGTTACGAACTGGTCATAAGGATGATCATTAGTCAAACAAACACTTAATTATTTCTTAAGAGTACACCTAAATTGTACTCCCTCCGTTTTTTTAACAAGCTATTTTAGAAAAAAAAATACAATTAATATTTTGTTTAATTAATCAAAATAGTTATAAAATCTCAATACTATTATTCTAAAATTCATTTAAAAAGATGAAAAAAAAATAAGTTAATATTTAATATAAAGATAATATAAAAAATTAAGTTACTCGTATGAATATGGGTTCTATTTATTATTTATATGAATAACTTTACAGAAATATCAATTTCTCATATAAAAATATCAACTCCTTTCGTAAATTTTACGAAAAAAAATATAAGATGTATAAATATTTTTAGGACAAAGGAAATACTAACAATGATTATGTTATGTAATTACATAAAAACCGTGTGATTTATTTATATTTTATTAATGTTTGTCTAGGTAAATTAGACAAATTACATTACTTGCACAAAAATTAGAATGTTATAAATTATTACTCTCTCCGTCCCAAATTAACTGCTTAGTTTTGATTTTTTTTAGTCAAATTGACTATTTTTAAAATTAATAATTAAGCATATATAAATATATTTTTTAACATTATAAAAATTGGTATTAGTAGTAAATTGTATATACTTTCTTTTGATTATAATCTCTTCACCTATATTTTAACAAAAATGATACAAAAATTGATTTTAAAAATAGTCAATATAATTTTAAAAAGTCAAAATTAAGCAGTTAATTTGGGACGGAAGGAGTAGTAATTTTTGCGGTAAATAGAATGTTAAATTATTGGTGCAGTGGAAGCTTTGCAGCAGATTGCAAAGACATTGGGAAAGAGAGATTGGAATTTCAGTGCCGATCCATGCAGTAGAGATTCGGGTTGGTTCCCCGTAACCCAAGTTAAAGGATCAGAGAACGCAGTCACCTGTAATTGTTCCATCCTAACGACACCGTATGCCATATTGTTAGCATGTACGTATATGTCTGCCTCTCTCATACTACTATTAATTTACTAGGGCCCCAATGACACACACATTATGTATATTAATTAATCTTCACGCACGCGTTATGTTTATGAGGAAAAAAAATTATAAAAAAAAATAAAATAATAAGATATAAGATATAGTGTGATTTAATTATATTAAAAAACAGTTTAAAAAAATTAGACACTTAATAATATAGATAAATAGTGTGGGGTTAAAATAAAATTTTCTAAAAAATCGGAAAACTAAATAAGAAGTTAATAAAAATTTTAAATTAAAAATATAAAATACTTATAAGGATAAAAAGAATTATTTTTAACCCAATTACACCGCCGACTGTAACGGGTCAGGAGAGCAGCTTCGTTAATAGATTAGAGATCACCTCTCAGTTCTCATCTCAGGCGCCATGAATTTAGTCAGCTAGTTCAGATGGAAAAGCATTTATAAAACATTTATTAATTTTGACAATTTTTTTAATTTTTAAATATTTATAGATTTAAAATTAAGATGATTTATTAAAATTTATATTAGATTTAATTTAATCTCTGTGTCAATTTTAAGTTTACTTTAAAAAAAATTAATAATTATCTTATATTGTGGAACGAAAAAATGTGTCTAAAATATACGAACAAAAAATTTAAGGTGATTGCAATATACAACACACAATGTTATACAATACAAGCATTCTAATTTTTTTTATTTTCAATTAATTGAGAAAATATTGCTAAATACAAGATTTATTATTTTTAAAAATTATATTAAATCACATTAATTTATTTATTTGATAATATCTCAATTTAATTTCTAAAAGTCAAACTCTTTGTTTCTTTTAAAAAAATAAATATATAGTTAATGTAATATTATGTTTGTTTATATCCTTAAGCCCAGAAGTTCAAATTCTGCAAAACAAATGGAGTTCAAATTCATAATTTTTAGTTACTCATTAAATAATTTTTATGTGAATTAATTTTATGATAAATTTGAATCGTGAGTAAGTGAAATTAATAATAATAAGACAAAATATTAATGCTTAAATTATTTTGTTTTATTTTTTAATATCGTGTATTCATGGCTCAATGTGATTTTTATTTTCCTTTTATTACGTTAGATTGATTTTTATTACTCACCAAGAATTTGGAAGTGCAGAGTTCTGAAAAAACAAAATCTTCCGGGCAAACTTCCATCTGAATTGGTCAGACTCCCTTACATCCAACAAATGTGAGTTCCCCTATATATGATATGCATCTCATCTCCTTCACTGGAATTACCCATCCCAACAATTTCAATTTTTGTATTGTATTTGTTAACCAAACTGTGTTTCTTTCACAGCGATTTTTCTCGCAATTACCTTAACGGTACTCTCCCTCCAGAATGGGGCTCCACGCAACTAGTAAACATGTATGCTATGTATGTGAATCTATACATTTGGAAACTTATATTGTTCTAGCTTTGATAATGTGGTATAATGGCAGATCACTCATTGGGAATCGATTGACGGGTCCAATTCCAAAAGAATTTGGAAATATTTCCACACTCGAACAATTGTAAATTTTGATTACACATTTTATTTCCTTTTGAATATATGGGAATTATTTTTGTAGTATTTGTTGTTTGAGGTTTCTTGTTAATTTGTTGTTGGTAGAGTCCTAGAGTTCAATCAGCTGTCTGGAGCTATTCCCCCAGAGCTTGGGAATCTTCCTGCTATAGAGAGAGTGTAAGATTCTTTTCTTCCTTATACTATAATTTGCTACTTTTAATTTTGTGTGCATACATAAGGATAATCATAATGTATATTTTGTTCTTGTACTGATTTTTTATTTAAAGAATCCTATTTTTTTTTTTGTTGACTTTCTTTTAACGAATTATTAAGGTTTGCGGTGGACATGGGCAAAATTGTTTTTCAACTATTCCCCCCAAAAAAATCAAAATAAAAATACATTTTAGTGTTGGAGGGTCAACATTGAATAAAAAACATGGGATTTTTTTAATGTCTTATGCACCTTAATATTCCTGAGGAAAAGTCAATAAAAAAGTAGGACTCTCTTTTCTGGTTGGAGGGATTATATATTTTGCAATAATGTGTGAGCTATTGTTATTAATATTTTTTCTTGCGAGTTTAGTTCATGTTTTTTGATTGATTTATTGGTTTATCTGTTGTTGAAGTCTTCTTTCTTCAAACAATTTCACTGGGGAGTTTCCTGAGACACTTGCAAAGTGGATGACTTTGAAGGACTTGTAAGTTCCTAAGTTCATATGCTATTGTTTTTTTATTCAGTTCTCATTTTTTGTTTATAAAACCAACTGTTCAGTTTGTTGCTAAATGCAAATGCAGTCGAATTACTGATAACCACTTCACAGGAAAGATACCCAATTTCATACAGAACTGGACCAGTCTTGAGAAACTGTGAGATATTAACCTGTTTATTTTATTTCAGTTTTTCTAATAGTTTTATTTTAGATTATTTATATAAATTTGTTACTTGCAAAGGGATTCAGGCTAGCAATTTGGATGGACCAATACCTTCTGGCATTGCTCTTTTGACTAAATTATCTGATTTGTTAGTATTACATTCCAATTTTATTGCTTCAATGGATGTATGTCTAATTAGATGGCTTCTTAGTTTCTATTTGTTACTGGTAAATTCTAATCTGCAGAAGAATCAGTGACTTAAATGGAATTGAAGGAACTTTTCCACCCCTTAATCGCATGAAAAACCTCAAGACACTGTGAGTTGCATGCTCTTATAGTTTCCCTCAATAGAATAATACCAGAGTTTGCAGGGTGGTGACTTGTTTATTTTAAATTTTGCAGGATATTAAGGAGTTGCAATATTATTGGTCAAATACCAGAGTATCTTGGTTCAATGGAAAAACTGAAAATCTTGTTAGTGGATTAAACCTTTTCTTTCTCCTCTTTTTGCTTATATGTATTTGTCCAGAAGTTCATTACTTGTATGTGTGGGTACTTTTTTGATAGTTAAAATTTTGTTAAGTAAGATTTCAGTTCAGAGACTGATGCGAGCTCCAAACTTAACTGTAAGGGCCAATCCCACAACGGTTGCAAAGTCAATTTAGTGTGGGCCTTGGCCTCTCCCCTTGAACTGGGCAAAAAGGATAAAAGTTTCTATTAATTGGTGATTTCATTTAGAGCCCATGCTTGAGGGTCGAGACATGTAAACACGACGACATGTGGAAAAGGTTACCTAGAGATTGGATTAAAATTTTGATAGGTGCAATGGGCATCAAGTCCGTGTCACTAGAGTGAATCCGCCATAGCTAGGTAAATGGGCTACCTAGAGATTGGATTAAAATTTTGATATGTGCAATGGGCATCAAGTCCGTGTCACTAGAGTGAAGCCGCCATAGCTAGGTAAATGGGACGACGAGGTCGTTGACTTTGCAAGGTGGGTGTACTGCTGCAAACTCCAAACTTAACCGTAAGCAACAATACCACATCGATTGCAAAGTCAATTTGGTGTGGGCTGATATAGTTCTTGGCTTCTCCCTTTTCAAGGTGGGTAAAAGGGATTGTATCATAGACCTTCTTGGCATACATCATGCGGAAAAAAAAAACCCCTCATAAACAGAAGCATAAATCAACCACCAAATCCCATTGCCTGCAACATGCTATATAAAGAGTGCCTTGTACTTTAGTTAGGGGTGCTGTTATTTAGTTTTTTTACCTTAGCTGCTCTGTGTTGGTGCACTTTCTTAGGATTGGTCAAGTTGACAATGGAAATAACGCACACAACTTAGTGTTGATTTCTTGTGAACGAAACTTTATACTGAGGCTAGAGCTAAACTGATTTGATTCTGCAGATTCCCAATTATCTTTAGACACTGAGCAACCTAAATCTTAAAACTGTTTTTATAAAAGAATACAATAATTATAGAACTTGGTAAAAATCCTTAAATGCCTTTCACCCACATCACCATATGTAATGTATACCATAGCTGCAAAGTAAATTTCCATGTAGTAAATTTTCCAAGCCAAGGTGATAAAACTCTTCCTGTTATGCTGAGCTTTCCCTCTCCCTCATATTACCAGTTTCATATCTGCTTTTTAAGATAACATATTCTAGCTATATAGATTATAGACTTGCATATACTGACTGATAAGTGGTAGTCAAATAAAGTAGATTATTGATTATTGTCTTTCCATGGCTGAAAAATACACAAACTGCACTACACACAGTTCTTCATCTGATGAGCTTTCTTAAAGTTAAATTTCCTTTATGAGACAGTTGAAAATTCTGAGTGAGAAGAAGTTGGAACTTGGCACAGTTGCATGAGAGGTTGTGTTTGCTGTAGGCATTTTGTGTTGCAAAATGTATTCACTACATTTCTTGTGTTGGAAACATCAAAAAAAGTTTGCTGACTCTTAAATTATAGATAATCATCGTAGGTGAAATTATATTGTTATGAGAGATTTCAATTACAATCATCATCTTTATCTTTCTCTTGCAGAGATCTCAGCTTTAATAGACTAAGTGGACAAATACCAAATACTTTTGCTGCTCTATCTCCAGACTACATGTAATCGTCTTATCCATATGTATGTAATTTTCTTACACAATCCTTAAATGGTAAATTCTCACTGAACCGGTACCATTCAAACTGATTCATAGTGTTACTATAATAAGCCATCTTCAACTAAAAGATTGATCCTGGGGTCTGATACCCATTCAACCTTTACACTGAACAAAGATTTACTGATGTATACACAGATGGCTCAAAAGTTTCAAATAAATTAGCTGAAAAGGCCATTTAAATGGTTTAATCATCTTGTTTGGGATAATTTTTTTTGCCTTAAATATGAAAACTGGAGTGATTCTAGCTCCGTAGCAGGACAAGCTTCAGATGACCAAAAAAACTCTTCTTTCATGAATTGTACATACTACTAAGAAAGTATAATATGTTCAAATAGGATCCTTGCAAGCTTCCTACAAAGCTTCCTATTTAAGAAACAAAGTGACCTAATCTCCCTAATAATACACAAAAATTACAACAAAGAAACCCAGTCGAATTCAAAGTCTAATTAATTGAGACATGAAATATAATTAAAACAAAGATCCTAACATGTTGGGATTCTTGAAAATGTGTCCATCATCAACTTTCTCTTCTCCTTCATACTGCCCATGCTCTTTCAATTACATAAATAAGATCTGTTACTCTTTGTTTCTTTGAGAAAGAAATATGATTTCAGAAACTTGAAGTCTATCGGTGTAAATTTACTGAGGAATTTTTATGGGGCAAGGATCAGTGGATCCAGTTGAAATACTTATGTATTGTTAATCAGAGTTACGAATTATTTGGCAATAATTTGACCAGAAATGGTGGTAAATGTAGTAAAATAAATACCATATACTAATTCATTATATTGATTTATCTAGTTATTTTACTGGAAACTTGCTATCTGGTTTCGTGCCTGATTGGATGCTGAAAGGAGGAGATGCCATGTAAGATTCTCTTCCTAACCCTGCATATAGTTACTGTCAAATGGAACACAGTGTTCATTTGTTCCTATCTCATATTACTTGTATAATTAGAATTTAGAGCGTACTATCATCGTTGTGACTTCATTTGCATCCATAAGATACTATGTTATCCACCACTTTTAGATTATTTATTCACTTTTTGTTTTTGACAATTCTATTAGATTGCATCCTTAGGTTGCAAATTTTTGTAGCCGTTAAGATGATTACATCTCCCTTTGCTTGTTTCAGCCTTTCAGGTTTTCCTCTCTGTATTAGTCTGACTTGTAACTTTGTTTTGTTTGGCCTTAGGCTGAAGTTTTTTGTACAGTTATTTGTGATTTCTAGAAACACATAAACTAGGAAAGCTAATCCTGGGTGACTTCTGTATTCATGGTAATCAGTTTGGGGAGAATTTAACAAGACCTAGGAAGCATGGATGCTTCTCATTTAGCAATGCATTCGTATCTGATACCAATACGTTATGTTCAATCTCGTATACAAATATGACACTTCTTCAATGTTTACAACATTTAAAAGTTCAGTTCTTCATTTCTTACATAATAAGACACTTCATAGACACTAGTTAAAGTGCACCAACAACCTTGGATATACGATGTCTTTCTATTATGCAGAAGAAGATGGTTGTTGAAGTGAAAAAAAAGAAGAAAGAAAGTTATATTAAACAAAAAAGTATGGCAATGTAAAACTTTGGTATGGAATTTGCATGGGAGGGGATGAATAATATTCATAAGTATGTTCACATTTTATTATGTAGAAAAATATATACAATACTTAACATATCCCTAGTATATCGTGAATTCTGATTATTATCTATTTAATCGCTGTTTTATATCGTGAATTCACATGCATGAAAATAGTGAATTTCTTTTACTTGACATGCATTAATACCTAATTTCTTGTTCTCATTCAACTTCAAGACTACAAGGGATCATTTGTTGAATTCTATGTGCAGAGATCTTTCATACAACAACATTACTTTTGGAAGTTCAGGGGCCTTAACCTGTCAACAAAAGAATGTGTAAGATCAATTCATTTCTCTTAAACCTATTATTCTTTGTTGTGCATCTAAGATATTTTAAATATACCCGTTGAGATGATTTTGTTATTTTATTGCAGAAACTTGTTTGGAAGCTCTTCCAATAGGAATATATCGTAAGTTTATACTAACTTGGAGTAACTCCCCTCATAATAAACTTTTATGAACTCTTATGAGATTTTAAAAAATTGTTTCATATATATCCTGGTAGTGGAATCCATTTTGTAATCTGACGCGCTGAATGTTTCTGAATTTCACCATCTTTTTCTCTTTTCAGTGGAATAGTTTCATGCTTGAGAAACTTTCGTTGTCCACGAGGTAAGTGTACTTATTTTATTTACTGTGGCTTGTTAGTTTGACATGTTTGTGCTAGATCAATCACTCTAAAGTGTAACCTATTCACAATGTAAACAAATAAAGACCTTGTCTATGAAGCTATAAAATTAAGATGACATAAAATGGAATAAAAGAGGATTTTAAAACATCATTCCTCCTTTAATTTCCGAGGGAATGAGAATAAAGTAAACTGCTAAGCTAGTTGTCCAAATTGGTTCGTCATATTTTTTTATTTCTTTTGTAAAAGTTCTCATTCTCATACTGGTGAGATTTTTAGAAAAGAAGTTTGCCTATAAGATCACCCTTGTTGATCCCAAGGCTACTTGTCATGCAATGGGTATTACTCCTTCCATCCAAAATTAGAGATACAATTTGACTTTTGAGGTCAAATGACGGCATATTAAACTTCAAAATTGGTATGACTCATAAAAGTTTATAATGAAATAAATTTTGTGATTAATAGTTTTTATTATATATTATACAATTATAATAATTGTATCAACTAAAATTAAATAAATTTACATCAATTTGAAGTCTAATATACCGTCGTTTGACCTCAAAGTCAAATTGTATCTCTAATTTTAGAACGGAGGGAGTAGTAAACAAACAGACCATGCAGTGCCCACTAACATATGGTATCAGAATTTGATTTTCGTAAAGCAACTTCTTTTTGAATATTAATGTTTAAAATATTGTTTTAATAGAAAAATTAATCTTTTAAGTATTGAAATAAATCATTTAAAATAATTATGTCTAACCGTGTCTATAAAAACCTTGGTATTAAAAAAAAATGTTAGGGCTCTCAAAATTTACATACCTTTTTTGAAAACTTTATCAACATTAATATTTTTTTTTCTGAACATTAAAGGTAAAAAAATAAATAAAATCAAAGATTGTCATTAATGTTAGTCCTCATTGGAGAAAAATCATGGCTACATCACTGTGGCGAAGTATCTGCATCACTAACCACAGTTTATGCTGCAAAATGCTTTCATATATTGATTAAACATTAGACAACTGTTTTTATATTAATTTTTTAGCTGAAATTGATGTTGGCCATCTTAGCATCCTATAAGGTAGGTTATGCTCACCATGAGTGGTGTCATCTGCAATACACTATTGTGATGGATATGAAGTTATAAACACTCTTGTTTGATGCTTTTATTCTAAAGGTAAATAATTGTTAAGGACTAGTTGAAACTAAAAACCAAATAAGTGGAGCACTGGGATGTGTCAATGGAGTAATTTTTTGATTTTTCATCTCTATTTCCTTTCTTCACCTGCTCTAGTTGTAAGTAGACTGTTCTGTGATTTTGTATCAGATTGGTACTCTCTCCATATAAATTGTGGTGGAAAGGAAGTAAGTGTTGATGGAATCACCACATATGAAGCTGATACAGATTCAGGTGGATCTTCAAGTTTCTTTCAGAGTGGGACTAATTGGGCATCCAGCAGTACTGGTCACTTCTTGGATGATGACAGCCCTAAAGATACTTATATTTGGATGAATACTTCGAGGCTTTATGGGAATAATTCCAACTTGTACATGGATGCGCGACTTTCTCCCATATCCCTGACTTATTATGGTTTCTGTCTGCTTAATGGAAACTATACAGTAAGGCTTCACTTTGCAGAGATAATGTTTACTGAGGACGAAACCTATAGTAGCCTTGGAAGACGCATATTTGATGTTTACATTCAGGTACATGCACAGTTGCACACATTGTTCAACCATCTTCATAGGTGACGATAAGTTTATCGTTTCCTTGTATAAAACGAAATAAAATGTTTCTTGTACAAATTCTAGAGTGAAGTCTCTGCTTATATTGATATAAATGGAAGGCAATCATTTTTATTTAAAATGTAATAATATGGCGGTCGTATGAGTTATTATCTTGAATTCGTAAACCTCTTCATCCATCCTTTCAAAAAAAAAAACAGGCAATTGTCACATTTTCAGTAAAATTAGAGCAATGTTTGGGTTATGTTTTGAGTAGTACCTGTTTTTCTACAGTAGTGTCAAAGTGAAATCCAATTATTGTGGGCTGCATGAATTTAATAGCTATTATTACAGGGAATGCTGGTGCTAAAGGATTTCAATATTGAGGTTGAAGCCGGTGGGGTTCTAAGAGAAATAATAAAGAAATTTACTGTGGTTGTAAATAGTAATACTTTGGAGATCCGCTTCAATTGGGCTGTGTTAGAATATAGTGGCCAGGAACATGGTTATTGTGTTAAGGAACATGTTTCTTGTATTAAGGAACATGTTCCTTGTTTTCCTCCTTTTTTATTTTTAAATTCCTAGACCTCTTGTATAAATATAGCAATTCACATATTAGAAATATAAGAGAGATTACATTCTTACATGGTATCAGAGCTCTGATCCTTTATCAGGCGACTTTTTCCGGCAACTTTTTCCGGCAACTTTTTCCGGTAACTTTTTCCGGCGACTTTTTTTCGGTGACTTTTTCGGCGACTTTTTCCAGCGTGTCTTTTATCTCTCCTCCTTCCATCTGCAGTGGTCGACTTTTCCGGCGACTTTTTTCGGCGACCTTTTCCGGCGACTTTTTCCAGCATAGTTTTTATCTCTCCTCCTTCCACCTACAGTAGTTGTTTTGAGTGAAACTCAGGTTTGGTCTAATCCACCTACAGTGGTTGTTTTTATCTCTCCTCTATCTTTGCGCTTGTTAATTATCCTTGTTGTTATTCCCTTGGATAATTCTTGTTGCTCCATCTCTTGTACTGCTAATTAAAGTGGTTTTATTGTGTAGTACAATTAATTGCACTCCCTTTGGTTTCTAGAATTACTCTCTGCTAAATTTTTGAGCCTTTATAATATTCTTGTTGATATTTCCTTGGATATTTTTGTTGCTCTTACTATCTCATCATGGCAGAATCTAGTTCCATTAATAGTGCTGGTACTATTTCTCATTTCGCACAATCAGGTATACACTCTTGTGCTCTTAATGTCTCATCTACTTACCCTAGTTGGATTATAGACACAGGTGCCTCTGCGCATATGACTGGGTCCTCCAATCTCTTTACTTCATACACGCCCCACTCTGGAAATGACAAGGTTAGAGTAGTCAATGGCTCCCTGTCTTCTATTTCCGGGAGTGGCTCTGTCGTTTGTACCCCTTCATTAACATTATCATCTGTTCTCCATATCCCTTCATTTACTGCAAATTTACTATCTGTCCAACGTCTTTGTGAATCCCTACACTGTTCAGTAACCTTTTTTTGAAATCATTGTGTTTTTCAGGACTTGGTGACAGGGCAAAGGATTGGCAGTGGTAGTGCAGTTAACGGTCTCTATTATTTAGATGTTCCCTCGTCTAACATGCCCTCTACTCAGGTTCAGGCTCTTCACTCTACTTCTCACCCATGCCTGACCTCTCTCTATCAATGACATCGACATTTGGGACATCCTTCCTTTTCAGTATTGGAGTCTTTATTTCCATCTTTAGTTAAACATTGTAACAGAACTCAGTTTTTGTGTGAACCATGTGAATTAGGTAAACACAAACGTTCTACTTATTCTGCTACTAACAATCGACATTCTGAACCTTTTGCCATTATCCATACTGATGTGTGGGGACCCTCTCGAGTTGTCTCCCGTTCTGGTCATAGATGGTTTGTTAGCTTTATTGATTGTCATTCTCGTGTCACTTGGATTTACCTTCTGTGGACCAAAAATGAGGTATTTGCCTGTTTTCAAGACTTTCATAAAATGATTCAAACCCAATTCGATGCTAAGGTCAGAATTCTCCATATTGATAATGGTCGTGAATATAGTAATAATAATGTTTTTGCATCTTATCTCTCTCAGCATGGCATTATTCTTCAAACCTCCTGTGTCTCAACCCCAGAACAAAATGGAGTAGCGGAAAGAAAAAATCGACACTTGCTAGAGGTAGCCCGCACTCTTATGTTCACTATGTCAACCCCTAAATTTCTTTGGGGAGATGCGGTTCTGACTGCTGCATTTCTTATAAACCGCATTCCTTCTAAAAATCTTGGGAACAAGAGTCCCATCTCTTTTCTCCAACACACGACCAGTCCTTCTCCTTCACCTTGAGTTTTTGGTTGCGTGTGCTTTGTTCATGATAAATCTCCCACTCGGGGAAAATTAGATCCCAAAGCTATTAGGTGTGTTTTCATTGGCTATTCTCTAACCCAAAAAGGTTATAAATGTTATCATCCTTCTTCTAACAAAGTCTTTGTCACTCGGGATGTCACTTTTTGGGAATTGGAACCTTTTTATTCTTCTTCACCTTCTCCTCAGGGGGAGTGTTATTAATGAGAATATTATTAATGAGGAGAAGCTTCCTGAGGCTAGTATCACAAGCTCTATTTTTCCTGTTCCTGTTGTTTCTGATAATTCTACACAGGGGGAGTTACAGTGTACTAAACAGAATGAGTCTGAGTCTGAGCCTGAGTTGAGGACCTATACACGAAAAGGCAAGAATAAGGTTACCGTTTCTGCACCACTACACCAACTTTATTCCGGACCTAGTCTTGATAATGGTAATGGTGAGAATCTTAATCCTACTTGTTCTTCTAAAGATACTGACATTCCTACTTGTTCTTCTGATGATACTGACATTCCTATTGCTCTTAGAAAAGGGGTTAGAGCTTGTACTCAACATCCTATATCTAATTTTCTAGCCTATAGCAAATTATCTGCATCATATCACTCCTTTGTTTCTTCCTTGTCTTCAATATATGTTCCTCAGGGGTGGAGAGAAGCATTTAGTGATAAGAATTGGAAACAAGCTATGATCGAGGAGATGAATGCCCTAAAAAAGAATGATACATGGGAACTAGTCACTCTTCCTTACGGAAAAAAGGTAGTTGGATGCAAGTGGGTATATACAGTCAAACAAAATTCTGATGGAACAGTTGAGAGACTCAAAGCCAGACTAGTTGCAAAAGGATACACTCAAACTCATGGGATTGATTACTAGGAGACATTTGCTCCTGTAGCAAAGATGAACTCTGTTCGTACCATAATCTCATGTGCAGCAAACTTCGGCTGGGATCTTTAACAATTAGACGTAAAAAATGCATTCCTTCACGGTAACTTGGAGGAGGAAGTGTACATGGACATACCTCCTGGTTTTGCTTCATCTGTTACTATGGGTAAGGTTTGTAAGCTACGAAAGGCTTTGTATGGTCTGAAACAATCTCCTAGAGCCTGGTTTGGTAGACTCCACAGAGCAATGATAAGGTTTGGGTACAAGCAGAGTCGAGAAGATCATACTCTTTTTGTCAAACAGATAAAGGGTAAGATTACCATTCTTATTGTTTATGTTGACGACATTGTGGTGACAGGGGATAATAAAGAAGAGATAGTTAATCTCAAAGCGAGACTGACCAGAGAATTTGAGATTAAAGATCTTGGTCCTTTGAAATATTTTCTTGGTATTGAAGTTGCAAGATCTTCCAGTGGCATCTTTCTATCTCAAAGGAAGTATGTCCTTGACCTGCTAACTGAAACTGGCATGTTAGGATGTAAGCCTGCTGATTCTCCTATTGAAGTTAATCATCATCTAGTAGGAGGCACAGGACCTACAGTTGATAGAGAAAGATATCAACGTTTGGTGGGACGATTGATATACCTCTCTCATACGAGACCCGATATATCTTATGCTGTGGGAATAGTGAGTCAGTATATGCATGACCCTCGACATTGTCACATGGAAACTGTTTACAGAATTCTGAGGTATCTTAAGTCTTCTCCTGGAAAAGGATTATTGTTTGCACCACATGGTCATATGAAAGTTGAAGTTTTTTCCGACTCAGACTGGGCTGGTTCGATAGAGGATCGTCGGTCTACAACAGGTTACTGTTCATTTGTTGGAGGTAATCTTGTTACTTGGCGTAGTAAGAAACAGTCTGTGGTGGCAAGATCTAGTGCTGAGGCTGAATATCGAGCTATCGCCTTGGGTATATGTGAATTAATGTGGCTTCGAACCCTGCTAGAAGATTTGGGTGTTACAACTAAAAGGCCTATGCAGTTATTTTGTGATAATAAGGCAGCCATTAGTATTGCAAACGACCCAGTGCAGCACGATAGAACGAAGCACATTGAGATTGACAGACACTTCATCAAAGAAAAGTTAACCAGTGGTCTTATTTGCTTACCCTTTGTAAAATCAGAAAACCAGCTTGCTGATATTTTGACAAAGGGTCTTAGTAGTAAGATGTTTCATCCTTTGTGTTTCAAGTTGGGTATGCGAGACATCTACACACCAACTTGAGGGGGAGTGTTGGAAGATAGTGGCCAGGAACATGGTTATTGTATTAAGGAACATGTTTCTTGTATTAAGGAAAACAAGTTTTCATGTTTTCCTCCTTTTTTATTTTTAAATTCCTAGACCTCTTGTATAATATAGCAATTCACATATTGGAAATATAAGAGAGATTACATTCTTACAGGCTGGAAAAGGTACAATGGCTATCCCTGATAGAGGGGTATATGGTCCTCTGATTTCAGCTATTTCCGTGGATCCTGGTAAATTATGAACTTTCTTTGAGCTTCTTGTTTTGGCGTTCATGGTTCGGAAGAGATCTACATCTTATATTTTACGACTTATTAGTTATCAGTTATCATAGTGAAAGTTCCTTTTGTTCCTGTTTCGTTCGGAACATGTGGAATGGGAGTTCATCATTAACAGTTACCTTCCTCCCTTTTTCCTGTTGATTTATCGTTTATAAGCCCAATGCATGAGCTTAGTTTTTCCTGGGATTGCAGTTGTCTTATTCATGTTTCATTTGAAACATCTGGAATGGAAGTTAATCATTTGATATTACATAACCCCCCTCTTCCTTTTTCTCTTATTGAGTTATTGTTTAGAAGCTCAGTGCAATGAGCTTAGTCTTTACACCATTTATTTCACTATGAATTTCCACTATGTATAGAACTAAAGGTGTCAGTTTTGTGGCTGGTTCCTTAGCCTCAAATTGCTAGAAAAATCAAAAAGGAAAAGGGATTGCAGTTGTCTTAAGGTCCAATTTTCTGAAGTGGTACATATAGTTGGAATATGTGTTGTGCATTACTCATCTCCCAACATTCATCACTTTAACATTTTATCTCATGTGAGTCCTTTTCTTCATTCAGATTTTATTCCACCATCAGAAAAAGGAAACAGTGTATCTGTGGGCACTGTGGTGGGGATTGTGGTTGCAGCTGTATCTGCTATCGTTCTGGTTTTGGGTATCCTTTGGTGGAAAGGCTATCTGCGAAGCAAAGACAGATCGGAACTAGGTATATCCACAAACAATTTGGATAAACTCCATATAATTCATTATATTAATTAGCAGTTTTATTGGCTTCACTTTATCATTAGCGTCTTCTTTTCTTCTTCAATTTCGTTTCTGACTCTGTGATTGTAAATGCGTTCCATCATGAATCTCAGTCTACTTTTATTATTGTTCACACACTTTAGGGCACAGTTAAGACTTGGTTAACTCTTTCTTTGCATGAACTAACAGATATGTATTGACTATGTCTCGGTCAATTGTTAAAGTTTGTCTCAAAATCAAATAACACAGTTACAACATTTCATATTCATGATGTTATCCAATTCATCTTCTTCAACAGACATGAAGAATCTTGACCTGCGCACTGGTAAATTTACTTTGAGGCAAATTAGAGCTGCGACTAGCAATTTCGACGTTGCTAATAAGATTGGAGAAGGTGATTTTGGTCCTGTTTACAAGGTATACAACACAAGTATTAGTTTCCACAGTTCATCATATTTAATCTACCACAATGTAACTCTCCTAATGTATTAACCCAACAGTATATTTGTAAATGAAGGGACTTCTATCAGATGGCACCATAATTGCTGTCAAGCAGCTTTCTTCAAAATCAAAGCAAGGGAACCGTGAGTTTGTCAATGAGATAGGCATGATTTCTGCTCTGCAACACCCACATCTTGTAAAGCTGTATGGGTGTTGTATCGAAGGAAATCAATTATTGCTGGGAGCTGTCGTTTTACACTCTAAAATTAATACCTTACTAACACTCTACTAGCACAAAACTTAGTATAATGACAAGCAAGGATCGATCCCACAGAGAAGTGAATTAGTCTTTTACTTATTCTAATATTCCTATTATTTCTATTAATGGGGGGTTTTGAGTTTGATTCACTAAACTAACAAAAGTAATTAAGAGTGATAAATAAATAAAAAGCTTCAGTTCTTCAGTTCAGTATCACCTTAACACAATTATGGAAAAGTCAAGTTTAACAATATTTATCTTTCAATGAGATTAATAACCCTAGATAACCGCAATCGTTAATTATCCGAAATTCTCCTTATGCGTAAATCAAATGTGACAATCGCCTCAAGAGACCCTAACTATCATATAACCTAGAACTATCAGTCTAGATTTTATATAACAACAGCATGAAGAATTAGAGAATTAGGTTATTCCAAGTAACAATTACACAATTAGGAATTATTTAACTTGCCTTCTAATAATCTTAATAATATCCAAAAGCTTGTCCACAATCAAATACCATTAATTGCTACCTATGATCAGATACAATATCGTTTGCTTAATACTATATCTTAATCTAGCAGTTGATATTAATCAAATTAATTCAATTGGCCAAATCAAATCAAAAGATTGAATAACATATAATCAATTAAAACAGATTATCAGAATAAATCTCATGCAAGAAGAAATAAATAAATGAAACCTGATTAAACCATTAATTATGAAAAAGGTTCAACATCCCTTAGAACTGAAAGTAAGAGTTTAGCCTGACATGCCTTCAATCTCTCCAATTAGGGTTACAATTGTAGTTGTCAAGATCTCCCAAATAATAAACCAAAAACATCTATTTATAATCCTAAGATAATATCCTAAGTCCCTAAGAATTAAGAATCCAATCTGAATTAGAAATCCTCAAAAATTACAAAAAGTCAAAGCTGGTCAAACTTGGTCAACGCCGCCATTCTCGCCGGGACGAGGATTTTATGCCTTGGTTTCTCGCCGGGGCGAGAATGGCTAGAAGGTTTTGGGCCGGGGCGAACTCTGGATCATCCGGGGCGAAGATGACCAGAAGGTTTCTCGCCGGGGCGAGAAACTCCAGTACAAAGTTCTCACCGGGGCGAGAACCACAATTTTCCAATTTTTCAACTTTTCTCGTTTTGGCTCCGATTTTCCATCTTTTTTCTACTTTTGACTCTGAATCCTCCTGAAATCAATAAACAACCTAATAAGTGCATATACACAACAAAACATGCAATAAACTAAATATAAAGGAATGAAAATAAATGAGTATTATGCACTTATCAAATTCCCCCACACTTAGCCTTTACACGTCCTCGTGTAAACTAAAACAAAAGTTATATTGAAATCATTTGAATTCCATTCAACCAAACTTCCAAAGGTTCAAATTTAATTAGCATCCATGAATACTAACACCAATCAACAGAAATTTGTTCTATACTTCATCAATCAACTCATAACAATAACCTCATCATTCCCCACTGAACATCTCTAAATCAAATTGAAACCACATAAGCATCTCCTATGATTAACACAGATACTCAACTCAGTTTGTATGAAACAACAACCGTGCACACTGACTCAAACCCAGAACATGTTTTTTTCCTGCCATTCATTTTTTTTCCATTCAGGTGAATGCATTTTATGCTCCATTTCACCTCTTCTCATTCTTTTCTTAAGTGAGTGCATTTTATGCTCCATCTCACTTTTCTTCTCACCAACGAGTGCGTTTTACGCTCCATCTCGTTGCATGTGTTTATGGGTGAGTGCGTTTTACGCTCTATCTCAACCCACCACATGTTTTTCTTTTGAGACAAAAATTTTCAGTTTTTACTCTCAATTCTTTTTCAAATTTCCAATTTGTTTTCACATGGTCCTGCAAACAAGATAAGCAGTTAAACAGTTCTAAATCATGAAATCAGTGCACAAAGTTAACTCCACAACTAACTCAATCAAGTAAACATGTATCTCATACTCAAGTACGCATGCAATACCAACTCAATTCAAATCTGTCAACTATGGGTCCTAACTTCATTATCATCATTTATCAATTAATTTAGCATCAAACAAATTCAATTAATGGCATCAATCTTCATTCTAAAACCAAAAACCTTTGAAAACTTGACCAAACAAAAAAAAAAAAAAAATTCACAAAACAACTCTGATTTTTAAACTAAAGCAAACCTACCCTATACTATCCTAAACCTAAACCCCTCCCCCACACTCAAACCTTACATTGTCCCCAATGTAAGACAATCATGCAAAGACGAGATAAATAAATAAAATGCAACTAAAACTAAGAAGTAAAAAGGGATAGAAAAGCAAATCTGAAATCTTGGGTTGCCTCCCAAGCAGCGCATTTGGTTAACGTCGTTAGCCCGGCATCGATTCTCCTCAATCACTCATAACTCGGATCCTCTAGGTCTATCATCTCCACACTCTCCATCGAAAATCCGTCACGGAAAGGTTTCAGCCTATGTCCATTGACCTTGAATACTTTCCCTGTCTTTGGATTCTGTATATCTATAGCACCATGAGAGAACACATTAGTAATAACAAATGGACCTTCCCAACGAGAGCGCAACTTACCTGGAAATAACTTCAGCCTCGAATTGAATAGGAGAACTTGTTGTCCAACGGTGAAATCTTTCCTCAAGATCTGCTTGTCATGGAAGGCCTTTGTCCTATCCTTGTAAAGTCTAGAACTCTCATATGCTTCATTCCTCATCTCTTCTAATTCCTGTAACTGGAACTTCCTATGCATCCCCGCTTCATCCAAACTCATATTACATTGCTTGATCGCCCAAAAAGCTCTGTGTTCTAATTCCACGGGTAGATGACATAGCTTCCCAAAAATCAATCTGTACGGAGACATACCAATAGGGGTTTTGTACGCAGTTCTATATGCCCACAATGCATCTTCTAACCGCAGACTCCAATCTTTTCTGCTTGGCTTGACGACCTTCTCCAAAACGGATTTCACCTCACGGTTGGATACTTCAGCCTGACCATTGCTTTGCGGATGATAAGATGTAGAAATCTTATGCAAAACATTGTATTTCCTGAAAAGTACTGCTAGCATCCTGTTACAAAAGTGAGTTCCTCTATCGCTGATGATAGCTCTAGGCGTTCCAAATCTGACAAATATGTTAGTTTTGACAAAATCTGCAACAACTTTAGAATCATCAGTCCTGGTGGCTTTAGCTTCCACCCATTTAGAAACATAGTCAACAACCAAGAGAATGTAAATATTACCATGAGAAACAGGAAAAGGTCCCATAAAATCAATACCCCAAACATCGAAAATCTCAACAATTAAAATGGGAGTTTGTGGCATTTGATTTCTATGTGATATGTTACCTGTTCGTTGACAATTCTCGCATGATTTACAAAATAGATATGAGTCTTTAAAAATTATTGGCCAATAAAAACCACTTTCTAAAACCTTATGAGCCGTCCGTTTGGGTCCAAAATGACCTCCACAAGCATAGGAATGGCAAAAAGTTAGAATAGACAATGTTTCGGTATTAGGCACACATCTACGGATTATTTGATCAGCACAAAATTTCCACAGGTATGGATCATCCCAAACATAATGTCTAGCATCACTCCTAAGCTTATCCTTCTGGTTTTTAGAAAATTCAGTGGGAATAAATGCACTTGCCAAATAATTAACAATATTCGCATACCAAGGCAATTCCTCCTGAATAGAAAAGAGATGCTCATCTGGAAAGGAATCATGTAAAGGTAGTGCCTCCTCATCTCTCATCAATCGACTCAAGTGATCTGCTACCAAGTTATCTGCTCCCTTCTTATCCTTGATTTCCAAGTCAAATTCCTACAACAGCAGAATCCATCTAATAATCCTGGGTTTAGAGTCCTTCTTGGTCAACAAATACCTAAGAGCTGCATGGTCAGAATAAACTACAACTTTAGTGCCAAGTAAATAAGATCGAAATTTATCTAAAGCAAAAACAACAGATAAAAGTTCTTTTTCTGTTGTCGAGTAGTTAATCTGAGCTGCATTCAATGTTCTAGAGGCATAATAGATGGCATGGACAGCTTTGTCAACTCTTTGGCCCAAAACAGCTCCGACTGCATAATTGCTTGCATCACACATTATTTCAAAGGGAAGATTCCAATTTGGCGGTTGAATCACAGGTGCAGAAGTCAATAGGTTCTTCAATATGTCAAATGCCTCCTTGCACGCTTCATCGAACTGGAATTCCACATCTTTTTGCAGCAACTTACATAATGGCAGAGCTATTTTGGAGAAGTCTTTGATAAATCTCCGATAGAAACCTGCATGTCCAAGAAAAGAGCGAATCTCCCGCACACTAACGGGGTAAGGCAAAGCAGACACAATATCTATCTTAGCTTTATCAACCTCTAAACCTTTAGCTGACACAACATGACCCAGCACTATACCCTGTTCTACCATAAAGTGACACTTTTCCCAATTAAGAACAAGGTTAGTTTCCAAGCATCTATCTAGCACACGCGTTAGATTTTCCAAGCAAAAATCCAAAGAATCACCATGTACTGTGAAATCATCCATAAAGACCACGATGCAATTTTCCAAAAGATCAGAAAAAATGCTTACCATGCATCGCTGGAAAGTACCTGGTGCATTGCAAAGTCCAAACGACATCCTCCGGTATGCAAAAGTACCAAATGGACACGCGAATGTGGTCTTTTCTTGGTCTTCGGGTGCAATCACGATCTGATTATATCCTGAAAAACCATCTAGAAAGCAATAATAAGTATGCCCCGCTAATCGTTCTAGCATTTGATCAATAAAAGGAAGAGGAAAGTGATCTTTTCGAGTTACAGCATTTAATTTCCTATAGTCAATACACACTCTCCATCCTGTTTGTATCCGTGTAGGCACCAACTCATTATTGTCATTCGTGATGACAGTTATTCCAGACTTCTTCGGAACTACCTGTACCGGACTCACCCACTGACTGTCTGAAATGGGGTAGATTATGCCTGCATCAAGCAATTTAATCACCTCTTTCTTGACTACCTCCATCATGGGTGGATTTAATCTTCGCTGTGCTTCTCTCGTGGGCTTTGCTCCATCATCCAAAAGAATCCTATGCATGCACATCGCAGGGCTTATACCTTTGATATCTGCTATCGTCCAACCAAACACTGTGACATGGTCCCTTAGGACTCTCAACAATTTTTCTTCTTGCACTTTGGTTAGATTACTAGCAATAATCACAGGTAAAGTTTCATTAGTCCCTAAATATGCATATTTCAAGTGAGCAGGTAAAGGTTTCAATTCTAAGATTGGAGCTTGCTCCACAGATGGTAACAGTTTTTTATGAGAAACAGGCAATTGAATTGATTGAACTGCATATTTATCTGTGAATTTTGGTAAAGAGTGCAATGCAGCCACAACTTTCTTCAATTCCTGATTCTGGTCAAATTCTTCCTCTTTATCCATGTCCAAATTGTTAGCAATAGCCATCTCCAAGCTTTCCCTGTGGTCTTGTTCAAAAGATCCCTGCACTATAGAATCCATGATGTCAATGGCAAAAACATGATCAACATCACTAGGGTACCTCATGGCGTCATATATATTGAACTGAATTTTCTCTCCATCAAATTCCATGGTCAAGGTCCCATTGTGCACATCGATCATTGTCCTTGCTGTTTTCAAGAATGGCCTTCCTAGCAAGATGTGCGAGGGATTTGGAGATCTGTCATCTTCCATATCCACAATGTAAAAATCTGCAGAAAATATTAACTGATTCACCTGCACTAAGACATCTTCAATTACCCCTTGAGGGTAAGTGTTAGTACGATCAGCAAGTTGAATGATAACACCGGTTTGTTTCAAAGGTCCTAGATTTAAAGAAGCAAACACAGATAATGGCATGACATTTATTGACGCTCCTAAATCTAGCATGGCTTTCTCAAATCTGGTATTACCTATTCTGCATGGGATTGTAAACATTCCTGGATCTTTACATTTAGGAGGCATTTTTCTTTGAAGCACTGCTGACACATTCTCGCCTACAGTGACTTTTTCATCATCTTTTAATTTTCTTTTGTTAGTGCACAATTCTTTCAAAAACTTTGCATACCTGGGCACTTGTTTGATGGCCTCCAAAAGAGGAATATTGACTTCTACCTTCCTGAAGGTTTCCAAGATTTCCTTATCCTTTTCTTCCTTCTTTGAAGTCTTGTGTGTTCTAGGTGGAAACGGCAACGGTGGGGTCTTAACTGGAGTAGATGGGGTAACAGCTTCCCTCGGTGTCTCTATCTCATCACTAGCCTTCTCCTTTTCAATTTCCGTCACTGTTTTGGGTACTTCCAACTCTTTTCCACTCCTTAGTGTAATCGCACTAGCATTCTCCCTTGGATTGACAACTGTTTGGGAGGGCAACTTTCCTGAACCCTGAGCATCCAACCTCCCCACTGCGGTGGCAAGTTGACCTATCTGATTTCTCAAGTCTTGAACAGAATTTTTCGTTTCCTGCTGGAACTGCTGTGTCTGATTCATGAATGCCTTGAACATGTCTTCCAAAGATGTTCCAGAATTTGAAGGAGCTGCCTGTTTAGATTGATATTGATGTGGAGCTGGTTGAGAGCCTTGGGGGAACCCTTGTTGTCTAACCGGATACATGCTTTGCGCTGGTGGCCTGTTTCCTCCATAACTAAAGTTAGGATGATCCCTCCATCCAGGATTATAAGTATTGGAGTACGGGTCATACTTCCGCTGTGGTTGTGCCTGATAGTTCCCCATCGCATTAGCTTGCTGTGCGGTTTCATCCTCTTGCAAAGTCGGACAAGAATCAGTGCTATGACCACCCATTAAACAAATCCCACACACTTTTGTTGCTGGTGTACTTCCTGTAGCCATTTGCCTAACCATCGCAGTCAGATCAAAAATTTGTTGTTCAAGATTGCTCGTGGTAATCTCATTCACTTTTACAGGTGCACGGTCATTCCTTGTCCCATACTGCTGAGAATTAGCAGCCATATTTGCAATTAAAGTCCTTGCAGCCTCCGGTGTCTTATCCACTAGTGCTCCTCCACTTGCAGCATCAATCATACTCCGATCCATTGGTAATAATCCCTCATAAAAGTACTGAATCAGGTGTTGATCGTCTATTTGATGAGGAGGACAGCTGGAACACAGTTTTTTAAATCTTTCCCAATACTCATACAGTGTCTCTCCGTTGAACTGTCGAATGCCGCATATCTCCTTTCTGATGTTGGCAACTCTTGAAGCAGGAAAGTATTTCTCCAAGAACAGCCTTTTCATGTCATTCCATAACTGTATTGACCCTGAAGGAAGATAGTACAGCCAGTCCTTCGCTAGATCTCCCAATGAGAATGGAAATGCCCTTAGCTTGATTTGATCATCTGTTATTCCATGTGGCTTCATGGTGGAACACACCACATGAAATTCCTTCAAGTGCTTATATGGATCTTCACCTGTAAGACCACGAAAAGTAGGCAGAAGATGAATTAGTCCCGATTTAAGTTCAAAAGCAGCAGTTAAAGTAGGATATTCAATGCACAAGGGTTGTTGATTAAGATTAGGAGTGGCTAATTCTTTGAGTGTTCTATTGTTATTTGGCACCGCCATGTCTTCTTCCTCCTCTGAATCAGTGGATGATGTATTTGACAGTAATTCAAGTGCTATGTTGAGTCCCGGTGATGGAACTTCGTTTGAATCTGCAATGATGCCTCGAGCTCGACGAGCTTCTTTCCTTAGCCTGCGTGCAGTTTTCTCAATTTCTGGATCAAAATTCAAATCACCGAATTGAGAGGATCGTGTCATAAACTACAATAATGAACAAAAATAAAATGAAATAAAGTAAAATGAAGAATAAATAAAGATAAATAACACTTCCCCGGCAACGGCGCCAAAATTTGGGAGCTGTCGTTTTACACTCCAAAATTAATACCTTACTAACACTCTACTAGCACAAAACTTAGTATAATGACAAACAAGGATCGATCCCACAGAGAAGTGAATTAGTCTTTTACTTATTCTAATATTCCTATTATTTCTATTAATGGGGGGTTTTGAGTTTGATTCACTAAACTAACAAAAGTAATTAAGAGTGATCAATAAATAAAAAGCTTCAGTTCTTCAGTTCAGTATCACCTTAACACAATTATGGAAAAGTCAAGTTTAACAATATTTATCTTTCAATGAGATTAATAACCCTAGATAACCGCAATCGCTAATTATCCGAAATTCTCCTTATGTGTAAATCAAATGTGACAATCGTCTCAAGAGACCCTAACTATCATATAACCTAGAACTATCAGTCTAGATTTAATATAACAGCAGCATGAAGAATTAGAGAATTAGGTTATTCCAAGCAACAATTACACAATCAGGAATTATTTAACTTGCCTTCTAATAATCTTAATAATATCCAAAAGCTTGTCCACAATCAAATACCATTAATTGCTACCTATGATCAGATACAATATCGTTTGCTTAATACTATATCTTAATCTAGAAGTTGATATTAATCAAATTAATTCAATTGGCCAAATTAAATCAAAAGATTGAATAACATATAATCAATTAAAACAGATTATCAGAATAAATCTCATGCAAGAAGAAATAAATAAATGAAACCTGATTAAACCATTAATTATGAAAAAGGTTCAACATCCCTTAGAACTGAAAGTAAGAGTTTAGCCTGACATGCCTTCAATCTCTCCAATTAGGGTTACAATTGTAGTTGTCAAGATTTCCCAAATAATAAACCAAAAACATCTATTTATAATCCTAAGATAATATCCTAAATCCCTAAGAATTAAGAATCCAATCTGAATTAGAAATCCTCAAAAATTACAAAAAGTCAAAGCTGGTCAAACTTGGTCAACGCCGCCATTCTTGCCGGGGCGAGGATTTTATGCCTTGGTTTCTCGCCGGGGCGAGAATGGCCAGAAGGTTTTGGGCCGGGGCGAACTCTGGATCATCCGGGGCGAAGATGACCAGAAGGTTTCTCGTCGGGGCGAGAAACTCCAGTACAAAGTTCTCGCCGGGGCGAGAACCACAATTTTCCAATTTTTTAACTTTTCTCGTTTTGGCTCCGATTTTCCATCTTTTTTCTACTTTTGACTCTGAATCCTCCTGAAATCAATAAACAACCTAATAAGTGCATATACACAACAAAACATGCAATAAACTAAATATAAAGGAATGAAAATAAATGAGTATTATGCACTTATCAATTGCTGGTATACGAATATATGGAAAATAACAGCCTTGCCCATGCTTTATTTGGTAATACTTAACTTTATGCTTTAGAACTTCCAATATTACTTCAGTTTGACACACTGCATTCAATCCATAACTTATTATTATTATTATTATTATTTCTACGTACTCCTTCACTTGGCAAATAAAGGCACAGAAGAATACCACTTGAAATTGGATTGGCCTACAAGGCACAAGATCTGCATTGGTATAGCAAGAGGTTTGGCTTATCTCCATGAAGAATCAAGACTGAAGATCGTCCACAGAGACATCAAGGCAACTAATGTGCTGCTTGATAAGGATCTTAACCCCAAGATATCCGACTTTGGTCTGGCTAAACTTGATGAGGAGGAGAATACCCATATAAGCACCCGAATTGCTGGAACTTTGTAAGTCACCTTGCTAATACTCGTTGTCAGTGGCCAATGGTTGTTAGCAGTATTAACATAATGTAATAGTTGTTGCTATTGTTACAAAATATTTGTTTTCAATGTTACCTTGATTCAAAATCGAACTAACTTGGTTATGGGCATGCCTTTTATGGGAATCAAGTCAATTGTATTGATCATTCCTTCTGGGATAGGACAAAAGGAACCATATTTGATATGTGATGTGATTTTTTTTTCTCTTTTTTTGTTAGTGGATATATGGCACCTGAATACGCAATGCGAGGTTACCTGACGGACAAAGCAGATGTTTATAGTTTTGGAATTGTCGCACTGGAAATTGTCAGCGGGAGGAGCAACACTAGTAGTAGGGCAAAGCAGGAACCTTTTTATCTCCTTGATTGGGTAACTTCATTACCTTGCGATATAACTCATTTTTGTTGGTTTTGAGAGATCTAAAATTATTGAACAAAAACTATGCCACTCCCTTCAATCCTCCTTTAAAAGTCGGTCTTTAAAAATTTGCTTTAGTACAATCAATGGTCAAGCCATCAAGCTCACAACTAAGTTTGATACAACAAGATCAGGTACATTGATTTTAAAGTGGAATATTGTTTTGGAATGCCGAAAGTTAATTCTCATTTTCTAATGGAAAGAGTATAAAGGATAATTACAGTCATTTTGGGTTTAATTCTTTGACTCATTCGCTCTGCTCGCGGAGCAGTATACCGAGAAAAAAAGCCTTTATTCTTGCAAGAGGTCTCCTTGTAAAGGAAAATGATTTATTTAATTTAGTTATTGTATAAATGTTGCTTCACTGGATATAGGTCGGCCATGCATATATCATTTCATCTACGTGTAAATTTGGTTATTGGGAGCAATGTAGTACTGGATCACAATGATATGTTTCTTAACAAAAATTGATTACTGGATCTTATTTTGCTTCTAAGATTTTACTTGCCCTTTCTCTACATAAAGGCACTTGAGCTTAAAGATAAGGGGAATTTGATGGAGCTAGTTGATGTGAGGTTGGGATCAAAATTTAATGAAGAACAGGTGATGGTGATGATTAATCTTGGTATTCTATGCACTAATGTCTCCCCAGCGGTTAGGCCTGCAATGTCTCAAGTTGTTAGCATACTTGAAGGCAGAGCCGTCATTCAAGAGTTTGTTTCCGACCAAAGTGTCAAAATTGACATGAACAAGCCTATGGAAATGAAGGATAAGCACCAGCAGAGCTATGCAACGAGCTCAGGCGACACTCGGGTGCAGAGTATGTCGATCAACGATTCATGGACTGCTACTTCTACATCAAGTGCTGATCTTTACGCTGTGAATTTTGAATCCGAGTACTGGAAACAGCAACCAGTGAGCGATGCCTTAGGTGATTCCCCCCTCATTCCTTAAAAGGAGGCCCATAAACCCTTCACACACCTTGCTAATATATATTGGAAACACCGGGGGATTAGAGAAATGGTGTGGTCTTGACTCATTATGATATGCTGCTTCTTGTATAATGGTTTTATATATAGCATTACCACATTAGTGCTAGAAGTTATAAATGACTCTTTGTGCTTTGATTTGTATTTTCAAGTTCTAAGGAACTCTTTGTGCACTTGTCTATATGCGCGCAATGCGTGGCGTGGGAGAGAGTAATTATATAATCAATAATCAATAATTATGCACATCTTATATGTTGATTGTGCCAAGATAATGTTAATGCTTGATATACATTGCTGAATTTTACTAATTAACTTTGATGCTAGGATAAGTTTACATACACCACTCCAAACACTACATTTTATACTACATTGCACATTTAACTATTAAAAAGTGGGACCTGACGTGGATTTCCGTGTCAGGTCCCACTGTTTAATGGTTGGATGTGCAATGTAATGTTTGGAGTAGTGTACATAAACTTATCCTTGATGCAATGCACCAAATTAAAGAGGGTCATTTATTATTAATGGTGATACTATGGACATTGCCTTCGATCTGATTATGTAAAAATTTATTATGGGGTCCTTAATTTATGTTTTTTGATTATTTTTTTTATACTTTTAGCAACTACTATGTGAAGTGAAAGGGCATCAAAGAAATTTTATCTTTTACTATTTGCAAGTTTTAGGGTTTTTATGAATCTGACAAAATATGTACTTGATTGATAAATGATTTCTGACCACTGATTCCTGCGATATATCTGACTTTTTTGGTCATTAGCGTCTCAACTTTTGTGTCAACAATGTAACAAATATTCGTCAGTCATGCATATACACAAATCATAAACAAGATTCTTAGTAAAGTAGATTAATAATTTGTTTTTTTCTGAAACATGTGTCCAATATATATTATTGATATAATCACGGTTTACGAAGATATCAAAAAGAGATATTAATTACAGGTAATTAGTTTTACCTAAGTTCTCCTTTTGCTTGTTTTTTGAGTTGATAAAATATATTTTTTAAATTAAAATGTAATAATATAGGTTCTTGAAAAGAAATTATAAAAAAACAAAAAAATTGGATATCGGTTGGTTGCTGTGATGATTCTCTTACTTTTATGAAAAAGAAGATTAATTTTGTTGGTGCGGTATTATATAGGAGTAACAACTTTGTAACCCCTGTACAACTGAATGCCCATACTCTCATCAATCTAAAACTATCAGATGAGGAGTATACAATTAAGCAATGAAGGAATGAATTAATGGAGGAGGACTATACAGTTAAGCAATGAAGGAATGAATTAATGAAGCTGATCCTCTTTCTTCATCCAATAAAAGGACACAATATTTTTAAATATATTTTTCGATATTTTCATATAATTCTTGTTGGTTCGTCACATTTACGTGAAAAAGAATATGTAAAAATATTAAATATACTTTTAAACAGATGATATATATTACCAAACAAAGAAATCGTAAAAAATTACATTTGTAATTTTAATCTGTTTTCTATATTCATAATTGATACAATCCTGGTCAGGCTCGCATCGAACAACATCCACTCCACTCGAGTTCGAGAGGTTCAACGAATGATTTCAAGTAATTAAGTTAAAGTCTATTCGAGAATATTTACATTGGAGCTCAATTCAAGTGAACCGCAAAGAGAGGATCGATTATTTGATTTGAGATTGTTAGATATCATCTATTTAATAAGACCAAATCAATGCAAATCAAGTCATCAAGATCGTGTTCGTTTGTATCGTCTAATCTACGACAAAGCTATGTGTCGATTCAAGGAGGGATTAATGTTCATGCGACATTATAGATGTCCAAGAGATTACAATTCATCACGCGACAACACAAGGTGGCAACACACGGATCAATGGAGGAGTCAAGCTATATGGCAAGGCGTGTTGTAACACCCCTGTCCCACATCGAAAGATAAGGGAAAAGTTTGTCTGTATATAAGGAATTGAGTTACTATCAATAGTACATTCAATCATGACCTTTTGGGTGAGCCTATGGTGGGCTAAGATGACCCAAGAAGATACTATTTGGCCAGTAATTTAAGGCCTTGTTTGGATGGATTTGATTCTTTCGGACTTGAGATTTGACCCAAGATTTGTTCCGGACTCGGGATTTAACCAGGGTTGTTACATATGGTATCAAAGACGACTCTTGAAAGCTCGGGTCGGGTCGGGTTATCCGATCGGGTTGCCGAAAGTGGGGACACAAAGGCTGGTGGTATTATCCCATAATGGAGAAAAGGAGGTCTGGGTATTATCCCGCAATGGCTAAAGAGGCAAAGATCGTCCCACTGTATATAAGGAATTGAGTTACTATCAATAGTACCTTCAATCGATTCGGACTTGGGATTTGACTCGGGTTGTTACACGTGTGCTATGTGAGATGTTCTTAAGTTCGATATTTTGGTCCGAGCATAGGTTTGAGTTTGGTGGAAAGATCAAAAGAAGGACGAAACGATTTAAATTTCAGACCAGCGCCATGGCGCTCAAATTAGGCTTAAGAGCAGCGCCAAGACGCTGGATTTTTGCCAGATTTAATACAATCTTTTAAGATTTTTTCAATTCCATGGTAATTAGGAAATCTTTAAGTTAGGATTTGATTCTAAATTAAATGTTAATTAGTAGATGATTCCTTTTTAGATTCTAGGGTTTTATTTGCTTGTATAAATAGTTTGGTTGGTTGTAATTCAAAAACACACATCAAATTTTATTTAATACAATTCTTGTGAGATTATTCTCTACTTTTGGTTCTTTGAATAATTTTTAAGTTAATTTCTTAGTATTATTTGAGATTCATTTTTTGACTTATCATACAACAATTCATAGTTGTGTATGGCGTCTTCTACCGCATCAATCGTCGATTGTACCGAGATTACCGTTTCAATATAAGCGAGAGGTCAAAGTGTCGTTGGTGTCCATTCAACGCAGATTTCCGAACGCGAGCAATTGCACCAAGATTACCGTCTTCATATAGGCAAAGAGTTAAGGTATTACGAGCAACTCACCATAAACTTTACGAGAAACGATTAGGACGACGATTACCTCTAAATATTTTTTATTTTCTTAAAACTTATCTTATTACGATTTAATTCTTAAAATACATTACAGCCCTCTGATTGTCGTTCTCATCACAGTTACAGTATATTAGTAAAAGTTGAAGATGGGCCCACCTTTTAGCTCACCAACATATGCATGTTTGATATTCGATCCTTTTCATTCTAATTATCCACAGTCCAATCTCTCTCTCTCTCTCTCTCTGTGGCATACAGACAACTATATATATATATATATACATACAAAGATATATAGAGAGAGAAACAGGGGCAGCTAGCTAGCTGCTGAACTCATTTGCACTGGGTCCTGTTTGGCTAAGAGATGGGTTTGTGGATTGAAGCCAGTACTTTCTCTCTTCTGCAACTACTATTCATCTTCATTAATTTGGTGCTCCAAACAGGAGCAGAAAATGGGGGAAAATATAATTGTGATTATTTCCAGGGGAATTGGGTGTTTGATGATTCCTACCCTCTATACAATGCATCCAGGTGTCCATCGATAGAGAGAGAATTCAACTGCCAGAAAAATGGCCGGCCGGACCAGATTTATCTCAAGTACAGATGGCAACCCCATGCCTGCAAGTTACCAAGGTATCATATCATATCATATCCCTTTCATTTTCTCTTTCTTTTCTTTTTTGTCCTCCGTTTTTTTCTCTGTAACAACCACAATCAAGTGTCATTGCTTCAATAGTTTTTACCATTCTACTGGCCAGATATTTGCCTAAAAGTAAACAATAACATCATGATGAATTTTCTCTTTTCATGAAACTGATGATCTGTCCCTGTCCCTGCCCTTTTTTCTTTTTCTTTTTTTTTTGAGAAAAAACAAAGATTAAGACACAATAAAATGAATATCTTGCGATAAAACGAGTTGCGATTTTATTTTGAATAATATATTCACAAATTATTTATATATCTATACTTATTTACATAATATATTATTGTATCTTGTCTTAATAAAAATCGTAATATTTTATGGCAAGATATCGTAAAACTCTAAGACTTATAATATGGTAATGCTTTTTTCTTTTTGAGGTTGCTCTTCTTTTCTATGCAAAAGATTCCACTTTCTAATTTTATTTTAAGACATGCTTAGTTAGTTTTAAATTTATATATACATGTGATTTATATAACTCTGACATTCTGTCAAGATCACGGGTTTGGAAATGGGTTGTCATGCACGCAGGATGTTCCTAGCTCCTCGATGTGTCTCCCATTTTCTTTCTTTTTGGTTTTCATATTTGTTTGGAATAATAAATAGGTATATACAATTCCTGGAATTTTTCCTTGATTTTTTAATTCTCAATTATTATTCATGGCATAATTAAGTACCTTGTTGGTCCAACCCAATGATATTTTTTACGACTGAACTCCAAATTTAAAATTAAAATTAAAAAATGTAGTTAAAATTAATATGACGCTCAATTCTAGTTATAAGACTTGCATGAAATTTGAGTCGTCAAACAAAACGTAAACGCATGCAAAAATGAAATATTTTTATTTTGTAGATTTGATGGTCGGGATTTGTTGGAGAGAATGAGAGGAAAAAGCATAATGTTTGTAGGAGATTCTCTCAGCAGAAACCAGTGGATGTCATTGGTTTGTTTGCTTCATTCTGCAGTGCCTAATGCCAAATACAACACTACTTTAAGAGGCGATGTAGCCACCGTCACATTTACGGTATGTTCTAATTGCTTTAAGGTTATTAAGTTTTAATTACATTTACGTACCATTTGAAGAAACATCAATTTTCTTTTCTAAATATGAGATTTTAAATTTAAAAGTTTGAAAAATAATAAGGGCTTGCCTATATTTAAGTTAGATTAGATACTTAACCTTGTACTAGTAATATTATGTAGTTTTGACATAATTTAAATATATTTTAATATGTATTTATTGCTTCTCTCGACATTTATTGGTCATTATCTCTCTCCACATTTATTTACTTTTTGTTGTTTCTTTTGCATATTTATTACATTTATTATCGTTTCTCTCCACATCTATTACAAAAAATTTAGTACTGCACTTATTAGTATTACCTATTTATATTCTCCTCCTTCTGTTCCGGTATAAAAGTTCTCATTAGAACTATTTTAAATAGTTTCAAATTAAATATTTACTTATTTTAAATAATTTATTTTTTTATAATAATTTATCTATAATACTATTTTCTTCTAAATCGACTTATATAATAAAAATGATGAAGTATGAACAATTTTATTATTTTATTCTCTTTTTTAATCAATGCAAAAAGTCAATCATAACTTTTATTCGGGAGAGAGAGAGAGAGAGTATTTATTTATTTATTTATTTTATCTCTCTTCCATTTTATACCAACTTTTGGGTGGCCTTGTTGCCCATCATGTTCAGCGTCGGTGCAACCTTAATCTCTCTGGCTAGCGGTGGACCATGTTAAATTCATTTGCTCATAAATCTATCATGCTTTTAAGACCAGTGCGGTCCTCCTGCCTTTTCTTTTTGATTAATTATGTTAAAATAATTTTCTTTCCCACTTTTCTATTTTTTTTCATTTATATATTTCGTTAAATAGTTCACTAAAATTTAACAATCTGCCTTGAAGGTAATTGTACTTTATATTTTACTTTGACTAAATCTCATATTGGACCCTATAGTTTTAGCCCTAAATTAATTTCACTCTAAATTTTATTTTGATTAAAAGTACCCTAAATTTTAAGTGTTTAAATAATTTCTAGCATCCGCACTCATTGCATTAAAAGCATCTTAAACTTTTGAGCGTTTAAATGATTTTTAGTATCCGCACCCTTCGCATTAAAATAGTAATCGTTTAAAATTTTATTATATAATTTATGCAGGATTATGGAGTCAAAGTAATGCGTGACCGCAATGTGTATTTAGTAGATTTGGTGAGAGAAAAAATTGGACGGGTGTTAAAACTGGACTCAATCGAACAAGGTAGCAGGTTATGGAATGGACTTGATGTGATCGTCTTTAACACGTGGCATTGGTGGAACCGTAGAGGAGCTGGACAACCGTTCGTTCATACTACTCTCATTTCTTTGATTTTTTTTATAATTATTATTTCAATTAGTGGCATGAAGTAGTAATTATTGATTTTATATGGTATATAAAACTAATAGATGATATTGTTGTGGTTATGTAGATGGGATTATATTCGGGTAGGAAATCAAATATATAAGGACATGGATCGAATGGTTGCTTTTGAGAGAGCTCTCAATACATGGGCTAATTGGATGAATACCAACTACAATCCTAACAAAACTAAGGCCTTCTTTCAAGGGATTTCACCTTCTCATTACAAGTAAGTTCTTCTGTACTTCTATGATTAAGTATTACGTATATACAACAATCTAATTTGTAGCTAGGAATGGATAAATGACTGTGGTTGCCGTACTTAGTTGATTGTAATAATGCATAAAATGAAGCTGTTTTAGAGATTTTATGTTTCAAAATCGAGTTAAAATACAATTAAAGGTTTATTCGATTATTAGTGTTTGCAGCGTTGTGGAAGGTGCGCTCGGAGGTCTAAACATTGTGTTGAGTTAAATAAATTTTTTTAAACTAAATTACTTCAATACGAATAAAATTTTTACGTTTATAGTTTTAAAAACATTAAACGTTCCAAAAGTTGTGTAACCAAACGTACAACAACTTTCTTTAAGTTGTATATAAGTTTAATTTGGAGCTATGTTACAAATACCGAGTCAATTGTATGGACATATATGACAAGTTATAATTTTTGACAACTTCTCAACATTTATTATTATGTATAGTCAACATTCAACTGCTGGATAAAATGTCCGAAGACCTTCTCTTTCCTTTTCATTATCAACAAAGCGAAAGCGCTACTCAACGTATGAATTTTCATAAATTATAATCACATTTTTTTTTTGTTACGATTAAATTTTTTTATTCACTTTGTCTTGACTCTATGAAGTCGACAACTTGTGTTGTTATGCTTATGCGTAGTCTATGTCAACATATAACCCACTCGACATATATGAATCATTTTCATAAACTTTAACCGTATATTTCCTTGTTTTAATGTTGAATAATCAGTGGCACGGATTGGAGGGAACCAAGGGCAAAGAGTTGCTTGGGTCAGAAGCAACCCGTTTTCGGGTCAATATACCCGGGTGGCATGCCACCGGCGCTAGCAATTTTGAAGAAAGTAATAGCCAAAATAACTAACCCCATAACATTACTTGACATAACAAACCTTTCATTGTTGCGTAAAGATGGGCATCCGTCGGAATATGGACTTGGTGAGCGTACCATGGACTGCAGCCATTGGTGTCTTGCAGGAGTGCCTGATACTTGGAACCAAATACTCTACAATTTTTTGAAATATTGATTTGATTAGGTCTCAATTTGATGATGAATTTACATTGGAAAATTAGATTCATGAAATTTTGAATGAGATATTGTTATTGGAATTGTATGGGATTTTTATCAATAAAGTACTTGGTCAATTTAAAGCAATATATACAAGTTACTCATGAGAAGTATATATTATGAGTTCCAATTATATTACAAAGGACTGTTCTTTTTCTTCGATATGATGCCCATGAATAATATTTGCCAATTTTAATTATTCTGCCTTTCATTTTAATTTCTCAAATTTCAACCAAAAAAAAAAAGAGGCCGTTATATGTTTGGATGAATGACCACATATAAGTTGGCCGGAAAACTCCCATAGTCAATATGTATTACATGTGAATAAGTAGGTATATTAGGGAAGTAAATGAGTCGAATTTTGGTGCGAGCTTGCAAAAAAAATTAAACGAATGGAGTCGAATTCTTAAACGAGCTTAAATGTGGTGTTCAAGTTCGACCTATCTAATAAACAAATTATTTGCGAGTTTTGCTTAATCGAGTTGAGTTTCAGTTTTTTTTTTATAATAAAAATTTATTATTCTAATTGTTATAATTATATAATAAAAATATTAAAATTATAATAAATATTATTGAACACGTCGAGTTCGAGTCAAACAAAATTTAACTTGAACTCGACTCGTTTATGTTTACAAACAAATTAAAAAATTTGTTCGAATTCGATTCGTTAAACGAAATTAATTAAGTCGAGTTTAATTAAATTAAATATTGTTCGCGAACAGTTTGATTCATTTAGAGTATATATATTTTTTTTTTAAAAAAAGCACAAGAAATAGAGACAGAAGAGGGTACGTGATAGAGATACATATATAGGTTGAGGGATAAAGATAGAGACCCCAAACTGGATACCCAAATAGTCTACTTAGTACACAAGTCTGCTTCCCTACTTTCTTTTTGCATGCCAAATTTGTGTTGCCAACAAAAAATTCTTGTTGCCTCGTTGCTCAATTATTTCGAATGCGTGCTTGAAGCTATTCTTTGTGCCGTGCAGACAAGTTGGCAAATAAGGCCTACGCCCATTACCCCCCACCAACTTTTATCGTTATTTTTCCTTCTACGTCAAGTTATATATAACTTTATTAGTTTTATCTCTCTTTCTTCCCAAGGGAAAAGGAAAATACTTATAAGGGAAATTAATTATTTTACATATAAAAAAATAAATTTTTCATAAATTCCATTGCACATAAATTATTTAGGCAAAGAAGATTTTGTAAAAATATTATTTTTATTTGTGTGGATATCAATTTTCTATTTAGTGAGAGTAGATACATTTAATGTTCAATGTTCTTTAGACCTCCTCTTTGGAGGGATATCAGTAAAATTAATGAATTTTATAGTGTACATCAATTACAGACCTCCTCGAAAGAATATTGAAAATAAATTTTATTTTTTCCTCATAAAAAAATGCGTGATTTTCATAATTCAAAGAAAATCTGTATACTCCAATAAAATTACTCCATCACATATATTAAATAAATAGAAAGAATTACTTAAAACTTTATTCAACATCATCTTTTTAATTTGTGCACACTATTAGAGAAAAATATTTATATAATAATTACATGAAAAAATGTACTACTATATTGCAAAAGGACAGAAGATCTACTACGTACTACTTGACTTGGTAGCTCAGCATTAAATACAAATTACACACACCAACCAACAGTATTATTTATATACATTAGGACTCCGCTCTTTCTTCATTTCTGTTTCTGTCCCAAAATGAGTGCCTGCCCTGCTTCATTTGTTCACCTTCTTCTTGTTCTTCTCCCTTTGGTTACACTTATTCTCCAGAAAGCTCATGGGGATGAAAAGTACTACTTAGCTGAAGTGGGCAACATTTATGGACAAATAAAGCAATCAAAAAGCTGCAATCTTTTTCAAGGAAGTTGGGTTTTTGATGATTCATATCCGCTCTATGATGGGTCAAGTTGCCCTTTTATCAATCCGGGTTTAAATTGCCAGAAAAATGGTAGACCTGATAATTTTTATCTCAAATATAGATGGAAGCCTATTGGCTGCAACTTACCAAGGTAATGATCATATTTACGTACTTGGCAAATCAAGCTTTTTTTTTTTTGGATATAAAAAATATATGATATATAATTATTGGTAATGCAGATTCGATGGTCAGGATTTTTTGGAGAGATGTAGAGGAAAAAAGATAATGTTTGTGGGAGATTCTTTAAGCTCTAACCAGTGGCAATCACTAACTTGCATGATTTATAATGCAGTGCCCAGCTCTAATTACACTTTGGTTCAAAGAAAGTCATTTTTCTCTCTTTCATTTCCGGTAACTTTTTATTAAGTATTATTTTTAAAACTTTATATATTATGTCAAATTCTTCTTGTTCATTTCCTTCTTCTTGACCTCCTTATAACATGGATCAAATAAACCACTTGGGTTCAGTGACTTTTTGAAAATAATACTACTACCTCTATTCCATAATAAGTGACTTTTTAGAAGAAAAAAAATGTGTTCCAATTTATTTGTCGTTTACAACTTTCTAGGAGAATAAATTATTTACTTTCCAATATCACCCCTAACTTCTCTCATTGTCCCGAGAAATTTTCTCTCTTGTATTAATAGTTTTCAACTTCTCATAAAGGGGTAGTGATGGAATTTCATACAAAATTTAATTATTAAATGATAGTATTAAATGACTTTCTTAATTCATGTGCATGAAACTAAAACGACACTTAATTAGAAAATGTCACAATTTCCCATAATTATAAAACTAAACTGAAATTAACGTACATTTTGGAAATTGGGTCCTTGGATTCTGATTTGGACTTTAGTCTTAATTCATTTGAATAGCACTAAAACCTTTGACCATTTTTTATTTATTTTTTGGAAGGAATTTGGAGTTTCAATTATGTTTATGAAAGATGGGTTTCTGGTAGACTTGGTGGATGAAAATATAGGGAGAGTTCTGAAGCTGGACTCCATCAGCAGAAGCAAACAGTGGAAAGGAATTGATATTTTGATCTTCAACAGCTACCATTGGTGGATTCATACGGGCCACCTTCAAACGTACGTTCTGTTTCAAAATATAAGAACATTTATTTTTCATTTTACATATTCTTTTTATTTTAATATTTTTGAATAAAAGGAGTACATTGTAAACTAAACTATAATTTAATTATAAATAAATTCTACTCTGAATTTTTACTTTTTTTTTAAAAAAAGACATGAATTTTGTGACTATGGCAGATGGGACTACTTTCAAGTTGGTGATAAGATAATTAAAGACATGGATCATATGGAAGCCTACAAGATAGCTTTGACAACTTGGGCCAAGTGGGTTGATTCCAACACTGATCCTACTAAAACTCAAGTTTTATTCCAGGGAATTTCTGCAGTCCATAATGAGTAAGCTCTTGAACATTTAAACTATGTAGACTTTTATCAATTGCTAAATGTTTGTTCATGTAGGGGTTTAGTATTTGGAAAAGTTAACCTGAGGAATAAAACCAAACCAATGTCCAGTAGGGTTTTTTTTTATGTTCGAATTCAAGTTCTAGGAGGTACAGAATAATGGTTTAAAACTCCATAACGGCGCTAAGGGCCAAAGTTTACCCAGTGTGCACTCAAAGGATAGTGGTTGCAGGTGCCACTGCAAAATCAAAAATTAAAAACTGTTGAATATTTTGTTGAACAATGTATATATGCTATTCTGTTCTAGGGTTTGGGAGTTAGTTTTTTTCTTTACCTGGATTTTGAATTTTTTGTTGTTAGAGGGAAGGAATGGAATGAGCCGATGGTGAAGAGTTGCGCAGGGCAGTCCCAACCAATAGAAGGATCAAGTTATCCAGGGAATAGATATCCAGGAGAAGCAATAGTGAAGAGCATATTGAGTAACATGGCAACGCCTGTTATTTTGTTGGACATCACTTTGCTCACTCAGTTAAGAAAAGACGGACATCCATCCACATATGCCTATGGTGGTGGCATAGACTGCAGCCACTGGTGTGTTGCCGGTGTTCCTGATACTTGGAACGAAATCTTTTACACATTTTTGCTGGAGATGTAATTTTTATTTTTTTTTTGTCAATGTAATTTATGATGAACTAACTGATAAAACTAAATTTGGATCGACATTTTCCAACTTTGTAAGGATAAATTTGATAACAAGTAGGCCACAATTTGGAGCAATTCCAAAATAGCCATTCAGAGCCTATATAAAATGGAAATAAGGAGTCAAAGGGAGCAGGTAAACCAGCAATGGAAATAATCACTCTGATTGCCGAACAAACCAATTCAGTTTTGTCTCTGTATTGGCAACTATCAATTGGTTAAAAACAACTATTTTACATTCGATAGATTGTTCATTCATTTTTGAAGCTAACAAATATAACACATAAGCCGTAAAATAGACTGCAGAATCAAGTAAAATAGAGACCTACAGATTCTCATTTGAAGTTTAGTTAGCTCAGATGGAAACAAATTAGGCCATAACCACATACATAAACATACAGAGTTTTTTTATTAAAAAAAAAAACAACGGCTTTCAAGCACACAAAGGAGCAACCTCATTAAATCAGAAGGAAGGCATTTATATGACCTGTTTAGGAAGAAGTGAAATCACCAGCTGAATCTGCTGGTACAAGTTTTGTCAAGTTCTACTTCTGCAACTGTATTCTCTTGTCCCTAATGGGTAAATCGATTGGCTTTTGCGCCTCATGTGGATGGTCTGGGCCCTTGTATACCTTAAGATGGTTAAATAGTGCTCTTCCGAGCTGCAAAAGCAAGAAAATTTGGAGCAGCTCAGCAGGGCACAAACTAGCACATTTATTTGCAAGCACGGAAATACACATTATCGATATCAAATTATTTATCTCTTTTTAATAAAATAATAAATCAAATTATTTATCCAAAAGGGAAAAGAACAGTGGGGTCAATGACAATATGGCCTGGTACTGGTATGTACAATGTTAGGATCAAATACAAATACTTTTACAATCACAGAAGGGTACTGTTAAGCTTTGGGAGTCCAAGAGGATATTTTGAGAAGATGCAAGATTGCCAATCTAAAGTAATTTCAATATTTCCTCCAGCCACAGCTTAGGCATAGGCATGTAACGCACAACTTGTGTTCCTTAACGAACTTTAAATTTCGCACAGAAGTGATACAACAGTGTTGATAGGATCTCACTTTGACGGTTCTAAAACTGGCCCTTCTGATAAGGATTGTACTTGGTATTCTGGGTTAAAGAACAGCTAATACTTGCTAAAAATGTTTACGAAAGAGCAGTAACTGCTCAGATATCCGCGGCCTTGGGGAGGGGAGGAATGGGGTAATATAAAACAGAGAGATGAAAAAACTCACCCTTCCCTTAGGAAGCATACCACGTACTGCGTGTTCAACAATTCTTTCAGGAAGCCTCTGTTGGACTTGATCGAATGTTTCCACTTTCATGCCACCTGGTCTTCCTGAATGCCTCCTGTACAGTTTTTGGGTCCTTTTTTTACCGGAAACAGCAACTTTTTCTGCATTGACCTGTTGGTATTCAAGCAGGACCATAACTCTCCGGATCAATAATTAATATGGTATATCACAGATTCCCACTGTTGCAAATTAGATGTCATCATTTGACTTTCAGGAAATTAAAAAAAAAATATTAAGAATGGTGTAAATATTTTCGAGAGGTCTAAAATTAACCTCTATTTGAACCCCCTCCCACGAGACACTTCTCTCTTTTCCAAAAAAAAAAGTGTAAAGCACTAATAAGACCTACAGACATTCTAAAAAGAATAGAGAAACAACTACTAAAAAGCATGTCTTGACCATTTATGTTAAACAGAAATTACAAGGAAACTGGATGTAGTTTTAAAAACAAGTTACAATTTTTGACCAAGACAGAAGATTATATATTATAATCCTTCAAAATATAAAATAACAGGTGTAAATTATGAATATGTCAGAAACAAAGTATACATATGCACATAGATTGATAAGAAAAAAGTATCAAGTTCAACAAAACTACTAGAGGTGACCTTAAATCAGACAATAATATATACTAATCTATACAAATATATATGAAGCAACAAATTTTAAATCAACATTATGTAAGACAAACTGATTGACAGCTAGCCAAAACGTTTAAGATATCAATAGGCAATTTAAATATCACAACTAGTTGCAATGCGAACTCGTTGACTTTCCAAGATTACTCTAGCCGCCAGAAGGTTTTGTAAATGGTATCAAAACAATATAAATGGAGGGGGAAAATCTATGTAAAAGTGGCTATATACCACAATGACGAATGCCCCCATGTCCACGCTGGGAGTATAGGTGGCCAGATTTTTTCCTCGGATATGAATAGCTATTGTTGATGCGAGCCTTCCAAGAATTTTATCAGTGGCATCAACAATATACCATGTCTTCGCTGTGTTCACATGGTCTGCAGCTTTAGGGTACCATGTCGTATTCCAAATATCCTGGAAGGAAGGAAAAGGATGAAGAGATGCATAAAAAGAGTTGAAATCAAAGATAACTACCAACAAAGTTTTTGGTCTTAAATATTTATCAGTAAACTAGGTATCAGAAACCCTACTTGCAGAAGTGAACTAGTAATTTAATCTTCAAATCTAAACTTTCAGAATATTTTCATGATGGAATCCAATATTTAACTAACTACTTCTAGAAACTATGACAACACAGTTGTACTTTACAGCTCGGAATTTTCTAAATGCAGAGCCAGGACATACTGAATTCTCCAGACAAGACTGTTGTTTGAAACATCAAAATGTCCGGACCTCTCCCCCTCCACCACTTTCTCTATTTCCCAGACATATTGATTCTAATGCTAAAAAGTAATTTTATTTTAATTTATTCCAAAAAAAAAACACATTAGAGTCACCCAAAACTTGGGACATCCGCAAACTGAAACTGAATAGACCAAACCTGAATAAGCCACAAAAGTCCTCCAGCATCCAGAACTTCTGAAGAGCACAAGAATGAAAATTTATGACAAGATATGTTGAACTGATGATCTCACACTACACTACTCCATTACCTTAATGCAACTTTTAGGTGTGTACGAGTCTTTTTAATTATAGAAAACAATTTTAAAGATAAAAACTACCAATGACTTTAAGTACATTCTTCGAATTTGGCTCAATGATAGGTGTAATCAAGCATTAAAACCCTAAACTTGAAAAAAAAAAATATTTTGATCATCAGCTCACTGAAGGTACCAATCCAACCAAGTTTTTTCAGTGCATTAGTTAGTTTAACCAGCTATACAAATTAGTAAACCGATTTTCTTCTCTCTTAATTGATTCTTCAAAATTAGATTTCAACACAGTATGTTTAGCCACTGTACCTAATACAAACAATCAATTTCCGATACATTATAGCTAATTCACATTTCACCCTAACCAGAAACAGACATTTTGAAATTCGGGTAAAATAAATTCACTTCAACCAAGGCAGACATAAACTGTGATATAAAACTCAAGGGTTTTAAAGTAGGAAATGCAAAGGTACAAACTTTTTCCATTACTTTATCCCTTCCTAAACTTTCCCAGCAACCAAAACTAAAATGTAACAGTAAAAAGCAATACAGAAAGAAAACATATAAGAGAAACAGAAAAAAGGGGATTGGGGGTTACTCGTCCTTTAATCTCGGATTCATCGAACATCCAGCGCTGTTCAAGGGGGACAAGAGCGGTGGCTTGGTCTTGGCATCGAATCTGTGAGAATCTCCTGTTGTTGTTGTTGTTGATTTTGTTCAGTGAAATGCAGGGTTTTACTGCCACTGAGAATCCAAGAAAGGGAGTCTGCTTTAGAGGGTAATGTTTTGATGGTGACTGAGATGCGAACATCAACGAAGTTGAAGCATAGGGTATCGCCATTCTTCCTCTCTCTATCTTCAGTAGGCAGGCAAATAGGAGTATCAGTGATTTATCATCAGTGTTCCCAAATAGATAAGGTACTGGGCTGAGGAGGTTCAAAATGGGGGGATTGGGAACTTTTTTTTATAATTGTGAAGGGCATTCTTGGGAATATGGTTTTTTTAATATTGTTATTTTTATTTTTACTTTTTTAAGGAAGGTTTTGAATTTTTAAAAGAAATTAGGAATTGTTTCTTCTTGCACAGATTTTTTTTCTTTTATATATATATATATATATATATATATATATATATATATAAGTATCAAATGAAGTTTTGATAAATGAAAGTATGCATCAACTTATTAATTAATTGTTATATTGATGCTATGCAATTATTAGTGGTTACAGGATCGATTAAATTTTAAAGAATAATATTGAAAACTATATCATATTTTAAATATTTTAGCTTGAAATAGTATATAACTGTTTTTAAGTTACATTAAATGAATAAGTATGACATAATTATAAGAATAATTTAAAGGGAGCATGTTGTAAAAATAAATAGGGTACGTTGATAGTTTGAACTTTGAATTGAGGTATATTCACTCCTAGTCTTCAAATTACAAAAAAAAATTGTTCACAAAAGAATGTTTAAAAATACACAAATTAAATATAAAATATGTATAAAGACTAATTTATATACTTAAGCGGGGTCTAATAAATTTAGAAATGACAAAGATTTTTTATTATAATTACGTGCGTTATATTATAAATAAAACTGATACTTATTTTAAAAATTAGATCAGCAGTTGTCTCAATGAAAAGATTATGACATTTGACAATTTTAAAAGATAATTTTATAATAATAAATAAAAGTACTTAATTTTATAATTAATAAGACCTTAATTTAATAATTAAGTTTAAAATAGCGTGACTTTTAAGTTTTAAGTTGATATATGTGGCGGCGTTAAACTAAGTGACAATTGTCCAATTGACATCTCTCTCGTCTATCTCAAGTAACGAGGAGGAGGCGTGATTTGGAAAGAGGCAGGGCATAATCTCGTATGAATTGCTACAGCCTAATTTTGGCGTCAATTGATTAATTGTTTCCTTCTTTTTTTTCTTTTTTTATTAGGCTCTTTTATTTATTAATAAAAAAATGTCATAAAAAATTGACACATAACATAATTTCACAGTTAAGATAACAAATCAGACATTGTTTAAGACAATTGATTTGTACTTTTTATTTTATTATTTTTTCTTTATTTTAATTTGTGTAAAATATCTATTATTTTAAACATTAAAAATTTTGAGAACGTAGAGAATATTATTTTATTTTTTTGAGAGCTTGTGCTATTTATTTTGAATTGAGATTGGATGCGCATATAATCATGCGAAAACAAATATTAATCATTCTTTCGTAAAAATTTGATGTAGATTGTAGTTTAAAATGATTTTATTCCAAAATAATCAAATTTTGTTACTAATAATTTTATTTACATGTCTTTCTTAATAAGTCATAATTTAAAATGAATGTATACAATTAATTCAATTTGTTTGAACAGTAATCCAAATAAAGTTTATTTAAAAAATGAAAATCTAAGCAGGGCTTATATGTATCTACATGTTATTATAATAGACTCAAAAACTTTTTTCTTTTTTTTTTGACTTTTGACTTTTGAGGTTTGAGATTCTTCCTTTCCTTGCAGGCAACCACATTGTCAACAATGGTGAGTCTCACGGCAAAATCATCACTCCTCCGATTCACCCTATCACCACCTTTACTCACCAATTCCCCCAAACCCGAATTTTTATTTTTTCCCAACTCAAATTCAAACCCTGGAATTCCCAAAATGGTGATTCCTTCAATTAGAGCTCAAGCAGGTAGTACCCCTGATCTAGGGCTTGTTCAACAAGCAATAAAATTGGTCCAAGCTTCCCCGCCCACATGGCAATCTGCTCTTCTTAGCAATTTAACGATATTTCTTGTGGGTTCTCCAATTCTTGTATCTGGGTTGTCACTCTCCGGTATTGCAGCAGCTTTCTTGCTTGGTACTCTCACTTGGCGTGCTTTTGGCCCTTCTGGTTTTCTTCTGGTTGCTACTTATTTTGTTCTTGTAAGTTGAAGTTTAATTAGTTTGATTCTGGGTATTAAGATTTGCTTATATATTCGCTGGATTAGCATAATTTGTTTGATAATGAAATTGGCATATTTTGGCATAAATGTGATTACAAGTTAATAAAAAAAATCTTGATTTTTTATTTGTCTTTCCTTGAGACTTTTGTTAGTAAATGACTACATTACACTGTAATAATTTTGTTTGTGAGTTTGAGAAGAACAGAACTGATACATAGAATGATTATTAAAGGCACTCCACCATCGTAAATTTGTAAGCTGTGTCATTACACTGATTTATCTATAGTTTTTGCTAGTGTGCTCGATCCATGCTAGTATTACCCTATCCTATGAATTTTTGTTCTAGATGCAAACTACAAAAATTTCCAAAAATAAAAATAAATATTATAGTGAAGTAAATGAAAGGAGGTTTGTATAATATAAATAAAAATTAACTTGCCTAACTGAGTTTCTGACGTGTAAGTTTTCAATATTGTTAGTAACTATCATGGGATCATCCATTTTGGTTAAGTTAGGGCACAGCAGCAACAAAGGTGAAAATGGCTCAGAAGGAGGCTCAAGGGATTGCTGAGAAGAGAAAAGGAAGGAGAGGGCCAGGAAGTGTGATTGGTTCCAGTGCCGCCGGTTGTTTTTGTGCATTCCTTTCAATTTATTGGGTTGGTGGGAGGTCATTCTTTCGGGTTTGGCAACTTGGGTTTGTTGCCAGTTTCTGTACTAAGTTGAGTGATACTGTCTCAAGTGAGATAGGGAAGGCATATGGGAGAACAACGTAAGTAAGAATTTCCTTTGATGTGCTCTATAATTTTTCATATCTATCACATGCACTAGCAATCAAGCCCACTAGCACAGGTACATTATACGAACAGGTAGGTACCCATCTCAAAAAGGATTATAAGGACAGCGAAACTTGATTTTCAGATAGGGCCTTCCTTGTCAGTAAATTTGCTAATTATTTATCTGACTCTGGATTTTTTAATGAGTAAAGCCAGTTTCATTTACCTAGTCACAAGATTTGTACATGTCAAATTAACATTTTACTACTTTTTTCATAATAGGAAGGACATTATCATGTTAGATAATCCATGATATATGTATTGTTGTTTACATCCTAATGCATGTGTCATCCTTACATCAGCAAGTTGCAATGGCAAATATAACTCCTGAAGTTCAATTTGAAAATTGATCTTGATGTTTGTGAGATGTTTTTGCTCATAGTTGTTATGTATTTATTTTACGATGTCCCATCACCAGACCTGATAATCCTTTCCCCCCACCCCTCAACGGTTTTCTAATTTTGGTAGGTAGGGCATCATTCTCAGACATTCTTTCTGTTCTCCTAAATGTTGCTGCTCCTGATGTAGGTACCTGGTAACAACATTTAAGGCAGTTCCGCGGGGAACAGAAGGAGCTGTTAGTGCTGAGGGAACCTTTGCTGGGCTTCTAGCTTCAATTATTCTTGCCTTTGTTGCTTTTCTAATGGGTGGGGTATGATATACTTTCATTTTTTTTCTTTCCAATAATTTTTTTATCAAATTAGTTGTCAGTTGCGCCACATTCTCTGCAACTTTGCCTTCATATTACCTAGGGTTGGCTCTTATGAAAACATAGCTTAAACGCCATTGACATCCATGGGAGGAAAACAAGTTTGTTTGTTTATTATGGTTGGATTTTGTGATACGGTGAAGAGTGAAGACTATCTGTTTTGGAAAATGGGACTTTATTCGAGTGGATAACTGAAAAGAAGGAATTTGGAACTAGAAGCTTTAGTACAAAAGGAAAGTCAGGTGACAAAATGACCCCAAATGGACATTGTAGGAAGAATAGGATCAGGCTCAGCCATGCTTAAGCCAAGCATGTGGAAATCAGGCAATTTGTTTGTTGTTTTAATAACTCTATTTTTAGGTGCCATATAATGTTCTCCAAAGAACAATTTTGTCTTTCGTACTCTGACAAATGTATCTTTTCCTTTATTTTCCCTTTAAAAATTTGGGAGAGCAGATAAATGTACCTGAAGCTGTTATATGTGTACTAGCTGCCCAGATTGCTAATCTTGGTGAAAGCGTGATAGGTGCTGCACTCCAAGAAAAGGAAGGGTTTCGATGGGTAGGACTATTATTTAAGTTAATGCATGTGTTTCCTGCATTCTTAAAAGGGTCAAACTTTTCTTATCTGTTTTAATTGAATCATGAAGGAATCCAGCAAGTAGACATACTCTGTAATTATTTCTTGTCCCTTGACTTGCAGCTCAACAATGATGCTGTCAACGTCATCAACATATCCATGGGCAGCATTTTAGCCGTCCTGATGCAGCAAATTGTGCTGCAAAAGTAATATTCAAAACAGCTGATCAAGTCAACCACTAAGATATCTCTTGAGAGAATGGGCATGACTTGAAGACTGACTTTGCTTGTAGAATCATGTACCACGGTGTAAATTGATTGGCATACAACAATGTGAATTGAACAGGCGCATCAAATCTCGTCAGTGGCTGAGTACATCAGTGTTGTGTTACTGTTCATTATGTTGTTTCAATGTGGAGCACATCTCTAAAACCTGGCCCCTTATGTCTATTAGCAAAAACCTACCCAAGACTTCTAATTTTATGCAGTTGCGAATAACCAGATTATCTTGATTATAGTTGAAACATTAATTTCTTCCTCCTATATACTTGGACCAAATAGAAATCTATTGTTTCCGCATTTACTCCTTTTTGGCTTTAAGTGACATGATGTATAGTCGATTTCTCGTGTTAACTACTAATTTTCTTTTCATTTGAGCATCTGGAGGTTGGTGCTAGTATGAACTAAGAAGAATCGCCTGGGGAGGTTAGCAAGACTCGCAGGAGGGTGCCCCTCCAAAGGTGCAAGTCAGTAAGCATCTGGAGTAATGGTTTAAGCTCTTGAGGCTCTGCAAGTAGGGCAAATAGGCAAATGAGAGAATTTACCATAGAAATGGAGGGAGAACTCCTATTAATAGAGGTAGCTCTTAGAATGCCCTTCAAGTGTGAATCAGAGGTCTAAAGATCCTGTAGGAAGAGTCAAAGTCTCGGGTGGAGGAGTGAATGTCCATGTTACCCGTAGTGGGAGTGGACAAGTGTCATGACGCCAGGGGCAACGCAGAATTTTCACCAAGGGGACACTTTTATAATTAAATAAAATATATTAATAAAATTCATATAAAGTTCAACTAAAAATTTACTACAAAATTATTTTTTGACTTTATTTTTTGGACCGAGACATGATTAATTGACTTTTAAGTAAGTTTAACAAAAGAAAATTTCGATCAAGGATGTTTAGTAATGTTAGATCTTAAAAAATATTCATTCATGTATCAATTCATCCTAAAATCCAAAATATCAAATACAAAATCGCAACATAATAAAACAAATTAAAAAATAAATTTAATAATATGAATAAAACTAAAACTCACTAGTGTATTCCTAAATCAAAATTATAGTCATAATTCATGCCTTCACTGATTTAAATATAATATCAAATAAAGCACATATCAAAAATTTCAATATATACTGTAAAATCAAAGAGTATGTGCAGATGTACTAATTAGCATGAACGAATAAAAATAAATAAGAATTAAAGCTAAGTAATTAACTAGACAATTAATATTAAAGAAAAATTTAATGATATTTAACCTTAATCCTAAAATTTGGGAAAACCCAAATAGAATACTCATAAAAACAAAAATGTAAATTAGAATTTGAAAGAGGATTTTACAAATACCTAGTTGTTGTTAAGTGACCCAAGGGTTTTTCTTTTTAGAAATTGATATTTTCACGTGTGTTTTTGATATTTTCACATCCTCTCTCACATGAGAAGAAAGTGGGTCCCACCTTCATGTGAGAGGGGACCATGTGAAAAATATCAAAAGCTCATGTAAAAATAATGTTCTATCTTTTTTTTAAAGAGGTGCTCCACTTTACCATTTTTAACTTATACTTACAAAAATATTTAAAAAACAATGGTTGACATCTACCCCCTTGCCATAAGGTGCATTCGCCCCTGCATGGCGCTATTGAATGGTTATCTTTAGGTTTATCACCTTCTATGCTTGTATTTGCATGTAATCGCATGATGTCATAATGATCTAATGCTTTGTAAAAATTTGTACTATTGTCCTCAAAAGATGACAAGGTATAATTATTTTTTGAGTCCTGTTATATATCGTAAAAATTTTAACCGAATTATGATTGCGACGTATGTGCATATATGAGATAGGTAGGAATTAAGAAAGGACCCACTTTAATTTATTCTATCTTATCTTATCGCATACACTTTCAGGTTGTTCGCAATTCAACTTCGTCAAATATGTGTCATCATCATGTATATCATTTTTCTTGTTTTTTTTCCAAAAAGATGAGATAAAATATAACAAGTGAAGTGTAATTATGTCATTTAGTGGGGTCCGTTAGTATTAAAAAAATTATTCATTACTTTATCAATCTTGTGGGACCACACTAGAGAAATGTGTAACTTTATTTACTCTCTTTCCTCTACTTTTACTTTTCTTAAGCGTGAAATTTATACTTTACTCATTCTTTTGAAGAGAATTCCTATTTATAAGGTTAGATTGGTAGGGAAAAGGCCGTCGTCATCATGTATATTATTTTTCTTATTTTTCCCCCGAAAAGATGAGATAAAAATATCAAGTGAAGTGTAATTATGTCATTTAATGGGGTCCGTTAGTATTAAAAAAATTACTCATTACTTTATGAATCTTGTGGGGCCACTATGAAAAAACTTGTAACTTTATTTATTCTCTTTCCTTTACTTTTACTTTTTTTAAGTGTGAAATTTATACTGATTTCATCATTTTATAAGGTTAGATCGGTAGGGAAAAGACCGTTGTGCCCTTTGGAGGGGGAAACTCCTATAATGCCCTTCAAGTAAGAGTAGAGATGTTCAAATTGGCCTTAGGAAGGGTCAAAGTTTAACATGTCCCTTAAGTGCGGGAGTGAATGTCTATGTTACCCAATGAAAGTGGACATGTGTTGCGATACTATTGATAGTTATTTTTAGGTTTATCACCTTTGATGCTTGAATTTAAATATCATCCCATGATGTCACAATAATCTAATGCTTTGTTAAGCTACAGCTTGTAAATTTCATTTATTTTCTTGGGAGCTGCACATATACATACTCCTCTCGGCTCTCTAAATGTAACGATGACTTAATGCTTATATAAGAATTCTCATATTAATCGAATCCTTTTTCCTTTTTCAGTAATTTTCTCCTTTTTAGACGAGAGTATGGTTTGAGTCGCTAAGAGTTTAAATTGGTGGATTTTGAACACACATATCAGTGATATCAAGTGTACATTACTACTACTTTTTCAGTCAAAACTAAAACTAAAAATAAAAATAAATTTTGCCACATAAATTTTAATGATACTAACACTCCCGTATTGTGCTATTAGCCACTTGTTGATGACACAACTATACAAAATTGTTACCAACTAAGTTCATGCAAATCAACCACCCTATAATCAAGTTACACACTTGAATAGCAAACAGCCAAATTTGGTTATTATGTCATGCCATACAAGGTTTGGTTTCCAATGCCTATATATTCCTCACCCCCCGGACCTTTCTGTGTTCAAACTACAACTTTTGTATTGCCATTTTTCCCAAAATGACATCAACGTCTCAGGAAATAATCCTCACCAGCTCCCCTGACGGCCCCATTATCGTCTATGACCCTTCCTCTGGCGCCACCATGGCTCGCTTCACCGGAAGCCGATCCCCCCGAAAAGGCCTCACCCTTCTAGGCAAAAAACTCGTCGTGGCCTCCCATGTATCGTCAGATACCGGTACAGGCTCAATTCACCTCTATAACTGGTGGTCCACTATGACATTTCACAACCTCCCCGTCCCGGAACCTGTGGCACCACTAGCCTCCACGCCTGATGGGTTGTACCTTTTTGCCGGTGGCCTTTCGGGTCACATCCACACAATGTCATTTCCTTCAGGGGATGTAGTACAATCATTTCCTGCACATAATAAACCCGTATCTTGCCTTGAAATTAGTGACGACAAATCACTTCTGATTTCAGGTAGTGATGATGGAACTATAGTTGTTATTCCTGTTTATGAGCTTGTGGCTGCTAGCTTCAATAAGAACTCGATATTGCGCCGTTTTGTAGGCCATCACGGGGCTGTAACTGCTATTACTTGTGGGTTTGGAAGATCTGATTGTAATATAATTTCTTGTTCTTTGGACTGCACTTGTAAAATATGGAGCCTTATGCAACCAACACCCCTTAGTTCCATATCATTTCCGTGCCCGATTTGGGGATTTGTAATGGACTTTACAGAGTCCGAATTTTATGCTGCAGGATCTGATGGATTGGTATATAAAGGAGCTCTTAAGGTATCAACAAGACAGAATTTGGAACAAAGGCGAAAAATTTCAGCATTAAGGGAAAAACACAACGGAGCAATTGTGTCGATTGGATTGATAAATGGGGGGAGAAATTTGGTGACTGCATCGGAAGATGGTGGCGTTTGGATTTGGGATTTAGAAATAGGACAGGTGGTTAATGTTGTTGGGGAAGAAATAAAAAGTATTAGTGGGCTTATGGTGGCAAATGGGTTTAATGAATTTGGGAGTTTTCCGGCGAGGATGGGCGGCGGCATGGCGGAGATTAGTGGATAGGGAAGTGGGTTTTCCCGTAGAGAGCTGCGGAGGCAAGTAACGGAGGTGGTGGAGATGGAACAGAGGCTGAATGTGGTGGTACAGGATAGGGGTAGGGCAATTAATAACTTGGAATCAGCAATTGGGATTTATGAAAAATTATTGCAGCTTATTTTAAAGCAAGCCAAGGGGAGTAAGAGTGATGGTAATACTGATGATGAAGAGAAAATTGATATTTGATGGAATATTTGTGGTGTGTATTGGTGATTTGGTGTATTTATTATACATAAAGATGAATAAAAAGTGTAACAAACTTTGTTCTCAAGTCTATTAATAATAGAAAGTGATGTATCTTTTAAGATCAAATGATCAATATTCTGATGTCAGCTTGTGAAGAAAAAAATATTCAAACTTAAGCACACAGTCTTAAACATGCCATTTGCCAGTCCACAAGGCTAAACAAATTTTCAAGCATGTGGCAATTGGCATACTCTTATATAATTTTTAATGTTTAATTGTTTATAGCTAGTGTTAGTTACTTAGTTACAGATCTAGTTTATCTCCCGGTGTTCATAATATTTTTACGGTTAAATTTTTAAAAAATTAGTGTCTTTCTAGTGTTAGAGGTCTAAAAATAGGGAGCCTTTCAGGGGTTAGAGTTAAAGTCATAAAAGGCACAAGGCGTATATTTTATTTTTTTTCTATTTCAAGTTTTCCTAAAATAGGAAACCTTTATGGAGTTACCTTTATGGAGTTAGAGTTAGAGTCATAAAAGGCGCAAGGCATGTATTTTTTTTTCCTCTTCTTCCCTTATCAACGAAATTGTTTAAGTAGTGGTTAGTCACCGATTATAGAGGGTATCTATGTATTTAATGACGACATTAATAAATGTTACAAACCTATTTCAAATTATATTGAAAGAACAGAGAAAGTAAAAAGAAAAGAAAGAGAGGGAAAAGGAAAAGAAGAAGACGAAAGTACCCATTGTTTTTTGAGCATTAACACTCGAAAAATTATAATTTTTAAAAAAAATATTAGTTGTTGAAATATGTTGTGCACACTCGAAAAATTATTATTTTTTTAAATAAATATTAATTGTTGAAATATGTTGTGCACAATGAGAGATGTATTAAATAGAATAATATTTATTACAATATCTATAAATAGCACTAATTATGAATCACTTATGTATACCTGTGTTATTTAGTTATATAAAAAAATCATTACATAAATATGATTTGATATTCTAAAATTAGTGGTCCCAAAGCAAAAGGATAGCTTTGACCAATTCTTGACTTTTTAAATTGTGATGGGCCCACACTTTTTTGCTGATTACTCTTGGGCCCATACCTAAGAAATGCATGACTACTTATATTTATATATTTTAAGTCATTTAATAAAAATAAAATATATTATATGTGTATAAAATTAAATTTATGCTTAAAAGTAAATTTAAAGAAAAGCTTTCAACATTCTTATGTTATTAAATTTTGAAACATTTTGGTAAAATATCATAAAAAATGGATAAGTTTGTAACTAAACAAAGTGGTAAGTACTTTTTATCATTGTGAAAAATGAATGTACGTGACTTAATACATAACTTACGTACTCGAGAAAATAAATTATGAAAAATGATATACATGTCGATAAATATTTGATGAAGTTGGATTGCGACCAACGTGAAAGTGTAGGCGATATGATAGAATAAATTAAAGTGAGGCTCTTCTTAATTCATATCAATTCTATGTATGCACATACATCATAATCATAATTCGGTTAATAACATTCGCAATATATAGCGGTACTCATAAATTATTGAGTCTTGTTATGTATTCTGATAAATTTATGCCGAATTACAATTGTAAAATTTATCAATATATGAGATTGGTATGAATTATAGGAGGGTCTCAATTATTACACATCTCTCCAAAAATATGATCACTAATACTTATCCAACAATCAAAAACTTATGTAAAACACTCGTAATATATCATTACTCCAAATTATTTATGTCTAGGATTAAATTAAAAAATTCCAACTTTACGAATGGAGAAAAAAATTAATAGGATTATAAAGTTGCGTACTGTAAATAGAAAAAACAAACCGTTGCCAACCGTTAATACCAAAAAAACAAACTTACTCCATCTAAAAGCAGGCTACTAAATTCCTTTAAGCTCATATTTTATTATAAAATGGTTTAAAGAGTTGTTTGATAAAATTAAATGAAAGGTTCTGAATGGAGTAGAAAATTTGAATGAGCTGAATGATATAAAAATCTGAATACAGAATGAAATGATGTGTTTGATAATTGTCTATCTAAAACATCTGAATACGTGTATTATCCTATTTTAACAATGTTATTTAAGAAAATTTAAATATAAACATTTAAACAATCTTTGATGAAGTATACTATTAAAAATATAATTTTAGGAATAAAACACTAAAAAATATTAATAACATTCTATAGTACATAAAATCAAAACAAAATACTAGAACAACATTTATTAAATTGGTTGTTCAATTTTTTGTTAAACAAAAATCAAAAATAATTTGTGCATAACAAAATTTCTTTACAATAGTAAACAAAGATGAATATTGAATGTAGATTTTAATTGTCTATGAGAGAATATAAATAAAAATATCATTCAACATTATTTCTTACTCATTTAGTCACAAACTTTTGAATGAATCGTTCAGACACATTCAGACGTATTCAGAGTTTAAAAATTGTAAAAAAAAAAAGTTTAAATGACTTATTCGTTTAAATTTTGACTTATTTAAATTCATTCAGAAATAAACAAACAACCCCTAAATATGGTTGCTTTCAGATTTGACTAGTCAAATTTAATAATGTTGGTCTAATATTATTTGTTACCTAATACAGTTGCCCCTACTTCCTGCTAATTTTAACTATGCTATTCCTGGATTATAGCTGGAATTAAATAAAAACATAAAAGAAATCACAATCCAATTCCCATAAACAGTAATCATTGTAATAAAATAAAATATATTCTTTTTAATACATGGCAACACTTTCGCATCGATTTTAAATTGCGAAATACTCGTTTACATAAGAAATGTTGGAATCGGTAAGAGGTCCATCACATAATTACCTGTGTAAAAAATTTAATAAAATGTACCAGCAATAACTCGCCGCGTCAATCACAATATGTCGTGAGTCGGTAGATACATCATTTCTCAAAAATAAATAATTCATCCAAACTCCAAACAAACATAACCTATATTTAGTTTTCGTGTAACAAATATCACAAGATTTATAAGGAAAATGGTGAAGTGAGAACATACTTATGTACAAAATTTATAAGGCATTAGCAAGTCTTGCATGATGCATAGTACTTCTATATGTACTAACTATTGTTTATTAATTGTGTATTACTAGAAACAAAATAGTATTTGAATCTCCTACTCATAAACTTATAATTTATGCACTTTTTTTTTCTATTTATTACTCCATCCGTTCTCAAAAGTACGAGTAAAGTATAATTTGCACACATATTAAGAAAAGTAAAAGTAGAGGAAAGAGAGTAAAAAAAATTCAAATTTATCCTTAATAGCACACAACATTATATAAAGTGATGAATACTTTTAGTTTTTTATACTAATAGACTCCACTAAATAATATATACTCCCTCCGTCCCAAATTAATTGATTTTCTAGGACTTTTTAAAGTCAAATTGACTATTTTTAAAATTAATAATTAAGCATATATAAATATATTTCTAAAATTATAAAAATTGAAATTAGTAGTAAATTGTATATACTTTCTTTTGGTTATAATATCTTCACCTATATGTTAGCAAAAATAGTAAAAAGATTAGTTTTAAAAATAGTCAATTTGACTTTAAAAAGTCCTAGAAATGCAATTAATCTGGGACGGAGTGATATTATCCTTCATTTTATGTACTTTATCTCATCATTTTAAAAATAAAAAAATTTATACTTTTATTCATCATTTTGAAGACGGGAGGAGTAGTACATAAACCGCTAGTGCACATATAGCGCGCATAGATTTATTCTTATCATACATCCAAAAAACAATAAAGAAGCCAAATTTTCCCAAACTAACCATTCTCTTCAATATTGTTGGCATCAAGCTACCAACCGTTTGTATATATGCTAGAGATATACTTAAATTAACTAGGCGTCAGCCTTCAATGTCTTCCCAATGTCGATGACAAATCTATATCGAACATGAGCTTCGGCAAGACGGTTCATAGCAGTGTTCACATACATAGTCTATTGGAATGAGCTCAACATCTGCTGTTACATTGTGTTTTGCTGCAAATTCAATCATTTAATTCTCGTGTATGTCTCCTTCATTCCCCCAATTAGACTGCATGCCTGCCACTATATTTCTCCCTGCCATTAGTTCCACGCATATATAGTAGATAAGAATGTAATTCAAACTTTCAATTGTTTAAAATAAAAAAAGAGAAGGAGTAAGTAGTGAATATACCAACAAAATGTTATAAAGCTTTTTCCTTTTACTTTTTCATTCTTCTAAGGGAACAAATAATAACAGGTACTGTTTCGTAGGTCAAATCGACTGTGTGTTAACTAGATATATATATATAATAAATGCCCATAAAAATTAACGAGATCGTGCTATCTGTCTATCTGTATATAACTAGTCAACATATATATATATATATATATATATATATATATATATATATTAATTTATATATATATATTCGACTCGGCATATATAAGCACTCAATAATAATATCACAACAACTCAAAATCCAGAAATTTTGAGGTTCACTGTCTTAAACATCAAATATTAGGAGTTACTTTCTAAATTTATAAAAGTTATATGTTCAAAGTGTTTTTAAGCTTATATATTGTGATTACTGAACAAGATATAAAAATAAGAGAAACTATATATACCTTATGGAAAAATTGAAAGGAGAAAGGACACCAGAAGTGTCTCTGGCAGCCCATCCAAATGCCTTAACCGGCTGTTCCGGTGATTTCACCATTTCCATACCCTTGTTTTGCTTCCTACTTTCCGAATGTACCAAACAAATGGAAAAATGCCTAAAAGAAGACGCTATTTGTGCATGAGATATATATATATATACATACATACATACATACATACATACATACATACATACATACATACATACATACATACATATACACACACACAGATATATTGACTAAATGTACGTTCCATGAAAATAAGAGTGAATTGCAGTGCAAATGTTATATATTCAGTTAGGTGGGTTTAAAAAAAATATTATCAGTTAGGTGCGTCTAAAAAAATATTACTCTCTTTGTTCCAAAATTAGAGATATATTTTGACTTTTTATAATCAATTCGCGAAATTCTAAAATTCAAAATTGATATAAAGTTATTTAGTTTTAAAACAAACAAATATAACAATTGTAAACTTACTATAAAGTACTACTAATTATCATCTTTATTGTTTTCAAAACTTAAACGAAATTATATAAATTTTGAGTTTTAAGATTTCATGAATTTACTTTAAAAAAAATTAAAATGTATATCTAATTTTGAAACGGAAATAGTATATAATTACTCGGATATTGGAGTTCACATATAATATAAGATATAACTTGTTTAAAAAAAACATACTCCTGCCCTCCTCAAAACAATGTCCAAGGTACATGTTTTACATAAATTAAGAAAGAAAAATGATATGTTTTACGATTTTATATGTCGACTTTTTAATCGTGTGTTACGTGAATAATTATAATTATAATTGGTAATATTTTAACAATGTATTTGATATAATGGGCAGTGAGTCAATCTTATAATTCTACTCAATCTCATATATTAGTATAAGTCGCAATTCTAATTTGACAAAAAAAATTGCAACATATAGCGGGACTCATTTATAAGAAAACTAAAATATAAGAAAGATAATGAAATAAGTATCATTTTTACTCATTATGAACCACATGTAATTATACTAATTAATCTTTGCTTTTTCTAAATTTGGTAGACCTTATTTAAGTATATTTTTGAAGATAAATTAGTCTTTGTGTATATTTTATATTTGATTTGTGTATTTTTAGACATTTTTTTACTTGAATATATGTTTTTAAGGAAGGAGGGAGCATAAGATGGTACACATATGTGCTTAATTACTACGCATGCCATTGGAGATCATTAGCCCAGGGTCTGGCAGATGTAAGCTGTGAGCTAGCAGCATAAATATTTAGTCATGTTTGCTTACAAGTATAATATTTGAGATTTAATTATTATTTGACTATTAATTTTAAGTTTTTTAATTTTTAGTTCTTTGTTTGTTTTAAAAGTTGGATTTAGGACTATTAGTTTAAAGATAACAAAATGACTTGAAATGAAAACTATTTAATATCATGTCCAACTAAATATTATAATTTCTACTATTTGAGATTAAAAATTTATAGATAAAATTTACCTTTATCTTTTTTTAAAATAACCGGAGTATCATATTTATCGGCGGAACCAGGGGACTAGGGGGGCATATGACTCTGGTAAGTCTTGCTAGTTTAATGGAGTTAAAGCCCAATTAATTCCAAAGGTGGTCTGATAAACACTAGTCTCAAGGCCAAGGTAGGGTCATTTGTCTTTTGAGTTTTGACCCCTCTTTATCTATCTATTGACTTTCTATGTCTTTTTTTTCTTGGTATGGGGATAACAACAACCATTGACTAATGTGATCTTTATAGTATTTCTTGGCCATAAAGTTGGAGTATTTTGGTAATGCTAGTGTTTTTTATGTGCAGCCTTAATTCCAATGTTGACTTAGGTAAGTGCGTATAGAGCACATATATTAATTATTTACCTATCAACTGGATTTATTGGCTTAGGCTATTATGGAGACGTGTTTGCGGTTTGCATGGGGGAAAGCCAAAACTTTGCCTGCCAATTACACACAACTTATATAGAAACCCGGGGGGGGGGGGGGGGGTGGATTTTTGGGATCAAAGATTTGAGTTTGGAAAATCTTGCTAAGAAGATGATTGAAACAAGACAAAATATGACTTTTATATTGGTATATCGATTGATCGAGTTGGCTTTAGTTTTATCAGTTACGACTGCTATTGTTGAAAGAGTATTCTTTGCAATGAAAATTGTCAAGACTGACTTGCGTAATAAAATGGGAGACGAGTGGATGAATGACAGTCTAGTAATTTATATTGAGAATGATATTTTTTCAACAATTGAAAACGAACAAAATTTGAGACGTTTTCAAACTATACAGACTCGCAGGATATAGTTGTCTCCTCTCAGTCGTACAACCGAAAGAAGCATTCCAAGCGTCAATAAATAAATTTTTTTTACTGAAGTATTTTGACCCCCTTCTAAAAACGGTATGGTTCTGCCACTGATCATATTATACCTATCTATACTCATAGTACTGATCAGAATACAATATCTTGGTTATTACTGGTTAGGGTATAATAGTCTAAACAATAATTTTTTATCCAATCTTTTAAATAATTTCAGACAAAACATACATAACATGAAATTATTTTAAGTTATCACATTTTAAGCAAACATGTGATTAGGACTATATAATATTAGAATTAGTAGTCTTGGAATTATAATCTATGTGATTATAATTCATGAGAATATAGTCCTAGGATTATAATCTTTGCAAATAAACATGACATTACAACATAATATAGTACCCTTGGTTTCAAACTTTGCGATAATTTTTGACTTTTTGTTTATTTTTATTATTCAAAATTTATGTGTTTATTTAATATTGAATTAATAAATATGAAAGTTGTTCCTCTCTCCATTCTTATTTGACTTTAATCTTAATTTATTTGTGAAATCTTAATATTTAAATTATGATGTGAATTTATTTTAATTTTTAAAATTAAAATTGTGCTTAATAAACTTTTTAAATTCTTTACAACATTAGTTATTGTATCAATCAAAATCTCATAAATCAATATTAATTATAAATTATAAATTTTATGATTTCATAAATTGTCTAAGAAAACAATTAAATTGTACTCTTATATTACGTTTGGATTGAAGGAATGGAATGAAGAATAGAATGATTTATTCCATTCTAGTTGGAATGAGTTATTCTTTATGATCTCTCTCCTTATAGGAATTAAACACAATTTTTTTTATTCCAATCGCAACCAAACACAATTTTTTTCATTCCATAGGAATGAGTTATTCCATTCTCCTTCCTATTCCACCAATCCAAACGCAGCATATTGTGAAACAATGTGGTATTACTTTTTACTTAATTTTTAGTAATTGTACTGAAAATAAAATTTTAAGATTTAATAAATTGGTTTTGGAAAAGTTAAAACTGTATAATTTTGAAACTTGATGGAGTTGCTAAGTTTGTGATATGTGTGTTCCTATTAACTTAGCTTTGGTTTTGGTTTTTTGTTAGTACTGAGAAAAGTCCGACTGTCGTGAAAATTGACCAATTCCGAGATGGACCCATTAAAGGCCAAGAGAACTTGTCTTTTTTCGGCGGATATTTCACCTGCTTGGTTTGGAAATTTCTCAAAAAGCTAACCACGCCCCCCCCCCCCCCACACCTCTCTATATATATATATATAAATATATATATATTGATGGTTGACCCCCCACACACAAACCAGCCCATTTGAAAAGTTAACTAGGCCCCTACTTATTTTCCCAGTTGACCTCAATCTTAATTCTTACCTGCATACTTTAATTCGTTCTGTACTTTCAAAATTAAAAAAATATTTTTCCGAATATAATAAATGCATATAGAGAATTAGTGCCATTCAACTAGGCTTGAAGGATCAAATTACCTATTGCAACTTTCAAAAGCCTGCAGCTTCTTTTGAGGCTTCAATAATCAAACTGCTAAACCAGAACTGATATTCCACTATTACTAATTCCAGAACTTATTCGTTCAAAGCTCGGAGGACGAAAACCCAGAACCAGAATTTGTCATTTATCATATTTAATCTAATTAAGAAAAACATCACAGAATATATCAGAGAACCAGTTCTGGAACTTGAAATTTTTCATTACATCTGACTGCAATCAACCAACTGAACAAAACAAGATGATTCCTATCCTACATAACGTTTTTTTTCTATGGTCTAAAATGATAATTATCCCCGACCATTTATTCTCATTTGATAATACGTGTAGATTAAAGGAAACAAGGCAAAACAGAGCATCTAGGCTCTATAAACCAACCTTTGGCCAAGGGTCGAGCTCCAAACTATCCACTCCCTCCGAATCTTGGTGGGCGCCACAAGGTTAAACTCGAGTATTTTGAGATACCACCCATGGAACCCCAATAAATAGCCATTGGGTTAATGACTAAGTGACCCAAGAGAATGAACCTCTAGCGGAGTAGCGGTTGCCATTGTGTTGGGCTTCAAAACTTGGCCCAAAGAAGGAAAGTCATGGAGTACAGACTAGAATTGCCGCCTTCGTTTGATGCTGGAGCCATTTGTTTGATAATAACAAGGATTCTGCATGGGTGAGCAGCATACATCAGGAACGAAAGCTAGTGCGATCTCCATCTGATGCTGATAACTTTTTGGCCAGTTAAGTCCCGAGTTTGTCGGTGGGGATGGGATCTCTGGCACTGCCCAGGCTGCTTCTGGAACTTGACCCAAGCACTCATCACCATCCAGCGCAATTTCCGGGGCCCTTAATATTGGCGAGCAGTCTGAATCTCCAAGCTTGCCACTATCAGCCTGATAGGATCATGGCAAGGGAAATGAAATACAAAGTTAGCCTCATGGGTTATTGTCAAGAGAGTTGATGGATGGAGCCAATAGCAGTGCAATATGCAATTTGGGAACCATCACAAGCTGAAATACCACCATAACCAAAAACCTGTCAAAAAGAATGACATTGTACTTTATATGTCTTAATGCAGCTGTTTAGAAAGTAACTCCAAACACGGTCCAACCTAACCTCAGTGGAGTTCAAGATTTATCAGAAGCTGCAGTTTACTCAAACAGCTGAATTCAATTCCATTTAGGCATGAATCATAATTATATTACAATTTTTTAGTCTGGCAAGAAATGAAAAATCCAGAAAATGTATGAAACATAACAGAATCAGTGGAAACCGTGAAACGCAAGGAGAACTTTTGTCCTCTCAAGTTCTCTCACAACAGAACCACCAGTAAGGTGAACAACTCTAGAGAAGTCTTGACGATCCCTCTCAGGGCTTTAACATAGCTAGAAAGCGAATGAAGTAAGGTGAACAACTCCAGAAAAGTCTAAACAATCCCTCTCAGGGGTTTAACATAGCTGGAAAGGGAGTGGTAGAATAACATTTAAAAGTAGCTTAACTTTTTAAATAGAAATTCTTAAACACAATATTCAAATATTCGGGCGCATTAAATTAAAAAAACTCAGAAATCAATTGCAATTCATTAAGTTGTTCTCTCCTCAAAAGTTGAATCTCACATGTCGTGCCAAAGGAAGACTGCAAGACATCCTTTGTGAGCTAAATATGATTAAGGTCATGTTTAACAAAAATTACTAGTTATAAAAGAGATCGCCTGCATGGAGCAGGGAAGATAAAGTTAAAGCCAGGCATGTGGCTGTAAGCATCCTTCCTACACCCATTTCAGGACAATTAAGATTCTTTTACCCAAGAGAAATGCTACATACACCTAATTCTTGCACATGCTGATGTGGTAACATCATATCCTTATTTAAGTTGCAAAATAATGATGCTTGACTTAATTAATTTTAATCCTTTAGCACGTCAACAGGTGCACAATTTAGGTGCACTTAGCATTTCTCTTCACATGTCGCAACTCCTCCATGCAGAATTTGGAAAATGCAAATAGTTTGCAACATGTAACGTGAGATGTACAGCAAACACTCTTTTATGACACATTAATGCTAGAAATCCTACAGATGATACAATCGCCCTCGATGAACAACTTTTTTGTCAAAACCCAAGTTACCCAACCCCCTCAATTCTTTTCCTCCTCACAAACAAAAGATAAAAATAAAAATAAATGTCTGAAGATTGAGGCTAGGGCTGTAAATGGTAACCGGAAAATTCGTATTCGTCCGTATCTATATTAAAAAAAAAGTGGATATTATTCGTATTCGGAAAAAACGGACATATCCGTATTCGGTTTAAAGGTATTCGTATTCGTTTAACATCCGACTGTAAATATATTCGCCGGATAGCGCATATCCGGAATCCGATATTCGGATTCGGATTCGGATCCGGAATTCATATTCGACTAACTTATATATATATATATATATAAATATATATATATATATAATAAGCAAACAAATTTTTTTAAGTGATCTTCCTTATATAATAATTAGTTTTCACTATCATACGAAAATTATTTAAAAATATATCATTTCACTTCTAAAAAGTAGGAAATAACACATTATAATATTAATAAATTGATTTAAGTATAGTTAATGGATTTTTACTATTACAAAGTTAAAATATCTAAAATGTATCATTTAACAAGAAAATTATATACTACAAGAACAAAACTATATCTATTAGCTTGTTACAAGTTTTTTACTTTCAAAACTTACTTGCGATGTCGGTAGACGGGAGCAATGGACAACACAATTTTATTGTTAAAATGTGTTAGATCCAAATTAATTTATAATTAATCTAGAAGGGAGAGTTGAATAGATTAATTGAGGTTTATGATTTTTTGGGTGGAGGGAGTATTTATCACTTTCATTTGCCCAATTATTTAGAAACTAGAAGTCCAAATATTTAAAGTAAGCCCAAGGTCAATTTTGGGTCAAGTTAAATTAACTAGTTGTCACACATACATTATAACTCGCACTCTCCATAAATATAATGAAATAAAATAAAAAAATTTATAACTATGTAATCTATGTATTGAGGATAAATAATAAATAAAACTCCTCATAAACATATTATTAAAGTTTTAATCAAGTATTTGAGAAAAAATAATTAAATATTCAATGTAAACTTTTGAATCTAATTATAGATTATAAATATTCATACACACTACAGTATTACTCCACACACATAAAATGAACATCTACTTATTAATGGACATCTAAACATTAATAAGTAGAGCATTCATTTTGAAATTTAGGATTTCGAAAATGATGAAAACTTATTTGAATTGTAATTTAGAGCATTGATTATTGTATTTATTAAAAATAAATAAATTAACATTAATTCATTAATGAACTTCACTTTTTTTTTGAAACAAATGAACTTCACTTTAAAATTTATTATTTATTTTTTTTCTTATTCTAGTTATAGTTACAATTACAAAGCAGCAATTCAAAATCTTAACCTTTATCTTTCTCACTTCTCAGTCTCAACCGCTTATTCTCAGTTCTCACTCTCAGCCGTTTCAACCTAGAGCAAGAAAATGGCTCTCAGTTATCGAATTTTCTCTCGCGTGTTCAAAACTTTTAATCTGCTTAGTTAGTTTAAGTGATGAAATTGTATGATTATGCAGTTTTTAATCTACAATTTTGGATCTGAATCTGTGTTGTAAGCTTTTAACATTTTCTTCTCAGCCCAGTCAACAAAAAAATTGGGGATCTGACTTTAGAACCCTAAAATTGAATTGGGCGAAACTTTTGAATTTTGGCCATGCTGTCCTGCAAAGATCAGTTATGAAAAAATCTAAATAGGATTAATTCCGATGGACTTTTCATGTTAGAAAAAAATCAAGTAGTTTGTTGTTCTTTCATACAAGTTTGCTCTTCTAAACTTTCACCTGGTATTGTTACCAAGGGATAGAATGATAGAATGGTAAATGCTTAGAGTTTTCCTTTGCTAGGATGTCTCTTAGCCTCTTTTATCTGATCTTGGAGGTGTTGGTGAAAGAGAAATGTTAAGGAATTTGTAGATAATTTATTATTTTTTATGTTTTTTTTATTTTTTATTCTTCTATTCTTGCTCTTTCTTGCATCTCCTTTTGAAGTTCATAAAATTTGCCTAGTAATTCAATGGAACTGCTATTAGACAGTGATTTTCCTTGTTCTATGGAGTGTTGTTTGTTTGTTCAGTGTGTTTAATGAACTGTTGCAATTTCTGTTTTTAATTCCAGTGAGATTTTGAGTTCTCTGTTAGTAGTTTGATTTGCAGGGAAGTATAGTAGTTTGAGTTCTCTGCTAGTAGTTTGATTTGCAGTGAGATTTTGAGTTCTCTGTTAGTAGTTTGAAGTATGCAGGGTGGTGGGGTATGGTTCTACTGTAATAAACTAATAATGTATTAATAAATGAAGAGAATTTTAATGGATGTAGAAATATATGAATGTTGAGCTTTTCTGTTTTCCTCATATGTGATTTTTGAGGGTTTTTATAAAGTGGGTTGCTTTTTATTTCTGTGGTCTGCTTAGTCAGATTTGTCTTTGAGTGGACATATATGCTTTTGGAATTTAGGGTTTTACTAATTCTTTGTGGGTGCATTGGAGGCAAGTTTGCAACTTTCTGGGTTGGCTTTACTCTGGCACTTTAAAGCAGGTTCTTCTTCTTCTTTCTTCTTGGTTTCATTTAGCTTCTTAGTTTATTTTTCTTGATTTATGGTTCTGGGTGTTCTAGATTAGGCTTAAGTTGATGTGGGTTTCTTTATTTCTATACACATTTTACACGTTTATTAATAGCTGACGTCATACTTATAACAACTACAGATTTGGGATGTTTTCATTTGTTGCTATGGTGTGTTTCTGTGTTTTCTTAGCTTGTGTTAGGATTTATGATTCAAAGTGACAATGGGTTACTTATAAAAACAAAATTAAAAGAAATTGTGACATTGGGGGGTGAAAGATCTACTCGTCATGTTAAAGTTCTGGGAATGTGAATGAGATAGACACTTGGTAGTGGTCTGTTCAGCTGCTATGTTAATCAGGTGTTCCTGTATTACATCAATCTTTTTGTCATTTCTACGCCTTTTCTGCTTGTTGCTGCCTTATTTCATATGTACTTTTTCAATGCTGATGTTAAAGGTTTGTGTTTAAGCTGACTATATGGTTCAGAAGCTGCAATACCATGGATAAGAGCTTACTTATCCGCATGGTGCCCTATTAATGGGTCTGAAGTCAAATTGTCTTATAGCTCCATGTCAATCAGAAGCTAAGCATAGTGATGCTAGCTTGGGCATCAAATTTGGGTGGATCCCTAAAACCATTGAGGATTGAGTTTTTAGCAGAGTAATTTACATTTGAATTTTCAAGCTGTAGTCCATCTATGCCAACTTTTCCGCCAAAAGATAATCTAGATTGAGCTTGAAAAAACACAATATTGTTGTAGCCTCTTAGTCTTATCTGTTTTTCTTGGCTGTAATTTATGTTCCTTTTCATTAATTAGGTATTCTCAGTGTTGTCATCGTACTAATCTCTGTTGCCTTTAACCCTCATGCTTCAATCAACATGTATGGCTTGTCTTCAACTATTTCTTTCTTCTGGTGCCTTTTTTCTTCCATCAATTTCTTATTTGTGTGTCCAAGTGTTTGATTTTTGGATACACATGGTTTCAATTTTTATTTCTATTGACATACATCAAATTGTTGAATGTCTGTTGTCTGCATTGTGTATCTTTAGTTTTCAGCCTTTTCATTTGTTATTTCTGTCTGAAATGTGCAAGTTTATTGTCAAATAGTTGGGTTGAATGTTTAAGTATTACTTTATTAAGAATATGAGGTAAAAAAAAGTTCATGCCATAACATTATATTAATTATTGTAATAATGATGCCATGAACTTTTACATAAAATCTTGTAAAAGTTAATGCTTAACATTATATTAATTATTTTAAATTAACATTATATTAATATTATTTAATTTTCTCTTGCAGCAACAATTTGTTATGATGCAAATTAATGAAGGATGATTGCAAAGAAGAACAAGAGTTTTACCACATTTTCTCAATGATGTTAATTTGATACTTTCTCTAGGATGTTTAAATTTTGATTTTTATGATCAATGGTGTATGATGATGTGTTTGACATCTTCCTCCCCCTTATGATTAGGATGTTTAATTAATATGTACGGTTTAAACTTTAAATTGTGATTGGTGATGAGTAATTATTTTTTTCTTTATTTTTTGTAAATAATTTGAATGAATTTTATATTAGCTAACTAATAAACGAATTCGGATACCCGATTATTCGAATAATCAGTTTATTCGAATAAAATAAACGGAAACGAATATTATCCGTATTCGGATATTATTTCGAATACCAGATACGGATAACATTTTTAAAATCCGTTGAATACCGAATACAAATACGGATAGCGAATTGATTTTCGGATATGGATACGGATACCACTGTATCCGAATCTGTATATATCCGTTTACACCCCTAATTGAGGCAATATCTTAAGATGTTAAATAAATACAAGATCAAGTAGGGAACAAATTAAGGTATTACCTTGGATGAGACATTATCCAGATAGCTATTGTTCTGATCGAGATCAGTTAGTCCAAAAATTTCATCCAATTGCCATTGTTGAATACTTTCAGATGCAGAACCTCCAGCAAAATGCAACTTAGTTGACGCAAAATCAGAAACTCCAGCAACTTGGACAGGTAATCCTTTGCTATGTTGACCAGCCAACAACATTTGAGCAACCTTTCTAGACAAAGGACGTGATTCTATTTCCCGGACTTTCTCAGTGGATTGTGACTTACCTATGGAAGAGGGTGCACTGCATTCAGTGGGTTCAAGTTGCGATTGTTGAATACTTCCAGATGCAGAACCTCCAGCAAAAGGCAACTTAGTTGGCACAAAATCAACAACTCCAGCAGCTTGGACAGGTAATCCTTTGTTCTGTTGACCAGCTATCGACATTTGGACGTCCTTCCTAGAGAAAACACGTGATTCTGTGTCCAGGACTTTCTTGGTAGGTTGATACTTACCCGAGGAAGAGGGTGAACTGTGTTCAGCGGTTTCAAGCTCCACTTTCACTCCAGTCAGTAGAAACCTTTGGTGAGCTGAAACATAGGTATTGACCGAGTGTATGGCAACATCACATTTCCTGCAGAGCAAAGCACGATCCTCCAGACAAAAGAAATAACCAACTGTTTCCTGTACGACGTGGCAAATTTCAATCACCATGGAGAAGATTATAATTTCACAAAAATTTCAACACAAGTGAATTATATGATGAGTAAAATAAAAAAAAATATTTATTTGCATATAACCTAAAGGGTGAGTAGGAAAGGAGCCTTCACTTACAATATTAGGCTTACTTTACATAATCACTTTACAGCAACAAGAACAATAGACAGTGTTCAGAGGAGGAAGTAAAATTCCCAGATCAGTTTTAAAAGGTGATTTGGGCAAAAAATATGTTCTCTTTTCACCTTTTTTTTGGGATAAGTAGGTGTGACAAAAAATAAGACGCAAGTCCAAAGACAAGTAAATAGTGAGAGGAATATAAGAGGACATTAAAAGGGAAAATAAATATCACTTGGAACCCAGGACTAAAAGCAAGTAAATGAACAAACAAAAAAGAAGAAAATAAAAAGGACAGAAAGAAGTTCATGCCCATACAAAAATATCAAAAAATATTGACCTGCAATGTGGACAGAACACTCAGTTATGACAACAAAGGAAGAATAGCTAATCCATTTTTTTCCTTGGACCCTCCCAAGGGAACCTAGCCTATACAAGAGGATCAATTTAGGCATGCATCTTCTGCTCGTTGCTTGAGGTGGACCCCAGAAGCAGCATCTAGAGGCTATAGGTTACAGACAAAGCACCGAGTCCAGGATTTATAGAGGTGCTTGATGCTTGACATAGGGTTTAATGGTATAGCTAGCTGACAGTGTTCTAGTTCATTACCTACTCACGAAAAGAGCCAAAACCAAGTCAATTCTACGAAAATAATTAATATTAGTGTCTCGTTTCCTGTCACCAAGAAAAGCGCACACAAAATTCTCAGCTCAAGTAAAGTGCATTCCTGTGAAGAATAAGCATGATGACGTTCACAATCATCACAAATAGGAAAAGGTGAAATTCCTGTAATTACTAGTACCGTAATGGGGCCAGTGCAGCTGAAGCTTCAACAAGTAGGGGGAGATAACTCAAAGCCAGTTTCAATAATTATCAAGGACCAATTTGATTTATTTTCCCTATGAGACATCCGAAAGTAAAAACACTAATAGATACCTCTAACCCTTAAATCCTTTCCAATTTAAATTGGTTACGGAGACGTAAAGTAAATAATTGAAAACTGGAGTTTTGGGTTAAAACTTAAAAAAGTATTTTTTTTTTATATAAAAACATATCCAATTAGGAAGATATGATAATTATCTCATTGTGTTTTACTCTGAATATCTTTTAAAAGAAAAAGTGAACAGTCAGCACGAACACAACCTATTATTAGTCAACTGTGGAGCAAAAGTAATTAACAACTTATTATTCGGTAACACATTCATAAAGCTATCTTACTATTAACTTTCTATAACCCTTACTCCCTCACCCTATCTACTAATTAAAAAGCACAATAAATCTTACTTAGGAAAACATTAATATCTCTTGCTCCATCGATCAACTAAATCAATATACACAAAATTCAATCAATTAACATAAATAACCAATAATTTGTACCTGACATATATCACACTTGGGCATAGGAGATGAGGAATTAGAGAGAGAAACCCTCTGGTGCTTACTTGCGAGCTTATTAGCCGCATGAACCTTCTCATCACAAGTATAACACAACGCCGCCTCATCTGCACAGCACAATACATTCGCCTCCGCCGCCTCACACACGTTGCACTGAATCTTCATCCTCTCTCTCTATATGTATATAATCACTTTCTCTCACTTAAAAAACTTTTTTTCTATCTGTTTGTATAACGGGAGGTGGGAGAAAGTGTAAACCCTAGGGGAGAGAGAGAGAGTAGCTAAATTGTACATGAGGATGAGGAGGAAGGGGGTTGGGTTTTAGCGTTAAATGAATCGTACGAAAAGAAGCAAGTGGTATCAGTGGGAGGGTTTTATGAACATGTACTGATTCGTGTCGAATAACAATTGGGTAATGACATGCATTTCAACTGATATTTTCGGCGCGGTTGTACACGTTTCATTTACGAGTTTTTATTACATTTGCAGGCAGTGTCTCTGTGCCTGTACCGTGCTATCCTGCTTAGCTGGCTCCTGATGTTGTAATAAGAGATATCTTTATAATATCTTTATACCATTAATAAATACCCGATTAAGGAAAATTCTATATTAATTTATAAATTCTGATTTCCGAGTTGCTTACGATTCGAATTGAGGACGGATTTTTAAAATTAACTCAAATTTTCAAAATTATTGTATTTTTTTTCGCGTTCGAGAATCTCACCCTTTTTTTCTATTCCGTCCCGAACAATAACTATGATCCATTTAGTCCGTATTCATATTTCGTTCTTTTTTACTTGATATTTTAAAAAATATATAAAAATTAATAAATATAATTAATATTTTGTTTGATTGATTAAAATAAGTACACAATCTTAATATTATCCAATGTTTTAAAAGGCGCTAGGCGGAAGACGGGCGGCCCGGAGACCTAGACGGAATTTTTTATTTTAATCTAATTTTAATATTTTATCTTATATTCATCCAAACAAAATAATAATATAAAGCAAAATAATTTATAATAAAGATAATAAAGGTCTTTCCTTAAAGTTCAAACACATATCCATATTACTAATGTCAAAATTCAAACACAAACATGTAATTGTTCAAAGTTCAAACATATCTTTAACGTATTAGTTTTATTCATAAACAAGATTGCTATTAAGTAATAAAATTTAAAATTTTCAATCTAATATTAAAACTTAAGAAACTAAACATAAATTTAAAAATTATAGTGAATTAAACTAAATATTACAAATGTATCATCATTTATATAATTTAAAGTTGGTATAAGTTCAAAAAATTATAATTATAATAAAATTATCCATTTTGACTTGATCTTGTTCACTTCTTGTTGTGATTTGATATGCTATAACATGCATTATGAATATGGTAAATTATTTGAAAAATAAATATATCAAGATCTGATTTTGGTAGTTATTAAAATATATAAAAAAAAACCTCTCCGCCTAATTTCTTGGAAGATTTTTTTTGCCGCCAGGGGGGCGTAGCGCTTAGGCGAAAATTTTTAGAACAATGATATTACTTTTTAAAATTCATTGGAAAAAATGAAAGATAAATAATTTAGTATTTAATGTAGAGATAATATGATAAACCAAGTTATTAATATTTTATTGAAATTTACAAACGACAAATAAATAAAAAATCACTCTCTAAAAAAACAAGTAAAAAGGAATGGAGGGAGGGAGTATAAGATTATGAGATATTTGTAAATTTAAAATTAAGATAATTTATTAAATATTATGAAATAATAAATATTACAACGAGTATTTTTTTTAGATGGTTTATAATAATGATCATTGTATTGATTAAAGTCAAAGATTTTCACGTTAATTTCGAGCTTAAAAATATCTTAATTAGAATTTAAAAAGTCAAAATTAGTCTTATATTTTCGAACGAACAAAGTATTATTTTATTGTTTAGAGTTTCACATTAATCATAATTTAATTTTGTTGTGAGTTCTACATATAAATCATTTCCCTAATAGAAAAACGAATATTTTTGATGCTATATTCAAGAGTTTTGTTACATATGACGGATAAATTCATGTTGATAGTAAATATTGACTTATAAAAATACATGAGATAATAGATAATTAAGAACACTAATTTATTTTAATTTATCATTTAGAATTTTACATTAATTACAATTCAATTTTACCACAAAATTTGTCAACATATAAAATTATTTTCTTATATTCAATATTAATCCTCTAATTGAGTATTATATTTTCTTATATTATATTTTATTATCGTATCATCTCTCAAATTATTGTGACTAACGGGGTGAAATTGCTCAAGTTGCTCAAAGTGTTCAAGATAAAACTCGTATAACCATTACATTAGAGTTGTTAATGAATTGAACATAAATAAATGGCTTTAGTTTGTCAAATTTGAGCTCTTCTAAAATTAAACGAGTCAAGGCGGGTTTTAATAAGACTAAGATATGATGTACACACTCAATTCATTTAATAAACGAATTTAGTCAAGCACAAACTTAGTTCGTTCAACTTTATTATTATAAAAATATTTTTTTAAATTAAATATTAAGGGAATTGTGTTAACTCAAGATAAAGACTATATTATTTTAGTTCAACTTATTTATCTAAATGAAAAAATAAATTTGTTCAAATTCGACTCGCTTAATAAACACAAGTCGAGCTCAAATCATGTCAAACTTGCTAGCATCGCAATTCATTCACATTTCTAATTTAGATGATTAGTATAACAAAGAGAAAATGAGAGAGCTCGATAGGTCATAATTGTCCATTTATAAATTATATTGTAATTTAGCAAAAAGGACAAATTAATTTCTTTATGTCTTGTTAAAAAAATTTATTTCATCTTATTTTTAATAATAATAAAAAGTTATCCTAATATTAGTAGTAGTATTAAATGAGGTATGGTCTCAAGTTTTACATTAAAATTTCACTATTATATCAATATTTAATATTTTAAGATTAAATATACAACAAAAATACAATCTTTCTATTGACAAATATAAAATTTTTTTTTGTGAAACAAAGGGTGTATTAATTTTAAAATTGCTGTTTTCAAATTTATCAGAGAATTATTTATTTAAAAATTTAAAAATTAATTTTAAAAAATTAAATGTAACTTCTTTTTAATAAAATGAATGAATATGATTATAACGAAAATAATTTATATTACGATAAAAATACGTGGACTTTTATTATAACTAGACACAAGAATAAATGAGTTTATCAGGGTATATAAGAAAATATATTTATAACATGATGCCGGGTAGAACTCTATTTAAAAATTGCCCTTTAGTTTAACCGCCATTTTAATCAAAATTCTCGCACAGAGTACAGGCACCAGGAGAGCAGCATAGAGCAATCCCAGAAATTCAAGTTTCTCGTTTTAGTATTATTTTAAATCCGTTGCTGTTGAATCCTCTTCTTCTGATTTGAGTTTCTGCGATTGAGATAGCTTAGAAGCTCGATAAATATATGTATTAGAGAGGATTCAAAACGGATCCCTAACAGCGTTGCCAGGTTATTAAATTTCGCCCTAAAAATTTCAAAATACGAGACTTAAATCTCAAAATTCAGCAATCAAATTCATTTTTATCTCACTTGTTTCTCGTACTATGTTATAATGCAGGTGAAGTTGAACGAATTTGAAGGATTTTTATTTTTTATTTCTGAATTCTGTCCGATTGATTGGATTTAAAATTCAAGTTCGCAACAAATTGCATCATTTTGTAAGAATAGATAATTTGACGATATTTTTGTATTGGTGTGTTTTCACTAAAAGCATTTGGATTATGTCTCCCATAGATATTTCAGAAATTGGCTCAAATGCATTAGACGTAAGGAAGAACTGAAGTTTTCTGACAGAAATTCGGAATTTTGACTTGTGAACCTAATTTATAAGCAATCAAGCTTCAAATGATTCATTTGTTTCCTCAGAAAATGTAGGGTAACACAGTGAAAATATCTTTCATTTAATTTGAGGCATATGCTTTTTAAAGTGAAGTCCTAAAACAGAAATTTATTCAAATGCTTGACTTAGTTGAGTTGAGTTATATGATTCATGGTTTAAACAGAGGGTAATATAAACTCCTATAATGCTGTTCTTGTTTTGAATTTTATGGCTAATTGGAGAATTCATAATTTGCATTCTAAAGCTAAAATTGGAAAATCACAGTCCAAGCTGGATAATATTAATATATAGATTTTTTCTGTTTTACCTCTATGATGGAATCTTACCCTTCAGTACCCAAGTATCAGAGACTGGCTTACCAAATTTCTTTCCTTAGGTGTAGAGATTGTTTATATATGTAATTAGGTCTAGCTGGTATTCTCCTCATAGGAATAATGTATCTTCTGAGATTTCTTCTAGCGAAATCTGTTTGAACTCTCCTCAATCTGCACATGCCTATGGGTATTGCTTCAGAAAGATGTTTATTTGTTTGTTGGTTAGTTTATCGGTTGCTGAATTTGTGCCCAACTTGGGAGCTTGAAACTGTACAGTTCATTGTGTCTCTAGTCTGTACTCTTATATTTTTGCGCTAGTTTCTGAACAAGACGACAAAGTTTTTAGCTGAATACAGAAACTAACTAAAACAAAGGACACAATTATTATGTCTTTAAATATTTCTAAGTTGTGACTTCATCAACCTGATGTGGTTGACTCTTTGTATCTAATTTCAAGTTTTCAACAGCAATGATTGATCTCTGGATTCTAAAACAATTTAAGCATGTGTTCAACCAGCTGACTCGTTACTAATTAACATCGTATCTTGAAACCCTCAGACAGTCTGCAGACTGGTGTATAGATGGTTAATTTGTTTTGAAGTATCTGACTCAAGGAACTTGCACATAGGCATAATATTGTTGCTTCATGATCATTTATCCCATTTATTAATAAACTAAATTTAGCAGAAGTAAAAATTAGTCAGAAAGTCCTGCTCAGATGTTGGTTATAATATACAGAATCTTGAAGCGAGCTACCAAATGTGTCATGAGACCAGGTTTCTTTTTTGAAGGCTAAAATGAGATGCAATGCGTGCTGGAGAGAACTGGAAGGGAAAGCTGTTTCCACCACATGTGGTCACCTCTTGTGTATCCTGATGATAGAGTAGTTTAATAAATATATTCATTGCTTTCATGGAGAACAATGGGGAATGTACCAGCATAATTTTCCTTAATAATGATTAAAGGCACCGAAGATGCTGGTAAAATTCTCAGCAGTGATGCGGCTTGCCCCATTTGTGACCAAGTGCTTTCTAAAAGGTAAGTAGCTTCTGGTGACCAAACTTGAAATACTGTTGTGTTCCTTTGCTCATGAATTGTTAGATACTTCAATTATGGGATTTGAGGGTCAGAAAGAAATGAGAAATAAGAAGTATTTCAGTATCCATTGTGTGGACTATTTACTGATTGAAAGGATCTATGTGTTAGCTGATACTAAATCTCTTCTCGATGTGATGTTGAATAAATATCAAATATATTTCAGCTTTAGATGAATAGAGTTCTAGTCAACTTTCTACTATAAATTTCTAGTTGTCTCTATATATCTGGCTTATATTAACTTAAGGCGTTTTTTCACTTGTCAGTCTTATGAGACCTGTGGATATCAATCCCAATGATGAATGGATCAATGTAAGCAAGTATCTAATCAAGACCTCATTATATTCCAAGCATTTTGTCACCCTGCCATTTAAAACATGTCACCTTGTCCTCTCTAATTTTATGACGTATCTTACACTTCTGGTAGTTAATCATCTCTCTACCAGATTCTTGTTGATTTTTCACTCTCTCTTGCAGATGGCCATGGCTGGGATATCTCCCCAGATATGTATCCTTTATATTTTACTACATATATGTTTATACATTATATAGTATTGTGTAATATATATCATATTAGCATTTTGGATCAGTTTTTTCCTCCAGTAATGAAGTTTTATAGGGAAAGAAACAATAACATCTCTAGCTTTATACCTCTTACTCCATCAAAGGATGTTTAGATATTGTAAAATACCATATTGGCTCCTTTCATCTTTCCTTGATGAATCCAGTGATGAAAAGTGTGTACAGAAGCGTGATGTTCTACATTGGGCAGAAGGAACTGGAGATGCAATTCAAGATGAACAGAATAGCAGCGCAGTGTCGGCAGAAATGTGAGGCAATGCAAGAAAAGTTCAGAGAAAAACTGGTACAGGTGCATAATGCTTATCAGAAAACAGCAAAGAAGTGCCAGATGATGGAACAAGAGATCGAGAGCTTGTCCAAAGACAAGCAAGAGCTTCAGGAAAAGTTTTCTGAGAAGTCTAGGTCATTCTCTCTTCTTCTTTTACCAAAACTGTTAAAATATGGTCTTAATTTATCTGCAGTTTATGGTTTCTTGACACAACTCACAAGCTATTATTTCCCACTGCTAGGCAAAAAAGAAAACTCGATGAAATGTATGATCAGTTGAGAAGTGAGTACGAGTCAATGAAACGAACAGCAATTCAACCTGCAAATAAATTCTATTCCAGAATCGAGCCTGATTTGTTTGCAAGTCCAGCTGACATGAATCACATGATGCCTGACAGAGATACTCTCAGGAAAGGTAGTTCCGTTCTGTTTGTAGTATATAAAACATAATGTCATTTGACATACCAAACCCTTGTTCCTTTTGTATATCTGCACTTTTTGAAAGCATTGGTTCAAGTTTTTAGCTCTATGAAACTACTGTCAAAAAACATTCATTTCATGGTTGGCGTTGGTTGTAGACTTCCGAAAAATAGTTGACTTATTTCTCGCAGATTGGTCGGTTTACACTCCTGATACTCCAGGGCCTCGAGATGATATATGGCCTCCAGCAAGACAGAACAGTTCTAACTCTGGCCCCTTCGACGTTTCTGGTGGCTCACCTGCAAAGCAGTCAGCTGGGCCAGTTGATTTTGGCAACAGAAGGGTTGATGGTCACACTGCTTTTGGAGTTGGAGCTGGAATTGGGGCAGGGAACCCCTCAATGACCTTAAGAAACCTCATCCTTTCACCTATAAAGCGTCCTCAGCTCTCTCGAAGCCGGCCTCAAATGTTCAGGTAAGCTGTGAATTTAATCTACTGGAATAGTGAATTCATTTCTGAAGCATAATAATTTTTTCTTTTATTTCAGTTTGTAAGCAGGAGAACCTTGGCATCAGTGAATTAGACCCAGTAGTTTACACCATTTGTAAGTGACCATTTATGTTCTTATGTTGCACACCAAGTGGAAATTAAATGTAATCCTGGACCAATTTTTTTTAGTTCTTCTTACTATAAGTATGATCTGTTGTGAGACTCGCAAATTACATGGCGATCTCCTATGGCTGGAACAGTGACCATACACACAGAATTAAAAAATTATAGAATATGATTATGAAAGCTTATTTACCTGTTCTTTCATTAGTAAGGCACTTATTCTTCGAGATAATCAAGCGAGGGAAGATAATGTAGGAGTGTGCATTTTGAAATATATAGAATAACCATTTAGTTTTCTTTTCAAATTTTCAAGGGTTTGTTTGGACTTCAGTCAAGATAATGTAGGTGTGTGTATGTTCAGATATCCTAATATCTAGTTTACTTTTCTTTTAAATCAAATGCTTAAGGTTTTGTATGGCGTTCGGTTATAAACTTTTCGCTTCTATCTTTCATGGCTTTTTGATAAAGACAATAGATGGATCTTTGTGTTAAGCTTTTGCGGTCTTACTAATTATATATTAGTATTATATCTTTTAAATAATCCTGTTATAGATTGTTTTAAAATTTCACGATTTTTTTCGTCCCATTTTGCAGTATTAGATAGCTCTAGGCTTAGAATTACCATGACCTTATTAACAGCATGCAACTCTTACCATCTTCGTTAGCACGACTGCACGAGTCCATCCTCACCTTACCCATGATCAGCAACAAGGTAAATAGAGCATAAGAAAGCAACCAAGATTTGGGGTCGTCTTATCCTTTGGTAATAGTGTATTGTCAGAACAAAATCATTGTGTTAAGATAAAGAGTGCTAGTGTCGTGACTCGTGCGCCTGATGAGTCTTCTTCAGAAAATTCAAGGAACTTCTGCTCACGTTTCACAAACCTTTTCTCTCCCATGGATCATATGACAAGACTATCAAGACATGCTTATTTGTGTCTTTAGTTTATCCTTTTGAATATCCCCCTTGTATCATCTAGTTGGATTATGTGACTTTTCTGAAGTCAAGATTAGCGAGCATAGGACAGCAAATTAACACAACTAATAATCATTATGAGGAAATTTTAACCTGAGACTCAGAAAATTGTTCTGGATGAAGTTTAATTTATGCCTCTTATCATTGAAGTAGTGGTGTTCAAGTTCTGGCTCATGCAGACTCCTTAATTATGGGGTGGTATCGTAGGGAAATGGGGAATTAGCAACTAAAAAGTATTGCCTGCCTTTCTTTAATTATCAAATAATTGATTTCTGGCATCTTCTGCTATTTAATGTGTACTTAAGCACAGAGATAAGAGATAAGGTCTCCTTGTAAAGTATAGTGTTGATCAATCAGTAATATAAGGTTTGGAGAATGCTTATTATTACACCATTTTAACTTTTAGTTTGATATTCTGACTAAATGTTCTGGAGGACAAGATATGCATTGGAGGTATAAACCTCAACCTGCAGAGGTAGAAGGATGTCAGCTACAAATTAACCACAACCTTGCATAACCAGCACAGTACATTATGATCTTGCGAGTATAACAGCGTCTGAAAGACAAATTCTGGTAGACGTAAAAACAGTTTTCTTGGAAGCTGGTTTAGGCCATACTGTGGTGAATTCGTTCCCCGACCTTTTTTACCCCTTCTTATAGTAACTTTATTTTGACACAATTGACTGTTAGCCGATAATGTAGAAGCATGAATTCCTTTCACTTTCAGACATTTAAGGGTTTGTTCGGACACTGGACATTGTTGGAGTATTATTCATCATCTCCTACTATTTATTCGCAGTTTCTCACAAGAAGTAAATAAATCTTTGCCTGAAGGTGTCAGACATCTTACTGATAAGTGATGACCTTATATCTCTCTCTTCAAGTAACTTGCTCCATAAAATAGCACTATAGCAGGCATGAACTCCAACCAACACTGATGATCTTTAATACAATTTCATCCGAGTGTAACTAGAGCAGAATTTGGGCACTTTTTTCTCCTTGTTGATCATAAAAAGGTCATCTTAGTTAGGGAAACCAAGGATTTTTTTTCCCTTCACCATTTCACCAGTTTTTTTTCTTTTTTGGGGAGTCAGTATCCTCTTGTTTCATCAAACACAAATTATGTGCTCTGAACAAGATAAAGCTTAGGACAATAAATTACAGAAATTGTTAACAACTATTATTAGAGAAGCTTTGCATATAAATAATAACATGACGTCAGAAATCCTGCAGCATGCCGGTATCAAAACTTTTATCCTTGCTATAATAATTCATTAGTTAACTATTTGTATCGCTTGAACAGATATTTTATGAGTGCCTCAGGGCATCCACAAGCACTTCAGTAGATTATTTCCATAACCTCCAGTAATTGTACTTTTTCCGTGGCACCATTTGTTTGTATTCCACTAATTGTCTATCATTTTCTCACCTATAACTAGTAGTGAAGAATATATATAGATAGAGATAGTGATTCTTCATAAATTTCATCGTGTATGCAAAAAACATCTAAATCTCACATGTACAATTTACTAACGACTAAAATTAACAGAACTGACTTCATTAAACTATAGATGCATGTGTTAATTTCGAACAAGAGCTACAGTAACAAGTGGCGAGGCAAAAAAACTTTCAAAATTGGGGCTTCGGAAGATAGTTCAATTGTATCCCCATGTTGAACAGAGTGAACAGTATGAGAACCGTCAATGTAGATTAGACCTTCTTTACAAAACCATGTCGTATTCATTGACTCCTTAAATTTTACTAGTCCATGCATTAAACTGGAGTCTTCTGCTCTGGGTAAAATTGGTTCCCTTACTATGTACTGGAGATCCTTGGATAGAATGGGCATCGCGAATCCACCTGCTGAGAGTATTGCAGCTGTTGATCCAGCAGCAGTTGAGACTCTGAGACCACTTGATCGACAGTTAACCAATGGGGAAAATGATTGGCCGCCTTTCTTGATTCTGTTAAGGAAAAAATGTGATTGAACTGTATATAATCTCAAGGAGGAAGCTAAATGGCCTTGTGCATGCACTTGCTACAAAATGAACACCCACCTGAATGAGAACCGAGACACTGCTGCAGGACATGGATGTGCTATTAAAACATCATTTAGAGCATATGTTGACAGTAGTTCTGAGTTGATACGAATTGACATTCTTGACAATTCAGAAGGATCTGTCCGACCTTCAAGGATGTCGTCTAATATCTGGGGGGGGAAATTGTTTGGAGTAAAATTATGTCATAATTCATGAACATAACATGCCTTTATGTATGTTAGGTATGTTAGGTGCCACATAAGGATACAAACTTCTCTGGATGCAATAAGGTTTAATGGAACAACAAACACATAAACTTGTTACAAGATGCCTAATAAGGTAGTCTTACTTGTTCAAAGTTTTTGACAGTTGCTGCACATAGATACCCAGTGCTTCTTGTAGCATCAAACTCGTTACTAAATTCTTCCACCTACACCATATTATATCAAGCAATCATCTTCTCTAGTAGGAAGACAGTTTTATTGTATACCCCATAAATTTAGAAGTTAGGACAAACACCACAGCACTGAACACAAGGGAGATTGAAAACTCACCTCTTTGACCAGAGTGGGGTCAGAATTCACTCCTAGAACTGGAATTGAATCATCTACAAAATGGCTTGCTTGCAAAAGTGTTCCATCACCACCTATAGTAATAACTAGGTCCACATTACGAATTGGCTGTGATAGATCACTTCGGAAAACAGGTTCCCAATCCACGAACTTTTTCCGCACAATATCCTGACAAAAGTTTATGGCTTCTTTGTGAACCATACGCCTGTTATCAAGATAACTTAACACCTGCGATGTTTATAAGAAGAAATATATATTACAAGGATAAAATGACTCAATGGTAGGATATCAATGGGAAACAAGAAACTGATAACTATCAGATATCAATGTAAACTCATAGAGCTTACTTCGAGCTATGGAACCCTTAGACCTAATAACTATAAATTTAAAACTAAGCAGTACGTGGGAGTCTGTACAAGAAGTAAGCAGGACTCTCAAACATAAAGAAGAGAAATTTGAAAACTCCTGGCGTGTTTTCATTATATGCATTTTCAAGCTAATCAAACATTAGACTATGAAGTTTGTAGGCTGTTGCAGAATGTCTTGTATATTATAGTAGTTTGAAGTTTGTACCTGTAATTATCGGTGGAGCTAATATATTAATTACAACTGATACTTGTGGAAAAGTAATAAACCCAGGAGTATATAAAAGCCCGCCGCAATGTTAAACTATTAGTCAATAGTGGAGATATTAGGACTATGTTACACCTATGCCTCTATTACAAAGAAATTATAAGAAGTCCTAACAGGGGCAATATCCTCTATTTCTTATGATACTTCTGGTTGCAAGTAATGGAGATCAAGCATCTTGCTAACCGTTACAATTAAAATTCATGGAATGCAAACAAATAAAACTATCCTCGGCAATATGATTGAGCTATGTACTCTTGCCTAAGGGAGGAAAAAGAAAAGAACAAAACAGGCAAACAAACACCATTTTACTCTTGAAAGATAGTATTTCCCTATTCCACAAAAAGAGCCTCATTTACAAAATTTGCAAACTTTAAGGACATTTTCCATGATGTTTATCCCCTAGTTTAATATTGGTGACATGGTAGTGAAATTATGTTGCGAGAACATCATGTCATTATATAGTATCATAAAAAAAACTCTTTTTTGTGGAACATTTTTTAATTTTTTTGTGTGTGTAGCAAAATGGGTTTCTTTTCGTGGAACTGAGACTATGTTTGTTTGCAAAAAAATATGCTTAGAATTTGACTATTTGTTTTCATTTAACACTATCTCAGATTATTTAATCCTTTTACGAAGGACTACTTAGTCCCATAATATAGGACTATTAGTCCCATAAAGCCATTTGATAACTTAAAATTGGGAGACTATTAATCTCACATTCATCATAGATTATATAATCCCTCGTAAATAGTCTTAAGAATAACAAAAAAAATAGTTAATAGGACTATTTAAAGGACTATTGACCCATTATGGAATAAAATAGTCCGAAACAGTGTTAAATTAAGAATATTAGTCCAATCTCAAGCATATTTTTTGCAAACAAACATAGACTGAGGGAGTAATATTCAGTCAGACATAATATCAAACAGGTAATACACTTGGCTAAAATGCAACTAAACAGAAATGTCAATTAATTTAATCAATCACCTGCAAAAGTTTGAACTGAATTTAGAGCAAACACTGATACATCAAATTCATTGAATCACTATTATGAAAATTTTCATTTAAAAGTGTACCTTACCTTAGAAGGGGTTGTGATGCGACAGGGACCGCTTGATTCGCCGGCGGCTGGATACAAGTCAAACTGCTTCAACAGCAGCAGCAGTCGCCTCCTCGCCATCCTCTCACTCTCTCTCTCTCTCTCTCTCAAGTTAAAATCTACTCTTCCAAACGAATTAGTACCTAGTTTATTTGACAAGTTTAATACCAGGTGATCAAAATTTGCGTAAACTGTTTACAATAGCTGGTATTATATTGAGAGTGAAAAGAGGGGAGTTAGCTAGGCAAGTACTATCTGTTCGGAACGACTTATTTTAAATGACTTATAAGTCAAAATATAAGTTGACTTATAAGTCAAAATATAAGTTGATTTATAAGTTATTTTAAATTGTGCTCGTAAAAATGTTCGGCATCAATTTGACTTATAAGTTAAAAATTAAGTTAAAATAAGTTATGAAAATGTTCAGCTCATAATGACTTATAAATTAAAATAATATAAAGATTATTAAAAAAAGACATTAATAAAAAGAGGGGCAAAATAAAAGAAGAGCAAAATAGATATTACATTTGGTTAAACTAACTTATTTTAAAATAACTTATAAATTATTTTAAAATAAGTCACAAATAGTTACTTATTTTTTTTAACTTAAAAACTAACTTATAAGTAAACAAATAAATAGTTACCGAACATTCAAATAGTGACAAAGGATTATAAGTTGGTTGTCGAACACCCCTATATAGAATTTGGTATTTCAAATATTCTTTTAATAATATTTTGCAAATAAATGCGATTTATGAAAAGATTGAATAAAATTAAAAGAGATTTATATTTGTAAAAGTGAAAGTTATTATCTCATAAAAACAATTGTTCTGATTTTTATTTTGAAAATTACATTTAACCCGGATAAATATCTGTATTATCCTTACTGAAATATTTTAAATTATTAAGGTTAGAAGTATAATTAGTGCTGTTCAAAAATTATTTTTAAAATTAGTACAATGTTTTCTCAATTCAATACATTCATTGTTTTAAATATAAGATTAATATTAATTTTTAAAATTAATTTAGAGTATTTTCAAACTGCAAATAAATACGAGTCATTTAAATTTTATCAATATATTTATATTTATGATTATTACAAATTATTTAAAAAGTATTAATTATTCAGAATTATGTAATTTTAATTTTAAATACACTCTTAAAAAGTCATCATCAATTTATATTTTAAAACGAATAAAGTATAAATAAAGACGAATCTTAAAATTAATCATGTGACGTAGTGTTTATTTGATTAAAGAGTACTTCGTGTATTTAACCTAAAATTTTATATTTTAAAACGAATAAAGTATAAATAAATTGTTGCACCTTACATCATTTTAGACGTTGGCAGGAGTATTTTAAGGATCTAAAAAAGTGGCTGGGGATTAAAACGATGGAAGAACAAGTTGTTACGAGCGGCAATGCTTCACGTACTTCATTTCGAAAGTGTCAATTTGAGGTAATTTCAAGTTTAAAATTCATAATATAATGAGGGAGTATATATTTGCGATTTTCATATTGATATCGGAATAAATTCATATTAATTTATTCTATATTTTAGAAATGAGGGAGTATATATTTCAATGTCAAATGAGTTGATTTAATCGTAGATACTTTCACTATGAATAACCGAAGTAGAAATTTAATTCGGGCAATGAAGAGTTCTAAACTCTTTAAATGATTTAGTAAGCTTATTGTCTAAATAGATTAAGGAATATAGATATTATACTATTCTTTTTGATTGATTTAATATCATTTTTAGTTTATCTCCACTTGTTATTTCTAAAAGACAAAGTCAGAAGTTGAAGGAGGGACTTAAACCCTCAATCTTAGCTAGACTATGCTCAACAATTAAGCTATTTCCGTCACCTATTCGCCACTATTATGCAATTTGTGTATCACTTGATACTGAATACTTTTGTTTTTTTACACAATCAAAGTATTGATATCCAATTAAGCTACAAACACAAGTAGATAGGCAGCTAACGGGGCCGCTGTCTTTTCAGTCAAACTCTGACCACTCAGTGCCACTATCGGTGTAAGTTGTAAAGAATTTTGATCTCGAGTGAAGTTGAGACATCATTTCATTCTCATAACGAAAATGAGTGCATTGCAAAACCAAATAAGTTGTTCCCTTGCCTTGCAGTGATAACATCTATCTTTAAGTGAAATCATATCCTCATATGACTTTTTATTTTACGATAATGCAAACTATAATTTTACGAGTTTGCTCGGAATCGATTTATTTCAGAGAAAAAAAAAAGAAACCTTATTATAGCTTCATTAATTAAACTCGATGGGATACATATATTCCCTCCATCGTATACAAGTAAAAAGAAAAATGTCTAATAAAAAATGTTTAAAAGTAGATTTCTGATTTATATACTTAATTCGGGGCCATTAATTTTAAAAAGTCGAGATTTCATTAGTGTGGGGTTTATTATGAATAAAATTACAACTTATTTTAACATCTCTTTTTCACTTTACTTTTTTTTTTTGAATAAATATTTTAAACATCCTTTTGAAAATGTAAGAAGTACTATAATATGAGTTGATGCTAAATACTTTATCCGGTGATAAGAATCTTATTTAATTGATCTGACAAAAATACTTGTAACAACTAAATATTAATAAATGACTAAATTTGAAATTATGTTGTAAACTCAACTGAAACAATAAAAATTTAAATAAAATAAATTCTGATGTCAAAGTTCAACTTGAACTCCGACTTGCTTCCTTTGCAAGCCTAATAGTAGCATGGGACTGCCTCTCCCTGAATTCTTACAATCTCATTTATATACAATGAAAAATACATTTACTCTATATACTAATATCATAGGAATCATTCATGTATTTTTGTTATAAATTAAAGTTTAATACACTGATAATTTATACATAAACGGTGTTAGAGTTATAACACGTTATTGATAAAATATTTATATTGTATAAAATTATTCTTATTTTAATGACGTGTCATGATCATATTACCGCTCATATATACACTATCAGTATATCAAATTTTAACTTTTGTTAATGCGGATAAAATCATTTTTGAACTTTTAATGAGCATGACAAAGAAAAAGAAAATAAAAAAGAAAAGGGGGAAAAAGTGAAAATTAATATGATATTCTTATATTTAAACAGATCTAATGTAATTAAGGAATTTATATATTTATTTGCCTATTTAAGTATATATATTTTTTTAACATTGTGTATTAATATATTTTTTAACCTTATGTGTATTTGGATGATATATATATATATATATATATATGATATTCTTATATTCTTCTTTACCTATTGTTCCTACAAGTTTGGTTTAATTACAATTTTATTCTTTTTATTTTTTATTTTTTTTCTATTTCCAACATTTGATAAAACTCAAATTATATCTTTATAATATTTGTACAAGCAAAACATGTTCCACTAGTACTATTATTATATTATTAAGAAAGAGTAAAAAAAATTAACCATCAATCTTGAAAATGAGTGGTAAATCTCTTTTTACTTTTATTCCTGTAAGTCTTAATTTTATTTTTAATATTATGGGACCTATCAACTATCCATACTAAAAAAAAAACTTGTAAAATTATCATTTTTATTTATATAAATATCAATTCCCATATCACATCAATCCCCATGTGAAAATAATAACTACTTTAAGTGCAGAAAACTGATAATGGATCAAATTAATGAGTCCACTTAAAAAAAAGAATAATAATAAAAATCAACCCTAACCCAACTACCCCAAAAGAAGTAACGTAACGTAACCCAACCTAACTTTGTATCCGTTTCCCCAATCCAAACCTATTTACCTTGTAAGAGAAACAAGTTAAACCTAACCAAATCGGACCCCAGCTTGGGTTTGGCCCAGAGTTACTACTTTACGCTAATCATAGTTGACCCACCCACCCAATCAATCTCCACCAACCCAAATCTGGTATACTACGATCGGGCAAATTCACATCCGGTTCAGATTCTATCCCATCGAAACAATCCCCTTACCCTAAAGTATCTTCGGATCATCTGGTCGGATCTCCGAACGTCAACGACCACCGACGGACTAAGATCAAATAATTGAGAGGAAAATCATCTCCACATTCGAGTACAGGTCTGAATTATATCTCAATTTTGTTGTACTATCAAGTATTTAAGCTTCTTTGCCTATAAATTTGTGTGGTTTTGGATTGTGGCACTGAAAATTGGTGGATGCCTTTAGTTCTGGAAATTTTGTACTTTAATTGGAAGTAAATGTTGTGGCTGATGATTATGAGTTTATGCGTACAATTCAGCTTTTGATTTTGGTATTGTGGAAATGAAATGGTTTTTGTACAATATTATTATGTGCATTTATTTGATCAGTTTCTATACTAAAGTTCAAATTTTGGAAATATTTGGATGAGAGAATTCAAAGAGTATTTGTAAGAGGGAAATATATATGTTAGGGAAACTAGGGTCCCGTAGGAATTTTCAAGACCCGGGAAAAATTAAGCAATTCTATTACAGAGTGTTTTCTTGTACTATAATGGATTGCTATTAATGCTAGTGGTTACATTTGAGCTTTATTCTGAACTCCAAAAAGAGAGTGGGGGACAGTATATGAAAAGTAAAAGATTGTGAAAGGTAGAAACTATAGGAGTTTTGTCAACATTCCTGTGCACTAAGGTTTAGCTATATCATCTAGATCTTTTTCAAAACTATATATAGTTGGACTGGTGTTCATTTTATATTCTTTTTCCATCTCATTTTCCGACTGGAGGCCTTTTTCTTAAATGTTTTGGTTTTTTGTTGCTGGAAATGGGTTGAGTACTTTTGAATTGACCTGTTAGCTTGATTCTTGTTTTTTAATGATTCCTAGGCATGTATATGGTTGCTAAACTTAAAAGGTCTAGATTAGTGGATTATGGTCTAGAATTTGTGCATTACTTGTTACTAAAACAAACCAAGCGAATAGAGATACAAATTTCTGATTGGGAGCCTTTAGAGGAGTTCCTTTGTCAAATCTTCTTAGGGATGGCGGGCGGTACTGCATTAACTCCTGAATCATTTTTCCACTGCTTTCATTCTTACGTATTTCTTTTGGGAGGTCTTTCCTTTCCTCCACGTGCATTATAATTCCTTTCTCTCATCTTCAGTGAAATCTTCGGCTTTTATCTAAAAATTTTATTGTAAATTTATATTCACTACCCTCCTAAAAGAAATAAAATGTTTGTACATTTTAGAATATTGTAAAATAAATTATCAGTTGTAAAGCCTACATTCTTCCACTAAGAACATATACATCACTGATTTTTGAATTTGTAATATTTTTCTTAAAACTCCACATTTTCCAGTATGTCACGTATCTATCCATTTATGAAAGAATCGGCATTTATAGTATCATTGGCATATCCTACTTTGTCCCTCAAACTCCAAATTAGTTATCACATGTTCAACAATTCACATTGACGTAGCTTTTGCAGTTATATATGGAACTGTTTAACCCCAACTTCTCAGGTTCAATCTCAACAAAGTTCTGATTGAACATTTCAAAAGTTGCAGAAGATTTTGCAATTAACTTTGTTGGTTAAAAATATGATTTTCAATGTTAACTTTTAAAATTGAAAGGTACTTGCCTATCATTGAAATGAAAATAAAATAAAAATTGAAGTTTACTAAGTTTCTTAAGAATGAGAATAGCTTTTGCATTAATGGATTGGTTTCTGACGGAGATACTTGATGCTGGGTACAGGGTTGGTTTGTATATGAAACTTTCTATCTCGACACCTTGTTTAAATTAGGAGTAATGGCACATTTACCTAATCCATGCACCTCAGGACCTATTATGTACTTCTTCTAGTTTAAAACAATTAATTTCAGTCTTTTTATAATTACTCTTAGGATTACTGACATATTGATAGGTGAAACTTTAGGCTCATTTATCATTCTGGAAAATTATTCTTAGTTATTGTTAGCAATTTCTTAAAAATTATTATTTGTCCTAATACATATCTTGGTGTACTTAGTTATTGAATTGTATATGCATTAGTGCATGCTTCGCTATATAAACTTCTTTTTTTTTTTGGAAATATAGTTCACAAACTGTTGAGTATACTAGTGTCCTTTTGGCTTTTATTGTCGTTTTATAGGTTCTCTCATAATATTGTTTGATACAAAGAGAGAAAAGTTTCTGTGTAGTTATCGTTTTAAGGACCTTGACGTGTTTGTTTTTTGTTGTTCTTTTATCTGCAAGTTTTAGTTTAATTTTTATATTGTGTTAACGGTTTATCAGGCTTTGTTCTGCTCTTACAATCTCATCAGGCAGAGAAGTCAAGTTTGAGGATTTTACATAAGGAGTATTAAATTTCTTCTTATCCAAAAAAAATTAAAATTGAGGAACAAAACTTGAATTTTTGGAAAACTTTCTGCTAATGCCCTTAGCCCCAACCCATTTGCTTGTACTAATAGTTCAATCAAAATATCTCAAACATCATTTCACGTGAGATAATGTTGGAGTACATGTCTGGTCTACCAAAAGGGTAGTATTGTATTTTCAACTAATATCCCTAATATCTCTTGCACTTTCAAAACTTGACTCATTTTCGGGAAAAAATAAAACTTAAAAAAGTAACTATCTTTTCCAGGATTATTATTTAATATTCTGACAAATCTCTCATTCAGTGATTGTGTTTGCTTTTTGAGGTTATAATATTTATATTCTTATACTTCGAAAGAGCCATATTTACCTAGTGTTATCATTTGATGTTCAGGCTGCATTTTATATCAACTATTAGCTTCATGTGATGGAAGTTGCAAATGAAATACCTGCTAAGAAATCAAAGAGGTTGACTTCTGTTGTATGGAATCACTTTGAACGAGTTAGAAAGGCTGACATTTGTTATGCTGTTTGTGTACATTGTACAAAGAAGCTTAGTGGATCAAGTAACAGTGGAACTACTCATTTGAGAAATCATTTGATAAGGTGTTTGAAGAGATCCAATTTCGATGTTTCCCAAATACTTTCAGCAAAGAAAAAGAGAAAAGAAACTAATGTTGGCCTTACAAATGTCAACTGTGATGAAGGGAAAATAAAAGGGGAGGCTATAATTCCCATAAGCAGCTACACATATGAACATGAGCAGAAAAAAGATGAAGCCATCAACCTTGGAAGTATAAAATTCAATCAAGAGCGGAGTCGCCTGGACCTTGTTCGTATGATCATGCTGCATGGTTACCCTCTGGCGATGGTTGAGCATGTTGGATTCAAAATTTTTGTGAAAAATCTTCAGCCATCATTTGAGGTTATGACTAATAGTGCTATTGAGTCTGACTGTATGACAATTTATGGGAAAGAGAAACAGAAGGTGTTTGAGATGATACGCAATTTTCATGGCAGAATTAGCATGGCTGTTGGTATGTGGGTCTCACTAGAAAATGAGGAGTACTTGAGTTTAACAGCAAACTATGTTGATGAGGATTGGAAGTTGCAGAAGAAGATATTGAGTTTTGTAACATTAGATTCTTCTCATACTGATGATTCACTTTCAGAAGTAGTTATAAAATGTTTAATGAATTGGGAAATTGACCGTAAGCTGTTTTCGATGACATTTGATGACTGTTTCACCAATGATGATATTTCCTTCAGAATCAAAGATTGGCTCTCCCAAAACAAGCCTCTTTTAAAGAATGGTGAGTTGTTTGATGTGAGATGTGCTTTGCATGTTCTAAAATCCATTGTTCAGGAAGCTATGGAGGCACTTCAAGATGTGTCTAGAAAAATTCGAGAAACTGTAAGGTATGTTAAGAGCTCACAAGCCACCCAAGGGAAATTCTATGAGATTGCCGAGCAGGTTGGTATCAATAGCAAGAAGCGTTTGTCTCTTGATTGTCCAATGCAGTGGAACTCCACTCATATCATGCTTGAAACAGCCTTGGAATACAGGGGTGCCTTCTCTATCCTGCAAGAGCAAGACCCTGCTTATACAATGGCTCTGTCTGAGGGAGAATGGGAATGGGTGAGTTCTGTTACTGGCTATATTAAACTTTTTGTTGAAGTGACCAATGTCTTTACAGGCAATAAACATCCAACTGCAAACATATATTTTCCTGAGATATGTGATGTATACATCCAGTTGATGGAATGGTGCAAGAACCCTGATGATTTAATTAGCTCTGTGGCACTGAAGATGAAAATCAAATTCGACAAATATTGGAACATGTGCAGCTTTGGTTTGGCAGTAGCAGCCATCTTAGATCCTCGATTCAAGATGAAGTTGGTAGAGTATTACTATCCTCAGATTTACCCTAGTGATGCCCCGTGTCACATTAAGGAGGTTTCTGATGGTATTAGGGAGCTTTTTAATGAGTATTCTTTGGGTTCAAGTTCACTTGATGACGGTTCGGCATGGACTGGCAGCAGCTTAACTAGTACTAGTAATGGTACGAGAGATAGGCTAAGAGGTTTTGACAAGTTCCTCCATGAAACTTCGCAAAGTCACAGCATAGTATCTGACCTCGAAAAATATTTAGAGGAACCAGTTTTTCCTCGCAACAATGATTTCAACATATTAAATTGGTGGAAAGTTCACACACCACGGTACCCCATCTTATCTATGATGGCACGTGACATTTTGGGTATTCCCTTGTCCACTCTTACGTCAGAAATGGCATTCAGGAACGGTGGTAGAGTGCTTGACCATCACCTCAGTTCACTTAATGCGGACACTCGAGAAGCTCTAATATGCGGGCAAGATTGGATGCGGATGGAATCAGAAGGTTGGCATCTGGCTTCTTTAGTACTATCGCAATCTATATATTTTTCACTAAAATCTTGTCTTTTCTTGTATCAGACACCAACCCATCCTCTAGCCATTTAGCACTATCAGTGGTTGTGGAAGCAAATTAATTTATACGTGGGTATGGATTCATCAACTTTACTTTTCCTGTCTATGTAGAATATCTTTTCTTTTGATATATATATATATACACACACAGAACGGATCAAGAGCATACCCTTTTAAATGACATACCAAGCATACCCCTTTTAGCGACGGACCGGGCGACGGTTTGGTCCGTCGCCATAGGTCCGGTCCGTTGCTAAAGCTTTTAGCGACGGACCCCATATAGCGACGGACCCGTCGTTAAAAGCTATAGCGACGGACCCGTCGTTAAAAGCTATAGCGACGGACCGGACCTATGGCGACAGACCAAACCGTCGCCCAGTTCGTCGCTAATTGGTCCGTCGCTAAAGGGAGTATGCTTGGTATGTCATTTAAGGGGGTATGCTCTTGAAATGCACTATATATATATATATATATATATGAGTCATGCATGTAGTGCGATAAATTTATGCTGAATGCCCAAATTACAATTGCGAAGCTTATCAATACATGAGATTGGTAAAAATTATAGGAGGGCCTTACTTATTACGCATCTCTCCAAAAAAGTTACCATTAATACTTAAACACGACCACTAATACTTATCCACGTAACTGTCAATTAAAAAGTCGACGTAAACATTTACAATATATATCATTTTCCTATATATGTATATATACTTATGTATATGTGCGTGTGCCCAATGTTTGTGCTGATTTATTCTTCTTTCATTGGATTATTATCCTATCATGCAACAGTTCCTGGTTCCTATCTTTGCTTGGGTGTAATTTTTGATGCTACTACAGAGCTGCTTGATTCCCTTCTGTGTCTCCAGGCAGTGGTTTACACTCTAGTATCAACTAAACCTTTAAGTTGATGCCTCGAAGAAAAGGTTCTGTTTTCATAAATTAAATTACACCGCTGTTATAAGGTTTTAAAGTTGGTATTCAGAACGGGTTCACCCGCATTCAGTTTTTGTGCCGCCTATGTTTTCTTTTTTCAACCTTTCTCTCGCATTAATTGCTTTGTACTTGATTGTATTTTGTGGAAGTGAAGCCCGGAATGAATGATTTCTAGTTGCGAATTTTTCTTACTTTATTCTAATGTGTGCCAAGTGTGTTCGTTTTCTTTAAAGTTGGTGTTCCTTTCACAAAAAATGAAAAAATAAAAATTGAATTCATGGGATTCTAAGATCCAAGAATTCAAAATCTCATGTATGGATTCAACTCGGGGTGGAGGAGTGGGAGAGGATAAGTAGTGGTTAACAAATTGGTTATGTATTGATTGAGATCCAGTTATTCCAGTAGACAAGAATTCTCACAGTTGACTTACTATTGCTATGCTTTAAATCCCCGGCCATGGTGATGGCAGATCCTTGTGAAAAGAAGAATTTCTACTTTTCCAATCTCTCTCACTTGGTACATGAAGCCAGATAAAGTATTAATAAATCTTTCAGTTTCGTGCTGACAAATTATCTTTTTTTTAATTTTAGCGGAAATTGTAACATTCTTGCCTTGGCAAGAATGGATCCCAAGACCTCATGCACCCAAACCTTGAATAGTGTAAAAACATTAGATCCTTGTGAATACATTTTTAATGGCATATGTTCCATTTGAATACTACCTCCGTTCCAAAATATAAAATCAATTGCTGTTGGAACAGGAAGGACTACATGTTTTCAGGTTGCTCAATCTGTGATCATGGATGACAAATTGCATTGTGGTGTTAATTTGGCAAATATTCGTTTGCTAGCTAGGTATGGATACAACAAGTAGGAGCTCCGCAGAGGAAAATGCACGACGCAATGCTTCATTTTTCATCTGATTTCAGAGAAGAGGGATATGAAGATAAGAAACGGGTTACCTGTTGAAATTTTTTTTCTTCAAGACTTTTGAATTTGTTTTGGATTCCCTTAGCTTTCTGGAAATCTGAATTGGGTCTACTTTTATGTTTTGTTACATGGGATTGATAGGAAGATGGAAAGCTCGTTCTATTTTGGTTTGGTTTCCAGAAAGTGTTTGATATGTTATGTATAATACTATCAGTAGAGTGTTCATTGTATTTGTGTTGTGCTTTATAGCAGATAAGAGAGAAACTGCAGTGCTCATTCTTCCAAACCCAAACTCTAGCATGAATACAGATCGTGGGGTTGAGCCTATTTAATTTACAAGCTGTCTGTTTTTGTTCTTAGATTGTGTATGTTTCAACATGATCAGTTGATCACATTGACCCATTAAAATTTTTCTTATTTAAATATCTGTTGTTTTAGTTGAGCTTAAAATATAATGTCAAATTCGGCCATTTATTAATTTTTAGTTGTTACGCATATATTTCTTAAAAATAAATTAAATAAGAACCTATCGCCAATAGATAAAACTATCAGCGTTAAAAATAAGTTTAATTCTACCCGTAGGCTTATTTATTTATTAAATGAGCTCTATTTAAGTATATTGTAGTATTAAACTTATATAGTTTAGCATCTTTGTACCGGACAAAAATTTTCATACTTGCAAAGGTTGTTCTTTTTCTTTTTCTTTTTCCTTTTCCTTTTTCTCTTAACTGTGACAAGTACTTGTGGTCTATGCTACTACCGATTATTGAACCAGAGATAATCTAAAACTGACATTCGACCAATTGATAAGAATACTATAATATCAATACTCATTCCTAAATCTATTTAGACAACAAATTTACTAAAGACTCCCTCACTATTGACTTTTTAAAATTTACTAATGACATTTTCAAATTTAAAATTGACTTAAATTCTTTTGACATTAATTAATATAATGATAAATATTGTAAACTATCTAAAAAGTACTATTAATTATAATATTTTTAGTTTCATAATCTTTTAATATATCATTTCAATTTTAAGATTGAAATGTCTGGAGTTAACTTTCAGAAATCAATAATAATTTTATATTTTAAAACAAAAGGAGTAATTTAAAGAGTTTAAACTTTCAAATGCCCAAACTAAATATGTAATTCGGCTCGTCTTAGTGAAATATCATCGATAAAATCAACTCATTTGACATTGAAATATATACTCCCTCATTTTTAAAATATAGAATAAATTTGATTTTTTGAAATTGAGTTGATATTTTAAATTTAAAGATATAAATTCATTTAATTTTAAATAATACAATTATAAAAGCGCAAACTATCTAGAAAATACTATAAATTACATGATTTATTATTTTTATAATTTAAATAAATCACGTGAATTTTGAATTTAAAATTAAAAGAACTTATATTTTGGAAAAAGACACCAAATTAGCTTAAAACCAACAAACTATAGGCCGCCAACTAAACTGTAAATTCATATTTGCACATGAATTTTTTATATTGAAATGAAGTACATGAAGCATTTCCACAAGCAACAACTTGTTTTCCACCATTTTAATCTCTTCGACAATAATTTATAAGTTGGTCAAATTAATATATAAGTTATTTTTTACTATTGAAGTGTTTGGAAGTGACTTATTTTTTGACATAAAATTATTTTTGATAACTAACAAATTCTGACTTGTTAAAAAATGACTTATAAGTCATTTTAAAATAAGTGAGTTTGATCAAATGTAAAGACTGTTTTGCCTTTATTTTAATAGTCTTTACATCTTATTTTGACTTATAAGTCATTTTAACCAAATATCTTCACATTTTATTTTAACTTAATTTGTAACAAATCGGGTCAAATCCGAGTTCAGAACAAATTTTGGGTCAAATCCCAAGTCCGAATCGAATCAAATTCATCCAAACAAGGCCTTAAACTACTAGCACACGCAACTTGATCGGATGACCCGACCTGAGCTTTCGAAAGTCGGCTCTGATACCATATGAAACGATCCGAGTCAAATTTCTTAAATACAAATAAATTTTTTCCATATCTTTCGATGTGGGACTGAGACGTTACATAATTTCTGACTTATAAGCAAAAGGGTGCCAAACATTTTTATTTATAATTAAGCACTTAAAATAACTTATAAATTATTTTAAATTTTAACTGATAAGTTATTTTAAAATAAGTCATCCTTGAACCGACTAATCCCATCCACTTTTCAACACTTTATGAGTATGTCTATTTGTACAAATAATGAGTGGGATTGGACTAATATTAATTTATTATCATTTCGGATTATTTTATTTCAAGATTAGTTTGTTATTTAATCTCATTAATTATATTTATCATTTCTAAGGTTATTTGTGATGGATTATAATTTCAAGTGAAAAGATGGTAGTATTTAATCTCTTTTGAGGTATTAAATGACCTTAAAAATAATTAAAAATAGTTTATAGATTAAATAAGGACTAATCACAATATAAAATAGTTCGATACATTAATAAATTAATACAAATAGTTCAGGTGAGACGTGCTGAGGAAGCTTAGGGTACATTCTTTGACCGAGGATTCCACACAGCTGCTCTTCGAGCAACACAGGTGTCAGGCGATACATCTCTTGCCGAACCTTTAGCTCACGTGCTTAATTAGATAGGCTGAAAGGACGGGAGCACAAGAACTAGAGAAAGTCTAAAAGGGTAAAAAAAGGTTAAATACAATTTTATAATTGAAATCTACACTATTATTGATACCCTATCTTTTGATCCCGTTCATTGACCTCTTACACCGGAGGCGTCTTACGACGACTCAGACCAAAATTTAGACATTCTATGCAGGTCCGAGCAAGCGAGGACTCTACGAGCTGGAGACCTCCCAGACGGTTAGGTCGTCATCAACATGTAACAATGTTAATCATGCAGGGCGAAAAAATCTCAAATTTATCTCTAAATGTAAAAGATTCAAGACAGGTGCTTCTTCAATATTGATCAGCTCAAGTTAGAGCCTATGGAGCAGTACGACCTCAATTATCTTAGCTTATGGAGACGATTAACTTCTATATTTCAAGTCATGAGAAAGTTTAGACCTATTCTCCTGCAAATTATAATCTCATTATCACCTATTTTTTACAATTTCATTAAGTTTGTCTTTGTAATCTCATTCTCACCTCATCATTACTAAATTAACAAATTACTAATATTATATTATTTTTAAAAAATAAATACGTAAAACAAATATATCTTAATATTTAATAAATTTTAGAAAGCTGACTCTTATTTTTGTGGGACGAAATTGTTTACCAGTACATTATTATTTTGGTCGTAAGTTTGATATCTTGCAACTAAAAAAATGGAAAAAGAAAAACAAATATACTGTACATCATATAACTAGAATAACAGGCTCAGTAAGCCACAGAAAGTGCACAACACCTTAACACCTATATGTAACACCCTGTTATTCGTATAGAAATTGTTCCATTTAAATTAAAAAATAAAATAAAAGGGGACAAATTTCCCTTCAAATGATTGGGCAGCATAAGTTTGAAGCAAATTGAAATACATACATACATATTTGTGTGTATATACATTCATAGACATGAATAGATTAGATCAATCTACAATTTACGTTCCGTCGTGCAAAACAGGAACACAAGGTAGCTGATCATATGATTTCGTATTCAGTTTATATGATATGTCCATTATGTAGGCGGTATTATTTATTTTTTTTATTTTTATTATTATTATTTTTTTTTGGGGGGGAGGGGGTTTCTAAGGTAACCCAATCTCAAGAGTGTTGTTTTCATTGTTCTGACAAGTTATTGTTTTTATTGTGGTGTTTTTACTCTCTTTTTTCCTGTTCGTGGGGGCTTGTTAAGAGAGACAGAGCATAGGAATGGTGTGTATTCCTGTTGCTTAGAGGATCGAGGGGGGGTTTGATAACTGATGATGTGGAGAGAGAAAGGAGATAGGCAGATTGCTAAGGTGGATGATGGGATGATTGAGAGAGAGATGTAGGCCTAGCAAATCTTTTCAACTGGGAAATTCGTGGTTTTTAGTTGCAATCATAATTCATGTAATTGTAAGAAATGATGCTTATCACATGTAATATTGGGTATACAGCATATATTAGGTAAATTGAGCTAACAGAAGATGTTTATTTTCTTATCAAGTGTGCCTTCAGCCTTGAGATTTATATATAACCACCAAATATTATAATGTAAACATGAGTTGTTTTGCAGATTAATAGGACCTAACCTGATGAACTGCATTTAGGGAACCAGATGTTTTGTTCTCTAGTTGATTATTGTTTACAATATTTGCAAAGGATTTTTGAATGATATTTTGTACTTGCTAGCTCCATCTTAGAGAAACATGTAGTACCTAAACTCATCTTTATTCTGACGGTGACAAATATTTCATTTGCCTCAGGATGAGGATGTCTACACTTTTTTTGAGACACAGATTCCCGATGAATCCATGCTGAAGGATGCTTTCAAGTTACCTGGAGAGAGAAGACCTGGTATTAAGATGCAAAAGGGCAGAAGTGGCTCGAAACCATCTAAGAGTAGGAGTCCGTCCCAGACAACATCAGTGATGTCGATCTATGGGAGTGGGCAGCAACAGTCATCAGAGAAGATACCATGTAACGTGCTCGAACTCAAGGCGGAGAATTACTTCTCCTGTACTGTTGGTCGATCTCATTCCACTGCACGATACCTTCTTGAAAAATCAGATGATGTTGTTTCATTTTTGACGGGATTGTCTGCGGCATCTTCATCAAGCTGAGAGATATGTGATGCTCTGGCATCTTTTGATGCATGCATGTCTAGCATTGCTCTGGTAGACAAGGAAAACTGTATAGCTAATCTTCATTCTAGCAACATGAACATATAAACCTTGGAACATATATTTCTACAAACATGCTAGGTAATTAGACACTAGACAAGCATTGATGGTTGTACGTATGTCACACCAATTCTTGACGAGTTGTAATGTACAACTCATCAATGTTTCTCTAGATGTGTCTAGACAAAAAGTTGTCTAGTTACCTAGCTACTAAAAGTCTACAAGTAATGCATTTCCACATAATACTCTAGTAGATGAAAATACATTTCCAAGACCCTCCTCGCATGGAGGCTGGCTGCCTACATTAGCTTAAAAGCTGTTGTTTCTCTGAGCAACTTGTAAACAATTCCTTGGTCCATATGATTAGATAAAAGAAGTACTATAGAGCTATATGTCACCTCTGGCTTGGAATCAACTCTGCACGTTAAGCTTTCTGTTGTGATGGTCACTTGATCGGTTGGTTGCAGATTATTGCTTAGTGAATTTTACTCTAATAAAGAATATAACAAAAGTAGGCGACAAAGGTTTAACAGTCATCCCTTTATTCAGTTCCCGCTATACCACCCTTTATTTATTTTTTTAATTTTTTTCTGAATCAGACGATATTTGCAAAATGTGTCTCATTTCAAAATTTGTGAATACTAAAAATGTTTTTTTCTTCTTCTTTTTTTCATGTTTATCCTTAAAACAGAAAATTATTATTTTAGTGAATTAGGGGTAGACAATAAAATTATGATGGTAAAATTGAGGATATTGTTTTATTTATATTATTATCAATAAAAAGATGAATCTTGCGTGTGGGTGTGGGGGGGGGGAGGGGAGAGGGAGAGGAGTTAGCACATACGACATTTTTTCGGAATAGAGGGAGTATAAAATTTTTAGAATAACAGCCATAAAAATTCTGAATTTGCCTTCAAGATATATGCATTGGCAATCAATGTCGTCCCACCTTTCTTTTTACCTCATCTTTCATTTGTTCTTATGCAATTGTTATTTGATAAAATGAAGTATCCAATGCTTATTTATAAATAATTAATAAGAACTTACTAACCTTTTATTTGTAAAATTTATAACATGAATGCCTCTCTCCAAGAGAGATGCATTTTTCTCTAAAGAACACAGAAGATACCATCCACAAGTAAACATCCAAGGTACTACTAATTAATATGTAGTAATTACCTTTATTTGCTACATATGGTTTTCTTTGTAAATCACTAATATTCAGAAATTATTAAGCTAATAAATACAGAGAATTAGTAATTATTTCTTATGTTCTGAACTAGTAAGGTAATTATATAAGATAATTATATAATATAGTACTATATTATATAGCCCTCTCATGAGTCGTGCATCAGAGCGGGTTAGAGAGCGCAGGGCTTTTGACAAAGTTCATATTTTGTATGATTATGAAGTAATATCTTTACCCAAAAAATAAAAATACAACCATGAAATTTGAGGAAACCAAACTTCCACAAATTTCTACCACCTTTTCAAGCCATTTTCAGATGGCAGATCAATCACATGGTAAACAAGTCTATTATTAATGAGATGAGGGGGAGACATAAAAGAAGGCTAATACAAATTCACTATAATAGAATAAAAATGTTACAAAGCCTGCTAGCTTGAAGAGAACATTCGTCTAGCGAAATGCCCTACTAAACAAGTTTCTCCATAATGGAAACATCACTAAAAGACTGATAATTGATTGTAATGGGCGAAAAATATAAGGAAAACCCTATAGCAGAACCACTCTATATATCATTCAAGATATATAATGATAAGTATAATGAACTGAAGCTAAGAATGACTAGTGACATGACTAGCATTACAAAGGTAATCAAAGATTATATAGCCTAACTGATAATGCAGAGGCAGGCTGAAATTTACTACTCTAGAATGCCTACTAAGCTTTTTTGTTTGGTTCAAAGACGTACTTGATCAACGACTCTTTGATTGATAGCAACTCAGGGAATTCTTTCTTCAACTTGGACGCGTCCATCTCATTATTGCTTCGAGCCGCTACGATCACCTTGGCTTGCTCTTCCAGAGTGAAGTTAGCCCATTGGAAGGCTGGATCAATATACTTCTTGTACATCTCCAGAATCTCGTTATGGCTAACAACTCCAGGGTTGGTAAAGTTCCATATGCCTCTCAAGTTCCGCTTTGCCATCTCAATTGAAATAGGTAGGAGCTCATCCAATATGGTCATACTGTTGGGAATATTAACCACCTTATTATAACGGCTGATTTTAGTGATGAAGTTGCGTGGGTTGCTGAGGTCGGAAGATATAGGCATCCGAACTCTGAGTGTGCAAACATTGTCATATTCTTTCAGTAGTTCTTCAACCTGGTTACAAACAAAAATAGAGTACATGAATATGCATTCAGTTATATTATGGTTCAGGGGGGGAAATAGTTACATAATGAGATGGCAAACTTACCATGGCCTTGGTCTTCGAATAGAAAGAACCATGAAAATTGGGTGTGTCTTCTTCTTTGAACCCAATGCCGGAACCTTCTGGATGTGCAGTATCATACTCAAATATGCATCCAGTAGCGAAATTTATCATGAGGAGTCCCTGGTCTCTGCAAACATCAGCTAAATTTAGCGTACCAACAACATTGGTACGAATTGTTTCCGTCTTATGAGATTCACACCAATCAACATTGGGTCTGCCAGTCACACCAGCAGCATTAAAAACATGCGTCGGCTTAACAGTCTGAATATCGGCCAAAAGTTGTGAGCGATCCTCTAGACGTCCCTTTCCATACTCATATGGAATTCCTTGCTTTTCACTTAGTTTTCCAAGTAAACCACCAATCCACCCAGTCCTACCATAAATCAAAAACTTGAAGGATGGTTTCTGAGGAGAGCTGCTGCTTTTGGAGTTCGGAACCACCACTTGGGGGGACTGAGTAGATTTATCTGCTTTATGAGAAGATTCAGAGTCACAATTATCAGACCCATCAAAGTGTCTCTCAATTCCACCAGGGATCATCAGCATTCTAGGATGAGGAAGCAATGCTCCAGAGACATCCCCCCACCAATCAGGGTTGCTAGTGTACCAATCCATAGTCTTCTTCAATCCCTCTTCCCACGTAGTCCGCTCAGACCAGCCCAAGTTTTTCAACTTCTGATCATCTAAGAAGTACCTCTGATCATTAAATGGCCTGTTCTCCACAAAATTAATGTTTGTTTCAGGATCCATTGAGAAAAGTTTACAGATGTCTTTGGCAACATCAATCACTCTCCTCTCCTTCTTTGTCCCAATATTGTAAACATGACCAACTTCTCCCTTGTGAAGAATGACCTCAAAAGCTTCAGCAACGTCCTCACAATAGAGATAACTCCGCACATTGGCACCATCCCCATGGATAGGAAGTTGCTTTCCTCTCATGGCTAAAAGGATGAACTTTGGAATTAACTTTTCAGGAAACTGATTGGGGCCATATACATTATTTCCTCGAGTAGTTATCACAGGCAAACCATATGACCTACCATAAGCCATAACAAGCATTTCAGCCCCAGCTTTTGTGGCTGAATATGGATTTGTAGGGAGGAGTTGCGAAGCTTCGTGATTTCCCACAACAGCATCCTCTTCTGTCTCCCCATAGACCTCATCAGTACTTACATGGATGAACCTTCTGATCTGGCCGGTCACTTTGCAGGCCTCTAAAAGCACATGGGTGCCATAAATGTTGTTCTTGGTGAACTCAAAACTGTTGCCAAAGGAATTGTCAACATGGGTCTGGGCAGCAAAGTGCATTATTGTATCAATCGACTCAGTGATGAGAAGGTAGTTGACAAGATCGGCACTGCCAATATCCCCCTTGACAAACTTAAAGTTGGGAGATGATCGAGAGGGGTTCAGGTTCTTAAGATTTGAACAGTAATCAAGCTTATCAAGCACAACAATCTTGTAGTCAGGGTAGCTCCGAATGAGACGATTAGCAACATGAGATGCGATAAATCCAGCAGCCCCAGTTATGAGGATATTCTTGGGGGTATAGTTAGCCATACCAAAGCAGTTTCTAATAAGAAAATTTGAAATTTTAATTTAGATCCAGACCCAACAATGATTTCACAAGCAAATAACTTACTAAACCAACACCCCCACGACCCCAAATAAAAGAAAGGTCCCAATGAAACCAAACAAAACAACGAGCTTGAACAGAATTAATACAAAGGCCTGATGACCATTTTATATGAAAAAAAAATAAAGGAAGACTAGCATTTTATATAAAAAGCAGCAAAAAATGAAGAACGCTAAACAATTACTGTCTAAACAGTATAGAGAGATAAAAAGACTTGACAAGGTGGATCAGCAACAACAAAATGAGAGTTAGTTATAAGAGATCAGATTTAAATTCAATACAATTCAATCAAATCTAACCTACCATTCCAAGATCCAACAGAAAATGCAGAAAATAACAATAACCCATTACTCAATTATCCATAAAGACAGAACCCATGCACGTAATGCATTCAAAAAAACAGATCTAATCAAACTAAGCAAAATGCCCTTCAAATGAGCTACAGTTTATAGCAGATCTAACGAAATTAAAGAATACCCACATCATAGACTTCAATCATTGCCATAATGAAAGTACCTTACAGAAGAAGAGAGATCAAGGTAAAACTTACAAATTTGATCCGGGTACAGAGCAGGATCAATCAATCAAGGAAAGGAGAGAGAGAGAGAAAAACAGAGCCCTTTGTAATGAAGGAGAAACAGAAATGGCTCAAACAAGGAAATAATGAGTGATAACGAAGAGACCACCACAACGAGAAGCGAGGAGAGCTGAGGGTCCCCTATATATACAGATACACACACACACACAGAGAGAGATAAGAAATACAGAAACGCGTACGAATGAATGTAATTCAAAAGTAATGATGGGTTTGTAATTCAGGGGTGTTGGTAAAAATTGTCGTGCGGATTACAAAAGGATAAATAAAAACAGAGAGTTACGGAGAACCAATCGGAAAGAAAAAGATGGACTGACGGAAATACCCTTCATTTGTTCATAAATCATGGAGTAATTTGGTGGAGTACTAAAGTTTTGTAAAAATCAATTTGTAATATCCATCCATTCTTTTTGCTTAATTACACTAAAATACTATTACAAAATAATTTTATTTTTAAACATATTTAAGTTGGGTACATAATTTAAATATAAAAAATTCTATATATAAGATTTACCATTGATAAAAATGAAACTTATTTAATGGATAAGAATCCCCTCCATTACACATATCTTCTAATTTCTCTCAATACACATTTAGCGACAAAATATAAAATTCAATGTAAATAAATATTTCACTGAAGTAATATTTGTGTTGCTGCATATGTATTAAGAGAAATTTAAGAATTTATATAATGATAAGATTGTAATCCTTAGTTGATACTCTCTCCTCTACTCAAAATTTCTTATAGACTCTGCATATGATCACAAATTTATATAAACGGTAAATATGTGAATATATAAGATAAGTAGGCATCACAAATATCTTCACCCTAATTTATTTTATCTTATCACTTAGAGTTTCATATAAGTCACAATTCAATTTCTTCATAAATTTATAAATCATTTTCCTTAAAGAGGATTGAGTAAGTGAATGTAAGTAAGCTTTTAACTTATTTATCTTTGCCTAATACTTTACACAATAAACAAATTATAGTATTACTTTGGAATTATTATTTATAAACCACAATAATTAAATAATTTTAGTATTTAAACAAATAAAAATTAGTCGCGGATCTTAAATTTCAACCCGGCTAATCAATGTACAGCTTTCATTTGATGGGGTGTAAAGTGTAAAGAGCGTAGAATTTAATTTACAGGGGAGAATGGAGATGGCCGAAACATAAATGTGGGCGTACGCATCGGTGACCACATGTGTGCAGTTCCGTTCATTTGAAGATTGTTGTCGTGTCCATTTTTCACTGGTTAGGAATTTTCTGAATTTTTGGGGCTTGACTTTGATTTTTCAATGTTTTTAAGGGATACCAATGGAGAGACAGAATTATTTGTGAAATATTTTTTATTTTTTATTTTTTATTTTTATGTTTAGGCAGTTTTAAAAGAAAAATATTTTCTGTTTTTTCTCTGAAATATTTTCGACCCAAAATTTTCACCGGCTAGAAGCATTTTCGAGGCTCGACAAACACTAAAAAATTTATGTTTTTATTTTAAAAGTGTTTTTAGATGTATTTAAAAGTGTTTTCGAGGTTCAATAAACACTAGAAATTTTACGTTTTTATTTTAAAAGTGTTTTTAGTTAACCACATCGCTATGCTAAATAAGTTCTTATTGTCAAAATAAAATCAGATGATTAAAGGTAATATTTAGGGTCAAAATTTTGTAAATGTTTAGGATATATACTCTTTTTTTCAGCATATAATTATTATTGTATGTCTAACAATATTATGTATGTACGAGATGTAATTCCTAAAGAAAATTTGTTAGTCATTTTTTTTTATCGAATTTTCTTCTAAATTCGCGCAATTAAGATTAAATGTGATAGTTTAGTAATAAATATCGCTCATTTTATTGTGTAAGTATGTAAGGTTACAAGTTTGAGTCTATTCTTAGTAAAAATTTCGTAAGTTTTCCTAATTCCTCTCTTGACCCTCCCTACCTAGGCTTCTAGGATGAATAGATTGTGAAATAAAATACTCCCTCCGTCCCAAATTAATTGTTCAGTTTTGACTTTTTAAAGTCAAATTGACCATTTTTAAAACTAATTTTTTTACTATTTTTGCTAAAATATAGGTGAAGAGATTATAACCAAAAGAAAGTATATACAATTTGTTACTAACCCCAATTTTTATAATTTTAGAAATATATTTATATATGCTTAATTATTAATTTTAAAAATAGTCAATTTAACTTTAAAAAGTCAAAACTGAGCAATTAATTTGGAACGAAAAGAGTATAAGAAAATAATAATAATTATCCCGCAACCCATTTAAACGGTTAAATTTTAATTTTTTTTTCTTTTTATGCTAACTAAATATCATTACATCATATCAATGAAATGACAAAAAGTTGACCTCAAGTCAATATTATACAAACTTGATTTCCTAACCAGCCGAACAAATATGTGATCTCATCGTTAAAATTGACCTTCACATTCTTGCATAATTCGAAATATAATATAACACATTTAGTAGGGGAAAACAAACAGTATTAATTCCTGTATTTTCAACTTTATGTAACATTTTCTTTTAAATGATAATTAATTTGATTATATTAACAGAATCAAGTTCTACATTAGGTACAATCATTTATATATATATATAGGAAGAGGATCAAGTGCATACCCTTTGATTTTACATACCTTGCATACCCCTTTTAGCGACGGACCGGGCGACGGTTCGGTCCGTCGTTATAAGTTTGATCTGTCGTCTTAGGTTCGGTCCGTCGCTATATGTTGTCCGTCGCTATATGTTTGTCCGTCGCTAAAAGCTAAGACGACGGTTCCATGATATAGTGACGGACTGAACCGTTGCTAAAGGGGGGTATGTAAGGTATGTAAATTAAGGGGGTATGTACATGAAATGGACTGTATATATATATACATATATATATATACACACACGATGTTAGGAATAGAGAGTGGTGCTAAATGAAAGCAAATATTATGTTTGCAAGTTTAAAAACACATGGAAATTAAATGTGCTACTATTAGGAGTAGAGAGTGATGCTAAATGAGAGTAAATATTATTCTACCATATATGTTTAAAAACACATGAAAATGTGCTACTACAGGGAGTGTATAGACATGATAGATTGTCCTTCGGCCGAAACAAATACTACTAGCAAGTTTTGTGGGTTCTATGTCACTTGGTCTTGGTTTTTGTTTTACTATATATTCTTACATAACCTATTCATACACTTTTAACAAACTTAATAGTTAATATCCTATATAACTTTCAAAGCTAACAACAATTTAACACTAGGTGCTTTTCTTCTTATTACTTCACACTATACAACCAAAAAACAACAGAAAGTAACTTCCTTTTTCCCTTTGTTTTTCTATATATATTCAATTCAATCTATATATATATATATATATATATATAGTCGTACAAGACAAAAGTTACTTTTCCTTTTGTTTTTTTATTTTTCAAGATCTCCGTCTCCTTTTCAACCTTCCTCCCTCACTAGTCAATAGTCATTTACCAAACAGATCACTTTTCTAAGTCCAATTTAATTAATTAATTACTCTTTTCCTTTCTTCTCCTTTTTCTAATAGGCCCTTTGTGGAATTTGGACAACTTATGGAAGCACGTACGGACAAGAGATCAACATCCCAATATTTGTATTTTATTTTTAAAATTAAAGACTCATCATTCTCCGTTGGGGTACATGCATTAAAAATATTTGCTAGGAGGCAGGAGCATACAGAGATTGATAGGTGTCATCAGTTTAAAATTGTAAATATTTTTGTATCTGAATCTTTTATAAAATTGGAAAAGCATATTCCTTTCGAGAAGGAATGAGGAATGGCTCTTAAAGTCAAAATTTTCAATATATTTTTATATTGGGATATTTTACCTAAGTTAATATTCCAATATTAATAAGTATGGTAGAATATTAACCTAAGTTAATCTTTTATGCAAGAAAAATGATTCAACATATTTATTAAAACAGTATGCATATGTGTGCGTTAAAAAGAAATGATGGATAAATATATCCGCCCTAAAAATTGAACCCAAATAACATGACAATATTATTTAGCATATGATTTCATATTGTCATTTATGTGTTGATGTGGTAAGAATAATGGTAAACGTCATGTCATTTATGGTTCAAAAATTGGTGGTGGATCTTGTTTTGCAGTGAGATGTGATTAAGGGTATAAATGAATCGAGTCAAGCCGAGTATTGAGTTATTCAGATTTGGTTCACAAAATTTATCGAGTATAAAATAAAGTTTGATTGAGGCTCGTATAACTACCGAGTCGAGCACGATATCGAATCGAGCATAAACAGTTTGAACTTTTTGAACGAATATGATTCGAGTATCAATAGAAAATTGCAATTTGAGGAGGTTCAAGTAATTTATCGAATTTTAAAATTTGCTCATATTTGAACCATTTATATTTCGAGTCGAGCTTGAATCGAACTTTTAGTCGAGCGAGTACGAATCGAGCCCGAACTGTTTACTCATTTTACAGTTTTAGATGTGATGTTTTGGTTGAATAGACTGATATCCGATTTTTATTGTGAATTCTAGTAAATTGGTGAATGAGAAATTAGAATTAATATAGAGGCTATGAAAAATAATTGAGGGTTTATCAAATTAAAACATCATAACAAAATGAAAAAGTTGGTCAATCCCGAGCACAATTAGGGTCTAAAAAGATCAAAAGTTCAATCGGATGTATTTAGATCAAAAATGATAATAGAGGGTTTTTTTTTATCGTACAAGGTCACAAATTAGAATTATTAAAAAAATTCAACATTAATCAAAACACTATATGACGAAAGTTTTTCCCATATCTCACTTTTTTTCTGAATCATCAAAAAATGATTTTTGTGATTGCAAGTGCTCCATCATTTTTCAATCTGAATTCCCTTTCCCTTTCATTCTGGTGGGAGGTGCACCAAAAACTCCAGTCGCAACCAAGTCTAATGTGTTTTTCCAGAAAAAGTCAAGGGCTTTGGTTACTTTTTCTTACAAATTTTTGTTTTTATTTTTGGTTTTTTGAAATTCAATAATAGAAACCGTTGTTTGTTAAATAAAAAATTATAAAAATAGCTCTTGAACTACCGGGAAGGCTACTCGGAGTTCGCTTGAAAGCAAAATTCCATTTATTTGTTAAAAAATGAAAATATCAAAACTTTTCTTTATCAATTTTGATAACACATGCAGTCATTCTAACTTTAATGAGTTTCAAACATCTAATTTTATTAGCAACCAAAATTTAGAAATACATTTCCTTATAAAATACTATAAAAACTAATGTTTAAATATAATTAGATAACAATGTTATCTTATTTATATTTTTACTCGTGAAGACAAGTGAAAATAAAAACATATGAAATAAAAATAAAAAGTAAAAGCATGAAAGATTTAAAATTAGAATCAGTTATCAAATGAACTCTAATCTAATTTCAATAACAAGTTTGGTGATGTCCGACATACACTTTACCTGTTACAAAATTAAAGATATATTTTGTTAGTTTGTTTTAAAATTATAGATAAATTTTTATTTTTAGACCGTAAAATGACATAAAATTTCTAACATGTCATCATTTGTACAATAAATAGATTTAATATATTTATGCCATCTCTACTACATTTCTAATAATGTTAGGGATATATTCAATAAAAATATAATTTTTTTAAAACAAAATTATTTTAATAATGATCTTATATTTCGAAACAAAGAGATTTAGTCTCCAAAAAATTTCTTTAATACCATGTGAGCTCAGCTAGATTGCTTCATGCTAAAACAAACATTCGCCACAGTCACATGCTTAACAGCCGAGTCGAGCCCAATAAGTAGGCTCATGTACTAACTACTAGCACTACAAAGGACAATCCATTCCATGAAGAGCACTCAGCCCATTTGGGAGGATACTCCATCGCTTTTACAATGGCCACAAGGCCCACAACCACAAATATTATCACAACGCATTTTTATTTTGTCACACAATCATAATACCAATTTCAAAATGCAAATGTAAATACAAAAAAATAATAATTAATTTTCCAATTTTTAATGCCATTTTTAGGGTACTTAAAAATAAAATTAATATAATAAAATTTGGCTCTTAATATGTGAATGAAATATTCTATATGGGCCACTGGAGCATATCTAATCCAGTATAGTACTAACAAATCAGGAAGATATTATTCTTTGATAGGGCTACCAGCCCTAGATGGGCCTAGGCCCTCTTCCGCTTTCCGACCCATTGATATTTTAGTATTTACTGTTTCTTTGTTGACTTTTTTTAAAGTAATTAATTTTCCATAGAATAAATTTACAAAATTAAATTTTAAAGACTAAATTTGCTATTATCAAAATATTTATATAATTAATGTCAAAGTTTGTTTTACGCAAACCAAAATATTAGTTATAGATACCAAGTCCAACCAAACATAGACACCTAATTTAGATAGTTAGGCCCAACCAAATAAACTTGCAAAAATGTGCTCTTAGAAGTTAGAATAAGGAGATTAACGAGATTCTCATTATATTTTTTAAATTATATATGTATGTAGAAGTAATTATACATAAATGTTTTTCAAAATAAACTATTTGTAAGAAAAATCATCAAAATCACTTATAAAAAAAAGGAAAGCAAAAGGTTTGCACGACTAAAAGGGTGAGTGGTTAGCCGATCCCTTTCAATAAAATATTGTTTCAAATAGAAAAATAAGAAAGGATTAGGTATAATCAGACGATTCTCCTCCTTTGTGACATGTGCAAAAACTAATCAATACTTTATATTATATATAAAAGCAGGTAAGGAGATCAATTGAAATCAATTTTTAATTAATTGTGAGCGGACTTAGTTAGTCATCACACATAATTAAAAAATTTAATAATTTGACTCAGTAAGTTATCACATATAATGTAATAAAGAATAATCTTTAAAGTATTTTATTAGGAATAAATGCATGTACGCTAATTCATATATTATCAATTTGCATGCATATTTTTTCATGATTTGATTAGTAACGTCTTTACATGCATGAATGTGATGTTTTATCATTTTAAAAGCAAATAGAAAGACACATTTTTTGGTTAGTTTTGTTATATATGTATGCTAAATATTGGATTCTTATGTAGTCGTCCTATATTTGATATACATGTGTTACTAACAAGAAAAAAATTGATGAATTTAATTGACCTTACTTTATTTAGGTAATAAATATAAAATAAATATGTTATTTAGTAAACATATTTATTGAAATAAATAATTCATATAGAAGTAAACAAAATTAATACTTATGAGACAAAGTTGAAAGTAGGAAAATTTTAATTAAATTATATTTATTAATTTTTAGAAGTAGCCCGTGCAAGGGAGAGGGCTATCAAGCCAAAAAAGCCAATTAAAAACTCGTTTTCAGAAGAAGGGGTCTATAATATGGACGGAAGTACGGAACAACGTGTTCAATAGCCAGAACAAAAAAGTATATTATTCTTGCAACAAATAGACAGCATCCACATAATTTCATTTGCATTCTAAATTTATTGTCCAAGTTTTTATTTAGTTATATAAAAACATGGGGATTTGAGAATTTTTAATTTCAAATGCAAATCTAAAAACAATATTTCTTGTTGTCAAAGGCAATAAAAATGTTAATGGGGTCACGAATACGCGAGTGCAAACCCGTATGAAAAGCCTGATTCGGAGCGGGGAAATTAGTCCGACTGCGGTTGGGAAACTCCACATTAACAAAAAAAAAAGATTCTTGCTGAAAAAATGATAGGAAATATAGATAAAGATAATTAGTATTTCTTAAAGTAAAAATGATAATTTTACAAAATCTTTTCATATGAATAACAAATGGATTCCATATAAATATGAAAAAAGAATTTGTGGAATGAAATGTATCCCTAGATCTCCCTAGATCCCTTTCTCTAGCCCTTTTTCTCCCCAGATTCTTCTTAGATCATAGAATGAAATGTATCCCTTAAATCGAATACTAACAAAATAGATTCTCAAAAAACAATCGACATTTTATTTATCCTACAGTGTACTATCTTGTCCGGTTATCTCTCCTTTTCACAAAAAAAAGTCTAATTTGTCAAAAAAATAAAAAAAATATATATATATTATAAAAAGAGTTCACTTCGTAGTCATAGTAGTATAAAATAACACCGTATCTTTAAATTTATCACCATAATTTAATTATTATATCGTATTACTAAATTAACAAATTATTTTTTTTAAAAGCATATGCGAAATAAAAAATATCGTTAATATTTGCAAATTTAATATTTTGTGAAACCGAAGAAGTTTTTTTTTTTCTTATATACCGAAGATTTGTAATGACTTGGAACTAATTTTGGCTGTATCTTACCTCCTAAAAGCTTACCATTTTTACTCTTTATGTATGTTTGATCACACAGTATTGAGAGATTTTATTGCATCTGAAACGTCTGCAAGTTAAAACATAGCATCTTTTTTATAAAATAAAAAAAAATCTGAAAACATCTCATTTTAAACATAATTTATTTAATTCACAAACACAATTTTTATGACTTACTTTTGTGTGAGTTGTATAAAAAGAAAGTTGTTGAACATGGTACGAGTAAATTTTGCTTTTTCATTCTGTTACTTCACTTGTCAAGATTGAAGTGGACGCGGTGATAATTTCATTTAAAAAATAATATATATTGTGAATGTTTATATTGATTTTTTGATAGTTAATTACGTGAATAAGTATTAATAGTAATTTTTTTTAAGAGATGAGTAATAAGTTGGGTCCCTTATAATTTCTATCAATTCATTGATAAGTTTGACAATTATAATTCAGTCTAAATTTATCGCAATACATATCAAAACTTATTACTCCCTCCGTCCCAAATTAATTTCTTTTTTAGGATTTTTTAAAGTCAAATTGACTATTTTTAAAATTAATAATTAAGCATATATAAATATATTTCTAAAATTATAAAAATTAAAATTAGTAATAGATTGTATATACTTTCTTTTGGTTATAATCTCTTCACCTATATTTTAACAAAAATAATAAAAAGATTAGTTCTAAAAAAAGTCAATTTGATTTAAAATGGTCAAAATTGAGCAATTAATTTAGAACGGAGGAAGTACATTTTATATATTTTGGATTTTTTGTCCGTGGGGCACCGACTTTACGAGTGGTCAAAATCATATCAAATACTCCACTCGGCACAAGTCGTTTCCTTTGAGGATGTTTCCACTTTCCGGTTGCCCTCAACCAGCCACGTAATGAGATAAGCTCCGGTGCAAATGACCAACGCAAGAAACCTATTGAGCCATATAAGTCTAGTGATAATTAAATATTTTCTCCTTTTTAGTTTATAAGGTATTGAAAATTAATTTTCAATATTTTTAAACTTAAAATTATTAAAATTCATTAAGAATTATAAGATATTGTAAATTTGAAATATCTCGATTTAAAAAGTCAATAATAAATTAATGACCCTATGTTTTGGTATGGAAGGAGTAATATAGACTATGTGCATTTTTTTTTTAACTAACTTATGGGTTGTTTGGTTTATTTGTTGGAGTGTGTTGGTGCATGATTTCTTTGGTGCAGACAGAAGCAACGTATGCCAAATGGTGACTTGGCATATGTTTTGGTATGGAAGGAGTAATATAGATTATGTGCATTTTTAATTTTTTTCACTAACTTATGGGTTGTTTGGTATATTTATTTGAGTTTGTTGGTGCATGATTTCTTTGGTACAGACAGAAAATTTAGTCTATGGTATTTTTCGGTGAACCAAAGAGACTATATCAAGGAACAAAATTTGGTGGAGTATAATTTTAAATATATTTAAATGGGAGAAATGGAAGAAGAAGAAGGAGATGAAGGTCGCTGAAGAAAAAGATACTGGCCTAGAAGAAGATGAAGGGGCAGAATATTGATGCTCCAACGGATAAAAAAAAAGTCAGAACGGTAAAAAAAATGATCAGGATGGTAATATAATAGTAACAGATAGAAATTGAAAATGTTGACTGAAAAAATCTATAAATATGTACAATAATTCAATACATTTTATCATCTCTCAATCAACCACTTCAACATTTAACAATTGTAAGTATTTTGTTAATAATGGTTTGTATTTTTATTATATTTAATTTTTGAATCCATTGATTATTTTAATCTTTTTATATTATAGTCCACGGGATAGTCTATTTGCTGCAAAGATTGAAGACTAAAGAACATCTACTGATATCATATGGACTAAATATAGTTCACGAGATAGTCCATCTGTTGGAAATGCTCTTAATGCACAATTTCAGACGAGTAAGAGGCTTTTAGCCTCTTGCTTCCTTTTTGCTATTTTGCTAAAAGTAGCTATAATATATAATATATTATTTTAAAAGCTTTTTAGAGTATAAAAATTATTTAGGAAGTATAGGAGTTTTCTTACCTTAAAAAATATTATTTTATGAACTAATCTCTTTAATATTTGATATTAAATTATTAACATTAATTCAATAAGATTTGAAAATATTTTTGATCAAAGTAAATAAGTTAATTAAAAAAAATTATAATATATATCTTATAGAGAGGATTTTAATATTTTAATTAACCTATTTACTAATTATTGTTATCATTAAAATAAACTTAAAAGTGATAGACTCAACAATATTTAAAATATTTTATTTTAAAATTATATCTATAATTTTAAATTGGGGAGACTAGTGGCACAAGATACAACTTTGTGCGTAAATTAGGTAAATGTTTAACGTTGTTGTCCTATCAATCAACCTCAAAGGAGAAAAACACCAATCAAACTCTACTAAGTTGACTCATTTCATGACTTTGTTTACCTTTCTTTTTTTTTTTGTTTTTTAACATTCAAAATGACTAAAAATTTGGTATTGTCAACCACATTATATATATATATACACAACGGTTGAAGCGACGATTTTTTCCGTCGCTATAGGTCTATCGCGACGGCCCACATATGTGAACCGTCGTTATAGTCGATCTGTTAACAGACCAGTTCGTCGGAGAACCGACCTCTCTATATATATATATATTCAATTTTATTTTATTTTATTTTAAGCGTTTTGCATCTTACCATTATAAGAATAAGACACAGATTTCTCTCTAACCAGGTTCGCTTGCTAGTACATCATCTCATCACCCTATATATTATGATCATTTGAACATTTGGCAAATTGATTTATTCAACTAATTTTCTAGGTAGATAATAAATAAACAAATTTGTCAAATGAATGGAGAGCATGGAGTATACTTCACATGTCCTATTCAAATATTCAGTGGACTACTCCATGGACAAGATGCAATATTCTACTTACAAATACCACATCCTTATAAACATAATAATTCAAGGTACGTATGGATTATTCCACATGTATTACTACATTAAAATAATATAGTCTCATTTTAAAAACTTATAAATATTAAGAATATTCTTTTATTCCATGTTTATTTATAAAAAGAACAACTTATTAATTAATAGTGTGACATAATAATAAAATTATATTAACACTTTTAAATAGATTGTGTTATTTTATATTATTATAAATAAAAACTAAAATTTTATTATGAAATACTTCATACGTCCTCAAAAGGATGAGTAAAGTACAAATTTTACGCATATTAAGAAAAGTTAAAATAGAGGAAAGAAAGTAAATCAAGTTTTAAATTTATTCTTAGTAATCCCACAAGATTTATAAAGTAATGAGTAATTTTATTTTATTTTATACTAATGAATCCCATTAAATAACGTAATTATTCTTCACTGTATGTACTTTATATCATTTTTTATGAACAAAAATAATTATACATTTACTCATCATTTTAAGGACGGATGGAGTAATTTTTTTTTTTATAAATACGACTTTTTTATGGAATAATATTATATTAAGTAATATCAAAAGTATTCTACTTAGATTACCAATTGAAAATTAGATTCAAGCAATTAAATGAAAGTAACGCCTATGTCCTAAATTTGGGGTATCGTCCTAATTGAATATTTTAATACGAGTATTATTTTATTATATGATCTGATGTCATAAATAAATATAATTATAACACAAAAGATAATATGATATTTTTTATCTTTTTTAATTAAAGTTTTAAGAAAAATATACTTAATAGTATTATATTTAATTGATTAAACTAATTAATGTTAACTTTTGAAAAAAAATTCTTAAAATCTACGAACTACATATAAAAAGAAAAAAATTCTCGCCAAAACGGTTGATTATAATCAAAGCAGTTGCCATTTATGAAAATAGTTCGACCAACGACTATTCAATCACGGAATGAGTCGCTAAAGATGACAACTTGGTACCACCAAAGAAAAGGGTTAAATAAAAACAAATAAAAAAATCAATTTATTACGATAAATTTAAGTTAAATTACTACCTTAAAATTTATAAGAAGTATAAAAAAATTCTCATTTATTATATATTTGCTCAAAAAAAATTATTATTAATTTTTGTTTACATCGTTAATAATCAAAAAATAGATATAAATATTTAGGATATATATTATTTTTTAATAAAAACAGAGGAAAAAAGAGTGAAAAAGAAAACAAAGAAAAAGAAAATAGACAACTTGTAAAGATTCGTATGAATGTATGATTATGTGTGTGTGTGTGTGTGTATATATATATCTGTGTGTGTGTGTGTGTGTGTAGAGTGGATATATTGTATTGAGTACGATTACAAAGATCCCACAAGTCGATTCCCCAAATTTAGCAATTTTGGAAATAAAAAGAGAGCAAGAATTTAGCAGAGAGAAAAAGGGTATATAATTTACTATTTGAGAGAAGGTTTTAAGAAATACAGATTAGGAACTGAACAGGCAGATAGTAGTAGTAGTAGTACATAAGATTTTTTACGGAGCTAGCAGAGAGATTTCTGGGTTTTTAAAAAAATTGATTATTTTTTTTGTTTGTTTGGGAGTTGACTATGAATCTTTTAATGGTTTCTTTGTTTTTTCCTCAAACGTTCACAATTTTCAAGGATGCAGCTGGAGTCGCAGGTATGCCCCATCTCTCTCTATATGTATCTGTCTATATCACTATATATATACATACATATATATATATCATATATGTATATGTATGCATGTATTTGTAAATGTTATGGTGCTAGCTAAAACTTATGTGATATCTTGTGGACTACAATTGAAAAAGACCCATTAATTGAGAATTGGAATATCATGAATTTGCTGGGTTTTGTGTTGCTTAGTTTGATTCATCTTTATATTATCATTGTGTTTGAAGATTGATGTTTCTTGGGTTTGCTTGGTTATGCACGGATGAATACAGGGCTAGTTTTTAATTATACACAGTTTTGCAGTTTTTAGATTATGAGGTTACTTTATTTAGTTGTAGGTTTATTTCTTCGATTGGATTGTAATTCTATTAAATTGGTCTGGACGTTGTGTTGTATGGCTCTTTGGTTTCTTGATTGTTGTAACTGCTAGAGTCTTATTTAGGTGACAGAAGAAATAAGAGAAGTCCCTTTGTGCCCATTGTGAAATAGCTGGGAGGATTTGAACCATAGGGTTAATTCACCTGATAACCACTAAACAAATGTTAGAAGATAGAGCACAACCAGTTATAGATATGGAACCAGCCAATGTTAGCTCCAATGGTACCAACCCCGCCCATGGTATCCATGAGATGGGGGTTCAAATTCCCCTTGCCAGTTGGCACTTTCAAAGTGTTGGCAATGAATGGATTGTTGTAGGGAGGGGGTGCTAGGCTAGTTGGGGGAGGGGGTGGGGGAATACGGGTTCTTAAATGTACCCCCACAAAAATTATAGATATTGAAATTATCCTCTGTACCCGTACTGAATTATGTGGTCATAAACTACTTGTGCGCACATGTGGAATCTGAAATTTTGAATATTTTCTACGTTGGAGATGCCTTGATGTGGAAATTTGTATGTGTTGAGGCAAGAAGATTTTACAGTTGTAGTCATGCAAACTTCTTGGCATGGATATGCAGTGAATATTTGAAGTTCTTTGCCTTCAGAATATATTAAAGTCAAATTGTGATCGAAAAAAACAAGCATGAACAAAAGATACAAAGCTAAATGAGATTTGCTAATGGTTCTGAATGTATTGATTTTAGAATCGTATGAGGTCATTTTTGAGCTTTATTTAGTTTATTTGAATTGATCTGAGCATAAATTAAGAATCATCACAATGCAAAAATTTCCGCTTTGTGCAGGGAACGTCTTTGCTTTTGGGCTCTTTTTGTCACCGATGTAAGTTAACTCCATTATAGTATTTTGGTTTATTGGTTGGACTTCCTAGTTCCTACACTTTCATATTTAAAATCAAAAGAGAAGGAAACAAAAGTCTTAGGAAATTCATAAATGTATTAGCAAACAAACATTTATGACTCCTCCGGCCCCTTCACATTTTCTTTATTTTATTATTTTCAGACCCACTTTTAGGAGAATTATCAGAAACCAGTCAACTGAAGACTTCTCGGGATTTCCATATCTATACGCCCTCTTGAACTGCTTGATCTGTGCCTGGTATGGCACACCTTTCATGTCTGATGATAATGTATTGGTTACCACAGTCAATTCAATCGGTGCAGTGTTCCAGTTAACCTACATGATCCTTTTTATTGCTTATGCCGAAAAAGCCAAAAAGGTTATTTATCCCTATATCCACTCGTATTCTTCATTGGCTGTGGTTTCTGATAACCTTTTGGTTTGTCTGAAATTTTGATTTATTTGCTGATTGGATGTTGCTGACAGTTGAGGATGTTTGGGTTGCTGCTGGCAGTTTTTGGCGTATTTGCAATCATATTATTTGGGAGCTTGTTTTTACTCGACCGTCAAACACGGCATATTGTCGTTGGGTTTTTAACTTGTGCTTCTCTCATATCCATGTTTGCTTCCCCATTGTTTATAATTGTACGTATTTCTGTGTAGAGAGCATATTTGTTTTCATTGCTTAGCTTTTGAATTATACAGCCATACCTTTTTCTCTTTTTTCCCTTGTACAGTCATATTAATCACATTTATATGTTGCCAGAAATTGGTGATCCGGACCAGGAGTGTTGAATTCATGCCGTTTTATCTCTCCCTTTCGACCTTCCTTATGAGCGCATCCTTTTTCTTGTATGGGATCTTTAATTTTGACCCCTTCATATATGTGAGTTTTCTTATCCATGTTGAGTATTCATATAAAGCTTTAGTTTAGTCGCTCTTTCTTTTGTGCTTCACTTTAAATGTTAATTCTTTGTTTTAATTTCAGGTTCCAAATGGGATAGGAACTATTCTGGGAATTGTGCAACTGGCGTTGTTCTTCTACTATGAAAACAAAACTAGGGATTACATTAGAGAATCCTTTATCGAGTCATTTCCATAAAGAGTTTCTGTATTGGATTGGTACAAACATATATCTACTATCTTCCATGGACCTGTTCAGTAATTTATTTGTTACCGTTCCATTATGTTATACTCCGTATATGGCATATCAACGAGACTGCATAAGTATTATCATTTGGATTTGTTTGCGTAGTGCCTTGTGTTTAATGCCGAAAAGGCAGCAGTTTTCCCATTTTGCATTATATGGTCAATTTGAAGTGATTATTTATAGTTGCTATTTCACATTTTTCGCTGTAACTGTCTTCTTTGTTCAATTTGGTAGGTAAGACCGGAAGAAGCATACTTTAATTTATACACAGAAGAAATCAACTTGAAGATTGGTGTAGATTGTGGAACTCAGCTCCAAATGCTCGTCTTTCCGGTCATTCACCTCTGCTCTTGTTTTCACTCCTTTTGTGGTAATAAGAAGAAAAAATTTCTGTAATTTCTTTTTTTTTAAATTATTTTTTGCATTCTTATGGAATGTGTAAAATATAAAGAGGAGCGAAGATGATGTTTAGAGTAAAGGTCGAAAGAGCACCATCTATTTCCTCTTTGGCTGTATGAGTTGGCGCATTCTGTTAGAATGTACCCATTTTTTGGTTCTCACCTTGAACTCTGTAATCTTAAACAAGATGTATGCTTCAAGTTATGGGTTATGGAGATTAAAGCGACAAGTGTTAATGTTTTACCTAAACAAATGGAATCGAAATATAGGGCTCACTTGATTAATATGCATCAAAAAGCAGGTCATCAACTTACTAGATAAAGTGTTCGTTATAGAGGTGTTTACAAAGTGAGTGAACGGTGTGGACTGAGAGCCTCACATTTCCCCCTACAACTAACAGAAATATGTCCATGGCCAAAAAGTGCTATAGCAATTCCCTCAGAGTTGTTCTCACTGCAATTTGTTCCTGAAAAACACCAAAGCAAGATGTAAATTTTATGAATAAAAATAGAGGAGACAATTTACCTAATAAGTTTACAACTAATGACCCTTGCGGACGCTCGCAACACTGATATCCGTAACGCCCTGCCTCCAGCATTTACTATTATACCAAAAGAAAGTGTACTAATGCAGAACTAAGCACGCATAATTTTGATTTATTCCTTTATTTTTGGGATCTTTAATCTTATTACCTACGGCATGGGCCCAAAGGCCCAAGGACAACGACCTGAGGGATCTACTCGTGACCAAGTGAACGGTGACAAACACAGGCCCCCAGGAAGTCACGCCAGCCCCCTGCACAAGGCATGGGGCAGTGCAGTTGCCCCTAATGGGACGTCTGTGCACGCCCCACATGGGTTAATCTCATCTACTCACTAATAGGACATGTTGAATGGACGTAATCCACCAATCACGTATATATAAGGTATCCTCCTACAACATTTGTAAGATCACACACTTATCACATTTAAAAGTTGAAACCCTCAAATTGATTTCTTATTTTTTTTCCCCACTTATTAACACCTATACTGGAGACGTTTCATGACAGCCCAACGCCGTTAACCATCGTGAAATTGTTTGTGCAGGATCTTAAGAGCTAAGGTTCACATCCGAGAAATCTGCCCGAAAGATAGGACATCATGAGTACCCCCAAAAAAAAAACCAAACTTCATCCAGACTTTTATTGCACTTTTTTCCCCTTTTATTGCACCTTTTTGATTATATGACAATTCTTGCTTCATTAACCAAAACATTATCCTTGGCCTTATAATTTCTGCAAGTACTTTTTAGCTTCTTTGGAAATTAGGTATATTTTTTTTTGGTCCATTCTAAAACAAAAGTTAAAAACATACATTTTTATGCTGCACATTGAATTCCCATTACATCATTATTTTTATTTTTAGTTAATTGATTACTATCTATATAGCTATATTTTTTTTAAAGAAAATTTTTTTAGTTGTCCGGATGGAAAGAGTGAAAGTGTATGGATTCGTGTTGTGTTCTAGAAACTAACGTTACTACAACTATATACTTAAAATCATAGATTACGAATTTCTTTGTAATTAGCCAATAACCATAGAATTGTGTACCTGATCCTGATGACTAGGAGTAGGAGTAGTTCCTTTAAGGGAGTGATCATCAAGTGGCCTCCCTCTTTCATCATACAAAATAAGCCCACTAAACCTCGGCAGCTCACACTTCTCTCCCATAAGTATCGGCCTTTGCCACACCGGCGCCACCATGTCCCGCTGGCTCCGCCACCCGACACCGCCCTCACCCACCCCTTCTCGAGCAAGCAAAGGCTTCACCTTCTCTCTCCGGCTCGCACAACTTCTACTCTCCTCCCACTTACTTGCACTACTCCATCGTACCGACCCCATCAACACCTTCTTCACTGAGCCCCACCGGGCCGCCCTCGGCTCAGCCCGTATCGGCCCGGCTAGCTCGATATGGGCCAAGCCCGGGTCATGATTAACCAACCGGTTTTTCCTAGCCCTCTTGACCCTAAGAGCCATGACAATGCATAGTACAATAACAAGAGCAGCAGTGCAGAAAAATACCAGAATGGCTTGTTTGGTTGATAAATTCCATTTGTCTACAAAATTCCACAAAGCTTCCATTGTTTTTTTTAAAAAAAATTGTGTAGCAGTCAAATAGATTTGTTGGTAGAGGAGATTGAGGTTTCTAATAATAATAGAAAGTGGGGTTGAAGATGAATTTTTTGCATGAATAATAGTATGGTTCATGTGAGGTTCACCGCTAGCTAGCTAGATGGGGTTATCGATCGGTAGCTGGTTACTCACTTATTGAGCCTTACATATCACGGGGTATTCAAGACTGCTTTAAATTGTGGAAGTACTAAACATGCAAATTTATTGAAGATAATAGTTATTTTCAGTACTTGGGCATCCCATAATTCATGTTTGAAATGACAAAAACACCAAAATATATATAGGAAAAAGGGAGTATGTATCTTAAACACACGCAATTTTGTGTGTGTCCTGAACTTAATATGAACGTAATTTTGGTTTTAAAAAAATAGTGAAATGTCAAAACAGTTATTAATGAAAATAGTGAAGTGTCAATAATTTTTAAAAATAATTTTATGTTTTTGAATGTACCCATATTATCAATTAAAGAATTTAGTAGTGCTAATTAGTAGATTAATTAGTACCATATGGTATGTATCTTTTTAACTGCTGGACGTGCTAGTATTGAATAAGGAGGGAGTGAGTATATCCGAACACGCACTTAGGCGTATAGCTTTTTTATTATTTTTTTAATAACATATTCAAAGACATAATTGTTACAGATCGATGGTGAATTATATATGTTATTGAATATCTGACACCGACTGGGGGCGATACTGTTATTACGGGTGATATAATGGCCCGACTGTAATCCGGGTTCTCATTTACTTTTCTACTGCGACCCAATTCACAACCCATGTATTAGCCATCTTTTATATAGATAGATATGGAAGTGGTTAGCATGAAGTTAATTTTGGTTAATTGACCAATACAATATTGACACGCAAGCTGAGAGGTATTTTCTCTCTGCGTGTCAATATCGTATTAATCAATTGATCAATTTACCGTGAAATTAATTTTATGATAACCGGATCCGATAGATACTAATCCCATAAATCTTGGTGGCAATTCATTACCCATTCATAGTCCAATTTGGTGAGTTGAGGGTGAATTGATTATTGATCAATTTATTTACATTTTGTGCAGCACAAAATTTTTTCTTCTTGGCATTCGATAGAATTAATATAAAAAAAATAATTTAAAAAAAGAAATTGATTCAATGCAACTTATATACAAATTTATTTTTATTTTTTTTGTTATTTCCCTTAACCTCTCTAAATCCGTAATCATTCACAAGCTCGTCAAATATAATTAATGCAATTATAAAATATGATCACGTTCAATTAGTGTCTTTAAAAATTTCAATTAGAGTTTCAAAACCATATTTAAGGTTTTTAAAATTATATGTATCTATATCATATACTTGAATAATATAAGTAGATGCAGTGTTATGAAGATAGGTGAAGGTTGTCCTCGTATACATAAAAACATCAAATATGGACTTGGCTTCTCTAGCTAGCTAGCTCCATTATACAGTCCCTTTAATTACATCAACTACATCGTATTTTTTTTATATAGTTTTAGACAATATAACTTAAATCAACACCAGACAATAAATTTATAATAATTAATAGTATAATTGTTATAAAAATAAAGTGTTCCGACACTTTTTTACCATTTAATGAATATATTGATTTTTCATTAAAATTACAATGGTTAATTTTTTTAAAAAACATTTAATGGTAAAAATATTTTTAATGATTTTGATAAGATTGATCTTAATATCATCAACTATCTATTAATATATTTTAATTATTACTAACAAAATGGTTAAGATCAAATTATTGATTTTTGGATAAAAATCGGAAGGAAAGTTTGTTGGAGGGGAGCCAAATTTATCAAACATAAAATGATTAGAGGAGGTAACGTGGTAGGTGACTATTGGTCTGTGATAGTTACCGGTGGACATCTCATACAGAATTTAAGTATTTAATTATCGTAAAGTACAAGATTATTCTAGAAAATATATTTAAAGTGCTAAAAAATAATTATTTTTTTCTTAAATTGCACAATTCAAATATGAGAGTTTCTAAAGACTATTTACTCTAAAAAGTGTTTAAAGAAATGAAAGAATAATTAGTGTACTAACTTATTTAATACTCTCTCTATTGCTTTTAATTTTCTTAATACGCTTGAGATGCGTAATTGAAGTATCTTTTAAACCAGTGAGATCCAATTAAAATATAAAGTATTTTGAGTCTTTTTTATGATTTGACTACCAAATGTGTTCAGCCATTTTAAAAATAAATAATTAAAAATAAAAACAAAGGGCGAAATAAATAACTAATGCCTGGAGAAATAAATTCAAGACGGATTATTCCAATCTCCATATGTGGAGCCAAATTACAAAATAAATAATAGATCAATAAGCAGAAAATCATTTCTGTAATTAATAGATTAGTACTATATGGTTATGTATTGCCAGTATTGACTGGTGGTAGAGGTGGCAAATTGGTATCGAATAAAATTTAATGGATAATGGATCATTAATAGATTGAATTATTAATAGATAATTTTAAAGAATGCGATTAATATGAAGGTAACTTCATGATAAGTTGGTCAATTGATCAATATAATGCTGGACATGCATGGAGAGAGATCACCTCCCGCCTGCGTGTCAATACTGTATTAGTCAATTGACCAAAGTTAACTTTTTGATATCTACTTCCAATTTTAAATGAGTCACTAATAGATAATTTTAAATGAGTATAAGAACAAAACTGAATCACACTGAAAACACTTCAGCCCAGAATTAATCAAAGGGTCCTTCTAATGTGTGTCCTAAGGACACACATTATACACGGGAATATTCTTTTGATTCTTGTGTATATTCCTTTGATTTCTGCGTTTACACACAGATTAAGGGAATATGCACAGAAATCAAGGGAATATTCTGTCGATTCCTGTTTATAACGTGTGACCAATGGCACACATTAAAGAAAATCCTTAATCAAATATCAAAACCCATCAAAGGACAGCAGAAATGAACTACCAACTGAGGATGAAATGTGAGGGGCCGAGACTATTATAGACCAGAAAACAAAGAACAAAAGACTGAAATTGAAATAAAACAAAACCAGTAAAATCACTTCACCCCATAATTTAGACCCAAAAAAACTAGTAAAATCAACAAAATTAGGCACTTCATGATCCAGTGGCGGAACCAGGACCATATTACAGGGGGATCAAAATCTCTCAGTAAAAAAAATTATTTATTGACGCTTGGAACTGCTTCTTTCGGCTATACGACTGAGAGGAGACAATTGTATTCTGCGACTTTACATAGCTTGAAAACGTCTCAAAATTTGTTTGTTTTCAATTATTGAAAAAATATCCTACTCAATATAACCTATCAGACTGTCATTCATCCACTCGTCTCCCATTTTATTACGCAAGTCAGTCTTCACAAGCAGATAAAGCATAAAATCGATTATGGTTGCATATGTTTAATTCAACTATCAGACAAAACTCAATAATTGATGAGTATCCATATGACTCATTCATAGTACACCCAAAAAAAAAAATGACAACAAAGATCCATTTATTCAGAGCATATCAAAGTTAACTATAATAATAATATATAAATAAAAAATTGACAACATTTAACAAAAGCAATACTACATATAATCAAATGCATCGAAAGGCAATGTTAGGATTAGCATCAAATATCAGCAAACCAAAGATTTTCAACTATTCTAAACTCAACAGCTACCAAATAGTGGTAATTTCGAAAATTAATCAGCTGAAAGCGAAAAAAAAAAAAAAACTCACACAGAATCTACAGCCTCAGAAAGCTGGAATTTGTTTACCAGATGAAGAGCTTCAGTCTGCATAGCTGCCAAACAATTTTTCATTTTAAAAAAATCAAACCAATCAACTAAAATACTCTAATATCTATAGATATATATATAGAGAGAGAGAGATGGAATAGTAAAAACAGTACCGATGATGATGATCCCACCGCCGTCGGACCGTCGAAAGGGAGAAAGGGAGAAACCTGGAGAGAGAAAGAGAGAAAGGGAGAAACCTGGAGAGAGAAAGGGAGCAGTCTAGCAGAGCTGCAAAGAAAAGGTTTTTTTTTAACCTTACATGAAACGACGTCGTTTCATGTAAGGTTAAAAAAAAAAAAAACCTTACCTGTTGCCGTGTTGCAGTTGTTGCGCCGAAGAAGGCTGAAGGTGGCGTGAGGACTGGTGAGGCGGCGGCAGCAGGAAGGCATCAAGGCAGCGTACACTAGCGGAGGTACCAGGGTCGTTTGCCCCCCCTCGACCACCCCTAGTTCCGCCACTGACTTCATCATTGAAATGAACAGTAGAAACTGACCAAATAGAGCAAGAATAAAACAGCTCGAAAGGCAAATTAATCGATCCATTTTGAAAAACAATAAATTAAAAAGATATTCATGAATTCAAATACAATTTACATAATGAAGTAGAAAAGGTCACAAATTAATCCTTCCTTTATGGCAGAGCCGGTCGAAGTAGGAGCCGAAAATGTGGGATATTATATAGAGATGGAGAATCACGATTTTGGAAGAATAAATCTGGAAAGTACAGGAGATGTGATGAGATCTAGAGATCGAGATGAGCTCGAGAGGAGATGGAGATGGAGATGGAGAGATCGACAGGAGATGAGCTCGAGAGGAGACGGGGAAGGCCGGACAGCGATAGAGAGAAAAGCCGAGACGGAGAGGTGAGAGAAATAGGTCGAATTGATAGATTTTGTTTTTTACTTTACCCATCCAGTGACCCATGATTTTACCCAACTAACTCATTTATTTTTGTTATCCATTTAATCCAACCCATTTACAACTCATTAAGATAAATAGATAATTTTATTTATTTAAATTATGAGTTGGTGGATAAGCTAGTAGATATGGATAATATTTTGTCAACTCTATTTCGGGCTTGTGAGCCTCTTTTGAAAGCTCGATGAAAGGTTTGTGCTTCCTCAAAAGCTCTCAATGTTGAATTCTCGATGGATTTAACCGAGAGTGGTTATCCGAAAATTGATAATTTACGATGATTGAAAATAAGATATAACTCAGTTGTAATGGGAAGATTATTAAGATATCACAAGTAAGTTGAAGTCTCACATTAGAAAAATAATAAAAGAGTGAAGGTCTAATATATATGAATGGATTGAAGACCTAATTGTTTAAGCTTTTATGTCAAGTTGGATTTCAAACATGTATGTTAGTGTTTTGTGTGGGCTTTCCGATTCTCCCAAAACAACTTAATAGATTAACATTTTGCGTAAAAGAAGTGATACAACATGTTTATTGGGCTAGTCGATACAGGTGTGCGCTGTATTAGTGATAAATTGATATAGGATGGATAATTCAATTCCGCCACAAAAAATGATATCAGAGCCTATGGTTCGATAGCCCCCAAATATCATGTTAGTACTCCAACGGTGGAGTATTCGCAGGTCGTATGTTACTCTTTATGCATGGGGATCAAATAAAGTTGAGTTGGTTGGAGGATAAGGGGATTACTCCCACGTTTGTCACTCCGTGATGAAGTATGATTTGAGTCGAATATAACAGGCTTAAGATGACTCTGGAAAGTTGCTCGTGATGAAGGGTTCACAATGAGCAAAATTGTACTCCCGCGTTTGACTTGACACGGTAGATTAGTATTGAAATCGAGCAGGTCTCTTGAAATACTCAAATAAAGTGTGCTCAATAGTGACTACTCTAATGTGATACTTGTGATGTGATAGTATTCAAGTAAAATGTGAAGATTGTTGAGATATTTTACATGGATTCTATATTGAAAAGGTTAACCTTTTAGGTAAGGAGGTGATCAAACATATTTATTAGGTCAGTCTACACATGTACATTGCATTGGTGATAAATTGATATGAGATAAATCGTTCAATTCTGCTATAACTCAGTCTTACTGTGATTTAAGTTCTCAATAGTTTTTTAAACATAAATTATTATCTAAAATTATACAGTGAAATTCTTTTATTACATGAAAAAGATAATATTACTTTTATTTGAATATTGAGATTTAAATAATAAATGTTTTTGACTTTATGTATAAATTTATAAATACTACTCCTCTTTCACAAAAAAAATTTAATTTATAAAATATATTTATTTTATAAAAATAGTTTTTTATTTGTTAATAATGATATAAAATGATACAATATCTTTATTTTTATCATCTTAATTTTATTATCATAGGATCGTTATTTAATTACATCTCATTATCGTAGATATAAATATAAAAATGCATCTTTAATATTTATATAGATAAATCTTGCAGATGTGATAGGGATCTTAATTTACAAATAAATTCTATTATTAAATCAATCAGTATGTTAAACTATACCGTCTCAATGTTTAAGGAGTAGAAATATTTGCAATAACGGACACAAGCCAACCGGCAGTATTCCACCGCGAACGATTATTGAAGGACAGTTTCTCTTTCCTTTTCCGAGTCCTTCGAAATTTGCCTCCACCAATTTCAGGATTAATTCTTCACTAAAGGTCAGTAATCCGATTGACTTGAAATTGTTTTCTAGGGCTTTCCTTCATCTCTTGTTTGGGGATATTTACCTGTCTAATGTGGTTTGGACAATCTTGTATATCTACTTACTCGTACACACTATGAGTTATTTATCTTGAGAATTATGTTATGGGTCTTATTTTCATATCAGTTGTTAAAAAAATTTAATTTGATATTCTAGATTATTTGATTAGATTATTATTACTATTACATGTTGGTTGTTCATGATAATTGACTGGGCAGGTTTTTATTATGTAATATCCAGTGATTTTAATTTTTCTATGAATATAACACTATGAATTATATGATAATATTGAGTTGCTGTTACAAAGATTAATTAATTAATTAATTTATTTTTAAAACAAATGGTACCTTCTGAATTTAAGGAGAGGTTATAGTTGCTCTCTTCACTTTTTGGTTTTGATTTATTTTCAGGTTCATTGATCAAGTTAGGCTTGGTTTGCCACTGCCCATTAGTGCGTTGTAATCACATAATGGCTGGAAGAAATCGTGGACCTCCTTTTGCAATGAAAGGTGTCCCTCATGCTGGATTGCCTTCTGGTCATGAACCTCCTCCATTTGGCAGAAACCTTGGGCCAATGCCACATCCTGCATTGCTTGAAGAAATGAGAGACTCCCAATTTGGAATGGGTCCTAGGCAACTACCTCCTCACCCTGCTATCATTGAGGAGCGTCTTGCGGCTCAGCATCAGGATATTCAAGGGCTTTTGATTGATAATCAGAGGTTGGCTGCTACCCATGTAGCACTTAAGCAGGAATTAGAAGCTACACAACATGAACTTCAACGAGCGGACCATTTTGCTCGTTCAATGCACACAGAGAAGGATATGCAGATGAGGGAGTTGTATGAGAAGTCTGTTAAAATGGAAGCAGATTTGCGTGGGGCGGAGGCCATGGGGACCGAGCTTATGCGGTTACATGCTGATATCAAGGACTTAACTGGTGGGAGGCAAAAGCTTACGGCTCAGGTTCAAGCAATGACTCAAGATTTGGGCAGAGCCACTGCAGAGTTGCAGCAGATTCCTGCTGTGAAAGCAGAGATTGAAGGTCTGAAGCAGGATTTACAGAGAGCGAGGTAATAGTTTACACGTGTTCATTACTTACTAGTGTTGTTGGATTATAAAGTTCCTGCTATTTTTGAAATGAAAATGTTTTAAACATTTAAGGATTGATGTTGTATTTGGAAATTCAAAAGAATAATTCGTACTCTTTTCATGCTTAACCTAACTAAACCTATTGATATAGAACTTATTTTCCTATTGCTCATCCAATAAAACTGAACATGTTTAACGTAAAGGGTTCTAGGTTCCGTGAAATTTTCAATTAATATTGTAATGATTTTTTCTCCTTTTCCAATGGAAAGGTGATAGAACTTTTGATCACTTAAGCATCAGTAGAGCACAATAGGCACAAGCTCTATAACGTATATAGAAATCTACGATGGCTTCTTTCTGGAAATATCCCTACATTTTTTTCGGGTCCTTTCAGTTTTTTACCCCTTCCTTTTGTCTTTTAAAAAAACAAAAAAAACTACACCTCTTTGAACTTAACCAAAGAGCTTTAATCTGAATATATTATAATTATCAAATCCCTCTCCAATTTTCTCGATTAAACACAATCTAATTACAGCCTTATGGATGAAATGTGATTATTTAAATTCTCTTTCTATTGTCTTATAGGGCTGCGATTGAGTATGAAAAGAAGGGGTATGCAGAAAATTATGAGCATGGTCAGATGATGGAGAAGAAGCTAGTCTTGATGGCTCGAGAATTGGAAAAACTTCGTGCCGAGATGGCTAATGCAGAAAAAAGGGCTCGTGCTGCAGCAGCGGTTGGGAATCCAGGTTTGATTTTCTTTCAAGGCTTGATGATATGCTAATAATTTGTCTGAATTCAAATACTTGTTCATGTTTGTTTGTCTGGTGGCCCTTTTTTCAATTTTCGGTTAAAGGATTGTAGTTTTGGACATTTGGGTCTATTTGGATCATTTGATGTGCTATGATTGAATGATTAGGAGGAATTCATGAGATTCGCTTAAAAAGATTTGAGGTTAGTCAATACAATTGTTAGAAGAAGAGAATGATCTTAAGGTTTCATGTGCAGACTTCCATTAAAATCTCATTTTCTGTTCCGCCGGTTGATCACATAATTTTGTAAGATTCTTGAAAAGCTTATAAAGTTTCCTAATTTAAATTGTGAAGTACACCTAATGCTAAGTGAATTTATACTATTGTTCTAGAACCTATGCGAAGTTGCGAGCCATTTATAATTAGATTCAAGTCAGTGACCCATCTACTACTATAATCACAAGCATGTGACACTATTCAACCCTGTCGTGATTGTTATCAATACAAGACAGTGTTTAATAAAGCTTTGATTAGTAATTGGTACCAGACCAAGGATGACTTTGGGAACTAGAAAGTTCCCATGTTCTATGCACATGTACAACATTCTGTGGAATATCTTACTTCTCCTAGGTAGTTTTATCTACGTTTGGTGTTTTATTACATCAGTTTATGGCAAACAGAAAGTCACCAATTGGGCCATTACCTTAACTTGACAGAATAGATTACTGAAGACATCCAGTCCCTAGAAATTTCTTTCACGAGTTTTCAACTGAAGGATTGACAGCATCACCAGTCTTTAGGATTTAACGAATTTTAAATACGAAAGTAATAAGCCGACTCATAGCAATTATTGGTTTTTTCAAACTTAAGATTTTTTAGGAGAAAACAATATTCTTCCAAATTATTTGATGCAAAATTCAGAAGAAACATGAAACTCGTGAGAATGTTCAAGTAATTATTTCTTATATTATGTTTTTTAAGCCGTAGCAGTGGTGATAGCTTCAACTGATCATTGTAGTTGCAGAAACATTTTTTTTCCCAATCAAATTTAGTAGTGATGGTGTTGTAATGATACCTCTAGTCACAAAAACATTTGGCAGAACTGGATGCTGAAAAATGAAAATTGTCTGCCTAATGTTTCAGACTTCTGACCTGTTACCACTTCTGGTTGATCTGATGTTTGACTTCATTTGAGATTCTAATTATTTTTTGTTGAGATCTTCTCTCAGATGGGTTGAACACGTGGCCTTTTGGTTTTCCTCATTGAGTTTTGCAATGCTCTGTATTCTTGAGTTGATTTATGTGCATGCAGGTGCAGGGTATAATGGAAGTTATGTAAATCCTGAAGCTGGATATGCAGGAAATCCTTATCCTACTTCTTATGGCATGAATCCCATGAATCCTGTAAGTTGATTATGTTTTCAGTATATGCACTAATGTGTTATATGGCCATCTATTTTTCGTCTAGTTCTATGTGCGAGAATTCTTCTTTTCAAATACGATTTGGATATTTTATTCTTTCTCATATCAGGTGCAGGCTAGTGGAGAAGGTTATCCTCAATATGGGCCTGGACCTGGTTCTTGGGGTGCTTATGATGTGCAACGAGGCCAAGGGCACAGATAGACTAGTTCATGCTAGGTTTATCTCTTAATTTGCTCGCTGCGCACTGGTATTCAAATTGATACTCAGATTTGGGTTTGAAATGTTATCTCGTAAAAAAGACATTTAGACTTATTCTCATATGTGTTGGAGAGTTTAATCCATGGAGCAAATATCGACAGTTCATATTAGCTCATTGCTGGCATATGTTAATGTTTTTTTAATCTTATCTGCAAACTTTTCACCTTTATCGCGTTTGTTTTTATTTGAATGTGTGATCAAATTTTGTTTGTTCCAATTCCATCACATTGGAAAGTGCAGCAGATTCAAAAGTTTGCATTGTGAATTCAGTTATTCTTTTTCTTTTCCTGTCTTGATTATTATTCTCCTGTGAGATTGAAATTTTACCTGCTCGCTTCTGTTAACAAATTTCTAGTCTCAAGGGGTTCCAACAAACGTTGTTGGTACTTGTCGTGTAACTCTTGCCTTTTGATTTCCATGGCTGAGGTCCTCTCTATTTAACTTTGGTAACCTTGTCTTTAGGTCTTTGTTAACCTACATTCCATTTTCTAAAATTTAAGAGTATTTGTGACAGCAGCCAGAGGCTGTATTTTCCTACTCCTTACAGTAAAACTAAGATATCTATGGTTTTAACTTTTACATTCTTAATCTGCAATTTAGATGAAATTATGATGACACCTTAAAAGTAGAGCCATCTCTGTGCTGGCTTCTCAGCAGATTATTCTAAATGTTGAGTTGGTTTTCTATATGGATACTACAGGGCAGGACATGAGCCAACGAATGTATTTATACCTATTGTAGGTTTGGCTGATGCAGAATCTTATGAGTACTGTGTATTAGCTCTTGCAGTGAAGATTTTATGTATAATGGTTAAGATTGATTGGATTTTGAGGCAGGGTTTTGGGAATAGAGAAAATTAAATTTATGGCTTTTCATGTGTAAGGCCATGGGCCATTTTACTAAGTTAATGGTAGTTAGAGACTTGTTAGTTAATAGGATATTCTAGAAATAGAAGTACACAGGTAGTTTTCTAAATTTTGGTGCATTTTAGCAATAGGAGCGTACGATAAGAACTCTTTATAAGAGAAGGCATGTATTATGTATTATGAGAAAGCTATGGAATGGATATATGAATTAGAATGGCTTAGTCCATCTCTATCTTGATCTCTAACTCTCTTTCTTTCTTCAAGTTTCTATATCTTCTATAATCTATTTCTATCTTCTTCCCTAAACTCTACTGAATCCTCTCTATTTCACCAAAATCCTACTGCATTGTTACGTTGGCTAAGCTCAAACAGGATTCAGCTTAACAATCCGTGTCAGAGCAGTTCCAATCCAAGGAAGATTAGTAGCTGTTCTTCTTCTTCTTCTCTCTGCTTCTTTCGATTTTTTCTGCAATTCTTCTTCTCCAACCTCAAATTCTACTAAGATCATTCTCTTTTATCTCTCACATCCCTTTTAGTCTCATTCTTACCATTCTACTTTTCTTAAATCTTAGATTCTTCTCTCAATCTCTAATAGTCTCATTTAACTTATCATTTCTATATTGTTATTTGTCGTGCACACCAAGTGCTTGGTGTAATGTCTGAGTGAAAATTTCAATTTTCTTCTTCTTCTACAATTTTCTGCTAATCTCAAAATTATTCTACAACCAACTCAGAGAATACCGAAAATAGTATTTGAATGGCCTTTACAACATCTTCTTCTACAAAATTTGTTGTGGATTGGTCATGTAGTCCAAATATTGGATGAAGATCCAAGTGAAATTGTTCACTCCAAGCATTTGCATGAGTGTGTTTTACCAGAAAGTTTTCAAAAATGCTTGTGAAATTGTGAAATTTGTGAGTTACAATCTTATTTCAAATGACATTGGTTTGGTGCATGCTACAACTGTGGACAACTTTTCAACTCTACAAAAGGTACAAATCATGTCCGTAAGAAAGGTTAACGTAAATCATCATTTTAAAGATCCATTTGTGGACGCTTGTTACTTAAATACGTCGTGGTGTTTTATTGAGAAATTAATATAGCCCATTTTATTGCAATTCGATGGACTAATTGAATATTGTTACACAAGTTGGAAAGCTGAAACATAAGGCTATGGGAAATTTTAATAAATAAATGGTAGTTAGGGACTTTTAGCTTAGTTTGATATCTATAAATATAACTATAAGGCCAGGTTCATCAGGATACAGTTAGAACTGGCAACTGACCTTCTTTTCTGATAAAATATATGAGAGCATCCAAAGAAGCGAAACCTTAGTACGCTTGCGAATTTTGGATGTGCAATGCAAGTTTGACAAGACTTCATGAAACTTCTGGGAGTACAGGAGAGGAGCAACAAAATAAACTCAACCTGAATACGCATGAGAATTATGAATACTGTTACTAGTTTAACAATCTTTTAAGGTTTTTAGGGATAGGTTTGTCTGCTGGTTATCAACAGAACAAAAGACTCAAGAAATCTTGCTTTAGCTAAGAGTCGACCTTCTCATGAGAGAAAGTTAATATCTCTTCTTTCAGCATTTTTTTGAATCTGGTTTTGGTGGTGGTTATGGTTCTCTTCTCTCTCTCTCTCTCCCCCCTCACTGTCACTCCTCATTACTAGTCTCTGTGTCTTGGGTTTTGAATTGAACTATGTAATTTCAGTCAATAAAGCCTCCCACACAGTAAAGCTAGAGCCTAGCTATGAGTTGCATTTTTTTATTTTTTATTTTTCATTGAGGTAGCATGGCCATTTGCCAGCCAAAAATTTTGGCATTGAGCAAATAGGAAGAGTGACTTGTTGATGCAGGCGATCAGTTTGTGTGGGATGCAAGTGTCGGGTCCTTTTTCCTTGTTTAGAGTAGTGGGGTGAGGTTTCAGGGGAAAAAAAGCTTATTTTACGAAAGGAGTGCAATCATAGTCTCAGTTTATCTAGATATACAGCAGCCAACTATCAAGTTTCGAGGGGATCTTATTTATTGCATGATGTATTGGGAAGTCTTGTTCGACAGTGGAGCCGCACAATTACTCACTCAATCAAGTAAGTAACATAACTCCCTGAACATAACGCGCTGTTTTATTGTTTCCTCTGATGGTTGTTCCTATAGATGACTTCAGCTTGGATTCTTTGTGCACTTAATCTGGTAGCCTAGATCTGATTTTTGACAAGGTTGCATCCCTTACGATTTGTAATTGAAGTTCCAAAATGAGTAAAGTTTTCCCTCGTTTTGTAAGCTTTTCACTACTTAATGCCAGGTTATAGGGTGACAAATCTGAGTCAATGCCTTTTAACCATAGGTCCATAGCTACCAAAAGTTCAGTTCCTTAGCTCAAAAAATGGTAGGAATTTCTGCAGTTTATTAGCTTAACTAAATATTATGCTCATCCCATGCTGGTAGCACTCCTCAAGTCATAAGCTTTTAATGTGATGTATGTGAACATAATTAGCCAACTCTCATTTTCATTGTGTGTGTATAATTTTCCGTCTTTGGGAGGATCCTAGGGGTAATTTCTGTTTTGTTGTTATGATGTTTGTGGAAATGTTGATAACTAATAAAATGGGAAAAGAAAAAAGAATTATCAAGTTGTTGTTGGTTAATAACAGCCTATGGTAGTGTGCTTAGTGACCATCATGAGAATTGTCAAACTTATGAGGACTATCAATGAACATATCTTCACTCTCTTTGATTGGATCTCCGTATTACTACATCTTGTTAGGGGCCTCTTTTTACGTATCCATACGAATTTGAAAGGCGAAGCCTATTTAGGGGCTTGTCTACCAGGGGAACCTCTAACTAATCAGATCACCTTTACCACTTTTGTCATGAAATTTGTCAATTGTCTGAGGACCAAACAAAAATGTCAGTATGTATGTACATTATGCTAGTCAATATAAATTTTATTACTATATAGCTACGGGATGTCGTTTAGGATGCATTGTCTTTAACCACTGTTATTTCACATGTTTTTTAAAAAAAAATTTATATTGTCTATCTTTGTTCATTGGCTGGATGTGCTTACTACAGCATCTTTTTAGAGCTCATGTATCCAAACTAATTTAGAAGGCTTCATCCTGCCTATTGGGTAGTGTGGTCCCGTTGTCATATGTTGCCCCACTTTCCTAAGGGTGTGACATATTTCAGTCTCCACGCAATTGCTCACAGATCCATCCAACTCAAAGGAACTAGGTCTATTACGTGGTTATTTGGATCATATGCTCAAGCGACACCATTATCCAATCAAAATATTGGACATGCCACCATGCTGCTGATTTCTTCTTACTGTCAATTTTTTTTTTGGTGTTAGTCATGTCCAGTTGACAGACAGATCGTGTGGTGTTGAGATTTTACACTTTGCCTGTTTCTTGCTTAGATGTTTAAAAATTGGACTAGTTTGTTGTAATATCATTCTTGCCTTCCGTTGGGCGATCATAACTGATTTTCTAATAGCTTTCACATTTTATGTTCAACGGTTGACACTTTGTATTTAAGTTATTTTTTAGTGGTTAAGTAACTGTTGTGCCTAAAAGACACTATGTTAACCTGGTTGCCTAACCCCAAGAGAGTGTTATTCTTGTTTCTTACCACCCTATTTTTTCTGCAGTTGTATTGCCTAACTTCTGCTTTTTAAGTTTCTAAATGACGTCTTCTTGCTAGTGTTCAGTATCTTCTCATGCAAGTTTAACATTTATTTCCCTTTCTTCTGTCTAGGTCTCTCAGAGCTCCAGGGACACAACTGGTTCTGCCACCTTGCATCCACATTTTAATTTAGTGAGGTATATTTTGTGCAGTTGTTTATTTCTCTCTTCTGAACAAGTTTGCATTTCTGTGTGTAATCTAATTGTTGTCTTGGTGCTCCCATTTTCATGAGACGTACGAGGGATTGTGCAGAATTTACTTATGTCTGTCACTCTGTCCGGTGTTAAGCATAAGTTCTTGCCATTTGGTGCTTAGGGCCGTCAGTTGTAACAACCTTTGAACAAAAGATGTGAAAGTTATTTGTTTTCTTACATGCCCTGTCAGGATTATGCCCATTAAATTTATGGTCAGTCTATATGAATAACTAGAGGATCTGACCTACTATTACTTGTGTATCATTTCTTTTGCTAGTTATTCATTTTCTAAGTTATGGTGGTGGTTAGGGTATTGGGCCCTTCTAATCGTGTGGAAGTCGGATTTTATTGCGTTCAAAGATTAAAAGTACAAATAATATATGATTAGATAAGTAGAAATATTTTTGCCACGGGATAAATCTTCCCTTGTGATCCTATGAATCACCCTTGGGCTGCAATTCCATACATTTTGCCATCAATTCTTTTTCCATCATCCAAATCTTATTACACTAAAGCTCTGTTGCAAGTTTATTTAGGGTTTTGAGCCCTTTCAAACACCTGCATAAGTATGATCTAATTGTGTCCAAGGATTTCACAAGATGCAAGATAAGAAGAAAGCAAGAAATCCACGATATAGGGTGAAAATGAAGAACACCTAAAGCAAAAAAAGCAATTTAACTTGATTTGGCCATATGGAGACAATAAATTTCACTAGAATTGCAGAACTTATGGTACAAATAGATGGTCATGACTTTGTATTTATCTCCCGGTCTAAATCCAAAGCCTCATAAACTCAATCCCAAAGCCCCACATCCCTTTTGAAGATCCCTAACTTCTCTCTTACTTGCTCGTTTTGCTTCTCAAACAGATATCCAAGGACCCTATTTATAGAACCTAAAACGAGAGGTCCGAATCTATTATAAAATAGGAAAATCAAAACCGTAAATGAATTAGGAAACCCAATTTCTTGGGAGAAAAAAATTCAAATCACACAATAGTGGTTGAAGTGATGAGAAAATGATGTCCCATGGGGGAAGGTATATCAGAAGTACTTGTTTGAAAGTGCATGCACATAATTGAGCTTTCAAATCTATGGTGTATACAGGGGTTCTAAGCTGAAGGCAGAGATAATATCTTGAAGCTGATAATTATGTCATTGGTGTTCTACTCAACCTTCTTGACAGGATTAAGAGAATCGCTAATCACAGATTCAGATTCGGTGTTAATTGGATAATAACCAGCCTGGTATATGTTTCTGTTTGATATATGCATGTTGCCTTAATTCCTGACAGTCTCTTTTTATTACCACCTGTCATGGGCTTAAATGTGTCTTTTATTGGTGTCAAATAAGTGCCTTGGTGATGTTAAGCTTTCAGATATAATATTCGTAGAACTAGTCTCAAACACCCCCTTTCCCCAGTATTTCTCTTCTCTTTCCTTTTTAGCAACAATTCATGATTCTGGTCTTTCTCTGGGAAGAAATGATCTAAATTTTCCAGCTCGTCTATTTTACCCCTTTGAGATGATAGCTTTGGAAGTTTACACAACTTTTGTAAGTAACAATCAGGTATCCAAGCATGAGCGCGTCATGAATAAAGTTTGTCTTCAATAATAATGTTGCTTTGTTTCTTACGAGTAAAAGTAATGTTGCTTTATTCATCTTTGTGCCATTAAGAGAATCCTTTTTTGAGTAACTTAAGATTAATTTGGATCTATGAGATGTGCATATAGTTATGTACTGTGTAGGGTATGCGCCTCAGTTATATGTAGAAAAACTTGAACTACCATGTGCTTTGATGTTTGGTCACCAGTTGCTCGACATTTAATTGTCATGATCTTGTTGCCACAAAAGTTTTCTGTTGGATCTCAACTACCAAGTTGCGTAGTGAACTTGTCCTGCTCCATTTAGCTTAATAATGGTTTTAATTTTCCTATAGGTCATACATATAGTTGATTTTTTGTTACTCTGTTGGCAGGAGGCAAATGCTATAAAGACGGGCACAAACTAGTTACTGATCTGCTTCAGTCTTTGGCGCTCGACCATCAGGAAGAAATCTTATGCTATTTGAGTAAATTTACTTTGGACACGTGCAGGCTGTAGTGCACCGGAAAATAGAGCTGCTGAAATATTACAGATGCCAAATGATTTCCATCTATTAATGATATGAAACCAGATCCGGCGCCCCTCTGATACACCCTTTGACCCCAAATTTACCAAATACACATTCAGATGATCGACAACTAGCAAATTCAATTCTAGGCGGACTAGATCATTGTACATTATTAGGACTATCAACCCATGTTTAACAAAGATTACAACTATTCTCTCCCTTATCGGATTTGGTTTGTTGGATCAGAAGAAAATGAAAAGGATCAGCAGGAGTCGCTCAAGATTCCGACTTCTTTAAATGTCTTTGTTATAAAATCTGGTCCATGACTTAAATCTCCGAGTTATATCGCAGGATGTGATGATAAATTCTTTCACACTACCATTTACAAACTTATATCTTAATCTGCCCCCCGCCCATTTTCTGCTGCGGGCAGGCTTGTCTCTGATCCGGTCATGAACAAAGATGCATATAAGATTAAGTTGGTTTGGGACGTGTGTGACTGGGTGAAAAATTAAGTGTTTTAAAGTAAACTATCTTTGTTTGTTTGTTTTTCAAAGTTTATGAATCGACTTTTTATCGGAAGAAAATAATGAGGGGTCATGCTTTGTTAATTTTGAGGGTATTTTTTATCGATGAAACCTTAATTAATACTAGCATTCGGATATAAAAAAGATAAAATAGTAATATAATTAAAGTTGCAGCTGCAAAAGAAAAAAAAATGATACAATTTTACGACTGCCGTTAGCTGCTCAAGAGAGCAGTTTTATAATAAGAGATTGTTGTTTTCTCTCTTAATATTTGGCTATGTCCACTTCTTGTAATGAACCAAAATGAGATAACTAAATTGGCATAATTAAAGATGAGTTTGTATTTTACTCAATTGAAAATTTTCATGTTAAGTTGTTTACAACCAATTCAAAAATAATTGTGCAAAGCATTCCAGTAAAATAATGTTTTGCAAAAATAAAAGATTGAGTAGATATCACATGTGACACTACCCCTGCCCGCCAAAGAAAAGGTGCAAGTACAAAAAAAAAATAAAAATTGTTAAATACTTAATCCTCTCGCAATCCTCCAAGTTGGCTAAAATTGTGCTGCTTTGGCAACCTCTGGGACTAGACAGTTTTTTTATTTATTTATAATACTAGTAAAGTTACGGTTTTATCGGTAAAAGTCTCTCTTTTTATCGTATAAAGCTACATAATCAAATCTGTTAAGCTTAACAGTAAAGTCCCTCGTTTTATTGTGCAAAGTCAGGTTTTTGATACTACTTCTCAACAAGCACTACATAAAATCGCATGTAAATTTCTCCTAATATTCTTCTTGGTCTCTTCGCTAGCCACCTAACCCTATACACCCTAAAATGATATATATTCTTAGAATTACATTATAATAGAATAATTTCTTAAAAAAATAAAAAATAAAGAATTAGAGGAGAACAAATACAAATCAATCTTTAAGAGCGTAGAAAAAAAAATTCACCGGTGATTTATTTTTTGAGATAAACTTCTGGTATATACCCACCCATTTTTTATTTTTTGGATACTTTTAAGGTAATGTATTTTTTAAAAAATAGAGATATATTTAATGTTTATTTATTCCAATGGAGTGGGGACCTCATAAACCTTTTACCTTTACGAATACAAAGTCTTCCCACAAATTTGATTATTTCAATAGCCGCCCCTGTTGAAAATTGAAATGAAAATTTACCCAAAATTAGAAGAGGGAGGGTTCCCTGGCTTGTTTTTAGTTCCCGCCGTATTCAAACAGCCAAAAGTCGCCAACGCTTAAATTTTCTTGTTCCCGGGGTTTTCCCACCTTCATTCCCGATTTATTCCATCATTCAAATCTCTAATTCCTCCAAACTTTCTCAAAATCCCCAAAATCTCTGCTGTGTCTCTCTCTGTTTTTTTTTCTTTTCTTTCTCTATCAAGCCTCAAAAATGGAGAACAAATTTCATGATTTGCCTCCCCTCAAAAGATACAGGCTCATTCATCAACAAGCAGAGCAAGATCTCAAATCCCTACCCTCTTCCCCTTGCCTCCCAGCTAAAAAAAGAAAAGAATCCAGAACTGATTCACCACCATTTCCACCCAATTCCTCAACCACAACCACCACCTATTGTTTACCGGCCAAAAAAAGGATTTGGGCCTTTTCGCCTTTCGATCTCAATGTTGAATACAACCCATCATTAGATGAAGAAGAAAAAGAAATTCTTAAACCCAAAAATGCTCCAAACACAAATTCAATCTCAAATAGTAGTACCCAAATAGTTGAAAATGAAGAAGATGATGATGGGATTGTTTGTGCTGTATGTCAAAGTACAGATGGAGACCCATCAGACCCTATTGTATTTTGTGATGGGTGTGATCTAATGGTTCACACCACTTGCTATGGCCATCCCCTCACAAATGGTGTCCCAGAAGGTGATTGGTTCTGTTCCCAATGCTCAATTTCCAAATCCCCAAAAGCCCATAAGAAAAGGGCCCAATCTTGCTGCCTCTGCCCTGCCACTGGTGGTGCAATGAAGCCCACTGGAGACGGCCGGTGGGCACATATTGTGTGTGCTCTGTTTGTCCCTGAGGTGTTCTTTAAGGACCCGGAAGGCCGAGAAGGGATTGATTGCAGTAAGGTTCCTGCAAGAAGGTGGGAGCAGAGTTGCTATGTTTGTGAATCTGCAAATGGGTGTGCCATTGATTGCTCTGAGCCCAAGTGTCCATTGGGTTTTCATGTCACTTGTGGGTTGAAAGAAGAGTTCTGTATTGAGTACAGAGAAGGGAAGAACAATGGGGCCATTGTTGTTGGGTTTTGCAAAAGCCATACTAATCTCTGGAACAAGGTATTTTTTATTATTTTAATTTGGTTTTGTATCCAAATATTTGCACTTTTTTTAGTTGAGATTCAAATTTGGGCACTAGTAGTGATACATATACACTTCTTGGTGAAAGTTATTTAGATAATGAGTTTAATTATGTGGGTTTTATTGATTATTTGGAGTAATGTTTTGTGTGCAGCAACAACAAACAGGGAAGTTCAAGATTGTTGCAAGGGATGAGGACAAGAAGTAGAAAATTTTATAGGGAACCAAAATTTCAATGTATTTTTAGATTCTTAGGATTCTGAGATATACTTTATGTTTTATTTCATTGACAGTTTTTTAGTCCCTTCTTTATTTTATTTTTTTAATGAATTCTGGCAGTATTTTAGTTTTCTCCATTTTAATGAATCATGTTGCCTCTAGTTTGAGAATAGTGTATTAATTTCATATTCTTATTTCATGGCATCAGTTGGCCATTGTAATAACACTATCTTCTTTGGAAAAACAACAGTAGTGCTTGTTTTTGTTGGTAAGTCTAGAATTATTTTGTTTTCTTTTATTTGAAGCAACAACTCGAAGTTCCAGAAATAATATAATGAGCACAAGAAAAAGCAACTTTGTTGTTGCCATGTAGGGCTCCAGAAATTTTACCATGTGATTTTAAACAATCACATAACTAGTCTATATGTGAATATATTTTTTTTAGAAGTTATTTTATTACAATTTGATTATAGAGTTTAAGGAAAGAATTTTTAAAAAAAAAATTAGGTTTTTCAGGTAACGCTTTGGTTGATTATAAAATCTTTTAATTTGGGATAGATTCGATCCTTGTCTAGTAGGGGGAGAGTTCTCCGCCACTAGGCAAACTTGATACTTGGTATATTTTTACTATTAGCATAAAAATGATAATAAAGAATGTGAAAAATATATATAAATAATAAGAAACAAATTATAATGCGAGGGTGAGAGCGTGAGATTTGTGGTAGAAAAATAAAAAAACATGGGAAAGAAAAATGTGTATGAGAGAAGGTAAGAGACAGAAATAATTGTGAGTACAATATGATAGATAAATCAGGTAAAGATTGGCTAATGGATATAAAAAGAATAGGTGATTGGATCGAGTGGGAGAGAGAAAAAGATTAGATAGAAGAGCACTCCTTTTCTCAGTGAAAAAACACCCTTCTTGTGGAATAAATTAAGGTATAAATAATGTATCAAATTATAATTACATAATGATTCTATTTACTTTTAATATATATTCTTTAGTTAAAATATATTGGTTGCATTGTTTAATTTAACTACATATACATATACATATACATACATACATACATATATATATATATATATATATATATAAAATCTTTGACTAAAAGACACTCCTAGTTAATTTGTGCCGGTAATTAACAAACAATAGCTATCCTTATCCTTAAATTATCCTTAAAAAGGGGAACGAAGTTTATTGAAAGTTGAAACCAATTAACACACACACACACACACACACACACATATATATATATATATATATATAGCTAGTGTTTACAAGGATTAATTAATTAATTAATTTTAGTCAAGAGTATGGCCATGGGGCAGCAATTTTACAAGTGCATGGCATATTTGTATTGCGTATTAATAATAATATTATCAACATCCTCATTAATTAATATAATTTTGGCGGAAGGAGATGGAATATCTGCGGTTGGTGATCCAGGGATGAGGAGAGATGGGCTGAGAGTTGCAATAGAGGCTTGGAATCAGTGCAATGAGGTTGGCCGTGAAGCTCCTCATATGGGTAGTCCCCGCCAGGCTGATTGCTTTGACTTGCACAATTCCTCCACATCATCCGGTGACTTCTACTTCCCTACCCCTACTAGTAATTTCTTTGTTTAGAATTCATAAATTTTGTGACGAAATTGAATCACGACTGACGTAAAATTCTAAGCAATAAGATGTAAATCAATGTGAATTTTTTTAGTTCCTTCTTATTTTATTGTATCACATACCATAGTTACTTATGACGGACTTAAATTTCCCGTGCATGGCTAAACATGTACCGTCTTGTACTATTATAAAAGAATTAGTCCATAGTTCTTCTAAAAAGGAGTTTCGTTTGTAAAATTTGTAAACATAAACTTAAAAATGTTTGTTATCATAATACTGTTATATATCAAATTTATTGTGACGTGTATACCATAATATTGTTATATATAAACCTTAATATTAGAAAAATAATAATAAATATAAAAAAGAACTCCATTTAATTTCATGAAAAGAAAAAGTAGGACTCGATTTACTCATCCTCATAAATTTTACACATACAATGACACAATATTTGTAAGTATAACAATATAATTTATTATTATATCATTATTAGTAAATTAAATATTTAGTATATTTTGAGATAAATATGAAAGAAATATATATCTTTAATATTTGTAACTCCTTTTATATAACTGAGGGAGTAATTTCAGTGCGTGTATCCATCCATATACATAAACATACACAAGCACAGCTAGGTGGTGGTGCTGACGAGTAGGACATTTTGTTTAGAATGACACTTAAATTACAAAATTGCCATTAATCAAATTAGTGAACAGATTAAATTGCCATTAATGAAATTAAATTTGGTTCTTGTGCTATTATTAGCTTAAAAATTCACTTTATTATAAATGCTATGTACCTTCATTTTCAAGGCTTTAAAATTTAATTTTACTACAGTTTGAATCAAAGAACAACCTAAAACTGCCATTATAGAGAACTTGTATCAATGATAGCTAGTGAACACAATGGCATAATAATGAAGTTAATTATGCTTGTTTAATTTTATTTATTTTTTGTTTTATTATGTTACTAATCAAATGTTGAACCATTATGCTCATATATATCTCTGTCCTTTAGGGAGAAAAGTCAATTTAATTCACAAGGTGAATGAGAAAATGAACAAGTATGGAATAGCGGATGCCAAATCCCAAGGCTTCAACAAAATTAATGTGAATACTTATGCTGCATGGAAAGAGTTATTCTTAGGCAAAAAATGCCAAGTCCAAGACACTCCCAAACCATGGCAGTTTTGGATGATCATGCTCAAGAGTGGCAACATGGACACATTGGCTGCTGTATGCCCTGAAAATGGCAAGAAATCGAAGCCCTTTCCGCCGGAGTCTCGGTTTCCGTGCTTCGGAAAAGGCTGCATGAACATGCCAAGGATATATCATGATTATACTAGTGTTGAGGGGAGTAGTATGAAGGGCAGGTTTTATGGGACATGGGATTTGGATGCTGATGTGAAATTGGCACCTACAAAAAATGAAACTTCTTATTATTCGGTGACTTGGGAGAAGGAGATTGGAAAGGGGAGTTGGGTTTTTCATCATTTGTTGAAGACATCAACTAAGTATCCATGGCTGATGCTTTATTTGAGATCAGATGCAACTGATGGAGTCTCTGGAGGGTATCACTATAAAACAAGAGGGATGTCAAAAATTGTGAGTACCCTTTTTTATTTTTTAAATGACTTGTGAAAATTGTCATAAACTAGAATTTTGATTTTTCAAAAATTTGGCATTCTTAATTTGCCTCAAATAATGTGCTTGTGACAACCATGGGTGGTAGAAGAGACATTTGAATTTTTAGATGGTAAATAATAAATGCACTTCATATTTTACCAGTTTGCGTTTTATATTTGAATAGTTTAGTGATATTTTCAGTAATCTAGCACAAATATATAATTTTTGAAACACACGGTTAAGTTTACAATGCACATGTTGCGCTGATCTATTATCACTTTTTGTACTGAAAATATCGTGACCTCTATTTAAACCTTACAGTGGAGTGCATTTATCGTTTTTCTTTTGAAAAATGAGCTGAAAGCTCATGTGTGGCATCTTCTAACTGCTAATATTATCCAAGGATATGGATTGAATCATTTTCATATTCTTTTCCTATTTTGCAAGGTTCCAAAATCACCAAACTTCAAAGTAAGATTCAAGCTAGATATAAAGCAAGGAGGAGGACCTAACAGCCAGTTCTACCTTATGGACATTGGAAGCTGTTGGAAGAACAACGGCCAGCCTTGTAATGGGGACGTGACAACTGACGTGACTCGATACAGTGAGATGATCATAAATCCAGAAACAGAGCCGTGGTGCTCTCCGGACAATCTCAAGCTGTGTCCACCTTACCACACTCTTTCGAACGGAACTAAAATTCATCGCACAGATAAAGAAAAATTCCCCTACGCGGCTTATCATGTTTATTGTTCCCCGGGCAATGCTAAGCATCTCGAGGAGCCATATAACTTATGTGATGCTTATAGCAATCCTCAACCGCAGGAAATACTGCAGATTCTTCCTCATCCGGTTTGGGGCGAATATGGGTACCCGATTCATAAGGGTCAAGGTTGGATTGGGGATTCAAGAACTTGGGAACTTGATGTTGGGAAACTTTCCCAGTCACTTTATTTCTACCAGGTATATTTACTTCCCCATTACTCAGTATTTATGTATCATAAACATGACTTTTATCGCGTAGTCTTACAATACTGCAAGCACTATATATGAGGGTAAATTTATGTCCATATTAAATGCCAATGTATATGAATGCATGAGATAAGAGGGTTTACAGGATGGACCCACATATTACTCTCTATTCATCGCTTGAATTTGAAATTTGACGATTTGATGTGATTTGTAATAATGCAGGATCCGGGAACTGCACCAGTAGAGAGGCATTGGCCATCGGTTGACTTGGGAACAGAGATTTATGTTAGCGGTAATGAAGTTGCAGAGTGGACTGTTAGTGATTTCGACATTATAGTTCCAGAATCGGATATTGCTATTGCATAGAGGATCAGCCAAAATAGTTTATATGGCTAAGTAATTATCGCAACATGTACATTTTCCCGCATATTTTTTTTGGTTAAACTCAGACTCAACTAAGCCTTCATCCCAAACTAGTTGCGATCAACTGGATTAATCAATTTTCATTTTCCTCAAGTCTATCGAGAGCCATATTCTCAGTCTACATTTTTATTTTATTTTTGGAGTTGCAAGCAACAGGATGGATTGAATCTAATAAAGAAATGAAGATCAATGCAAAATATAGATAGAGATGCATATAAATCTGTCATTCATAATTTGTGAAGGTGATTTGGAAATCTCCACTCATCAATTCAAGTTCAACTTAACCTCAACCTCAGGTATACAAAGGACCATTAAGAAGTGATACATCACAGAAAAGTGGATCAAATCAATTATATAATCCAGACAATGAGGAACATTAGTGCCAAAATTACACAATTTATACCATAATAAAGATTCCTACAAAATATACGAACTCTTGTTACTAGTAAACACAATGGCATGTTATGTAAATTGATTCATCTATTCCTGACAAAAAGTCAACAAGTTATTGTTGCATGAATATCATTTTCCTAAGAAGAAAGGAGAGAATAACATACCCAAAGAAGAAACTAGAGAACCATAAGACTCAAGTTACTCAAACTTGTAGTGTTGATATGGTTTCAAGTCATTCATTCATACAACAATAAAATCACAAACACACCATTAGTGGCTTTGTTGATATAATGCAGGATCCAGATACAATAGTAGCAAAGAGAATTTCGACATCCATCAACTTGGGTACTGAGATATTCATAGATGATAATGAAATTGCCGAGTGGACTGTATAAGCAACTCTGATATCATTATACCAAATGAAGATGCTACATTATAGTTTTTCCGGCAAATCATCATCAATCGAAAATCTTAAATATAACAACAGGTCAAACCCGTTCTATGGTAGGAAAAACATTATTCTTCATGTATTCAGCGATACAATAACGTTAACAACTTTACATGGACATAATTAACCACTCTAAAGACTGAACTAACACAAGATAAACATGCCTTATAACTGCCCACTGGTCCCATTTCAATTGTGTGCAAGGTTTGATCCATTCAAGGGAAAGTAGGAAACCCCACCTAAAAACTGAACATCGCTAACCTCTACTAGCAGCGACACTAATAGCAGCAGCTCCAACTGCTCCAAACTGATATTGCACCTCTACTGGTTCTGAATCTATTGACATTTGATCAATAAACTGACTTGCTTGGCCTTGTTACTGGTAATATGGGTTAGTGTTCAAGTCAATGGCTATCCCAGGGGAAACATTTCCCGGCATGGACTGCGGATGCGGCTGTTTGATGAATGACGAATCAATCTTGCCTTCTGTTACAGGATTCTCTATATTCCTGGTACTAGTCCTGAAGAAATAACGGGGAGAATGTGACAGAGGAAGAACTGGATTTTGAACATATGCCCTCGCATCATAGGCACCCATGACATTTCTACTACTAATGTTGTAAGGTAGAACTGGTCCCGCACTTCTTCCTGGTTTTGCAAACCAACAGAATTGTTTTAACAGGGTAGAGTAGGTAAAGCACAGTTATTACAACTATCACATGATATGAGAAATAAGCAGAACTCATGAAAATTGGAAGTTGTTGCTCCCGTATCAACTTTTGATAATGCCACATCATGTGTACATAGTAGTAGCGCGCACAATGCAAGGAAAGTTGTACCTTGTGTTGGCATAATAATAACTGATATACATTTTTTTTCTTCTACTTTCTTTATTCCAGTGTAATGGAGAGGCTAAGCCTCAAACTACACCCTTAACATAAGGAGTTGTAACAGACAAGTTATTAATATATGTCAAGGTAACGGTGTGAGTTGACATAGTAGTTGTAACAGACAAGTTATTAATATATGTCAGTGCAACGGTGTGAGTTGACATAGTCCCATTTCCCTTTAAATACTGAATCACATCAACATATAAGTTAATAACATATGGCTGGCCATATATGGCTCAACACCCATCAAAAATGTTTAATATATATCCGAGCCCAACACTTCACAGTAAGAAATTTTAGTACTGAGACATCAACTTCAGATAATAAATCTGTAATAAAAGAATATAAAGAAAAAAATTTAAGGTATGCTTCCTGGAAAATCATATGACATCTATTCTAGTATTTTACAAGTGTTTGGCTATCATGTATATTAAGGCATTGCCTTTTAGGACCAAAATGTTATTATTTTTAAAAAATAATGTAATTATTGAAGTGTGAAGTAAAACACTAATGAACAAAACACGTGACAGTTGACATGGGCTGACAAACTGAAGCAAAAGAGCTTCCATACCTGTGGGCATATGGGGTGGTGGCCGCGAAGCCTTCAGAAAATTCTCCGAATGCGCACCCACAACTGTAATGTTATTACACGCCGCCTCTGGCATTTGGCGATTGTCAAAAGCAGCCAAACATTGCTGCGGTTTGGGAGGGATTGTACTCGAGTTAACTGTAGACCTGTGTGTACAGAGGAGAATAGGTTCTAAGAAGATAAAGAAAAGAAACACATTATAGTACTTAAAAATTTGGGGGGAAGGAGAAAGGGAAGAGAAACTAATAACACAAGTAAAAGGATCAGATGTTAGAAATTAAACTGGAGAAGTCATACCGCGGGAGAGATGCATGTTTTCTGGCTGGAGGAATAACAGGCCCACTTTTGCCACCATTATCCACTAAATAAGCAAATTGCGTTTTAAATTGACCGACAGCACTGTATACAATTGATAAATATGTCATCATCACACTAAAGGAACATGATGTGGAATAAAATCATAAATACCCAAATGATATATATATGTATGTATGTATGTATGTATGTATGTATGCGTATAAATAGAAGTAAAAACCTAGGATATAAAAAATTGATGCTTTCTTTCCCCGCCATATGATCTTTGAGCAATTGCGGATGGTATTCTAGAATCTCCTGATATATAATTGCCCTGATGTCCACCTTTGTCATCTTGCGCCCCTCAAACGCAAACTCAAGTTCTGAGATTGGCTGAGAAGAAGGTTCTCTCTCAACTTTTGCCAGACCCTTAAAGTAAGGATCAGCCAGTGCCTAACAAACCAGATACATTAATGTAGAATTCAGTTTATCATATAGCAGAGAAATCAGAAGTATGTAATTACACAAATGGAAAGGAAAAACATGAAATTCGCATGTTGCAAAAATTGCAGCAGATGGACAACCTACAGCCACATGACTGCATTCATTATTGAACGACATTCAAATAATAAGACATCTACAACAGGACACAAGGCCACCTGTTCAGCAGTTGGTCGATCAATTGGATCAAACGCTAACAGCCTTTGCAATAAGCAAATTGCTAGAGGGTCTGAGTTTGGAAATTTCTCAGCAAATGGCACAGGTTGCTTTTTACACATATCTGCCAAGTATTTCCTTGCTTTTTTATTTTGAATCTGCATTCATTAGACTTGAAAATTAAGATAGTAGATATCAATGGCTAGGAATATTAAAAGTCATAACTACCAAGTGTAAAGACAGAAATAAACAGAGTAATTTTCCATACCCTAGATATAGTATCTGCTGAAGGTGACCCAAGAAAGTCTGTGATCAAATCTAACTGATGAACAATACTTTTCCCAGGAAAAAGTGGCTTCCCTATCAGAACCTCGGCAAAGATGCAGCCAATACTCCAAATATCAATAGCAGGTGTATACTGCAATCCCAGTGTCATTACAAATCAGACAAGTTTACAAGGTCAAGAAATATCAACATGAGCAATTGAACCCTCCAAAGAAAACCTGACAGAAGGCCCAACACAATTACCTGAAGCAAAGAAATTTCAACTTCCAGTAGAGTTTGAAAGCCCTACCTGAACAAGAATTATTTTAATATAGAGCACAACTTACTATAAGGCTCTCAGAATACAGTTCATGTACGTTATTTTCTGTCACCAAGTACAGCTCATAAGAATGACTACTGGCAGAAAGCTCCAACATGTCAAGGCAGTAAGGCACATAGCGACTGTTTAATAAAATTTTCAATTGACACTTATATACAACTTAATTTCTTTAATGACCTTTATTTACTTCATGACATGAAAAACAAATTACAAGATGGTGCAAAAACAAGAGAGGCAAACTGGACATTATGTAACAGCAATATAACATTTAAACATTGTGGAGAATAGTAGTGACATCGATTAACAGGAAGCCCACAACGACAAACTGCTCAGTGTCAACCATGCAACTAAAAACAAGCATACAAGCATATGAAAAAATATATATATATGTTGCATTACAATCTTTGAACCTCATATTCCAAATTGCAATTAATATGTATGATTGTCTATGACACCAACCATAGTTTGTGGAGCAAGTCAGCAAGGTTCTTATAACAAAGAAACAATTAATTTAACAAATCAAAACAAAGGGCACATGAGGAAGATGACTTGCGGCACAAGGAAAAAAATTTGATATCAACACAATCATGAAGAAAGAAATGTACCACCAATCTATATGATATCATGAATTCATCCCTATTCTTCGCACACCTAATTTATATTTTCAAAGTCCTAACTTGTTTTAGAATCCTACATAAAACTGAGGGTCCTTAAATTCATCATAATTCTTGGCCCACCTAGACTGTTTTTTAATGAGTACTAACTTCTCTTTAAAATTCCAAAGAAAATGAGAGTCCTTAAAATTCATCAAAAAGAACCTATTTTATATCTTTATAGCACTATTTGTCTTTAAAAGCTAAATCCTACATAAGCCTTAAAATACATTAAACATCAAAATTATACCTATCTAACTTGTTTTCAGTTTTCATTAGTCATTACACTCCTAATCTCACTGTAGAGTCTTGTATAAATTCTAAAGTTTATTTAAAATAACTGCAAGCTAAAACCATTTCTTGACATGAGAGAACACGGTTAGAAAATCTTTCCTAATATGAGACGTCAAATCGTCTTCCCCTCGACACTTGTTCAGTGACTTGAAAGGATCTGAAGTCTAGACAGAAACTTATTTATTTCTGATTGAGATTTATTATAGTTTTTTAACACGTAAGGAAAAAATTACTGAGATCTTGTATATGAAAGGCATTAGGAAAGTAGCTAGCCTCAATCTTGGCTCATTATTTCATAATTTTTAATGAAAAGGAAAGGAGGAAAGAGATTAAGAATAAAAATAAAGAAAAAACTAATATACTAAGTGAATACTTACACATAGTAGGTTAACCTGAACAAATTCTCCCCAAATTTTATTTGTGGCCTTTGCTTATAGAAAAACAAGTGTGCGGAAGCCAAAAGAAAGGAACAACTAGGTAACTGTAAATTTGATGTTACGGAAAGGCTGGTAAACACTGAAACTAATTGTGCAAATTTACAAATTTTGCGTTATTCTTTTGAATTACAATTTTTTGAAAATTTATTAGTATAAGGGACATGCTTATTCTTCTTTTATCTGTTTAGGTAAAAAAATGTGCATAAAGGACAAATAACTTCACTATTACAAGGGGCAACTTAGAAGGTCATGAAGGAAGCCCAACAGAACACAAAATTAACCACAATTTTAAAATAAAGGTTAAGGGAGGAATAAAGAGGGATAAACTTTTGGGACATGCAAATAATACAAATCTCTTGAGGCTTTTTCAGTACCTTGAGCAGCTCCATCAACTTTTCTAAATAAATATATATGTATATATAAGATACAAACGGGGTTGAGACTTTGTTATCAACCAAAACAAATAGCAATCGTAGCCAAAATGGACACCAGTGCTAAGTTCCGTGTTCATTAAGTAATTGTGATTGGTCAATTACGCTATGTATGGTTTCAAACATTTTTTAATAAGTAAATTTTCAGTTTATGTGACTTGAACCAATAAATTATTCAAGAATGCTTTTGTTTATTTCGAGAAGCTGCTTTCAGTGAAAGATTTACACAAACTGATAAATTTTCTTTTTATGATTCATTTTTTTTTTCCTTTTAACTTTTCGCTAATAGATTCACAAAAACATAGAATAAAGATTCAAATTTAAAAGACAGTTAAGCCAGTTGTAGGTAAACTCAGTCACACCTAGTGTTCCAAGCAACAATTCCACGATAGACACATTAAACCATCTATTGGGAAAGTAAAATGACTTTTTGGCACACAAATCACAAGCAACAGTAATGTAGCTTTCATGACAACTAAATGTAGTATAATTTCAAGACCCTGGAGTAAAAACTTGGTCTTTTAAGGATCAACCACAAACTAGTTAACATAACCATTCAAGTAACCGATCTTGTCTCAAAAACTAAAATACTATTTTTTTTATAAATTTTTATAAAGATGACCAGTAGAGAACCTTATGAGGAAGAGTTGGTGAGAATAGGGCATACCTGTGTCTGGACAAGGCTTGCTTCTAAACAACACATACTGACAGGAGAGCATTTACGAAGAGATTTTCAACAAAACTCTAAAGCACATAATCTATAAGGAATTGGAATGGGCTTTATGTAATACGAGTAGCTGTAACCTTAAGAGACCATGAGGCTTTTATGCTTTTTTCCTTTAAGAGATCCATGATACCTATAATATGTTATACCTCACACTTATTTCAGAGACGGCAATTATTTTCTACTTAACTAGATATTTCAAATTCCCAAGTTATAATGGCGTGATGCTTTGTTCAAACAAATAAATAAAATTTGATAGCATTACAATCATATTTATGTATTTAAAATAAATTGAATATTTAGGCTTTTTATATTTTATAATAGTCACAACAACATGAGAAATTATACTGCGGGGTTAATTTTAATCTTCAATTAAATGCTAGAACTACATTTACATTAACATCGATGAAGAGGTTCTAGAATGGCAAGCCAAACATATATAAATATGGAAAATGATATATATTGCGACTTTACATGTCGACTTTTTTATTGCGAGTTTCGTGGATAAATCTAATTTGTAATACTTTTACGATGTATTTGATACAGTGGGCCAATTTTATAATCTGTATTGATATACGTCGCAATCATAATTCGACATAAATCTTTCGTAATATATAGCAAGACTCTATAAATATATAGGAGTTCATAAATGTCCAACAATAGAACAATGATAGATTAATTTAGCAAAAAAAATGATAGATTAGTAAAAGTAACCTTACAAGAATGCATGATTTTTTATTCCTGTTAAACTTGCCAATAAATAACCCTTATGCGTGATTTTTTATTCCCGTTAAACTTGCCAATAAATAACCCTTTATATCTGAACCAAAATATTTGGGAACATATATTCTAACTAAACCTCTAAATTTCTATTAAATATTCTACAAATTATTATTTTTCCAGACATAACATAAAATAGTTACGTTTAACCTAATTTTTAGTTATAACCAACTAATTACCGTAGATGAATTACATACACTAAATTATAATGCAAGTTGATCTAAAGTTAGATTTTGACTGGCAACTAATTAATATTACTAATACTTTTGTTCAGATAACTTTAAATGCTGGGTTTCGAAAAGATACAAAAATTGATAACTACATAGATTATGATGGCAAAAGGGTTTTGTATTTACAGCCATTAAACGAAGATAAAACGTTGATACCATTCTGTCAAACCATGCTCCAAGCATGTTGCCATTGGATTATAATTAAAGGCCACACAAATAAGTAGATTATACCTTAGAAAAGAATGATCCACAAAGCTCAGGAGCCCTATACCATCTTGTAGCAACATAATCCTGCAGTTTATTACAAGGGACAAAAGAGGATATTATTACAGTGTACAAAGTACTAACACACTTCTGAAAATATAAAAACAATGAATAAACAGTTTATATGAATGGCATACCGTCCAGAAAATTGTCGTTGGACTGTCACTAAAAGAGACTCTTGCCAGTCCAAAATCACATATTTTGAGTTTACAATTTGCATTTGCCAGTATATTCTTTGGTTTAAGGTCTCGGTGGAACACATTAGCTGAAACCAAACAGCTCATAATCAGCTTTGATTTGAGAGGAAGAATAATGTTCATAGTAACAAATCACAATTTTTTTGGTTCTTTTGGTCAGAAGGGATTAAACAAATATACTAGGAAATAAAAAATATCTAACTGTCATTTGGATTGGTACCTGTATGCATAAATTTCAATGCACGCAGCATCTGATACAGAAAAAACCTATGATGCTCACGCGTTAAATCATCATTGGCTTTAATTACTTGATGAAGGTCAGACTCCATGAGCTCAAATACAACATATATGTCTTTAAAGTCTCGACTTGAGGGTGGGATCAATATGCTCTTAATTTCAACAATATCAGGATGCCGTAATAGTCTCAGCAACTTAATCTCCCGCAAAATCCGAATAGCATCAGAAACATGCTCAAAAATGTTTGTTACTTTCTTTATTGCCACTTTTTCCCCCGTATGTGTATCAATGGCGGCACAAACAACTCCATAGCTTCCCTTCCCTATAATCTCCAAAATTTTGTATCGATTTGCATCCCCATACTCAGTGAAGAACTCCATCTCTTTTGGAATCTACAGCAGGACAAGAGAACATCAGACCACGATTTCCCATAATTTCGCTAATTTTATTTATGACAAGATTTACCAAAAGAATCAACTGAAATTTATAATAAAACCCAAGCGTATGTAAAATCCGAGAACTTAGTAAGCTAAAACATGTATGTGCAATCATATACATGATATACAGCATGTACATAAACCTACTTAGTTCTGAAACCCTTAAAGAAATATTTCCAAATTAGTAAAGTTGACTGTCATATATATAAACCCCATATAGAGTTTATCAAGCAGACAGGTAATAAAGGACTACCTTAAAATTTTAAATTGTCCTTCCAAACATTAGCTCAGCTCAATAAATCTTTGTTTATGACAAGATACACCAAAAGAATCAACTGAAATTAGAGGGAGATGGAGGAGGAAAACTCACTCCTGTAGGTTACCATGACCTAGTATCTGGAAAGTGGAAAGAGCAAAAGAAGATGAAAAGAATGAAGGAAAAAATTACAAAAGAGGAAACATCATTTAAAGTATTTCCTTTTCAAAGTTGATATTTCAAAATTTTCCTTTATAGTTGAATCTACACACAACTTTTAGGTGAACAACTTGTAAACAGATGATACATGGGGAAAGTAAAAAATGACTCAAACTAACAAATGGAGTCCCAAAATGGAGAATCATTCAGAATTATATATGAATATATCCAGCAACCAAAAACTTATAGCCTCGATTAAGTTGTTTGCAATGTCAGACTGCCCCCGACCTTTTAAGTCTCAACGCTTTATATTTAAAAAAAAAATACTAATTCAGATAGGAAGCATGTAACTTCGACCTCTATTTTATTCCGAATAACAATCATACATTCAAATTTCAGTTCCTTTGTGTTAGCTATGCAACTGCAACAACCAAAGTGACCATGAAAACCTAGTATTTCAATAAAAGACAGTAGAATAAAACTTATGGTTTGCAGCTTGAAAATCTCCATGCAAAGACTAAATCTTGGTCACTTCACATTTCAGTAACTAAAATGAGGGTAAACCTAATGCCAGCCAAATTACCCAACAAAGTGTTTCTTTTAAGTTTCCCCAGTGAAGTTTATTCCTCAATTTTATATTAAAATGTTTATGATCTTCACTAAACCACAATTTCTTAAAACTAAAGGAATCAAACGCAAAAGGTTTCCCATTTATTACCCAAAAAAAAATTTATTTAAAAAAAAAATTAAAAATTTAAAAAAAAGAGAGGACAACAATAACAAATTCTTGATTAGATTCACCAAATAAAGGGATAATCAGTTCCAACTAAATCAAAGAAAAAGATCTCCGTTTTGCAGGAAAAAATATGAAGATTTTCTCAGTTTTGTAGTTTAAATGTTTATGATCTTCAATCAACCACAATTTCTTAAAACTAAAGGAAGCAACCACAAAAAGATTTCCCCTTTATTACCAAAAATTATAAATTAAAAAAAAATAGATCCTTAATTAGATCCACCAAATAAAGTGGTACTCAATTCGAGCTGAACCAAAGAAAAAAGATATACACTTGCTCGAAAAAAAGATGAAGTTTATAAGAGAGAGGAAGAACATCAGTTTACCCTTTTTTACTCATAAAACCAAAAATCTCAGCAAATACTGAAATAGAGATGGAGAATTAAAGAGAAAGAGAGAGAGAGAGAGAGAGAATTAGACCTTCTTTCGATGATTTTGCTGCATAATTTAACTAATGAATACAGATTTACAAAAGAAAAACGATCAGAACAAGATCGAAAAGGCTGAACTGAAGAAGGAAATCGGCGGTGATGAACATTTAGCGAATCAGCCACATTTTCCCCACCGACACCTACTTCGGATTACAAGCCCGCAATCCCTAGTGATTCTCTCTCTAGACTCTTCCACACAAGATATAATTATGTAAAACCAGAAACCAACCACAACAACCTTACTCATTCAATACTCAATTCAAGCCCTAAAAATGACAAAAGTGCAACACCTCGCATTGAAACTGCGGGCGGTTAAGAGATTAAAAACCCTTGTGGGGGGTTTTTGGAGATTAAGTGATGAGCGAAGAGAGAGAGAAAGTAGAGAGTGGAAGGAATTCAAAGCGAAGTGGAAAAAATGTTGGAAGGGATGGATCACTCCGTATTTATATATTTTGTTGGTACTTTATCCACTCCTGTTTTTTCACTTTCTTTGTACGGACCTCATCAACTGAAGTCTAATATGGAAGTGGCATATCTTGTAAATTTTTCAATGTATTGTTTTCAAAATTAAGTTTTGGAAAGTGATATATTCATGTGGAACACACAAATTAAAAAAATAAAGAAAAAAAAAATAGTAGAAAAAATTAAGTTTTAAATTAATCTTTAATGGTCCCGTAAAATTACATAAAGTGATGAGTTATTTTTTTATATTAGTGGATCCTATTAAATGATATACTTATCCTGCTTATTTTTCGTCTTTTTGAGAACGAAAAAAGTAATTTTATTTATGAGTGGTTTATTATATAGGTCCTCTGATTTAAATTATCAATACATATTATTAAATTTTATTATTCAATATTTAAGATAATAATATTTGTGCATAATTCCTAGAGAACTCCAAATTTTGGAGTTCAAAATATCTAGGCTGTCTATTTAAAATCAACCATTAAAATTAAATAATTTATGGAGTAGAAAAAAATTTATTAAAACTACCATCGTAATGAAAGAAAATTAATTAGGTCTTATCCCTATTTTATCTACCAACTTCCACTCATCTATCTATATTATAAAGTGAAGTTTGATATGATTATGTCACATTTTTTCTTCTTTTTTTTCTCTCTATGAATTTAATTATATTACTATTTTATTTTATTTTTCTAATTAGTACTCTGAATTTTATAAAATTTCTATTTTACTCCTCGTGATTCACACCGAAGCCCCAACGACTTTAAACTCTCCAAATTGTCACGATTCTTATCCCACTTTTCAATTCAATATTTCTAATTTTTAATTTTTAAAAATTTATGTCCACTTGTAAGTGTGTTTGCGGGCGCATTCCGTTGATGCTGACGATATATGAGCAAACTGGAGAAAATGTTGATGGTTTGTGTCAGCCTGTATGTATTTATATTACTTCATTTTTTTTCAGATTATAAAATCATTATTAATTTTTAAAAATTAATTTAAAATATTTTTAAACTTAAAATTAAAATAATTTATTAAAAATAAAAAAAAAAATTTTAAAATTAATAGTATTTATTAAATAGTTTATAATATTCAATTTTAAATTTTAAAATATCTTAAGTTTATTTAAAAAAATTAATAATTATCCTATATTTTAAAACAAAGAGAATATATAGTGTGTACTTTATCTACTGTTTTTCACTTTCTTGTACAGACCTAATGAAGTGAAGTCTAATGGTACGTAAAATTTTTTAAAATTGTTAATTTTGAAATAAATTTTAAAAATTGATATATTCATGTAAAAATAGGATATATTCGTCTTAGTTACATTTTATTTTCCATTAGTACCGAAAAAGGATGGTCACCTTGTGTATTTATTTGTTTCATATCTATGCATATAGAGGGTATAGGGAACGGTTATCTTTGAAAGTTAGCTCATAATGAAAGAAAATTAATTGCATATTATCCCCATTTTATCTACCACCTACTTCTGATTACTTTTTATCTATCCCTAAATTAAGTGTCATTATTCTCATCCCTAACTTAATTTCCAATTGACTATTTTATTTTTTATTTTTCAAAAACTTATGCCCACTTATAAATATACATGTGTCGTATAATTAGTATATACACAAGTATAAAGGTTTAAAAAGACCACTAGCTAAAAGATCTTTTATTTTCTCATTGTGATGGCAAAAAAAAATCCTAAAAAGTCATAGTAACAAGCATCAACAAAAAAAATATATAAGTGAGCAATAAGGAGAGATTTAAAGATATATTTTAAATGATTATTTAAGAGTCTCATAAATAAGGAATGTTTGGAAACAATAGTGTTTTGCTTACTAAAAAATAGATACTAAAACTTGTTCCTATATAATGTATATATGCTTGTGGTTGGTTATAACTATTGGGCCTACATCATTTTATAACCTATATTTTGTATAAAAAAAATTGTAAATGTAGTATTACTAGTTTAGAAAAGTGTTAAACAACTATTGTTTAAAAAAAGAGTGTATTCAATTAATCATTAAGGTTGTAAAGTCGATTTTGTCTTAACGTGAAATAAAATTCTAGTGTCAATTTTGTCTAAATATATCATGATTTCGACGTCAATTTTGTTTACTTATGTATTATGATTTATTTTGTCTTGATATATAATTAGTTACAGTTCCGATTTTGGTTTTTATTCTGTCTTACGATTTAGTTATCGGTTTTCTGAGTATGATTTAGGATTTCAACATTGATTTCGTCATTTTTTTACAATAAATTCGTCTAGACATGTATTAGGGTTCACATCGATTACCGACCATAAAATAGGTTTATATCAATTTTTTTAAATAGGTCTCGATTCGTTGTCAGACAACTGTAAAAAAATATAGTAATGGTGGTGATTCTCATAAGTATTAATATATCTCAATCAATAGGGACTCCAATAAATAATTTTTAGCCTAAAATGTTTCTCAAGGCAGAGAAGTGTCAAAAACTTGTAGGGAGAAGTCATTTTAATATGGAGGAGGTTATCTGTGCAAATGTGGGTTCCTTAATAATAAAATTCGTAAGGAAAAAAGTCATTTACTTGACTAAACTTCAAGTATAGACCTTGATTATTCGATAGAAGTAGTAGAAGTTAATGGCTCTGAAAGAAAAGCATTTCTTAATGGTGATAACTCATGAACTATCACTTCTTGGTGTAGTACTAAAGCAAACTAATTAAGTCTACGGTTATTTATGTTATTTAATTATAATTAAATTGGTTACTTTGTTTCAAAATTAAAGATACAATTTGACTTTTGAAATCAAACGGACAGTATATTAAACTTTAAAATTGATACGATTCATCAAAATTTAAAATGAAATAAATTTTGTGATTAATAGTTTTTGTTATATATTATACGATTATAATAATTTTATCAACTAAAATTAAATATATTCACATCAATTTAAAGTTTAATATGCTGTCATTTAATTTGAAAAGTCAAATTTTATCTTTAATTTTGAAACGGGTATGTTAAAACAAGTAAAAGGATGAATAGTCTTATCGATACATGTGTTCGTTCAAGACCATTAAAATTAAGGAATTTCCGGTTTACCATTGCTAATCTGCATCAAGGTTCTGATTAATTAACAATATCTAAGATTAATTCTTCTTACTGTGTTAATATACATTAATTATTTTGAGCACTGGTTTAATACTACAAATGTGACAAACAGCAAGTGTGATTATTTTTCTGGAACGGTATAATGAAATGACATGTGTCGAGAAGATTGTGTGGACTTTTAGTTGAATAACACTTTTATTCTTGTATGTCAAATTTCAAATTATCTCCATTTCATATAAAGAGTAATTTTTTAAAATTTAACCATAGTAAGATATAATTTTTTACTATGTATATTATAAATATAATAAATAATGTAATATTGTTATGAGATTTTGGTAATAAATTTAAGAATATTATCTCATTTCGCACTAATAAATTTTATAATCTGTGCAAAACACAGGTAGACTCAGAGATAACTTATCAAATAAATTTTAAATGTGACATATTTAAGTGACATTATTTATAATTATAATAATTTGTTTAATTTAAAAAGAATTAGAGGAAGTTGAATGAGATATACTATAATAATAAGGTCATAAATCATGAAAACTAATACAAAATACTAAGGGTCAGCAAATCTATATATCAATCATTAATTGATATATTAAGATTTTTACTTAATGTTTTGTGACAAATGATACATTATATCTTTAATAATAATCAATAAGATTATTATTGATTTTTTGAAAATTAATTAAAAATATTTCAAATTTAAAACTGATATGATATTACAATATATAAATCTACACAAAAAGAAAGAAAAAAAACTCTCGTTAAAGGAGATAATATGAGTTTTATAATATGATAAGCATGTTTTTAGTTTTTGGATAAAATTTTTAGAATTTATTTTCATAAATAACTCAAAAAAAATTTATTTATTAAGTTAAATCATGATCAATTAAAAAAAAACTCAATTAACTAAGTTAATTTTTTTTTGTTATTCTCCTTTTTATAAGAGTGACGCATTACTTTGTCTTTTTGTCAATTTATAATTTTCTTTGACTTTTTAGATGACGCACAACACATGCACATCTTGGGATCATTTGTCATACTTTATTACACATAAAAATAATATAAAAAAAATCCTTTATTTATGTGTATTCGAGTAACGTAAGTTATCCTCATATTATACACGTGTGGCAGTTTAAGGTATCCTAAAATACTACGTGGTATTTATCTGATAAAATTGTCATTATTAATTTACTAACAACCAATGAATAGCTGCTGTCGAAATACTTGACTATATAAATCATTAGCATATAGTCCTGAACTATTTTTTTTTAAAAATAAAAATAAAAATTGAAAAGACACCAATTAACCGTCAATTAACTGTCGACCAAAGCCCCTTCCCTTCCCTTTGTCTCACAGAGAGAGAGAGAAAGGCAGAGAAATTTTCACACCATTTTCGGTTCTTGCTAAAGCTCTGGAGAGAGAAAGATATAGAGGGTTAGAAAGACTGTTTGGGGAGTGAGAGAGAGAGAAGAGAGTGTTGTGGGGGTTTTGAGGGTTGAATGGAAAAGAAAAGAGAAATCAACAAATTTTATCAATAATTTAAATAGTTTAACTTAGACACTATTTGTCCTCTCTATTTATATACAAGTATTTGTGCATATAAAATTATACTATTTTTCATATCTATGCATTCAATAAAAAGAGACATTTAGGTAGAGATGGTAATTTACTCCGTTCTTACGGTGATCTTCACGCCCCGTTCCTAATGAGGCGATGATTTTGACTATGACGGGGTATGTGATCAGGGATATGGAATCATCGAATAAAATAATAATATATGTGGACGAGCAGTATTTATAATGATTTTATAATTCTTAATTTTGTTATATATATTTGCTTTGCATTTGTTCTAGTATGATAGCCTGTGTGAGGCACACGTTTAGTTTATTAACAATTGTTTATATTAGAAATAATAATATTTGATCAAATTATTTATGTAGTTAAGTAAAATGAATGACATAGAAATTATTCATTTGAAAATATTGTTTAAAACATACGAAAATGGTAAGTACACATAGCGGATATAAATCTAAAAATGAGACCAGAAATATAGAGAGAGATAAAGGGTACCCGTAAGAGATTATATTTCACCTTCAATTGTTGAATATTGCTATGACGGTGGTGGTGATTAGATGACATTTCACGACAGAACTTGATAGCAACGATGTTGACTATAAGAGAAATTATCACCTTCTGATGAAGGCACACTAACACTTAAATTAGAGTGTTTTGTTTGTCGAAATCAATAAAAATAATCATCTAAACAAAATTTAAATTAGTGTATATTCCAACACTTTCGAAGATTTAAAATATAATGTTTTAGTCATAAAACTTTTGATTGCAGAAGTTAATTGCAAATTCAAAGGATATATATATATATATATATATATATATATATATATATATATTCAAATGATATATCAAAGTAGAGTGATCATGCAAGAACATTGAATAACATTTCAACATATTCTTAATTGTCTTTTTATAAGAGCGATATGTGCATTATAACATCTAATAACTAATAACATGCATCTATTTAGCCGTAGAGTTTAATATGAATACATGCACACACCAAAATCTTAACTTGGGAATTTAATATGAATACATGCATACATATCAAAGTCATTTTATCTTGGTTAAGAGGTTTGTTATTGTCAATCTGATCATTCAAATTAATTCAGAGATTATTTGAGTCAGCTCACAGTTATTTAAAATTAGGATATCTTGTCAGCTTATTATATATAAGGTATTGATTTGTATCGAAGGGAAAATCTGAAAAGAAAAATCAAAATTTGATTGACTTATCAATATATAATATAATAATACTACGCATTTGCCCTTGACCTAGTTCACTTAGAAAAGATCTCCTTTGTAATTGGCTGAATTTGTAGTCTCTTTTTAGGCATAATGCAGAGAATTCCAACCTTTTTTTTTCAAGTGGTGTAAAAATAAAAAAAAGGAAAAAAACCTGAACTAGCGAAGACTGATGAAGACAGCACCAACCGTCAATTAACTGCGACCAAAGCCCCTTTGTCTCGCACAGAGAAAAACACACAGAAATTTACACACCATTTTCTGTTCTTTCTGTTCTTGCAAAAACTCTAGAGAGAGAAAGATTGAGAGGGTTAGAAAGACTGTTTGGAGAGAGAGTTTTGAAGGGGTTTTGAGGGTTGTGTGTAAAAGGAAAGGGAAAGTGAAAGGGGAGATTAATGGGCGCCAATGTGATGGAAAAAGATGAGTACTTTTTCTTGAAAGATCTTAAATTGGAAATTAAGGGACAAGAAGAAAATGGGTCTTTCTCTTTCTGTTTCTGGGTTTATCTCCAAAACCCCACTTCATTTCCCTCTGTCCTTATTTATCAGGTGGTCTTTTTTGCTTTTTCTGCTATTCCCTCTGTTGGTTTGTACGTACATATACTCAATTAAAGGTTTAACCTTTTGTGCTTTTTCTGTGATTATTTTCTTATATAAAGCATACCCGATTCTTATTGTTTTAGATTTTTATGGAGTTTTATTGTTCAGTTATTGATGATCAATTTATAATTCTTTATATTTTGGGGTTGATTATGGATGAGTTAGGGAGAAGGCAAACTTCAGAGATTTTTTTGGTCGTTTCAGTTTTGATTGTATAGTGTTTATAAGGAAGAGCAATGCCCTGGTTTTTATTTTTATTTTTATTTTTAAAATTTAATTTGAGGGTATTGTTATAAGGATGATTTCTTGTCTGATTAAGGCTCAATTTCAGTTGTAGAATTGAACTGGCTGCTGTATGGTAGCCCTCTATAATCTAGCGATTAAGAACTAATAATGAGATACAAATCTGATGAGTTTGTGGAGACCATATACCTTTACGATGTATCAATGAATGATCATGAATTTGTTGCTGAGGGATTTAGCACTAACCCTTTAAGTTTTTATTTTCACTGTTGCCAATTTTTAGTATTATAAGGACAATGCACATAGGAAACACATCAAAATAAAAATAAATGACTATGCGCTGTGAAATTAGCTCTTCACTTGCATCCACTCCATTGCTTTCATGGTGGAAAGTTAGGGTTTACCCTTGTGTTTTGGTTATGCAGGTGCATCCTGATACGACTTGCAGTGTTCCCTTTCTTGTGCTGAATGAAAAGAAGAAATTGATGCTTTCCCCCCTACATTTTCTACACCATGAAGCTCCTAGTCCTGGAGATTCTTGGTTGCCAGAAAATACCTGTGCTTCTGCGAAGATTGAATTTCCTATGAAGAAATGGGTTCATGTTGGATGCGAGGTATGTTATACTCACTTCGCAAATTTTTGAAAATTTGTAATACATAACTGGTCAAGTCCTGCTGCATTCATTATTAAGAGGGTTTGTAATCATGGAGGAAACTCATTTAAGAACTTAGTTTTCCTTTCTTCACAATATTTCTCTTACTCACGGGGTTCTCATTGCTGATTTGTGATTCTCTACATTTTTCTATTGTATGAAACTTTTGAGCTGTTTAGATATCTCAACCATTGGGAAATTTCTGAGCTCACTTATTAGTTACTTTTCTTCTTTTCATTCTCCAGAATATAAATGTATTTCTTGGCATAGTATATCTAAGAATAGTGAGTCTTTTTACGCAAAATCATACTTCTATTACCTTATAAAGTATTAGTCCCCTTCCTTGGCATTAAAGAGTGATGCCAGCTGAAACATGGCTCATTTCTTACAAAGAATGGGGAGTCACAAAATGGTTCAAAAAGCACACTAAAACCTAGGATACTTGGGGCAGCTTATATTGATCTTAAACTTTAGATTACTTTGAGGCATTTGAAATGTCAGAGCCTTTTTCCATTAAAAAGATATTGATGTTGGTCTATTTCCCCTTGCTTAAGTCTTCTTCTTAAAAGCTTTGGCTTATCCGATTTGGTAAGTTTTTCTATTGGTTTCTTTGTATACATATAAACCCTAAAAGCGGAAATAAATGTAAATATTTGGAGCTTTTAATTTAGTGTCCCAGAAATGTAAATTGCTCTATATTTAGAACATTTTAATAAAGTAACCATTCACCAAATGTCCCAAAATGTGTGTTTCTTTTATGTAACCAAACACATCTTTAAAAAGAGATATGTTTTTGCTTTTTTAAAAAGTAGAGAACTTAAGGAGTAGGTTTGCTACGTAAATTCAAGGTTCCAATTTTATTTGTTACCTTTTTTTTTGGGAGAATTAGGATGGGGAAGATCCTGGAAAAGGAGAATGAATCCTTAATTGGGTTTGATTTCGGACAGACTGAATTTACTGCAGAATATGGTTGGGGTATTCAATTTAGATTTTAAATTGTTGGTTTAATGAGACATTCAGTAACGACAATAAAAACATAACGCGGCATCTACTTGACCTTAGATTGAGATCTGAAACTGATAAAGGTTTTGATTGATTTGTTCAGACAGCTGCATGCCTGCATCTAACTTTTTTTTTGATGTGTTTGTTCATCATTAAATTTTCTTACTAAATTTTGATGTTTGATGGGTTCATTTCAGGTTTCTGTTGATTTTGTGCGGCTTCACATGAATGGGTTGATTGTTGGAGAGAACTCTTTATCTTCCACACTGAACAATGGCTCACATTCACATGGTTCGAGGAAAGTGTCTTTGGCTTGTACTCCTGGGGAAGCTGACAAGAATCATGAGATTCAGGGTTATGTCCATGGTGTGGAGGTCTTTCCTCCAACATCATCTATAAAATATTACTATCTTAAGGTGCATGCTAGTATTTTGCAAAGAGTTTTCATATCCAGTAAAATTACTTGTCTATTGACATCTCCTTCATATTTGTTTATTTATTTTGCTTCTGATGCCAGGATCCCCCACTACAACTATCTATTGATAGTTCAAGTGCCTCTGACATTGAAGAAGACAATGATGGTGTGTGGAGCATTGTTGGTGGAAAGGTTAAAGAGGCTTCGCTATATTTATTTTCCTCTCCCTCTATGGTCTTGTATTCCCATAACGATCTCAATTAGTTTTTACATGTGAAATGGAGTCGTGCTTTCACTGTTCTCTTGTAGAATTATTATTCTGTATCACTGCTGCATGTGTAAGTTTGTACTCCCTCCATCCCATTTTAGATGTTCTCTTTGGGATTTCATGCACTTTAAGAAAGTAAAGAGGATGTTGTATAAATTATGCATAATTCAAGATTGGGCCCCACCCTTGGTTCTCTTCTTTTTAAAATGAGGGTAAAAGGGTACCTGTAGTATACATTTAAAACTAAGGTGAAAGGTTTGGACATCCTAAAAAAAAGGAATAAGAGACATCTTTATTGGGGTGGAGTACTAGTTGGCTTGGTGGTCAAGTTGTTTGTTCCTTGTGGTCAGGGGTTCAATTCATAATAATAGCTTTACTTTACAGAGGCATTTTGCTCATTAAATTTTTTTTAAAATTAAATAAACTTAATTGGGATGGAGGGATTAAATCTCTTTATGTTTTGTTATTGTAGATAAGTGTATATGTCTTTATGTTTCAAATATCATTTTAGATATTATCTACTTAAAGAGCAAGTTCACCTTTATGTTGCACATGTCTAATTTCTTTAGAATATATTAACTATTTTCCCTTTAACCCCTTTGTGGATTATTGGAACTGATAACGTGAGCCAAGAGCAAAAGGTTGGACCCCTTGGATTAGATGATCATATTCTATAGAGATACTAGCCCATTGAGAGTCCCTACTATGCAACTTGAGGATTGGCATAGATTAGGGTTTAACTCAGTATCTTAGGTATTTGCTTTCATTACCTTATCAGCATATTTTCTAATGCATTTATTTTCTCTGTTCGGGGAGAATGCAGGCATCCTGCCGTAGGAACTTTTCCTTGGATGTCATCTTATTGGATGCAGTTGGCCAGCCTGTGAACAAGGAACTGGAGGTTAAGAATCTTTAAAATTTGTACAAATTGATGAATTTGTTACTTATAACTGTTGAACTGAAGGTACTTATTTTTAACCTTGCTTATCTTGTTAGGTTGTTGCTACACTTTTGTATGTTGACAGTGACGCACCTGTTGAGAAGCCAAATGATGCGGAAGCTCCTCTCCTTACAAGTTATGATGGAATTGAATTTGCTTCTTGGGATAGACCAAGTAAACTAATTAATGGTCGTGCCTCTTTTAAGCTCAAGATATCTCAGGTATCTTGGTGAAAAGCTTGTGACACACATCTCTCATTTACTTAACGTGGATATGCAGGATACTGGGTCAGATATGTGTGGGAAGCCAACCAAATAAGAGAGAATTTATTGTAGAATATAAACATCAAACTTAGTGCCCCTCCTTTTATATTTGTTCCGTTTCTAAATTATTATTAATCAAACGTTTCTTTCTGAAAATTCTTGAACAGTAGTTATATGGGTATCAGATTGTCAATGAATTAAGCTTAAATCGTGAGACCTTGAAATGATTGAGGCCCCTATTTTGTTAATTTCTCAAATTATAATGCTGCCAAGACATTCCTCCAATACTTTATTCTAAACTGCCTGACGTTTTTAGTTTGGAACTATATACACTGTTGGTTTTCTTATATGACTATGCTATATATAATATGTATCTAACCATCTTATCTGCTTACAAGTGATATGTGTACTTAGAATTGCTTAATCAGTATGATATATTTTTTTTGGGAAGTACTTAATCAGTATGATAAATACTACTGAATATGAAACAACTTTGAAAGTTATCTAATACAAATAATTAATGGGTCCAAATTTTGCATTCTTGTCAGAAATGGGGTTACGGTCTCTTAAAAGTGCTCTTGTTTGCTAGGCAAAATGGATTATGACTTGGGCTAAATTTTAAACACCTTTTACCTTTATTTTTACACCAAAATTTGTGGAGTTGTTCACCATGGGATTACATAGAACTTAGATTTAGATAGTCTGGAATATTTTCAGCTGTTATTAATCTAATCTAAAGATTTTTGAAAGTATCATATCACCGTGTAAATAAATGAGCGGGGAAGTAGATGTAGTGAATATATGTGACATTCAAAATCACCAGGGTTATTTCTTATAGTGAGGCTGAAGATACTATTTATTTGAACTTAGCTGCTAATTTGCTATCCATTGATCTTAACCGTCGCTACACCAAAAATACTATCTGATGACCTCCTTGCATGATCTCAACTATGATTTTTTTGTTTAAGGTGTGAAGTTGTGCATTGAGCTGCCATCTTAACTGATATCATTCAAATATGTGGCTTCATCAGATAGCTCTTTCATATGTGGCATCTTAGTCATCTTCTTTATTGGAAAATTTGTGTCCTCATAACGACAAAGATATTTGAAGAACTTTTAGTGATGACTCTAGGTCTTGGCTGGATGTGTTAGGTTATCATGCATTAATTTATTACAAAACCTAGTGCATTTGGCTTTATGTCAAAGTCTAATATAGAAATAACATAATTATTTTGGAATTGAGTTGCACATTTATTTATGTGTGTGTGTGTTGTATTTGGATATCTGAATATGCATGCATTGCGATTTAGTTATGATCTCACAGTGATGATATTCCTCTAATCTAGCTTCTTTTCATGCAATGATCAAAATATTCCAGTTTTATGTGATGATAATTATATAATTGTCTTAGATTTATCTTGTTGGATAGATATTCTTTTTAGAGATAATATATAGCATTAACTATCATTATTTGACAAATGCATTGTGGATCTTGTTCCGTTATTAATGGCAATAATTTTATTTTCTCTGCTCATTTCAGCTTTCATCCAAGTGTGATAATAAGCTGTTCCGCATTAGGTTTGACATTCCAAAGTTGGGAAGATATCCTTTTCTTGAGACATTCTCCCATCCAATTCGTTGTATTTCTCGGAATCGTAATACACGCACATCTTCTTTTATGTGGAAAAACTCAACTTCTCCCATGCATTTACTTACTGGCTTTCAATCTTTTGACATGGATGAAGGATCCTCAGATGTTCCGCAAAATATTGTAAGTGAAGAAAAACAAAGTCCATCATCAAAGCGAGTCAAATTAGGACAAGAAAAACAATTTGCAATGTTCAAGGTTGGTATCTCATCGGAGCAAGTTAATAAGGAATGCAACTCTCCTGCATGGAAGACTAATGAGGTAGTTGTGAAACCCTTCTATTTTCCACTATCATTTGTTTGTGAAGCACCTTTAAATGCCGAATTGACCACTACATGAACTACATGTTATTTTGTATGGAGAAAGTTGGGCGAGTTGTCCATCTCATTTAAACTATAGCATAACACTCTTAAATTTAAGTAAATTATTACATTTATCTTCATAAAATATCTACATATTTATATCAATGTATAAAAATATTGAAATGAGTTAGTTGTATCAATATGATCACATCACATTTTTAAATTGGCATCTCACTTTCAGAATGAGATTCGCTTTCTTTTAAGAACTTAAACTTGGTGATCCATAAGTGCTCTTCATATTTTGTTTCTTGCTGTTCTTTGCCTCTTTTTGAGAAAATAGAAAACAATTCAAAAGATGCTTGTTTATATCAAACTTTATGTCATGCTCCATCGAATGCATATTAAAAATCTATTTCCCAAACTTTTACCTTGTGTTACGAATCAATTCTTTTGATGTGCAGTTGGAGTTTGGTCATATTCTTCATGCCCATCATCAATGCTTCTACAAATCCCTTAAGTTATGCTACCTTTGTGTAGATATCTTAATGGCCTTTGAAAGTGGTTTTGGTGATCGTATTGTTGTATTGCCAGTCCTTAAATTGTATCTTTACACATGGGTCTCATGATTATCACTTTTTTACATAGGATGATAATGCATATGGGACAAGTTTGGGAAGGAAACCGGAAAACCATGTAGAGACAGACAATTCCTCACCCGATTCAGAGAGTAGTGAAGCAACAATTTCAATTTCTCAGAGCATGTCAAATAATCGAAATCCAGTTTCAGATTCGACTGTTTTCAAATACTGCCTAGGAAGCCTTACTGAGAGGGCTCTTTTGCTCAAGGAAATTGCAATGTCAAGTTCTGAACAAGAACTCATGGACTTTGCAGAGCAGGTTTCTCTGTACTCGGGTTGTATTCATCACCGGTACATTTTCAGATACTCTTACAATTTTGTAATTTCATTTGGCATACATCATCAAGCTAAGTTATTTATTTCTTCAGACACTCTTACAATTTTACAGTAGTAATGGCACACTGCTTCTGAAACTATGAAGCCAAAACATTTGAAAGTCAACCCAACTGAGCTTTTTGATTGTAAAATACCCTCTCCTTCTTTTTTCTGTCTTTTATTTATTTATATTTTTCATTTCAAGCCTTCAACTATGTTGATGTTTAGATACTTTTCTATTCCACTTAATTTGTTCTGCGATACAAAATGACAGGCAAGCATGTAGTCATGCTAAGGTTTTATTGTACATACATGTCCTTTTATTATAATCAGGGGTGGGACACACAACTTTGTGCTAAGAGATAGTTTATTATGCCTATGACCTCCAGAAGTGATGGTTATATCGTATGCAGTACTGGTGCATGGGGAGCACCTCTCTTCAGTGCCTTTCCTCTTTATATTTTATTTAAAAATCTGAATTACAGAAAATGAAAAGCAGTTGGCATCATTCATTGTACATAGTTTTGTGAAAATAACCTATTGACAAATGAAAATTAGTTGTCATATTACACTCCTATTTATAAGTGGTCTACATTTTTTAGGCACCAAATAATAACTCCTATTTATAAGTGGTCTACATTTTTTAGGCACCAAATAATAATTGCAAAGAGATTGATAGAAGATGGAATTAAAGCTTGGAATTCGATTTCAGAAAACAATCACCATGTTCTTTGGGAGAATATGGTGTCTGAGATTGAAGAGCAGTTCAAGAAAATTTCCTGCTGCAGTACCAGATATTTGTCAGCGGAGGTCTCTCTCTCTCTCTCTATATATATATATGTTATATATCAGACGTACACACAGATACACATGCGCACACACAGATACACTCAGACGTACGCGTGCACATGTGCATTTATGAGATGATAAATATATCACATATCATTCTTTTTTGAAAACTCAAAGTTGTGATTTGTCAATACTTTTTATAACTTGATCAATAAAATGGTATGGTGATGTATGAGTGTGCCATTGACTGCCACAATCTTGTTTTCAGCATTTATAGTAAAGAAACTAATCAATTTAGAATACAGCAGCTAATGCACAGTGCTCGCGATGGATGACTTTGTAGCTTTTAATCTTTAAATCCAGCATTTTGCATCATGTTTCATATTTAATGGTGCATATTCGTGTCATATTCCTCCTAGTTCTTTTCAGAAACCTCTCATACCTGTTATTCTTTACTTGTCAATGAGCATAAGAATTGTATCCAATTAATACCTGAAATTCTCCAACTTCAAGTCATCTAATAGACTTTTGTTATGCTGTGTTTGGTATTGAATATGAAGTCATGAAAAGGCAGAGCCAATGAGTTGCTTATGAGAATATGTATTGGTGAAAATAAAGTTAGTTTGAATAGAGTCGTGAGTTAGTTATTTGTTTAACAACCCAGGCTCATGTAGTCCTCTTCATCAACATGGAAGCTTGGTGACTTTTAATTGTATACTTGCAATTACAGTATATTCTTTGTATCTCTTTTTCGACAAATTGTTTTGTAATAAGAATGCACGTCAGTATTCTCAAAATTAGCTTCACTATTTTTCCCTTAATTGTTTGTAATTTAGAGTTCTATGAAATCATTTTAACTGAATTCTTACTGATATGTATTTCAAGAAGAAAAACCATTGCCTGTGAAACAATAAAAACTTCTATTATTGATGTCTTAGGACTTGGAGATTCTGAGGAAAATTGCTGGATGCCATGAATTAGTGGCCCGTGAAAACTTTGAGAAGTTGTGGTGTTGGCTATACCCGGTGGCTTTTACATTGTCACAAGAATGGGTAAACGCATTGTGGGATTCTGTGTTACCGAAATGGATCGAAGGACTCATTACAAAGGAAGAAGCAGAATATTCACTTCAAGGTCCAGGAGGCCTTCAATGCCCTGGAACATTTGTTCTGCGGTTTCCTGCATCAAGGAGCTGGCCCCACTCAGATGCTGGTAATCTTGCGGTCACTTATGTCGGTAGTGATTACACTATTCACCACAGGCTACTCTCTCTTGATTTCATCTACAGGTGCATTCTTCATTTCCTTTTTTTTTTTTTAAATTATATTTTTATTTTACTTTGTGGTACTTGCTAATGATAATCAAGTGTATTTTGCAAGATGAGATGAAACTATTCTTGTGTTGCCTTGTATATTTTTAGGCAGAGTGCTAAGTAGGAACCATATAAAGAAGCGGAAAAGAATTATGGAAATGAGGAAGGAATAAGAGGGAGAAGTTCAAATAAATAAAAAGTGTAAAAATTGGGAAAGAAGATATAGGATGTGTAGAATTTCATTGTTTTCCTCAACTCTTAGGTTAATCACCACATTATTATGCGACGTCATGAAAGTTGATTATCATTGCAAATATAAACTAATTATCATCGCAGATATATGTTGTACTCGAGTTCTCAGCTGAATCTCGCGTATGGTTTTCCTCTTACTAAACCACTTCTTTTCGCCTTTGTAGTTCTGCTGTCAAGGAAAAGACCGTAAAACCACTAAAAGAAATGCTACTTGAAGAGCCCGAGCTCTCTCGATTGGGAAGGCAAGACACTCTCACATTATTCTTTCTTTGTTCTCTGTTGATTTATATGTTCATTTTAAATGTCTTGAAAATGCAGGGTCCGTAGATTCTATTAGCTTGCTTGAGATGTTAGCCTGTATATCCTGTTTTCGAGGGAAAGTTGATCCCTTTGGGGTGAGAGATGAATTTGAGGATCAGAGATTGTAGATATAGGGATCATTATAGCTCTGGTAACTTCCAACTATGTAAATTATAAGGGGTTATATGTCATGCATTTTACTGATTTCAGTACTGCTTTTGAGATGTTGATTTGTATCTGATAACAGAGTAATGTTAATGCGCACTTATCAAGTGGGTACCTGCTCAAGTTGCTTTTCAGTACTACCTCCGTTCCGAAATATAAGATCACTCAGACTTTGTAAATACAAATACAAATGGTCTTATATTTCGGATGAAGTACGAAATTTTGTTAGATACTCTCATCGTTCCAAAATTAGATATACAAATTTTTTTTTTATTCTTTCCAGAAATAGAGATGTATATCTTTTTTTATTATTATAAAGTGACATGAAATTCCTAACATGCCATTTATTTTTATTTTTGGTTGATTGAGCGTTATCATGACTACTACATTTTAAACTAATATTAGGGATATGTTTGGGAAAAAAATAATTTATCAATATATCTCTAATTTTGGAATCGAAAGACTATATATAGATTATGAATGCTTCATAATTGCAATGAAAAATGAAGCAGAATTTAAGAAATCCATTTATTTAGAAAAAGACAAAAATAATATAAATATATGTAAATTGTTTCACATGATTCATTTTGTTGTGGGTAGACTTTTGAGTTGGAAGATAAAGATGAAATAAATTGATGAATAATGCAGTTTAGCGCAGCTGTCTTTCTCTACCCAGCCAAAAGTGGTAAGGAAAAAATAATAAAATCATGCTGCCTTTATAAATTCCCCAACTTCCACCAAGAAATGTAAAGGACAGATGGTACAAATATTATGGAGACACCAAAAAAATTCATATGCTTCGCAAGTACTGCACGGACAAAGATACGGTACCACTCAAAATATAAATAAATCTTACTCAAATTTGATTTTTTTTAATTTTTTTTTATAAATTACTCAACTCGTTTCAAATTTATTTAAAAAAAAATAGAATGAATTAAAAAATATATTTTTAATTCTGAAAGGAAGTGAGGGATCAGTAAAATAAAATCATATACAAGATTAAGATTTCCCTAGCAATTTTAGCTAGTTTAGACTAATGTCATTCTACCGATGGTCACTTGATTTACTGGTATTGACTCACTTCTATTGATTAGGACATTCGATTGAAGACAAAAAGTTATCCACTTCCTCACCTAAACCCCTTCCTCTTAAATTAAGATAAATTATAGTAATAGATTAAGACATTCTCTGTTAACCGAGTGAGTGAAAGAACTCACTAAACTCAGGTCCCAATTTGAGTGTACGTCAGCCAACTCAGTCTTGTTATGTTTCTTGCTTTCTTTCATAAAAAATCTGAAAACTATCCAATATTCTGATCAAGTGGTCATATGAATTTTACCTTCTTATAAAAACTTATTCAATGTGCCCAGGTAAATGTGCACCCGAGGAATAGTGGTTGCATGATCTCCATTGAGTAGTGGGTGTGTCATTGCCAACGAGTTACTACCTGATTCTCAACTTTTCTTTATTTAAAATTTACGGATAATTTTATGTTCTTAAATATAACCTTACTATTAATTAAAAATTTGATTATAGTGATGTGGTATTAAAATTTATCGAAGAGAATCAGATATTGTGCTAGCTACATGCACCCAAAATATAAAAAATAAAAATTAAAAAAATAAATATCATATCACCATCACAAGATATTTGAAGTGGCTATATGTACTTATTATAGACTATGAGGGGACAGATATGTCAACAAAGGTTGGTTGGTTGGTTTCTTTGAATATATAAAACTTATTTTCAACTTAATACTTATTGATCTTTACATACGTGCAGTTTGGAAAGAAATTAAAGTTACTTCCACCTAGCTAATTAAAAAAGTCTTCTTTATGTACCCATTTTCTCCATTAATTCATTTCTTCAACGCTCTACTTGGTGAAGCTTCCATGTGAAAGTGAAAACTCACATTGATACTCTTTCCGTCTGTCTTTCGGCTAGTTTTTGGTACGATTTCTTCCTCTGGCAAGGAATTATTCCCCCATCATTTCCTTTCCTTTCTTTTTTTTAGTTCACATTCGTATGTTAATTTTGCGGTGCTGGCCTGGAGGGCAGCTTCAAGGAATGATATTAACTTCTGCGATGAAGTTGTACCTGAAAATTATGAACATAGAGATGTTTCTTCAAACCTCTTTGTTCATATATAAGCCTCAAGCATTTCTTCAACTTCCTTTTAGGACAAATTTTGTTCTTTAGCATTGAAGCATGCTGAAACTTCTAACTTAAAGTGCAGAATGTTTTATCAGCCAGAGTATTACTCCCTCCGTCCCAAATTAATTGTTTTTTTAGGACTTTTTTAAGTCAAATTGACTATTTTTAAAATTAATAATTAAGCATATATAAATATATTTCTAAATTTATAAAAATTGAAATTAGTAATAAATTGTATATACTTTCTTTTGGTTATAATATCTTCACCTATATGTTAGCAAAAATAGTAAAAAGAGTAGTTTTAAAAATAGTCAATTTGACTTTTTTAGGTCAAAATTGAGCAATTAATTTGGGACGGAGGGAGTACTATTATTAATGTCTTTTTTTTTCCTTAAAATTTATCTGTAAATTCAGTTTCTTTTGAGCTGAATTTGTCTAATGGTCTTATGGTTTCATGTAGTCACAACATGGGAAATGAAAATATATTCAAAGCTACAATTGAGATAGATATCTGCTCTTGACTGCAGAGCAGTGGCAGAATTCTCAGCAAAAGCTAGCTTCCTGGTCTACAATTTCATAGTGTACTACCCTGAAAACACTCTTTGTGGCCATCAATCAGAATGGCTAATCCTGTTTTGGCACTCTACATCACAATTTGCGTCCTCGCTTTTGTTATCTCAAAGATCACTATAGCTGTCCTCATCTATCGACGCTGGCAAAGAAATAATTTGGTTATACAAGATGGTTTCAATGGTATAATCTTGTGTCTAACTCATGAGCCAAGTTTAGTTCATTTACTTCTTTTACTGGGGCATAAGTTATATGAATTTTGATGTGTGTGTATATACAGGTGGGAAGTTGGTGATGTTTAGATCACCGAAAATGAAGTCTTTAAAATCTAATATGTTCTTGAAGAAGACAATGAAATTGAGCAACAAGGACAAGATTGGAGCTGGAGGCTATGGCACAGTTTATAGACTAAGGATAGATGACACCATGTCTTTTGCAGTGAAAAGGCTAAACAGAGGAACAGCAGAGCAAGATCGAGGTTTTGAGAGAGAATTGGAGGCGATGGGGGATATAAAGCATCGCAATATTGTTGCTCTTCATGGATATTACACTGCTACAAATTATAATCTTCTTATCTATGAACTAATGGCTAATGGAAGTTTAGATACACTACTTCATGGTAAGGGTTTGCATTTCTTGATTTTTCGTTTTCACATCTTTTTCAGTAATAAATAAAGTTTGGAGTTTTTACTTAAGAGAAATTCTGAACCTCCTCCCATATGGCTTATAAAGAACTAGGCATATGCATAACTGCATTTCTCGTTACATAATGCAGGAAAATCAACGGAGAAAGTTCTTGATTGGCCTTCAAGATACAAAATAGCAGTAGGTGCTGCGAGGGGAATAGCTTATCTTCATCATGATTGTATCCCTCACATAATTCACAGGGATATTAAATCGAGCAATATCTTGTTGGATGAAAACATGGAGGCTCGAGTTTCTGATTTTGGATTAGCTACATTGATGGAACCAGACAAGACTCATGTATCAACACTAGTTGCTGGAACTTTTGGATACTTAGCTCCAGGTATAATTGACTTGATCATCAGATTAAAACATGGTTTTGGATGTTTTTTCTAACTATGTAGTACTTCTTTTTCTTCCAGAATATTTTGATACAGGAAGAGCAACAGTGAAAGGGGATGTTTACAGCTTTGGTGTTGTTTTACTTGAACTTTTAACGGGGAAAAGGCCGACTGATGAAGCTTTTATTGAGGAGGGCACCAAACTAGTAACATGGGTAAGTTAAGTTGTATGATGTGTATACTTGGTTCAAGAACCTTAATTAACCTTTTTGGATTATAGAGTTTCTGAGTTAAATTGTATTGATGCAGGTAAAAGTAGTTGTTCAGGAGAAGAAGGAAGAGTATGTAACTGATAGCTGCTTAGAATGCTTTCCTTCTGAAGAAATTAACGCTGTGTTTAGTATCGCATTAATGTGCCTAGAGTCAGATCCAACCAAACGACCGACTATGGCAGAGGTTTTAAAGATGCTTGAGCGGATTAAACCAGATGTACTTGTATCAGAAGTTTGAGTTTTGTTTAGTCACAAGATATATTCATCACCTTTTATTTTTTCGATTCATATTTCTTGGTGTAATTTATAGTAGAAGATAGAATAAAACATACAGCAACTCAATCAGTGAAGAAATTCTACAAGTGACCAAACTGGCAAATTTCAGCAACACAAAAGCATTTGGAAAAGTAACATGTAATGGCATTTACTTGAGGGTTGTTGCCAATCCGTTATGTCACGGCCTTAGAAATCTCTAAGCCCCACTGTGCGGTCTTAGACAATGATCTCCCTAGAAGGTTGCTAAGTAAATCTTTCGCCAAGTAAGCACCACAAGAATTAGTAAGGAAGCTTGGTAAGGAACAAGAGAGTACTTAAAGAAGAATATTTTGTATTATACAAGAAATCTTTATACAATAGAGTATGGAGAATGCTTTTGCTAGGATGGCCTAGGATTGGATTGTTTGGCCAAATGAGGTCACCTCCTATTTATAGTCATCCCATCTCTTCAATGGACGGTTCTAGATCCTACTATTACAAGTAAGCTCTTAGAAAGTTCTATGTACAAGCTTCTAGTTACTTACATGTTCTACACTTCGCTACTACACTCTAGAGCCTGTGTAGTAAGGAATATACAAGAAATGTATGAAATATTCTAGAGGATCCTAGACCCATTCTAGAATATCCTACTTATTACAACTATCTTGAGTATTTCTAAAATACTCCATAGTCTTCCCCAGTATTCCACAACCATGTGGAACTAGGTAGCTCTTTCTATCATATTCTCCAATGTTCTAGAGACTTGCCCACTTCTTTGCCCAAGTAAGATTCCAATAAGCGCCTATGCGGCTTCCGTGTGAGATAACCTCTAGAACTTTTTGCGGGACATGACATTCTCCCCCACCTAATTTCGTGATACCCTTATCACAAGATTCACTTTCGAACCTCGTACTGTGTTCGACATTTCTTGATGACTTGGCATATGTCCTCAGTCCAACAAGTCTTTCGCCAGGTGTTAACTTCGTCCCTTTGATGAACTCAATTGCACCAAGCAACTTGCTAGTGCTTTCTCCCGGTTTCACCAAAGGTATTTCGTATAAGTCACGTCCATTATTTTCGGAGATTACCAACACTCTCAGGTATAGTATTAGTGTCGAATTGTACTTCTCTATGAAGTCCATTCCAAGTACGGCTTGATGATCATCCATATTGCTGACAGTGAAGTCGACTTTTCTCGTCTATGCTCTTAGGCATAGTTCAACCCCTTTTACTATATCATAGGTTTGTTGATCTTTAAAATTAACGGACTTCACCCATCTTTCGTCCCTGATTGGTTTGAGCCCCAACGCTCTGCATACATTAGGAGTCAAAAAATTATGCGTGACCCCTAAGTCCACCAACGCTTGCATAACTTTGCCTCCGACCTCCATGTTGATATAAGGAAGGCCCTTCGTTCGTGTTATCTTGCTCTTATCAATTCCCGACCCCATAACCTTGGCATCCCGCTCTACGCTCGTCTTTGGCATCTGTAACACTCCCTTAGGTTGCTTACCCATGTCGTTCGATGATACTATGCCAAGTAAAGCCTTCCGCTGAGAGCAATCCTTGATGAAGTGGTTCCCACCACCACACCAATAACATCCAGGGAAGGATTTAGCACCAACTCTTGCATGATCCTTCCTTGGTGATTTTCGTCCCCTCATAGCCATGAAAGTCACTTATTGACCTCCTATCACCCGACTGGTGAGGAGAGGACTTGACCTGCAATGAATTAAGGAGTTGAAGAGCTCCCATCGTAGCGTCCTCCTTATGTTCCCCCTTCGTGATTAACGCATTGAGGGCTTGGCACTTGGGACACTCTTTTACCTAATGAGGTCCATTACATATGAAGTAATTTTCTCGCGGTTTCTTATCAAAACTTCGACCTCCCTTGTCTTGGTTGTGGACGGCTCTACCCCCATTCCCCTTGAGGTTAGTAGATGTCCCATTTTCATCAACCCCATTCCCGTTGGTATGGTCACCCTTTGGTTTAGAGAGTTCTCTTTCGCTCGAATGATGCTCCACCAAAGTTTTCGTAACTGTCATGGCGGTAGACACATCCTTTACACCATGGCGCTTGAGTTTGTGGGCAGCCCATGACTTCACCCCGTCCATGAAGTTGAAGAAGAGATCATCCTCACTCAGATTAGAAATTTGGAGCATGAGGTTAGAGAACTCCTTCACATACTCTCGGATTGAACCATCATGGTTGAGCTCCTTCATTTTCTTTCGAGCATCATGGCCAACGTTCTTGAGATATAATTGCTTCTTGAGTTCCGCCTTTAAAAGATCCCATGTATGGATGGTGCGTGCCTTTCTCGATTTCGGCACACTTCCTGTCCTACCAAGCCATTGCAATGTCAGTAAAGTAAAAGGGAGTGAAGTAAAGGGAAGCAATGTTTACCTTTACTTTATCCTCCAAGTTTAGCGCCGCAAAATATTGCTCCATGTGCCACAAGAAATTGCCAATCACTGTGGCTTCCCTCTTGTCATCATACTCCTTGGGTTTAGGCACGTCCTTGACCCTTGGAGTCTCCCTCACTTGGTGGTGTGGCATGTCAACCCCATACGCCACAGCACGCTTGCAAAGAGCCCAATTCGCCTTGGTCTCTTTTACCAAGATCTTCATCACATGCATTTCTTCTTGGATAGTCATCAAGGTTTCCAAGATATTTGGTTGGAAGGCCATGATTTCTTGTGTCGCATCATGGGTGGCGGTCTTGAAGGCCTCGATCAATTCATCATGGTACCTCTCTATCTTGGTGTCAAGTCCCTCAATAGAGTCTTCTATATTTTGTTCTAACTTGTCAAGCCGTTCCTTGACATCCGCCATGACAACCTCAAGCCTTGTCACTCATGCTTCCATGGTAGCCATCACGTCCTTGATTTATTACCTCTTTGTACCTTTGGGTGGGTTGGGCATCTCATCCCTACCCCTTTGCCATCCCTACCCCTTTATTGCTCCTCCGTAACGTTCGACATGATGTTTAGCACGAACCCCTTCGTTAAAACTCTGGCTCATATACCAATTGTCACGACCTTAGAAATCTCTAAGCCCCTCCGTGCGACCTTAGACAACGATCTTCCTAGAAAGTTGCTAAGTAAACCTTTCGCCAAGTAAACACCACAAGAACTAGTAAGAAAGCTTGGTAAGGAACAAGAGAGCACTTAAAGAAGAATACTTTGTATTACACAAGAAAGCTTTATACAAGAGAGTTTGGAGAATGCTTTTGCTAGGATGGCCTAGGATTGGATTGTGACGCCCCCAAAATAGGTCCACACAACCCATTTTGAGTCGCCAATAACATTCTACAAAAATAAAAATACAAATACGAATTTTTCCATATACAACTAATATTTATCGTGCAAAATACGACCACACATATACTGTGACTTTCCAAACAAATATCGTACCGTATGGTACCACAGTATCCAAACCCAAATTATTACAATGTCGTAAAAAGACGGCAACACACGTTTTAAGTCTCCAGTACAATTATTATTAAACTATGCTTTAACTTGATGAGGACAACCACTAACTCGAACCATCACTCCACTCCCCGGCTAGTCCCAGCTACATTTTCCTTTTCTGAGAAGAACAATGGGACAAAACTGAAAAGGGTGAGCTCAAATAGCCCAGTAGGAAATATCATGACTAAGATAAAGAAGAATAAAAATTATCTTTAGTCTTCAACAATAATAAATCAGAGATTTAAAGATATTATATTTGTTCAACAACAACAACTGCAGCGGAACGAACAATCCATTAGAAGAGTCAAGTAGATTATAATATCTACCATCTTTTATAAGTTAAAGGATCACCACCAATATTTTATCCCTGTAATACCAATCAACAATTCCTGTTTATGAACAACCAAATCAACAATTTATTATTCAACAGCCTCTCTTTGCACTACGTGTCAAAGATATTTATTTGTAACATCACTGGTCATGATCATGCCAAACGCCAGTTCATCTTTGCACTACCGACCAAAGAGAACTTTCACCATACGCCTTTATTTGTAACACAAAAAGTCATGATTATACCAATACACAGTTTGGTCAAAATCATGTCACGCCAGTTCATCTTTGGATTACGGGTCAAAGAGAACTAATACCACAATTTAAGTATGAGGATGAGGATGATGACAATGATACAGTGAGATTAAGGATAAGAAAAACTCTATAATTTAATCAGTATCAAAGATTGATCAAATTGTCAACACGATGACCAAATTGTGGAGTCAAATTCAAGAAATTATTTCATGTTTCAACTATAACGTATAAAATGAAATAGAAAGATTCAAGTGAAAAGATATTAGATGAAGCACAAACTATTAAGGATATTCTACTAATTTTCAGGGATTTTCTCCATTTAAAAATAAGGTTTTGGAAACAAACAAAGATTTCTTATCATAAGTGGAGATATGTGCAAGAAAAAGATATCCCTTAAAGAATACAAAAGAAATGATACGTTATACAAGTATAACAGAATATATGAAACTGCAAATGGATTTTCACCCGTCATGCGATAATTCGCGTAGACAGGTTATTTCCACAAAAGATTAATAAGTAATGAATACAAAGGGTTATTCACCAGGCATGCGTCAATCCGCACGGACAGGTTATACCCACAGATTTATAAAGAATGAATACAAAGGGTTATTCACCAGGTACGACACTCGTACATACAGGTTATCCCCACAGAATAATAAGGAATGAATACAAAGGGTATTCACCAGGTACGACACTCGTACATACAGGTTATTCCCACAGAATAATAAGGAATGAATATAAAAGGATATTCACCAGACATGCGTCATACCGCACGGACAGGTTATCCCCACAAATTAATACAGAATGAATAACAACCTTTATGAGTATAATATCACTTACGAACATGAAAGTAAATGATATTATATATGAGTATGAAAGAAATGATATTCCATACCGTTAACAAAAGACTGGATGTTACTTTTTATGAAGTTTACTAACTTCGGATAATATTAGTATTCTCACAAATACTCACAATAGCCTAGCACACTAAGAGAACTTGAGAAATTTAGAGAGAGAGAGAAAGTATAAGCAATGAAGGTATGAAAATTTCTTAAGCAAACCCTCCCTATTTATAGGAAAATCAAGGTGAGGGCATTTTAGTCTTTTCCCTAAATTTTCTTGGTTTATTACTCTTATACCCTTGGCATATTCTTTTAATATCATCCATCCATTTTTTCTTCCATTTATATCATCTATCCATTTTTTCTTCCATTTATATCATCCATCCATTATCAAAAAAATAAAACCATTATAAAAATAACTCCATTATCACAATAAATTCTTTTTTCTGTATTATTGTGTTAAATGTATTAATATCACAGATAGCATATACTCGCAATACTGACAACCAGATTATTCTCAGGAAAGAGGGGGCCTTCCATAAAAATGGCGCACAATTAAATAACCCATTTCCTTGACAGAATTTCTAGACATTGTCAATAATGCTAAAATATCCTATCAAATGATATGAGTTACAGTGTCGTGACAAATAGTAAAATATATTATGCAGATGCTATTTAACAATTAGTGAATCAAGATACTGTGTTATTGCTACTTTATCAATTATTGAATCAATAATATAAAACACTGTGCAACATCGCGAGCTACTGTGGAATACCGTGTGTTACTGTGGAATAACGTGTGCTACTGTGGAATAACACGTTTTACTGTTTCTTTTTATCACCGGGTATTTCAACAGTTATCGGTTAAAGTTTTGCCGCCAATTTCTATCACTTTCTATATCCGACAGTTAACCCGTTGTGGGGCCCACTATCGTTGACAATATTGCCATTTCGGCGCCGTCGTACGGTACCGAATATAATATTCCCCGACAGAAAGAATATTCCCCGACAAAAGGAATATTCTCCGACATACTATTTATCAGATAATTTGCATATAACACCCTTAACTATCATTTATAATAATTAAGCACTTCACTATTTAGAAAAATAATCATAAAGAAAATAATAAACTTTTATTTCATAAATTCGGGGTCTTACATGGATTGTTTGGCGAAATGAGGTCACCTCCTATTTATAGCCATCCCACCTCCTCAATGGAGGGTTCTAGATCCTACTATTACAAGCTCCTAGAAAGTTCTACAAGCCAATTCAAAAAGTATATGAAAGTTCCTTAATTTTTTGTAACTCTTATGATTGTGCAAACCATGAACACAGAAAGCAAGCATAAAAACTAATGTTAAGCACATTGGTTTCAGGTTCCTTTGTGTGATCTGTACCTCCAACTATGCATATTTTAATTTCTTTCTCTCTCTTCTATATTTTTTAAAATCCCAGTTGATTATCATATTGGTAGTCCACCTTTTTTGGGGGGCAAATAAAGTTGAAATACTTCTGCATAATATAGATTCAAATGGAAATAAGGAAATAAGTAGTAAGATATTTGGATGAGGGTCCTCAATTTTTTTTTTTTTTTATAAAAAACTAACCGCTTATGCCTGTTCACTTTTAGAAGTGGGGAAGTTTGATACTGTTGGGATTTGGGACCAATATAATAATGGTTTATCACCTAAAACATTCTTTATATTTTTTGAAGTCTAATTTGAATTGAATTTGGGGCATTTGGGTTTGAGACGATCTAAAGCACACAGTTTACTTGGACAGTTTTATAAGTATGAGTTGTATTTATATATCAAAGTTATATCATATAATTCTTGTAGAACAAAGAAAGATCATTTAAAATGAAACTCTTTGTTATACAACTCATTTTTATACCCTATTCATTTTGAACTGTTTGAGATAAAAGATCCAAATTCGAGTATTAACCCGATGAGTTGTTGAGGATGGTGATTGGTGAATAATGCTTCATACTAAAGTTTTCACATGGGAAAACTAGCTATCTAAATCTCATTCTCTGCACCAATTAAGCTCCATACTCATTGAGCTTTTTGGAGCCAAAAGTGGTGCATGCTTGCTTATGTTGCCCCTAAAAGTTTGACATGTTAGTGTGGGTTCCTCTGCATTTCTTTTTCCCACTTCTAAAGATCTGAGGTTCTCTCTATTGGCAACAAATAACTTGTTTCAGATTTGCTTTCTTGATGCAATGATGCATAGCCAAGTTAGAAGAAAGAAGACTTTTTAATGAAATAAAAAATGGAATCACATTTCACTTTACACCAATCTTCCTCTTCATCATTTCACATGGGCTTTTTCTTTTAATTTTCCAAAATCAACTTTTTCGTGGTGTCAACTCACATGGGACCTGAGTTGCAATCTCAATTGGATAAGTATGAGAATGTTCCAAAAAATGAAAAAGAAATAAGAGGGCACGAAAAGTGAGGATTATCTTTATAAAAATAATAATTTTTTATACATAATATGAGAGTACGTGTATTCAATTATGCAAATCGCAGTCGTTTTGAAGACTAACCTAAGCAGCCCTCACCTTCCTTTTTGCCAAGAAAATAAAGATGATTTTTTACAGCTGGCTAATTGATAATTGAGTAGCATTACTAATTCTAGCTATGCGCCAAGTTGCCAACTGGTACACATTATGCGTGGCTTTGTTTTCTTTTCTTTTCCCCACCACGGGGAAAATTAGCTTTTCTAGATGATTAATTAACTAATAATTGTTATAGGAAAATATTATTCGCGCGGTAAATTTGTTCATTTGCAGTTTAATGTATAACAAAATTTACATCATTTTAACCTTGCAATGAACCCCAAATATCTTTTTTTTTTTTAATTATTGGGGTTTTTTCTTTTTTGGGTTGAGAATTTGTTAAATTAGTGGTAGATGAAAGGACAAGGAGTGAAAAACGCTCCAAAAGCCAAAAAGTCACATCATATATATATATATATATATATATCCTCTCATCTCCTTTCTTTATCCTTTTTTCCCCAAAAGGCCACTAAATTCCATGTAACGGCTCATATGTAGAAATAGCCGTTAGCCTCCTTATCTTTTACGCTACTGCCTGTTATTCTCATTTAAATACTACCTATTAGACCTTTCCTCTCCTACAACCCCCAAGGCAAATCAATACTGTCAGTGTACTTGCTTTCTCAGAAGTCAGATCAATACTATCGCAATGGCAAAAGTATCAGCTTTTTCTCTCTGCCTCCTGCTCTTTTCCTTCCTCTCAGGTATATCTATCTCAGAGTCCTTTTAGAGCCCACTTCTAAAAGCTGATCCTGCACCAACTTCTTTGCACTTTCTTTTTTTTTTTTTTTGTTGCTCTTATATCTCCTCAATTTTGTGTTGTTTAATTTTGTTGGGGGCTGCTCAGTTTTCTTGTAATCAAAGTGTTCAGTTTAGTTCAATTTAAGTTGGATTAGTTGATATTTTAACTCTCTTTTCTATTTGTGCAGTTGGTACTCGGACAACATTGGTTAATGGACAGGTAATTCCAAGATCCTCTCTTCCTCTTCCTCCGCAAAAAAGTGTTGATATATGCATATTCATACAGTGATAATAGCACAACCAAATAAAGTGATTAAACTACCCAGGACCCTGAAAATTGTATTTATCGCAAGATTCTTCTCACGCGAAATTTTTAAGTGGGTCCCACATTATGTTAGAGGGAATAAAATGAAAATAACAATTCTCCCAATTTATTTAGAATAGAATATATTTAGATGTACAATTATCAATACGGGTATATCAGCATCTAGAAAAAAATAGTTCAAAAAATGAGATGAATGATGTGAATATAAATTAGTCCATTTTTGGGTTGCAGAAAACTTGGTGTGTAGCAAAGCCATCATCAGATGCAGCGACTTTACAAGCAAACTTAAATTACGCCTGCGATCATGTGGATTGCAGCATTCTGCAAAAGGGTTGCCCTTGCTATTCCCCTGAGAATCTCATAAACCATGCTTCAATTGCCATGAATCTCTATTACCAGTGCAAGGGAAGAAACAAGTGGAACTGCCATTTTAGTGGCTCTGCTCTAATTACAACTACTGATCCAAGTAAGTCACATTTTCCCACTAGTTCTACAGCAAAACATTCAAAATTCCAAATCTACACCAATTAGCAATATATATGTGAGAGTGATGAGTGATCCATAGTCGAGTTGAGTATATAGGAGCTGACCCATTTTGTACCATCAACTATAACATTCAACCGGGATACTTTTTAAAAATTTCCCCCGTAAAAATTACATATGCACTACTATGGTGCGTACAGAAACTTCACATAAGCACCATAATGGTGTGTATGATGATTTTTTTTTTAATCGTATTTGTCGAATTGAGAATGAATGGTACAAAATGGGTTAGACCTTACATGCCCTATAACCACTTGACTGTAGATCACACACACACACACACATATATATATATATAGAGAGAGAGAGAGAGAGCAAGGAAATTTTGTCATATATTTTGCATTGTACTGAAAGTTGCTATTTTTATTGGTTTGCAGGTTATAATAGCTGTGTTTATGAGTAATGGGGTTGGTAAAGAAGCTTTGAAATCAATTTTTAGATAGTTGAAGAATTAAGCTTGTAATTCTTTACCAGATGTGCCACCATTAGTGGAATAATTGCAATATGTTGCAGCTGAGGAAAGATGATGCCTAGTTTGGTTTTGAAATTTTAAAAACAGCTCAAGTTGGCTACATATATAACACTAATAGATCAACTAGTGAAAGAAATTGCATATATAAAAGGTTGGTTTCCTTATCAGCCTCGGCAGTAGAATTAATCCTTATTTAAATTTTCATTATCATCTGCTATTTACATTTTAAAGCAATCAAAAATAGATCAGTAGGCACATGTCATTCACACTGGTGGGAATTTATTTTTTTTAATCAAGTAGGAAGCAAACTTTCATAATAAAAAAAATAAAACTATCTACCTACCGTGAGAAGTCGCAATACCTCAATCTTAATCACTAGATTAAAACCTCATCGACAAAATTTTTTAATTTTAATTCGGCTGCTTAATACCCTCTCCGTCCCCAAAAGATGAACAAACTACAATTGACACACATATCAAGAAAAGTAAAAATAAAAGAAAGAGAATAAAAAAATTTAAATTTATCGTGACCGGCAATTATATAAAATGATTAATATTTTTATTTTTTTATACTAATAAACTCACTAAATATATTTATTTACCCTTCATTTTATATTTTTTTATTTTATTCTTTTGAAAATAAAAAAATTTATATCTTTAATTATTAATCAAAAATAAATAAATTCTTCTCCACCACCAACCGTAACGTAAGAGTTACGTCCAATCCTAAGCTCTCAACAGGCCTAGCTAGCTGCCTTAGGACGGAGGGAGTGTATCGACTTAATTCCGAAAGCTAACATCAAAACTTGTACGTAATGAAAAAAATGAATTGTTTCTAAAGGCCCAAAATTAATTTTGATCCAGAGATATGGCCCCCATGTGCCACATGTGATGCGCGTGTAATTGATAGTATATTATTAATTTTACATGACGCAAATAAATTCACAAAAGAGAGCGCCGCTACTGTCAAATTAATTTACAAGTAGTTTTTTATTATTCACGTATGTATTTGTAACTTATTTTTAAATTATTTTAAAATAAATAAATTTGATTAAATATAAAAATTATTTTGTTTTGATTTTAATTATTTTTATATTTATTTTAACTTATAAGTTATTTTAACCAAACACTTTCACAACTTAATTTAATTTTTAATTTTTAAGTAAAAATAATTTTAAATATTTTTATTTATAAATCACAATTTAAAATGACTAATAAATTATTTTAAATTTTAATTTATAAATTATTTTAAAATAAATCATTGCGAATCAGACCTATTTGTGAATAAAATAAAAATATCATTAACCTTGAAAGGGCAAAACAAGGAGATGAAGGGTGACATCAGGGAGCCTCTCCAACTTTATAACATAAATAAATAAATATAGATAACTTACTAGCATTAATATAATTTAATTTATTTTTTAATATCCAGTGCAAGTCAATAATGGTTTGTTTGCAAATCTATACAGAGAGCCTTGGGGACAATATAATATTTTCACACGTCTCTTTTATTGAATATAAGACGAATCGGTTCCTATTTTAATTTGTGTTGAACAGATCGACATACTAATAATTAAATTTATTAACTTTACATATTTATTATTTATGTGAGAAAAATATCGTAAAAATGTTATTTTACACTACGGGTCCACAAGATGATAGTTCATAATAGTTATGTGGCTTGTGTACTTTCTGTCCATGAAAATAACATGTTGCTCAATTTTTTCTGCACCCGATAAACTTGATTGAATAAGTCTAAAGGGAAATAGAAAATGTTCAATTTCCGGTCACAATTTTCCGGTCCCCGTAGGAAGACTCAACTTGATTTTCATGCGTAGGTGATTTTCAACCACTAAATTAACTAGGTCGTCCCGAATGCAGCTGGTTACAAAAATTGTAGGAGTACAAAAGTGCACCATTCTTTTTAATTTGTTTTAAAATTAAAGGTATACTTTTAATTTCAATTAAAAACTAACATGAAATTCTTGTTCTATTTGATTTTTTTATACATTGTTATGTATGCAATTTTTTATGTATAGTTTGTGTACATATAATTATTTTTTCTAATATTACATTATTGTTATTTCAGATAAATTGAATATTATTATGACACCTTCTAGCAAACGTGAGAGATGCAATATTATATTTCTAGCAAATGCGAAATATACATTACTATATTTCTAGCAAATGCGAGATATATTTAGCAGAATAATTTATTTTTTTAAAAGTCGTCACTTAGCTAGAAATGTATAATTACAAGTATAAACGAATTTTATAATTAACACTAATAATATCTTAAATACAAAATCAAATTACACATCACAATAAAGAGAAATGATAGCATCACAATATAAAAGAAATACAAACTCAAACAAGGATAAAAAATAAATAAATAAAATTGAATTGGTATCTAAATTTAAGAATATTGCAGGCTATCTGAATTCATAAACTTCGGGTAAAGGTTCAATAGTGTAAGATTCAGTCTTGACCCACTGCCATCACACTAAATAAATATGAGTTTTATTTATTATTCATTTAATAAATTTTAATAAAAAAATAATATCAATTTCAATAGGAGAATTTTTATATAGAAATATAAAAATATCGTTAAATATATATTTATTTTAACAATATTATTTGGTTTCGACATTATTAATTTGCCATTCTTACCCTTTACGGATATTAGAAAAGGCCAATAACCATCATACACGTTGCAGATATAAGATCCATCATCAATGAATCAACCATTTTATTTTCTTAGCCCATCATGACCAGCCACCCAACCACCATACGTGCGCACACACGAAATATATAACCTCTCCTGGCGCCCAATCGGCCACCAACCCAAAAGACCATCCAAGTCTACTAATATGTAAACAGCCAAACCTTTTAGAGTACAAAAGATAGAAGAACGTAACACAAAAAAGATTTGGCCGCTAGATAAGGTGAGGTCGCCTCATTTCCTGCCTCTAACTAGCTCTACTAAACAGTCTTTGTCCAAAATATCACTGTCCTTTTTTCTTTTCTTTTATTTTTATCTTTTATTCCCCAGATCAACTCCCATTCATGAAAAAGGAAAGAAGATCAAAATCATATGTGGGCATTTTGGATCCACTCAATTCTTAGTATTTATGAACAACACAAACACCACATCTGTGTCCGGCTTAGTGGCTTGTAACTTCAACTTGCCAGGTCTTTGTGGAGGGAATAGTTTCCAAGTTGAGTACGCATTTCACATTCTTTGTCCCTTTTAAAGTCCTAGTATTATATGTAATTCTTTCATTTAGTTTTCAAATTCTTGAGATGGGTTTAAACTTGGTGGGTGTTTGTTTTATGAGAAATTGAGTATTTTTATCATTTGGGTTTTTGATTTGAGGGAGAAATTTGGCGCTTTTAGTATCTTGGTATTGTAGAGTTGGACTATCTGGGTTTAATTGTAGAGGATGATGTCAATGACATGCCATAATCTTGAGTTTGGTCGAACTGGGCTTGACTTAGCTTGTGGGTGTTCTTCTAATGCTTCAATTCATAGATATTTGGTGAAAAATCGTTCAAAGGGAGCGTTTAGGAGTGTCAAAAATGGCTATGGGACTCGGAAATTGTTGTGTTTCCGGCGGGACATTGCTAGGTGTCGTGTTCTTCCAACGAAAACTCCAGAGGCTTTTGTCAATGGTACTTTCTTTAATTGAGCTTAGCTTGGTTTTTTATTTGTTCTCTATTTACTCAATTTTAATTGGATATTTTGTGTCGTCTGATTTTGAGTTTTAATCCTGGTAGCGATAGTTCTAAATTCTAATAGTAATGGTCTTATTGTAGGGGTTGCACCAGTTCCTCCACCGGTATTGGAACTGAAGACAGAGCCAAGGAGCCCAATTTCACTAGTGAAATTGTTTGAAGTTGTTGCCGATGACCTCCTGACATTGAACAATAATTTACAGTCGGTGAGTATCCCATAAAAATTCTTATTTTGCTTTTACTATTGGTTTTGATACTAGATAGAGTTCTGTAATTTAATTTTATCATGAAATAGAAGTGATAACTGATAAGGCACTGATTTAGATAAGGTTAAGTGATTATTTGCATCAATAACTGCAATAGCGAGGAAGAGTGGTCTGGTGAACTGTAAGAATGTTGTCAGGCTGAGGGGAAAGACCAATTCGCTGGGAGAGAAACATGTAATAGCATATGATTCAACCTAATTAATATTTTGCTTTAGGCTAATTGAGTCCCAAGATTCACAGAGCTGAGCTCTACCAGTTGATTCACATTAGTAGTTAGCTTTCTGAATATACTCATGTACAGAAAGGAGCTATTTCTTTGGCTTTGTGTATCTATGGTTTTAAATCTTTGTAATGTATTTTTCCATTAACGGTAATGTAATTAATAGCCAAAGTTAAAAACTTGTTTTAACTTTGTGAGAAAATGGACTTTTAGTAGATTTTGAGAAAGTATACGTGGCAGTGGTTTGGTTGTGTCAGCAGTGGTGATGATTGCTGATGGTAAAGTGGCAGCTGAATTAAAAATGGAAAAAGGTGAGGGCAGATTCAAGGTAAAGGACACTAGTAATTGTGGCTGTAAGAGTGGCAGTAGCAGCATTTATACTGTACATTTAGTTGAGATATTTGCATTAAACAAATCTTAGTTTAAGTTATGGGATGATGCCTGTTGTCAATTGTGGTGGGAATGACCATGAGGATTACTACATGAGAGCCAGTGATGACTGTCGCGAATGAAGGGAGGATGATGAACACAGCCATAGAGCATTGGTGCAGGACAAGTTTCTTAATCTTAACACTTCATCTTTGGCTTTATAAAAAGGTTGCCACAAACTTGTCAAAGATATATCTAGTTAGTGGTTTCTTTTATTCAATTTAATCTTTGACTGGCACTGTTATAGACAAGGTTCATCTACTAAAGAGCTGTACAGTCTACTTCTGCTGTTACATCTCTCACTGTCAATATATGCATATTTATGGATGTTTGCGATATGGGTGGTATGGGGGTGATGATTCCGAGAGGGTGATTTGAGTGGTGGATGCTGATTACAATTTCACCATTCAGATATTTGATTAGAAAAGTTATTGTAATATCATTGCACCAGAGACTTAGGTATCAACACAAAAGTTGCTAGCAGTTACCCTATCTTTAGCTGTAACAAGCTGCCTCCTTTTTCCATCAAGATTAATAATGGCATCACTGTAACTGGCGCTGCTACTATGTGCTTTTATCAGTTATATTCAGTTCTGAACACCGTAAGTTACTGTACAAATAGCTTCATTGTGTTTCATCCGCATCCAATGCAAAAGGGCCTCTTAATGAACTTCTGTTCCAAATCTTCAAAGTACTTTAATTTATTTGTCAGCATAGTCTTTCCAAACTGTATACATTTTGTGTATCTAATGAAGTCCATCTGCTAGATTGTTGGTGCAGAAAATCCAGTTTTAATGTCTGCTGCTGAGCAGATCTTTAGTGCTGGTGGAAAGAGGATGAGACCAGCTTTGGTCTTCCTAGTGTCAAGAGCCACTGCAGAATTTGTAGGCTTGAAGTGAGCATCGTCTAGTGTTCTTTGTTTGCAACATACTTAGAAATTCAACTAACTGATTCATCATTCATCATGCATGTTTTTCTAATTCAGGGAACTTACTAAAGAGCATAGACGTTTGGCAGAGATCATTGAAATGATTCATACTGCAAGCTTGATACATGATGATGTACTGGATGAAAGTGACATGCGGAGAGGTACGACTTTTTGTCTTTAGATATGTGTAAGGTGCTATTGAGATCTTTGTGTTGTTTCTTAGTTTCCGGTCAAAGTATATGCAACTTTCAGTTCTCACCAAACTATAATGATATTTGCAACACAAACTGAATTTTACATTTTTTTCCCTCTCCTGTTAGTGATGTTATTAGCATACCAATGAGATTTTTTGGTTCTTTACTTTGGAGCTGCATAATAAATGCTAAAGTTTTAAGTTGGCAGTTGAGCCTGTTTAAGTTTTAACTGTGTCCTATTTACCAAAACAGAAAAGGTGCTATTGGATTAGTCCATGTTTTGGCCAGATTATGGTGGAGGTTTTATCCTATAGGAGAGATGATTCCGCACAAAGGAATGCATTGTTCAAATTTTTCTCTCTCTATACTGAATTTAATTGTGTATATAATCTCCACACATACGTGTGAAGTGTGTGTGTGTGTGTGCGTGTGTATATATATATAGAGAGAGAGAGAGAATCTAAATAAAGCTCTTCAAGTGAACCCTTCAATAATGACGATATTGATAACTTAGTCCAAGATGAAAAGGCATTCACTAACGAGGTGCTTTTATCAAGTCTATACACCATTACCAAATTTTGATTGTTCACTCCATCTTTTTGGTTAGTTAATGAGTAACCCACCACCTTTTAGTTACCTCTCTTAACTTGCTTATATGCAGGACAGGAAACCGTTCATCAACTGTATGGCACTCGAGTTGCTGTGCTGGCAGGGGATTTCATGTTTGCACAGTCATCATGGTACCTGGCTAATCTGGAAAACCTTGAAGTCATAAAGCTCATCAGCCAAGTATGTCACATCTACTTTACTCTTTTTCTGTTTTACATGCCAAATCCTCTTGAAATTGAAACATGATTAATAATTATCTTTTGAACTAAACACGCCATGTGTTTTCTAATCACCTTTATTATAAAAGAAAAAAAGAAAAAATTGAAGAGAGAATGCAGGTGATGCTCATCTATTTTAGCTTGCATGTCTAAATTCTTTGGGTGATATATTATGGCAGGTTATTAAAGATTTTGCAAGTGGTGAAATAAAGCAGGCATCCAGCTTGTTTGACTGCGACGTTGAACTTGATGAGTATTTGATCAAAAGCTACTACAAAACAGCTTCTTTGATTGCGGCTAGCACAAAAGGGGCTGCCATTTTTAGTGGGGTTGACAGTGATATCAGCGAGCATATGTATCAATACGGTAAGAACCTCGGTCTATCCTTCCAAGTTGTTGATGACATATTGGATTTCACTCAGTCAGCAGAGCAACTGGGGAAGCCAGCAGGAAGTGACCTCGCAAAAGGGAACTTGACTGCCCCAGTGATTTTTGCACTTGAAAAAGTACCAAAATTACGGGAAGTCATTGAATCAGAATTTTGTGAGACTGGTTCCCTCGACGAGGCCATTGAACTAGTCAAGAGCTGTGGGGGAATTGATAGAGCCCAAGATTTAGCGAAAGAAAAAGCTGATCTAGCGATCCAAAGTCTACAATGCCTTCCTCAAAGTGCCTTTCGACTGGCTCTCGAGGGAATGGTGAGGTATAATCTTGAGAGAATTGACTAGACCAAAGAATTTGTGAAGTAAAAGCAAATGCTTGACATCTAAGCCATGCTCGGCAAAAATTCATTTTAGACGCGAATAAGAGGGTTCCGAGTTGAAGCTTCGATCACTACAATAAGCTCTGGCTCACAGCAAGATGACAATGGAAAAGCTGCTTTTGATTGGTTGAGATTCATAAAGAGCTATTCTTTTAGCAGCTCCTAATATTTGTGTATAAAACTACATCATCCATTTTACAGATTCACCTTACTGAATGAAACATACAATGATTTTTGTACACTACATGTGTTTGAGATGTCTCAATTGACGCAAGGATTATGGTTTCTTTCTAGTTTATGTTGGGGGAAGGGGTTTGAGCTCAGCCTTATTTGGGCTAAAATAAAATACAGTTCGTATTTCATTGTTATTTAACAAAAAAAGTCTCATTTATTTATTTTTACTTAATTAATTTATGAAAGTCTAAAATTCAACAATGTGAACTGTCAAATCTATATCTATATACATATATAATAATGCAAAATTAAGTTTTTTGGTCCTTGGTCTATACTCTAGAATTTAACTGGTACTAACATATTTTTCAAAGCCTAAATTAAAACTGTTACGGTCATATATCATATAGTGATAAAATTATTATTATTATATCATAATTATTCACAAACTAAAATATTGAAACATAAGTAAACTATATTAAGTTTGAACAATTTGAATTAGTATTTACATCATAAACGACATGATTATTATAATATAGTTACACTAAAATAGACAATCGTAATAATTAACTAAGATTAACTTATAAAGAGACATAACGATAGTGTTTTATGAATGTTTAGTATTTTAGTTTTTTTTAAAGAATGCAAAACACAGGTTTATTTTATAAATAACATTATTTTTAATATTTTATTTGTTTTATATATGATGTTTATAAAAAAAAATTGAATCTCACAAATTAACTTACTATTGGTATTAGAATGATTGTAACATTTGTTTAAAAAAATAAAAATAAATACAAGCCACATACAATTGTCTATTATAGATAATATTATATTATTTTATCAACAATTTTATTCTTTATAAAATAATTCATTGTGCTCGTTAATCATACATTTTCGAGTAAGGTTTATAAACATTGTCATAGCAATAGTAACTTAATTTGTGAAATTTTAAAAAAATATTTCATAATTATTATATATAAAATGAATAAGAAATTAAAAAATTATGCTATTTGAAAAATAAACTCGTGTTTTGCACTTGTTTTTTTGGTCTTTTGTATGAGCTTATAATTTAATTACAACTAAAACATTTTTTAAAACCTCTTTAAATTTATTTAAAACATTCTAAATAACTACTAATGAAACCTAAACTTAGTAGGACTCTCTTTTAAATATGTTCCATGAAAATTTTGGTTGATTTCTGTAATTCTCTCCCAATCCCAACAGAATATGATCATGGCATAACATCATAAGATTCTAATAATAAATAAAAATAAATAAAACTAAATTATATGCAATTAGTAAGTTAAGTTGTGAAATTATTAACTATTAAAAATAATTAACAATTAATGTTAGAGAACCAAAATTCTTCTTATGACCCTACAAACTTTAATGTTAACTTATTATTCTACAATAATTTTATTCTATAGTTCTTTTATTACTTAATCATACAATAAATTTTAACTTTAAAAACATGTTTATAATTTTATTTTACTCAAATTTAGACTCTAAATAACTAAATGCTAAAAATATAAGAAAAATATTATGATTACATAATAATTAATATAGGAGACATTTAGTTGATTAGTGTTAAAAATAATTATGACTTTTATATTGTGATTAAACTTTAGTTAATTTCTAAAGTTAAATGTCATAATGATAACTTATTATTCTACAATAATTTTATTCTAAATAACTATATATTAAAAATATAAAAAAATTATCACGAGAAAATAATAATTAATATTAAAAAGTGTAATATATATTACAAAATATATTAATGATTAAACTTTAATTACTAATTTTATTTTAGATAGCAGATCTTTACTTAATCAATGTTAGAAATAAATTTCACTTATATATAGTTATTAAATTTTAATTTACCATTTAAAACAAAGAACCATGATGATAACTTATTAATTTATAAAAAATTTATTTCATACAAAATTCTTTAAACACCAGTTTAGACTTTTAGGTTTCACTCATTTTTTTAATTCTAAATAACTATGTATAAATTTGAAAGATTGAAAATAAATACTAAATATTAAATTTGAAAATTATATAAACTAAATATTAAATTAAAAACAACAAAAAAAATAAAACATATTACTAACATTCAATTTCAAGTATTTGATGACTGCTTGTTGTTCAATTTTAAGTCTTTGATAATTGTTTGTTTGAGCAACGTTTGTAGTCATTATATAATAAGTTAAATTAAAATTTAAATCATTATATATAGAGAATAAATAAAGAATTAAAAACAATTTATTTAAAAAATAAAACCCGTACTTTGCACGAGGCACTTAGCTAGTTCTTTTAAAATTTTATAAAATATAAAAAAATCGTGCTCTACACTGCGAAAGTTTTCAGTCGAATTATGATTGCATACATGGAATATGTAATAATTAAGAAGGGTCACACTTTAATTTATTTTATCTTATCACATATACTTTCACGTTGATTGCAATCTAATTTCGTCAAATATTTGTCGACATATATATCATTTTTCAATACAAAATGGTTGTTCTAAAAATCAAAATAAGTTTACATTATAATTTGAATTTTAAAAATTCATAAATTAAATAGGATCAAATTTTACTTATTTATTTTTATTTTTTTGTGTGTGAAAACGAGGGAGTATAATGCAGTCTAGAATATATTCGATTTGTTTCAAATTATAAAATTATAAGGTTACCATTGAGTTTGAAACATTTTGAAACTCAAAGTTAATAGATTTTATAAAAAATTACAATACAATAATTCTTAAGATTAATAATATTTTTTATTTATTATATTAAATGAATCTATGTTAATTCTAAGTTGAAAAATATTTTAAATTAATTTTAAAAAATTAATAATAATTTTATTTATAATAATATTATGTGTACAAATTATATACAATTTGGTATTGTGTATTAATAAAAATATATAAAATATTTAATTAAAAACCATATTTTTAATTTTCTCTCTCTCTTATACCGTTTGTTTGTGTGTATAGTTTGTTGGAGTCAATAATATGTTATCCATATAAATTCAATATGTTAGAATGAACCCTATAGTTTATTATACTTTCTTCACCCGTCCAACCAAACGGCTGTTTTAAGAGCATCAACAAATTTGATAACGTACTGCAACTTTTTCCCGAGAGAGAAGAAGATGAGTGTGTTAGGAATGGCAAAAGAAGCAGTTGAACGGGCATTAATTTTCGGAAAATTCCTCTGCTTTCTTCATATCACGGATAGCTACATATGTTCCCCCATCATTGTATGTTTCATATCTTCTCCTTACTGTAATTTCTTTATTTTTCACTGGATTCTGAGTTTGAAATTATTCATTCGGTGGTGTTTTCAGGTTCACGGACCAAGTATGCTACCGACCATGAATCTGACCGGCGATGTGGTATTGGCCGAACACATATCGCCCCGGTTAGGACATTTGGGCACCGGCGACATTGTTCTGGTTAGGTCCCCTGAAAACCCTAGAAAAACTGTTACTAAGCGCATTTTGGGCATGGAAGGTGATAAGGTTACTTTTTTAGTGGACCCCAACTACGACTCCGGCAATTATCGCACTATTGTGGTATGCTCCATTTTTTTTTTTGATTAGTTTGAAATATAAAATGGAAGTTGTAAGCTTAAGTATCTTCAAAGTTGGTTACAAAATTTTTGTTTTTCAGTTTTTTTATATAAAAAAAAGTTGAATTAAGCTGCAACAATGGCAGTGGCAGACAACTTAGATTAAGCTATAAGCTATATAACTTGTTGAAATAAGTTGTTTCAATTGGATTTGGGGAATTAGTTCTTAGCAACTTTGATAAGGAAGTAATGAGATGTTCATGAACATAGATTGGCAATTGATGTTTGCGGGGATGCCATAAAAAAAGTACATAATTTAGCCGCTGTTCCTATACGGGAATGACATTACCACTTGGTATTTGTTTTAGGTTTATAATTAAAGTCCATATTTATCGAAATGCCAAAGTCTTGACTTTGTTTGTAGGAAGAGTTTTATAATCCATTCATTAAATAAATATTTAAATTAAACCGGATATGGAAGGATACATCACTGATATTGCGGGAGTGCTTCTGGGGTTAGTTTTAATTTAAGAAACACTAGTGAGTTATGTTTTTTTTTTTTTCAGAAACTTACTGAGTCCAACTTATGGTCTTGGTTACTTACGACTTATGACTCATTAGCTTAATAGTTGATTGTTTAGTTTAATAGTATTTGATTTGTTTTGGTTAACTTAAGATGTGTGTTATTTAACATAGTTTGCTTTCTTGCTACTTCATTGAAGATGATGATCTATATTCGATTGATCATTTCTTTTCTAATTGTCTTTGCCTTCTTACTATTGTTAGCATTGTTTTTATTTCGAAACAAATAGCTTTAGTAGTTTCTTTATTCAGGTTAAATTTGATGTTTATAAATATATACCAACACACACAATATTAATTAATAGATGTATCCTGCCGTATCCATATCCTAGTCTCGCACCCATATCCATGATTTGGAGTTTGGACCTTTCTCTAGTATCATGCCATTCATAAAGCAATGAGAGCCTGAAAGTTTTGAATAATTGATGATATATTTTCGACTATCAGTTGGGCAAGATTCTGTTGCTTATTTCAGTTGTTATTCAACATGCGTGGTTCGGCAATGGTTGCTTGAATTTCTTCTTTCACACTTCACAGTAACCGGTTCTACTACAATTTATGGGCTAGAAGCTAGTACTTCTATCCGCTTTTTGAATCTGTTGCTATATTCTCCTTATATCTTAGTTATACCTTCTCTGTAATGCTAAATAATTTCTTCAGAATTAAAAGTGTATGGTTTAAATGTAGGTCCCAAAGGGGCATGTTTGGATTCAAGGGGATAACATTTATGCATCTAATGATTCTCGGCACTTTGGGCCTGTTCCTTATGGTCTTATTAATGGCAGAGTGTGGTTTAGAGTAAGTACTGCTTCCTCTTATCTTTGGTTGAATCTATGGGGTTTGATATGTATTTATTTTCCAGAAAATTAACTTGTTGCTCTTGGGAGTAATTACTACCAACTGCCATAATAATACAGTTCATTATGAGGAATATGTGAAATTGAAAATTATAAATGCCTACAGTCAATTCCTTCTTCTTACTCATAGAGCAGAGGATTAAATATTGAGTCAAGATTGTTAAAATTACTAAGCCTTGGTGTGCGTAATTTTCTATTTGAATTGCTTTTAACTTGCTGCTAATGCTTGGATGTATAGTAACTTGTAAGGTAATTGTAGAGTAATAGAGTTTTTGATGCTTTAGTGACCGATTAAGTTTAGTGGAATTCATTAATTCAAGAATTAAGACAAGGGGAAGGGTGTGCATGAGTTATCAACTACTACTGCTTTGCTAATTGCTTGAAGAACCCTGTATGAAACTTACTAATCCAAAAATTAGCAACCCATTCTGTTATATTTTCTCTTAAATTTTATATCAAGATTATCCTTTAGGAATTTTCAGTTTTATTATCTATGTATGTTGAATTTACATTTCAAAGGCACTTTCTTAAACTGTTCACTGAGTTTCTCCTTTTTATTTATATTTTTTTTGAAAGAAAAAGTGGGGCCGCAGGGTTGTGTTGACTCTTAACTTTCAGTTTCACATATTTTATTATAGTGTGTCACATCTTCGATTCTAATTTTCAGTTCTACTTCAGCTAATGTTGCTTGATTTGCAGTTATGGCCTCCTGATGGGTTTGGATCATTGGGACAATAAGCAAAACAAGACTGTACTTTAATCGTTGGGATATTAAAGTAAAAATGATCAAATCTGAAGGTACATATTTATTACTTGGTCTTTTTACATCACAATTCATGCCAAGTCATTCCTTTCCCTCAGTGCAGTGTGTTTGATGATATGTTTCCATAATATGTGAAAGATATAATGGGTTGATTGTAAAAAGTAATTCTTGATGGCTATTCTGTTGTTTTTTGTTCCTGATGGCATCTATTATGTGTATCTTTTTTTTACAGCTTGAGTGATTGATTGTTCTTCCCCAAGATTGAGTTGCTTTATAGTTCGTAGTAATTATGCGATATGAAACTGGGAAGAAAACACTTGATAATCTACTGTAAGCAATATGATACATTTGTATCTAAATTTTAGTTCGAGAATGCACCATTTTTGTTTAGTAATGATACCTTATTAAATTATGAAGCTTTTTTTATTCTTTTCGAAAGAGTAGAGAATTTCAAGAACTGTTTCTCATTCAAGTAATGGACCCTTGTAAATATTTAATGAAATTTTATTCCTTTTGTTATAGCATACTTATTTTTTATGTTTCCAAGTCAGAACCAATAGGGACTATGATTTTACAGTTCAGTAATATTAGTTGAGATCTCAATTAGTCTTTTATTATCAATGTGGAGTGTTATAGATAGAGGTGTATCAACCATCTCTAGAGGAAAAAACTACTGAAAGCTTCACCACCAAATCACAAGTATGTTGTCAGGCACATGGCAAAACAAGTAGTAGTTCCAGCAGTTATAAGTTCTGGCAGTTAGTTATTTCTTGTTATATTAGATTCCTTGTGCCAGTGGTATGAGTGTAATTTTGTAGAAATTAGCCAGTTCATATTGTAAGCCAAAAGTAGTATAAATTGTTGCAAGAGAATGTGTTGTTTTCATGCCGGGATTGATGAAAAATAGAGAATATTGGTGTTACTCTAGATCACTCTCTTTATGTTTTGCTTGCTCTTCTCGTCCTAAATCTATCACTTCTCATTCCAAATTCTTTTTCTATGTCTCATCTATATCCATCTAATTCTCATCTATTTCTTTTACTTCTCATAATTATTCTTCTCTATCAATTTTGAATTTTCTGTAACTAAACTTGTTAGGATCAACTGTGATCTTGACATATGGAAAATTAAGTTCCTGCCTTGCTTTATAAGACGGAGAGGATTGTACACACGGTGTTTTATTATTTCTTTTCAGACAAACCCTCAGCCAATAGTCTATTTTGGTGTGCATTGGAAATCTCTTACCCCAAAACACCTTTACGCATATATTTAAGAAGTTGATGTTTGTGGAACTCTCACTGCATTGGATATGCTCAAGTTTGCTGGAATTTCTGCATCTACATCTACTTTCTACTACCAGTTGTATAGTTTCTTCATCATGAATTAGGTTGGGGTGGTTGGTGGTTTCGGGATCCCATAGAAAATGAGTTATTGAAGAAGCCTTTTTTCTAGCGAAATTTGGTCATTGAGCAAGGTGTTTCACTCTGATCTTAGATCCATCGACTGTAAGGGCGGACTGCTCTACATTCAGCCACACCACAGTGACCCCTGAAGCGATCTTCTTCTAGTTACCCTTGCTAATCAGAATACAAAAGTTGCATGTTATTAAGTAACAAAAGCCTGAGGTTAAGCTATTTTATGGGGTTAAAAAAAATGCAAACAAGGCTATATTGAAATTTGGAAAAGGAAAGAAAAGTTTGTTTTTCTTTCTTTTATCCTCTAAAAAAAGAAAAAGAAAAACTAAAATTGACTTAGTGTGTTTGGCTACACACACATTTGTATTATTTTCCTTGATGTTTTCAAAGTTTTTTCCGGTGAGAAAGATGAAAGATCCGATGGGTGGGGGGGGGGGGAAGTATTAAAATTATTGAGATATTAGAGCTCAAGCACCTCAAATAACTTATATATTCAAATATACTACTTATACAGAATTTTAAAGCACAACATTATTGTTGAATATTGGGAGAAACATGCATATAGGATGGAGAACGCTCCAACGAGAAACATTGTATTTGTCCAAAGCATATGCTGGAGATTGGAGACTCCCTTGATGGGAAGAGTAAGAAGTTCAGAGCTCATGACCTTGCAGTAAAACTAAGAGATTCATTCTAGAGTCTGCGTAGAATTATTGGTGCTCCTTGTTGAGGTTGAAGAGTTAAAACAGGAAAAGGAGCATGCACATATGATGGTGAAAGTTCAAATGTGAAGTGTTGTAGGATCATTGATAGCGCCATTTTTGCTTCAATCATCGCAAAGTTTTGTCCGATGCATATTCTAGAACCCCCTCCGAATGGCATATATGCGAATTTGCCCTTTGTTGCGCTTAGAACTCCTTCAATAAACCTTTCTGGCTTGAATTCATGTGCATCCATGCCCCATACTTCATGGTCATAGTGAAGTAGGATTACTGGCAAGGTTAATCCCATTCCTGAAGGAAGATTAATATTTCCTAGTTTTGTGTCCTTGGGGATATCTCGGAGGAGAATAACTGTAGGTGGATATAGCCTTAGCACCTCTTGTAGAATGATTGTTACCTACAGTCGAGGCCTTGAATTATTAGCTTGAATTGATGTAAGATACAGAGTATATATATCTATATGATGATAGAAGGAAATAGGAGAATAAATCTATATATGTATTTGTTAATTGCGAACGTAGAACAAACTGTGAAAACCAACTGTGCTTGAATTTAGACTTGCAATGAAGCGCGTCTGAAGAAAAGTGGATTGCATTTATTATCTCTTTGTTAAAATTTGATTCTTGGAATTTCTTACTATTTTGAGATGGTTTTGTCCGTTGAAGTTGGGCTTTTTGCTCCCAAAAACTTGTTGAACTTCTTCTCTTGCACGAGTTTGCCATTCTGGATGTACACTCAACAAAATCATAGTCCATACGAGTAAATTTGAGGTTGTTTCAGAGCCAGCAAAATAAAATAGTTTGCACTCGTCTATCACCTCTTCGATACTCATTCCTTTTCCCTGTTCTTTAATTTCTTTGGAATTTGATTCTAATAGAATACCCAATAAGTCATCATTATTTACTTCTGTCGTTTTCATTGCTTTTTCTCTTTTACTGATGATACCCCTTAGTAGAACTTGAAGTTCTTTGCGGACTTGTTTCATTCTCTTGTTTACTTTTGTTGGAATATACCTGCACCATTTTTTGATAGTTACAAGTACTTAAGATGATAACCAGTAGAATTGCTAATTATGCAGATGCTTATAATTTATACTGCATTTGCTTAGTAATAGATGCACATAACACACTGATATATTATTCACTAAAATCTAACATAATACCATTGTGAAGTTGTATTTAGTAGGTGTAACAGTAATTACGTAACTAATCCTGTATCGACTTTGGTCTAGTAAAATATGAGATTGAGTAATTATCCCCTGGTTCAACAAGACAAAGCTGTTAGTGGTAATTCAGGTATTTAGAGTTTACCTCCATCCTGGAGCAAAACTATATTTTATAAGATGAATTGCTAGATCAGCTTGTTCTTTCTGCAGAAGAAAAATCCTTCTCCCTTCTTCGTGGTTACTGCCGAATGCAGTTCGAGAAATTACATCACCAGATAGATCTTGAAGATAAGGCCATACATCAACTTCAGCTGAACTTCCCGTTGCCGAGACTAGCATTTCCCATTTGTTGATCACCTCTCTACAACTTGAATGAATTGCTGGTAACATGTTCTATCAAAGATAGAACAAAATTTAAATAAGGAAAATAATCTTCTTTAAAGCGCTGTAATAGAACCTTTAACAAAGCTTGGAAAAATTTACTAAATTGATTTTGAGGGTGATTTCTTTGTGTTTGTAGTTGCTCAAAGTGAAAGTTACCTTTAACTTTTCTAGGTGGAATGCTGGATCCGTCAACTTTCTATGCTTAATCCATTTCTCACCCGGCCTGGAGGCCACCGGCAACAAAATCACCAATTGGGTTTGGGTGTGGCTTCTGGAATTCATTATGCTTAGTCATAATCTCCTTGATTAATTCAGGATCAAGGATGTTTATTCTGGGTTTTGGTCCCCACCATATATACGAACTTTTACCTGTAGTTCAAAGAAATAATTCTCCACAACAAGTTTAAATACTATAAACACCTCGGTTAAGAATAAGTTATAAGCTAGGTGAGCAAAATATTACTAGTTTCTCTGTTCCAAAAATAGAGATATATTGTAATTTTTTTGAGTCAATTCGTGAAATTCTAAAATTCAAAATTAACTTGAAATTATTTAGTACTAATACAAACAACTATAACAATTGTAAACCAATTAGAATGTATTGCTAGTCATCATATTTGTTGTTTTTATCAAATTTGGTTTTAGAATTTTGTTTGTTGTTTTTATCAAATTTGGTTTTAGAATTTTGTAAATTAGTATAACGAGATTAGATCATGTTTTGAATGAAGTAACATACCAAATTTATTGATAATATGGTGGATGTAGGGCATTGCGTGCAGAGAGACGTTGTCGGAGAGTTTAAGCTGTCTGGATTTTTCCTCTTTCTTCATGGTTCCATACTCCATCATGTCCCCATAAAAAGGCCTGTATGGATTTCCTTTGAAACCTTGCTCTCTCAGGTACTTCTCTAGCTTCTTAGGTTTCAACCACACCAAATTTAGTGCTTTCACAACTATACTTACAATGGTAACTATTGCTATTGAGATTGCTACTGATGATAATGTTGCATCCATTTTCAATGGTAAGAGAAGACACGACCATTAGCCACAGATTCTTACAGACAAAACTTTAGTTTATATATATATATATATATATAATAATAATAATAATTTCTATCTTGTTAATTTTTCTTTTAGAAACATTTTATTTAAATTAATTTTGTATGCAATTTTTTATTTCTAGATAAAAAGAATAATATATCAAAGAAAAAAGTCAACTAGTGTTGCTATAATTCTATCAGGTGAGATTGTGATACACTTCCTTCAAGTAATTAATTTTGCATTTTTTTTTATAATTTTTAAACAAATAAAATAAGATAGAAATAAATTCAACTACTTTTACTAAAATTGTATTAGGTGATCGTTATCACTTTCTATAATTAAGTATCAAGGTGTGATACATGTTCTATTATGATTAGTCTATAAAAGTTGAAAACATATAGCAAGGATCATAAAATAATCAACTGAGTACTGATGTATCTGTGGTCAACTGTACAATCGAGCCATTTGCTTTGCGTAAACGCCTTTCAATAATTACTAATACATTTTATTGTGCTATGAAAGATATAATTATGGTTTGTTCGTTACACAATATTGTTGGGGCGTTAATTTTATTTGGTGCATTTAGAGGTTCAAATGTATCAATGGATTTTATCTAACAACAAAAAGACATATAAGCTGATTACCCAATGAATGGAATTCAAGGATTTGTTACATTACTCCAGTCTTATCAATTATCTAAGCACATTTCAAAGAGATAATCAACATCTTATTCGAAGCTTATCATAATAGAAGTCATATCCTCAGTACTCCCACAAATCAAATGCTTCCATGAAATTTTGAGTTTGAAAATCTCTACTCTCTGTCAAAGATAAAAATATCGTACCATCTTTCGTGTATAGTTATGATGAACCCAAACAATGTAGAGCATCAAACAGAAACTCTTGCAAAAAACTCTGAAGTTGGCTATTAAAATTGCCTCACCTAGATTGGAACTTGCTACATGTATGTCCAATAATGAATGGGCGACGAACGAATAACGAAACATAAAGCTGATATTAAGAAAATATTAACAGTCCATATATTTTGATCGGAATTTGTTGATCTTTACTTTACTTTCATTTCTTTAATTTATTTATTTTTTAAAATTTTATCTCCCTTTCCTTTTGCAGTCAAATTTAAACAAGATAGTGCAAGTATAAAGTGGCTAGTTGATCATCAGATAGAATGAATCTCTTAGAGCTCAAGCACAGAGCTCCAATGAGAAACATTGCAGACTCCTTGCTATCACCATTTTTGCTTCAATTAGAGCAAAATTTGTCCAAAGCATATACTGGAGATTGGAGACTCTCCTGATGGGAAGAATATGAATTTTAGAGCTCATGCCCTTGCGGTAGCTAAGTGATTCATTCTAGAGCCTGCGTAGAACTATTGGTGCTCCTTGTTGAGGTTGAAGAGTTAAGACAAGAAAAGGAGCAGACAGGAAAAGGAGCATGCACATACGATGGTGAAAGTTCAAATGTGAAGTGTCGTAGGATCGTTGATAGCACCATTTTTGCTTCAATCATTGCAAAGTTTTGTCCGATGCATATTCTAGAACCCCCTCCGAATGGCATATATATGTGAATTTGCCCTTTGTTGCGCTCAGAACTCCTTCAATTAACCTTTCTGGCTTGAATTCATGTGCATCCATGTCCCATAATTCGTGGTCATAGTGACGTAGGATTACTGGCAAGGTTATTCCCATTCCTGAAGGAAGATTAATATTTCCTAGCTTTGTGTCCTTGGGAATATCTCGTATGACCCTACAGGTGGATATAGCCTTAGCACCACTTTTAGAAATATTAGCTCGAGTTGATGATAAGAACCAAAATTATATATCACGATGATAAAAAGAAATAGGAGAATAAATTTATATATGCATAGAAACGGAATGAATATATAGTAATAGGGTGGGTGAATTGAACTGCGAGTCTACGAACAAAGTGGATATTGAGATGGGAAATTTTTAAATGCACTCCATTTTTCAACACTTGGGTGCTCACTCAAAGTTCAAGAAGAAAATGTACTTCAATTTAGACTTGTCAATGAAGCCCAGCTGAAGAAAATTGGATTGAATTTATTATTTCTTTTTTGAAATTTGATTCTTTTCAATTACTTACTATTTTGAGATGGTTTAGTCCATCGAAGTTGGGCTTTTTGCTCCCGAAAACTTGTTGAACTTCTTCTCTTGCACTAGTTTGCCATTCTGGATGTACACTCAACAAAACCATAGTCGCAAGTTTGCCATTCTGGATGTACACTCACAAAACCATAGTCCATGCGAGTAAATTTGAGGTTGTCGCAGAGCCAACAAAATAAAATAGTTTGCACTCGTCTATCACCTCTTCGATACTCATTCCTATTCCCTGTTCTTTAATTTCTTTGGAATTCGATTCTAATTAAATACCCAGTAAGTCATTATTATTTGTTTCCCTCGTTTTCATTGTCTTTTCTCGTCTACTGACGATACCCCTTAATTAGTAGAACTTGTAATTCTTTGCGGACTTGTTTCATTCTCTTGTTTGCTTTGTTGTGCACCATTTTTTTTCAGTAAGAAGTAAGTAAGATGATTACTATTCGAATTACTAAATTATATGCAGATGCTTATAATTTTTATTCCAATTAAAGATAGAACAGAAGTTAACATATGAAAAGAGAAGAAAGACTTCATTAAAGCGCTGTAATATTTTATTTTCCTCTAACAATGTCTTGAAAATTTTTACTAAAATAATTTTGTGGTGATTTCTTTGTGGGTTTGTAGTTAAGTGAAAGTTTAACTTTCCTAGGTGACATGCTGGATCCATCAACTTTCTATTTTAAATCCATTTCTCACCCTCGGCAGCCCGGAGGCCACCAGTAATCAAATCACCAATTGGGTTTGGGTGTGGCTTCTGGAATACATTAGGTTTAGTCATATTCTCCTTGAATAATTCAGGATCTTGGATGTGTAGCCTGGGGTTGTGGCCCCCACCATATATATGAAATGTAGATTCGTGGCTGGAGCCTTCTGAATGGATCATGCATTTTACATGCCTTCAATCCTTTAGCAGTTCAAAGAAATAATTCTCCACAACAAGTTTAAATACTAGAAAACCTAGGTTAAGAATAAGTTATCAAGTTTAAAACTTTTAAATACTAGAAAACCTCAGTTAAGAAGATAGTAGAGCAAAATATTAAGTGTTATTTCTGTTCCAAAAGTATAGATATAAATTGACTGTTTTGTAGATTGATTTTGAAATTTCAAAATTTACCCCCAACTTTGACCCAGAGGCAGTATTTGTTAGTTTGAGATATATGAGAACTAGAAAGAACTCAAATATGAGTGTCTTGCCACTAACCTTAAACTAATCAATGTTAATACCTCGAGTACTTTGGGACTGTTTTGGTTTGATTAAGTGTATGATGAGCACACGCTATTAAAATTAGTATACAAGTTAAACTAGCATTTATGCAATTACAGGTAAAACAAAAACAAAAATAAAAACAAGCATTTAAATCAATTAATTGGACATAAATCACCAAAATCACTCTATTTAAGTCTCTCTCTCTCTTCTCTTTATTTTTTTTATTTTTTTTTGGTGTAACTTGATTGAAAGTAAATCAACCTTCAGCACAATACCCAAAGTATCAATTTATCCCATTCTTTCTATGATAAAAGATGAGTTTATTTAGAATATGAACTGTGTGCAAGTGTACTTCATACGAGTGGAAAGAGGGAGAAGAAATTATTATTACATACTCTTATTGATCAAGATATTTGTACAGTCAAACATGATACTTTTATATAATAATACTTTAAATTTAATATTTTTTTTTACTTATAATTGTATAAATATTAATATTCTAGCTTAGTGATGCTCAAACATCACATTTATACTAAGTTATTTATAAAACAATAAGTTGTTGATTCAACTAAAAAATTTAGTTCTATTGTATTAAGATTTTTAGATAATTCTTATTTATAAGCAACTTATATAAATACAACTTATAATATAGATTAATGACCTAAAATCAGCATACATACCATACTTATTGATGATATGGTGGTGGAATGGTAGATCACGCGGCCGAATATCATCTGAGAGTTTGATGGATTCGGATTTTGCTTCCATTCTCATCCTTGCAAAATCTTTCATGTCCCCGTAAACAAACCTATATGAATTGTCCTTGAACCCTAACTCTCTCAGGAATTTCTCCAGTTTCTTAGGCCTTACCCAAAGCCTTTTTACTATTTTAAGAGCCCATGTTACTATACTTACCAAAACAATTGTTAGTGCTACTGAGATAATTACCAATATTATGCTCATGTATTTTCATATGTATAGGTGTCACATGGTCTATTTTTGACGCCAATTTTTTTGCACCAAACCAACCTTGTGATGCACTGATTTGTATATTCAAATTAGTCAGCAACGTTTCTCACACATGTACACACAATTCACAAATTTAATGCACAGAAATATACAAGTCACGCATACACACAAAGTCACACTTTACAGGACACCGTCCCAACCTTTTATTGCTCTCTCAATACAAAGGATACACTGACCAAGAGCTTGCAAGACTCTCTTTCTAATTGTCTGCAATGCACAACCCCAACAGTGCATATAAATAATACAAAATTAGGCTTGCAATTGACATCCCAAACTGCTTAGGAATTTCAGCCAATAGACAATCAGCATTTGAATTCAAACTAGTAACTGCCAAGCCACTCTGCCCACACACTAGTCTGATTAGTCAGTCAAATTTAAATTTGAAACAAGCCCACATGTGCCTGATGTTTGGCTGATGGTGCCCACAACTGCTGCAACTGTTGTCAGCCTTGTTGTCAGTCCATCCAGCCCAACATTCCAACTGACCCACGAAGTCAACCCACATCTCTGTTGTCTCAGCCCACGAATGTGTCTGACATGTGTCCCAAAGCTTTGCCAACTAGCCCACACAAAATTCCAACCAAGCCAAGCACTTGCCCAACCAACGATGAACATGCCCAACATGTCATACTCTTGCCCAATCATGTTTAGCCCATGATGAGTCTTTTGATTCGATCCAAGCCACCAATCCATATGCTAGCATTGTTGTTAGGGGAACCCAACAATGACCTAATGCCCCGCACGCATAGGCCATGACAACCTGTCCATAGCTTGGGTGGACTTCACGGACCACCGATCCCCTATAATAAACATTAAAAAACATATCCAAACGGTTAGCAACAAACATCAAGTATATTTGAAAAATCATAATGTATACCTCTCATATATAATAATTTTAACCCGCGGCCAGTCTTGCCCCACAAGTTGAGTGTCCAAGCTACTTTGCCCCCGGTTGACACGCTATCCAACTATCCAACATGCCAACTTCGTGTCAACCAAGGGACTAACAATATGCCACTTAAAACTTCAAATATATATAATTGCTAGCTGTAGTGTTATGCCACTTAAAACGTCAAATATAGTAAATACACAGAATTAGCCAGCATTTATGTTTAGCATTCTTATAGTTAATATTCTATCTTTTCATAATTGTTATATATGTTTACAATTCAAAAGCAATTGTGAAAGAATGGATTTAAAGGCGTTATAATTTCGGCCAAATAATAATTTACTTTTTACGGTAATTAAGGCTATGTTTGTTAATAAAAAACATATTTAGAATTGAACTATTTATCTTCATTTAATATTATTTTGGACTATTTAATCATTTGAAGAAGAACTATTAGTCTCTAATGTTAATGTGGGACTATTAGTCCCATAAAGCCATTTAATAGTTTAAAATAAGAGAGACTATTAATTTAATATTCATTATGGGATTATATAATTTTACACAAATAGCTTTAGCAATGACAAAAATAGTCCATAAAACTATTTAAAGGATTAATATATTAATCTCTATCATGAGATAAAATAATTTGAAATAGTCTTAAATTAAAATAAATACTTCAGACTATTGTACGGGAGAAACCTCAGAAAGAGGCCAGGTGAAAACTAGGGAAGTATTTAAGAAAAACTTAGAAGTAGACTTAGCCTCTGGCCTTTCACAATAATTAAAAATACCTCGATCACTAAGTTATCACTTTTGATCTTCCTTTAATTCTTTCTTCCTGTTCCAATTCAATGATTCAGGCCTCCTTTATTCCAATTCACCTCTCTCCCCTCTAACTTATATTTGGTTCACAAGTAATACTAATAATCGTATCGAATAAAGTGTCAATATTATCACACGAAATAGGTATTTAGATAATTTCACATACCATCATAAATTGATTTTTTTTTAAAACAAAAATACTCCTTATATTTGAATCATTTAGATATTAATATTTTTAATTATCATAAAATTACACGACCTATATCAACGGATATAATTGGCATTACATTCATATATGAACGCTAACGTTTATATATGGATGTACTTGCCTCTTTATATATGAATGTGAAGTGAATAAAAGACAAAAATGGCATAATCTTATTACCTTTTAGTTACATTATAATTATAATTGGACGAATTAAATGAGAAGAAACGTTACAAGGTAATAATAAGCAATTATATCATGGGTATACTAGGTTAACATGACCTGTCGATGGTTATATACCAACTGCCAAGGCTCATGCATTTTATTTTTTATTTATAATATAAGTACAACAACCTCCCTCAAGCTAGCTAATTAACTATATATGCTTATGCATGCAATATTAATTTAGCACCATATTGTGGTCGAAGAAGGAAAAATAGCTCAGGAGCATGGACATACGAAGGGGAGAGCTCGATTAATGAGAAGCGTTGTAGGATCATTGCTATGGCGATTTTCGCTTCCATCATTGCAAAGTTATGTCCAATGCATATTCTAGGCCCCCCACTGAATGGCAAAAATGAAGAGGAAGAATTTTTTGTGGCGTTTGAAATTCCTTCAGAAAATCTCTCTGGTTTGAACTCCGTTGCATCGTTCCCCCAAGTTTTAGGGTCGTATTGGTGCAAAATGATTGGCAATGTCAATTGCACCCATGGAGGTATAGTCATATTTCCTAGCTTTGTCTTCTTGGAAACTGCCCTAATTGCCATACTTGTAGGTGGATATAATCTTAGCACCTCTTGCAAAATCATGGTCACCTGATCATCAAAATAAAAATTAAGTTAGGTTGTACGTTGTTGTTAGTTTTGAAATCAAGAAATTAAGAGAACGAGAGTAGTGGAAACAACTTCACCGAGTCAAGTCTGGATCCATAATCAAGATATGAAATGAAAAAGAAAGACTTCTTACAATTTTAAGCTGATTTAGACCATCAAAATACAACTTTTTGTTCCCAAAAACTTGTAAGACCTCTTCTCTTGCACGAGTTTGCCAATTGGGATGTGCACTCAACATAATCATTGTCCAAACAAGTAAACGAGAAGTTGAATTTGCTCCGGCTGTATAAAACATTTTGCACTCATCTATCACCTCTTCCATACTCATTCTCATTCCTTCATCATCTTCTTGTATCTCTTTGGTATTGGATTCCATTAATATGCTCAACAAATCATCCACATTGCCTTCTCCTCTTTTTGTTGCATTCTCTCTTTTATTAATGATCTTCTTTATTTGAGCTTGTATTTCGCCCTCAATTTGAATCATTCGCTTGTCTGGTTTAGGTGGTGGAAAAAACCATGGCCTATTTTTTGATCAACTCTAGTGAGTAGGAATCATTAAGGGGGAAAAAAGAAAAAGAAAAAGAAAAACTTATAGAATAATAAATACTAGTTTTACGTACCTAAAGGCTGAAGTATAACTTGACCCCATCATTTTGAATCCAAGATTAGTTTGTTCTTTATGAAGTTGAAAAATAATTCTTCCTTCTTCCAAGTTACTCCCAAATGCTGCTCGTGAAATCATATCACCAGATAAATCTTCCAGATAAGGCCACACATCAACTTCTGCAGAACCATTTGTCGAAACTAATATTTCCCATTTATTGATCATATCATCGCAGCTCAAGCTTATTGCTGGTAACATGCACTTTACATCAAAAAAACAAGTAAAATGGTCAAAACAATGTCTGGGGATCGAATAAATCAATGTCATAAATATACAATGGAAAGAGGATATACTTGGTTTTATTTATTTTGTACCAACCCATTACATAAATCATGTAACTGTAGGTAATTTTAAGGATATGAATTTAAACTTTGTATCTCTTCTAATTTATTCGGCAGACTTATAAAGAGCCCATCGATCTATTTTTCATGTAGGCTACAGGTTCTCTCGTGATTATTTTCTTAAATTTGATAAACTAATAATATATATATATATAAACGACATTAAATTAAAAAAATAATTTTGTCTGACATAAAATATTTAATAAATGATGTGTCGTAATTCTTACATTATTCATGTCTACTTATGATCAGTGTATGAAATGTTAACATATCCTCAAAATGTAATTGATGTCTCATCCTATAATTAATTTTTTTATTACCTTTGCTTCCTGTATTCATGTTTAGTAATATCCTATATTTTAATTATTGCAAAACTGCATACTTTTTCTTTAATTCTTAAACCTTAAATCCAAACTCTACTAATTAATAACAAGCTAAATTATAAAATTGTTTAAAGTGTCAATATCCACGGAAAAAAAAAGAAAAGAAGAAGATTAATATTCACCTTTAACTTCTCCACATGAAAAGCTGGGTTGATTATTTTTCGATGTTTTGTCCATTTTTGACCGTGAGCAGCCAGGAGCCCACCAACAACTAGGTCAGCTACTGGATCTGGATGTGGTTTGTGAAAATCATTGGGCCTTGAATATATCTCTTTCACTAACACCGGGTCCATAATATTTAACCTCGGTTTCGCCCCAAACCAGATAAACGAATTATTACCTGGACATTAACATAGTTCAAGGATGCATTAAGTAAGATATGAAAATTTATACTAGCTATAAATTTTATTGTTTATTGCTTTTGTTTCGAATATTAAAATATGCATGGAATGGATATAAAAATTTTCAATAATATATAAATAAGTTATACCCTGACCACCTACTTAAACACGGGTGAATTCAGAAATCTTACCCAAATATAACAACATATATTAAAAAAATTCTATTGAAAAATAAAATAAAAATATAACATACATGTCTCTCAAGAATAAATGTGGCAAATAGATTGATTATATTGGTAATGAATAAAATTTAATAGATAATGGGTCATTAATGAGTTGAATCACTAATAAATAATTTAAATGAATAATAAATGGGTAATTTTAAATAGATACGAATACCCATATATAACTCAAAACGGAGGACAACAACACAGAGACACGCAAATCCAACAAACTGCAATTAAACCATATATTATAGATAGATAGATAGATAGCTAGATAGATAGATACACGTCTGTAAGTGGTAATTAAAAAATTTGTATTCATCCGCATTCGTATTCCAAAAAAAGCGGATATTATTTGTATTCGAAAAAAAAACGAATATATCCGTATTCGGTTTAAAGGTATCCACAAATAAACAGATAGGAATACGAATATAGGCGTATTCGTATTCGTTTAACATCCGACCGTAAATATATCCGACAGATAGCGAATATCCAGATTCAGATTCATATCCAGAATTCGTATCTAAATAACTTTTATATATATATATATATATTAATTATTATATAATAAGCAAAATAATCTTTTTAAGTGGTCTTCCTTATATAATAATTAGTTTTCACTATCATACGAAAATTATTTTAAAAATATGTCATTTCACTTCTAAAAAGTAAAAAATAATACTTTTATTATATTATTAATAAACTGAAATAAATTGATTTAAGTATAGTTAATAGATTTTTATTATTATAAATTTAAATATCTAAAATGTATCATTTAACAAGAAAATTATATACTAAAAGAATAAAACTATAGTTATTAGCTTGTTATAAGTTTTTTACTTTCAAAACTTACTTGCAATGCTGGGCGGCGGGAACAATATAATTTTATTGTTAAAATGTGTTAGGTCCGAATTAATTTAGAATTAATGTAGAAGGGGATTGAATAATTATTTCACGTTTATGAATTTTCGGGTGGAAGGAGTATTTATCACTTTTATTTGCCCAATTATTTAGAAATTAGAAATCCAAATATTTAAAGTAAGTTCAAGATAAATTTTGGATCAAGTTGGATTAACTAATTGCAGCTATCACACATACATTATAACTCGCACTCTCCATAAATATAATGAAATAAAATAAATTTTTATAACTATGTAAATTGTAATCTATGTATTGAGGATAAATTATAAATAAAAGTCCCCATAAATATATTATTAAAGTTTTAGTTAAGTATTTAAGAAAAAATAATTAAATATTCAATGTAAACTTTTGAATCTAATTATAAATTATAAATATTCATACACACTACAGTATTACTCCACACATAAAATAGACATCTACTTATTAATGGACATCTAAATATTAATAAGTAAAGCATTCATTTTGAAATTTAAGATTTCAAAAAGGATAAAAACTTATTTGAATTGTAATTTAGAACATTGATTATTGTATTTAACTATTTATTAAAAATAAATAAATTAACATTCATTCATTAATAAACTATACTTTAAAACTCATTATTTTTTTTCTTATTCTAGTTATAGTTAGGACTGTAAATGATAACCGAAAAATTCGTATTCGCCTGCATCCGTATTAAAAAAAAACGGATATTATTCGTATTCGGAAAAAAACGGATATTATTCGTATTCGGTTTAAAGGTATCCGCAAATAAACGGATACAGATAATACTCTATCCGAATCCGTATATATCCGTTTACACCCCTACAGGTCAGTTACAAATGGCAATAAATTAAAGTTTCTATATATCTATATAAATATATATATATATATATATATGTCTGTTATATACAAAAAAAAAATTGGAATTGCTTGGGTTGGAAGGATAATGGAGGTGGTGGTTGTGACTGTCGTCAGGGAGACGTTGAAATTCAAGGGGAGGACATCATTCCATTTCAATTTTATTAATTAATTTGGAAGTTAATGGAATTGCTTGGGTTTGGAAGTTATGGGAGAGTGAAGGGTAGTATAGTAAATTTAACCGCTTTCCCCAGCATCGTCCCTATCGGCCGCCTTTGCAGAGGGATAGCGAGAGTCGGCAATTTTGGGAAGACAGGTCTGAAGTGAGAAGTAAGTAATTTGGAAAAGAAAATCAAATTTACTTTACCCAATTAGGGACTCATGAATTTACTTATTTAACCTATTTATTTATTATTATCTATTTAATTCAACTCATTTAAAAAGTACTGAGATAAATGGGTTTGAGTAAAATTTTGTCAAGCTCTACTCAAGAATATTAGCAACTTAATATTGGAAATTAAACATTATTTCATATGCATATTTAATATTTTTACAAGTTCACTCTTCAGTTAAATTCGCTTCTAAATAAGAGGACCGACTTTTTTTAGTAATTAAAAAGAAAATATTGCATGGAAATAATACAGAAAAACAAACTTTGATCATCAGTTATATATATATATATATATATATATATATATATATCATACAACTGACATACTTACCGAACTTGTTGATGATATAGTAGTGAAATGGTAAAACGCGCGATCGAATATCGTCTGAGAGTTTGATGGGTTTGGATTTTGCTTCACTTCTCATCCACCCAAACTCTTTCATGTCTCCATAAACAAATTTATATGAATTACCATTAAACCCTAGTTCTCTTAGACGTTTCTCCAGCTTCTTTGGCCTCACCCACAACTTTTTCACTATTTCATGTGCCCATTTTACTATACTTACCAAAACAATTGAGACTGCAACGGAGATTATGAATGTTACAGTACTCATATTTTAATTGTATTGATACTGGCTCACATGCATTGGCAACTCCAAACTTCAACATACACATATATATATATATATATATACACACACACACACAACGTAAATACAAACAAACATGTATTAATTATATTTTTAATGGCTCATAGTCATAGTCCGATGGCTTTTACTTAGTATTTTGCTGTCCATACTGTGTTGATGTCATGAATAAATTAAATTTTTTTGTTATCTTTTATATATCGTTTGTAGATTTTAAGAAAAAATATTAATGACTTAGTTTTCATATCCTTAGATATTAGATATTAATTTATTTGTCTTAAATTTTTTGGATAAATTTCAAAATGATAATATTAAAATTTTCTACCCAATTTATTGAATTAAACAAAATATTAATTATCTTCTTAATTTATGTGTTCCTCCCTTAACAGATAAAGGATGGAGTATATAATAAGAGTGTTGATATATGCATACTTTATGTTACTAGTTGCATATAGTGTAAACGAGTCGAACCGAAACGAACAGAGAGTTACTCGGATTCGAATTGTATTTGAAAAACTCTACTCAGATTCGATTCGGTTCAAATATTTATTAATCAAATTCGATCCGACTAAGATTGAATTATATTCAAACTACTCGCGAATTTCGAATTCAAGCTCGAATTTGAGTCTCCACATAGTAAATAGTTTTATAATACATATAATTACCAATTGAACTTATTATTTTACTTAGAAATTAAAAAATATATTTACTATTACAGTTTACAAATAAAAAAATACAATTAAAATTAAAAACAATAAATAATAAATATTCTCTATGTCCAACTTTACTTATCTCAGTTTGAAAGTACACATTTATTAAAAAAAATTAATCTTCAAATTACTCATCTTAATTATTTTATAATTATTAATTTTGTTTTATTTAATCTCTTATTTTTTTAAAAAAAGTAATAAAATAGAAGAGATAGAAAAGAAAAAGGGATGGGATTATTTGTTTCTTATCAGCACTTATTATAGATAGATTGGAGAGAAAGGAGAGTCATTTCTCCTCCTTTTTTGAGCAAAAGGACAAAAAAATTTATTGACCCAGAGATGAAATTCCAAAATCCAAAAGATTCTTGATGACTTCGTATAGCTCAAGGCAAAATATTTTATTGCTTGGAAGTTGGACCACAATATCATCGGTTCGCTCAACTTTTATATATATATATATATATATATATGGAGGTGACAGGTGAGACGCCCGTCAATTAAATACATTTATATATACATCCCTTATTGACTTTTGATATGTGTTTTTAATCATAAATTTGTTTATAAATAAATAAATTTTTAATTATTTTAAAAATAGTATAAATCATTAATAATTTAAAGAAGATTAGAGAGAGAGATGCATAAGAATGTATGAGATAGAGAAAGTTGAAAAAAAATCAATTTAATCCTGAACATTATAAAATATATAAAATTTTAGTGTAGTTAATTTATATATTACACTTATTTTATTTTATTTTTTGATACTAATGAGTATAGTCCACTGCTCCACTCTATTATTAGAAAATTGTCCTTTTCATAGTTAATATTTTATAAGAGTTATATTAGAAATCTTATTTGTTTTATAATATAATACAGCCAAATCACGAAAGATATGTACACTCAATATGAAGATTGTATATCATTTAATATATGATAAAATATTTAAATTTTTTAATATTATTATTTATAATTATTAAAAAAATAGTGAAAATAATCACTCTCTTCAAAGTGAATATAAAACTCAAATTTCATTCATTATTATAATCATATTAAACTGACTCGTGGTATTATCATATATCATAAACTATTTTTTTTGGATCAATTGATCCAATCCTCTCAACGTGGTATGTCCCAATGAAAGAGACAACGTGGTATTATGTCATTTCACGTGGATTTGAGTATCTGATTATAGAGATTGCTGCATGGACTAAATTTATCAAGTCCACTACTTCACTTTATTATTAAAATATTTCACCTTCATTTTATAATAATTGATTTTTTTTAAATAAAAAAAATTATTTTAATTTATTTATCATTTATAATTTTTTTTAGAGAATACATTATTTATTTTTCTATATTATCCCTAACTTCTCTTATTATCTTAAAAAAATTTCTACCATATATTAGTAGTTTTTAACTTTTTATAAATGGATAGTGATAAAATTTCATACAAATTTTAATTATTAAATAATAGTATTAAATGACTTTCTTAATTTATATTCATAAAATTAAAATGACTATTATTATGAAATAAAAATACTATTTTATAAGGGTTATATTAAAAATCTTATTTATTCTATCAAATATGTCATAAATAATATAATACAGCCAAATCAAAAAAGCGTACACTCAATATAATGATCGTACATTATTTAATATATTATTTGAGATAAAATAAATATATTTTTTATTATTATTTATATTATTAAAAGAGAGCAATAAAAATAATCACTTAAATATGAAACTCAAATTTCGTTCATTATTATAATCATATTAGACTGACTCGTGATATCATCATACTCGTGCTTTGCATGAGTTCTTGAGTTAATTCTATTATTACAAAATCAACAAAATCTTATGTTAAAATAAAATATTTTATATATAAAAGAAAATAATCTGTTATTATTAAGGGTGTAGACTTTGTTGATATGTCACTTGGTTCTACATTGAAATTAATGTTACGCTCGGGCCTTGATTTTAGTTGCATAAATAAAAATCATATTTCCTCCGTTTCTAAATAAATATTTTAATTAATTTCAGTATACGATTAATAATATATTTTTTTTATCAAAATTACTTTTTTTGAATTACTTATTAATTGAAATATTTCTTCCCTTTTTTATGAAGTATTACTTCTTCCCATGTGAATTAGTAGTTTGCTAGATCATTCTTTTTGTTATTCACACATTCCTAATAAGTATTAAAAGCTAGAATAAATAGAGAAAAAGAGTCTGGATAGAAAATGATATAATACTCCCTCCGTTCCTTAATATAAATCGTTTTAGAGTTATGCACAAGTATTAAGGAAATGATTGTGTAGCATTAAATATAATATCAATTATCTATATTGTCTTTGTATTGAAAAAAAATGTTATTTATTAGGCAAAAAATAGTGAGAGAACCAAAATTATACTCCATTTAATATTTGGAGTAATATTGAAAACTAAGCAATTAATATTTACTTGAAATTCCCAAACGTCATATATTAAGAGACAAAAACACTTCTCTAAAACGACTTATATTAAGAGACGACGAAAGTACTTCATCAGTTCCCAATGTAAATCTTTTTTAATTTCTTCAATTTCTAACAAAAGATGAGTAAAAAATTATGAGGTTATAAGTGAAAAAATAAGATAAAAATAATTATAAATATAAAAATAAGACATCTATTATTAAACATCTTAAAAATAAAAATAAATTAAGACGTACCGAACGGATGAAGTAAAAAATTACTCGATCATATAAAAGCAGTAATCCATAATGAAGCAATTTGTCATAATATAATCCGTGAAGTCCTAAACGCCAAACAAAATCATAACATGTGCACTCACATACATGCAATGACTTCGGTTACCCTTGTTTCTGTACGTTTTTTTATTATTCTTCGATAGATAATATTCTGTCTTTTGTTTAAATTTGTTGATCAAATTAGATGAGAATATATATATATATATATATATATATATATATATGAATTCTTTTTATTATATCGGGTATGGAGAGGGGATGTGATGGGTAACCTCGCCCCCGCCCCCGCCCCCGCCCCCGCCCCCGCCCCTTCGCCATCCGTTGACCCACTTATCATCCCTACTTGAAAACAATAGAAATTATCGTTTCACATAAATAATATTATCTCCATTCTATAATAATAGTCGTTTTAATTTCATGCACGTAAATTAAAAAAATTATTTAATACTATCATTTAATAATTAAAATTTGTATAAAATTTTATCACTACCCTTTTATGGAAAGTTAAAAACTACTAATACAACTGAAAAAATTTATTAGGATATGAGAGAAGTTAAGGGTGATATAAGAAAGTAAATACTCACTCGGTTCCTTAATATCTGATGTTTTAAGATAATTTTTTTGTTTCTAAATATATGTCGTTCTAAGATTTTTAAGAGAATTAGTTATTATTTTTTCCAAATTACCCATAAAATAAATTATCTACAATTTTCAATACTCCTTTTTCTTCTTTATGTACTTCCTCCGTCCCTTAGTATAAGTCATTTTAGAGAAGTATTTTTGTCTCTTAATATATGACGTTTAAGAATTTCAAATAAACATTAATTACTTAATTTCTAATATTACCCCAAGTATTAAATATAACTTTTGTTCTCTCACTATTTTTTGCCCAATAAATAACACTCTCTTTTTTCAATACAAGGACAATATAGACAATTGATATTATATTTAATGCTAGACAATCGTTTCCTTGATAAGTGCACACCTCTAAAACGGCTTATATTACGGGACATGGGGAGTATATCAATCCACATACTATTTTCTCTCTCTTCTTTTTCTTTTCCCTCCTTCCCTATCTGACTCTTTTCTCCACACAAAAAAGTAGAAGAATTTTGTGTCTTTTTAATTGTAAAATATTTAAATTTATTTCTTTAATTAGCTACATCTATGGTTAATATAATTTAGTTTGTTTTGTTTTATAAGAATATACGTAATCTAAATATTCCATGAAACAAATTTTTAATTATAAAGAAAAATAGTGGAAAACAAAAAAGAGAGTGCTAACAAAAATTTTAGGCAAGTACTACAAAAATAAAAAAGAAGAGTGAGATGACGTAAATAGAGGAAGTAGGTGAGAAAAATTAGCTATATGAGAAATTAAGTTTATGGGATAACTAAAATGAGGAGAGAAAAAAAATAGATGAATAGATAAATGAAAAGGTGTTTTGGGTATTTGATAGCATATTTAATTAGTAGTCATTATGTTTTTTAATATAGGTGCTCAACTAAAAAACTTCAGATATTAAGGAATTGAAAGAGTAATTTATTCTCCTAAAAAGTTGTAAACGACAAATAAATTAAAACAATTTTTTTCTTCTAAAAAATTTATTATTATGAAATGGAAGAAGTAGCAGTTTTGAAGAAGAAAATGACGTGGATGCATTTTGATTTTAGTTTTTTAAGTATCATTTATTACAAAGAGCTCTTCTAGGCGAACATGATAATTGGATATTAATATATTTAAATTTCATTTATTTGTATTTTTACCCATCATTAAGAGTCAAAATATAAATAAATAAAATTTAAATATATTAATATCTAATTTTTATATTTACATAAAATTTTTGTATTACAGAAGTAATTATTGTGATCGGTCAAACATAATAAATGAACTTATCAAGTATTGGTAATGCCAATGTACTCATTGATCTCCTCTCCTCACGAGTCATGTGGGCATTTTTTGGGCATAAAACAAAATAAATTATCGTCTCACATTAAATCATACTAGTAGTAGCAGTTTTCAAGAAGAAAATGACGTGGATGCATTTTGATTTTAGTTTTTTAATTATCATTTATTACAAAAGTAATAATTGTGATCGGTCAAACATAATAAATGAACTTATCAAGTATTGGTAATGCCAATGTACATATTGATCTCCTCTCCTCATGAGTCATGTGGGCATTTTTTTTTGGGCATTTTGAGTAAATGAATAATGCTATGTGACAAAATTCACAAAAGATAAATATAAAAAATCGAATACAAAAATATGCGTCGTATTATAATTTGTTGATATTTTGCTATACATGAGTAAATTTAATGATTATAATCAACTAATATTATACATTTTATTTTGTATTCTTTTTATAGTTTTAGTCACTAAAATACTATTGTTGAGTAATTTATACTGAACTTTATGCATGAAGAGAAGATCTTGCGCACATTATAAAAATAAAAATAAAATTAAAGTGGATGAGAAGAATTAAGGGTGATGGAAAATAGGAGTAAAAATTAAGAGTACAAATCTAACTATATATACCTCTTCCTCTCCCTTAATAATACTGAAATCAGGTCAAACTTGCTAACAACAAATGCAAATCACCAAACACACGCTTTGGGTGTTGATTCATGTGGTTTTTGACAACCAGTGTAATATTTTTAAGCATGGAGTTAACAATCAGTCTATATGATTACAAACATACGACTTATTGGAATTTTATAGTACTCTATTATTGACTCTTTTTTTTTAAATCAATTTCGAAATTCTAATATTTGAAATTAATATGATTTAAGTGTTGAAAACAATAAATTTTAGTAATTCAATGTAACACCCCCGTCCCGAATAGAAAAGGGAGTCACATGCAAAACACAACAAACCTCAAAATAATTAAACAAAACGCTAATAACTTCAAAATATTTAATAGTTGATATTCCATTAATGACGAATCAAATACAATTCTCCAAAAATTGGCACAATAATTAAAACCTAAAATTAAATAAACCTATCAAGTCAAAGGTCTCTCTTCACACGGAACCCTAAATCACTCCTGCAAACCTGCCGGAAGAAAAACACAGCATGAGCCAAATGCCCAGTACGGATATAACGATATACAAATATGCCATAATATATAATGTAACCAAAAGAATCGAATGAATAAACGAATGTGAATTACGAACAAATTATGAATATATCAAAATTAATGAGACCAGGTACAAATGATAAACACTATCGAACGGACAACTATAATAAAAAAGGATCTCAAACAAAATAAGGCTAAATCAAAAGTTAGGAGTAGACTTGAACTTTTCACAATAATTAAAAATGCCTCAATCACTAAGTTATCATTTTAGTCTTCCTTTAATTCTCTCTCTTCCGGTTCCAATTCAATGATTCAGGCCTCCTTTATTCCAATTCACACCTGATCTCTCCGATAAAGTGTCAATATTATCACACGAAATAGGTATTAAGATAATTTCACATAATTTTTTTAAAAACAAAAATACTCCTTATATTTTAATCATTTAAATATTAATATTTTTAATTATCATAAAATCCTCTCAACGGATATAATTAGCATTACATTCATATATGAACGCAAACGTTTATATGTGGATGTACTTGCATCTTTATATATGAATGTGAAGTGAATAAAAGACAAATATGCCATAATCTTATTACGTTTTGGTTACATTATAATTGGACGAATTGAATGAGAAGAAACGTTACTCTGTGGTAATAAACAATTATATCACGGGTATACTAGGTTAATGTGACCTGCCGATGATATCTTAATTTAATAGTTAAAATTGAGGTACTGTGATATTTAAATTTTAAGTTTTATTTAACTGAATTTTTTTTAAAAAAAAAGGTTAACGTGACCCTGAACTAATCAGTCCTAACTTAAAGGAAATAATTATGCATATTAATTGTATATAGTAATTTTCTAGGTCAAATGTTGCTTTCCAGTTACTTAAAAAGTTAAAGAAAATGAACCAACGTGAAAACGCTAAAAAAAAAGGGGGAAATGATGGAGTATAAAGATTTCCTCGAGTACTGAACTATCAATTACTTATATTAATATGTGTTTAAACAGTAAAATTGTCCTTTCACATTAAATGATAGATAGATTTTGGGAAAGGGGATGATAGATGTACTTCACCTTTTAATTTTTATACTTTATTGTAAATTTAAAAATAATTTAATCTTTTGTTGAATAATAAAGTACAATTGAAAAAAATAAAATATATTTATTCTTTTCTGACAATAAATTAATATCACCATTTAAACCTTTGCCTGAATCAGTCAAGTGATATACATAATTAAACAAGTGTCCTCGAGTATCTCTGCCAGCCAATTGATATAAACAATAATTTTAAAAAATAAATAAATAAAACACATAATTATGAAAAATAAAGTAAAAATAAAATACGACAAATTGATAATCATAAAAACTAAACTGTAAAGAACAGTGAATTAAGTGGCAGCTCTTGTAATAGTGGATGCAATAAATAAATAAAATAAAATAAACTAAGAACAGCATTATAAAATTTTAAAAGAAGAAGTTAGAATTTATTTACCTTAATTAAAACCTTTCAATGAGAATTGACACAATGAGAAAGTATAATTTAATTTTACACACATTATATATTATTCACCATATATGCTACTTTACATGAAACATAACTACATAAGTAGCCTCCTTGAATATTTAGGGCATGATATATTTTTTGCAAACTTAGAGACGTTCATTAATTAGGTTACCAACTGCCAAGGCTCATGCATTTTTATTTATTTATTAATAATACAAGTACAACCACCTCAAGCAAGCTAATTAACTATATATGCTTATGCATGCAATATTAATTTAGCACCATGTTGTGGTCGAAGAAGGAAAAATAGCTCAGGAGCATGGACATACGACGGAGAGAGCTCGATTAATGAGAAGTGCTGTAGGATCATTGCTATGGCGATTTTCGCTTCCATCATTGCAAAGTTATGTCCAATGCATATTCTAGGCCCCCCACTGAATGGCAAGAATGAAGCGGAAGAATTTTTTGTGGCGTTTGAAATTCCTTCAGAAAATCTCTCTGGTTTGAACTCCGTTGCATCGTTTCCCCAAGTTTTAGGGTCGTATTGGTGCAAAATGATTGGCAATGTCAAATGCACCCATGGAGGTATAGTCATATTTCCTAGCTTTGTCTTCTTGGAAACTGCCCTAATTGCCATACTTGTGGGTGGATATAATCTTAGCACCTCTTGCAAAATCATGGTCACCTGAAAATAAAAAGTACGTTAGATTGTTGTTCTTAGTTTTGAAATCAAGAAATTAAGAGAACGAGAGTGGAAACAATTAATGGATACGGCTTCGGTGTGCATTTTTGTAGGATCCGATTGATTAGGGTATGTGAAGAGCGTTGTCAAATAACTTTCCTTCGTTAAGTTCTATAGTTTTTTCGTTATATATATTGGCATAGAAAATGTTGTATTTTAGCTGTTTCCGTTTGTGGGTCAGTATAAATGCAACATTTTTTATACCCGATCCAACGAAAAACTACAGAACTTACCGATAATAAGTTATGTGACAATTTCACCTTAACCGAATCTATTTGTATAGCACAATGTCGCAATTATTATATTATATCACTTGAATCGCGCAATGCAACTTTGTACTATACAAATTAGTGCAACCTTTTGTTATATTGAACTTCACTGAATATACCATATGCCAATTTCACCGAGTCTGGATCCAGAATCAAGATAGGAAATGAAAAAGAAAGAGTTCTTACAATTTTGAGGTGATTTAGACCATCAAAATACAACTTTTTGTTCCCAAAAACTTGTAAGACCTCTTCTCTTGCACGACTTTGCCAATTGGGATGTGCACTCAACATTATCATTGTCCAAACAAGTAAACGAGAAGTTGAATTTGCACCGGCAGTATAAAACATTTTGCACTCATCTATCACCTCTTCCATACTCATTCTCATTCTTTCATCATCTTCTTGTATCTCTTTGGTATTGGATTCCATTAATATGCTCAACAAATCATCTATATTGCCTTCTCCTACTTTTGTAGCATTCTCTCTTTTATTAATGATCTTCTTTATTTGAGCTTGTATTTCGCCCTCAATTTGAATCATTCGCTTGTCTGGTTTAGGTGGTGGAAAAAACCATGGCCTATATTTTGATCAAGTCTAGTAATTAGGAATCATTAAGGGGGAAAAAAAACTTAAAGAATAATAAATACTATTACGTACCTAAAGGCTGAAGTATAACTTGACCCCATCATTTTGAATCCAAGATCAGTTTGTTCTTTATGAAGTTGAAAAATAATTCTTCCTTCTTCCAAGTTACTGCCAAATGCTGCTCGTGAAATCATATCACCAGATAAATCTTGCAGATAAGGCCACACATCAACTTCTGCAGAACCATTTGTTGAAACTAATATTTCCCATTTATTGATCATATCATCGCAGCTCAAGCTTATTGCTGGTAACATGCACTTTACATCGAAAAAGAAGTAAAATGGTCAAAAAAAATGTTTGGGGATCGAATAAATCAATGTCATAGTAATAAACAATGGAAAGAGTAAATACTTGGTTTTATTTTGTACCAACCTATTATATAAATGTGTAATTGTAGGTAATTTTAAGGATTGGAATTTAAACTTTGTATCTCTTCTAATTTATTTGGCAGACTTATAAAGAGCCCATCAATCTATTTTTCATGTAGGCTACAGGTTCTCTCGTGATTATTTTCTTAAATTTGATAAACTAATAATATATATATATATATAAACGACATTAAATTAAAAAAATAATTTTGTCCGACATAAAATATTTAATAAATGATGTGTCATAATTTTTACATTGCTAATGTATACGCATGGTCAGTGTATGAAACGTTAACTCATCCTCTAAATGTAATTGATGCCTCATCTTATAATTAATTTTTTATTACCTTTGCTTCCTGTATTCGTGTTTAGTAATATCCTACATTTTAATTATTGCAAAACTGCATACTTTTCCTTTAATTCTTAAACCTTAAATCCAAACTCTACTAATTAATAACAAGCTAAATTATAAAATTGTTTAAAGTGTATCCACGGAAAAAAAAGAAAAGAAAAGAAAAGAAGAAGATTAATATTCACCTTTAACTTCTCCACATGAAAAGCTGGGTTGATTATTTTTCGATGTTTTGTCCATTTTTGACCGTGAGCAGCCAGGAGCCCACCAACAACTAGGTCAGCTACTGGATCTGGATATGGTTTGTGAAAATCATTGGGCCTTGAATATATCTCTTTCACTAACACCGGGTCCATAATATTTAACCTCGGTTTCGCCCCAAACCAGATAAACGAATTATTACCTGGACGTAGTTCAAGGATGCATCAATTAAGATATGAAAATTTATACTAGCTATAAATTTTATTGTTTATTGATTTTGTTTCAAATATCAAAATATGTATGAAATGGTTAAAAAAAAAATTAATAATATATAAACAAGCTATTTCCTGACTATTTACTTAAACACGTTCTTGGTACGAGTAGGGAGCAGATTCAGGAATTCTAGCCAGTTATGATAATATATAATAAAAAATAAAATAAAGATAAACAAACAAATACATATCTCTTAAGAATAGAGGTGACAAATGGGTTTATTATATGGGTAATGGATAAAATTTAATGAATAATTGGTTATTAATGAATTGAGTCATTAATGAATAATTTTAAATGGATATTGATAAACCTATTAACCCAAAATGGAGGACAACAACACGAAGGCACGCACATCCAACAAACCGCAATTAAACCATAGATTATAGATAGATAAATACAGGTCAGTTACAAATGACAATAAATAAATTAATGTTTCTATATATCTATATAAATAAATATATATATATATATATATATATATATATATATATAGTTCGGATCTTAAACATACCCTCTTAAATGGCATACCAAGCATACCCCTTTAGCGACGGACCGGGCGACGGTTTGGTCCGTCGCTAAAGGGGGTATGCTTGATATGTTATTTAAGAAAGTATGATTAAAATCCGTTTTATATATATATGTGTATGTATGTATGTCTGTTATATACATAAAAAAAATGGAATTGCTTGGGTTGGAAGGTTAATGGAGGCGGTGGTTGTGACTGTCGTCTGGGAGACGTTGAAATTCAAGGGGCCGGCCGGGGAGGACATCGATCATTCCATTTCAATTTCATTAATTAATTTGGAAGTTAATTAATAGAATTGCTTGGGTTTGGAAGTTATGGGAGAGTGAAGGGTAGGATGGTAAATTTAACCTCTTTCACCAGCATCGACTGCATCGTACCTATCGGCTGTATTTGCAGAGGGATCTGAAGGGAAGTGAGAAGTAAGTAATTGGGAAATTAAAGAAATTAAATCAAATTTACTTACCGAACTTGTTGATGATATAGTAGTGAAATGGTAAAACACGCGATCGAATATCGTCTGAGAGTTTGATGGGTTTGGATTTTGCTTCACTTCTCATGAGCCCAAACTCTTTCATGTCTCCATAAACAAATTTATATGAATTACCATTAAACCCTAGTTCTCTTAGACGTTTCTCCAGCTTCTTTGGCCTCACCCACAACTTTTTCACTATTTCATGTGCCCATTTTACTATACTTACCAAAACAATTGAGACTGCAACGGAGAGTATTAATGTTACAGTACTCATATTTTAATTCTATTGATACTGGCTCACATGCATTGGCAACTCCAAACTTCAACACACATATATATACACCCACATAACGTAAATACAAACAAACATGCATTAATTATTTTTTAATTGTATTTATACGTACTGGCTAGCCCATGCATTGGCTACTCAAAACTTCAATATATATATATATATATATAGAGAGAGAGAGAGAGACACACATACATGCACCAAGAACGTGTATACATGCACACATGACGTAAATACAAACAAACATGCATTAATTATATTTTTAATGGCTAATAGTCATAGTCCGATGGCTTTTACTTAGTTTTTTGCGGTCCGTACTGTGTTGATGTCATGGATAAATTAAAAATTTTGTTATCTTTTATATATCGTTTGCTGATTTTAAGTAAAAATATTAATAACTTAGTTTTCATATCCTTAGATATTAGATATTAATTTATTTGTCTAACTTTTTTTAATAAATTTTAAAATGATAATATTGAGATTTTCTACCCAATTTATTGAATTAAACAAAATATTAATTATCTTTCTTAATTTATGTGTTTCTCCCTTAAAAGATAAAAGGATGGAATACATAATGAGAATGTTGATGTATGGACACCTTATATTACTAGTTGCATATAAGGGTGTAAACGAATCGAACCGAAGCGAACAGAGAGTTACTCGAATTCGATTCGGAAAGTAATTTTTTTACTAGAATTCAACTTGGATTCGAATTTTATTTAAAAAACTCTACTTAGATTCGACTCGACTCGAATATTAAGTACTCAAATTCGATCCGACTAAGATCGAATTATATTCAAACTATTCCCAAACTTCGAATTCAAGCTCGAATTCGAGTCTCGACTAGCAAGTAGTTTTATAATACATATAATTAGGGTTGATCATTCGGTTATAACCGAACCGAATAGCTTATTCAGTTATAACCAAAAATCGAAATTTGTCTATTTTTAGTATCCGAAAAGCTACCCGAATTGTGAGATAACCGAAAAACCGAATTTACTATTCGATTATTCAGTTAATAACCGAAATTAAGAGTTCGAATAATTTAAGATAGTCAACATAATCAAATCAGATGTAGATCTTAAAAGGAAACTTTCCAGTCACAATGAAAGCTCTGCAAACAAACGTAGGATGATAAACAAATCAGATGTAGATCTTAAAAGGAAACCGGTGAGGTTCAAATCTTACGCAACAGACACAGAGCACAAGAGAGAGAGAGAGTCTTAATATACTTGGAAAGGATCAGATCGAAGTGATCATTCAAGTGAAGATGGCACGGAGTGATTAAGGGATAAATCTATGTTAGGTTTGTATATAACGCAATCATGCAATCAAATTACATAGATATAGCGGAAGCGCGATAAAATCGAATTTTAAAATTTTAATACAAACCATCACCATGATCAATCTATGTGCTCAATTAACGATATAAACGAAAGAGAAAGAGAATAAGAATTATACCCTCGTAGAACAAAGCTTCCTCGGGTACAAGTTCAACTCCTAGTCCGTCGTGTACTCCTCGAATTCCACCGATGAGATTCCTTCCTTTGATCAACGTTAGCCACCCAAGTGTTTGGCCTCTAGAGGTGATCCACCAAGGAAAAATAGGTATTCAAGAAGATGGGTGTTGGCAAAACCCTAATTTCTATCTCTATAGAAATTGTAAGTACTCTCTACAATCTAATGCAAGAGTGTGTAACCCTAATCTATGATAAGACTCCTCTTATTTATAGATGTAGGAATAACCCTTCCCTAAACTATTTAGGATTAGGGTTTCTATTATAATTAAACTCCTTTAATTAATTATGCTCCTAATCCAATTAGGAATTCATGGGAGAGTACTTCTATTAATTAATTCTCAATCCCTATTAGGAATTAAATAATAGTAATAGTAATAATAATAATAAGACTCCTCTTATTAATTTATATTTAATATTTCTAAAATATTAAATAATAAATATTAAGCTATTTAATTTATTCTATCTCCATAGATTAAATTAAATACACTTAACTTATTATTACAATTATGTCATTTACTTCTTAAACAAATATTTTCCTTTTGCGGTGTGACCCTTTAGGTTCTCCATATTAAACCGGTTGTGAATAAATCAATTAGAACAATTCTAATCTTATTTAAATAAATTAAACTATTTAATTAATTTAAATAAATAATATTTATTCTACAATAAGGGTAAGCCCCCTTAGCGATCAACGACTTTCCAGATAATATAGATTTCAACATTAATCACAAAAGAACCTTTCAGTGCATAGTTACCGTATAATTCAATCCTTCTACCATACAATGTCCCAATTAAATATAAGACATGGATTTACTGTCAAGTCTTATTTTATTTAATTATATGTATTTCGATTCCCAAATGCACAACTCTAAATAATGTAAATTAGAAACTCCTTTCTAATTTCATTCTGCCTTGGCCAAGGACTACTGAGTTGTCATTTATCGAATCACATAGGACATTCACATCTTTTACTAGACGTGGTATATTCTTTGTTGATCATTCACCTATCTCCATGCACAACTTATTATACCCAATCATACCCTTTGATATACCCCAAAGGTCTTAAGGGGCATGTCAAAGTATAAGTCATCATACATAAGATACTATGATGATCTCAAGTCCAAGGATCACTTGTACTACTATCACTTGAGGAATTCCTATTGACAGGCGAGTAAAACTCCATTAGGTATTCCTTAGCGAGCCACGTTCAGTGTACTTATTCTCCAATAAGCACCTACATACTTGCTTTAGTGTCTCCACATAAATGATTATGAGATCAATCATCCTCTTCCTAAGAGCAAACAACGTATGTACTAATCTATCCGGATTCACTAATCCCCTTTTTAGTAATCCAACGATTATGAACAATTTTAGTTTGTGAGCTATCTAGAATTTAGATCTCATTAGCATGATCACCATCATGATTCTAAAAGCATTGCTCAAAACTATGGGTTTACCACATTTAATATAACAGCACAATGTAGATAAAGTAAAATGTCTTTTAAGAAAAACAATTCTTTTATTAATAAATGAATAAGATTACAAAGTATATGCTACATCATATCAAATATGATTGACTTGTGTGCATACTACTTTCAATTTAACCAATCATGGAAGCTGCACAATGGCAATGAAATAAATACTCTAAACTTTTGGACATTAAGCCCAAACCCGATTGAGTTTCAGTCGCACAAGAGAGAGAGAGAGGGTCTTAGACTCTTAGTCGCATTCAGTTGAGTTTCAAAATTAGTATAAATCTTCTTCTCTCAAAGGATACCTCTTTGTGACAAAATTGTTAGTTAGTTGTTATTCGGTTAACCGAATAATCAAATTTTAATAACCAAACCCGAACCCGAAAACCGAATATTAAAACGGGTATAACCGAAATATTCAAAATAACTGAATAACCGAAATATTTCGGTTAAAAAAATTCGGTTCGGTTATTCGGTTTTACCCGTTTTTTGCTCAGTCCTACATATAATTATCAATTGAACTTATTATTTTACTTAGAAATAAGAAAATATATTAGAAATACACTTTACAAATACAAAAATACAATTAAAATTAAAAAATAATAATAAATACTCCCTACGTCCAATTTTAGTACTTGTCCTAGTTTGAAAGTACACGCTTATTAAGAAAATTTTTTGATCTTCAAATTACTCATCTTAATTACTTTATTATCATTTTTTTATTTTATTTAATCTCTCAACTCTTTCTTGGAACAATAAAATAGAGGAGAGAGGGCGAGGGGGGGGGGGGAGGGATGGGATTATGATTCTAATGTCAAAGTTAATAGTGCTATTTTTTTTAATGTATGTCATGTTGTTTTCAATTTTTTTTAATAAAGTTAAATAAAAGTATTATTGAAATAGTAATGTCAAAAATAACATTAAAAATGAAAGATGACAAATAGATTTGGACATACCAAAAAGAAAATTAAGACAATTAGTAAACTTAGACGGAGGGAGTAATAACTATTTATTCTAATTTTATTAAATTGTGCATATATATATATATTATAAGAGAATGTATTGAATATCTATTCAAATATGTATCAATCGAGTATGTATCGAATCATGATCAAGAATTCGAATAGTTTGAATCCTAAACGAACTGAGTATAACATTACTCAGATTCTACTCGTATTTTTATTCGAACTATTTTTTATGCTCAAATTTGGATTGTAAGACCACGATTTTTAATTAATAAAACTTCATTTTTCTTTATATGTGTTTCTGAAACAATAAGATGTTAAATTGATAAAAAGCTAAAATTAAGGATGATATGTGCAAATTATAAGAAATAAAAAGAATGTCGGCGGAGACTTCAAAGAATATTTGGTAACGTACGACGGCGCCATAACAACCAATCACTAATGGACCTCATAACAACATAATTGTCGGATACAAAAAACGACAAAATAATCGTTACTAAAAGTTGTCAGCGGAACTGTTACATTTAACTGTTAAAATACCTGGTAATAAAGAAACAATAATGCACAATGTCACTACAGCATTCCACAGTATTGAACCAATAATTGTCACAGTAGTAAGGGTAATAATGAAAAATTACGTATTTAAAAATCGCAGGTACTGAAAAGTTAGACAGATTTATTAACACATTAAGTAAATAACATTGTATACATAAATATCTGCAAGATTAATACATTAAGTAAATAATGCAGAAGATGAATAAATATAACAATAAATATGCGTAGTAAAGGAAATGTTATCTTGAAATATGAAAGTTGTGCAAAAATTATATATGATAGATTGAAGATAATCTTAAAATGTGGAAAATATGCCAAAATTTACGTGTAGGTAATCTTGAAATGTGAAAATTGTAGTAAAATAATATTTAATAGATTAAAGATAATCTTGAAATGTAAAAAATGTGCTAAAATTAATGCGTGGTAGATGTTGGTTAAGTTTTGGCTATAAAAGGGGGATTTGACATAAGGAGTTGACTAACTTTCGTGCTTGTTCTTTCCCCCAACTTTCTAAATATTTCTTAGTATGAGTGCTTCTTTAACTGTACTAAGAAATATTTGAGTGTTGGTAATATCAATAAGAATACAAGTATTGCTCAGGTGAGTTTTTTCTCTAAAGTATAATTACACAAACACTCATACACATTACACAATATTTATAATTATTCCTTTAATTAGAAGATTCATTTTGAAAAGCTTCATTTGGAAGATTGTTTCAAAATGTTATTCTTTCATTCAAAAATTATTTTGAAAGTTTAGTCTATTCTATTTTGTACACTACACAAATTTATTTTTACAAATCCTATCAATATATTTTTAGTAATTTTACAACATACGAGTTAGTATACACCATAAAACTTATATAAGGTAATTACTAATTAAATCATAAATATACATTTAGGTTGATCTCCTATATAAGAAGCAGAATCTAGTCACGTGCTAAAGTAAGGGTTATTATTTTCTTTTATACTCCTAAATTTAAACTTATTATGGTAAGAAATTATTATTCGTTTCGACAGTGCTTAACATTAAACAGTAAAATTTTCTGAAATAACAATTCGTTAAAATTTTTTTTAATAGTTTGCGCTTTATCTAATATCTTTTGACTTGAACTTTCCTGTTGAATTCTAACTGTTATATTTGAACTGTGAACTTTTGGACTTTGGACTTTAAATTTGGACTATGAACATTTTAGACTGTTAAATGTTTCTTTTACCATGAACCATACTGTTGCACTTCCTATCTATGAATCTTGGACGATACCTTGGACTTGAACTTCTTCAGATATTTAGACATTGTGTTAATAATTTGGATATTATTGGACTATGAACAAATTAAATTATTCCTTAAACATAAATAAATTACAGAGCTCTAATATTCATTCATTGTTTTATTATTTCTATTATTTATGTTTATTATTTGTTGTTTGTATTAACTCTCAGGACTCAAGTTGTCGTGAATGTCTTTGGCCTTGGTGCAAAGACAATATTGTTGTTGAGTGTTATTAGCTTGTGTGGCAAAGACACGTGGTAAAAATTCTCTTTCGCATGGGTGCAAAGAAGAACGGTTATTTGGTATGATCATGACCACTGGTGTTATAGTTGATGGAATCTTGATGATGAATTTTAAATTGGAGAAGATAGTAGACATTATTGTCTATTTGACTCTTCTAATGGATTGCTCATTTCACTGCAGTTATTTGTTAAAAACTTATGTTGTTTAGCGTTTTTTAAATTTCTGATATATCACTATTGGAGACAAAAGATAACTTTATCAATTTGTTATCCTAGTCATGATATTCATTACTGGGCTATTTGAGCTCACCTTTTTGTTTTTCTTAATTCTTTTCAGAAAATGAGAATGTAGCTGAGGTTAGCGGGGAGAGCATGGGAATGGAGTGACAGTTCGATTTAGTAGTTATAGTAGTCCTCACTATGTTATAAAATAGCGTACAAATAATTTTAGTGAGGACTTAATGTGTGTGCTGGGTATTATACACGACATTGTAATAATTATAATTAAGAAAAATTATGTATGCTGTTTTGTATTTTGGTGACTCAAATTAGGTTGTATAGGCTCGAATTTGGGGGCGTTACAGTTGGTATCAAAGCTTAGAGATATAATCTCTGGTGGAGATCTGGGGTTAGAACTAGGATGTGAGAGACAAATAGAATCTTTTACAAGTGTGTCCTACCTAAATTAAATTTTGTTATCTAATTAGTCGGTTTGGATGTGGGGACAAGAAATGACATGTTAGTTTCTTTAACTAACCTTTGTTTTGTGGTCGTATTTTAAAATGACATTTGAAAATCAGGAGATGAATTACATAATGCAAGAGACAATTGAGACCCTGCCAATCATTAACCAAGAGGCAAAAAACCAAGAAGTTACGAATCAGGAGGGCAATAATCCTCCTTTGACCCTAGAAAATTACGTCACTGACCATATGACGTATGATACCTTCTTAAGAGGCTTTCTATAATTCATGCAGAACCAGGCATGATGAACTCTTAATACCAACGAAAACGCTGGTAATAAGCGGTTGGTCGCTTCAAAATAGTTTAAAGAGTTGGGACCGCCTGAATTTTTCAAGAAGCCGAACCCACTCAAGTCAGAGGCGTGGATAAAACAAATGACGAAAATATTTGATGCACTACGATGCGCTGACGAACAGAAGGTTCCTTTTGCCACCTTTATATTGCGAGGAGAGGCATATTACCGGTGGGAATCAGTGAAACGTACTCATCACTCGGCACTCGAGATGTCTTGGGTAGAGTTCCAAGAACTGTCCAATGAGAATTATTTTTCAGAGACTACTCGCCACATGAAGGATGTGAAATTAATCAAATTAGAGCATAACAACATGACTGTCTCACAATATGAGGCCAAGTTTACTGAACTATTCTGGTTTGCACCCCATTTGATAGACAATGAGGACCGCATGACTCGAATGTTTTTACGAGATTTTAAACCTGAAATTCGTTAACACCTCATTTCACTTAAACTTCATTTGTATTCAAATATCGTGAATATGACTCATTTACTGGAGCAAGAAAAAGAGATGTCTCAACCAGGAGGCAATGACTTTGAAAGGAAAAGAAATCATGATAATAATCGTGACAATGATAACAATCATCAGAATAACGAAAATCATCAAAGAGACAATCACCATGCCAAGAATGAAAACTATTCTAGTGGTAATCCTGACACAGATAATAGAAGAAGCCAACAACGTACTTAAATGAACCGACGTCTAATATTGTCCTTTTTCATAGTTAGTTTTTGATAAGGATAATATTAGAATTCTTATTTATTTATCAAATGTGTCACAAATGATATAATACAGTCAAATCACACAAATATACACACTCAATATAATAATTCTGCATCATTAAATACATTATTTAAGAAAAAATATTTAAAACTCTTAATATTATCATTTATATTATAAGTGAGAGCAGCGAAGATAACCACTCTCTTAAGATTGTGTCACAATTTTCTTTCCTCTCTTGACTCTACAAGTTTGATTTTATCACAATTTTGTCATTTTTTTGATATTCTATCCTCAAAATTTGATGAATTTCCTATTATATTTTTATAGTAATTACACACGTACGATATCTACATCACTCTTATGTTTTTTTCGTCATGTCTATTTATACTAGGATTTGAGCAAACACATTGTGTATTTAATAGAAATAATCATGCATACGAATTGTATATAGTAATTTTTTTGTATATACTAGTAATTTTCTAGATCAAATGTTGCTTCGCAGTGACTTAAAAAGTTAAAGAAAGTGAACCAACGCGAAAACATCAATTGAAAAGGAATTAATATTAGTTGTTTTGTTTTAAATTATAAGATTAATATCAACTTTTTGAAAGATAATTTTAAATTTTTTTAAATTTAAAATTGATATTAATTTATTTACTTTATGTCAATAAAATTATGCATATTATAAATAATCTAAAAAATACTACTAATTGCAAGATTTATTATTTTCAAAACTTTATTAATCATGTCAATTTTAAATTTAAAAATACCTAAAATTGAGTTTAATAAAATCAACATTAGTCTTATAATTTAAAACGGATAGAGTATATAAAGAGAGTTAAATTTTTATAGACCTTTGTTATACAATCATTATATAAATTCAACTCTATATATATAAAATACAAACTTATTTTTCTTATAAACTTCTCAAATGAATTACCGATTGAATTGTCTCTGAAATCAAGATTCGTAGAGATTGTCTCAAGTGTTTGAACTATCAATTACTTATATTAATCCGTGTTTAAACAATAAAATCTCTCTTTCACAATAACTGATCGATCGATAGATTTGGGGAATGGGGATGATAAATAGGTGTACTTCACCTTTTAATTTTTATACTTTATTATAAATTTAAAATAATATAAACTTTTGTTGAATAGTAAAGTATAATTTAAAAAATAAAATATATTTGTTACTTCCCTTTTTCCCAATAAAAAGAAGGATTTTTCTTAGGTTCTCATGCATATACGTGTTTTCGAAGGAATGATATTGCTTAGACATTTTTTTAACTTCTCTCCCTCACTTCACATTTTTTTGCTTCATATACAAAAAGTAATATTCCCTCTGTCCTCAAAAGATAAGTAAAGTATAATCAGCACACATATTAAAAAAAAAGTATAAAAGTTTTAAATCTATCTCTAGTGGTCTCACAAGTTTATATAAAGTAATGTGTACTTTTATTTTTTTTATACTAATAAATTCTACTAAATAACTTAGTTACCCTTCACTTTATGTATTTTTTCTCATCTTTTTGTGAACAAAAGAATTTGTACTTTTAGTCATCCTTTTAAGAACGAAAAGAGTAATCTCTTATTGTAAAGCGTCTCTCTTGAGCCGCTAATATCAGCCGTGAATTTGTGTCATACTAAGTTTAGTTATATTACAACTTAATCTTTTTTATATTTTTTTTGTATTAAAATTTTCAAATTTTAATTTAATTTTATTTTATTTCATCTAATTTGTACTTTCACCGTATATGTCACTGGGTGGTAATATAAAATAACTTGGCGGTAATGAGCATGCAGTGAAAAGATAAGTTTAAAGTTGTACGAAAACAATACGGTACCCGTATCATTGGTGAAACATTACATTCAATACTTGTTCGATGCATTAAGAAGAAGAAGAGGGGCAAAGTTTAAATTATTAAAAATTAACTTTAAAAAATAATAAAAGATTACCATAAAATTTGACAAAATCAAAATCATACACAAATCTTCAAGTAACACAATCAAATTTTCAAATACCTGAGATATAAAATATTGAAAGGCACAAGATGAAATCTAATGATGAAGACCTAATATTATAGAGCTATAAGTATTATGATTATGGACCTAATTTCCGCACGAATCAAAAGAAGAAACATCATTTGTACCGCACTAAACTAGTAGTAGTACTCCCTTCATTTTATTAAAAAAGTCTTATTTATAAATGCTAAAAATTTAATCATGAGTAACTTTAAAACAATAAGTTATTGACTAAGTAATTGTGGTATATATAATAATAAATACTTTCTTCATTCTTTTTATTTGTATTTTTAAATAATGAAATTTATTTATTTTAGCCTGTCATTTGTATATTTCAAGAAATAATTAATGACTTAACTTTCCATATTACTTTTATCAACCCCTAAAAAATACTTAATTTTTTATATTGTCCCTATATTAAATGCTAATAGATTTTTATTTCATTTTTTCAGTAAATTTAAAACTAATAATATTGAGATTTTATTCTTAATTTAATTAATTAGACAAAATATTAATTATATTTAACATCAATTGAAAAATAATTAAGAGAGTATTAGTTTATAAATAATATTTATGTTTTAAAACAGAGAGTATATTATTATTACATTTCTATTTGACCGACGACTTTTGAAGAAACAATAATGCACCCGCATTCTAGAACAATGCATGAGAGTGCATATACATGATGGCAAGTTGCTTCATTATGATTGAGTAACTTTTTATGATTTTTATTTTATTCAACTAAAATCAAAGCCCAAGCGTAACTGCTATACTCTTAATAATAACAGATTATTTTCTTTCATATATAGAATATTTTATTTTCACATAAGATTTTGCTGATTTTATAATAATAATAATAATAGAATTAACACAAGAATTCATGCAAACTACGTGAATGATGATTATAATAGCACGAGTGAGTCTAATATAATTACAATAGTTTATGAAATTTAAACAAAAAATTATTTAAATTTGAGTTTCATATACATTCACCTTTAAGAGAGTGATTACTTTTACTATTCTCTCTTAATGATATAAATAGTAATATTAAGAATTTTAAATATAATGTCAAATAATGTACATAATGTACAATCATTATATTAAGTACGAATGTTTTTTGTGATTTGACTGTATTATAATATTTGAAACACATTTGATAAAATAAATAAAATTTATAATATTATCATTATCATAAAGGACAATTTCTAATAATGGAGTGAACTATACCCAATAATACCAAAAATTAAATAGGGTGGACCCGATAAATTTACTCCAAGTAGCAATCTCTGTACTTAGAGATACTCAATCCAGATGAACTGACATAATAATTAATCTTGAATGTCGGGTTCATTGACATTTTTAGGCCACTGGAATTTGGAAAGGATCTTGAAATTGCTCTATAATGCGGGTGCATGGTTATTTCTTCAAAAGTTGTCGGTCGAGGCACTACTTGCGACTTACAATAGAATGTAACAATAATATAATCTCTCTGTTTTAAAAAATAAATCTTATTTGTAAAATAATAATACTTTCTTAATTCATTTTCAATTGACATTTTAGTAGGAAAAAAATATGCATTAAAACATATAACTAATATTTAATCTAATTTATTAAATTGAGTATAAAAATCTCAATATTATATTTTTAAATTTTATTTAAAAGATGTAATAAAAGTCAATTAGTAGTATTCAATATAAGAATAATATAAAAAATTAAGTATTTTTTTTTGTAAAGTTCGGTAAAAGTAATATGAGAAACTAAGTCAATAATTATTTTTCAAAAAATATATATACAAATGGCAGACTGATTTTATTATCTAAAAATACATATAAAAGGTAACGAATGAAGTATTTGACTTATTATTATTTAAAATAAGTAGACGTATATTTTTAAAATTTTAATGATCATGTCAATTTTAAATTTAAGAATTTTTTAAATTGACTTTTTAAAAATCAATATTAATCTTATAATTCGGAACAGAGAGAGTATTTGTTACTTTCCTTTCTCCCAATAAAGACATTATTATTAAATAATCAAATTTAATATTATAATCATATTAAACTGACTCATGATATTATTATCATCATACTCGTGCTTCACGAGTTCTTGAGTTAATTCTATTATTACAAAATCTTATGAGAAAATAAAATATTTTATACATGAAAGAAAATAATCGGTTATATATATATATATAGGGACGAAATTAAGAAAATTTTTTTAGGAGTCATAAAAAAATAGCGGGAGTTCAGGGGGGCAACGCCCCGATTTAAAATTTATAGACAATTCAATATTTTCTATACTACATACATTAAGACAAAAAAAAAGACCTTAAATATGATATTAATGTTACGATAGTCAAAAGTGTTTAAAAAAATACATACTAGAAATATACGAAAAAAACACTTTTTTCTTTATTTAAATAGTACCATTTCTTTTTTCATAATTTTTAGAAGCCTGAAGAATATACATGTGTATGTAATTTTTAATATAAATTTTGGGGGCCTAAAGGATAAGTATGAGAAGTTATAAGATATAAAATAAAAAATTTAACAGTTCAGGATAGCCTGGCCTTGTAGGCCCAAACATACCTCCGTCCCTATATGTGTGTGTGTGATCGATTCAGAGTCTGGACCTCTATACATGAGCATGTGGTGCAATAAATAGGAAATATAAATTTTTGGGGCCTAAAGGATAAGTATGAGAAGTTATAAGATATAAAATAAAAAATTTAACAGTTGAGGATAGCCTGGACTCATAGGCCCAAGCATACCTCCGTCCTTATATGTGTGTGTGTGATCGATCCAGAGTCTGGACCTGTATACATGAGCATGTGGTGCAATAAATAGGAAATATAAATTTTGGGGGCCTAAAGGATAAGTATGAGAAGTTATAAGATATAAAATAAAAAAATTTAACAGTTCAGGATAACCTGGCCTCCTACGTCCAAACATACCTTCGTTTATATATATATATGTATGTGTATATATATATATGTATGTATGTGTGTGTGATCGATCCAGAGTCTGGACCTCTATACATGAGCATGTGGTGCAATAAATAGGAAAGTGGATTATGTACCGGCAAATCCACTCTATAAATGAGCATGTGGACTTTGATGATTATTAATCGACGATAAATACATGTCTAATCCACTTTACTATTTCTTGCACCATCTGACAAAGTCCACATGCTCATGTATAGAGGTCCAGACTCTAGACCCACCCACATTATTTTGTCCACGCTGAAGTGGGAAGAAAATTGACACCAGAGATCTGATCTGACCCGCATATTCACTCCAGATTTGAATACTTGTTAAGTTCATTTATTATTCCCACCCTCGCCCTCTACCTGAAAACAAAATAGAATAAGTTTATGTACACTACATGGATCACTACATTGCACATCCAACTATTAAAAAGTGAGATCTGACACGGAAATTCATGTCAGGTCCTACTTTTTAATGGTTGTATGTACAATGTAATGATCTATGTAGTGATTCATGTAGTGTATGTAGACTTATCCAACAAAATAAATTATCGTTTCACATTAAATGATAGCAGTTTTCTAGAAGAAAATGACGTGGATGCATTTTGATTTTAGTTTTTTTAAGTATCATTTATTACAAATGTAATTATTGTGATCGGTCAAACATAATAAGTGAATTTATCAAGTATTGGTAATGCCAATGTACATATTGATCTCCTCTCCTCATGAGTCATGTGGGCATTTTGAGTAATGAATAATGCTATGTGACAAAATTCACAAAAGATAAATATAAAAAATCGAATATAAAAAAATTTGTCGTATTATAATTAGTTGATGTTCTGTTATACACGAGTAAATTCAATGATTATAATCAACTAATATTATATATATTTTATTTTGTAGTATTCTTTTTGTAATTTTAATCATCAAAACACTATTGTATTGTTGAGTAATTTATATTGGACTTCACACATGAAAAGATGATCTTGCACAAATTGAAAAAATAAAAATAAAATTTAGTATATGAGAAGAATTAAAGGTGATGGATAATAGGAGTAAAAATTAAGAGTACACAACTAACTATATATCCCTCTTTCTCTCCCTTAATAATACTGAAATCAGGTCAAACTTGCTAACAACAAATACAAATCACCGAACACACGCTTTGGGTGTTGATTCATGTGGTTTTTGACAACCAGTAATATTTTTAAGCATGGAGTTAACGATCAGTCTATATGATTACAAACATATGACTTACTGGAATTACATAGTATTATCTATCTCCCTCCCATAATAATAGTAATTTTATTTTCATGTACATGAATTAAAAAGGTCATTTAATACTATCATTTAATAGCTAAAATTTGTATGAAATTCCATCAGTACCTCTTTTATAGGAAGTTAAAAACTACTAATACAAGATGAAAAAAAATTCTTGGGACAATAACAGAAATTATGGGTGATATAGGAAAGTAAATAATTTATTCACCTAGAAAGTTGTTAACGACAAATAAATTGGAACAAATTTTTTCTTCTAAAAAATCAATTATTATGGAATAGAGATAGTACTCTGTTATTGACTTTTTTTAAATCAATTTCGAAATTCTAATATTTGAAATTAATATGATTCAAGTGTTGAAAACAATAAATTTTAATAATTCAAAATTATATTAACCTCGCATTGTTTACCATTTTCTTGAAGCTTTTGGAACCAAATAAGAACAGATTATGCAACTTGGTTATAACTATTTTTTTGAATCAGCTTGGTCATAACTAAAATTAAAAGAACAACCCCATTCCTAAATTTAGCAAAGTTTAAACGTTATGTTTGGATTCAAGGAAAGGAATGGAATGAACTTTCTTACATCATAATGGTTTATCTGCGAGATGAATAACCAAATACTACTTTCTTCATTCCATTTTATATGTATTTTTAGATAATGAAATTTGTTTCTTTTAATCTGTTATTTGAATATTTCAAGGAATAATTAATTTCTTAGTTTTCCATCTTACTCTTACTTTTCTAGTTTCCATAATAATAGTCGTTTTAGTTTCATGCACATGAATTAAGAAAATCATTTAATATTATCATTTAATAATTAAAATTTGTATGAAATTTCATCAGTACCCCTTTATGGGAAGTTGAAAACTACTAATACAAGAGGAAGAAATTTTTTTAGGACAATAAGAGAAATTAGGGGTGATATAGGAAAGTAAATAATTTATTCACATAGAAAGTTGTAAACGACAAATAAATTGGAACAAATTTTTTCTTCTAAAAAGTCAATTATTATGGAATGGAAGTATAGTAGAACCTCTATAAATTAATACTGTTAGGACTGAATTTTTTTATTAATTTAGAGAGTTATTATTTAATCGATAAATTAATAATTTATTAATTTAAAGAGTGTTTTTCTATTCGGTGAACATAAATTCAATTACATTAAATTTAATTCGTTCGGGGAATGAAGAAGTCTCAAGCAATTTAAATAAAGCAATAAATGAAGAAGATATTCAAGAACTTGAGATAATGATTACTAATCTCAATTACCAAAATAAAATGGATGTCAATCACCTATTGAATTATCCGGGTGAAAATGAAGCATGTTTAGAAGTCCAGAGCTAAGAAGAAATTGTGGTTAATTTCTATCACTAAAAATCCTATTGATGATGAAGCTGAGGATGATATAATACCTTTGAAGCCAATAATGCGAAATAAAGCACTCATAGCGTCAACAGCTCTTCACAAGTTTTTATTACAATTCGAGAATGCAACACCTGAACTTTTGGACGCAATGAAAAAAAATTAAGGATGAAATTCAATTAAATTTGAATTTCAAGACAAAACAAACGAGAATATAATCATATTTTACAAGATTACCCTAGATATATTCATAATTTAAAAGAATTATTAATTTATGATTTTGATGGGACCATATATTTATATAAGGGTCTTTTTAAAAATTATTATTTTATTATTTTATCGAAATTATTAATTTATCTCAAGGAATAATTAATTTCTTAGTTTCCCATATTACTATTACCCATCCCTACAAAAAAAATCTTACTTTCTTATATTATCCTTATATTAAATACTAATTGATTTTTATTTTATATTTTTAATAAAGTTTAAAAAGATAATATAGATATTTTATACTCAATTTAATAAATTAGATAAAATATTAGTTATATGTTTTAATATATTTTTTTGTTACATTTTATTGTAACTCGCACCAGGTGCCTTGACTGGCAACTTTTGAAGAAATAATCATGCACCCGCATTATAGAGCAATTCCAATTGCCTAAAATGTCCATGAGAGGGGAGGAGAGGGGAGGCCCTAACCGCAATTCGCCAGTGGCATTGAGTTTGAGGTAAATTCAGGTCCAGTTAGTGACGAATTTAGAAATTTTATTTAGTGGAGTTAAAATATTATGAGGTTATTAATAATTTAATAAGAGATTGGGAGCATCGATTCCAAACCAATTTTTTTGAATAACTTTGCGCATTTTGGTTGCATATGTAAAATATATATTTGATTACAATGTCGATATAATAAATAATAATATTATATATACACACTTAATTGATGATTAATATGTTTTTTAATCACAAATTTGTTTATAAATAATTAATTTCTCAATTGTTTTAAAAATAATATAAATTAAATTATAATTTATTTGAAGAAGATAGGAGAAGATGCATATATAAAGGAGTATGAATGTATGAGACGGAGTATGTTAAAACAATTGAGAAATTAATTATTTATGAACAAGCCTGTATGGATTTCCTTTGTAGTCATAATGGTTTATCTGCAAGATGAATAACCAAATACTACTTTTTTCTTCGTTCCTTTTTATATGTATGTATTTTTAGATAATGAAATTTGTTTCTTTTGGTCTGTTATTTGAATATTTCAAGGAATAATTAATTTCTTAGTTTTTCATATTACTCTTACCGATCCTTACAAAAAAAAATCCTTACTTTCTTATATTATCCTTATATTAAATATTAATTGATTTTTATTTTATCTTTTTAATAAATTTTACAAAGATAATATAGAGATTTTAAACCCAATTGAATATTAGGAGAAGATGCGTATATAAAGGAGTATGAATATATGAGACGGAATAAGTTAAAATAATTGCTCTCTCGGATACTTCTCTAGCTTCTTTGTTTTCAACCACACCAAATTCAGTGCTTTCACAACTATACTTACAATGGTAACGAAAGCAACAGAGATTGCTGGCGATCGATTTTAATGTTGTTGCATCCATTTTCAGTGGTGAAAGAAGACACAACTACTAGCCACACATATTTATAGAGTGATGTTTAATAGAACATGAGGAACTTTGTGTAAAAGTTGATGTTACCATACACATTTCTATTTTGTGCGTTGAAGAAGTTGTACTCAGTTTCTAACTTATTTAAAATAAGTTGAAATAAACACTAATTTTCAACTTATTTTTTATGATAAGCTAAAAGTTGTTCCAAAATAAATTGCAAAGGTACAATGTGCGTTTTTCTTATCAATCGTATAGGAAGATGTATGTGTTTGAAATTATTTGTTTCAATAAAATTATATAGGAAAAATAAGGGAGAGTAGAAAATCATTAACTTTATACTCACGTGCTCAGTAAGTTTGTAGGGGTGGTTTAATTTCAAACTTTGACAGCCAGAAAAATAGACAAGGAGAGAAAGGACAGAGCACTTACTCCTCCGTCCCTTAATATAAGTTGTTTTAGAGTTGTGCACAAGCATTAAAGAAATGATTGTATAACATTAAATATAATATCAATTGTCTATATTGTCTTTGTATTGAAAAAAGAGAATGTTATTTATTGGGCAAAAAATAGTGAGAGAACTAAAATTATATTTAATACTTGGGGTAATATTGAAAACTAAGCGATTAATGCTTACTTAAAATTCTCAAACGTCATATAGTAAGAGACAAAAATATTTTTCTAAAACGTCTTATATTAAGGGAGAGATGAAGTATTATAGATAGATTGGAGAGAAAGGACAGTCATTTCTCCTCCTTTTTTAAGCAAAAGGGCAAAATATTTTATTGACTGAGAGATGAAACTTTAAAATCCAAAAGATTCTTTATTGCTTGGAAGTTGGACCACAATATTATAGGTTCGCTCAACTTCTTCTGCACTCCTGTCTCTCCTATCTATCTGTCTCTCTCTAATAACTAAGTTATCTAATAAACCATCCAACAAACTTGCTATATATATATATATATATATATATATATATATATATATATATATATACACACACACACACAAAGAGCCTTTCAAATACCGGTTTGAAAAATATTCCATTAGCAGACCTTGGTGATGTAGAAAAGAAGTTGTCCACTCACTTAATTAAAGATAAAAAAATGAGGAAAACAAAAAAAAAACTAACGCCGCTCACTCCACTCGTTTAATTTCTCTTATATATATATGTGTTTCATCAGTGTATGAGTATGATTTCTCTCTCCACCATTTTCAAAGAACCGAGACTTGAAAGAAGAATCGAGAAATTTTAAGGTATGATTTCTCTCTCCATCATTTTCAATTTTTTTTTAATACTTTCTCATGGGTGTAAATTTAAGTTTTGTAGGTTAGAGATTAATAATTATTGTTAATGATTAAATTATTGTTGTTAATGATTAAATTAATTTTTTTTAATACTTTCACCGTTTTTTTTTGTTAAATAGTACTTATATTTGCAGTAATTTTTTTATTTAGGATTAAACATGTTAAAAAAAATTTCTTCTTACTAATTAGTTTTGTACTTTTGTCAGTTTGTTAAAATGGATATTGTAGACTTTGAAGTACAAAGTGAAGATAATTTAGACTATGATGTAAATGGAAGTGGGGGGGGGGGGGATATAGAGATTGAAACAGAGAAGAGGGAGAATATTATTTACAATCATCATGTAGCACTTGAACTCAAGCCTATGATAGGTCAAGAATTTCAAACACTAGATGATGTTAAAAAATTTTATAATGCATATGCGAAAGAAGCTGGATTTAGTGTTCGAAATTGGTCTCAAAAAAAGAGAGGTGGGGAAAGTGATGAGATCATACGAAAGGAATATGTTTGTTCTAAATAAGGAAATAGTTCAATAATATCAGACTTTGAAACAACAAGACGACGGGGGTCAATAAGGGAGTGTTGTAATGCAAAATATTGTGTTGTGAAGTCAAAATCGGACGCATATGTGGTGAGTGTATTTGTTGAGTGCCATTGTCACCCAGTGTCAACCCCTTGAAGAACTCATCTTTTGAGATCTCATCGCAATGTTTTGAGTGCCCAAAAATGTTTGTCTCAACAACTTAGCATGGTAAATATACCGCTTCATCAACAATTCAATTTTTTTGGAGTCTAAGTTGGGGGGTTTGAAAATATTGGTTGTACACAACGAGATTTATATAACTATGAAAGAGACAAGCGTAATAAAATGAAGGGACATGATGAGAAAATGTTATATGAATATTTAAAATTAGAACAAGGAAATAATCCTTCATTCACTTTCAAAATTGAGGTTGATAGTGAACAAAGGATTACTCATTGTTTTTGGGCCGATGCAACATCTAAACGAGATTACAAGTTTTATGGTGATGTAGTAGTCTTTGATACTACATACAATACCAATCGATACAGATTGATATTTGCACCACTAATGGGTGTTAATAATCATTGTCATACTATTATCTATGCTTGTGCATTTTTAAGTGATGAAAGTATATATTCTTTTGTATGGCTATTCAACCAATTTTTAGAAGTTATACCGGGTAATGCCCCTAAAATGATTATTACTGATCAAGACCCAGCAATGACAAATGCAATTTCTCAAACTCATCCAAGTACTTTTCATAGGTATTGTAGTTAACATATATTAACAAAGTTTTCTGAGAAGATAGATTCATTGAAATATAGTGCTTACTATCAGGAATTTTCTAATTGTATATAGAAATCGGAGACTGAGGAAGAATTTGACTCAATTTGGATGGACCTTATTGAGAAGAGTGGGTTGAGTGACAACAAATGGTTATAGTCAATGTATGATATTCGTTCAAGGTGGGTGCCTGCATATGTGAACCACATTTTTTCTGCCGACATGTCAAGTAGTCAACGAGCGGAAAGTTCCCATTCATTCTTCGAGAAATTTGTTTCCAAAAAAAATTCATTAGTGAATTTTATGGTTCAGTTTAATAGGGGGCTAGTACGCCAACGTCATGAAGTATTGATTGCCGATAATAAATACATGACTGAGAAGCCTAAATTAAAATTTTTTCATGATATTTTGTTGCAAATGGTTGATATTTACACACATGAAATATTATTCTATAAATTTCAAAATGAGTTATTAGAGAGTTTTAATTATAAATTTATGCTTGTGGGTGCGTCAAACAATCATTGTGTGTATAAGATTCAAAGAAAAGGTGATGAAAAAGTATAGAGGTAGACAAATTATTTATGAAAAGGGTTTGAATTTTGCTTCATGCACATGCAAAAAAATTGAAAGCTTAGGAATTCCATGCAGACACATTTTAGCATTTTTGCACAAATATCATGATTTTGAAAAATTGTCGAATGAATACATTTGATGAGATGGACAAAATCAGCAAAATCTGAGATAGTCATAAATGATGGTGGCATGAAGATAGTTCATGACAAATCATATCTCTTGGAGCAGAGTAGATTGATTCAGTGTTGTTTTGATGTAGTTGATAAAGCCCTCTCAAGTGCGGTAGCAAAAAAAAGTTTTGATCGATGCTTTAAGTAGTGCACTTGAGAAAATCAATTTAATAGTTGGTTGTAGTACAAGTGAGGTGAAATCTAATCAAATAATTGGTTCTAATAGTGTATCAATTTTGGAGAACATGGATGGTAATTATGAACATAGTTATTATGAACCGAGTCAAGTGAGGGCAAAATGATGTGGCAAAAGGATGAAGGGGGGGGAGAGGAAAGAAAAGGTACTAGCGAAGGCAAAAAATTCTAAAGCGAGACGTTGTAATGGATGTGACAAAGTTGGACAAGCACATGATAAAAGAAATTGTCCAATACTTACAAATCGGTAAGACATCATTTATTTTATTTAAATTATCGTATATTTTTTTACTTTATATTGGTAAAGATTATGGTAGTGATGCAAGTCTTAACAATGAAAGTCATTCATATAGATCAACCGATGGCAAAGAATATTCTAGTGATGCAAGTCCTAATAATGAAAATTATTCATCCACTGGTAATTTATTCCACATTTCTTTTCTTTTTTTGGTACAAAACTCTATATTTCTAGTACCTGGCTTATATATATATATTTGACAGATATATCATTTTGAGTGTAATTTATGAAATTATTGGAGGTGCTTATACTATTACAAGTTTGGACATCAAGGCTGCTATGTTATTTTGTTAAAAGTGTTTTGAAGACATCTTTAAATGAATGCTAGTTAACTTATTGTATTATTTTTATTTTGAAAACATGTTGCGATGAGTGCTAATTATATTCTTTTATGGTTTATTATTGTATTAAATATGAAGATTTTTTCTATGTTTAGCGTTTTTTTAAAAAAAATAGTAAAATGTTATTTTTAATAAAAAATTATTTAATATTATTAACATAAAAATAAAATAAATTATAATAAATAAATCAAACTGGCATGTTTGGTGGATATATATAAGCTTGTCCTTTTAGTCTCTCTCTTTGATATCAACCTGGTGAGTGACGTCAGTATTTTTTGTTTTCCTCATTTTGTTTTTATCTTTGGTTAAGTGAGTGGACTGCCTCTTTTTTACATCACCAAGGTCTGTTAATGGAATATTTTTCAAACCCGTATGCGGACTACCCGCATTTGAAAGGCTCTGTATATATATATATACACACACACACACACACACGCGCGCGCGCGCGGGGAATGCTCCATAGCAACTGGTTACTATGGACACTATTCCAACAACTAAATCTTACATCGTTAATTCAGAAATTCAATGGCCCAAAAAGAATTTTTTTTACTGGCCGTTACTCTTAGTAGTGGCCAGATAATTTTTTTTTGTTGGCCTCTACTAAGAGTTAAGACTAGGAGAAATGTCTAAAATACTCTTACCTTAGTTAAATTTAAATAGTGTCAATGTATAAAATATTTGTATACTAATTCCAAATTGTATTACAATATGGAGTTTAAATTTTAAACAATTAAATTGTCACAATAATTGACAATGTTAAATTATATTACGTAAGAAATAATTTATACAAATAAATACATTAAATATAGTTGACAATATTAAATTTTATTAATTAAAAAATTATTCATACAAATAAATACATTGAATATAATTGACAATTTTAAAATTTATTACTTAAAAAATTATTTATAAAAATAAATACATTTTATATAGTTGACAATGTTAATTTTTATTACTTAAGAAATTATTTATACAAATATTTTATACATTGAAAATATTTAAATCTAACTAAGGTGGGGGTATTTTAGACATTTCTCCTAGCCTTAGCTCTTAGTAGAGGCTAGCAAAAAAAATAATAAATAAAAAAATAAAAAATCTTTTTGGGCCATTGAATCTCTGAATTACCGGTGTAAGATTTGATTGCTCGAATAGTATCCATAACAACTAGTTGCTATAGAGTATTCACCCGTCGCTATAGATATTCTAGTCTATGGCGACGGGTGAACCGTCGCTATAGCCCAAACAAACCGTCGTCATAGCTTACTGTGCACTACACAGCTGTGTACCTATATTTTTCCACACACACACACACACACACACACATATATATATATATATGTAGGTGACAGGTGAGACTCGCGCCAATTAAATACATTTATTTATTTACTGGGATACCAAATGATAAGGCACATGCATTTTATTTATAACAATCTTGACTTTAATTTCTAGATAATTAATTAAGGTTATGCATGCAATATTAATTTAGCCCCGTACGTGTTGGGGTGGAAGAAGGAAAAATAGGTCAGGAGCATGGATGTAAGACAGAGAGAGGTCAAAGGAGAAGTGATGTTGTAGGATAACCGTACGTTATGGCGATTTTAGCTTCCATCATTGCAAAATTATATATGTCCAATGAATATTCTAGGACCCCAACGAGAACGGGCTCTTGCTCTTTGTGGCGTTTGAAATTCCTTCAGAAAATCTCTCCGATTTGAACTCCGTTGCATCGTCTCCCCAAGTTTCAGGCTCGTATTAGTGTAAAATGATTGGCAAGGTCAATTGTACCCATGGGGGTATAGTCATATTTCCTAGCTTCGTCTTCTTGGAAACCGCCCTGGTCACCATACTTGTAGGTGGATATAGCCTAAGTATCTCTTGCAATATCTGAAGATTAATGGTATGGAGAATTATAACTTTCTTACTGTTCCATTGAATAATCAGGAGTATAAATAACCTAAGACCTATATGGAAGTTAGAGACAAATCAGGAACTAAATCTAATCTAGGAAAATTCAAAAATCAAACTTCCTAAAGATAGAAATACAGATTACAAGATATATACAAATTGAACAGATAACATTATCCTCTAATATGCCCCCGCAAGATAGATCGCCGAGAGGAGAGTCCAATCTTGATCATAAGTTGTTGAAATCGTTGTCGAGGAAGGGCCTTGGTAAGTGCATCCGCAAGCTGATCAGTAGAGGAGACATGGGTGACGCGGAGAGCACCGTTCTGAACCTGTTCACGGATGAAGTGGTAATCAAGAGCAACATGCTTCATTCGGGAGTGAAAGACGGGTTTGGAGCACAAATTAGTTGCGCCCACATTGTCACAATATATGACAAGTTTCTGAGATGATGGAAAGCCAAGTTCACCAAGAACAGAAGTTAGCCAAGAAAGTTCTGTCGCAGTGGCAACTACTGATCGATATTCCGCCTCGGTAGAGGAGCGCGCAAGGTACGTTGCTTCTTTGAGCTCCAAGAAATTGGATTCCGACCAAGGTATACGATGTAAGCACCAGTAGAAGTGTAATCATCTTTGTCACTTGCCCAGTCTGCATCAGAAAATGAATGTAAGGCAATAGAAGACTGACGATGAAGTAAGAGACCTTGATCAATAGTTCCATATAAGTAGCGAAGGATGCGTTTTGCAGCGTTCCAATGTTCGGTGGTGGGACGATGGATGAATTGAGACAGTTTGTTGACAGCATACGCAATGTCCGGACGAGTCATGGACAGGTATTGAAGGCTGCCAATTACTGTCCTATATTCGGATGGATCACTTAGAGTAGTGTCGGCAAGGGGGGTGGGACTTGGTGTAGTCGGCATTGGGGTGGCCACCGGCTTTGCGTCAGTCATTTTGGTGCGAGCCAGGAGGTCAGCAATGTAGCGACGTTGAGAAAGGAGAAGTCTCGACGGATGAGACAAAACCTCGACACCAAGGAAATACGACAATGAACCTAAGTCTTTGAGAGCGAAACAGGCTGCCAATGTTGTGACATAGCGTTGAACTACAGTATTATCATTCCAAGTAATAATTATGTCGTCAACATAAACTAGGAGAAATAAGGTGATACCAGCAGATTTGAAGATGAACAGAGAAGTGTTAGCAATGGAATTGACGAAGCCCGATTGGAGAAGAAACTGACGAAGCTTGTTATACCACGCACGTGGAGCCTGCTTCAGACCGTAAATTGCCTTCTTTAATTTACAGATATGGGTAGGAAAATCCGTGTCAATGAAGCCTGGTGGTTGGATCATAAAGACATCTTCACTCAACGTGCCTTGGAGAAAGGCATTGTTGACATCAAGTTGGCGTAAGGACCAACCATGACTAACAGTAATGGGGAGCACCAGACGAACAGTAATAAGTTTGATCACATGGCTGAATGTATCATGATAATCAACACCGAGTCGTTGATGAAATCCCTTCACTACCAAGCGCGCTTTATACCTGTCAACAGATCCATCAGGTAAACGTTTAATTCTAAAAATCCATTTATAACCAACAATATTTTGAGCCGCAGAGGAGAGGAAGGAACAAGCTCCCAAGTGCCGTTATGGACAAGAGCATTAAATTCTGCAGACATGGCCTGACGCCACTTCTGATCTTTGATCGCCTGAGTTATCGAATTGGGTTCCACTTTTTGAGCAAGATGGGCTGAGAGGTTTAGTTTGGTGATAGGTTTATGAATATTGTTTTTAGAACGTGTGACAATGGGAGAGTGGCGAGTTGAGATGGTGGGTGCAGATGAGGGCTCACAGGGAGAAGATGTGGGCAGTGGGTTTGACTGGCTTGTGGAGGAAGAGTCCGAAGTAACTGGCTCGGGTGTAGTTGTGTGGTGTTCGGACGAGATATGGGCAGACGCGGTGAGGGACTCTGTTAGGTCATGGGCTTGGTTCGGCACGGGCAAGGGTGTAGGCGTGGTTATGATCGATGGCGAGTGGTGTTCATTCACCGAGGATCTGCAGTGGGGGTTATCCAGCCGAGGTAGTAGTGGTTGAGTTTGAGATGGTTGCGAGGACGTCGGAAGGACAACCTGAAGATTAAGCCAAGAGGTGCAGGTGGACTCATTGAGGGTAGGGGAAACACTAAGATTGATAGACATTGGGAAAAGAGACTCAACGAAGCGAACATGGCGAGAGATGTGTAATTTCTTGGTGGTTGGATTGTAACAAAGGTATGCACTTTGATTGAGAGAATAACCCAGAAATACACAATGAGAAGAGCGAGGTTGGAGTTTGTGAGTAGTATATGGGCGAAGCCAGGGATAACACAAACACCCAAAAACATGGAGTTTGGAGTAGTTGGGAGGAGATCCAAAGATAGATTGGTATGGAGACGACGTGTTTAATGTTGGGGTGGGGAGGCGGTTTATGAGGTAGGTTGTATTGGAGAAGGCAAAGGACCAAAATGATAGAGGTAGAGAAGCACGAGTGAGAAGGGACATGCCTGTTTCAACTATATGACGATGTCGTCGTTCGGCAAAACCGTTGTGCTCAAGAGTATGTGGTGGAGAGGTAAGATGAGAGATACCGTGTTGACTTAAATAAGAGGAAAGTCCAGTGTATTCACCCCCATTGTCAGAGTATAATGTAATGATTTTTGTTTGGAAATGGTTTTCGACAAGAGCTTTGAAGCGAGGAATGATGTTGGCTACATCAGATTTGCGGATTAGGGGGTAAAGCCATGTGTAGTGAGTGAAGTGATCGACAAATATAACATAGTATTTGTAATGATCAATAGAATGAATTGGAGAAGTCCAAACATCAGAAAATATTATTTGTAATGGCTTAGTTGATATAATAGTAGATTGAGCAGAAGGCAATTTGTGACTTTTATTACAATAACAGTCATTACAATGGAAAGTTTTGGAACCCAAAGACAAATATAATTTAAATTTAGAAACATGACTTCGAAATATTGACTCTGACGGATGCCCTAAACGTTGGTGCCACTCAGAAGGAGTGGCTTTGACACTGGAGAAAGCAATTATTGGAGAGTTGGGTTTTGGATTGTTTGGCCACTCATAGATACCATCTCTAGCTCATCCTTGGAGTAGTGGTGCCCCTGTTTGCAGATCCTTCACACAAAAACAATTTGGTAAGAATTCAACAGATGCATTATTAGAAGTGCAAAATTGAGATATGGAGATTAGCTTTCGTTTGATGTTGGGAACACACAAAACATTGGTTAAGGAAAATTTGTGAGAGGGAGTGTGTAAGAGAGTGGAACTAGTATGGGTAATAGGTAGCACAATACCATCACCAATGATTATGTCGTCGGGTCTGTCGTACGGCGAATGCAAGGACAAATTCTGAAGATCATCAGTGACATGATGAGAAGCACCACTGTCAAGGAGCCATGATGGATTATAATCAGTCTGTGCCATGGTAATGTTGGCTTTCGGCGTCCAAGATGACTGAGATGGCTGCGGAGAAGCAAAAGAGGTGGCAGTCGAGGTTGGGACAATTTGATAGTGAGGACATTGAGATACCGAGTGCCCTTGGGTGCAACAACCCTGACACTTGCCTAGGTAGGGACGCGAGGAGCGTGTGGGAGGACGAGACTGGGCCTGTGTGCGTTGCATGTTAGTGGTCGGCCACTGCTACCTGAAGTTGCTTCGCCGAGTGATGTTTCCTAGACGAAAGTTTGAGGTGGTGTAGTTCACCGTGACCGGTAAGGGAGAGCTGAGCGTCTGGACACTATTCAGAGACAATTCTCGGTTGATAAGTTTCTTATGAAGTTTATCAAATGAAATCGTAGTCTCACGACCTTCAACAATGTCGATAATAGAACGGTAATCATCATCAAGACCTTCTAAAAAATTTTCAATAAGATCTTCATGATCCATTGGCTTTCCAAGAGCAGCTAATTCATTGGATCGACATTTGATAAACTACATGTATGCAGAGATAGTTTGAAAACCCTTAACAACTTTCTTAATCTGGTCCTTGATTTGTTTGATGTGGCTTCGAGACGGGGGTGCGTAGGTATTGGCAAGACTAATCCAGGCATCACGGGAGGTGACAGCCTGTTGAATTAGCGGAACAAGAGCAGAGGAGATGGAACCAACAAGTGCACCAAACATAAGTTTATCTTGTCAAATCCATGGCAAGTAATCAGGATTTGATGCTTCTGTATCATTAGCACTTATTGTTTGATGTGGACAAGGATGTGAGCCATCAATGAATTTATATAAATCATAGCTAATGAGAATAGCTTCGATCTGCAGTTTCGATGACAGATAGTTGGTGGAGGTTAATTTAATAATATTTTGGTGAGAAATATTAATAAGTTGAAGAGCTGTGGTGGGGTTTTATTGATTTGGAATTGTGATTTGTTGAGGTTGGGTGTCATCAACCATGATGGAGAATAGACGAAAGATGAAGAGAAAAATTTTAAGAAGGGAAGAGAATGTTGGTGGCTGCTAGGTTAGAAGTGAGAAGCGTAAAACTCTGATACCATGAAGATTAATGGTATGAAGAATAATAACTTTCTTACTGTTCCATTGAATAATCAGGAGTATAAATAGCCTAATACCTATGTGGAAGTTAGAGACAAATCAGGAACTAAATTTAATCTAGGAAAATTCAAAAATCAAACTTCCTAAAGATAGAAATACAGATTACAAGATATATACAAATTGAACATATAACATTATCCTCTAATAATATCATGGTCACCCGAAAATTCAAAGTTAGCATTAAATTTTATTACTTAGTTGCTTAGAATTAGAGCTGTAAACAAAATAGGTTGCCTGCGAGCTCGACCCGACTCGAAAAACCTTGACTCGAATTTGGCTCGAGTTCATTAAACGAGTTGAACGAGACGAGCTCGAATAATATGATGTTTAGCTTGAGCTTAACTTATTTAGGCAGACTCTAATATGTCTAGCTTAGTTAACATGTAATTAGTTAAATTATTTATTTTTATAATCTAAAAAGTTAACAAGTTGGACTTAAGTTAAACTAGGCTCAACTTGCTTAAGCTCGGCTCGAATTGCTTAAGTCCAACTCGAATTCGAGTCATTTATTTAACGGATTGAGTTTATACACCATGATGTGATAAAAATATGTAACTGCAAGTGCACAGTGTCAAATTGAAGAACTGGCAAGTACAGGTCGAACCCACAGAGACTAGATTAATTTCAATGTATCATTAATATCTATTTTAGGCGAATTAGAAATAATTATGGTGGAGATGATTAATTAACTAAATAATGCAAATTAAAAATTAATGAAAACTAGTAATGAGAAAAGCTACATAGGAATCCGAATCCACTAAATACTAACATAATAAATAATTTCTTATTTTCCAAATTAATTCTCAAATTATTTTTTCTTCCCTTTAAAAATAAAGATTCATATAATTAATATGGGCAAGCATAAGTTATGAAAAATTCACAGATTAACTATAACTTATCAAAATCTCACAATCAATATAAGAATCATATGCAATTAATGCGAAGGTAAATATGAAGGCGAAAACAATTAGGCACTAATTTCGGAACGAAAATAAAATATTAATTATGAAATACCTAGTTTCATCATCATCCTAGATGTTAGAAATTTAGCTAGCCATGAAAATTAAAACCAACAAATTCAAAATTAAAACTACTAATAATAATTGCATGAAATAAGAACAATAATTAAAAAGAGAATTTCTATTAGATTAATAAAAGAAAGTTACAAATACTCCCTGACATTAGTACCAAACATGATCGGAATAAGAGGAAAAATAAAACTCTCAATTGCTAAAAAACTCTCTCCCTTCTACGCCAGCGAAAAACTAAGGAAAAGAAAATAACAAGTGATGCCCCTCTCTCTAAAACAAGAGACCTATTTATAGGAAAAATAAATTTGTGCCCTAATTTAGATTCATTGAACTTGGCCACTTTTGTTCCCTTTTTTCCCCTTTTTTCCTTCTTGATTTCAATCTCTACATGGTAATCTCCCAAGAGTTATTTTCCATGTAGGTTTCAACTTCTTAGTGGCAATCAACTTCTCAAAGATATCTTCTAGATTGACTTTCCTTTCTCTCGCTGGATTTGACTTGCACACCAACATTGTTCCACTTTCTTCCTTCTCCTTGTAGGATTCTTCTTGGATATTTCCTTACATGAATAAGAGCATTAAATATCGCTTGATCACCAAGATTTTGACTTTATTGCAATAAAATATTAAATCCTACAAAATAAAATAAAACATATTAATTTAATAAACTAATATAATTAAATGGACAAAATTAGGGATAATAAAATATATGAATTATGTGTCTATCACACCACACCAAATCACATGCTCGTTTAAAGTTTGGCTCAATTTGGGCACTCTTCTTCGAATCAAGAGAGAGAAAAAAGATAGAGAGATGATTAATTCTTGCAATTTTGAGGTGATTTAGACTATCAAAATCCAACTTCTTATTCCCAAAAAATTGTAAAACCTCGTCTCTTGCACGAATTTGCCAGTTGGGATGTGCGATCAACAAAATCATTGTCCAAACAAGTAAACTTGAGGTTGAATTTGCTCCGGCAGTTAAAAGCACTTTGCACTCTTCCATCACTTCTTCCATGCTCATTCTCATTCCTTCATCTTCTTGTATATCTCTGGAATTGGATTCTAGTAATATATCCAACAAGTCATATCCGTATTAGCTTGTCCCATTTTAATAGCCTCCACTCTTCTATTAATAATCTTCTTTAGCTGAGCTTGTAATTCAACCTCAATTTCAAAAATTCGCTTCTTTAGTTTAGATGGGAAAAACTTTGGCCTGCATAATCAATTTTAATTAATTATTACTCCAGATTGCATGTAAAATGAAGCACCAAAAAAAAAACTTGAGATTAATAGTACTCTTAGGTACTAAAAAGCATGAAGTATAACTTGTCCCCATCATTTTGAATATCCAAGATCGGTTTGTTCTTTATGAAGTTGAAAAACAATTGTTCTTTCTTCAAGATTACTGCTTCCAAATGCTGCCCGAGAAATCATATGACCAGATAAATCTTCCAAATAAGGCCACACATCAACTTCTGCTAAACCATTTGTTGAGACTAATTTTTCCCATTTATTGATCATATCATCACAGCTCAAGTTTATTTCTGGTAACACGCACTTTTCATCAAAAGAAAAAGAAAAAAAAACAGGTCAAAAATGTTTGAGAATATTAAAAATCAATTTCCTAATTTAAGTTATATTGTTAGTGACCCGGTGACATATGCTTTACCTATGTAAATAGCGTGGAGATAAAATAAGAAATTATAAATTTCAGAGGACTAAATAAGAAATATAAAAAATTTAAATTAAAAAGGATACAATAATAGTATAACTAAACTTATAAAGACAAAAAGGAAAAAATTTACTGTTGTCCAATTACAACAAGTGACGTCAGCGGTTCATGGAGCTTTTTTTTTTAAGTTTTGGTGAAGATGAGGCCTAAACAGGCCTACAAATCATTAGTCATTATACATAAAAGCTGTGGTTCATGGAGCTGCTTTATCAATAGATATATCTGGTAAGTGGTAGAATTAATGAAGTTCCTAACGTTTATGTACAAAAAAAACAATAATTCTTTAATAAAGATTATGCATATTTAAATGCACTAAAAATATTTCAGAAGTGTAGTAAATTCCTACGATTTTATCTATTAAATTCTTTAATGGAGATTGTATTTAGAAGAACTTAAAAATGTTTGAATTGAAAGGAAATGATCAGTAATATGTTACTAATAACTAAATATAACAAGGTGTATGAAGATCTTATCTTGAGTTGAGTCGATTCACAATAATATTACAATTTGATTGAATTATTTTTGTTTGTAACGAGTCAATTTCGAGTTAATTATTTAAGGCTCCTTCATTATGTTGATTTTTAAAGAATTTTGTTGATACAACGTATGTCATGTATTCATACTGAACTTTTCATATTTGATCTATCATTCCTAAGGTCCTACATGCATGTATGTGTAAAATACTCCATCCGTTCGAAATTATAAGATCATTATTGACTTTTGAAAGTCAATTTGAGATATTTTTAAATTCAAAATTGAGACGACTCTTAAAAATTATGAAATAATAGAACTTATAATGAGTAATATTTTTTAGATAATTACAATATTCAACATTGTATTGATTAAAATTAAAAGAATCTATGTCAATTTTGAGTTTAAAGATTTCTTAAATTTATTTTAAAAAATCAACAATGATCAAATAATATAGAATGAAGGGAGTATATAAAATAATTTAATCTACATACATGCATATACTGTATAAATATTCACGAAATAATTTAAAAATAGACATAATAATTTCTCTATACTCTATAAAGTAAAATATGTTATTTTTAAAATTAGCTTGCACGTGTCTTGTAACTTGTACAGGTTATCATTCTAGTTGAACTAAATGAACCTATACAATTCTGTCAATTAGTAACGCTATCCTCAGAAGAAAAATGAATGAATATTCAGCTTTAATTTCTCGAGATGAAAAGCTGGGTTAATTATGTTTCGATGTTTTGTCCATTTTTCACCATGGGCCGTTAAGAGCCCACCAACAACAACGTCAGCTACTGGATCCCGATGTAGTTTGTGAAACTCATACGATCTTGAATATATCTTTCACTAGCACTGGGTCCATAATGTTCAACCTCAGCTTCGCCCCAAACCATATAAATGAATTGTTACCTGTACGTAGTCCGACGATATACTAACGAGGACGTGAAAAGTATCAAATGTATAGTTTTTATTTATTTATTTAAATTTTATGAAAACAAGCATTTAAATCAACTAATTGGACATAAATCACCAAAATCACTCTATTTAAGTTTTTTTTTATTTAGTAACTTGATTGAAAGTAAATCAACCTTCAGCACAATACCGAAAATATCAATTTATCCCATTCTTTTTATGATAAAAGATGAGTTTATTTAGTTAGAATATGAACTGTGTGCAAGTGTAATTCATACGAGTGGAAAGAAGGAGAGGGAATTATTATTACGTACTCTTATTGACCAAGCAGTCAAACATGATACTTTTACATAATAATATCAAATTTTCTGCACCAAACCAACCTTGTGATGCACTTATTTGCACACTCAAACCAGTCAACAACGTTTCTCACACATGGACACATAATTCACAAATTTAATGCACAGAAATATACAAGTCAAGCGCACACACACAAAGTCACACTTTACAGGACAACGTCCCAACTTTTTATTGCTCTCTCAATACAAAGGATAGACTGGCCAAGGGCTTGCAAGACTCTCTCTTTAATTGTCTGCAATGCACAACCCCAACAATGCATATAAATAATACAAAATTAGGCCCGCAGTTGACATCCTTAACTATCTAGAAATTTCAGCCAATAGACAACCAACATTTGAATTCAAACTAATAACTGCCAAGTCACCCTGCCCACACACTAGTCTGATCAGCCACCTTGTCAAATTCGAATTTGAAACAATCCCACATGTGCCAGATATTTGGCTGATGGTGGTAACTATCCATAACTGCTGCAACTGCTGCCAGCCTTATTGTCAGTCTATCTAGCCCAACATCCCAACTGACCCACGAAGTTAGCCGACATCTTTGTTGCCTCAGCCCACGAATCTGTCTGACATGTGCTCCAAAGCTTTGCCAACTAGCTCACACAAAATTTCAACCAAGCCAAACACTTGTCCAAGGTGCTGCCCACAAAGAACATGCCTAGCATGCCATACTCTTGCGCAATCATGTTCAACCCATGATGGGTCTTTTTATTCGATCCAAGCTACCAATCCGTATGCTAGCATTATTGTTAGGGGATCCCAACAATGCCCCCAACACCCTGTACGCATAGGCCATGACAACCTGCCCATGATCTGGATGGACTTCACGGACCACCAATCCCCTATAATAGATATTAAGAAAATATCCAAACTGTCAGCAACAGACATTAAATATGCTTGAGGAATCATAATGTATACCCCCTAGATATAATAGTTTTAGCCCGTACCTAGCCTTGCCCCACAAGTTGAGTGTCAAAGTTGCCTTGCCCCCACACGAGCTGAGTGTCAAGGCCAAATGTTGGCACGCTGCTCGACCATCCAACATGCTAACTTCGTGTCAACCCAACAAGGGACTGACAATAGGCCACTTAAAACGTCAAATATATGTAATTACACATAATTAGCTAGCATTTATGTTTATATAGACTTAGAGAGGTTGACATTGCATTCTTATAGTTAATATTCTATCTTTTCATAATTGTTATATATGTTTACAATTCGAAAGCAATTGTGAAAGAATGGATTTAAAGGCGTTATAATTTCGGGCACATAATAATTTATTTTTTGCGGTAATTAAGGTTATGTTTGTTTGTAAAAAATATATTTGGAATTGAATTATTTATCTTCATTTAACATTATTTCGGACTATTTAATCATTTGAGGAGGACTATTAGTCCCCAATGTTAATGTGGGACTATTAGTCCCATAAAGTCATTTAATAGTTTAAAATATGGGAGACTATTAATTTCATATTCATTATGAGATTATATAATTTAACATAAATAGCCTTAGTAATGACAAAAATAGTCCACAAAACTATTTAAAGGACTATTAATCCACATAATGAGATAAAATAGTCCAAAATAGTTTTAAATTAAAACAAATATTTCGGACTATTGTATGACCTAGGGGGAAACCTAAGAAAGATGCCAGGTGAAAACTAGGGAAGTGTTTAGGAAAAACTTAGTAGTAGACTTAGCCTCTGACCTTTCACAATAACTAAATATGCCTCAATCACTAAGTCATCATCTTTGGTCTTCCTTTAATTCTTTTTTCCTGTTTCAATTCAATGATTCAGGCCTCCTTTATTCCAATTCACACTCCTCTCCCCTCTAACTTATATTTGGTTCACAAGTAATACTAATATTCGTATCGGATAGTGTCAATATTATCACCCGAAATAGGTATTTAGATAATTTCACGTACAATCATAATTTGATATTTTTTTAAAACAAAAATACTCATATATAATTGGCATTACATTCATATATGGACGCAAACGTTTATATATGGATGTACTTGCCTCTTTATATATTAATGTGAAGTGAATAAAAGACAAAAATGGCATAATCTTATTACTTTTTAGTTACATTATAATTGGACGAATTAAATGAGAAGAAAAGTTACTTGGTGGTAATGAGCAATTATATCATGGGTATACTAGGTCAATATATATGACCTGCGGTTAAGGTCTTAACCTAATAGTTAAAATTGAGGTACTGTAATATTTAAATTTTAAGTTCAATTTTTATTTAAATGAATTTATTTTTTTCTTTTAAAAAAAAAGTTTAACGTGACCCTGACCTAATCAGTCCTAACTTTATAACTTAAAGGAAATAATTATGCATATTAATTGTATATAGTAATTTTCTAGATCAAATGTTGCTTTCCAGTCACTTAAAAAGTTAAAAAGAAAATGAACCAACGTGAAAACGCTAAAAAGAAGAAGGGGAAATGATGGAGTATAAAGATTTCCTCAAGTACTGAACTATCAGTTACTTATATTAATATGTGTTTAAACAATAAAAATTGTCCTTTCACATTAAATGATAGATAGATTTTGGGAAAGGGGATGATAGATGTACTTCACCTTTTAATTTTTATATTTTATTATAAATTTAAAAATAATTTAATCTTTTGTTGAATAATAAATTACAATTGAAAAAAATAAAATATATTTATTCTTTTCTGACAATAAATTAATATTACCATTTAAACCTTTGCCTGAATCAGTCAAGTGATATAAATAGTTAAACAAATTTCCTCGAGTATCTCTGCCAGCCAATATATATAAACAATAATTTAAAAAAATAAATAAATAAAACACATAATTATGAAAAATAAAGTAAAAATAAAATACCAGTACAAATTGATAATCATAAAAACTAAACTGTAAAGAGCAGTGAATTAAGTGGCAGCTATTGCAATAGTGGATGCAATAAATAAATAAAATAAAGTAAATTAAGAACAGCATTATAAAATTTTAAAAGCAGAAGTTAGAATTTATTTACCTTAAAACACTTCAATGAGATTATAATTGACACAATGAGAAAGTATAATTTAATATTACACACATTATTATTCACTATATATGCAGTAGTACATGAAACATAAGTAGCCTCCTTGAGTATCTAGGGCATGGTATAATTTTTGGAAACTTAGAGACGTTCATTAATTAGGTTACCAACTGCCAAGGCTCATGCATTTTTTTTATTTATAATACAAGTACAACAACCTCAAGCAAGCTAATTAACTATATATGCTTATGCATGCAATATTAATTTAGCACCATATTGTGGTCGAAGAAGGAAGAATAGCTCAGGAGCATGGACATATGACGGAGAGAGCTCGATTAATGAGAAGCGCTGTAGGATCATTGCTATGGCGATTTTCGCTTCTATCATTGCAAAGTTATGTCCAATGCATATTCTAGGCCCCCCACTGAATGGCAAGAATGAAGAGGAAATTTTTGTGGCGTTCGAAATTCCTTCAGAAAATCTCTCTGGTTTGAACTCCGTTGCGTCGTTTCCCCAAGTTTTAGGGTCGTATTGGTGCAAAATGATTGGCAATGTCAAATGCACCCATGGAGGTATAGTCATATTTCCTAGCTTCGTCTTCTTGGAAACTGCCCTAATTGCCATACTTGTAGGTGGATATAATCTTAGCACCTCTTGCAAAATCATGGTCACCTGAAAATAAATAAAAAGTTAGATTGTACGTTGTTGTTAGTTTTGAAATCAAGAAATTAAGAGAACGAGAGTAGTGAAAACAACTTAATCGAGTCTAGATCCAAAATCAAGATATATAGGAAATGAAAAAGAAAGATTTCTTACAATTTTGAGGTGATTTAGACCATCAAAATACAACTTTTTGTTCCCAAAAACTTGTAAGACCTCTTCTCTTGCACGAGTTTGCCAATTGGGATGTACACTCAACATAATCATTGTCCAAACAAGTAAACGAGAAGTTGGATTTGATCCGGCAGTATAAAACATTTTGCACTCATCTATCACCTCTTCCATACTCATTCCCATTCCTTCATCATCTTCTTGTATCCCTTTGGTATTGGATTCCATTAATATGCTCAAGAAATCATCTATATTGCCTTCTCCTATTTTTGTAGCATTCTCTCTTTTATTAATGATCTTCTTTATTTGAGCTTGTATTTCTTTCTCATTTTGAATCATTCGCTTGTCTGGTTTGGGTGGAAAAAACCATGGCCTATATTTTGATCAAGCCTAGTAATTAGGAATCATTAAGGGGGGAAAAAGAAAAAGAAAAACTTAAGAATAAGACTATTACGTACCAAAAGGCTGAAGTATAAGTTGACCCCATCATTTTGAATCCAAGATCAAGTTGTTCTTTATGAAGTTGAAAAATAATTCTTCCTTCTTCGAAGTTACTGCCAAATGCTGCTCGCGAAATCATATCACAAGATAAATCTTCCAGATAAGGCCACACATCAACTTCTGCAGAACCATTTGTTGAAACTAATATTTCCCATTTATTGATCATATGATCGCAGCTCAAGCTTATTGCTGGTAACATGCACTTTACATCAAAAAAAGAAGTATAAAAGTCAAAAAAATGTTTGGGGATCGAATACATCAATGTCATAAATAAACAATGGAAAGAGGATATACTTGGTTTTATTTTGTACCAACCTATTATATAAATGTGTAACTGTAGGTAATTTAAAGGATAGGAATTTAAACTTTGTATCTCTTCTAATTTATTCGGCAGACTTATAAAGAGCCCATCAATCTATTTTTCATGTGGGTTATAGGTTCTCTCGTGATTATTCTCTTAAATTTGATATACTAATAACGTATATACAGACGACATTAAATTAAAAAATAATTTTTTCCAACATAAAATATTTAATAAATGATGTGTCATAATTCGTACATTGTTCATATCTAGGCACGGTCAGTGAATGAAACGTTATCCCATCCTTTAAATGTAATCGATATCTCATTTTATAATTAATTTTTTATTACCTTTGCTTCCTGTATTCATGTTTAGTAATATCCTATATTTTAATTATTGCAAAACTGCATACTTTTTCTTTAATTCTTAAACCTTAAATCCAAACTCTACTAATTAATAAAATTGTTTAAAGTGTCAATATCCACGGGACAAAAAGAAGAAGATTAATATTCACCTTTAACTTCTCCACATGAAAAGCTGGGTTGATTATTTTTCGATGTTTTGTCCATTTTTTACCGTGAGCAGCCAGGAGCCCACCAACAACTAGGTCAGCTATTGGATCTGGATATGGTTTGTGAAAATCATTGGGCCTTGAATATATCTCCTTCACTAACACCGGGTCCATAATATTTAACCTCGGTTTCGCCCCAAACCAGATAAACGAATTATTACCTGGACATAGTTCAAGGATGCATCAATTAAGATATGAAAATTTATACCAGCTATAAATTTTATTGTTTATTGATTTTGTTTCGAATATCAAAATATGTATGGATTGGATATAAAATTTTTCAATAATATATAAACAAGTAATATTCTAACGTTCCTGATATGAGCAGTTGATTTTGTTTCGAATATCAAAATATGTATGGAATGGATATAAACTTTTTCAATAATATATAAACAAGTTATACCTTGACGTTCCTGATATGAGCAGGGGCGGATTCAAGAATCTTACCCAGTTATGACAACATATATTGAAAAAATTCTATTAAAAAATAAAATAAAAACATAACATACAGTTCTCTCAAAAATAGAGGTGACAAATGAGTTGATTATATGGGTAATAAATAAAATTTAATGAATAATGAGTCATTAATGAGTTGGGTCACTAATGAATTAATAAATGAATAATTTTAAATAAATATAAATAAAACCCATTAACCCATATATAACTCATAACGGAGGACAACAACACGAAGACACGCACATCCAACAACCGCAATTAAACCATAGATTATAGATAGATAGATAGTTAAATATAGGTCAGTTACAAATGGCAATAAATAAATTAATGTTTCTATATATCTATATAAATATATATCTGTCTGTTATATACAGAAAAAAGAAAATGGAATTGCTTGGGTTGGAAGGTTAATGGAGGCGGTGGTTGTGAGTGTCGTCAAGGAGACGTTGAAATTCAAGGGGCCGGGGAGGACATCGATCATTCCATTTCAATTTCATTAATTAATTTGGAAGTTAATGGAATTGCTTGGGTTTGGAAGTTATGGGAGAGTGAAGGGTAGTATGGTAAATTTAACCTCTTTGATCACCAGCATGCATCGTCCGTCCCTATCGGCTGTATTTGCAGAGGGATAGCTAGCGAGAGTCGTCAATTTTATTTTATTTAAGTAATTGGGAAATTAAAGAAATTAAATCAAATTTACTTACCGTACTTGTTGATGATATGGTGGTGAAATGGTAAAACACGCGATCGAATATCGTCTGAGAGTTTGATGGGTTTGGATTTTGCTTCACTTCTCATCCTTCCAAACTCTTTCATGTCCCCATAAACAAACCTATATGAATTGCCCTTGAACCCTCTCTCTCTCAGCCATTTCTCCAGCTTCTTGGGTCTCACCCACAACTTTTTCACAATTTCAAGTGCCCATTTTACTATACTTACCAAAACAATTGAGACTGCAACGGAGATTATTAATGTTACACTCATATTTTAATTGTATTGATACGTACTGGCTCGCTCGGATTCACATGCACTGGCAACTCAAAACTTCAACATATATATATATATATATATATATATATATATATATATATATATATACACACACACACACACACAAAACGTAAATACAAACAAACATGCATTAATTATATTTTTAATGGCTCGTAGTCATAGTCCGATGGCTTTTACTTAATATTTTGCCGTCCATACGTGTATATACTAGTAATTGCTCATGCATGAAGACACAACGAAACGAAAAATTAGATTAAAATTCGAAAAGTACTACAGTACCTAAAGATTTTTTACAACCTAAAATAACTTACAATCAGACATAACAATTATTATAATTCATTATAGAGAAAGAGAGAGGAAGAGAGAGAGTAAGGAAAATGATTTTGAGGTTTGAATTTTGAAAAATATTGTGGATGAAAAAAAATGATTTTGGGGGGAAACGAAAGAAGAATTAGTGGTCGTTGTATGGATGAAATGATTTTATAGAGAGAGAAAGAGAGGAAGAGAGAGAGAGTAAGGAAAATGATTTTGAGGTTCGAATTTTGAAAAATATTGTAGGTGAAAAAAAATGCTTTTGGGGGGAAACGAAAGAAGAATTAGTGGCCGTTGGATGAATGAAATGATTTGAGACCGTTGGATGTTGAAGTCGCTCTGTTTTATATTATAGATAACATCAGTGGCGGAACCATAACCAAATTATAGGGGGGTCAAGCTTACAAGCAAGGCGAGGGCGCGAGGGATCTGTTACTATGTTGGCCGGCGGGCGGCGGCTGCTGCTTGCCTGCTTCACGCCTCCTTCACAGTCTGCTTGACTGCTGCTGGCTGCTTCACAGCTTCGGTGCTTCTGCTTTTAGGTTTTTAGATTTTTTTTTTTAAGAAAAACTTTCTAAATGAAACGACGTCGTTTCATTTAGGAAGTTTTAAAAAAGAAATAAAAAAAAATATTTCGGGAGTTGCAGACTTGCAGACTGTTTGCTTGATGCTTCAATGGCTTGTTGCAGACAGCAGACTTCAGTGGCTTCAATGGCTTTTGTCGGCAACTTACCAGGGTCACGACCACCCTCCCGCCCCCCGCAGCCCCCTTGCTTCCCCCTCTGCGTCGGAGTTACCAGGGTCAGCCGACCCCCCCTGCCCCCCCTTGGTTCCGTCTCTGGATAACATATTGTGTTGATGTCATGAATAAATTAAAATTTTTGTTCTCTCTTTTATATATCGTCCGTAGATTTTAAGAAAAAATAATAATGACTTAGTTTTCATAACCTTAGATATTAGATATTAATTTATTTCTCTTAAATTTTTTCAATAAATTTCAAAATGATAATATTAAGATTTTCTACCCAATTTATTGAATTAAACAAAATATTAATTATCTTTCTTAATTTATGTTCTTCTCCCTTAAAAGATAAAAGATGGAGTATAAAATGAGAGTGTTGATGTATGCACACTTTATATTACTAATTGTATATAGGGGTGTAAACGAGTCGAACCAAAACAAAGAGAGAGTTACTCGAATTCGACTCAGAAAGTAAATTTTTTACTCGAATTCAACTCGGATTCGAATTGTATTTAAAAAACTCTACTCAAATTCGACTCGGCTTGAATATTTATTACTCGAATTTGATCCGACTAATATCGAATTATATTCAAATTATTCGCGAAATTCGAATTCAAGCTTGAATTCGAGTCTCCACTAGCAAGTAGTTTTATAATACATATAATTACCAATTGAATTTATTATTTTATTTAGAAATTAGAAAATATATTTACAATTACACTATACAAATAAAAAAATTCAATTAAAAATAATAATAATAATAAATACTCTCTCTGTCCAACTTTAATTGTCCTAGTTTGAAAGTATACGCCTATTAAGAAAAATTTTTGATCTCCAAATTACCCATCTTAATTATTTTATTATCTTCTTTTTTATTTTATTCAATCTTCCAACTCTTTCTTGAAATAATAAAATAGAGGAGAGGGGGGAGGGATGGGATGGGATGGGATTGTGATTCTAATGTCAAAGTTAATAGTGCTATTTTTTTCAATGTATGTCATGTTATTTTTTAATTTTTTTATAAAGTTAAATAAGGGTATTATTAGAAAAGTAATGTTAAAAATAGTATTTAAAAGGAAAGAGGACAAATAGATATGGACAAACCAAAAAAAAATTAGGATAAGTAAACTTGGACGGACGGAGTAATAACTATTTATTCTAATTTTATTAAATTGTGTATATATTATAAGAGAATGTATCGAATATCTATTCAAATATGTATCAATCGAGTATGTATCAAATCATGATCAAAAATTCGAATAGTTTGAATCCTAAACGAGCTGAGTATAACCTTACTCAAATTATACTCATATTTTTATTTGAACTATTTTTTATGCCCATATTTGGATTGTAAGACCCCGATTTTTAATTAATAAAATTAATTTTTCTTTATATGTATTTCTGAAACAGTAAGATGTTAAATTGATAAAAAGTTAAAATTAAAGTTAAGGATGATATGTGCAAATTATAAGAAACAAAAAGAATGTCGGCGAAGACGTCAAAGAATATTTGGTAATATACGACGGCGTCGAAACAACCAATCATTGGTGGACCCCATAACAGAATAATTGTCGGTTACAGAAAACGACAAAATAACCGTTAATAAAAGTTGTCGACAGAATTGTTACATTTAACTGTTAAAATACCCGGTAATAAAGGAACAGTAACGCACATTGTCACTACAGTATTCCACAGTATTGAACTAATAATTGTCACAGTAGCAAGGGTAATAATGAAAAGTTACGTAATTAAAAGTCACAGGTACTGAAAAGTTAGACAGATTCATTAATACGTTAGGTAAATAACATTGTATACATAAATATCTGCGATATTAATACATTAAGTAAATAATACAGAAGATGGACAAATATAATAATAATTATGAATAGTAAAGAAAAGGTAACCTTCAAATGTGAAAGATGTGCAAAAATTATATATGGTAGATTGAAGATAATCTTGAAATGTGAAAGTTGTACCAAAATTTATGTGTGGTAGATTAAAAGTAATCTTGAAATGTAAAAATTGTGGTAAAATAATATTCGGTAGGTTAAAGATAATCTTGAAATGTGAAAAGTGAAAAGTGTGCTAAAGTTGATATGTGGTAAAGATGTTGGTTAAGCTTTGACTATAAAAAGGGGATTTGGCATAAGGAGTTGGCATAACCTTCTTACTTGTTCTTTCCCCCCACTTTCTAAATATTTCTTAGTGTAAGTGCTTCTTTGAGTGTGCTAAGAATACTTGAGTGTTGGTAATATTAGTAAGAGTGCAATAATTGCTCATATGAGTTTTTTTTAAAGTATAATTACACAAATACTCATACACATTACACAATATTTATAACTCTTCATTTAGAAGATTTATTTTGAAAAGTTTCCTCTGGAAGATTGTTTCAAAATGTTATTTTATTCATTCAAAAATTATTTTGAAAGTTTATTTTATTCCATTTTGTACACTACACAAATTTATTTTTACAAATGTTATCAATATATTTTTGGCAATTTTACAATATACGAGTTAGTGCACGCCATAGAACTTATATAAGGTAATTACTAATTAAATCATAAATATACATTTAAGTTGATCTCCAACATAGGAAGCAGAATCTAGTCACGTGCTAAGGTAAGGAATATTTTTTCCTTTCATACTCCTAAATTTAAACTTACTATGGTAAAAAATTATTATTCGTTTCTACAGCCCTTAACATTAAATGGTGAAAATTTCTAAAATAACAATTCGTTAAGATTTCTTTAATAGTTTGCGCTTCATATAATATCTTTTGACTTGAACCTTGCCATTGAATTCTAACAATTGTATTTGAACTGTGAACTTTTAGACTGTGAACATTTTGGACTTTGGACTTTAAATTTGGACTATGAACATTTTGACTTAAACTTTTTATTTGAACTGTCATGAACATTTTAGACTGTTAAATATTTCTTGTACCATGAACCATACCATTGCACTTCCTATCTATGAATCTTGGACGATACCTTGGACTTGTACTTCTTCTAATATTTATACATCGTGTTGATAATTTGGACATTATTAGGTTATGAACAAATTAAATTATTCCTTAAAAATAAATAAATTACAGAGCTCTAATATTCATTCATTGTTTTATTATTCCTATTATTTTTGTTTATTCTTTGTTGTTTGTACTAACTATCAGGACTCAAGTTGTCGTGCATGTCTTTGGTCTGAATGCAAAGACACGGGGTGAAAGACACGGGGTGTTGAGTGTCTTTGTCGTGCATGATTGTTGAGTGGTTTTAGCTTGTATGACAAAGACACGGGGTGAAAGTTCTCTTTGCCTTGGGTGAAAAGAAGAATTGTTGTTTGACATAATCATGACCATTGGCGTTACAGTTGATGAAATATTGATGATAAATTTTAAATTGGAGAAGATAGTTGATATTATTGTCTATTTGACTCTTCTAATTAATTGCTCATTCCACTACAGTTATTTGTTAAAAACTTATATTGTTTAGCATTTTTTAAATCTATGATATATCACTATTGGAGACTAAAGATAACTTTATCAGTTTGTTAACCTACTAATTATATTCCTTATTGGGCTATTTAAGCTCACCATTTTATTTTTCTTAATTCATTTCAAAAAATGAGAATGTAGCTGAGGCTAGCGGGGAGAGCATGTGAATGGAGTGACAGTCTGATTTAATAGTTATAGTAGTCCTCACTATGTTGTAAAATAGTGTGCAAATAATTTTAGTGAGGACTTAGTGTGTATGCTGTCGTACTATACACGACACTGTAACAATTATAATTAGAGAAATTTATGTATGTTATTTTGTATTTTGACAACTCAAATTAGGTTGTATAGGCTTGAATTTAGGAACGTCACAATTGATATCAAAGCTTAGGGATATAATCTCTGGTAGAGATCTGGGTTATAATTAGGAGGGGAGAGACGAATAAAATCCTTCACTAATGTGTCCTACCTAAGTTAAATTTGTTATCTAATTAGTCGATTTGGATGTGGGGACAAGAAGTGACATGTCAGTCTTTTTTAACTAACCTTTATTTTGTGGCCGCATTTAAGAATGACATCTGAAAACCAGGAGATGAACTACGGAATGCTGGAGGCAATTGAGACCTTGCCAATCATTAACCAAGAGGCAAAAAACCAAGATGCTACGAATCGGGGAAATAATAATCTTTTCGTGACCTTAAAAAATAACGTCACGGACCACATGACGTATGCTACCTTCTTAAGGGGCTTTCTACAATTCATGCAGAATTAGGCTTGATAAACTCTTAATACCGACGGAAACGCTGGTAACAAACGACTGGTCACTGCAAAACAGTTTAAGGAGTTAGGACCGCCTGAGTTTTTCAGAAAGCCGAACCCACTAAAGTCAGAGGCGTGAATAAAGTAAATGACAAAAATATTTGATGTACTACGATGCTGACGAACAAAAGGTTCCTTTTGCCACCTTTATGTTGCGAGCAGAGACGGATCACTGGTGGGAATCAGTGAAACGTACTCATCACTCGACACTCGAGATGTCTTGGGCAGAGTTCCAAGAACTGTTCAATGAGAAGTATTTTTCAGAGACTATTCACCACATGAATGAGGTGAAATTCATCAAATTAGAGCAGAACAACATGACTGTCTCACAATACAAGACCAAGTTTGCTGAACTATCCTTGTTTGCATCCCACTTGGTAGACGATGAGGAGTGCATGACTCGAATGTTTTTACGAGATTTGAAACCTGAAATTTGTTAACACCTCATTTCTCTTAAACTTTGTTTGTCTTCAGATATCGTGGATATGACTCAGTTATAGGAGCGAAAAAGAGATATCCCAACTAGGAGACAATGACTGTTAAAGGAAAAGAAATTATGATAATAATCGTGACAATAACAACAATCATCGGAACAACAAAAATCATCGAAGAGACAATCACCATGCTAAGAATGGAAACCACTCTGGTGATAATCCTGACGCAGATAATAGAAAGAACCAACAACGTACTTAAATGAACCAACGTCTAATTAAACAATAAAAATTATCTTTTTTCATAGTCAGTTTTGTGATAAGGATAATATTAGAAATCTTATTTGTTTATCAAATGTGTCACAAATGATATAATACAGTCAAATCATAAAAATATACACACCCAATATAATAATTCTACATCATTTAATACATTATTTAAGAAAAAATATTTAAAACTCTTAATATTATCATCTATATTATTAATTGAGAGCAGCGAAGATAACCACTCTCTTAAGACTGTGTCACAATTCTCTTTCCTCTCTTGTCTCTACAAATTTGATGTTATCACAATTTCGACCTTTTTTTTATCCCCAAAATTTGATGAAATTCTTATTATATTTTTACGGTAATTACACACGCACATATCTGCATCACTCTTATATTTTTTTTTCATCACGTCTATTTATACTAGGATTTGAGCAAACACATTGTGTATTTAAAAGAAATAATCATGCATACGAATTGTATATAGTAATTTTTTTTTGTATATACTAGTAATTTTCTAGATCAAATGTTGCTTTGCAGTGACTTAAAAAGTTAAAGAAAGTGAACCAACGCGAAAATATCAATTAAAAAGGAATTAATATTAGCCCCTCTATTCTAAATTATAAAATCAATATAGAATTTTTGAAAAATAATTTTAAATATTTTTAAATTCAAGATTGACATTAATTAATTTACTTTGTGTCAATAAAATTATGCATATCATACACAATTTAAAAAATACTACTAATTGTTAGATTTATTATTTTCAATCATGTCAATTTTAAATCTGAAAATATCTAAAACTGAGTTTTATGAAGTCAATATTGGTCTTATAATTTAGAACCGATGGAGTATATAGAGAGAGTTAAATTTTTATCGACCTTTATTATACAAGTATTATATAAATTCAACTCTCTATATATAAAATACAACTTATTTTTCTTATAAACTTCTCAAATGAATTACCGATTGAATTGTCTCTGAAATCCAGATTCGTAGAGATTGTCTCAAGTATTTGAACTATCAATTACTTATATTAATCCGTGTTTAAACAATAAAATTTCCCTTTCACAATAACTGATCGATGGATAGATTTGGGGAATGGAGATGATAAATAGATGTACTTTACCTTTTAATTTTTATACTTTATTATAAATTTAAAATAATATAAACTTTTGTTGAATAATAAAGTATAATTGAAAAAATAAAATATATTTGTTACTTCCATTTTTCCCAATAAAAACAAGGATTTTTCTTAGGTTCTCATACATATAAGTGTTTTTGAAGGAATAATATTGCTAAAGACATTTTTTTAACTTCTCACCCTCATTTCATATATTTTAGCTTCATATACAAAACGTAATATTCCCCGTCCTTAAAAAATAAGTAAAGTATAATTTGCACACATTAAAAAAAAATTAAAAACAAGAGAGTAAAAAATTTTAAAATTATCTCTAGTGACCCCACAAGCTTATATAAAGTAACGAGTACTTTAATTTTTTTTAATAATGGACTCCACTAAATGACTTAGTTACCTTTCATTTTATGTATTTTTTCTCATCTTTTTGGGACCAAAGAATTTGTACTGTTAATCATCTTTTTGGAGACGGAAGTAGTAATCTCTTATTATAAAACGTCTCTCTTGAACCACTAACGTTAGCTGTGAATTTGTGTCATACTAAATTTAGTTATATTATAACTTTATCTTTTTTATATCTTTTTATTTAGTCCTTCAAATTTTAAAAAATTTCTATTTTACTCTATCTAATTTACACAAGCACCGTATATCTCATCGGGTGCTAATATAAAATAACTTAGCGATAATGAGCATGCACAGTGATAATGGTGTAAATGAACCGAGTCGAGTCGAGTATTGAGTTGCTCAGATTTGGTTCACAAAATTTATTGAGTATAAAATATGGTTTGATTGTAGCTCGTTTAACTACCGAGTCGAGCACGATCTCGAATCGAGCCCGAATAATTTGAACTTTTCGAACGAATATGATTCGAGTATCAATAGAAAATTGCAATTTGAGCAGGTTTGAGTAATTTATCTAACTTTAAAATTTGTTCATATTTGAATCATTTATATTTCGAGTCGAGCTCGAATCGAATTTTTAGTCAAACGAGTACGAATCGAGCCCGAACTATTTGCTCATTTTACAATCTTACCCAGTGATAGTGTCATTTAACTTTTAGGATATAAGATAAGTTTAAAGTTGCACGAAAACAATACGATTCCTATATCATTGGTGAAACATTAAATTCAATACTTGTTCGATGCATTACGAAGAAGAAGAGGCCAAAGTTTAAATTATTAAAAATTAACTTTAAAAAATAATAAAAGATTACTATAAAATTTGACAAAATCAAAATCATACACAAATCTTCAAGCAACACAATCAAATTATCAAATACCTGAGATATAAAATATTGAAAGGCACATGATGAAATCTAATGATGAAGACCTGAGATATGATATTTAATATATAGACTATTGAGTCACTAAATTTGGACTGCTGAGTTGACGTGAAACTAACAAAATATTGTTTAAATATGTCATATTTAAAACTTACCTAATGAGTCGATTTTAAGCTTATCCCATTACCCGTGCTTTATACAAGTTATTAAGATTGTATATATTGAAAAGAGATAATGTTAAATGTCTCAAAATTTTGGTCTCAAATGTGTCTCAAATGATGTGACATTGAATAAGGCAAAATACATAGGCAATCATAAGAGACTTATCCAACCAATATATTGATACCACATCATTGAATTGAAGACACTTTTTAAGATAAAAAAATTTGACACTCCTAATATTATAGAGATATAGGTATTATGATTATGGACCTAATTTCCGCACGTATCAAAAGAAGAAATATCATTTATACCGCACTAAACTAGTACTCCCTTCATTTTATTAAAAGAGTCTTATTTATAAATGCTAAAAATTTAAGAGTAACTTTAAAACAACAAGTTATTGGCTAAGTAATTGTGGTACATATAATAATAAATACTTTCTTCGTTCCTTTTATTTGTATTTTTAAATAATGAAATCTATTTCTTTTAGCATGTCATTTGTATATTTCAAAAAATAATTAATGACTTAACTTCTCATATTACTTTTGTGTACCCCTAACAAAAATACTTAATATTTTATATTGTCGCTATATTAAATACTAATAGATTTTTATTTCATTTTTTCAGTAAATTTAAAAATGATAATATTGAGATTCTATTCTCAATTTAATTAATTAGACAAAATATTAATTATATTTAACATCAATTCAAAAGGAATTAAGAGAGTATTAGTTTATAAATAATATTTATGTTTTAAAACAGAGAGTATATTATTATTACATTTCTATTTGAGCGACGACTTTTGAAGAAACAATAATGCACCCGCATTCTAGAGCAATTTCAAGATCAAATGTTGCTTTCCATATTTCAGTGGCCTAAAAATGTCGATGAACACGACAATTAAGATATTATTATGTCATTTCACGTTGCTTGAGTATCTGAGTACAAAGATTGGTACATGGAGTAAATTTATTGAGTCCACCCTATTATGAAGCAAAGTCCATAACTTATTTAAATGAACCCACGTCAAAATAATTAAGTGCTTATTTGATGCGTTAGGTGTATTTGCCTAAAAATATTTTATTTTAAATATAGTTTAATTATTTTATTCAACAAATACACTTCATCAAAAATGATGAAATGAGATCGGTGTGTGTGGAAATTTAAACGCATCAAAACACTACCACCATAAAAATTGTAAACGCTATTAACAAATAAATTTTAAAGTTATCCTTTTTTATAGCCAATTTCTAATAAATAGGATGCTCGCTAAACATATTGCATTACTTATATCTATTATTCAATATAAAATTTAAAGCATAAATTTAGTTTTGTTTTTGGTTTTAGTTCTGCATTTTTCTTTTATTAAAATGGGTTTCATTTTATTACCTTCGTTCCAAAATTAGATATTCAATATGACTTTTGAGGTTAAATAGCGACATATTAAACTTTAAATTGATGCAAATTTATTTAATTTTAGTTGATATAATTATTATAATTGTATAATATATAACAAAAACTATTAATCATAAAATTTATTTCATTCTAAATTTTTATGAGTAATGTCAATTCTGAAGTTTAATATGCCGTCGTTTGATTTGAAAAGTTAAATTGTATCTCTATTTTTGGAACGGAGAGAATATTACTTATTCTGTAAAGCTGTGCGATGTGATATAATAAGATAAAATATTTCTAAATTTAATTATTTGAACAAGGATACTTTTATAAAAATTATTAAAAAAAAAGAAAAAAAAAAGACCAAACGTGAAGACAACTTAAATACTATGTCATTTCACGTGGATGATGAAGTATTACTTAGTAGATAAAACTCACTCTATCACATATATATATTATTGATGGTAGAAAATGATGAGTAAAATAATATCCGACTAACAGAAGTCCCTAATTCTAGCGTATGAAATATATACAAGAAAATAATTTATCTTGCGACAAAAATATGTTAACTTATTGGAGTTAAATACATCAATCAACTACTATGTTGAGAAGAATGAACAAACGAAGGAAGCATCGATTTTTCAAAATTTAAATAGTAGAAGTGTCACTATATTAAAAATAAAAAAATAAATAAACGAAATAAACTAAACTACACGACCACACAGACTTGACTAAATAGGGAAAAAGAAAGAAAATGCCTGTCCAAATATATCACTGGAATCAATATCAAATATCATATCTCAGGTATTTGATGATTTGAGTGTGTTACTTGAAGATTTGTGTATGACTTTGATTTTGTCAAATTTTATAGTAATATTTTATTAATTTTAAAAGTTAATTTTTAATAATGTAAACTTTGCCCCTCTTAACAAAATTCTTCTTCGTAATGCATTGAACAAGTATTGAATGTAATGTTTTGTTTGTTTTCATTTATTCATTATTTATGTTATGCAACTATCACTATGCACGCCGGTTCATTTAAGTACGTTGTTAGCTTTCCTGCGTAATTGAATTAGCTTAAGCGATAATGAGCATGCATAGTGAAAGTCGCACAACATAAATAATGAATAAATGAAAACAAATAAAACATTACATTCAATACTTGTTCAATGCATTAACGAAGAAGAATTTTGTTAAGAGGGGCAATGTTCAAATTATTAAAAATTAACTCTAAAAATTAACAAAAGATTACTATAAAATTTGACAAAATCAAAATCATACACAAATCTTCAAGTAACACAATCAAATCATCAAGTACCTTAATTAGCTATGATATTGATATTGATTCCAGTGATATATTTGGATAGGCATTTTCTTTCTTTTTTCCTATTTAGTCAAGTCTGTGTGGTCGTGCAGTTTAGTTTATTTCGTTTATTTATTTTTTCATTTTTAATATGGCGATTTGAAAAATCGATGCTTCCTTCTTTTGATCTTTCTTCTCAACATAGTAGTTGATTGATGTATTTAACTGCAATAATAGTTAACATATTTTTGTCAACATAGTAGTTGATTGATGTGTTTAAATGAACCGGCGTCTAAACATGGCACATGGCAAGGACTTTTTTCTTTAAATTATATGAAACCTTGTTATGACAAACTATGACAAACACAATCAATCAACGCAGAAAGATAAAGACAATAACACAAGATTTTACGTGTAAACCCAAATCGGAAAAAAATCACGAAGAAGGCAGAAGAAATCCACTAAATAAAATCTGAAGAATACAAGATAAAGAGAGAAAACTATGAGAAGAATTAGAATACTTCTGAATGAATCTGAATATCTCTTCTCCAAAATCCTAGTACCTATATTTATAGGCCATAGGAAATTCCATAACCAAATAGGATAGGAAATACTAAATTGAGTATAACTAGGAAAGATAACTTTCCTTAAACCAAAACGGATTCTAGGTAATACATAAATCCAAGTCCAATAAGAAATCATGTCATACCTAACAAATCTCCACCTTGACTTGAATCCTCCAAATATAGCACAAAAAGTGAACTTTCTCCTCTTCTCAAATGCAGAACTCAAGTGCATCGAACATTAACCATGTCCAAACAATGTTTGAAATTGGTATGTGGTAACGGCTTCGTTAACATGTCAGCTGGATTGTCTGCAGTACCAATCTTCAAGACCTTAATGTCACTATCTTTAATAATATCTCGAACAAAATGATACCTGACATCAATATGCTTTGTCCTCTCATGATACATCTGATCTTTAGTCAAGTGTATAACACTCTGACTATCACAATGGACAACAGTATATAACTCCATGATCCATGCTGATCTCTGCAAACAAGCCTTGCAACCAAATAGCTTCCCTAACAGCCTCTGTAATAGCCATATATTCTGCCTCTGTAGTAGATAGAGCAACCGTATGCTGTAACGTAGTTCTCCAACTAATTGCACAACCTCCAAGGGTAAATATATAACCAGTCAATGACCTCCTCCTATCAAGATCACCAACATAGTCTGAATCAACATACCCTATAAGGGTATCGCCATTCCTTCCAAACTCTAAACCAACATCAAAAATACATCGCAAGTATCTTAAAATCCATTTCACGACTTCCCAATAAATTTTACCTGGACGTGATAAGTATCTACTTACCATACTAATGGCATGTGAAATATCTAGACGAGTACAAATCATAGCGTACATGAGGCTACCAACTGCACTAAAGTAGGGAACATTTGACATATACTTAACCTCCTCATCTGTCTGAGGAGATAATCCAGCTGATAATTTGAAGTGATCAGCAGCAAGAGGAGTACTTACTGGTTTAGCATCCTTCATACCAAAACGATCTAATACCTTCGCGATGTAGTCTTTTTGAGATAAGTATAATTTCTTAATTCTGCGATCTCGCTGAATCTCTATGCCAAGAATCTTCTTAGCAACCCCTAAATCTTTCATCTCAAACTCAGTGCTCAACTGTGATTTCAGTTTACCAATCTCTGAACTATCTTTTGCTGCAATCAACATATCATCAACATAAAGCAACAAATAGATAAATTCCAACCCATAAATGATAAGTGCAAATAAAATCAAATCTTCAGCCAAAAGGAAACAAATCATCCGGGCGCGTAGCTCCACACGCGCTCCAATCCACGTCCAAGCGTCGTGGCTCTCAGCTTCATGCGTCGCGGCTCTTGCCCTTCGTAATTTACGCAATGCGGCTCTCGGTTCATGCGCCACGACTCCCGTTAATTTTTCGCGCGCCTCAGCTTCTTAAAATCCTGGCCTTCTTTATTTCCCCTTTGTTTATCTGTTTTGACCAATCTTCCTCATGAATTGTAGCTACTAAAACTTATTAATCTATTTAACTTTCGCCAAACAATAATCCTCACCTGTAGCAACAAATCCAGGCTAAACTTGCAATAATATCCATTATTTACACAATCACAAGCTGAAATCAATTATTCACAAAATCTATTAAAATGCACTAAAATACTATTGAAAACTCTTAAGAAAAGCAAAATACTCAAGTCAAACATACCCAATTAATAGATATAAAATCTACTCATCACATACGACGGCGCCAAAACAACCAATCATTGGTGGACCCTACAACAGAATAATTGTCAAATACAAAAAACGACAAAATAATCGTTAATAAAAGTTGTCGGCAGAACTGTTACATTTAACTGTTAAAATACCCGGTAATAAAGAAACAACAACGCACAGTGTCACTACAGTATTCCATATAGTATTGAACCAATAACTGTCACACACTACAAGGAAAAGGCTTAATTCCAACAGAATATTTCGTCGAAAATTTGGCCAAAAATAAGGCCCTCGGTATTAAGTCCGTCGAAAATTCCATCGAAGTTACATATTGTTCGACGGAATAATGCCGATGGATCGTCCGTCAGAAGTAAGTTATATTCGACGGATTAATCTCAACGGAATTAGTCCGTCGAAACTAAGTGTTCCACGTGCAATTTTCCCACTCGTTCGGATTAAGGTAATGCCGACGAAATTTTCGTCGGAAATAAGCCTTATTCCGTCGGAAGTTCTAATTTTTAAAATAAATATTACATCTTATTTCCGACGGAAGTTCCGTCGAATTTAACGTATTCCGTCGGAAATAGCAATTTTGTTTTATATATTTTTTTTTACAGTTTCTAGGTTTTAAAACCTCAATTTTGTACCTGTAACCTAGTTTATCCCAACAATACATACAATACTATACCAATAACTACATCCAACAATAACATATATCATAATCAACCCATAATACAATGTATATACTTTTCTTCGAACATATAACGTTAAATAACAATGATATAACTTATAAACTACAAAGAATAATGATATGGCGCCGAAATACTTTCAAAACTAAAGTAAATTACATTGATTTATAAATAATCAAACTAAACTACACGTATTTACATAAAATCATTAAACTATACAATATTTTACAAAACATCTAAGTAGATATTATACAATGTTTTACAAATACCAGTATATGTATGTACAACTCCAGCTTAATTTTGAATGAACGCACACAACCATATAATAAAATCAGATGTAAATTAGTATTCCCCTAGGTGATGCGGACTTCCTTTTCGCATTAAGTTATATCATAGGAATTATCAACTACAAAAGTAAAAAGTCTCCAAGTTCCAGCATATCTAAAAAGTAAGAAGTCTCCAAATTCTAAGGAATTATCGCCAACAAAATCAGCTCAAGTCTTCTGATAACACAAATTGTTTGTCAATCATTTTAACGTATACGTGCACAACTTGTCATTTGCATGGCTCCTAAGTATACAACTTTCTGACAAATAACAAGTTGTCATAAAGTTGCATACATAAGAGCCTTGCAAATGACAAGTTGTGGCACGTATACGTTAAAATGGTTGACAAACAATTTGTGTTATTAAAATGCTTGGGGTGATTTTGTTGGCGATAATTTCTTAGAATTTGGACACTTCTTACTTTTTAGATATGCTAGAAAACCACTAATTATCGGTTTAATTCCTATGATACAATTATGGACGAAAAGGAAGTCCACACCCAACAGAATACTCAATTTCTCTATACGTGATCGTGTCTCTCTAATTTACATATGATTTTGGTATATGTTCGTGTGCGTTCTTTCAAAAATAAGCAAGGATTGTAATTACATTTTGAAGGGTATATGGACATGTGCATAGGGAAAACGATGCATCTCGCACTATGGTGTATGCAAATCCTCGTCATCATCCCCCCGGTCGCGATCTCCATCGTCAGCCCGCTCGCCATCACCAGTGATATCAACATCGACACCATGTTGATACAATTAAAAATATAACGCATTAGTCCGTATGAGAGAATTAAAGATACAGTATAAAAATTTAATAACATGCAGATTAAATAACTTAAAGTAAATATAATACCTGGGTAGGCGGGGGCTGACTCCCAATCGGGCCAAAAGCCTCCGAGAGTAATGTAACCACTAACCAGAGCAACTCGTCACGTATCACGACGAACTGCTCATGCGGGATACCCGTACTCTCGACGGTGGCCCTTGTTGCAATATCCTGAGCTAGTTGGTGAAGGCGAGCTCAGCTGGGCATCTCCTGACGACGGATAACCGGATCTGTACGGAACGTCTCTGACACCGTGTTTACCTAAATTTATACTAGTAAATTACGCAAGTATACGCAATCCACAAGTAATAAAGTGATAAGAGAGTGTCGAACCCACAAAGAATTATTTAATAATAATTATCAAGTACTAACAAATAATTAAATTAATTTTATTTAAACAATTCGAAAAAAGTTATTGAATTTTGAAAATAAAGTACTAAACTAACTAATCAATAAATGCCAATAATTGAATTTAGATAAAAAGGCTTAAGATTACAATTTTTCTTAATGTTTCACTTGAATTAATATACTTCTTGTTAAGTTATGCCAACTATTTCAAATTGTTAATCAAGAACTCATCAATATTTATAACTATCTCTCGATGTATCATAAACGAATCAACTTAAATCCACAGATGATAGAATTAAGGTGAACACCCTAGTTAAATAATTCACTATATCTCTATGTGCATTACAATTAAAAAGAATTTAAAGCTCAGGTTCTCTTTCAGATTACATGCGATGTATAGGTATATCTTTATCCTAGACACAAATTACGAATTCCATCACCATGCAAAAACACAATCACGTGCTATTATGATTAGGTCTAAATCTATAATCCATTTCTCGAGTTCATATAGATTACCATGATAATTGTTGATCAGGCAATTAAGCAATTAATCACAAATCATAATAGACAATCCGATAATAATCAACAATAAGTAACAAGGAAACATATCAATAAAAGCTACGTAATAAGTTCCATTGTAATCTTAAAAAAAATTTAGTTCATGATTGAATTAAAATCCATAATCCACAATTGATAAAGCATTCAAGAATACAAAATAAGAGGAAGAGAAGAGAATATAATCTGTAGATGCAATCCTTGAGTCTCTTCTTCAACTCCTTAATTGAATATTTTGTGCTCTTGCAATTACTTCAAGCCTCCATCTCTTTCTCACAAACTAGGGTTAGCAAAAATTAGCAATATCTCCTTTATTCTATGTCTCACATCATGTATTTATAGGTTCTAGTTAAAGTCCTAAACCAATTAGAAGTTACAATCCTTGTTTCATTCAATTTGGATCAAAAATAAGCTTTTCAACAACCCGACCCAGAGCGGTCACGCCCATATTTGGCCTAAAAAGCAGCGCGACCGTGCCCAATTGCCAAAAATCATGTTTTTCACTCTAAACAATAGGATGGCCGCGCCCAAAATACACTTGGAAACGGCACGGCCGCGCCCGTCACAATTCTGCTTGAACGTCTGTTGGTAAAATGGTCATAACTTTCTCATACGAACTCAGAATTAGGAGATTCAAGAGGCTCCAGAATGCTAATAAATAGCTCTACGACTTTCATTCTTTGAGTATTGAGAGATTCGGGTGGATCAAGGTCAAAATAGAGCTTAAAGTGACTGCTATGTAAATGACAACTCCAAACTTTGAGGTTCAACATCTATTGGTAAAAATGTCATAACTTTTGATCCGGGAGGAGTTACGGAATGTGCCACCTATCAAATCGAAATTTATGACGAGATCTATAATAATATCTAAGTGCCAAGCCATGAACATGCATCTAACTTGGCATTGAAAACCTTTCAATCTTCCCTTCTTGTATTTGCTTGCATATTGTACTCCAAAAGATGTCCGGATTGCATTTCCTTCCGTCTTCCTACTAAATAACATAAAAACACTATAAATACCTAATACTAACTTAAAATACTTAAGAACTTATAAATTATCAAACCAAACGTACTCAATTCGTAGGTATAAAACTCATTCATCACACCGCCGCCATGACCCTCTGAAAAATCTCGTCGTCCAAGCCAGCGCCTGTATGAGATGGTCCAACAGGTGCTCTCGGGCGCTGACGCTGGCTAGAGCATGCGCAAATAAATATATCATTACTAATATTATATGCAGTTAATTTATCTTAACTTATCAGAAATAATATTACCCCCAGGTAATGTATACGCCGGTATCCTCGGCATGCCCAACACTCGATACCTGCTGGTACTGCTATTAGGGGGATCCTAAGATACGACCCATAGTCTCAGCTCCTCATCCTGAGATAATTCTGCTGAGTTGAAGTGAAACTAACAAAATGTCGTTTAAATATGTCATATTTAAAACTTACCTAATAAGTCGATTTTAAGCTTACCCCATTACCCGTGCTTTGTACAAGATATTAAGATTGTATATATTGAAAAGAGATAATGTTAGGTGTCTTAAATTTTTAGTCTCAAATGATGTGACATTGAATAAGACAAAATATATTGACAATCATAAGAGACTTACCCAACTAACGTATTGATACCACATCATTGAAGACAATTATGATTATGGACCTAATTTCCGCACGAATCAAAAGAACTCCCTTCATTTTATTAAAAAAGTCGTATTTATAAATGCTAAAAATTTAATCATGAGTAACTTTAAAACAATAAGTTATTGGCTAAGTAATTGTGGTATATATAATAATATAAATACTTTCTTCGTTCCTTTTATTTGTATTTTTAAATAATGAAATTTATTTCTTTTAGCATGTGATTTGTATATTTCAAGAAATAATTAATAACTTAACTTTTCATATTACTTTTATCTGCCCCTTACAAAAATAGTTAATTTTTTATATTGTCCCTATATTAAATACTAATACGTTTTTATTTCATTTTTTCAGTAAATTTAAAAATAATAATATTGAGATTTTATTCTCAATTTAATTAATTAGACAAAATATTAATTATATTTAACATCAATTGAAAAGGAATTAAAAGAGTATTAGTTTATAAATAATATTTATGTTTTAAAACAGAGAGAGTATATTATTATTACATTTCTATTTGAGCGACGACTTTTGAAGAAACAATAATGCACCCGCATTCTAGAGCAATTTCAAGATCAAATGTTGCTTTCCATATTTCAGTGGCCTAAAAATGTCGATGAACACGACAATTAAGATGTTATTATGTCATTTCACGTTGCTTGAGTATCTGAATCTGAGTACAAAGATTGGTACATGGAGTAAATTTATTGAGTCCACCCTATTATGAAGCAAAGTCCATAACTTATTTAAATGAACCCACGTCAAAATAATTAAGTGCTTATTTGATGCGTTAGGTGTATTTGCCTAAAAATATTTTATTTTAAATATAGTTTAATTATTTTATTCAACAAATACACTTCATCAAAAATGATGAAATGAGATTGGTGTGTGTGGAAATTTAAACGCATCAAAACACTACCACCATAAAAATTGTAAACGCTATTAACAAATAAATTTTAAAGTTATCCTTTTTTATAGCCAATTTCTAATAAATAGGATGCTCGCTAAACATATTGCATTACTTATATCTATTATTCAATATAAAATTTAAAGCATAAATTTAGTTTTGTTTTTGGTTTTAGTTCTGCATTTTTCTTTTATTAAAATGGGTTTCATTTTATTACCTTCGTTCCAAAATTAGATATTCAATATGACTTTTGAGGTTAAATAGCGGCATATTAAACTTTAAATTGATGCGAATTTATTTAATTTTAGTTGATATAATTATTATAATTGTATAATATATAACAAAAACTATTAATCATAAAATTTATTTCATTCTAAATTTTTATGAGTAATGTCAATTCTGAAGTTTAATATGCCATCGTTTGATTTGAAAAGTTAAATTGTATCTCTATTTTTGGAACGGAGAGAATATTATTTATTCTGTAAAGCTGTGCGATGTGATATAATAAGATAAAATATTTTCTAAATTTAATTATTTGAACAAGGATACTTTTATAAAAATTATTAAAAAAAAAGAGAAAAAAAAGACCAAACGTGAAGACAACTTAAATACTATGTCATTTCACGTGGATGATGAAGTATTACTTAGTAGATAAAACACACTCTATCACATATATATATTATTGATGGTAGAAAATGATGAGTAAAATAATATCCGACTAACAGAAGTCCCTAATTCTAGCGTATGAAATATATACAAGAAAATAATTTATCTTGCGACAAAAATATGTTAACTTATTGGAGTTAAATACATCAATCAACTACTATGTTGAGAAGAATGAACAAACGAAGGAAGCATCGATTTTTCAAAATTTAAATAGTAGAAGTGTCACTATATTAAAAATAAAAAAAAAAATAAACGAAATAAACTAAACTACACGACCACACAGACTTGACTAAATAGGGAAAAAGAAAGAAAATGCCTGTCCAAATATATCACTGGAATCAATATCAAATATCATATCTCAGGTATTTGATGATTTGAGTGTGTTACTTGAAGATTTGTGTATGACTTTGATTTTGTCAAATTTTATAGTAATATTTTATTAATTTTAAAAGTTAATTTTTAATAATGTAAACTTTGCCCCTCTTAACAAAATTCTTCTTCGTAATGCATTGAACAAGTATTGAATGTAATGTTTTGTTTGTTTTCATTTATTCATTATTTATGTTATGCAACTATCACTATGCACGCCGGTTCATTTAAGTACGTTGTTAGCTTTCCTGCGTAATTGAATTAGCTTAAGCGATAATGAGCATGCATAGTGAAAGTCGCACAACATAAATAATGAATAAATGAAAACAAATAAAACATTACATTCAATACTTGTTCAATGCATTAACGAAGAAGAATTTTGTTAAGAGGGGCAATGTTCAAATTATTAAAAATTAACTCTAAAAATTAACAAAAGATTACTATAAAATTTGACAAAATCAAAATCATACACAAATCTTCAAGTAACACAATCAAATCATCAAGTACCTTAATTAGCTATGATATTGATATTGATTCCAGTGATATATTTGGATAGGCATTTTCTTTCTTTTTTCCTATTTAGTCAAGTTTGTGTGGTCGTGCAGTTTAGTTTATTTCGTTTATTTATTTTTTCATTTTTAATATGGCGATTTGAAAAATCGATGCTTCCTTCTTTTGATCTTTCTTCTCAACATAGTAGTTGATTGATGTATTTAACTGCAATAATAGTTAACATATTTTTGTCAACATAGTAGTTGATTGATGTGTTTAAATGAATCGGCGTCTAAACATGGCACATGGCAAGGACTTTTTTCTTTAAATTATATGAAACCTTGTTATGACAAACTATGACAAACACAATCAATCAACGCAGAAAGATAAAGACAATAACACAAGATTTTACGTGTAAACCCAAATCGGAAAAAAATCACGAAGAAGGCAGAAGAAATCCACTAAATAAAATCTGAAGAATACAAGATAAAGAGAGAAAACTATGAGAAGAATTAGAATACTTCTGAATGAATCTGAATATCTCTTCTCCAAAATCCTAGTACCTATATTTATAGGCCATAGGAAATTCCATAACCAAATAGGATAGGAAATACTAAATTGAGTATAACTAGGAAAGATAACTTTCCTTAAACCAAAACGGATTCTAGGTAATACATAAATCCAAGTCCAATAAGAAATCATGTCATACCTAACAAATCTCCACCTTGACTTGAATCCTCCAAATATAGCACAAAAAGTGAACTTTCTCCTCTTCTCAAATGCAGAACTCAAGTGCATCGAACATTAACCATGTCCAAACAATGTTTGAAATTGGTATGTGGTAACGGCTTCGTTAACATGTCAGCTGGATTGTCTGCAGTACCAATCTTCAAGACCTTAATGTCACCATCTTCAATAATATCTCGAACAAAATGATACCTGACATCAATATGCTTTGTCCTCTCATGATACATCTGATCTTTAGTCAAGTGTATAACACTCTGACTATCACAATGGACAACAGTATATAACTTCATGATCCATGCTGATCTCTGCAAACAAGCCTTGCAACCAAATAGCTTCCCTAACAGCCTCTGTAATAGCCATATATTCTGCCTCTGTAGTAGATAGAGCAACCGTATGCTGTAACGTAGTTCTCCAACTAATTGCACAACCTCCAAGGGTAAATATATAACCAGTCAATGACCTCCTCCTATCAAGATCACCAACATAGTCTGAATCAACATACCCTATAAGGGTATCGCCATTCCTTCCAAACTCTAAACCAACATCAAAAGTACCTCGCAAGTATCTTAAAATCTATTTCACGGCTTCCCAATAAATTTTACCTGGACATGATAAGTATCTACTTACCATACTAATGGCATGTGAAATATCTAGACGAGTACAAATCATAGCGTACATGAGGCTACCAACTGCACTAAAGTAGGGAACATTTGACATATACTTAACCTCCTCATCTGTCTGAGGAGATAATCCAGCTGATAATTTGAAGTGAGCAGCAAGAGGAGTACTTACTGGTTTAGCATCCTTCATACCAAAACGATCTAATACCTTCGCGATGTAGTCTTTTTGAGATAAGTATAATTTCTTAATTCTGCGATCTCGCTGAATCTCTATGCCAAGAATCTTCTTAGCAACCCCTAAATCTTTCATCTCAAACTCAGTGCTCAACTGTGATTTCAGTTTACCAATCTCTGAACTATCTTTTGCTGCAATCAACATATCATCAACATAAAGCAACAAATAGATAAATGAGCCATCCTGAAGTTTCTTGAAGAACACACAACTATCATATTGACTCCTGCTATATTTAATCCCAACCATAAATGAGTGAAATTATTTATACCACTGTCTGGGAGATTGCTTTAAACCGTATAAGGACTTTTTCAACAAGCAAACGTGGTCTTCCTTTCCTTGAATCTGAAATCCCTGAGGTTGACGCATATAAATCTTTTCATCAAGTTCACCATGCAAGAAAGTTGTTTTCACATCGAGTTGTTCCAACTCCAAATCATGCATAGCAACCAAACCAAGTAATACTCGAATAGAGCTGTGTTTCACAACTGGTGAAAACACATCATTGAAATCAATTCCCTCGACTTGGCTGAATCCCTTAGCTACTTGTCGAGCCTTGTACCTAGCGTCTTCAACTCCTGGGATGCCTTCCTTTTTCTTAAATATCCATTTGCAGCCCACAAGTTTCTTATCTTTAGGTGGTTTCACAAGCTCCCAAGTTTGATTTTTCTGAAGAGATTTCATCTCCTCATTCATATCGAACAACCATTTTTCTGAATCATTTGAGGAAACAACATCTTTATAAGTCACAGGGTCACTATACTCAACTGCCTCGACAACTGACAAAGCATAAGCAACATAATCTGAATACCCATATCTCTGTGGTGGTCGCACTGTCCTCTTTACCCTGTCTCTAGTGAGACTATACTGATTGTCCACATGTTCTTTCTCTGGAACTATGTGTTCATCTGTAATAGTAGTAGTAGTAGGCATATGATCTGAACTTTGATGTGATTTCTGAACCTGAGGAGAAGTTACTTCAAGCTCCACCTTCTGACCAACATTATCAAAACTATCAATATAAGGAACAGAGGATTCCTTGTTCTTATGAAGCATAGCAGACTCATCAAAAGTAACATCTCTGCTAATGGTGACCTTTGCTGACTTCTGATCAACACACCAAAGTCTGTAACCTTTCACACCAGACCCATTACCAAGAAAGATGCATTTCTTGGCTCTAGGTTCGAGTTTTCCCTCAGGATAACCAAACACCCTAAGAGATGAATAATTTGCAGGATTACCTGACCAAACCTCTTCAGGGGTCTTACATTCTATAGATGTGCAAGGAGAACGATTCACCAAGAAAGAAGCCGTGTTCACTGCTTCTGCCCAAAATTCCTTGCCCAAACCTGCATTTAACAACATACACCTGGCCTTTTCTATCAAGGTTTTGTTCATCCGTTCTGCAACTCCATTCTGTTGTGGTGTCTTCACAACTGTATGATGTCTAACAATTCTTTCATTCTTGCAGAACTCATTAAACTTAGTCTCACAAAACTCAAGGCCATTATCTATTATCTGATCTAAATCTCTTGATCTGCTTTCCTGTCTGCTTCTCAACCAATGTCTTCCACTGTTTGAAAGTCACAAAAACGTCATTCTTATGTTTTAAGAAGTAGACCCAAACCTTCCTGGAATAATCATTAATGAAGGTTAGTAGATAATGTGCACCGCTACCTTTGGAAGGAACCCGTGAAGGGCCCCAAAGGTCTGAATAAATATAGTCCAAAGTCCCCTTTGTTCTATGAACCGCAATCTTGAAACTAACTCGTTTCTGCTTCCCCAAGACGCAATGCTCACAGAAATCCAACTTTTATATTTTCTGTCCAGAAAAAAGACCTCTTTTACTCAAAGCATCCATGCCTTTTTCACTCATATGGCCTAACCTCATATGCCATAACCTAGTGGTGTCATCTGCAGTAACTGAAGAACAAATTGCATCTGAATCTGTAGTTGTAGAACCCTCCAACTTATATAAAGTGCCAACTTTGATTCCTTTCATCAACACAAGAGAGCCTCTATTAATCTTCATAACTCCGCCTTCAGCTGTGTACTTACACCCATTTTTATCTAGTGTACCCAAAGATATGAGATTCTTCTTCAAACATGGAACATGTCTAACATCTGACAATGTCCTGATTATGCCATTATGCATCTTAATTTTAATTGTACTAATGCCAATTACTTTACATTTAGAATTATTTTCCATCAAAACAATTCTACCATCAAATGGTTCATATGTGGAGAACCAATCATGAGTAGGACACATATTGATGAGGACATCCTTAGTTTATACAAATCAAAGAATTATATGACATATGATAAGAACACCCAGAATCCAAAATTCAATCACTGCTAAGTCTTTCTCTATCATCGGCTACTAACAGAAGATCATCACTATCCTCAGCAACGCTAGCCTGAGCAGGCTTTCTTTTCCCCTGATTCTGCTGGTTCTGCACATTCTGTCCACTATTAATCTGACCATGATTGTCTCCTCTCTGTTCTTTATTTTTTAACTTTGGACAATTACGCTTTATATGCCCCTTTGCATGACAATAATTACAACTGAAATTTTTATTCCGAGATTTTGATCTGTGGGTACTGCCACTTTTTGAACTTCTCTCAACTGACCTCCCCCTGGCAAACAATCCAACAACTTAATCATCACTTTTTTCAAAAGTCATCTCAGAATCTAGTTTTTGTTTACTCATAAGATTCATCTTAACATCCTCAATTGAGATAGTGTCTCTACCATAGATCATAGTGTCTCTAAAGTGCTTATATGAAGGAGGTAATGAGACTAATAACAATAGGGCTTGATCTTCATCATCAATCTTAACATCAATATTCTGTAACTGAGTTACAATTGAATTAAATTCAGTGATATGAGATTTGATTTGAGTACTTTCTGATATATGCAATGTGTAAAGACGTTGTTTAAGTCTCAATCTATTAGTGAGGGACTTTGTCAAATAGAGAGACTCTAATTTCTTCCACAAATCAGCAGCTGTAGTTTCCGCTAACACCTTTTGCAACACATCATTCGAAAAGCACAATTAAATTGCCGAAAGTGCTTTATCATCCATAGTTTTCCATTCTGACTCAGACATCTCGCTAGCTTTCTTCGTCTCCCAATCCGTATCAGACATATCTTCAGACTTCACTGGCTTCCCTACAATGGCTTTCTTCAAGTCTTGCTAAGTAAGAACAGCCTTCATCCGAACCTGCCAAAGACTGAAACTAATATTCCCATCGAATTTGTCAATATCAAATTTTGTTGATGAAGTCGAACTCAACGCTATAGTATGAATCGATAATAACTAGGCTCCTGATACCAGTTTGTTATGACAAACACAATCAATCAACGCGGAAAGATAAAGACAATAACACAAGGTTTTACGTGGAAACCCAAATCGGAAAAAAATCACGGAGAATGCAGAAGAAATCCACTAAATAAAATCTGAAGAATACAAGATAAAGAGAGAGAACTATGAGAAGAATTAGAATACTTCTGAATGAATCTGAATATATCTTCTCCAAAATCCTAGCATCTATATTTATAGGCCATAGAAAATTCCATAACCAAATAGGATATGAAATACTAAATTGAGTATAATTAGGAAAGATAACTTTCCTTAAACCAAAACGGATTTTAAGTAATACCTAAATCCAAATCCAATAAGGAATTATGCCATACCCAACAAATCTAATTATTGATTCTTTATAATAAAAAGACGAATATTAGAATAAATAGATCTTTGACTTCTCATTTTTCATGAAACCTAAGCATCTGTGACTTCTCATTTTTCATGATTTGGCATGGGCTTACAAATTTATATATTGGGTGCGTATATTTTTGTGATTTGATTGTATTATAATATTTGATAAAACAAATAAAATTTATAATATTATCCTTATCAAAAAACTAACAATGAAAAGGACAATTTCTAATAATAGAGTGAACTATACTTAATAGTGCCAAAAATTAAATAAAATAGGGTGGATTCGATAAATTTACTCCATGTAGCAATCTCTATACTCAGATACTCACTCAATCTGCGTGAAATGACAAAATAATTAATCATGAATGTCGTGTTCATTGACATTTTTAGGCCACTGGAATTTGGAAAGGATCTTGAAATTGCTCTATAATGCGGGTGCAGGTTATTTCTTCAAAAGTTGTCAGTGGAGGCACTACTTGCGAGTTACAATAGAATGTAACAATAATATAATAATCTCTGTTTTAAAAAATAAATCTTATTTGTAAAATAATACTCTCTTAATTCATTTTTAATTGACATTTTAGAAGGAAAAAAAATTATGTATTAAAACATATAACTAATATTTTATCTAATTTATAAAATTGAGTATAAAAATTTCAATATTATCTTTTTTAATTTTATTAAAAAGATATAATAAAAGTCAATTAGTGTTCAATATCAGAATAATATAAAAAATTAAGTACTTTCCTTTTTTTGGTAAAGGTTGGTAAAAGTAATATGGAAAGCTAAGTCAATAATTATTCTTCAAAATATATATATACAAATGGCAGACTGATTTCATTATCTAAAAATACATATAAAAGGTAACGAAGGAAGTATTTGACTTATTATTATTTAAAATAAGTAGATATTTATTTTCAAAATTTAAATGAATCATGTTAATTTAAAATTTAAAATTTTTTTAAATTTACTTCTTGAAAATCAATATTAATCTTATAATTCAGAACAAAGGGAGTATTTGTTACTTTCCTTTCTCCCAATAAAGACATTTTTTTCTTAGATTTTTATGCATACAAGTGTTTTCGAAGAAATGTAATTGGTAAAAAAAAAAAATTAACTTCTCTCCCTCACTTCAGTTTTTTTATTCATATAGATAAAAAAATAATATAAAATGGGTAGTGATATATGTACGCTCTAAATTGATTGTTGCACACCCTTATATATCAAAGGGACTATATTACCCTTAGTTAATGTGAGCCCAATTAACATATTTATCACTTATTTATTTTAATTGAAGTTTTTTTAAAAAAAAAACAAGTCAAAATAATTTTCTATTTCTCTGAGTTTTAAATTTTTGTAAATTTATTTTAAGTCAAATTAATTTTTTTTTAATTAGATGGACTAGTAAACTATATTATAAGTACTTTAATAAAATAGCTAGCTAAATTATATATCGTGGCTTAATTAAGAACACGAAGGTTTACCCTTATAATTCTTTTTTATTTTTTTAATATTTTGTGTTCTAATCCTTAATTCAAAAAAAAGAATGCTATTAAGTAAAAAGATAACAAATATAATAAATTAGTTCAATTTTATATATATATGGTTGAAGTATATATACCTTCTATCTTATAAATATGATGTATAACAAAATTAAGGCAAAATGGATAAAGCTAAATGATTAATTTATTTTAGGTATATTAAGAATAATATAATCTTTTCAACATATTTAGGTGTGCAACTATTATTCTAAGATGTGCATATATCAACATCCTATAAAATAGTTTAAGCGATAATGAGCATGCATAGTGAAAGTCGCACAACATAAATAATGAATAAATGAAAACAAACAAAACATTACATTCAATACTTGTTCAATGCATTACGAAGAAGAATTTTGTTAAGAGGCGCAAAGTACACATTATTAAGCCCAGCTCGAATTCGAGTTATTTATTTCACGGACTGAGTTTATACACCACACCAAGTCACAGGCTCGTTTAAAGTTTGGCTCAATTTGGGCACTCTACTTCGAATCAAGAGAGAAAAAAAATAGAGAGATGATTAATTCTTACAATTTTTAGGTGATTTAGACCATCAAAATCCAACTTCTTGTTGTTCCCAAAAACTTGTAAAACCTCTTCTCTTGTACGAATTTTCCAGTTGGGATGTGCGCTCAACAAAATCATTGTCCAAACAAGTAAACGTGAGGTTGAATTTGCTCATGTTGGAACTTGTGGCTCATAATTAAGAAGTTCTTGAAAAAGGTCAAGTGCGGAGCGGAGCTTCGCGACGCCATCGGGTTTGGAGCAAAGGTTTTGCGGGGGTGCGGGGGAGTGTAGCCCCCCGCAGTATGGTACAGTGTTATAAGAGAATTATGGGTATTCAGACTATAATGTGGATTAAAGTTAGATAAATACTCCTTATTGTATAATCCTATGTAACACGAAACATATCAATAAACAAAACAAATAGTCGCCGCTCCCGTGGATGTACCCAGATTTTGGGGAACCACGTAAATCTCTGTGTTGATTCTTTATTGTCGTGTGCGTGTGTGAGATCTAAATTCTTACAGCTCCGGCAGTTAAAAGCACTTTTGCACTCTTCCATCACTTCTTCCATACTCATTCTCATTCCTTCAGCTTCTTGTATATCTCTGGATTTGGATTCTAGTAATATACCCAACAAGTCATCCGTATGAGCTTGTCCCATTTTAATAGCCTCCACTCTTCTATTAATGATCTTCTTTAGCTGAGCTTGTAATTCAACCTCAATTTCAAAAATACGCTTCTTTAGTTTAGATGGGAACAACTTTGGCCTGCATAATCAATTTTAATTAATTATTACTCCAGATTGCATGTAAAAACGAAGCACCCAAAAAAAAAACTTGAGATTAATAGTACTCTTAGTTACCAAAAGGCATGAAGTATAACTTGTCCCCATCATTTTGAATATCCAAGATCGGTTTGTTCTTTATGAAGTTGAAAAATAATTGTTCTTTCTTCAAGATTACTGCTTCCAAATGCTGCCCGAGAAATCATATGACCAGATAAATCTTCCAAATAAGGCCACACATCAACTTCTGCTAAACCATTTGTTGAGACTAATTTTTCCCATTTATTGATCATATATCATCACAACTCAAGTTTATTTCTGGTAACACGCACTTTTCATCAAAAGAAAAAGAAAAAAAAAACAGGTCAAAAATGTTTGAGAATATTAAAAGTCAATTTCCTAATTTAAGTCATATTGTAGTCGTTTTATATATACAAGAACTCGGTGACACATGCTTTACCTATGTAAATAGCGTGGGGATAAAATAAGAAATTATAAATTCCAGAGGACTAAATAAATAAATATAAAAAATTTAAATTAAAAAGGATAAAATGATAGTATAACTAAACTTATAGGGACAAAAAGGAAAAAATTTACTATTATTAAATTCTTTAATGGAGATTGTATTTGGAAGAACTTAAAAATGTTTGAATTGAAAGGAAATGAGTAATATGTTACTAATAACTAAATATAACAAGGAGTATGAAAATCTTATCTTGAGTCGAGTCGATTCGCAATAATATTACAATTTGATTGAATTATTTTTGTTGGTAACGAGTCAATTTCGAGTTAATTATTTAAGGCTCCTTCATTATGTTGATTTTTAAAGAATTTTGTTGATACAGTGTATGTCATGTATTCATACTGAACTCATCGTATTTAGTGATCTATCATTCCTAAGATCCTACATGCATGTATGTGTAAAATACTCCATCCGTTCGAAATTATATGGTCATTATTGACTTTTGAAAGTCAATTTGAGATATTTTCAAATTTAAAATTGAGATAACTCTTAAAAATTATGAAACAATAAAACTTATAATGAGTAATATTTTTTAGATAATTACAATATTCATCATTGTATTGATTAAAATTAAAAAAAATTATGTCAATTTTGAGTTTAAAGATCTCTTAAGTTTATTTTAAAAAATCAACAATGATCAAATAATATAGAACGAAGGGAGTATATAAAATAATTTAATCTACATACATTCATATACTGTTTAAATATTCACGAAATAATTTAAAAATAGACATAATAATTTCTCTATACTCTATAAAGTAAAATATGTTATTTTTAAAATTAACTTGCACGTGCCTTGTAACTTGTGCGGGTTATCATTCTAGTTGAACTAAATGAACCTATACAATTCTGTCAATTAGTAACGCTATCCTCAGAAGAAAAATGAATGAATATTCAGCTTTAATTTCTCGAGATGAAAAGCTGGGTTAATTATGTTTCGATGTTTTGTCCATTTTTCACCATAGGCCGTTAAGAGCCCACCAACAACAACGTCAGCTACTGGATCCCGATGTAGTTTGTGAAACTCATACGACCTTGAATATATCTTTCACTAGCACTGGGTCCATAATGTTCAACCTCAGCTTCGCCCCAAACCATATAAATGAATTGTTACCTGTACGTAGTCCGACGATATACTAACGAGGACGTGAAAAGTATCAAATGTATAGTTTTTATTTATTTATTTAAATTTTATGAAAACAAGCATTTAAATCAACTAATTGGACATAAATCACCAAAATCACTCTATTTAAGTTTTTTTTATTTAGTAACTTGATTGAAAGTAAATCAACCTTCAGCACAATACCAAAAATATCAATTTATCCCATTCTTTTTATGATAAAAGATGAGTTTATTTAGTTAGAATATGAACTGTGTGCAAGTGTAATTCATACGAGTGGAAAGAAGGAGAGGGAATTATTATTACGTACTCTTATTGACCAAGCAGTCAAACATGATACTTTTACATAATAATACTTTAAATTTAACGTTTGAAAATATTTTTTTGTGTTTATTAATATTCTAGTTTAGTGATGCTCAAAAATCACATCTGTACTAAGTTATTTATAAAACAATCAAGTTGTTAATTCAACTAAAAAATTTAGTTCTATTATATTAAGATTTTTAGATAATTCTTATTTATAAACAACTTATATAAATACAATTTATAATATAGATTAAAATGACCTAAAACCAGCATACATACCGTACTTATTGATGATATGGTGGTGGAATGGTAGAACACGCAGCCGAATATCATCTGAGAGTTTGATGGGTTTGGATTTTACTTCCATTCTCATCCTTGCAAAATCTTTCATGTCCCCATAAACAAACCTCTATGAATTGCCCTTGAACCCTAACTCTTTCGGGCATTTCTCCAGCTTCTTGGGCAGGACCCACAACCTTTTTACTATTTTAAGTGCCCATGTTTCTATGTTTACCAAAACAATTGCCAGTGCTACTGACATAATTACCATTGTTATGCTCATATATTTTCATATGCATGTATAGGTGTCACAGGGACTATGTTGACACCAAATTTTCTGCACCAAACCAACCTTGTGATACACTGATTTGCACACTCAAACCAGTCAACAACATTTCTCACACATGCACACACAATTCACAAATTTAATGCATATAAATATACAAGTCACGTACAAACAAAGTCAAACTTTACAGGACAACGTCCCAACCTTTTACTGTTCTCTCAATACAAAGGATAGACTGGCCAAGGACTTGTAAGACTCTCTCTCTCTCTAATTGTCTGCAATGCACAGCCCCAACAATGCATATAAATAATACAAAATTAGGCATGCAGTTGACATCCTCAATTGTCTAAAAATTTCAACCAATAGACAACCAGCATTTGAATTCAAACTAGGAACTGCTAAGTCACTCTGCCCACACACTAGTCTGATCAGCCACCATGTCAAATTCGAATTTGAAACAAGCCCACATGTGCCTGATGTTTGGCTAATGGTGGTAACTGTCCACAACTGCTGCAACTGATGTCAGCCTTGTTGTCAGTCTATCCAGTCTAATATCCCAACTGACCCACGAAATTAGCCCACATCTTTGTTGCCTCACCCCACGAATCTGTCTGACATGTGCTCCAAAGCTTTGTCAACCAGCCCACACAAAATTCGCACCAAGCCAAGTACTTGTCCAAGGTGCTGCCCACGAAGAACATGTCTAACATGCCATACTTTTGCCTAATCATGCCCAACCCATGATGGGTCTTTTGATTCGATCCAAGCTACCAATCCGTATGCTAGCATTGTTGTTAGGGGATCTTAACAACGCCCCAATGCCCAGTACGCATAGGCCATGAAAGCCTGCCCATGACCTGGGTGGATTTCACGGACCACTGATCCCCTATAATAGACATTAAGAAAATATTCAAACTGTCAGTAACAGACATCAAGTATGTTTGAGGAATCATAATGTATACTTCCTAGATATAATAGTTTTAGCCCGCGCCTAGCCTTGCTCCCCAAGTTGAGTATCAAAACTGCCTTGCCCCCACACGAGCTAAGTATCAAGGCCAAATGTTGGCACGCTGCCCGACCATCCAACATGCTAACTTCGTGTCAACCCAGTAAGGGACTGACAATAGGCCACTTAAAACTTCAAATATATATAATTTCTAGCTGCCTACCTAGTGTTACGTTCATATTCAATAATAGGAGCCACTTAAAACGTCAACTATATGTAATTACACAGAATTAGCTAGCATTTATCTTTATATAGACTTGGAGAGGTTGACATTGCATTCTTATAGTTAATATTTTATCTTTTCATAATTGTTATATATGTTTACAATTCGAAACCAATTGTGAAAGAATGAATTTAAAGGCGTTATAATTTCGGGCACATAACAATTTATTTTTTGCGGTAATTAAGGTTACGTTTGTTTCTAAAAAATATATTTGAAATTGAATTATTTATCTTCATTTAACATTATTTCGGACTATTTAATCATTTGAGGAGGGACTACCCAATGTTAATGTGAGACTATTAGGCCCATAAAGTCATTTAATAGTTTAAAATAGGGGAGACTATTAATTTTATATTCATTATGAGATTATATAATTTCACATAAATAGCCTTAGCAATGACAAAAATGATCAACAAAACTATTTAAAGGACTATTAATCTCCATCACGGAATAAAATAGTTCGAAGTAATCTTAAATTAAAACAAATACTTCGGACTATTGTATGACCTAGGGGGAAACCTAAGAAAGATGCCAGGTGAAAACTAGGGAAATATTTAGGAAAAACTTAGTAGACTTAGCCTCTGACCTTTCACGATAACTAAAAATGCCTCAATTACTAAGTCATCATCTTTGGTCATCCTTTAATTCTTTCTTCCTGTTCCAATTCAATGATTCAGGCCTCCTTTATTCCAATTCACACCTCTCTCCCCTCTAACTTATATTTGGTTGACAAGTAATACTAATATTCGTATCGGATAGTGTCAATATTATCACCCGAAATAGGTATTTAGATAATTTCACATACAGTCATAAATTGATTTTTTTTTTTAAAAACAAAAATACTCCTTATATTTTAATCATTTAGATATTAATATTTTTAATTCATAAAATTACAAGACCTATATCAACGGATATAATTGGCATTACATTCATATATGAACGCAAACGTTTATATATGGATGTACTTGCCTCTTTATATATTAATGTGAAGTGAATAAAAGACAAAAATGGCATAATCTTATTACCTTTTAGTTACATTATAATTGGACGAATTAAATGAGAAGAAACGTTACTCTGCGGTAATGAGCAATTATATCATGGGTATACATGTGATCTGCGGATGAGGTCTTAACCTAATAGTTAAAATTGAGGTACTGTAATATTTAAATTTTAAGTTCAATTTTTATTTAAATGAATTTATTTTTTTCTTTTAAAAAAAAGATTAACGTGACCCTGACCTAATCAGTCCTAACTTTAAACTTAAAGGAAATAATTATGCATATTAATTGTATATATTAACTTTCTAGATCAAATGTTGCTTTCCAGTTACTTAAAAAGTTAAAAGAAAATGAACCAACGTGAAAACGCTAAAAAGAAGAAGGGGAAATGATGGAGTATAAAGATTTCCTCTAGTACTGAACTATCAATTACTTATATTAATATGTGTTTAAACAATAAAAATTGTCCTTTCACATTAAATGATAGATAGATTTTGGGAAAGGGGATGATAGATGTACTTCACCTTTTAATTTTTATACTTTATTATAAATTTAAAAATAATTTAATCTTTTGTTGAATAATAAAGTACAATTGAAAAAAAATAAAATATATTTATTCTTTTCTGACAATAAATTAACATCACCATTTAAACCTTTGCCTGAATCAGTCAAGTTATATAAATAATTAAACAAATGTCCTCGAGTATCTCTGCCAGCCAATTGATATATATAAACAATAATTTTAAAAAATAAATAAAAAAACACATAATTATGAAAAATAAAGTAAAAATAAAATACCAGTACAAATTGATAATCATAAAAACTAAAGTGTAAAGAGCAGTGAATTAAGTGGCTCTTGTAATAGTGGATGCAATAAATAAAATAAAGTAAACTAAGAACAGCATTATAAAATTTTAAAAGAAGAAGTTAGAATTTATTTACCTTAAAACCTTAATTTCAATGAGAATTGACACAATGAGAAAGTATAGTTTAATATTACACACATTATTATTCACATGAAAGTATAGTTTAATATTACACTGAGAAAGTATTTAGGGCATGGTATAATTTTAATTCATAAGTAGCCTCCATGAGTATTTAGGGCATGGTATAATTTTTGGAAACTTAGAGACGTTCATTAATTAGGTTACCAACTGCCAAGGCTCATGCATTTTTTATTCATAATACAACAACCTCAAGCTAGCTAATTAACTATGCTTATGCATGCAATATTAATTTAGCACCATATTGTGGTCGAAGAAGGAAAAATAGCTCAGGAGCATGGACATACGACGGAGAGAGCTCGATTAATGAGAAGCGTTGTAGGATCATTGCTATGGCGATTTTCGCTTCCATCATTGCAAAGTTATGTCCAATGCATATTCTAGGCCCCCCACTGAATGGCAAGAATGAAGAGGAAATTTTTGTGGCGTTTGAAATTCCTTCAGAAAATCTCTCAGGTTTGAACTCCGTTGCATCGTTTCCCCAAGTTTTAGGGTCGTATTGGTGCAAAATGATTGGCAATGTCAAATGCACCCATGGAGGTATTGTCATATTTCCTAGCTTCGTCTTCTTGGAAACTGCCCTAATTGCCATACTTGTAGGTGGATATAATCTTAGCACTTCTTGCAAAATCATGGTCACCTGAAAATAAATAAAAAATTAGATTGTACGTTGTTGTTAGTTTTGAAATCAAGAAATTAAGAGAACGAGAGTAGTGGAAACAACTTCATCGAGTCTAGATCCATAATCAAGATATATAGGAAATAAAAAAGAAAGATTTCTTACAATTTTGAGGTGATTTAGACCATCAAAATACAACTTTTTGTTCCCAAAAACTTGTAAGACCTCTTCTCTTGCACGAGTTTGCCAATTGGGATGTGCACTCAACATAATCATTGTCCAAACAAGAAAACGAGAAGTTGAATTTGATCCGGCAGTATAAAACATTTTGCACTCATCTATCACCTCTTCCATACTCATTCTCATTCCTTCATCATCTTCTTGTATCTCTTTGGTATTGGATTCCATTAATATGCTCAACAAGTCATCTATATTGCCTTCTCCTATTTTTGTAGCATTCTCTCTTTTATTAATGATCTTCTTTATTTGAGCTTGTATTTCGCCCTCAATTTGAATCATTCGCTTGTCTGGTTTAGGTGGAAAAAACCATGGCCTATATTTTGATCAAGTCTAGTAATTAGGAATCATTAAGGGGGGAAAAAAGAAAAAAGAAAAAGAAAAACTTAAGAATAATACTATTACGTACCAAAAAGCTGAAGTATAACTTGACCCCATCATTTTGAATCCAAGATCAATTTGTTCTTTATGAAGTTGAAAAATAATTCTTCCTTCTTCGATGTTACTGCCAAATGCTGCTCGCGAAATCATATCACCAGATAAATCTTCCAGATAAGGCCACACATCAACTTCTGCAGAACCATTTGTTGAAACTAATATTTCCCATTTATTGATCATATCATCGCAGCTCAAGCTTATTGCTGGTAACATGCACTTTACATCAAAAAAACAAGTAAGATGGTCAAAAAAATGTTTGGGGATCGAATAAATCAATGCCATAAATAAACAATGGAAAGAGGATATACTTGGTTTTATTTTGTACCAACCTATTGTATAAATGTGTAACTGTAGGTAATTTTAAGGTTTGGAATTTAAACTTTGTATCTCTTCTAATTTATTCGGCAGACTTATAAAGAGCCCATCAATCAATTTTTCATTAACGCTACAGGTTTTCTCGTGATTATTCTCTTAAATTTGATACACTAATAATGTATATACAAACGACATTAAATTAAAAAATAATTTTGTCCAACATAAAATATTTAATAAATGATGTGTTATAATTCTTAGATTGTTCGTGTCTAGGCACGGTCAGTATACGAAACGTTATCCAATCCTCTAAATGTAATCGATGTCTCATCCTATGATATAATTAATTTTTTATTACCTTTGCTTCCTGTATTCATGTTTAGTAATATCCTATATGTTAATTATTGCAAAACTGCATACTTTTTCTTTAATTCTTAAACCTTAAATCCAAACTCTACTAATTAATAAAATTGTTTAAAGTGTCAATATCCACGGGAAAAAAAGAAGAAGATTAATATTCACCTTTAACTTCTCCACATGAAAAGCTGGGTTGATTATTTTTCGATGTTTTGTCCATTTTTTACCGTGAGCAGCCAGGAGCCCACCAACAACTAGGTCAGCTATTGGATCTGGATATGGTTTGTGAAAATCATTGGGCCTTGAATATATCTCCTTCACTAACACCGGGTCCATAATATTTAACCTCGGTTTCGCCCCAAACCAGATAAACGAATTATTACCTGGACATAGTTCAAGGATGCATCAATTAAGATATGAAAATTTATACCAGCTATAAATTTTATTGTTTATTGATTTTGTTTCGAATATCAAAATATGTATGGATTGGATATAAAATTTTTCAATAATATATAAATAAGTTATATCCTAACGTTCCTGATATGAGCAGTTGATTTTGTTTCGAATATCAAAATATGTATGGAATGGATATAAAATTTTCAATAATATATAAACAAGCTATACCCTGACGTTCCTGATATGAGAAGGGGCGGATTCAGGAATCTTACCCAGTTATGGCAACATATATTGAAAAATTTTTATTAAAAAATAAAATAAAAATATAACATACAGGTCTCTCAAGAATAGAAGTGACAAATGAGTTGATTATATGGGTAATGAATAAAATTTAATGAATAATGAGTCATTAATGAGTTGGGTCACTAATGAATAATTTTAAATGAATAATAAATGGATAATTTTAAGGGTTCTTTACAGTAATATACAACAATTATAAAAAAATTACAAGATTAGTGCACTAACAAAATAATTATAAAAAGAGTGCAAAATAATAACCACTCCAAATCATTCAATTTCACATAAATAAGGAAATTGGCACCTCATCTACCATCTTTCTCTCCTCTTTCTACCATCTTTCTCTCTCCTCTTTCTACCATCTTTCTCTCTCCTCTTCTACCATCTTTCTACCATCTTTCTGAAAATTCTTTGTGCAAAGATGGCCACTTCCATTTCCATCCTCTCACTAAAACCAACTCTTTTCCATCTCTTTTCTCTCTCTTCAAACCCAATTTCCCTTCTTCTCTTTCCTCAATTTTCCTTTTCTTCTCTCTTCAAACCCAATTGCTCTTTTCTCTCTCTTCTGTCATCGAAAAATCCTTCTCTGCCACCCATCTTTAAAATATCCCATCTTTAATGTAAAATCCTAGATCTATTGTGCTTAGCAAATAGCTTACGAAATCGCAATCCCCGAATAAAAAGGGAGAAAATAAATAAAAGAGAAGATGAAGAGGAAGAAGCAGCAGCATATGGAGTACTTTATTGTTTAGGTTTTGAGAATATCTTATTTTTGATTTTAAATTTTTGAGATAAACACATCATTTCCATATTTGATTTTGATATTTGAAATGAATTATGTTATTTGGTTGTTGCTGCTATAATTTGTTGGGTGATCTTGAGGGAGGAGAAAATTAATGAGTTGAAATGGATTTGGTGTGTTTCAGATTTATGGTTACTAATTAGATTAATGTTGAGTTGGTAACCATTCACAATATTGTATTATTTATAATGCTTCAATTATTAGACAATGGAGATGATTCCAAATTAATTGGTAACCTAATAAAACTGAATTTGTTACCTTTGTATGAAGGTTTGGCTACCAATTGCACTATGAAAAAAAAAATTCTATAATAGATTTTTTATAATTAATTAGTAGCCCAATAAAACTGAATTGGTTACCTTTGTGTTAAGGTTTGGTTACCAACTGTATTATGAAAAAAAATAATTCTATAATAGATTTTTTTAAATTAATTGGTAACCCAATAAAACTGAATTGGTTACCTTTGTATGAAAATTTGACTACCAATTAAACTATGAAAAAAAAAATACCACAAAAAACCACATGAAATTACCATCACCGCTTTTCCAGAAAGTTTTTCTTTATTACCCTTGTATAAATTGGCAAAAAGGAAAACTTTGAGGGGGTGGGCAGGGGGCATATACGTCTTTGGAGAGAGATGAGAGTGTCGTACGCGAAAGCACATAAAATGAGGGGGCCGATAAATAGAGGGGAACGGCGGGGTTAGTTTTGGATAAGAAAGGTGGAACGCTTTCATTTGGTGGAGAAATTATGTGAGGAAGGAAATATACAACTATACAAGTGCACTGTACGAAATTGTTCTACCCCACACTATTATTAGTAGTATCAAATTTTATAGAGAAAATCTTAACTTTCTTGGTGATAAGTTGGGCTGGGTTCATATTTCAATTTCATGGGTACTGTGTTGATTGCCAAACTCAATTCACCCATTTTGAATAGAAGGTATTTGAATAAGAAAGTAATTTAAATTTTGAATTTTGAAATGTGCAATTAAATAAAAACATGGATCACATCAGCAACCCATTAAATCACCCAACTAAATTAAAGGGATAAGAATGCACTAATTTGTAAATTAAATATTGAAGATGCACTAATTTTATAAATATTTTATGTATGCACTTTTGTTGTAATATTTTCTAAAAATGTACTAATAAATGTAATTGTCCCTAATTTTAAATAGATATGAATAAAACCCATTAACCCATATATAACTCAAAACGAAGAACAACAAGAAGAAGACACGCACATCCAACAAACCGCAATTAAACCATAGATTATAGATAGATAGATAGATAAATAGATAAATATAGGTCAGTTACAAATGGCAATAAATAAATTAATGTTTCTATATATCTATATAAATATATATCTGTCTGTTATATACAGAAAAAAGAAAATGGAATTGCTTGGGTTGGAAGGTTAATGGAGGCGGTGGTTGTGAGTGTCGTCAAGGAGACGTTGAAATTCAAGGGGCCGGGGAGGACATCGATCATTCCATTTCAATTTCATTAATTAATTTGGAAGTTAATGGAATTGCTTGGGTTTGGAAGTTATGGGAGAGTGAAGGGTAGTATGGTAAATTTAACCTCTTTGATCACCAGCATGCATCGTCCGTCCCTATCGGCTGTATTTGCAGAGGGATAGCGAGAGTCGGCAATTTTATTTTATTTAAGTAATTGGGAAATTAAAGAAATTAAATCAAATTTACTTACCGTACTTGTTGATGATATGGTGGTGAAATGGTAAAACACGCGATCGAATATCGTCTGAGAGCTTGATGAGTTTGGATTTTGCTTCACTTCTCATCCCCCCAAACTCTTTCATGTCCCCATAAACAAACCTATATGAATTGCCCTTGAACCCTAACTCTCTCAGCCATTTCTCCAGCTTCTTGGGCCTCACCCACAACTTTTTCACTATTTCAAGTGCCCATTTTACTATACTTACCAAAACAATTGAGACTGCAACGGAGATTATTAATGTTACACTCATATTTTAATTGTATAGATACTGGCTCACATGCATTGGCAACTCAGAACTTCAACACACATATATATATACATACACATGCACACATGACGTAAATACAAACAAACATGAATTAATTATATTTTAATTGTATTGATACGTACTGGCTCGCCCGGATTCACATGCATTGGCAACTCAATATATATATATATTCAAACTACTTGCCAACTTTAAATTCAAGTTCGAATTTAAGTCTCCACTGGCAAGTAGTTTTATAATACATATAATTACCAATTGAACTTATAATTTTACTTAGAAATTAGAAAATATATTTACAATTACACTTTACAAATAAAAAAATACAATTAAAATTAAAAATAATAATGATAAATACTCATTCCGTCCAACTTTACTTGTCATAGTTTAAAAATACACGCTTATTAAGAAATTTTTTTGATCTCCAAATTACTCATCTTAATTACTTTATTATCATCCCTTTTATTTTATTCAATCTTCCAACTCTTTCTTGAAACAATAAAATAGAGGAGGGGAGAATGGAATGGGATTGTGATTCTAATGTCAAAGTTAATAGTGTTACTTTTTTCAATGTATGTCATGTTATTTTCAATTTTTTTTATAAAGTTAAATAAAGGTATTATTGAAAAAGTAATGTCAAAAATAGCATTAAAAAGAAAAGAGGACAAATAGATTTGGACAAACAAAAAATAAAATTAGGACAAGTATTCTTTACAAAACTGTCGTATTCTTCGAAGCCTTCTATCGATCTCGTCCTCAAACGGTAGTAACTCTTGCTCCTTTAACCTAGTTTGCATACAAAGTTACCTGCGAATGGAGACCAAATTTGTAAATTCGTAGCAAAATCTAAATAAAAACTAACTAATAAAAATTAATAAAAAGAAAAATTTAAGCTATCAATTGCTCCCCGACAACGGCGCCAAAAACTTGATGGGCTAAATCTATACTAGCATATTTACGTGCAAGTATACACGGTCAATTAAGTAATAAAGTGTAAGTAGAGTGTTGAACCCACGAGGAGCGAATTATAACCTAACTAATTCTAAACAATAATTATTCATCAATTAATTTAATCTAGATAATTTTAATATCAACTGAGTGAATGAACTAAGTAATTAACTGCTGAAATATTAAGTAAATAAATAAAGAGGTTAAGGAATCAATTTCCCCCGATGATTCATTTAAGTAATACTATTATTCTTCTATTAAATTGATTAATTGGAATTGTCAACGAAAAATCACTGATAATTATTATAACCACCTTTCGGACAACTATAAAGCATACCTATTATTACTAATTCCCCTATATTTCTATGAGAAACAATAATACCAAATTCATTAAGAATCATTTTTCAACAATTGTTTGAGGTATTCGGGTATATTTCTATCATGTCCATAAAATTAGCATTCAGTAAGCAATCTTTATTACCGAAAAAATTACTAATCACAAGTTATTATAACCAGATCTCAACCTAAATTCCATTGTCAAATGTCATCTAAGTCCATCAAATAATTGTTGATCAGGCAATTATACAATTAAAACAAGTTATAATAAACAATTCAATCAATATCAACTCAAATAGAAGAACTAATAAATATTAAATAAATCATCATCGGGTTCCATTGAATCCTTAACTAAAAGAATTAGTTCATAATGAAAATAAAGAACATCAATGATTTATCAGAACTCATTCTTGATTACAAAAGGAAAAAATAAGAGAGAAGAAATAAACTCTGTCGAATCTGATCTTTCTCCTAGGCTCCAAGTTTTCTCTCAAATAAAGCTCTGATGAAACCCTTATTTTTTTTCTACGTACTCTGTATATTCTCCCTTTTCTGTCTTTCTCTCCCTCTTCTAAAAAATAATAAAACCCTCCTTAATAGTCTATTACCAACTACGGATAAATTCCAACCCGTAAATGATAAGTGCAAATAAAATAAAATCAAATCTTCAGCCAAAAGAAAACAAATCATCCGGGCGCGTAGCTCCACACGCGCTCCAATCCGCGTCCAAGCGCCGCGGCTCTCGGCTTCATGCGCCGCGGCTCTCGGTTCATGCGTCGCGACTCCCGTTCATTTTTCGCGCGCCTCAGATTCTTAAAACCCTGGCCTTCTTTATTTCCCATTTGTTCATCTGTTTTGGCCAACCTTCCTCATGAATTGCAGCTACTAAAACTTATTAACCTATTTAACTTTCGTCAAACAATAATCCTCACCTGTAGCAACAAATCCAGGCTAAACTTGCAATAATATCCATTATTTACACAATCACAAACTGAAATCAATTATTCACAAAATCTATTAAAATGCACTAAAATACTACTGAAAACTCTTAAGAAAAGCAAAATACTCAAATCAAACATACCCAATTAATAGATATAAAATATACTCATCAAATATCCCCAAACTTAAATATTTGCTTGTCCTCAAGCAAAACTCAAAACAATAAGCAAATAAATTCTAAAAATTAAAAACATGCATCCACTCCTAAGTTCATCATGAATCTATTCATAGCCTCAAAGATCATAAAATAACTTTCAACAATTAAATCTGTGCAAACTTTTCGACCATTTAGTCATCAATTCACAATAGTTACAATCCCATAGTGTGTGTGCAAGTCCACCAAATCAATTTGACCTTAAAAGGACTATAATCCGAACACATGGTATAAAGTAGTCATCAACCTACAGGACATATCACAACAGTAACCTCAGCTAAGATATTCATCATTCAAATCAAGAGAATTCAGTTCAATTCTAATTTTCTGCTATGTTATTCCTCCTGGAGCATTATCATTCTTTTTTTTTCCTTTTTTTTCTTTCTTTTTTTCGGTGAGTGCGTTTTACGCTCCTTCTCACATGCATGACGAGTGCGTTTTACGCTCCATCTCGTCTTAATAATTTCAAGGAGTACACTTTTAAGCTTAATTCACTCCACCATATCTTAACTCTAGGAAGCATAGCATCTCTTTTTTTTCTCTTTTATTAGAACCTCACCTTTCCCCCAAACTTAAATAATTCACTACCCCTACTTTAATTAAAGTCGTAACATAATCCTAACTCATGACAACAACTCCCACCAAGGTTTCGAACTATAGTCTCCTTAAGATTCAACCAATTTCAGTGGGATCTAAGTGCTCAAGATAATAGGGATCATAATTACACAAAATCGACTTCTAAAATGATATAAAGGGTCACTCACAAGATTTAAAAGTTTTCTAGCATGCTAATCATCTCTTATCATCGGCTATTCTAAAGATTCACTACTTATTATCCACCATTTTTTTATTATTATTATTTTTTTAGAATATAAATAAATAGCTAGTTATGCAAGAATTAAATAAAATCCCAAAATTAAATCCTAAAATTAACCATGCAAAAAATTAAAAAAGTCTTAAACAAACCAAACCAACAAATTAAAACGTAAAGTATTATCAAACTATCCCCCCAAACATGAAAATTACATTGCCCTCAATGTAATACCAGAAACTTCCCTGGAAATCAAGCATCACCAGCAGCACCATCACCATCATCAGCATCATCCTCATCCTCAACAAGACTATCGGACTCCTCCTCCGACTCAAAAGCAGAATCATGGTAGACTGGAGATGGAGGAAAGTGAATCGGATCTGGATTGTTTACGTTGAACCGAGTTACAAATGTATTGATAATGCTATTTGTGTAGTTCACATAGTTGTCAACTCGGTCTGCTATTTGATTCACTCGTCGGGTTTGTTGACAATTCAGACTCAGCAGATTATCCTGGCCTCGTTCCAAGTTCGTATGTGTCCTCCTTATAGCCCAAACTTCAGCAAGAATCAAGTCCAAAGTAGCATCAGACGAAGCACCACGTCCTGCTCGCCTAGCACCCTGAGATGAACTCGCTCCTTGTGATGGAACCGTTCCTTCTATCTGTCCAGCGGCAGCAGCAGCGTCAAAAGGGACAATGTATCCAGCTCCACTCATGTTTGGATTGCTGTCTGCGGGCTCCTTGAATTTGCCGATGGTGTTGCTGTCTATAACTGACTTTGGTTGCTCAAAAATTTCATTCGCCTGCCAAATAACTCCGGCGTTCTTACATAACACACATATGAGAGATGGGTGTGGAAATCCGCCAGATGTAACACTTTGTACTACATGTAGGGTGGAGCTATAAATGACCCTGTGCACGTCAATACTCTTTCCCGTTACAATTGCATGCAGGAGGGCCGCCCTAGCCTTGGTTACTTCTGAAACATGATAGGAAGGCATTAATTTAGCACTAACAAAATAAAACCAAGTTTTACCATATCGACTCAGTCCATTCCGGGGGAAAGAAACTGCAGAGGCTACTCGAATTGTCCATTGCGTCCCAAGCTTGCATAAGCCTTGAATAACCTCATCCCAGTTTGGTCCATCCTGAACGAACTTCGTATATTCATCCTCCTCAATGTTTGGTAGGCCATAATATTCGTTGATCGCCTTGCTATCAAAAGGTACCGCCTTGCCTCGAACCATGGCTACTTTGTTCACCGCCTCAACCGCATTAGCATAAAATTCCGATACAACTGCTACTACAACGGCTTCGGGTTGAGATGTCAATGTTCCCCAGCCACGCTCCTGAATCATTCGCCGGATTTCAATTCCATTGCCCTCTAATGGCACCAAGCCACGTTCTGGAATTAAATTTTTGTTCACTAATGAGGTGTGGAAGCGCTCTGAGGCTTCTTCACTAACGAATTTTGAATGATCATAGGTGGAAGAAGAAGCCTGAGAGGTACGTTAACGTTTGGGTGCCATTGGAAAGCTTGACTATGCTTGAAAACCAAAATAGTGATGAAAGATGTGGTTTGGGCAATTTATCGAACACTGGGTGTGCGTCCAATTTTTGACCCAAAATCAAAGCCTTTTGAATATGATCAATCCCTCCAATTGACGTAACAACATTACAATAATCCCAACAAATGCAAATACCTCAAAAAGGAAGAAGAAAGCTTATTTAAATCAAGTACCTTTGCTAATAGAAAAGAAGAAGAATAGTTGTTGAATGGGTGTACTTTTTTCTAAATAAACCATTTGCTTTCTCCTTGCAATCCTTTAAAGTGATGGAGTTAGGGTTAAGTTGTGGAGGTTGATTGGGATTAAATCTCTATTTATGGTAGAAGTTAATTTGGTTGGATAAATATGGAATGTGGGTGGTTTTTTTTTGGGAAGTTTTGTGTTTGAATGGGAGAGTGGGTGGCAAGAGATGGGGGGGAATGAGGAGAAATGTGCGCCTGGTGCCGCGCTGAGTCTGCTGATGTGCACCCGAGCGCCGCAACCCCTGATGTGTACGTCGCGGCTCTTGATTGAGCGTCGCAGCCCCTGAAGTTATGCAACGCGGCTCTTAATCTCTGATAGTTTTTCTTTAGCGGTTACTTTTTCTTCTTAAATGCCGAAAGCCACGACCCTTAGTTGTGGGCGCTACGGCTCCTGTTGCATGTCGTGGCCCTTATGCTTATGCGCCGCGGCCCCAAATCCCTGCATGGTGCGGCTCAATTTTGCAAAACCAAAAATTTTCCCTTCTTCAAGCTTCACTTCCTTAGCCCCTTCCCAAATGCTTGCCACAAATTTAATGTTGCCACAGCTTGTATCTCCTGAGGGAAAAAAAAAAAGAAAACTCAACTTAATTAATTAATTTTACAAACTCCTAATAAAAATTTAAACTGAAATACTTGAACCTAAAATGAATAAATTCAAATCTAACTATCTTTAAACCCATGGGTTGCCTCCCATTAGCGCTTGTTTTTAAGTCCTCAGCCTGACTTCTTCTTGTTCAATCATTTGGGCTTGTCGACATGATCGAGAATGCCATTGGTTGCGCATCCCCTATCATGTTTTCCTTGCCCAATCTCGGCTATGTTCCCTTGCTTTTCATTTCCTTTTTCTTCTTCACTGTAATCTTCTTCCCCGGTCTCATCTTCTAAAATCTCTTGTGTCACATAACACTCTTCCACCTCATTTGGCATTTTTATGGAATCTATCATACTGAATGTGATTTCTTGGTCATTAACCCTCAATGTGAGCTCTCCATTCTTAACATCGATCAAAGTGCGTCCGGTAGCTAGAAATGGTCGTCCCAGAATTAATGGAATCTTCTCATCTTCATCGTAATCAAGAATAACAAAATCCACCGGGAAAATAAATGCATCAACCTTCACTAGCACATCCTCAATAATCCCTTTTGGACGTGTGCTTGATCTATCCGCCAGTCGTATAGTCATTTTCGTCGGTTGTATTTCTTTCAACCCAAGTCTCTCATAAATTGATAAAGGCATGAGATTAATGCTTGCACTAAGATCACATAGAGCTTTTCCCACAAATTGCTTTCCAATAGTGCACGGGACTGTGAAACTCCCTGGATCTTGTATTTTAGTTAGTAGCTTTTGCTGAATAACTGCATTGCACTCCTCTATTAAGGCTACCAATTCACAATCTCCCATCCTTCTTTTCTTTGAGAGAATTTCCTTTAAAAACTTGACATAACTCGGCATCTGCTCTAATGCCTCTGCAAAGTGATATTGATCTGTAATTTCTTAAAAACCTTCAAGAATTTTGCAAATTGATTGTCTAACTTCTGATTCTTTAACTGTTGTGGATATGGTGCAACAGAATTCTCTGCTCCTTGCTTACCCTTGCACTGGTTTAATCCCAATTCTTCGTTTTTCTTTTCTTCACTCCTGTTCACGTTATTTTCAATTCCATCTTCTTTATCAATGTCAATCTTTCTTGCTGCTATGGTATCCTCTTTCGTTAAACTCTTCCCACTTATCAAAGTAATAGCTTTTCATTGCTCGTGATTTTCTCTTCTCGGGTTGACTTCGGTGTCACTTGGTAAAGCACCATGTGGACAACTATTCACTGCACTTGTTAGTTGTCCCATCTAAGTTTCCAAATTTCGAAGTGAACCTTCTAAGCTATTCATCCTCGTGTCATTCACCGCAATGTACTTTGTGAGTATTTCTTCTATGCTAGCCTTCCTTTCTGGTTGGGGGTTTGCTTGACCTTGAAATCCTGGGGGATGAAACTGTCTTGGGACTGATGATTGATTTTGATTGTTGCTCCAAGAAAAGTTTAGATGATTTCTCCACCCCGGATTGTAGGTGTTGGAATACGTACCCTGCTTGTTTCCTACAAAATTCACGGATTCAGTATTAATTGCACACTGGTTTGTATCATGATTTCCTGCGCATAATTCACATACTACAATTATCTATTGCACTGATTGGGTTCCCATTGCATCAACCTTTTTCGACAAATTCAGCATTTGTGTAGCCAGAGCTATCACTGCATCTACCTCAATTTTTCCCTCAGTCCTTGGTTGAGTCATTCGCGCAGTTGGCCACTGATAATTGTTTGCAGCCATTGTTTCCAATAATTTATACGCTTCTTCTAAACTTTTACCCATTAAGGCTCCTCCGGCAGCTGCATCAATACAAGTTCGTGTTGTGTTAAACAACCCATTGTAAAAAGTTTGTACTTGCAACCACTTCGGAAGTCCATGATGTGGACATCTTCTTATCATTTCCTTGAATCGTTCCCATGCTTCATATAATGATTTAGAATCCAGTTGTGTAAAAGATGTAATTTCATTTCTCATTTTTGCTGTCTTTGTTGGGGGAAAGAATTTAGCTAAAAATTTCTGAGCTAAGTCATCCCAAGTAGTAATTGACCCTGCTGGTAACGAATGTAGCCAACTTTTTGCCTTATCACGAAGTGTGAAAGGAAAGAGCCTAAGTCTCACTGCGTCGTCAGTCACATCCTTGTATTTGAATGTATTGCATATCTCCAAGAAACTTACAAGGTGATCGTTCGGATCATCATTTGGTATGCCCCCAAATTGAATTGAATTCTGTACCATCTGAATCGTACCAAGTTTGATTTCAAAAACATTGGCCTGAATTGTTAGCCTCATAATGCTCGAATGAATTTCAGTTACTTGCGGCATCGCATAGTCCTTAAGTAATTTTGGTGCTTCTTCCGCAGCCATAGCTTGTTGCTGAAGTGTTTCTTTGCAAAACTGTCATATTCTTCGAAGCCTTCTATCGATCTCGTCCTCAAACGGTAGTAACTCTTGCTCCTTTGACCTAGTTTGCATACAAAGCTACCTGCGAATGGAGACCAAATTTGTGAATCCGTAGCAAAATTTAAATAAAAACTAACTGATGAAAATTAATAAAAAAAATTTAAGCTATCAATTGCTCCCCAGCAACGACGCCAAAAACTTGATGGGCTAAATCTATACTAGCATATTTACGTGCAAGTATACACGGTCAATCAAGTAATAAAGTGTAAGTAGAGTGTCGAACCCACGATGAGCGAATTATAACCTAACTAATTCTAAACAATAATTATTCATCAATTAATTTAATCTAGATAATTTTAATATCAACTAGGTGAATGAACTAAGTAATTAACTGCTGAAATATTAAATCAATAAATAAAGAGGTTAAGGAATCAATTTTCCCCGATGATTCATTTAAGTAATACTATTATTCTTTTATTAAATTGATTAATTGGAATTGTCAACGGAAGATCACTAATAATCATTATAACCACCTTTCGGATAATTATAAAGCATACCTATTATTACTAATTCCCATATATTTTTATGAGAAATAATAATAACAAATTCACTAAGAATCATTTTTCAACAGTTATTTGAGGTATTCAGGTATATTTCTATCCCGTCCACAAAATTAGCATTCAATCAACAATCCTTATTACCGAAGAAATTACTAATCACAAATTATTATAACCATATCTCAACCTAAATTTCATTGTCAAATGTCATCTAAGTCCATCAAATAATTGTTGATCAGACAATTATACAATTAAAACAAGTTATAATAAACAATTCAATCAATATCAACTCAAATAGAAGAACTAATAAATATTAAATAAATCATCATCGGGTTCCATTGAATCCTTAACTAAAAGAATTAGTTCATAATGAAAATAAAGAATATCAATGATTTATCAGAACTCATTCTTGATTACAAAAGGAAAAAATAAGAGAGAAGAAATAAACTCTGTCGAATCTGATCTTCCTCTTAGGCTCTAAGTCTTCTCTCAAATAAAGCTCTGATGAAACCCTTATATATTTTTTTTAACGTACTCTGTATATTCTCCCTTTTCTGTCTTTCTTTCCCTCTTCTAAAAAATAATAAAACGGCAAAACTAATGAATTAACCACTGTAGTTGGCACGTTTTACTGATTACACCATTGAATTTTTAATTTTTCAAATTACCCCAGTAAAGTAATTATTATTTTGAAATTGGGTCATTCCGTTAAAAAAATTAAACGGACGTTAAATTTTTATCGGCAAAAGTAATGAATTACTCACTGTAGTTGGCAAGTTTTACTAATTACACCATTGAACTTTTAATTTTTCAAATTACCCCAGTAAACTAATTATTATTTTGAAATTGGGTCATTCTGTTATCTCTACCTCACGACTGTTAAATCGTTCTAGTTTTTATCTTACGTTGACGTGAAAAAGAAAAAAGAAAATAAATAAATTTAAAAAAGAAAAAAGAAAATAAATAAATCCGATTTATTCTCTCTCTTCCTTCTTCCATCTCTCTCTTCTCTCCTTTCTTCTAGATCAAATAGATCTGCGTATTTTCTCTCTCTAAAATTTATAAAAATTCCCCAAAATATTGAATTGAGCTTCAAAGTTCAGCATTAAATATAACAATGGAGTCCGAATCCCCAACAACAACAACAACAACAATAACAACAACAGACAAAGTAAATGGTATTATAGTAGGATTCCTCCTTCTTGCCTCCGACCCTCAGCAGCCTTATGTCTTCGGAACTCCCGTCCTTCACTCTCGATTGCCTCCATTTACTAGTGGATGTAGAGAGAATTCAGAGGCAGATGCAAGAGGTGGTTGTTGCCAATTACCGCGCTTTCATTTTTGCTGTTGATGCATTATTTTTCATTCACGGGGAAGTTTCTTCTATTGATAAGCATCTGAGATCCGAGTACTCAAAATATTTTGATCCTTTTTTTTTCACTTTCAAGTTTTTTATTAATTTTTTGCCACATAAGTAATATTTTTTATTTTTGTACTTCTTTTCCAAAGCCACGTAGATAAAAAAATTAATGTCTGTTTAATTTTTTTAAAAATTTTTTAATCGAGTGACCCAATTTCAAAATAATAATTAGTTTACTGGGATAATTTAAAAAATTAAAAGTTCAATGGTGTAATCAGTAAAATGTGTTAACTACAGTGGGTAATTCATTAGTTTTGCCGATAAGAAATTAACGTCCGTTTAATTTTTTAACGGAATGGCCCAATTTCAAAATAATAATTAGTTTACTGGGGTAATTTGAAAAATTAAAAGTTCAATGGTGTAATCAGTAAAACGTGCCAACTATAGTGGGTAATTCATTAGTTTTGCCATAATAAAACCCTCTTTAATAGTCTATTACCAACTACGGATAAATTCCAACCCATAAATGATAAGTGCAAATAAAATCAAATCTTCAGCCAAAAGGAAACAAATCATCCGGGCGCGTAGCTCCACACGCGCTCCAATCCACGTCCAAGCGTCGTGGCTCTCAGCTTCATGCGTCGCGGCTCTTGCCCTTCGTAATTTACGCAACGCAGCTCTCGGTTCATGCGCCACGACTCCCGTTAATTTTTCGCGCGCCTCAGCTTCTTAAAATCCTGGCCTTCTTTATTTCCCCTTTGTTTATCTGTTTTGACCAATCTTCCTCATGAATTGTAGCTACTAAAACTTATTAATCTATTTAACTTTCGCCAAACAATAATCCTTACCTGTAGCAACAAATCCAGGCTAAACTTGCAATAATATCCATTATTTACACAATCACAAGCTGAAATCAATTATTCACAAAATCTATTAAAATGCACTAAAATACTATTGAAAACTCTTAAGAAAAGCAAAATACTCAAGTCAAACATACCCAATTAATAGATATAAAATCTACTCATCACATACGACGGCGCCAAAACAACCAATCATTGGTGGACCCTACAACAGAATAATTGTCAGATACAAAAAACGACAAAATAATCGTTAATAAAAGTTGTCGGCAGAACTGTTACATTTAACTGTTAAAATACCTGGTAATAAAGAAACAACAACGCACAGTGTCACTACAGTATTCCAAATAGTATTGAACCAATAACTGTCACACACTACAAGGAAAAGGCTTAATTCCAACAGAACATTCCGTCGAAAATTTGGCCAAAAATAAGGCCCTCGGAATTAAGTCCGTCGAAAATTCCATCGAAGTTACATATTGTTCGACGGAATAATGCTGATGGATCGTCCGTCAGAAGTAAGTTATATTCGACGAATTAATCTCAACGGAATTAGTCCGTCGAAACTAAGTGTTCCACGTGCAATTTTCCCACTCGTTCGGATTAAGGTAATGCCGACGAAATTTTCGTCGAAAATAAGCCTTATTCCGTCGGAAGTTCTAATTTTTAAAATAAATATTACATCTTATTTTCGACGGAAGTTCCGTCGAATTTAACGTATTCCGTCGGAAATAGCAATTTTTTTTATATAATTTTTTTTTATTACAGTTTCTAGGTTTTAAAACCTCATTTTTGTACTTGTAACCTAGTTTATCCCAACAATACATACAATACTATACCAATAACTACATCCAACAATAACATATATCATAATCAACCCATAATACAATGTATATACTTTTCTTCGAACATATAACGTTAAATAACAATGATATAACTTATAAACTACAAAGAATAATGATATGGCGCCGAAATACTTTCAAAACTAAAGTAAATTACATTGATTTATAAATAATCAAACTAAACTACACGTATTTACATAAAATCATTAAACTATACAATATTTTACAAAACATCTAAGTAGATATTATACAATGTTTTACAAATACCCGTATATGTATGTACAACTCCAGCTTAATTTTGAATGAACGCACACAACCATATAATAAAATCAGATGTAAATTAGTATTCCCCTAGGTGATGCGGACTTCCTTTTCGCATTAAGTTATATCATAGGAATTATCAACTACAAAAGTAAAAAGTCTCCAAGTTCCAACATATCTAAAAAGTAAGAAGTCTCCAAATTCTAAGGAATTATCGCCAACAAAATCAGCCCAAGTCTTCTGATAACACAAATTGTTTGTCAATCATTTTAACGTATACGTGCACAACTTGTCATTTGCATGGCTCCTAAGTATACAACTTTCTGACAAATAACAAGTTGTCATAAAGTTGCATACATAGGAGCCTTGCAAATGACAAGTTGTGGCACGTATACGTTAAAATGGTTGACAAACAATTTGTGTTATTAAAATGCTTGGGGTGATTTTGTTGGCGATAATTTCTTAGAATTTGGACACTTCTTACTTTTTAGATATGCTAGAAAACCACTAATTATCGGTTTAATTCCTATGATACAATTATGGACGAAAAGGAAGTCCACACCCAACAGAATACTCAATTTCTCTATACGTGATCGTGTCTCTCTAATTTACATATGATTTTGGTATATGTTCGTGTGCGTTCTTTCAAAAATAAGCAAGGATTGTAATTACATTTTGAAGGGTATATGGACATGTGCATATGGAAAACGATGCATCTCCCACTATGGTGTATGCAAATCCTCGTCATCATCCCCCCGGTCGCGATCTCCATCGTCAGCCCGCTCGCCATCACCAGTGATATCAACATCGACACCATGTTGATACAATTAAAAATATAACGCATTAGTCCGTATGAGAGAATTAAAGATACAGTATAAAAATTTAATAACATGTAGATTAAATAACTTAAAGTAAATATAATACCTGGGTAGGCGGGGGCTGACTTCCAATCGGGCCAAAAGCCTCCGAGAGTAATGTAACCACTAACCAGAGCAACTCGTCACGTATCACGACGAACTGCTCATGCGGGATACGCATACTCTCGACGGTGGCCCTTGTTGCAATATCCTGAGCTAGCTGGTGAAGGCGAGCTCAGCTGGGCATCTCCTGACGACGGATAACCGGATCTGTGCGGAACGTCTCTGACACCGTGTTTACCTAAATTTATACAAGTAAATTACGCAAGTATACGCAATCCACAAGTAATAAAGTGATAAGAGAGTGTCGAACCCACAAAGAATTATTTAATAATAATTATCAAGTACTAACAAATAATTAAATTAATTTTATTTAAACAATTCGATAAAAGTTATTGAATTTTGAAAATAAAGTACTAAACTAACTAATCAATAAATGCCAATAATTGAATTTAGATAAAAAGGCTTAAGATTACAATTTTTCTTAATGTTTCACTTGAATTAATATACTTCCTGTTAAGTTATGCCAACTATTTCAAATTGTTAATCAAGAACTCATCAATATTTATAACTATCTCTCGATGTATCATAAACGAATCAACTTAAATCCACAGATGATAGAATTAAGGTGAACACCCTAGTTAAATAATTCACTATATCTCTATGTGCATTACAATTAAAAAGAATTTAAAGCTCAGGTTCTCTTTCAGATTACATGCGATGTATAGGTATATCTTTATCCTAGACACAAATTACGAATTCCATCACCATGCAAAAACACAATCACGTGCTATTATGATTAGGTCTAAATCTATAATCCATTTCTCGAGTTCATATAGATTACCATGATAATTGTTGATCAGGCAATTAAGCAATTAATCACAAATCATAATAGACAATCCGATAATAATCAACAATAAGTAACAAGGAAACATATCAATAAAAGCTACGTAATAAGTTCCATTGTAATCTTAAAAAAAATTTAGTTCATGATTGAATTAAAATCCATAATCCACAATTGATAAAGCATTCAAGAATACAAAATAAGAGGAAGAGAAGAGAATATAATCTGTAGATGCAATCCTTGAGTCTCTTCTTCAACTCCTTAATTGAATATTTTGTGCTCTTGCAATTACTTCAAGCCTCCATCTCTTTCTCACAAACTAGGGTTAGCAAAAATTAGCAATATCTCCTTTATTCTATGTCTCACATCATGTATTTATAGGTTCTAGTTAAAGTCCTAAACCAATTAGAAGTTACAATCCTTGTTTCATTCAATTTGGATCAAAAATAAGCTTTTCAACAACCCGACCAAGAGCGGTCACGCCCATATTTGGCCTAAAAAGCAGCGCGGCCGTGCCCAATTGCCAAAAATCATGTTTTTCACTCTAAACAATAGGATGGCCGCGCCCAAAATACACTTGGAAACGGCACGGTCGCGCCCGTCACAATTCTGCTTGAACGTCTATTGGTAAAATGGTCATAACTTTCTCATACGAACTCAGAATTAGGAGATTCAAGAGGCTCCAGAATGCTAATAAATAGCTCTACGACTTTCATTCTTTGAGTATTGAGAGATTCGGGTGGATCAAGGTCAAAATAGAGCTTAAAGTGACTGCTATGTAAATGACAACTCCAAACTTTGAGGTTCAACATCTATTGGTAAAAATGTCATAACTTTTGATCCGGGAGGAGTTACGGAATGTGCCACCTATCAAATCGAAATTTATGACGAGATCTATAATAATATCTAAGTCCCAAGCCATGAACATGCATCTAACTTGGCATTGAAAACCTTTCAATCTTCCCTTCTTGTATTTGCTTGCATATTGTACTCCAAAAGATGTCCGGATTGCATTTCCTTCCGTCTTCCTACAAAATAACATAAAAACACTATAAATACCTAATACTAACTTAAAATACTTAAGAACTTATAAATTATCAAACCAAACGTACTCAATTCGTAGGTATAAAACTCATTCATCACACCGCCGCCATGACCCTCTGAAAAATCTCGTCGTCCAAGCCAGCGCCTGTATGAGATGGTCCAAGAGGTGCTCTCGGGCGCTGACGCTGGCTAGAGCATGCGCAAATAAATATATCATTACTAATATTATATGCAGTTAATTTATCTTAACTTATCAGAAATAATATTACCCCCAGGTAATGTATACGCCGGTATCCTCGGCATGCCCAACACTCGATACCTGCTGGTACTGCTACTAGGGGGATCCTAAGATGCGACCCATAGTCTCAGCTCCTCATCCTGAGATAATTCTGCTGAGTTGAAGTGAAACTAACAAAATGTCGTTTAAATATGTCATATTTAAAACTTACCTAATAAGTCGATTTTAAGCTTACCCCATTACCCGTGCTTTGTACAAGATATTAAGATTGTATATATTGAAAAGAGATAATGTTAGGTGTCTTAAATTTTTAGTCTCAAATGATGTGACATTGAATAAGACAAAATATATAGACAATCATAAGAGACTTACCCAACTAACGTATTGATACCACATCATTGAAGACAATTATGATTATGGACCTAATTTCCGCACGAATCAAAAGAACTCCCTTCATTTTATTAAAAAAGTCGTATTTATAAATGCTAAAAATTTAATCATGAGTAACTTTAAAACAATAAGTTATTGGCTAAGTAATTGTGGTATATATAATAATATAAATACTTTCTTCGTTCCTTTTATTTGTATTTTTAAATAATGAAATTTATTTCTTTTAGCATGTGATTTGTATATTTCAAGAAATAATTAATAACTTAACTTTTCATATTACTTTTATCTGCCCCTTACAAAAATAGTTAATTTTTTATATTGTCCCTATATTAAATACTAATACGTTTTTATTTCATTTTTTCAGTAAATTTAAAAATAATAATATTGAGATTTTATTCTCAATTTAATTAATTAGACAAAATATTAATTATATTTAACATCAATTGAAAAGGAATTAAAAGAGTATTAGTTTATAAATAATATTTATGTTTTAAAACAGAGAGAGCATATTATTATTACATTTCTATTTGAGCGACGACTTTTGAAGAAACAATAATGCACCCGCATTCTAGAGCAATTTCAAGATCAAATGTTGCTTTCCATATTTCAGTGGCCTAAAAATGTCGATGAACACGACAATTAAGATGTTATTATGTCATTTCACGTTGCTTGAGTATCTGAATCTGAGTACAAAGATTGGTACATGGAGTAAATTTATTGAGTCCACCCTATTATGAAGCAAAGTCCATAACTTATTTAAATGAACCCACGTCAAAATAATTAAGTGCTTATTTGATGCGTTAGGTGTATTTGCCTAAAAATATTTTATTTTAAATATAGTTTAATTATTTTATTCAACAAATACACTTCATCAAAAATGATGAAATGAGATTGGTGTGTGTGGAAATTTAAACGCATCAAAACACTACCACCATAAAAATTGTAAACGCTATTAACAAATAAATTTTAAAGTTATCCTTTTTTATAGCCAATTTCTAATAAATAGGATGCTCGCTAAACATATTGCATTACTTATATCTATTATTCAATATAAAATTTAAAGCATAAATTTAGTTTTGTTTTTGGTTTTAGTTCTGCATTTTTCTTTTATTAAAATGGGTTTCATTTTATTACCTTCGTTCCAAAATTAGATATTCAATATGACTTTTGAGGTTAAATAGCGGCATATTAAACTTTAAATTGATGCGAATTTATTTAATTTTAGTTGATATAATTATTATAATTGTATAATATATAACAAAAACTATTAATCATAAAATTTATTTCATTCTAAATTTTTATGAGTAATGTCAATTCTGAAGTTTAATATGTCATCGTTTGATTTGAAAAGTTAAATTGTATCTCTATTTTTGGAACGGAGAGAATATTATTTATTCTGTAAAGCTGTGCGATGTGATATAATAAGATAAAATATTTCTAAATTTAATTATTTGAACAAGGATACTTTTATAAAAATTATTAAAAAAAAAGAGAAAAAAAAGACCAAACGTGAAGACAACTTAAATACTATGTCATTTCACGTGGATGATGAAGTATTACTTAGTAGATAAAACACACTCTATCACATATATATATTATTGATGGTAGAAAATGATGAGTAAAATAATATCCGACTAACAGAAGTCCCTAATTCTAGCGTATGAAATATATACAAGAAAATAATTTATCTTGCGACAAAAATATGTTAACTTATTGGAGTTAAATACATCAATCAACTACTATGTTGAGAAGAATGAACAAACGAAGGAAGCATCGATTTTTCAAAATTTAAATAGTAGAAGTGTCACTATATTAAAAATAAAAAAATAAATAAACGAAATAAACTAAACTACACGACCACACAGACTTGACTAAATAGGGAAAAAGAAAGAAAATGCCTGTCCAAATATATCACTGGAATCAATATCAAATATCATATCTCAGGTATTTGATGATTTGAGTGTGTTACTTGAAGATTTGTGTATGACTTTGATTTTGTCAAATTTTATAGTAATATTTTATTAATTTTAAAAGTTAATTTTTAATAATGTAAACTTTGCCCCTCTTAACAAAATTCTTCTTCGTAATGCATTGAACAAGTATTGAATGTAATGTTTTGTTTGTTTTCATTTATTCATTATTTATGTTATGCAACTATCACTATGCACGCCGGTTCATTTAAGTACGTTGTTAGCTTTCCTGCGTAATTGAATTAGCTTAAGCGATAATGAGCATGCATAGTGAAAGTCGCACAACATAAATAATGAATAAATGAAAACAAATAAAACATTACATTCAATACTTGTTCAATGCATTAACGAAGAAGAATTTTGTTAAGAGGGGGGGCAATGTTCAAATTATTAAAAATTAACTCTAAAAATTAACAAAAGATTACTATAAAATTTGACAAAATCAAAATCATACACAAATCTTCAAGTAACACAATCAAATCATCAAGTACCTTAATTAGCTATGATATTGATATTGATTCCAGTGATATATTTGGATAGGCATTTTTCTTTCTTTTTTTTTCCTATTTAGTCAAGTTTGTGTGGTCGTGCAGTTTAGTTTATTTCGTTTATTTATTTTTTCATTTTTAATATGGCGATTTGAAAAATCGATGCTTCCTTCTTTTGATCTTTCTTCTCAACATAGTAGTTGATTGATGTATTTAACTGCAATAATAGTTAACATATTTTTGTCAACATAGTAGTTGATTGATGTGTTTAAATGAATCGGCGTCTAAACATGGCACATGGCAAGGACTTTTTTCTTTAAATTATATGAAACCTTGTTATGACAAACTATGACAAACACAATCAATCAACGCAGAAAGATAAAGACAATAACACAAGATTTTACGTGTAAACCCAAATCGGAAAAAAATCACGAAGAAGGCAGAAGAAATCCACTAAATAAAATCTGAAGAATACAAGATAAAGAGAGAAAACTATGAGAAGAATTAGAATACTTCTGAATGAATCTGAATATCTCTTCTCCAAAATCCTAGTACCTATATTTATAGGCCATAGGAAATTCCATAACCAAATAGGATAGGAAATACTAAATTGAGTATAACTAGGAAAGATAACTTTCCTTAAACCAAAACGGATTCTAGGTAATACATAAATCCAAGTCCAATAAGAAATCATGTCATACCTAACAAATCTCCACCTTGACTTGAATCCTCCAAATATAGCACAAAAAGTGAACTTTCTCCTCTTCTCAAATGCAGAACTCAAGTGCATCGAACATTAACCATGTCCAAACAATGTTTGAAATTGGTATGTGGTAACGGCTTCGTTAACATGTCAGCTGGATTGTCTGCAGTACCAATCTTCAAGACCTTAATGTCACCATCTTCAATAATATCTCGAACAAAATGATACCTGACATCAATATGCTTTGTCCTCTCATGATACATCTGATCTTTAGTCAAGTGTATAACACTCTGACTATCACAATGGACAACAGTATATAACTCCATGATCCATGTTGATCTCTGCAAACAAGCCTTGCAACCAAATAGCTTCCCTAACAGCCTCTGTAATAGCCATATATTCTGCCTCTGTAGTAGATAGAGCAACCGTATGCTGTAACGTAGTTCTCCAACTAATTGCACAACCTCCAAGGGTAAATATATAACCAGTCAATGACCTCCTCCTATCAAGATCACCAACATAGTCTGAATCAACATACCCTATAAGGGTATCGCCATTCCTTCCAAACTCTAAACCAACATCAAAAGTACATCGCAAGTATCTTAAAATCCATTTCACGGCTTCCCAATAAATTTTACCTGGACGTGATAAGTATCTACTTACCATACTAATGGCATGTGAAATATCTAGACGAGTACAAATCATAGCGTACATGAGGCTACCAACTGCACTAAAGTCCATAACTTATTTAAATGAACCCACGTCAAAATAATTAAGTGCTTATTTGATGCGTTAGGTGTATTTGCCTAAAAATATTTTATTTTAAATATAGTTTAATTATTTTATTCAACAAATACACTTCATCAAAAATGATGAAATGAGATCGGTGTGTGTGGAAATTTAAACGCATCAAAACACTACCACCATAAAAATTGTAAACGCTATTAACAAATAAATTTTAAAGTTATCCTTTTTTATAGCCAATTTCTAATAAATAGGATGCTCGCTAAACATATTGCATTACTTATATCTATTATTCAATATAAAATTTAAAGCATAAATTTAGTTTTGTTTTTGGTTTTAGTTCTGCATTTTTCTTTTATTAAAATGGGTTTCATTTTATTATCTTCGTTCCAAAATTAGATATTCAATATGACTTTTGAGGTTAAATAGCGGCATATTAAACTTTAAATTGATGCGAATTTATTTAATTTTAGTTGATATAATTATTATAATTGTATAATATATAACAAAAACTATTAATCATAAATTTTATTTCATTCTAAATTTTTATGAGTAATGTCAATTCTGAAGTTTAATATGCCGTCGTTTGATTTGAAAAGTTAAATTGTATCTCTATTTTTGAAACGGAGAGAATATTACTTATTCTGTAAAGCTGTGCGATGTGATATAATAAGATAAAATATTTCTAAATTTAATTATTTGAACAAGGATACTTTTAATCCGTGTTTAAACAATAACATCTCCCTTTCGCAATAACTGATCGATCGATAGATTTGGGGAATGGGGATGATAAATAGGTGTACTTCACCTTTTAATTTTTATACTTTATTCTAAATTTAAAATAATATAAACTTTTGTTGAATAGTAAAGTATAATTGAAAAAATAAAATATATTTGTTACTTCCCTTTTTCCCAATAAAAATAAGGAATTTTCTTAGGTTCTCATGCATATAAGTGTTTTCGAAGGAATGATATTGCTAAGACATTTTTTTAACTTCTCTCCCTCACTTCACATTTTTTCGCTTCATATACAAAAAGTAATATTCTCATGTCCTCAAAAAGATAAGTAAAGTACAATTTACACATATATTAATAAAAATAAAAAAATAAAAAAGAGTACTTTTTTTAAAAATTTATCCCTAGTGACCCCACAAGCTTATATAAAATGATGAGTACTTTTATTTTTTTATACTAATGAACTCCACTAAATAACTTAGTTACTCTTTACTTTATGTACTTTTTCTCATCCTTTTGAAAACAAAAGAATTTGTACTTTTAGGGACGAAAAGAGTAATCTCTTATTGTAAAGCGTCTCTCTTGAGTCGCTGACGTCAGTTGTAAATTTATGTCATACTAAGTTTAGTTATATTACAACTTTATCTTTTTTATATTTTTTTATTCAATTTTTCAAATTTTTAATTTTTAATTTTTTTTATATTTTATTTTATCTAATTTATAACCGTATATGTTACCGGGTGCTAATATAAAATAACTCGACGATAATGAACATGCACAGTGATAGTGTCATTTAACTTCTGAGATATAAGATAAGTTTAAAGTTGTACGAAAACAATACGGTCCCCAAATCATTGGTGAAACATTACATTCAATACTTGTTCGATGCATTAAGAAGAAGAAGAGGGGCAAAGTTTAAATTATTAAAAATTAACTTTAAAAAGTAATAAAAGATTACTATAAAATTTGACAAAATCAAAATCATATACAAATCTTCAAGTAACACAATCAAAATTTCAAATACCTGAGATATAAAATATTGAAAGGCACATGATGAAATTTAATGATGAAGACCTGAGATATGATATTTAATAGACTAAAATTTAGATTAATGAGTTATTAAATTTGGACTACTGAATCGTGGAACTAACAAAATGTCGTTTAAATATGTCATATTTAAAATTTACCTAATAAGTCGATTTTAAGTTTACTCCGTTACTCGTGTTTTGTACAAGTTATTAAGATTGTATATATTAAAAAAATAATGTTAGGTGTCTCAAATTTTTAATTTCAAATGATATGATATTGAATTAAACAAAATACATAGGCAATCATAAGAGTTACCCAACCAACGTATTGATACCATATTATTGAAGATACTTTTTAAGACAAAAAATTTAAGACCCCTAATATTATAAAGCTATAAGAATTATGATTATGGACCTAATTTCCGCACGAATCAAAAGAAGAAACATCATTTATACCGCACTAAACTAGTACTCCCTTCATTTTATTAAAAAAGTCTTATTTATAAATGCTAAAAATTTAATCATGAGTAACTTTAAAGCAATAAGTTATTGGCACACGAGTCAAAAGAAGAAACATCATTTATACCGCACTAAACTAGTACTCCCTTCATTTTATTAAAAAAGTCTTATTTATAAATGCTAAAAATTTAATCCTGAGTAACTTTAAAACAATAAGTTAGGAGTATTGACCAAGTAATTGTGGTATATATAATAATAAATACTTTCTTCATTCTTTTTATTTGTATTTTTAAATAATGAAATTTATTTCTTTTACCCCGTCATTTGTATATTTCAAGAAATAATTAATGACTTAACTTCCTATATTACTTTTACCGACACCTAAAAAAATACTTAATATTTTATATTGTCCCTATATTAAATGCTAATAGATTTTTATTTCATTTTTTCAGTAAATTTAAAAATGATAATATTGAGATTTTATTCTGAATTTAATTAATTAGACAAAATATTAATTATATCTAACATCAATTGAAAAGGAATTAAGAGAGTATTAGTTTATAAATAATATTTATGTTTTAAAACAGAGAGTATATTATTATTACATTTCTATTTGACCGACGACTTTTGAAGAAACAATAATGCACCCGCATTCTAGAGCAATTTCAAGATCAAATGTTGCTTTCCATATTCCAGTGGCCTAAAAATGTCGATGAACACGACAATTAAGATATTATTATGTCATTTCACGTTGCTTGAGTATCTGAGTACAAAGATCGGTACATGGAGTAAATTTATTGACTCCACCCTATTATGAAGCAAAGTCCATAACTTATTAAAATGAACCGACGTCAAAATAATTAAGTGCTTATTTGATGCGTTAGGTGCATTTGCCTAAAAATATTTTATTTTAAATATAGTTTAATTATTTTATTCAAAAACATAGCGTTTGACGTTCAAATACACTTTATCGAAAATGATGAAATGAGATTGGTATCTGTGAAAATTTAAACGCACCAAAACACTATCAGCGTAAAAATTGTAAACGCTATTAACAAATAAATTTTAAAGTTATCCTTTTTTATAGCCAATTTCTAATAAATAGGATGCTCGCTAAACATATTGCATCACTTATATCTATTATTCATTATAAAATTTAAAGTATAAATTTATTTTTGTTTTTGGTTTTAGTTCTGCATTTTTCTTTTATTAAAATGGGCTTCATTTTACTTCATTCGTTTTAAAATTAGAGATTCAATTTGACTTTTGTGGTCAAATGACGGCGTATTACTTTAAATTGATGCGAATTTATTTAATTTTAATTGATACAATTATTATAATTGTATAGAATATAACTCAAATGAGGAGCGCATGACTTATTTAAACAACATTTTGTTAGTTTCACGTCAACTCAGCAGTCTAAATTTGGTGACTCTATAGTCTAAATTTTAGTCTATTAAATATCATATCTCAGGTCTTCATAATTGAGGCCAAGTTTGCTGAACTATTCTGGTTTGCACCCCATATCTTAGGTATCGTGTGCTCTATCTATCCACTGGAGTGTCTCCTTCATGTTGAATTAGACAAAATTACGTACAGATACAAGCATTTTTTGTTCACTCAGTATTTCTTTGTAGTTTGATGTCATGCTCCGTTGATTCAAGTTGGTTGTTAGTAAATTTAATCTTTCTTTCCCTCAAGTCACTTGATTTATTTATTTATTTTGTTCACTCAGCATTTCATGGTGGTTGAATAAATGTGTGGAAAGGCTTGTGCAACATAAGAATAATATTACAACACTCTTTCCTTAATATTGCTTCACAGTTGGCAGTGTATAGAAATTCCAAGGAAAGAAAATTATGCTTCATTCAGTTGCCATAAACCTAAAGCCTAGAAAATACTTAATATTTACTGAATATTAATGCACCCGCATTATAGAGCAATTTCAAGATCAAATGTTGCTTTCCATATTCCACTGGCCTAAAAAAAGTCGATGAACACGACAATTAAGATATTATTATGTCATTTCACGTAGCTTGAGTATCTGAATCTGAGTACAAAGATTGCTACATGGAGTAAATTTATTGAGTCCACCCGTTTATGAAGCAAAGTCAATAACTTATTTAAATGAACCCACGTCAAAATAATTAAGTGCTTATTTGATGCGTTTGGTGTATTTGCCTAAAAATATTTTATTTTAAATATAATTTAATTATTTTATTCAAAAACATAGTGTTTGACGTTCAAATACACTTCACCGAAAATGATAAAATGAGATTGGTGTGTGTGGAAATCTAATCCCACCAAAATACTATCACCGTAAAAATTGTAAATGTTATTAACAAATAAATTTTAAAGTTATCCTTTTTCATAGCCAATTTCTAATAAATAGGATGCTCGCTAAACATATTGCATTACTTATATCTATTATTCATTATAAAATTAAAATGGGTTTCATTTTACTCTTTATTTAATTTTAGTTGATACAATTATTATAATCGTATAGTATATAAAAAAAAATATTAATCACAAAATTTATTTTATTCTAAACTTTTATGAGTAATGTCAATTCTGAAATTTAATATGTCGTCATTTGATTTGAAAAGTCAAATTATATCTATAATTTTAAAAAGGAAAAAATATTACTTATTCCGTAAAGATGTGAGATGTGATATAATAAGAAAAAATATTTATAAATTTAATTATTTGAACAAGTATACTTTTATAAAAATTATTAAAAAAAAAAAAGACCTACTTTAATACTATGTCATTTCACGTGGATGATGTAGTATCTTGTACGGAGATTGCTACATGAAGTATGGAAATGAACCGGCGTCTAAACAATAAAAGTTGTCCTTTTCATACAGATTTTGATCATAAGGGTAATATAATATATTAGAAGTCTTATTTGTTTTATCAAAGGTTTCACAAGTGATATCGTAGTCAATTAATAAAAGTTATACTCACCGAATATAATATTATCATCTAGAATTGGCAAAATTTCATCCATACCCATTAACTTGTCCACTAATTCATGATTAAATGGATAAAATTATTTATTTATCTTAATGAGTTAGATTAAATAGATAATAATAATAAATAAATGAATTAAATGAGAGCCTAACTTTATAGTTGTGAAGGGTAATTTGCAGACCTTTGGATAGGGATGTGTCTTATTTGCAGGAAGTGGCTTGTGTAATCTTTATTTGAAGAGGAGAGAGGACTGAGAAGGTGGGGAATGGTACAAAGTTAAATTTTGAGTTATATACGGGTGGATGAGTTTTATCTATATTTATTTAAAGTTTATCAAATAATTTATTTAAAATTGTTCATTAGTGACTCAACTCATCAGTGAGCTATTATTCATTACTCATTTAATCAATTAATTTGTCACCTCTATTATCATTGTTAACGCCAGATTTTAGCCACCTGATAAAATCACCAAAAGGCAGAGCCAAAATCGCGTCAACGGATGATGGTGTAGTCTTGTGGATTTTAACCCACAAAATATGTATAAATAACAACATACACCAAAAATATAAATACAGAATAAATAATAAGAACACCAAGATTTAACGTAGAAACCCAAAATGGGAGAAAACCACGGAGAGAGAGAATTCACTATAATATCAAAGAGTACAAAATATCTATATCCGACCTCCTCCTCTTGTTCCCTGCTCATCCTCTATTTATAGAATAAATACACTCAAGTGACCCATGTGCAACATGGCCCACCAACTACTCGGGTCTAATCAATTAGAGCCGACAATAATATGGGTTCAATCAAATCACAACCCAACATTGCCCCCTAGTCTCTTATTTACAAGAAACTTTAAACAAGAGACTATACAAAAAGTAGCCTCCAACAGCCAAAACCAGCAAAATTAATAAACTCATCACAACTGCACACGAGTGCCCTTCAGGAGAACAAAGTTTTTCTAAATGATGTCTATTCGAAGGGATTTTTATCCGTTCAGGAGAGGAACGCTCCTCTTCGACCAAGGGCCTAAAGAGGAGAGGTCCCCGACCTTAGCCTGAGCGACCCAAAATGCTCCGCTCGACCAATGGCCTGAGCCGAAGAGATCCCCGTTCCCCACCGAAGGATGTATATCCGCCTGAGTATTTACCATTCAGAAAATCTAAGCCTTCCCGAAGAACGCCTCGGATCCGACCTTATAACGTCACCCAACCTTATAACGCCGAAGCAAAGCCTACACCGAACCACCCCGAAGCCAAAGTCAGAGACCAAGGGAGTCATTGCATCGTTTGGATGACCAATAATAAACAGTAGTTGATGATGCAAACACAAATCCCTCGCATCTATGAGCAACGTGATTTCCAATAGCTCCCCGTGCCGCAGCCGAAGGGAATCACGCCACAGCCGAAGCCGAAGACTGACTGCCGAAGTAGAGCCTGCGCTCAAGAGATAATCATCATTTTCATTACAAACATTACACGTCTCTTCACCAGAACAATTACTTCTCTGATCATCATAAACATCATCGTCATTTTCTCTCTTCTCCTCCAATTCTCCAACCTCACTTTTATTTCTATCTTTTTCTTTCTGATCCACCGAAACGGCGTCGTCCACGGCAATAGCCTCGAACCTGTTCCGACCTCCAGGCCACAGAGATCTGAGAGGGTATTTAAAAGAAAACCCCCACGGCAACGTCCTCTGAGATGCAGTCGCCGCCCCCGAAGCCGACGGTTTCTCCAACGATATTGCATTCGCCGCCGCTGCCGATGACCGAAGCCCAACGCCGGAGCGGATCTGTAGCAGGAGCTGAAGCCCATCGGAAGCCGAAGCTTGACGTGATCCGAAACCACGACGATGTGGTTCGAAGCCGAAGGTTGGCTGCCAAACTGGAGCCGAAGCGGTGCCGACATGATCTGAAGTGGAAGGCTGGCTGCTAAACTGGAGCCGAAGCGGTGCCGACATGATCCGAAGCGGTACGACGGGATCCCAGTTCATCCGCCTTCATATTCCCTGATCTCCCAGTTTTTCGTCCTCATGACAGTTCACGCTCTAACAAGACTAGAGACTCGCCATTTGAGGGTCGTGAACACAGTCACGTGGACATAGTCACTCCACCCACCTTTCCTTATCTTGAACATGGAACAGATAACAAACAAAAAAAACTTAAAATAAGTTTCCTTCAATACATAAGTAGGCCCGTATATTAAAATAGCTATCCTAAACCCACTTGTTTGGAAAAGTTAATATGCCCATACTGATGGCACAAGTGCATAAGCATACATGTGAATCATATATAAGTATGTAGTAATATGGTGAACAAATCAGATTAATAATAGGAAACTCCTGCACATTTTGAATATATATATATTGATCTGATAAAAAAGAAGAAAGAACCACTTATCTTTATTTATAGTTCTCCAATTTAATTCGGTGATTTTGGTTCAATATTAGAACCAAGCGATTCCCACAGACGGCGCCAATGTTAACGCCAGATTTTAGCCACCTGATAAAATCACCAAAAGGCAGAGCCAAAATCGCGTCAACGGATGATGGTGTAGTCTTGTGGATTTTAACCCACAAAATATGTATAAATAACAACATACACCAAAAATATAAATACAGAATAAATAATAAGAACACCAAGATTTAACGTAGAAACCCAAAATGGGAGAAAACCACGGAGAGAGAGAATTCACTATAATATCAAAGAGTACAAAATATCTATATCCGACCTCCTCCTCTTGTTCCCTGCTCATCCTCTATTTATAGAATAAATACACTCAAGTGACCCATGTGCAACATGGCCCACCAACTACTCGGGTCTAATCAATTAGAGCCGACAATAATATGGGTTCAATCAAATCACAACCCAACAATCATCTATCTATATTATTAAGGAATATTAGTGAAAATAACCACTCTTTTGAAGTTATGTCATAATTTTTTTTCTCTCTTTTGTCTTTATAAATTTAATTTTATTATAATTTCGTCCTTCTTAATTTTTTTTTTTAATTTTTGTTGCATCCTCAAAATTTGATAAAATTTCTATTATTTTTCAAGGTAATTGCACAAACATCACATCTACATCACTCTAATATTTTTTACGAACATAAAGTGAAAAATTTGATAAAATTTCTATTATTTTTAGAGTATTGTACCCAAAAAAATGTGGAACATAAAGTGAAAATTTTTACGATAATGGATGTGGCAAAGTATTTTAGTAATTGCAGTAAAAATACTTTGCCACATCCATTATCGTAAAAATTTTCACTTTATGTTCGTAAATAATTCCACATTTTTTTGGGTACAATACTCTATATGTTCGTAAATAATTCCACATTTTTTCACTGGTAATTTAATTCCACATTTTTTTTCTTTTTTTGGTACAAAACTCTATATTTTTAGTACTTGACTTATATATATATTTTTGACAAATATATCATTTTGAGTGCAATTTATGAAATTATTAGAGGTGATAATACTGTTGCAAGTTTGGACATCAAAAGCTGCTATGTTATTTTAAAAAATTGTGTTTTAAACTTATTGTATTATTTTTAAACTCTCTCCTCTCTCTTCTCTTCTCTCTAATTCTACGCCTTTTTATTCTCTCTTATTTTTAAATCCTTTTTATTCTCTCTCTCCTCTCTCCTCTCTCTTCTCTTCTCTCTCTCATTCTCTCTCTTATTTTTTTCTCTCTTTCTTGTTGCCGAATGGGATGAATTGAGTGGGTGGGGTGAGTGGATGGCCACGTTGGATATTTAAGCTACCACCCGCGTGCGGGTGGTATGCATAGGAAAACTTCTCTCTCTCTATATATATATATATATAGTAGTAATTTCTAGATCAAATGTTGCTTTCCAGTGACTTGAAAAGTTGAAGAAAGTGAACCAACGTGAAAACCATAAAGAAACGTAAATGATGCAGTATAAAGATTGGATCTGGATTCTAAACAGTTATAAAGAGGTGGTGTATTTGAATAATTTATATAAAGGAAAATAATGTATATTGCGATTTTATATGTTGAGTTTTTTATTGTGAGTTATGTGAATAAATTTAATTGATAATATTTTTACAATTATTTAATACAGTGGACCAATTTTATAATCATATCAAATCTCATGTATTAATATACGTCGCAATCGTAATTCGGCTAAAATCTTTCACTATATATAACAAGATTCTTATAAAAATAAGTTGTACACTTTCTATTCCAAATTATAAGACTAATATTGACTTTTTAAAAATTAATTTGATATTTTTAATTTTAAAATTGATATAATTCATTTAAGTTTTGAAAACAGTAAATCTTATAACTATTAGTACTTTTTAGGTAGTTTATAATATTTATAATTATATTGACATAAACTAAATAAATACATGTCAATTTTGAGTTTGAAAATATTTGAAATTAACTTTTAAATTAAAAGTAAATATTGATCTTATAATTTGAAACGAAAAAAGTATATTTTTATATAGAGACTCAGAAAGTGTTAGATTTTTATAGACCTTTATTAGACAATTAATATACAAATCCAATTCGCTCTATGTAAAATACTTGTTTTTTTATAAACAACCTAAATGAATTACTCATTTAAAATGCCTGAAATCAGGATCCATAAAAATTGCCCCAAGTATTTGAACTATCAATTACTTATATTAATCCGTGTTTAAACAATAAAAGTACCCACCCTTGCACAATAAATTAATGATTGATAGATTTGGGGAAAGGGGATGATAGATGTACTTAACCATGTAATTATTAGACTTTATTATAAATTTTAGTAATATAAACTTTTGTTGAATAGTAAAGTATAATTGAAAAAATAAAATATACTACCTCCGTTTTAAATAATAAAATATACTACCTCCGTTTTAATTGAAGTTTTATTTTTTAAAACAAGTTTAAATAATTTTCTATTTCTCTGAGTTTTAAATTTTTGTAAATTTATTTTAAGTCAAATTAATTTTTTTTGAATTAGATGGACCAGTAAATTATATTATAAGTACTTTAATAAAATAGCAAGCTAAATTATATATCATGGCTTAATTAAGAACACGAAGGTTTACCCTTATAATTCTTTTTTATTTTTTCTAATATTTTGTGTTCTAATCCTTAATTCAAAAAAAATGCTATTAAGTAAAATTGTAAAAAGATAACAGATATAATAAATTAATTCAATTTTATATATGGTTGGAAATTAAGTTTGGCTAACTAAGTATATATACCTTCTATCTTATAAATATGATATATAATAAAATTAAGGCAAAATAGATAAAGCTAAATGATTAATTTATTTTAAGTATATTAAGAATAATATAGTCTTTTCAACATATTTAGGTGTGCAACTATCACTCTAAAATGTGCATATATATATATCAACGCCCTATAAAATAACTTAAGCGATAATGAGCATGCATAGTGAAAGTCGCACAACATAAATAATGAATAAATGAAAACAAACAAAACATTACATTCAATACTTGTTCAATGCATTACGAAGAAGAATTTTGTTAAGAGGGGCAAAGTTTACATTATTAAAAATTAACTCTAAAAATTAATAAAAGATTACTATAAAATTTGACAAAATCAAAATCATACACAAATCTTCAAGTAACAATCAAATCATCAAATACCTGAGATATGATATTTGATATTGATTCCAGTGATATATTTAGACAGGCATTTTCTTTCTTTTTTCCTATTTAGTCAAGCCTGTGTCGTCGTGTAGTTTAGCTTATTTTGTTTATTTATTTATTTATTTATTTATTTTTAATATAGTGACACTTCTACTATTTAAAATTTGAAAAATCGAAGCTTCCTTCTTTTGTTCATTCTTCTCAACATAGTAGTTGATTGATGTATTTAACTTCAATAAGTTAACATATTTTTTTCGCAAGACAAATTATTTTCTTGTATATATTTCATACGCTAGAATTAAGGACTGCTGTTAGTCGGATATTATTTTACTCTATCATTTTCTACCATCAATAATATATATGTGATAGAGTGAGTCTTATCTACTATCACTCCGTCCCAAATTAATTGCTCAATTTTGACCATTTTAAGTCAAATTGACTATTTTTAAAATTAATAATTAAGCATATATAAATATATTTCTAAAATTATAAAAATTAGAATTAGTAATAAATTGTATATACTTTCTTTTGGTTATAATCTCTTCACCTATATTTTAACAAAAATAATAAAAAGATTAGTTCTAAAAATAGTCAATTTGACTTAAAATGGTCAAAATTGAGCAATTAATTTGGGACTTAGGGAGTACTAAGTAATACTATTTACTTTAATAAAATCAAAATACTATTAATATATATAATATGAATATAATAAATATACGAGACATGTAAATGAATATGTTTAGATAAAATCAAATATTTATGCAGTTTCGTGCTTAGAACCAAACACATCGAGAAGAAATGGATAATGTTAGAGAAAAGATTCAAGCTCGGAATCAGGCTGCTGTGGAGCTACTGTTGTCACAGTCTGGTATTTTGCTGCTGGATTAATATGAAGTTCTTTATAGGTTTTGATTTTTGAAGGTTTTTGTATAATCAAGAATAAGGATTTATTGTAGACTTCAAATTATACCTTATAGAAGGATTAGTATATAAGAATGTGAACATATATAAGTTAGTGAATATATGTCCATATTTGCTCTGACAACAAAATTATTATTTTGACATTATCAACCGTCTTTTTTTGTTTACTTGTTGTATACTATCGGCTGTTAATAATGGCAGATCAATAATTTTGCTGTCAGAGCAAATATGAATTTAGCGACACTTTTATAATTATTTTAACAATACTTTAAATTTTCAACGACACTTATTGTTCTGACAACAAAATTATTGCTTTGGCATTAAAAATAGCCCCAAAAAAAACTGCAAAAAAGTTATTCCATTTCGTAATAAAGCATTACACAAGTTCTACTAGTTGTGTTTGTACTTGAAATTAACATAGAGTAGCTATATAGCTAGCCATATATATAATGAGTGCTAGGCTGCTAGCTAATGCATTTTATTAATTTTATTTTTAGAATCGAGCTAATTAATTTAAATAAGCTTGTGAAGAATTAATTGAGCACCATACTGAGGCCGAAGAAGAAAAAATAGCTCAGGAGCATGGACGTACGATGGAGAGGGTTGGAACGAGAAGCGTTGTAAAATCATTGCTACTGCAATTTTAGCTTCCATCATTGCAAAGTTATGTCCGATGCATATTCTTGGGCCCCAAGAAAATGGCATGAATGAGGAGGGGTTGGGAATTCCTTGAGAAAATCTCTCTGGTTTGAACTCTTTTGCATCGTCTCCCCAAATTTGAGGATCATATTGATGGAAAATCATTGGTATGGTCAAGTGCACCCATGGTGGTATAGTCATATTTCCAAGCTTTGTATTCTTGGAAGTAGCCCTAAGAACCATACTTGTAGGTGGATATAACCTAAGAACTTCCTGCAAAATCATGGTCACCTGCAATAAAATGTAAAAACGAAGAATTAAATGCACTTTGAATGTATTTTTTCAACCCAATTAATGACTTTTTGACCGGAGGGTGTTATATATGTACGTGAGAGGGATGTAGAATAATTAATTAAGAGAGATATCTTACAATTTTTAGGTGATTTAGACCATCAAAATCCAACACTTTGTTTTCGAAAACTTGTAAAACTTCTTGTCTTGCGCGAGCTTGCCATTCCGGATGATGGACAAGGATCCTCTCCATTTGGGATCCTCTCTATTTCGGTCAAGTTCACCAATTTGGGTTAATAAAGATTTTGTTAGTAATGATCCAAATATGTTAATAGATAATTAATGATATTAACTACAATCCTAAAAAAAAAAATAGGATTCCGACATTTTTTCACCGTTAAAAGTCTAAAACAATTTTCACCGTTCAAACAATTTTCACCGTTGAAATGAACGGTGAAAATTGTTTTAGACTTTTAACGGTGAAAAAGTGTCGGAATCCTATTTTTTTTTTTAGGATTGTAGTTAATATCATTAACTATCTATTAACATATTTGGATCATTACTAACAAAATCTTTATTAAACCAAATTGGTGAACTTGACCGAAATGGAGAGGATCCCAAATGGAGAGGATCCTTGTCCATGATGATAGCTCAATAAAATCATTGTCCAAACAAGTACACGGGAGGTTGAATTTGTTCCGGCTATAAAAAGTCCTTTGCACTCATCTACCACTTCTTCCATACTCATTTGCATTCCTTCATCATCCTCTTGTGTCTTTTTGGAATTGGATTCCAATAAAATACCCAACAAATCATCCTTATTTTCTTGTCCCATTTTCTTGGCCGCCTTTCGTTTGTAGATGATCCTCTTTAGTTGGGCCGTTATTTCACCCTCAATTTGTTTCATTCTTTTGATTCCTTTTGATGGAAAAAACCTGGACTTGGATCAATTCTAATTAATCTTTTAAGGCCCATGAAGGCCAACGCAAAAGGAAAAAGAAAAAACAAAGAAATTAGATGCATATATATGGGGCAGAAATCGCGATTGTGCCCAAACTTTAAGTTTACAAAAACTCTATGTGGATATAAAAATTTGACATTAATGTATTTGAATTTCATCTATTTATATTGTTACCCTCAATGAGGGGTCAAAATATAAATAAGTAAAATTCAAATACACTAATATCTAATTTTCATGTCCACTTAGAAGAATTTTAAAGTTTAAAATCTTAACATATAATGCCGTTTGATTGTATTAAAATTCGCCGTGACTTATTATCTTACTAAATTAGTGTCCTACCTAAATTATAATTAAAATTCAATAAAACTTGATATTTTATCAACTTAAGCGATTTAATTGTATTCGTATCAGAGGCAAATTTAGTTGAATAATAGTAGAGTAGTATTTTACTGTCATAACTTATAAATTGATATTCATTAAAACTTGAAATACGAAAATATCTATTTCAATTTGAATTTCAAGCAAATTCCTTATTTATATTACGAATACAATACAAACTCTAATATATAATTTCATTATTATCTTAATAAGAATTTAATAAGAATTATACCTCTATATATTGATTATTTTTTCAAAATCTCAGCGAAATAAATTTACGTTGCATTTAATTGCTAAATGCATCAATAATTTTAACAACTATACCACTTGTTCTCTAACTTTAGAACAAGTGGAGTACTTGAGAAAACCTTGATGTATTATAATATAGTCGTTATGACTTTTTTATGTACTTAGATTAGGTTCTATGTACTTTTTTAGTTATTAATAATAAAATGTCTGTAAATAAAAATAAGAAATGGAATGATGAATTAATACATATAGTTCATATTAACAAGTGCTACAATATATATATATATATATATATATATATATATATATATATATATATTAGTAATGCACATATATATATATATATATATTAGTAATGCACACACACACACACACACACATATATATATATATATGTGTGTGTGTGCATTACTAATGTACGTTAATTACCTCAAGGGTGAAGTATAACTTGAACTCATCATTTCGAATCCCAGATCAAACTGTTCTTTATGAAGTTGGAATATAGTTCTAACATCTTCAAGATTACTGTCCAATAGTGTTCGAGCCATCATATCAGCAGCTAAATCTTCTAAACAAGGCCAAACATTAACTTCCTCACAACCCTTGCTCGAAACTAACTTTTCCCACTTGTTCATCATATCATCACAGCTCAAGCTTATTGCCGGTAACAGACACTTTACATCGTAAAAACAAGTAGGAAAAAGGTCAGCAAAGTTTTGAACAAGAGTGAAATATATGTAATACTCCATTCCATTCCTTCAAAAAAAAAATTATCTAAAGCTAATTTTTTTTTTGTTCGTGCATATATATTAGGGAAAAAAAAGTAAAAACTTTTTTGTTCACAAAGAGAAGTACTAAATTAACATAAAGAATTGTTATCTGCACAAACCCTTTTATATATATATATATATATATATATATATATAGTTTCACAATTTCTCTCATCTATATAATATATAATAGTCGTAAAAAGGAATCCCACCTTCATTCTCACAAAATAAAATATTTTTAAAAATTTCAGTAATTTTAAACTGCCCCACCAATACAAAAAAATAAATATAAAATATACTTAAATCTAATAAACTTCTTTCTTTTCATTTTTTTTCATAGAGTCCAAAAAAGACAATTAATATTAAAAGAACAATAAAAATAAACATTACAGGAGACCATATTAGTGTAATATAATATTAGTAAACAATAATATTATGAATCTAGATCATAATATCAATACAATGGCACACATGTATGTTATATTATTTTATTTTCTTTCCTTTTACTCTCTCTTATTAAATACCACCATCCGTTCATTGTTCACTAATATGTTTCTATTTTTAATTTGAGGGTTTGTGTTATATAGTCAACTATTAAGTTTTTAGTTATGTAAAGAAAGGTCTTTAATTTAAATGTTAACATTTTAATTTTACGTAACATGTTGTTTGACAAATATATATAAGCATATATATAAAGATTTTTAATATATTATTATATATTCAAAGTGCATTTTTTATTCATTTTAATTTTCTCTCTCTAAAACAATATTACTGTATCGATCAAATGAATATAAACAACGGAGATTTGAGCCTTTTAAACCTTGATGTGTATATATAGATATACAAAGTCCAAGTGGTGTGAGTGTTTGATACTCCGTTGGTTCCATAATAATAAATTTTTTAGAAAAAATTTTTTGTTTTAATTTATTTGTTGTTTGTATTTTTTTAAAAAATAAATTATTTATTTTTTTATATTATCCCTAGAATTTTTTATTTTTTAAAAAAATGTCTCCCGTATTAATAATTTTTAACTTTTTATAAAAAGGTAGGTGAAAATTTTTTATACAAATTTTAGTATTAAAATATTTCTTTAATAAATATGCATGAAATTAAAATGACATATACAGGGAGGTATGGCTCTGATGCCTAGGATGGTAGATCTATTGCCCATCGCTCCCTCCCTCTGATGCCTAATTGCCTAGAATGGTAGATCTATTGCCCAATCGCCTCTGAGAGCAAGCGAGAGTATTATTATTGAATAAAGAGATTATACATGTATGTATGTATGTATGTATGTATGTATGTATGTATAAATGAATGAAGTGGGTGATATTCGGAATGGTGATTCAATTACGTATTACATAATGTTATCCAAAGACGGCCAAAGCATAAGATGATATAGATCGAAGAAGGTATGGTGTTCTTCAAATTCAATAATTAATATCTACTATATATAATGACCGAAATACGCGGTAATAAATATCTATTCGTAACAAGTATTTATCGGTAATAATTTAGACAAATAATATTTTATAATAAAAATAAAATATTATACATTAATAGTTATATAATTATTATTATCACATATTAATAAATATATCTATATACAAATACTAAAATTTAGTAAAAAATGTTTTGCCCAAATATTTTAATGGGTTGTTTGGTTACAACATTGAAATGAGAATGAAATGGAAATTCCTATTCTTGGCCAGAACGAGAAACTATACGATTTTGATCGACCAAGTTTTTTTTTTTTATAAGTTTGTCGATTGAAGTGTAATAGTCAATCTTTACCCATCTTGATAGAATAATCATTCCTTTAAACATATGATTAGGCATTCCGTTAAAATACTCATTCTCTCCCCTTTTAAATAACAAAATATAAAAATAAACATTCCTTTTGAAATACTCATTTCATTCCCGTCAAACCAAACAACCCATAAAATTTTATTTATTTCTTGAGAATGGTTATGACCTCTCTCAGGAGCGGAATGATTATTCTTACCTATGGACCTACATTCATCCCTAATGCTACGTTTGGATTACAAAAATCAAGATGGGAATAAAATGATTCATTTATATGAAATGAAAAAAATTGTGTTTGGTTGTTCTATTGGAATGGGAATAAACAATTTTTCATTCCTATCAAATTTGTGAATTTTATTATTTAGAGAAGGGTATAGAATGACTCATTCTAACCAAGAATAAAATGATCAATCATTCCACTTACTATTCCATTTTATTCTTTTACTAATTATATTCCTACAATTCAAACCTAATATAAATGTTGTTGGTACAGTTCACTTCTCCACCACTCTTATAACTATTTCAAAACTTCCACAAAATTTTACAAATTTTAATGTAAATATAATTTAAACTAGACGCGTACATTGCACGAACTATTCGAATAGTATGAATAATAAATATTTCCTATATATAAAAAAAAAATTGTGAAACTATTTATAAAAAAAAAACTGAGAAATTAAATATTAATTCCTGCTCTTAATGTAACAGTAGGCCCAAGAACGAAAAGTGTAATAACATACTTAAGGATCCACGTGTTTTATATTTCTATGATAAAATATGAATGGTTTTTATTTGTTCATAAATTCTTTTAAGAACTGAGGAAGTGCTTTTTAACTCAATTTTCTACTAGTTAATCTTAATGATTTTAGGTTAATCCGTTAATAAAATTTGGCAAAAGATTAATATTTACCTTTAACTTCTCCCGATAAAAAGCTGGATTAATTATCTGTCGATGTTTAGTCCATTTTTTACCGTGAGCCGCCAGAAGTCCACCAACAACTAGGTCAACTATTGGATCTGGGTATGGTTTGTGAAACTCATTGGGCCTTGAATATATCTCTTTAACCAATGCCGGGTCCATAATGTTCAACCTTGGTTTTGCCCCAACCCATATAAATGAATTGTTGGTGTGGTGGAGAGGAGGAACCGGACATTATTAGACATGGTTAGATCTATGATGGCGCAAGCAAATTTGCCTATTTCTTATTGGGGTGATGTATTGTTGATTGCGACGTATATACTTAATCGTGTACCTTCAAAATCAGTACAGTCCACCCCATATGAAATGTGGACCGGCAGAAAGCCCGAATTGGGCCATATGCGGCCATGGGGATCAACAGCTTTCGTACATAACACTTCTCATCAACATAGGAAGTTGGGCCCAAGGGGTAAGAAGTGTATCTTTGTAAGATATTCTGAACACTCCAAAGGCTATGTGTTTGTTGGAGAGCAGCCTGATGAGACTATTTCTGAGATAGAGTCACGAGATGCGAATTTCTTTGAGATGGATTTCCCTAACAGAGGTGATGTGAGCAAGGAGATGAACCTTTATGAGATGGAGGAAGATTTAGGCACCCCAAATCATACAGTAGAGACCGAAGAGGATATTCCTCAGGCTCCTGTAGATAGTGGGAGTGACATACCTTCGAGTAGTTCTTTTCCATCGAATGAGGAGTCTCTTGTTCTTCAAATACGTAGAAGTCAAAGAGGTAACATTCCACGTCGTCTCTTTGAGATTGAGGGGAATGTTTTTGTGGCTGATACGCGGGAAGAGGAGGAACCTCGATCTTATCAAGATGCTCTATCATCTGTTGTCAGCGATAAATGGATGATTGCAATGGAAGATGAAATGGAGTCCATGAGGACTAATCAAGTCTGGGTTTTGGTTGACCTTCCACCAGGGCGAAAGGCTATTAGGAACAAATGGGTTCTTAAAGTCAAACGCAAGGCGGATGGTTCCATTGAAAGGTACAAAGCTCGTCTTGTAGCAAAAGGCTACACCCAACAAGAGGGAATTGATTATGAGGAAACATTCTCACCAGTTGTAAGGTTTGCTTCAATTCGCCTTATTTTAGCAATTGTCGCGCATTTGGATTTAGAGTTGTATCAAATGGACGTGAAAACAGCTTTTCTCAATGGAGATTTAGCTGAGGAAATATACATGGATCAACCAGAGGGTTTTCATCGTAGAAGGACAAAAGCGCAAAGTATGCAAGCTCAAACGTTCTATCTATGGTTTAAAATAGGCTTCCAAACAATGGTATCTCGAATTTATTCGAGCCGTCATTAGTGATGAGTTTACGATGATCGAGGAAGACCATTGTGTGTATATCAAATGGTCCAAAGATAAATTCCTTATCCTATCGATGTATGTCAACGATATTCTACTAGTTGGGAACGATAAGGAGATAATTGTCGCTACCAAAGGGTGGTTGTCCTCTAATTTTGAGATGAAGGACATGGGAGAAACAGCTTATGTTCTTGGAGTTAAGATCTCTAGAGATCGCTCAAGAAAGCTTCTTGGTTTGTCTCAAGAGACTTACCTTAAGAAGGTTCTGGAGCAATTCCAGATGAACAACTGCAAATCCATAGACACTCCTATCGCTAAAAGCGATGCCATTGGACCCGAACAATGCCCTACTTCTCCCGAAGAAATTAAGAAAATGTCCCATTACCCATATGCCAATGCTATAGGAAAGCTAATGTATGCAGTTGTGTGTACTCGACCTGATATAGCATATGCGGTTGGTTATCTCGGTCGTTATCAGTCAAACCCTGGAATTGCTCATTGGAAGGCAATCAAAAGAATCTTACGATATTTGAAGGGTACTTTGGACTACATGTTATGCTATGGAGGACCGGACCTGCGATTGATTGGTTACTCCGATGCCAGTTAGGGAGGTAACCAGGGAATACACAAGTCGACCTCAGGATATGCATTATTGCTACATGGTGGCTCCATCACTTGGTGTAGCAAGAAACAGACTTGTGTTGCTCTTTCGACAATGGAGTCAGAGTTTGTAGCATGTACGTCAGCTGTTCAGGAAGCTATATGGCTGAGGAGATTCTTCGAGGATATTGGAGTCATCCTTAATGCTTCAGACCCCGTTACTATTTTCTGTGATAGCACAACGGCCCTATATTACACTAAGGACCCTAAGTATCACGGTAGGACGAAACACATTGACCTGAGGTTGAACTTTATTAGAGAGAATATAGCAAATAATAAGGTAATATTGAAGTACATGCCCACTGACCTTATGGTAGCGGATCCCTTAACGAAACCTATTCCGAAAGATGTCTTTTGCAGGCATGTTAGTTCGTTAGGCCTTCGTAGGGTTTGATGTACTTTCTTTGTTACTGGAATATCACTCATTGTATGGCTTGTATTTGAGATATTCATTATTGTTTTGAGACATTAACATATATGCTAGATTCATTTGTTCCCACTTATGATTGTGATAGCACAGATGATAGATATTATTAGTTCACACAGTTATTATGCATATTGGATATGCACACACTAAATATATGTCAACAGGTTGATTGGCTCACTCACACGAGCAATCACCCTTGGCGCTTTGAAAAGCGAGCAAAGTTGAGACAGTTCATTTGATTGGCGCTTTGAGTAGCGAGCTATTGATGCTTTGGACAAGCAATCATTTGGCGCTTAGTAGCAAGCAAAATGAACATAATGTCTCCTTGGCATGTGCCAAGATGAGGTTAATTAAGTTAACCAAATATAAGATCTCCCACCATCTATATAAACCTGTATTGATAGCCGGATGTGAAGTTCAGAGTTGGCGCTTGGGAAAGCGAGCAATCTGGAATTTCGAGTTAGGCGCTTGTGGAGCGACTGAACTAAGATCTGTACGGCATGACTAAAAGACATATGCTCATGTAGATGAGATTGTCTGTCGTAACATGATAACCGGACACGAAATTTCAAATGTGGCGCTTTGAAAAGCGAGCAATTTGAAATGTTCGAGTTAGCCACTCTAGGAGTGACTAGACTAAGGTCCGCACAACAAGGCTATAGAATAGTATGTTATGAGAGGGTTACATGAGCTAAGCGATCAAGCAATGGAGGTGAGAGAATGAATCCCTGTTTCCTCACCATGTGAGTCCAATAGGACAGGATTATTAGTCCTACATCTAGTGCTCTTTGTGATCATTGACTTTACTACAAAGATATGGATTGATGTTGCTACTTTGGTTTCGATTCCTACGGTCAGGATTGATGAGACAATAAGGACCGATTATGGGAAAGCAGTTAATTCATGTCTGAGTAGTATTAGGGCAAAGGGAAGACAATTTGATTTCACATTGTTCTGCACTTATTGTCGACAATTATGGCGCTTTGATAGCGATATAGTAATAAGTGAGATAGGAAATGGACATGGGCTCAAAGGTGGTTAAGTATGGCTCTCTAAGGGATTAGAGATGCTTGACCTTGTGAAAATCAAATGTGTCTGGAGTTCTCTGAGTTTATGGGTTGTAGCATCTACGTGAACTAATTGAGTTTGGCGTAAGAGCTCCCACATTGTTTTCTTTAAAAGGGTAAATATCTCTATGTTGGCCCTAACAGGTTTGATGTGGAGCTCCCGCATTGCAGGTAAACTCAGCGGTCGCACGGTCCGGCAACTGAAGATTTATAATTTTTTGGTTTGAGCTATAATTTTGCAGATGTTAAGATTACATCGTCTCCACTATGGGTGAGTAGGAGATGTTGGAAAATGGTAGTGCACAACACCATTATTTTGGTGGGACACCCATGTCTACTCCTTTTCCTCAATAACTCCATCCATTACCGAGAGGTCCTTTGAATGTGTGAATGTTGAGTGCATTTTATTATTACACATGTGATTCCTCCACTAACATTACACTCTCTCTCCTTCATTATATGCATTGAACTTGGTTCTCTAAATATAGCATGTATCGGATAATTATTCAGATGAAGGATTGAGAAAGTGAGAGTATACTACACTGTAAAATATTGAGCTCCCAAATACTTTGTAAAATTCTTGTTGAACGGATCGTGGAATTAGTCTCCGTTTTCATCTTACAAGAGATTGTAATTCGGAGACGCTGTTGGGTCGTGGATTGGTTACCAAAGATTTAATACACTTCAAGAGGTATTTTTTGGTTCTCGAATATGTAAACTTATGCTAGCGTACATGGTATTAAATCCCTTCAGATCCGAGTATAGAGATTACTGCATGGAGTAAATTTATCGAGTTCTATCTATTTTATTTTATTTTTTGGTACTAACGAGAATAGTCCACTACTCCACTCTATTATTAGAAAATTGTCCTTTTCATAGTTAGTATTTTATAAGGGTTATATTAAAAATCTTATTTGTTCTATCAAATATGTCACAAATAGCAAGGACGGATTCAGCCTCACAGTTCAATGGGATCAAATTCAAAAAAAAATCTCTTAAAAATAAAATTTTAATAAAATAAATCACAAAACTAAATAATTCTTAAATATTGTATCGGGGAATTTATGAGGTATTGATTGAGTCGGGTCCCCAAGTAAATAACTTCTTCGAAAATTCTCTTTTATTAGCGGAATAAGAACTTATTGGTGGTCTTTTACTGGAATCCCCTCAATATTAAGGGAAGGAGATACCAGTATATGGGTTTGGAACTGGATATTTTGGGCAAAAGAATCTGGTATTTGGGTTTGGGAGTTAACATTTTGCGGGTGAGTTTCTTGGTGAATATCAGCAGTGAAAGGTTCGTCACTAGTCCCTTCAGCTTGGACATTTTCAGGAATAGATTCAAATTTTGTACGTTTAGTTGTTGTAACCCAATTACGTATGTCCAAGTCTGACAATCAATAAATATTTAAAAAATAATTCAACATCAAAATTAGATCAATATGCAATATGAACAGTCAAGTGTAATTAGCACTAACAATAAACAATCTCAATTAAACCACTAACAAGTAACAAGTAACATTACAAAATCAATTACAAAATTTTAAAAAAGAAAAAATAGAATAGAACACATACTTGAAGAATTTTTATTTGATGGAATTCTCTTCATTGTTGCAATGTTGCTTTAAGAAGTAAGAAACCCTAATTTTATAAAAGTACAAAAAAGAAGAATCCATAAATAATTACAAAAATAGAGGATTAAAGCATAATCTAGAAGACTGGAACTCAAAAAAATTCCATAATTATAATTTATATACTTTTCACCTTTGCCATCTCAGAATGACAGAATCTATGTAACGAACGAAAAAGGAAAAAGGAAAAAGAAGAAATAGGGAGAAGAGTTTACAACTAAAGTACAGTCTATATAGAGTCCTAAAAGTCTACTAGTGGGAATGTGGAATTGATATTTGAGATTGGTATTTGGTTTAGGAATTTTAATAATTTTTTAAGGGTAAAACATGATAATTTTATTTAATCCCTCCTCAAATAATTTTTTTTTATTTGACTTCCTAAAAATTCAGTGAGATCAGGTGTCCCATTTCCCCAATGGTGAATTCGCCCTGACAAATAATATAATACAGTCAAATCACGAAAGATATATACTCTTAATATAATGATTGTACATCATTTAATGTATTATTTGAGATAAAATATTTAAATTTTTTAATATTATTATTTATATTATTAAAAGAGGGTAGTGAAAATAATCAGTCTCTTAAGGGTGAATATAAAACTCAAATTTCATTCATTATTATAATCATATTAGACTAACTCAGGATATTATCATCATAGCACGAGTTCTTGAGTTAATTCTATTATTACAAAATCAACAAAATCTTATGCGAAAATAAAATATTTTATATATGAAAGAAAATAATCTGTTATTATTAAGGGTGTTGACTTTGTTGATCTGTCACTTGGTTCTGCATTGAAATTAATGTTACGGTCAGGCCTTGATTTTAGTTGCAATAATAAAAATCATAAAAAATTACTCGATCATATAAAAGTAGTTCTCCATAATGAAGCAATTTGTCCTCATAATATAATCCGTGAAGTGCTAATCGTCAAACAAAATCATAGCATATGCACTCACATGCTGTGACTTCGGTTACCCTTGTTTCTGTAGTTTTTATTATTCTTCAATACATAGTATTCTTCTTTTGTTTTAATTTGTTGATCAAATTAGACAAGAATATATATATATATACAGAGGGACGAAGTTAGAAATTTTATTTTTTGGGAGCCATAAAAAAATAGCAGGAGTTCAAAGGTAACACCCCGATTTAAATTTTATGGACAATTCTATATTTTTTATACTACATACATTAAGACAAAGAAATACCTTAAATATGATATCAATTTTACGATAGTCAAAAGTGTTTAAAAAAATACATACTTGAAATATCATCTTTCAATATTTTACATTGACTTAAAATATATTTAAATGACTTATATTTAAAAATGGAAAAAACACTTTTTTCTTTATTTAAATAGTATCATATACCTTTTTTCATAATTTTTAGAAGTCTGAAGAATATACATGTATATGTAATTTTTAATATAAATATTGGGGGCCTAAATGATTAGTATGAAAAGTTATAAGATGTAAAATAAAAAATCTAAAAGTTCAGGGTAGCGCGTGTGTGTGTTATAGGTTGTTGATAATATCAGAGCAATAATTTTGCTGCCAGAGCAAATATGCATTTATCGATATTTTTACATTTATTTTAACACTTTAAACTTTCAGCGACACTTATTGTTCTGATAACAAAATCATTATTCTAACCGTAAAATTACTACTCTGATATTATCAATAGCCATGTTGCATGACAAACATATATACTAATAAGTTATTCTCATATATTCCAACTAATCACTTAGTTTAGTAACGGCTATACCCTTACTAATAACAGATCATTTTATTGTATTGATGATATGGTGGTGGAATGGTACAACACGCGGTCGAATATTGTCGATCGGATCGGAGACTGCTGGGTTTGGTCATTACTTATGTTTTCATCTTTCTAAACTCCTTCAAGTCCCCGTTATCCAACCTATACAGATTGCCCTTAAACTCTTATGCTACGTTTGAATTGAGAGAATATAATAGTAAAAGAAATAAAATAAAAATAGTATATTCAATAATTATTTCAGAGAATAAATCATTCCAATAAAATAAAAATTCATTCTATCCTTTTGTTTTTTTATTTCTATGTGAAGAAGGTGAAATAAAATTCATTCTAATGGAATGGATATATGTAATAATTGTGTTATTATATAATAACAACCACCACCAACAACAACCAAACATACACTTAAAATATCTTAAAATTATTTCATTCCATCCTCAATTCTATTCCTTCAATCCAAACGCAGCATAACTCTCTTAGTTGCAGTTCCAGTTGCTTGGGCCTTAGTCCTTACCCATGAAATTGAAGTAGGCACCCTAGAAGGGGAATGAATAAGTGCCATGAAATTCAAGTAGGCACACTAGAATGGGTTGAATAAGTGTGAGAACAGACCTTATCCTATTTTTATAAAATATACTAAAAATTATTTAAAACCGGATGTTCACTAACGCGGATGAATGGATTGTTGAATGTAGCCATGTAGGGGTGCCTGAATTGCATATTTTTTAGAAACTCGGAAAAATAGTTTTCAAGTTACACTTTCGTGATTATAATAAATAAATTTCTGAGTTATTAAAAATAATTTTCTGACTTTATATCAGTATAAAAGAGCTTAAATATATACTCACAATTCTAAAAACAATATATCCTATGACAGAGAATTAAAACATGCAAACAATTACAAGAGTTATATATATATATATATATATATATACATATATATATATATATATATTATATATATTATATATATATATATAGGGTAATGATCCATAGCATGTATTTGCTATGGATAAAAAATTGACAAATAACATCTATACCATCCATAGCAATGATCAAGGGCCTAGATTAAAAAACAAATTTCAGCTTCCGCTTGAATTTTTAGCGGACAGCATTAAAAAGTCTTTTGGACGATTATACCCCTCAACGCAAGTCAGCAATTCAGTTTTTAAAATAGCCCGCTAGGTATTCTAGCGGACCAGTAGATATTCTAGCAATTTCAGGCTTCAGCACATTAGGCTTATGTAGGAAGGTTGTAGTACTAGGCTTACGTAGGAAGGCTCAAGGCTCATGTTTTAATGACTGCAGTGCATTAGGAAGGCTCATGTTTTAATCACTTACCATTAGGAATCTGAGTTCATATTCAGACTGCAGTGCTGAAATTATTTTTCTCAATATTCAGACTTTAGGTGCTTTCAACAACTACTATATTCATTTATGCTTGAGATGAATATGTCAAGATGGATAAATAGCAGCGAACTGAGATAATTGCATTTGTGAGCAATGGAGCTAGGCCAACTGTTGAGAAGAAAAGGAGAAGTCCTGCAGATAGTTTGTTGTGTGTAATGTGTGGACTATGAAGTAATGAATAAACAAATGTAGGGGTTTAATTTGAGCATGCCAAGAGGAATGCACAAACTAACATGTCACCTTTGAGTAAGAACATATTTGTCATGGATATCAGATATGAATCCTGGCCGAGTTTAATAACTCCATGTGGGTAGCTGTATAAAAAGCATGGGAAAGAGTTGTGTTTGACAATGGAACTTATTGTTACAAAAGTATGTTATATTTCTTTTTTTGACGAAAATAATGTTCTGCACACTATTTTACAGTAATAGTAGTTTTAGTTTTATGCTGCAAACAAAAGTTTTTTCCCTTGCATTGATGCCAACAGTTGCATTGAAATTTACTGGAAGCTTTTTTCTTTATTTAGAGGCAGCTTAAACTATCTAATATCTTTGAGAATGTGTCTTGTGCTTCTTTTTACAAGATTTTTATATTCTCGTAGAAGGTTTTTCCCTTTTAAAGTGATGGATTAAATTTTTTTGATAGACAGATTGATGTAAGATATTATTCATTATGACATTTTTTGTTATGTTAAGGCATTAAATGATTAGATTGAATAGAATTGAGAAAACTCTCAATTCATGATTTCAAATGTCTTTAATTGTTATTACTCTATATGCTAAAGATTGGATGGTATTGGGACTTCCCTTATATTTATTGTTGGACTTGTACAGTTCAAAATCTTTTATTTCATTTTCAATTTCTGATAGTTATCCTTTTCATGTTCTTTTGCAGCCGAGCTCATTGGACAAAGATAAATCTATCTCTTTTCAGATTCCCTATAACTCTGGAGCTGTTGTATGTTCTGACATTACTATCTAATTGACTTTTTGTAGAAGGATTTCTTAAAGTTTTGATACTACAATTTTCTTTATTAATTGAAGTTTTGTATATTTTTTTAATAAAAGTTTTATGATTATATCCATATATTTCAATTATCAAAGAGTATGCTCTTGCAAGTCCCAGTCATCATTTCTGTAGAGGAGGTCGGCGCGAAAGAGAGAACTCCATACAATTCATACTCATACAGTGACGTTCCTACCTCTTCATTGTTTCATGTTGTCTGGTAATGGTTTTTATTTTTCAATATCTTTTTCTTTTCAATATACATTTGACATACATTCATTAATCAATGTTCTTGTTAGAGTTTGGCCAACTAGTTTGCTCAGTGCTTGTAAATAGTTATCGATGTCATTTCCGTTAAAACATGAGCTCGGATTCCTAATGTTAAGTCATTAAAACATGAGCCTTCCTAATGTACTGCAGTCATCAAAACATGAGCCTTAAGCCTTACTGGAACGCGTGTATTAGAGCTGGAAGCCTAATATAATGCTAGAATATCTAGTGGTCCACTGAAATATCTAGCGGACCATTTTAAAAACTGAATTGCTGACTTGCGTTGAAGGGTATAATCATCCAAAAAACTTTTAATGTTGTCCGCTGGAAATTCTAGCGGAAGCTGAAATTTATTTTTTAATCTAGGCCCTTGATTATTACTATGGATGGTATAGATGGTATTTGCCAATTTTTGATCCATAGCAAATACATGCTATGGATCATTGACCATATATATAAGGGCAATGATCCATAGCATGTATTTGCTATGGATCAAAAATTGACAAATATCATCTCTACCTTCCATTACATTTATGAACGGATGCGATTAAAAATCTGAAATCGTCGTCCGCTAGAAATTCTAGCGGACTGGAGTAATATAATTTGCTGACCATTATGCCCCCAATCAGGCCAAGTCGAGAAACAAAAATCCGTACTCTTTGGTTGACTCCTATCTCCTTTTAGTGAAAACAGAGAAGCTCCTCTGTGCTTTGTCTGGGTCTCTTTTCATAACTCAAATCAAAGGTGGGTTTTTATTTTTTTCTTTAAAAACCCAATTCGTTTTGTGTCTTGTTAAATGGTTTGCTATGTATTTCTATGTTCTTAAGGTTAGGGTTTGAAGAATAACAAAAAGAAAAAAGAGGGGTTTTTGCGTTCTCTCTCTTTTTCCATCATTTGTTTTCTGGGTTTTTGGTAAAGGTGAGGCATCGTATTTGGGTTACACAAAAATGGGTTTTTTGGGTCAGTGTTGAGTGAAAAAAAATATGGGTGTGACAAGTTCAAAAGCTGAGAGGAGTGAAGCTCTGCGTTTTGTGCAAGGAGAGGAAGAAATTTATTAAACGAGCTATTGATTCAAGGTACAATTTTGCTGCTTCTCATGTTGCTTATATTCAATCTCTTAAAAACATTGGTGTTGCTCTGCGACGATTTGCAGAGGCGGAAGTGTTGATAATCTTCTCTATCTGCTTCAGTTACTGAAATTGACAAAACTTCATCACATTCATCTTACCCTTCGCCGTCTCCATCTCACATTGCCGGAGTTTCGGATTCACCGTTGCCTAGTGAGAGCCCCCTTTCGCCTCCGGTGTCTAGATTAAGTGACATGCATGAGGTCAAGAGGGACTAGTGTTGTAACTATTAGGGCCAGTCCATTATACACATGCTGATTGAACATAGGAAACATGCTTTGGTTGGTTTGCATCAAGACTTGTAGTCCGCTAGAATTTCTAGTGGACGGAGCATAATGATCAGCAAATTATATTATTCTAGTCCGCTAGAATTTCTAGCGGACGACGATTTCAGATTTTTAATCGCATCCGTTCATAATTATAATGGAAAGTAGAGATGGTATTTGCCAATTTTTGATCCATAGCAAATACATGCTATGGATCATTACCCTATATAATATATATATAGAGAGAGAGAGAGATAGAGAGAGAGAGGTGTAATGAAATCAACTGCAACTTGATAATTAATGGAGGTGAGAGCGTTGAGAAGATTGTGAACAAATTCATCAATCATCATCTTTTCATCTAAAATTCGCGTTGTGACAGTTAAATGCAACCAACTGTTTCTGCTGAAAAAGAAACCTCTACCTAACTAGACCCCAACTGGATTTTCTTTGCCCTGCCCTGCCCTTTGGTCATGGGTAGACTTAATCTTGATCTATCACGTTCTATATATATCTTTAGGGTTATGATCATCTATTTTGTATGTGTGTTTTCAAGGTTTCCAGATAAATTCTATGGACACAATTACTAAAGATATATGGAATAGGGTTTATAATGACTATCAATTGATCTGCAAGTGTGACCCAGTGAAAATAGTGAAAAGTGATGGAAGAACATAAAAAAGAATCACAAGAATTTAATCCGTAGATATTAAATCTCGAGATTCGAGAATACAAGGAAGTGAAAACAAAAAGAATAGCCTCATTTTAAAATTTAGCAGACTTACAAAATAAATAAATAAAATGTGGACCTGATGCTCTTAGGAGTCATTAGTCTGCAGTTTGCACCACCACAATGAGAGATGGATATACAAACACCAATAACTTTCCTTCACCACTTGCATATTAAAATTACAAAACACAAGTATTAGGTCTCATCTCCATACGAAAGTGGACCATGTGGGAATATATCAATCTCCTTAGAAATTATTTCAATCCATTTATTTTGTACAAAATTTAACCTTAGCCAAGGTAGAGACAGCATTACACAAACAACTGACCCCGGGAGAGGCAGATGATGATAAATCTTTATTTAAGCAATCTTTTTAATCAGTACAGGTTTCACCATTATGGTGTAAGCAACATGTTACTACATTTGATCATATGAAAATCTTCTAGTTGGCGCCATTTTATTCACATCTTTTCCTCCAAACCCATATTCATCAGTTTAATGTATCTGTGCCAAAAAGTCCACACTTTCATCAATTTTACATATAAACACTGTTCTACGTTAGGATCAAATTTATGCAGGAGACATGAGAGAGTCCAACTAACAGTATTAGCAGGCTTTTGGAATTCAGATACATGCTTTCGAGCTCGGATCTTGCAACCCACAAACCATATTGGCGGGAACTGCTATGTCAATCATCTTAGGATACGACAACTTCAAGTCTGTTCAGATAAGTATGAGCTTGTCAATTTAAAAATAATGAGCAAACTAAGTGCATAGAACATATATATGTAATCTTAGCTAGCAGAAGTCGATGAATGGAAAACACTTACTTTCCATGATATTCTTGAAAGTTTCCTGCAAGAAAAGGTTTTCCATAATTCAACTAAATTAGAATAGAAAGATTAGAAGAAGTTGAAAGAGTATAAGATATGCAATTAATAGACAACCTTCAGCACAGATTTTTTTATTGTATATAAAAAAATTAATGAACAAAACTTCTCTGTTATTGTATCAATAGTACATCCAGTATTCCAATTCTACATTCTAGAATTATAAAATTTCATCATTTGTTACATTAAAAAGCTTTGCAAAGCTCTCGGAATATCACAAAGTTCATCAATGTCAGAAACGTTTTTGATAAACCAACAATTTCAGAAACAAGACTCCCTTATGAAAGAATATATGAAGAAAATTATGTCCTCTGCATACTTTCTATCAAGCTAATAGGAAGCTATCTCCTAGGTGAAGAAAAGGTTGATTTTTAAATAAATTCAGTGAAGCTATTTTTTTTAGAAATAACTTTTTCATACGTAAGTAACTTTGCTCAAGTTATGGTATTGGAATTCTTTTCTAAGAAATAATGAAATGAAGAACTTGGTTTTACATTTTGAAGAACCAGTTTTCAGATCTAGATTCCAAAATTCCAGAAAGAACCAGGTTAGAGGGTTATTTTTCCTTTATATATGCACACAGCCAAGATCAGTAGATGCTGTATTTACAATATGAAATACACTTCGCAGATGGAGAATAACCTCATCTTTTGTAAGGCGAGCATTATATTGCATCTCCTCTCCCACAGTACTAGCCTGGAAATGATAAGGTTTAATGAGCAGCTACTTTAACATTGAGTCATTGACTATCCAAGAAATAGAAGGCATTTGATGTACTCTTACAGTAAACCCTTTGTAGTCATGAGCAGGATATACCAATGTGTCCTTGGGCAATGTAAAGATCTGGTCCATGAGATAATGGAAATGAGTGACACTGAAAGGAAAGATTCATGATATACCATTCTGAGTTTCCTATTCCTTTTTCTACTAACTACAACAAACTATTTTTATGTCCTTGCCTGTGAATGCACCGACTTATATAGCTGCTCAGAACTCCCACCCTGCAAAAATGTTGAAATTAAATTAGGTATCATACTTATTACTTCATTACTTTCGCATCAAAGACCACTATGTTGGACAATCAAACAAACAGTCCATGTCTGACCTAAAAAGGCCATCCATTTCTGAACTGTCCACTAATATCTGCGGCTTGAGAAACCAACAAGATTATCAATAGTACATGCGTAGCCACCCGATTCTAATACCACTTAAATGATAGAAATGTACTTTCTCCATTCCAAAATTAGAGATACAATTTGACTTTTGAGGTCAAACGATGGCATATTAAACTTTAAATTGATGTGAATTTATTTAATTTTAGTTGATACAATTATTATAATTGTATAATATATAACAAAAACTATTAATCACAAAAATCATTTCATTATAAACTTTTATGAGTCATACCAATTTTGAAGTTTAATATGCCGTCATTTGACCTCAAAAGTCAAATTGTATCTCTAGTTTTGGAATGGAGGGAGTATAATCCTTCTACCAAGAATGTTTAAAAATGCACTAATATTTAAAACAATTGAATCTTATGCTAAAAAATCCAAGAGTAAGCAGTTCTTTTCAAGAATCTATACCTGAAAATCTGTTCTCCCACATCCGCGTATCAGTAGAGCATCACCCGTGAAAGCCATCCTTGGTTGAGGCTGATTAGGTCCATCTCCTGTAACATATGTAACACAACCTAAGGTATGACCCGGAGTACCACGAACCTGCATTTAACATAAAAGGCTTTTAGGAGGTAACTTAAAATTGTGAATTAATGGACTTCAAAGTTAAAAGTGCATGTGCATGCAAACATTCATGGTCATTGTAGGGTTAACTTAAAGGCAGGTGCGGACGCAGGATTTTTGTGAAGGGTGGGCACTTTTATAATTAAATTTTTACAAATAAAAAAAATACCAAATATAAATTTCAATTAAAAACACATAAAAGTCAATACAAAATTATTCTTTGAGGCTTTATTTCTTGAAATTGTTTTATAATCACCCTATTTTTAATGGTATCAAATACATCTTTTTGTGAAGCAATAGTTTCACTATGTTGCTCTTGGACTGGGACATGACTAATTGACTCTTGAGTAGATATATTCAATAAGGAAAAAGATTTGGATCAAGCACGTTTAGTAGTGCTAGATCGTGAAATTTTTCTTAAATATATTTATTTATTCTGATTTAAAATATCAAATACAAATTCAACAAATAATAAAAAAAAACTAAAAAAATTAATAATATGAACAAATTAAACACCCTATATAGTTTTTAATCAAAATTATATATTCACAATTTATGCCTTTATTGATTTAAATTCAATATCTAATGACACACATGCCAAAAACTTTAATATATATTATAAACTTAAAGAGTATGTGCAGATGTACTAATTAGCATGAATGTATAAAAATAAATAAGAACAAAATTAAGTAATTAACTATTCATGGATAATTAATAAAAAAAATAGAGAAAAATTTAATGATATTTAACTTTAACTCTAAAATTTGGGAGAAATCAAATAGACTCGTGTAAATAAAAATTGAAATTTGAAGTTAAAAGAGGATAATAAAAATTCCTAATTATCAAGTTGTACCTTGACTCGAGTCTTTTTTTTTTAGGGTGAGCACCAATTTACAATATTAACCCTATACTTATAAAAATAAATTAAAAATCAAGGGTGGGCACTTGCCCCCCCTTGGCCGTGAGTGCATCCGCCCTTGCTTAAAGGTAACTATTGAAAGATACAACAAGTTTTAATTTGGTCTCACTAAATTGAAAACATTTTAGAATATATGTATCCATAACTTCTTTATGTAAACTTTCAATCATCATTCTAATAGGTATAAAAAAACCGCGAAAAAAAGGCATGAAGCTACAGGGTAGAACCCACCACAATATAGCCCCACTTGGCAGACTTTTCTTGTTAAATGGATTAACTGAATACCAAGCCATTTATGTAGAACAGTGGGCGAACTGGCAGATGCCAGAATTAACAAGGAAGTTTAAACTTACGGGGTTGATTCAATGGCATGTGATCTACCATAATAAGGGGGAGATCACATAATCAAATCTTGCCAACTCCTAAGTGTAACTGTACCCACACAAGCTTATGTTTGGATTTGACAGGTGCACGACTCTTGTGAGGGACGTGTACCCGTAGGTTTAGTCAAATGCTCTAAGATGTTTGGACACCCATGATTCCAATAAAATAAAATAAAATAAAAATCATTAAGTTTGGTATGGAAATGGTATGATGCACAGTTGACCTGTCAAATGTACAAAGTTGTGATACTATCTATATCCAAGTGCTATGGTTCTCGCAGTTGAGTTCAAATTCCCATAGTGATTTCCTTTTTGTTATTAATTCTCCCTACTACAATTTTACAAACCTAAACCTACCCACATCTGGCTACTCGTCTCCTTGTTTCTAAGTTTATATTTATAACTTTAAAGGTCATACATATAGTTGTATGCTTAAGTTTTAACCAGTTTAAGAACTCTGAATTTTCCACTATTGTAATTATTATCACAACATTGCATCAGTGTTTGACTTCAATATTTATCATAGAAATGAAACAGAACATATTCTTTATATATTTGCTTTTATGAGATCAAGGTTATTTACTGTTTGTTACAATATAATTTAGTCTTTAATAACGCACTGCCTAAATATGGTATGCATTTCATCTTTTGTAAGAAAAACCATCCCAAGCACCTGGCATTAAGTAACACTGAATCAAGTGAACCTCAAAAATATAACACTCTGCAACTTGACTCGGCAATCATATCAGTCAACTTATTCCGACGGGTCCCGGGTCCCGGGGGAGGATACATTTCGTACAAGAACATGTTGGCTTACCTCCAAGAAAAGATCACCAAAATAGATTTTGTCACCAGGTTCAACCAAAAGATCAGCTTTAGCATTGCTTGCTTTAGAAATGACAGATTTCACGCCAGGGACCTTACTCTACATGAGCAGTGACAAACAAAATTAATAAATTAACAAACTGGTAAGAATTCAACTACAAAATAACTGGATGAAAGAAAGCCAGGAATAACCTTAAGTAGGCCCGTCCCAGTCACATGATCAGCATGTACATGGGTGTTTAAAGCATAGATAAGCTTTAAACCCAGATCTTTAATAAGAGAAAGATCCCTTTCAATTGTCGTGTCTACTGGGTCAACCAACTGCATAAGTCAGCAACCAACAAACATATAAGGCAAATATATATGCTACGCATCCGATTAGCTAATTCTTTGTAGACATGGATGTCCTATTGTTAGTTGTCCTTAGATGAACATAAATATGATATTGATAGTAATCATCAGGAGCTAATACAAATATCAATTCATTAATATAAGACAACAAACCTTTCAATTTCAAACAATCCACTAACAAGTTCCAACCTTTTCACGTATAGAACTTCATTTACTTCATGATCAATTTCATCGTTTTCATTTTCATTTTTGACCATTAGACAAACTAATTCAAATTCCTTTGCTGCTTTATAGCACTAATTTTTGAAATTCAAGACCAATAGATGCTAGTCAAACTTAGATTGTACTGCTAGAAGAAAAAAGATACTCCAGACGAAATTAAACTTGATCTTCATCATAACACAAACGGATCTATATGATTTGAATTGTTTTACTGATAATAAGTTCTATAGTTTTTATCAGTTTATTTCATTATACTTAGTTCCCAAATTAAAAAGGTCAGCACAATCAAGTGGTCCAACACTGTGCTACACATCCTCAAAAGTCTAAAATAAGACAAAATTTTCAACTCCACCTGAAGTAATTTAATAATTTAAAGGACAAAATTTTTGCAAGAGTATAAAAGACTGAGCTGGTGAACTTCAAACTCCCATAACCACCAAAGGGAAATTCAGAATTGAGGTCATTTACCAAAACCCATAATTCCTTATCCTAAATTAGCATCAAGATAAACAACAAACTCAATTAAACCAGAATAATATCATCCAAATTAAAGAATAAAAATAAGTAAGGAATTAAGAACCGAACCAGGGCAGGCTTTTCAGGGTGAGAAGCATCGGCAAGAAGGTAAGTATAAGTAGATGATTCCTTCTCAAAGAGCTGGCGGAACAAGAGACTGTAGGGTTGAGACGACGTCGTGTAAGATGAACCCATTTGAGATCTAAGCTTGGTGTTTGAAATTAGAGGAAGAATTTGGGGTTTAGAAGGGATATTAGAAAGGGAAAGAGAAGGCCGTAAGGAGAGAAATCGGAGCATTTATATGAATTGATAAAAAAATAAAAAATTGGGGATGAAATCAATGGAATATTATAGGCATAGGTGACTTCGTCTTTAACAAGAGTGACAGTGATATAGTGATTCTTAGGTAACATACACCCTCATATAAAGGGCAACGTGATATCCGCCCTAGATAATCAACAGTTGTTGTTAAAAGAGACACGAATAATGTATATGAAGTGAACAGTGATATAGTGGGTATTATTACTGCCATGGCCATTGGTTTAGGCGCAAGGCATGCTGTCAGCCTCCTGGCTTTCTCCTCTGTATTTTATGCTCATGCTACTTTTTAATTGGACGGAGCTGTGGTGGATTTTATTTCTTTTTTATAATTTATTTGTATAATACTAATAAAGACAATCCTTCTTTATTTGGACCTTACGTAAGAAATACAAGCATGTGAACAACTTCTCAATATAATTTTAACAAAAAAAAATGAAAAATAAACTTTTGAAGATAATATTATAATTTAACCCAAAAAAATGATAAAAAAGCTTTTGAAGATAATATTGTTCCTGTATAATGGCTACTGTTGGGATGTGATTTCTCCCTTGATGTGCTCCTAACATGATGTGTTGAACATGTGCTATTAAATCTTTGACAACCTTTTCAACATGGTGTGCTTATTTTTGCTATAAAATGGATGCTCGGTTAAGCATCTAGGAAGAACACCTCTACTACACCAATTCGGATCCGGTTAGCATGAAGTGAACTTCATGGTAAGTTCACTTCATGTCCAATACTGCGCTGACACGTGGCGAGGGATGATACGTGTCAGCGCAGTATTGGACATGAAGTGAACTTACCATGAAGTTCACTTCATGCTAACCGGACCCCACCAATTCACAGCTTCAAGCCTTCAACCATCAGTAGCAAGAAAGAGTTAGAGAAATTAATCCGAGAGTTTTAATAGTGGAAGAAAAATAGCTCATTTGAGTTATAGAAAAAAGAGGAAGAGAGAAAATAATTACTAATATTATTTTCTTCAATTTGTACAATATTTTCGTAGTGGATTTTTGAGATCTCTCCCCGTGATTTTTTTTCAATTGGGTTTCCACGTAAAAATCTGGTGTTATTATTTTATTTTCATATGTCATTATTTTATTCCATATTAACAAGCACTAAACAGCTACATATCCTCCACCGTTAAACGTCTTTTTGGCTCGTTATTTGGTGATTTGGCGAGCGGTCAGAATTTGGCATTAACATTGGCGCTAGAAGGAGGGTCTTTAGTGTTGAATCAAAATCACCCATTATTGATTAAACAAATATGAGAGGTAGAAACTAAAGGGAGATGGTTCTAATTTTTTGAATACTTATTTTCGGCATACTCACATCCAAAAGCTAAGTCTCCATCTTTGTCTATGTTTCAAATAAATATAATAATATGTACTGATATGTGGTATATATGACAAATCCCACTACATGCATGATTGTATGATGTACTAATAAATGTTGTGAATACTCGTGATTGCTAGGTTAATTTCACTGGCAAAACCTAAGCAGTCCACTTCAGACAACAAACTTTGATAGTGATGCCCTATACTCCAATTCGGACTTCGGCTATCGCTCACGCAAACTTATTATTTATATTCGAAGCTAATCCAGGACATATCGTTCGGACGGCTCTAGACAAATGAGGAGCAGGCCAAAAAGTCGCTTCCTGATCCGCAGCAGGCGCAAAACCCGCTAGCAGGACAGATCCACAGTAGGCACAAAAGCCGCTCGCAGGACAGGAGCAGGCCGAAGAGTCGCTCCCCGATCCGCAGCAGGCACAGAAGCCGCCCGTTAGAAAGATCCGCAGCAGGCACAAAAGCCGCTCGCAGGACAGAAACAGGCACAAAAGTCGCTCAAAGGCGTCGGAGCCGCTCCGGTGATAGTTCGTTGGAAAGAGAAAAAGTAAAGGAAATTGCATCAGTCATTGAGGCGCTGACAAACAGGAAGCATCCTCGGGGACGGTCAAGCACCCTCCGGGACAATTAAAGCACTCTTCGGGATGGTCAAGCACCCTCCGGGACAATCAAAGCACTCTCCGGGATGGTCAAGTATCCTCCGGGACAATTAAAGCACCTTCCGGAACGGACAACATTCTTCGGGATAGACTTAACGTTCTCCCGAACAGACAACATTCTTTGGGACAAACAATTTATATTTGACGAGGATACAATTTTCTATCAAACGCAGGACTATTGACACTATAATCGGGGAATGAAGCAAAGGAAGTTTAAGATCGGTGATTTGGATCTTTGGGAGGGATCGTGCCTATCAAGAAAAGGATACAAAACTTAACAAAATAATTCATATAACAGAGGAAATTATGCGAGTAAAACAAACGCTTATAACAAGGTCACAATTTATATACTCTCTTATTTTACGTTTCTTACAATAAGAGAGTGGGGGGCAATGTTGGGATGTGATTTCTCCCTTGGTGTGCTCCTAACATGATGTGTTGAACATGTGCTATTAAACCTTTGACAACCTTTCCAACATGGTGTGCTTATTTTTGCTATAAAATGGATGCTCGGTTAAGCATCTAGGAAGAACACCTCCACTACACCTCCACTACACCAATTCACAACTTCAAACCTTCAACCATCAGTAGCAAGAAAGAGTTAGAGAAATTAATCCGAGAGTTTCAATAGTGAAGAGAAAAATAGCTCATTTGAGTTATAGAAAAAAGAGGAAGAGAGAAAATAATTATTAATATTATTTTCTCCAATTTGTACAATATTTTCGTAGTGAATTTCTGAGATCTCTTCCCGTGATTTTTTCCCAATTGAGTTTCCTCGTAAAAATCTGGTGTTATTATTTTATTTTCATATGTACTTATTTTATTCCATATTAACAAGCACTAAACAGCTACATATCCTCTACCGTTAAACGTTTTTTTGGCTCGTTATTTGGTGATTTGGCGAGCGGTCAGAATTTGGCGTTAACAGCTACCAAAAGGACCATTTAGATTGGATGAAGATAGAGTTCTATGTTCTGAATTTTTAATTGGAGATTTTGAAATGGTTGTTTCTAGTCTCTTTCTTTTTTTCCTATCACCGCACTAAGATAAATTTTGATACTTCGTGTCTAAGTGCGATATCTATTGATATTTCGTATTGAAATGCGACATCTATTCATATTAATCTCTCTTTCAGTGAAATTAAAAACGAACTCTCATCTAACTTATAGTTTTTGAAAAGTTTAATGAGTGACGTTATTTTTATCTCTCCCAAATTTTGGAACACATTTTATATAAACTGTACAATGATTGTTAAAATATCGATTTGGATTAATAGAATTGAACATTGTGATTTTATGTGAGGAAAACCATTCGGAAGATTAGGAACGCAAATGTGAGAACGATGGCATGGAATTGCATGAAATCCTAAGATTTAAGATTGGTTGGGAAAATTATCAAAAAAGAAAAAAAGATTGGTTTGGAATTGTACAATTCAATGAAAGTGGGTTAACAATTAAATTTTGATGACTTTTTGACCTGTACAGTTAGGTAGAGGCAAGTCTAAACTTTTTATATTTTAATTCTCAAAGTTTTAAAGCTTAATTACGACTTTAAACTTCTAAATTCTAACTCAATTAGGTATTTTGATTGAGGACCATCAACTCTAATGTTACGTTTGGATTGGAGTAATGAAGGTGAGAATAGAATGACCGATTCTTATGGAATGAAAAAATTATGTTTGGTTGCGATTAGAATGAAAAAAATTATGTTTGATTCCTTGAAAGAACGAGAGCATATGAAATAATTCATTTCAACTAGAATGGAAGGAATCATTCCACTCTTCATTCCATTCATTCAATTCAAACGTAGCATAAAGTCTCAAGTTGCTCCTGTGGTTTTGCATTTCTACTCACATCTACGGAATAATAATTATAAATAGGGGCGGATCTAAAAATTATAATCATAACGTAAAAAATATTTTTGTTCGAAAATTTAAATATAATGTTGCTGAGTAGAATTTTTGTTTGAATTTTTTTTTTATATAATGTCATTGTCTGTTTGTAATCTAGTGTTAAATCAGATAATGTCATCTTCGTATTTTACCGCTACTAAACTAACTACTTATTATTTAGAGATAAATATGAAATAAAAATTAATTCCAAACATTTACAAATTAATTTATAAAATGAAACTCTTATGCTACGTTTGGTTGAATGAATGAAATGCAAGAAGGAATGGAATGAAAAATAACATATTTAGTTATCATTTTAGATAATAAATTATTTTGATGAAATGAAAATTAATTTCATTCTCTTGGTTTTGATTTATATGAGAGACTGTTGAATGAGATCCATTCCAATGGAATGGATGAATATTACAATATTGTTATTTTATCGCACCGCCTACCACCAACAACCAAAGATACAATTGAGATGCTTAAAAATTATTTTATTTCTTCCTTCATTTTATTCTTTCAATTCAAACATAGCATTATTATGAAAACGAAAGTAATATTTAAGAGAAATTCATATAAATAACACATATTGTAAAAGAATTCATTAAGTTGAAATGTCAAAACTCTCATGAATAACTTTATATATATATATATATATATTTACATTGAATAACAATTTATTTGTAAAAGTCCTAATATAGTACAAAAATTTCTTGAAAATCCAGTTATGGCAAATGCCATAGCTGGTCCAAGGATGGATCCGCCCCTGATTATAAACGTTATTATGATAAAGATAATGAAGATCATTAGTTATATATTTCCTGAATTTAAGTCATTTATCGTGTTGAAAAATTACGCAAGTCTGTATATTTTTATTTATTTCTTAAAAATATATATGTTTTCGAATTTCGAGTTTTAATTTGGGACGAGAAGAAATATCACCTTCAATTCATTTATCAATGAGAATTATTTCATATTCTTATTCTTTGGCTTTGTCAAAAAATAAAAGCACAACTTGCTTAAATTATTTATTTATTTTATTTATGTAACTTGAGTTTGAAGTGGGGACTCGTTATTTAATTCAATTTTTGTATGGACTATGAATGATATGAATATGACCTTTGAATATTTTAATATTTCGTTAAATTAGTTTTTAATACTTAATTGGTGTTAACATTAATTGGTTGACACGTGCCATATTTATCCATCGCGGTTAAGTACAGTAGAGCAATAGTTAATTAATAATTTATTATCAATCCTACATTCTCACGGGAGACAATAATATATCAGCATGCTGTACACAAGAAGCTCACAGGTTTTCTCTCTTACGAATTAATTGAGTAGTGAAATGGAATCCGTGTCAAAAGTCACTTCTTCTTCGTATATGGTGACGCCTATGGCCTATATCCAATATCCTTGCTTGGATTTAATTGTATCCATCAAACAACATTTTGTATTATTTTGTTTAACTATATAGCTACCTGCATCATGTAGTTAAGGTTTGTTCACTTATTAGTCTTTCGTGTGTTGAGAGTTAATGGTGTAAATGAACCGAATTGAGACGAGTATTGAGTTGCTCAGATTTAATTCATAAAATTTATCGAGCATAAATAAGATTTGATTGAGACTCGTTTAACTATCGAGTCGAGCATGATCTCAAATCGAGCCCGAGTAGTCTTTTTAAACGAATATAATCCGAGTATTAATAAAAAATTATAATTTGACGAGATTTGAATAATTTAAATATACATTGATAGTGGTTCATACAAAGAAGGAACAACCACAATTTAAATTTTGATTTCTCTTTCCATTATGACTAACGCATAATGAAAAGCATATTTTTAAATCGTACTCATTCCATCTTCAAATAGACAACCCCATCTATGTGCTAGGCAGCTCAGAAACCCATAGTAAACGCTAGCTGTGAATCCACTTTCTCTCTCTCTCCCTCTCTCTCTATATATGTGGATCCATTTATCTTGAAGCTGCTATATATATATATATAGAGAGAGAGAGAGACCAATACCCAGATGCGGTGTTTCATTAACCGATTGTGCGGTCTTGAGCAAGATCTTCCGCTTTACTGAATTACAAGCTCAATTAGTTCCCCTTTCCCTTTGTTGTATATATGTATTACATATCCTGCAAAACAAAGTGAACGTGAAGAATGGTACTGTGAGTAGAATTAATACTGAGTGACCAAAGAAGTAAAAGAATCAACTAGTTGAAAATGCAGTGGTTAGATCAGTCTTATGATATATAGACTAATAGACTATGTCCAACTGTGGGCGCCGTTGAGTCCTTATATAATAGTAGTATAGTATAGAAGGGAAGCAAGAAGAAAAATGTAGCTGCACATGGCTACCAATCCTAGTTTAGCTAAATGTCAAAGGACATTATCATTGACTTCAACAAAGTTTAATTAATTATTTTACCCCGATTTAAAATTTATTGTTATACAATATTCTCGGAGACATGTTAAATCTTATATAGAAATTAAAGTAGAAAGGGGCTCTTAATTTATTATTTTAAGTCTCAAATGATATGATAATTATTATTTTAATAATGTTTTATCATGTATTCAATCACAAGAAACGTCGTTAATCAACTTAATGATGACTCATCATTTGAGATCATTTTAAGATTTATCAAAAGTTTAAAATTTGTGACTTCGTAATATAATAATTTGGCAAAATTAAAAGGGCGCTGGTGACTATCTCACGTTATTGCATGATGACTACCTCGTGCAAGGGCTATCTCACGCTCTTGCATGAGCTAGCTCTCAAAACGACGTCGTTTTATATACTTGAATACACTCATTTTCATATTATGTATAAAATAGTATTTTTATAATTTTTTCAAAATATTATTATTACTTTAAAAAGGTACCTCATATAATAAAAAGGAATCTCTATATTCTTCAATGTGGACATTCTTAGATGAAGTTATACCCTATAGCTAGAAAATTTTAAAATGAAATTAAATGACTAATCATTTTCAGATATTGGAACTTGTAGACGTGCGTAATTGATCAAATTCAAATTATTTGCTATGAATCATTGCCCATATATATATATATATATATATATATATATATATATATATATATATATATATATATATATATATATATATATATCCTGCAAGGGAATGTACATTGGACATGTATATAAGTATATAACCATGAAATGATACTAAAATTCCTGGCGCATCCTTATTGATTGGATTGGTACCATTCTTTGTCACCTTTATGGTTAATCATATTAAAAGCCTACACACTAGCTTACGGCCCCAAGCGAGGTATAATTGTTCAACCGTATATATAGATGATAAAAGGGGATTTCACTTCGTATAATTATATGAAAATTGATTACAAGCCCTATATTTTTCTTTCCTTTTCTTTTTTTTCCCTTCATATTTTTATTTTCTATACGGTTAATTGAATTTAAAGGGGAAAATGTATGCATCTTTTTTTCCTTCATATTCCAAAAATACATTGATCAATATGTTTAAGAAAATAATATATATTGTAAATATTTACGTTGATTTTTTAATTGTCAATTACATGAATAAGTATTACTAGTAAATTTTTTTTTGGAAAGATGTGTAATAAATGAGATCTTCTTATAATACATATCAATTCTAAATAAGTTTCACAATTATTATTAAACATAAATTTATCTCAATACATAACGAGACTTGATATTTTTGCCGATAAAATTAACCATACATGCTTTATACATCTGAGGACAAATTTTTGCCGACACTGCCGCACATATATGCAAAGAGACAAAAGTTAGTTATGGAGTCAAATGGGCCATCCCAATAGCGCTCAACATTTGTATCTTCTTTGTGATATGTTATCTTGGCGGAAATAATATATATTGCGAATATTTTAATTTAATTTTTAATTTTTAATTACGTGAATAAATATTAATAATAATATTTTAAAAAATATATATAATAATCGAGATCTTTTTATAATTTTTATTAATCTCATGTATCAATAAATTTTGTAATTATAATTCGACGTAAACTTATCACAGTACATAACAGAACCTTGAGATTTTGACCATGTGAGGACGGATTGATATAACAGATTACTCTATCCCTAGTAAAAGGAGTATTAATTATTGTGGATTTTGTTACCTTATTTTCAAATATTAAGATTTGCATTAGATATGTTTTTCTTAATGACTTTTGGTTAGTACTTAGAATTTTAATTTTATTTTAAATCATAAGTTATTAATTAGTAGAACAATTTATGTACCACTAATTTGTTAGTAATAAATTTGGGTTATGACTGAGAGATCAAATTACATTTCACATAGGATGATAAAACAAACACGACCAATGAAGTCTTAACATGAGGTTCTGGGACCTAATGGTCTAAGATTTGATTAATTATCATCAATTTTAAGTGACAGTATTTCTCTACTATTATGAGGAACTTTTTTCTTTTTGTGTGTGATACTTTTTTTTTCTTACGGTAAGACTTGTATGCTCATCCATAAAGTGTTTATAAATAATGTAATTAATATTACTTATGAAATTTATTTATATTTATATTCATATCCCTTCAAATTAACAGTTTTAATAAAAATAAAATAAACACAAATGAAATTGATGTCGTATGAATTGCAATTTGATTAGCTAGTTCAAATGTCAAACCAACCGAGTTGTTTACGAAAAAATAAAAATAAAATCAATTTGACTCGTTTAAATTTGGCTCGACTCAATTTGAGTTCATTTATTGAGTTAAACTCAAATAAGAAATCGTGCTTGTTTAATTAAAGAGTCCTTCTACGCAGACATTATTTTTGGACATGAAAATTGGACCGGTCCAATTTTTTTTTTTCTTCTGTTGACTCCCAAAAAATATATAATATTTATTTTAACTCAAATTTTTACAGAATCAAGTGATTTAAGTGTAATTTGGATACATATAAAAAACAATGTTGTACAAACAAGAAAAGAAAAGAAAAGAAAAGAAAATTGGACCGTCCAATTTTCATGTCCAAAAACAATATCCGCATAGACTTATTGTTAATTAAATGAGTTGAGTTTGAATTATACTACATTCGACTTGAACTAGCTTATGCTCAACTTGTTTAATATTTTAATAATATTATATATAAAGATATAAAAGCTCGAACAACATATATTCAGACTAAAACTCGGCTTAGAGCAAAGCGTTTCAGCGATCAACATATATTCGACAACATATTCGAGCTACATTTCTAAAGCCATGACTTAATTTGTTTCTCCCACCAATATATATATATATATATATATATATATATATATATATATATATTTCTAACATTTATTAACAATGTCGCAGCAGTAACATGATAGTACTCAATATAATTAATTATAACTCTCTCCCATAAAAAGAGTACTATTCGTAAAATTTATAAATATTAAGAATGAATTTTGTTTTATATTTATTTATAAAATAATAAATTGAGCAGTAACATGATAGTACTCAATATAATTAATTATAACTCTCTCCCATAAAAAGAGCACTATTCGTAAAATTTATAAATATTAAGAATGGATTTTGTTTTATATTTATTTATAAAATACTCCCTCCGTCCCAAATTAATTGTTCAATTTTGACCTTTTAAAGTCAAATTGACTATTTTTAAAACTAATCTTTTTACTATTTTTGCTAACATATAGGTGAAGATATTATAACCAAAAGAAAGTATATACAATTTATTACTAATTTTAATTTTTATAATTTCAGAAATATATTTATATATGCTTAATTATTAATTTTAAAAATAGTCAATTTGACTTAAAAAAGTCATAAACAAAACAATTAATTTGGGACGGAGGGAGTAATAAATTGTTAGCATACTAGTGATGTCATGTTATGATAATAAAATTAAAATGACAAACTTGAAAATCACATGTCACTTTACACTTTTATAAATAAAAAAGTTTTTTTTTTAATGAAATCAGTATAAAACTCTTTTTTTTTTAAAATACAGAAAGTAAGTAGTAACAATTGGAAACTCCATATCACTTTATAATTTAAAAGAACTTATTTTGAATTTTTCTATAATTTTGAGGGAATAACAATGAAGTGCTTAGAAACCAAAGGGGCCCTCGGGGAACGATTCAGTTCAGATATTTACTCATAAACGGTTCTTGTTCCTATCTGTATTGACTATTGAGCGTTCATCTCTGTCCAACAAGTATCTGACTCGTAGGAGCCACGAGGCGACTAACTTCCAATTAAGTGTACAAAAATCTCAATTTCATTCGATCCCACTTTTTTGTATATGTGAATTCTCACTGACGAATTCTCTCTCCTGTCTCCGCCGGGAAAAATTCAGACCCCATAATTCTTTTTTATACCAAATACACACGCACTCATATTGAAAGACTAACTTTCATCATTATCATTTTTAAATTTAAACTATGGTTTAATTACTTTGTGGATAAGAAAAAAAAAAGAAAAAAAAAAAAGAAGAAGAGTACCTTGTGGATAAGAAAAAAAGAAAAAGAAAAAGAAGGAGAAAGAGATGAGTCTAATGGAGGTTTCAATAATACATCATGTGTGCATTGTGCTTCTTTTGCTTTGGGTACTCTCTTCTTACAACTGTTGCCACCCAGTCGCCTACTTCATCTCCTTAATCTATCTGTATCTGGTAATTGATTAAGCTTTACATTTACTACAATACATGTGATGTTTCTGTAATCAACTTAATTTGCTAATTAAGCTAGTTTTGAACTTGGTCTATTATTTTTTGAGATGGGTTTGAGTTTCACTTCTGTTTTGTAAAGGTTCATGATCGTTATGTAATGCGATTGCGGAGAAAAGTACAGTTTGAGGAAGGTAGACAGGCTGATCAAAGACGGGTAATTAAATTTCTGCAATTTATAGTATTTGACTTTGATGGCTATTTGGATTTATGCTTTTACTGTTTAGAGAATTAAAGGCAATGGCTATTAAATTACTGTTTGGGATTTATGTTGCTTTGGGGTATTTAATCAATAACAGGAAAATGAAATAGATTTTTTTTTTAAAACTCAATTACATAGTGGGTCAGAAAGATGAGAAGTTACAGTTTAGATTAGTGTTTTTCCTACTTCATTTGTAGTACAATTCTTATTGATGATGAGTACAGACATTTGCTCTTTCCTATATAATTTTTAGTAATATATTTTGGTGTATAGTAAAGGGATGACTAAGTTGGGGTTGTTGATTGATTCTTTTGTCATAAAGATGTGAAAAATTCTTAATTCTCTGTTCCTTTGAACATGCTACAGGTACTTTCAGATTCTGAAACAGTCCGGTGGTTAAACCATGCGGTGGAAAAGATATGGCCTGTTTGCATGGAGCAGATTGTTTCTCAGAAAATTCTCCTTCCTATTGTACCTTGGTTCTTGCAGAAGTACAAACCATGGACTGTTGTATGAAGTCCTTTGCTTTTAGAACTCTTTAGTTCCCCGGTGTTTTGGTCCAGTCTAATGTGTCTTTATGTTTTCTTAGATGGTTGTACTATCGTTGTGTATTTAGTGTTTGCGTGACATGTTTTTATGCACTGGTTGAGGGATTTTAGGCCCTTATTGTTAATAATTATAGACATTACGCGTGTTTGTGTGTGTTTATGTGAAGATCATATTATCTGCACAATTATGTGTGTGTTTGTGTATGTGTATGTGAAGACCACATTATTTGCAAAAACTGTCTCTTAATATCTGAGTTTTACCTGTTTATGCCCCAATGGCCTTGTAGCCTGTGTTCGTAACAATGAGCTGGCGAATTAGCAAGTCTTAATGTTTGCTCTTCAGATATTAATGATTATTTTTACATGTTGCAGAAAGATGCTGTGGTTCAGCATCTGTACATGGGAAGATCCCCGCCTATGATTACAGGAATAAGGGTTCTTCGACAATCTTCTGATGATGACCACTTGGTATGTAATCGTGACGCAGGCATGGTGGATCTATATCACTAATCATTATATTAGTAGTTTGGTCTTGTGGCCTTGATTGCTAAAACTGAAATAAATATTAATCTATTGTAGGTATTGGAGCTGGGAATGAATTTCCTTACTGCAGATGATATGAGTGCAATACTTTCTGTGAAACTGACGAGAAGATTAGGTCTAGGGATGTGGGCAAGGTTGCATCTAACAGGCATGCACGTTGAAGGAAAGGTGAGTAACTGATATGGTGTTTTTTTAAGTTTTACTAGTCGCAACTGAAGCTCAAACATAGTTGGACGCATAGCATATAATATAACTAATGAATTTAAGGATTACTTAGATGTAAAAATTCTTTTCAAGTTTTGGGGTCTGCTTCATGGATATTTGTCTAAGTTGGCTACTTGAAAGCCATATCCTTAACTAGATATAAGACAATCATACAAGTAGAAAACAGTATTGAGAAACACGTTTTAGAGTTATAAACTGTCCTTATGTATGAAATGTGCATGACTGTAATTATATCTCAATAGAGAACATTTTCCGATGATTCACGTTGGTTTGTCTATCCTCGTGTGAGCAGGGATTGCATATGAGCAGGACTGTTGATTCATGCATAATATATATTGTTGGGTCCATTGCTTAAATGACACGGGAAGGATTATGCACTAAGATTCGTTATAATTTATGTTTTGGTATTTATGGGAATGACACGGTCGAAATAGGAAAAGGCGCGGGCCGGGACAGAAAGTCTAGCGCTGCGGCGCTCTCTTCAAGAGCCGCGACACTCCCTTAAAGGGCCGTGGCGCTCTCCTCCTGAGCCACGACGCTCTAGCTACTGTTTTCAATTTCCAGACGCGTTTTTGAACGAGATTTTAGGGGTTTTAGCTATGTTTTTATTTTCAATTCTAATTAGAATGCATATTAGATAGGATTTTATTTCCAAGTTAAATACTTATTTCCTTATGGGTTTAGGGTTTCTTTTGTTAGTATAAATAAGGAGTAAACTGATGTAATTGAACAACAACTTATTATTCAGATTTTATAAACTTCGTGGCTGTTGCTAGTCAATTTATCATACTTTGTGAATTCTTGTGATTGCAAAGTACATAGATTCAATTCCTGCGATTGTTTCTATTCTCTTTATTGTCTTCCGCTATGTCAGTTGGTATCAAAGCAAGGATTCTAGCCTGTGAATTGATGGCTGCTGAACGTGTGCAAGACAACCCACCTCCTTGTAACGATGAGGGGATGGCGGTCATCTGGATTGCGTTATAGAATCTAGAGGCCACAACTGGGACCTTAATTGGTAGAATCAATAGGCTGGACGTTAGTACCGGTGATATAGCAGTGGCAGTTAACGGGCTAAGTGAAAGGTTCGACAGGATCGAAAGGTTTGTAGCTGGTAGGGTCGACATGCGTCAAGATGATGATCGTGACACTGGCGGAGAGCACAGGTTACGTATCAACCGTCGACGGCATGGGCAGGAACGTAGAAGAGAGGATTCTGATGATGATGAGGAGGAGTTTGGTGCATATGAGGAGCCTGATCATAGGGCGTGTGTGATAACCAGTTCCGGGCTAGAGACGATTCGAGGGGCCAAAATCAGGTTTTTTGAATTAAAGTGGATCTTCCCACTATTGGGTCGTTTTTGGACTGGCTATACGAAGTAGAGAGGTTCTTTGATTTTGCTTCAACCCCAGAGGATAAACAAGTAAAATTGGTGGCGTACAAGCTAAATGGGGTTGCTTGTATTTGGTGGGAGAATGTGTGGACCACTCGTAGAAGGCAAGGAAGACTACCGGTGACATCATGGGGTCGGATGATGAAGGAACGATTCTTACCATTGGATTATGAACATGTCATGTTTCTCACATTACAGAGGTGCCATCAGGGGAATAAATCCGTCCATGAGTACACAATAGAGTTTCAGAGATTAACGAAACGTTTACAGGAATCTGAGATTTTAAAAGCTTCCAGATATTTTGAGGGACTGAAACGAGAGATTAAGGAGAAAATGGGAGTGCAGACCGTACTTAGTGTTGAAGAAGCCAGGAATTTGGCCTTGAAGGTTGAAATTATACTACAGGAGAGATCTCGTCCTGAACCTGTTCGCAGAAACTATTTAGAGGGAGGACAAAATTTTGGGGATAAGACTCGTGGGTGGAACAATCGTCAGAACCCTATTTTCCAAACTCCACAGAATTATCAAGGATGGCAGGTTCAACACGGTGATCGGGCTTTGACTGAAAAGGCCCAAGGAAAGCAGCCGATGGTGCAGGAGAAAGCACCTAACCCCTATACCAAAAATTATGGGGATAAGTATAATAAGTGCGGAGGATCAGGACATACATCGGCAGATTGTCGGAGGCGTACTGTGAACATCGTTAACCATGACGAGGAGAATGAAGATAATGAGGAGTATGAAAACGCTTGTGAAGCTGAAACAAAAGAAGTTATAGTTAAAGACGAGCCAAACTTAATAGTTGAGGAGGATCATGATTTGGAGTTATCGCGACATAAGGATACAGACATCGTAAAAATTGATCCCGTGTTCGACAACTTGGAAAATTTTGATTTCGTCATGTCTAATAATTTGTTGCAAGTGCAGGTTAATATGAATGCTTTGATTATTTCAAAATTATTTCCAAAATTTTTCTTTGAGAAGCACCATCACGACTCTATGGTACAAAGAAGATTGCGCATGTCTAATGGTTGGTGCTTGATATTACTTCATTTCAAAATTCGAGGTCGAATTTTCTCCAAGAAAAGGGGAATGACACGGGAAGGATTATGCGCTAAGATTCGTTATAATTTATGTTTTGGTATTTATGGGAATGACACGGTCGAAATAGGAAAAGGCGCGGGCTTGGACAGAAAGTCTAGCGCCACGGCGCTCTCTTCAAGAGCCGCGGTGCTATAGCTTCTGTTTTCATTTTCCAGACGCGTTTTTGAACCAGATTTTAGGGGTTTTAGCTATGTTTTTATTTCCAATTCTAATTAGAATGTATATTAGATAGGATTTTATTTCCAAGTTAAATACTTATTTCCTTATGGGTTTAGGGTTTCTTTTGTTAGTATAAATAAGGAGTTCCTTTTGGGTTTAGGGTTTCTGTTCTCTTTACCGTCTTCCGCTGTGTCATTAAACTTTTAAATCATTGATAACTAGACATGGTATCAAAGCTATGAGTTTTCAATGGGTTCATGTGTTCTTGCTTGCATTTGGTTCTTCTGCAATGTTGTTAGTGCAATTTCTCTAGATCTGGTTTGTCTCTTTGTGTAAATGGAGGTCACACTTAAAGGGGGAGTGTTACATTACTGGACTGTTTTTCTGAAGTCGTAATAAACGTTTAAAGCAATCTATAAGTTAACATTTAGTATTTGAGGACAGAATCTCTTTAGTAAAATCACTTGTTATTATTGCTGTTTTATTTTAACACTCAGCATTGGACCATCGGACCTTCTTTTTCTTCTTTTCCCCCCTTTTTTTTGTTTGTTTTGCATTTACCTCCTAGCATCTCAAAGTCATTTGAATAATGTGTAGAATTATCCAAGACCAAAAAGTGCATCATATATTTGTCTTATCGGTGTTTATTTGGCATTTGACACTTGATGTTCTCATTGATATATTTTTTGATTTTTTTCCTGGTGATTTACAAAATATATTGTTATAATAACTAATGCTGAGCAGTTGGCATGGTTTCTCATCTATGGGCACAAATGAGCACTAGTTTTCAAGCCTTACCTCTCTTTTGCAGGTCTTGGTTGGCGTTAAATTCCTTCACAGGTGGCCTTTCATTAGTCGTTTGAGGGTGTGCTTTGTTGAGCCACCATATTTTCAACTGACTGTGAAGCCTCTTGTTGCTCATGGTCTTGATGTTACTGAACTTCCTGGAATTTCTGGATGGCTGGTAACCAAGTTTTATGGATTGTACACAATTAGCTCTCTCTCTTTCTCTTGCAATCACTGTATGTTTAACATTTTAACTCCTTAATTAGGATGAGCTTTTGGCCGTTGCATTTGAGCAGACACTTGTTGAGGTGAAGTTCTTCAGACTTAATTGCTCCAATCCTGCTCGAATTGTTGTAGCATTTTAAAATTTTTTTTTTTGGGAATGTATTTTGTTCACTGGTGGGCACTTCCATATTCTTCTAAGCAAAGTGAGGCACTTTTTATGCTCCCCTGCTCCTTTCGCCCTCCCCCCCTCCTCTCTATTTCTCTCTCTTGTTAGCATGTTTTAGTATATATTCTACAAGTATTGCAACTAGCGACAGTGCTTTTTTTCCCCCCTGAAATTTCACTTTTTTTCAGCCGAATATGCTGGTGGTTGATGTGGAGAAATTTGCTTCACCACAACCAGGTAATTTATGACATTAACTTTTTAAATGTGATCTGCATTCTCAATCACGTTAAGACATTGATTTCAAATAATTGTTATTCATAAGTACTGACTACTGAATAACATTATTTCTATGTAACTATAGGCATCTCACAACACATGGACATGTTCAGACAAAACTGATTCTAACTTGATTATTTAGGGTTGGATTGTGCATTTTAAACATTCTTTCAAGTTTCCTTTTCAATATTCTAGACAGAAAACATTATCAGCAATCTGCTTGATAGTTCTTCAAAACAAATTTGGGAGAATTAGTGTTATGGCAGCAGTTTTAGGATTGAAAGTTAGATGCTAAAGAACTTGTAAAAGCCTTATATTATAATGTGCCTTCTGAATCCTACAACTGTGGGTTGGAAATAAGTTGATAAAAAACACAAGATACCTGGACTAGTAGCAATAGTAGCAACTGTAGGTAGAAATGGCTGAGTTCTCACATTGGTGAAGAAAGGATCTCTTGGTTTTTGGAGGGAAGCTTCTTGTGGGAAGAATTTGTTAGATTATTCTTCTTGGATTTGGATATTTGAAATCAATTTATGGCTTTGCTCTTTTTTCTTTTGAAACAAGTTGGCTCCGGTTAAATTGAATTACTTTTTCCTAGTACCAAATTTTTTTGTGCTTTTATCGGCAAAGCACACTATTGCAATGATCTATGGAAAACCTAGTTCTCGATACCTGTTTATGGAAGACGTGTAATGGTGTATGCGTATCTAGCTTTAGTGTATAGGGATAAAATTTTCCTTTTTTAATCATTTCATTTGGTGTCTTTCCTCTTTTATTAACCTTAAGAACTTAAAAGTGCATGTGGGGATTGAAATTTGCCTATTTTTTGGTGAGAGAACACGATTCAACTGGAATTCTAGGGCCTGTGGTGTCTTCTCTCCTTTCCAAGTCAGCTGCTTTTAAACAATGGAGTTGTAGAGATTTTTTTCATAGGTTCAAAACTGCCATTTTTGCACTTTCTATAATATGGTTAAATTTTACTTTTTTATTTTTTTTTATTTTTTTATTGTTATTTTTAAACTAGCAGCAATTTCTTATATCAGAAAATTGGTTCACTGTCGACGCGAAGGAGCCCATAGCTCGTGCTTTGGTGGAAATTGTGGAAGCATCTAACATGAAACCATCAGACATGAATGGTTAGTTTCACGCATTATTCGTATGAACCTTCTGCTGTATATTTAACTCTTGTTATATGCATTACAACTGGAGCTATATATTTTCTCAGGGTTGGCTGATCCATATATAAAAGGGCAACTTGGCTCTCACGGATTTAGAACTAAGACGCAAAGGAAAACATTATCTCCAAAATGGCATGAGGAATTCAAGATCCCTATATATTCATGGGAGTCGACCAATGTGCTTACTCTCGAAGTTCGTGATAAAGACCATTTTGTGGACGACACACTGGGGTCTGTTTCTAAATCTTTACAGCAACGTTATTAGTTTATTGTAATCTGTTTCTATGCTAAGCTATCATAATCCATTTTTGTTTCTAATAAAAACAGACATTTTAGATAATTTGATCAGGGGACATCTTTCTACAGTTCCTCTAAGTTGTCTTTAGGTATTAGGTATTTCTATATACTTATCAAAAAAAGGTATTGAAATACTATATGGTTTCAGTTCCAGTTTCTTTTATAGATTAATCAGTCAGACACTTGAACAGTTGGTGTATGCCTCTCGTCCTTTTTGTACTCTCCCTCTCTCTCTCCACCTGTGGTGCATTAAGAGATGGAAAGTTATGCCTAAAGTAGACTTGAATCTCCCTTGCTTATGCTTTGACGGTGGAGGTGTTTCCATGCCTCAGATCTTTAGATCAAGTATTACAAATTTTTGTGAAGGTTTTATATTTACTTTCATATCTTCTGATACAATGAATAGTCTAGATTGAATTTGGAATTCAAAAGTATTACCTTCTGATTTCTGGTGTATGAGGTTCACATACTGAACTTAAGGATGGCTAAAAGACTTCACATCATTATCATCTGAAATGTGTGGGGTACACTCGAGCATTCGATAGGTACAATAAATGGGCTTTCTCAAAATTTGAGCAGGTGCTGTCTGTCTTTATAGTTTTTAAAAAATAAATATCATTTACACGTGCATGATTCCAAATTGTTCCAACTTAAAAACATATCATTGCCCTTATGCCCTACCACCGTAACTGATATTGTAAGATGCGTCGTTTCTTATGAAACGGTGCTGTATCATATTTGAATTGTTCCTGTATCGTATTGGCAACTAACTATGCCTCTAATGATTTGCAGGGACTGTTCAGTATGTATCAACGATCTTAAGGACGGCCAGAGACACGACATGTGGTTGTCTCTCCAGAATATCAAAATGGGGAGATTGCATCTAGCAATAACTGTAGTTGAAATTGCCAGGATGGTAACAAACTATTTATTTCTAGTGAACTAGCAGTGACGAATTTTAGGATGCCTTTAGGCATTCTGTATACACCAGATAACAAATAAATAATTCAATTACTCCCTCCATTCCACAAAAAGTCCCATTCGCAAAACAAATTGGTCCACAAAAAGCATGCTCTTTTTGTTGATGATAGTATAAAACGATATAATATCCTTAAGCTTAACATCAATTTCACTACCATGCTACAACTACTAAACTAAACACTAGTTATATTTAGGGATAAACATGGAAGAAAATATATCCTTAAAGTTTACAAATTTTGCAAATGGAACACTTTTTGTGGAACTGAGGGAGTATTTCACAATTCACATGGAGTCTGAAGGCACGTATCTTTTTCTTGAATTTGAGCTGCACCAGTACTTGAAATGGAGATTCAATTTCAAGTTTACAGTGCCAGAATATAATTATCTGTATACTAATGTAATCCTAGTTAACTTCTACAGGGAGCAGATCAACCATGTGATGATGAACCATTGAATAATGAGAAGTCCTTTGCAAGTGATGTTGCATTGAGAGAGTCCTCTTCCAGATCATCAGAACAGTCTCCAGGAATGGCAGATAAATTTGAACCTATTGATGTTGAAGGGCAAGAAGAAACTGGGATTTGGGTCCATCGTCCAGGGACTGACGCTGGACAGGTGTGGGAGCCTAGAAAAGGGAAGAATAGGCATACTGATAGTCAAATCCAAGGGGAACTTGGTACTTCCATTGGCAGGTTCAAGTCACCGGTGCCAGGCTCTTATCCCAGTGACAGCAGTAGCACTGATGAAAGTCAAGAGGGAAGTAAAGATCACTCAAGACACCGTGTTCGGAGGGGCTTACAGAAAATCAGAACAGTATTTCACAGAAGTACCGGAAAGGAGGATAAACCTAGCAGCACTGAAGTGCCGGTTTTATCTCTAGATGATAAAATTATGGCAGTTAGTGCGGAGGGGAGTGGTGTAAAGTTTATGGTGGAGGATAACCCTTCAGCTCCGGCCAGTACTCTCACAACGGAAGGGAGAGACAATAGGGAGGGAAGTGGACCAGAAAGCCCTAGTAAGGGGCACATAAATAACATGGCAAAGAGCATTATGAAGCATGCTGGGAATTCTGCTCGTGGCTTAAAGAATGCACTCTCGCCTAAAGGGCCTAAGAAATCAAAAGGTGAACCAGGGTCAGTACTTGCCGGTAGAGACATTTCTGTAGGGTCCGACTCCTCTGACAAAGATTCTTTATCATCACCAGTTGGTAACCCAGAAGTTGAATCAAATTCAGTTATTTCCACTCCTATATCTGTCTATGACAGTGATTCTTCTAAGTCCAAGGAACATACTGTTCAGGAAAGTTTGAATGACCCTGCAGTCAACGTCTCAGTTGACAAAGTTAGTGTTGAAGGTTTTGAAGGAATCAGTGACAGGTCACCAGTCAGCTCAGAAGGAAATGGTGATGGGTTGATTCAAGAGCATTTGAGCTCCAAGCCTTCCGAGGGCAATTTGGGTGTTGATAAATAATACAGTTTCCTGCTAGGCAGCAAAGATTTAGTGAGGGGTAGTTCAATTGTGGTTTTGTACAGAAAAGAATTTCATCTGAATATGGGTTGCCCTGTTATGTATGTTGTATTGTGTGTACAGACTATGATTCAGTTTTTACCCGAGAATAAGCTTGTAATGGCTATTTTTTTTTTTGTAATTTCTGCAGTTTTGAATATAATCCATACTAGGCTGCTTAGCGGTCCCAAAAAGGGTTGTTTATCAGTCCCGCTTTTGTTTGATTTCTTACCCAAAGGAATAATGGTAGAAGATGATCAGGCGAGACATACTTTTTTTGTTGTTGTTATATTTATTGTTGTTGAGAAGAAGCATGTAGAGAAAAGAGTGTTAGTGGACTGGGAATTTCAATCAGGAACTTCTTCATATGCATTCATGATTAACCTAGATATCAGTCTAGTTACTCTAGTATTATAAACAAAATTTAAAAAATGCAAGATGTTGCATAAAAATACTTGAAAATTATATATTTCATTTCACATATCAAAAGTTCAGAACATTTAGACAGACAGCTTCCCTGTATTTCTAAGATGCATGCAAACTTTTCCTAAAGCATTTCTTGATTCTTTCATGTCAGTCGCGTGCTCGCTGTTCTGCTGCTGGTGTGCTCATTGGCATATGACACCTAAAGATTTCATATGAATGCTACGAGCTGCAATACATATATTTTGATTGATGAGATATGCCAGATGGCACTTATATAGCAGTCCAAAAGATATTTTGAAGCCAGCAACTATTGTGTACATCTTAGCAATGTCCAGGTTAAGAAATTGATTGTTCCTTGTTCTGAATTGGAGAAATCTCTCCATAGAGCAAACCCTATCGACATGCCAACTCAGGCAGATGTTCAGCTTCTTCTATTCTGTCCGTAGTTTGATCAAACAATGAAATCAGAACTTCTGGGAATTGGTAGTTGGTACACTTGTTCAGGCATTGAGCTTCCCAAGTTCCTCAAAACATCAATACACCACCGCTAACAAAATTTAGTGAATTTAACATTTTCATAGGCTACTCAATGATTTCTTCGTACGAAATACAGTTAAAACTCTTACTTCCTGAGAATACGCATTGAAGAATCTGTCTCCACATTTTCATCTTCGGCAAAAACCCATGCTGCACCATTTGCTTCAAAACCCAATCGGCATCCCCCACGAGGTTTCGATCACAAAGCCCATGTAGTATCAACTTATATGACTCAAAACTCGGATTCATACCCTTGCATATCATCCTATTCATAAATTCCTTCGCCTCTACGAATTTCTTCGTGTCAAGCAAACCATACAAGACCTCCTGATAAGTTCCTGGATTAGGGTCACACCCTTTAAGCATCATCCTGTCGAAAAGGTTAATCCCCTCTTCAACCCTACCTTGTTTTCGAAGTCCAACAATCAATATGTTAAATGTGATTGTATCCGGTTGGACATCCTCTTTCTCCATTCTCTCAAACAACTTGAATGCTTCTTCAACCTTACCACTCTTACACAACCCATGCATTAATGTTGAAAACGTTCTGACATTCGGCTTACAACCCTGCTTAGGAAATTCATCGAGCACATAGAGTGCACCATCCAAATCCCCACACCCACACAACCCTTTAATGATAATATTCAAACAACAAGCATCAATCTCAACACCCAACTGTGAAGCACCCATATAAACCTCGTGTACAACATCAAATTGCTTATTTGACACGAGCAGATTCAACACAAAATTAAATGTTTTCACTGTTGGCCAACAATTATATTGGGGCATTTCAAAAAGGGTCTCAATTGCTCTGTTTATTCTACCAGCAACATGCCCATAAATCTTGATAACATTATAGAAAAAATCATCAGCAAGTCTACATCTTTTTTCAAGCTTGATTCTTTTCATGACATGATCAATCCCATCAAAGTTCTTGGCCACTGCAAGATTATTGATCACCGTAGTGTAAAGAACTTGATTGGGTTTATAATCCTTACGTTTTGAGACTTGATTCAAGACAGTAAGGGCAGAATTTGGGTCTTTTAGGTTTTGGAATATCTTGACAAGTTCATTAGGGCTTAACCAGTCTTTGTGATTGAGAACGTTGAAATTATCAGATTCTTGAAGAGGTCTAGATGAAGAAGATGAAGTAAAAGATGATTTTTGTATAAGACTTGGGTAAAGCAGGGAGGATCGAAGCATGGGGTGATGGATTTTGGCGCCATAAGAAACAATTAAACGCGAAATCATTGATGAAGAGCAGAATGGATTACACTATTAGTCTTCTTTGGGTTCTAGCAAAATAAAAAATAAAATAAAGACCAAATCACAAATTGCACCCATAATTTAGGCCTAAATTTTGATTTTCAACCTGAATTTTACTTCCTTCATCATGCTAAATTAATAACAGATTTTTTTTAGAATTTATTTTTCGTTACAATTTACTTGTAGTTTGCTATTTGTACTTTTTTAATAGAATAAATTATTTATTTTGTTATATTACCCTTATAATCTCTAAATTCTCTCTTATATTAGTAGTTTCTAACTTTCTATAAATGAGTAGTTATTAAATAATTTTCTTAATCTATGTGTATGAAACTAAAACGACTATTAATATAAATTAAAGTTGATAATTTTGAGCAAAAGCACTTGGATAGAAACATTGATCATTTTAAAAGTGTATATTTTTAATTTTGGAAGAAAAAGAGTAATACGAAAACCATCACATGGGTTTCCTTGTGAATAATCAATTAGTTATATTCACCTAAATATTTAGCTATTAACTAAAAATTAAAATTTTATGCAGTACAATGTATATATAAACAGAATCAAATTATGACATCTCATTAATAAAATACTTATATTAGATATTATTATTTAAAGAATAATTAGATGTGACAAATGAGTTTTTTATTTTTAGTATTCGAAGTACATGTCTTCAAGCACTATACGCACTTTTGTTTATTCAACATCGCAACACTTTCTTTTGTCCCTTCAAACAAACAAAATATATATATATATTAAAAAAAAAAAGACTCACCCAAAAAGAGCAATAAATTTTCGCAGCAAGTACAAATTGATCACTTTCCAGATATGCAAAGTCCGGTATTATCGCATATGACTTGAAGAGGCGAGTATAATATGACAGCTAGCCATGAGACATAATTATTTCAAGATAATAAGATCATATAATGCAATGTGACAGAGCCCACTAACATATATATATATATATATATATATATATATATATATATGGGTATCAATCCATACAACACGGATCATGGGTACTATTTGAGCAACCAATATCTCCACCGTTGATTACCAAAATGGATGGCTTAGATTGATAAAAAAGTCTTCCCTGTCGCTACAGCCTGTAGCGGCAGTAATATGACTTGTAGCGGCACGAGAAATTACTCATTTGTCCCTCATTTGCCCATGTGCTACACTGCCTGCCGCTACAAACTCTAGCGGCAGTGTAGCAAAACAATAAATTCAAGCCATCTATTTTGGTGATCAACGGTGGAGATATTGGTTGCTCAAATAGTACCCATGACAACCGGTTGCCATGGATTGATACCCTATATATATATATATATATATGTCCACACATTTGTAGTTGTTGAGATTGATACTTGGGACTTAATTATGTCAACATTGGATGATTAATTGAGAAATAAGATATGGATGGAAACCTAAGAGGGTGTTTGATAAAAATTGAATTAATCTGAATTTGAATCTGAATGAGCTGAATCTGAATCTGAATGAAAAAAGTTATTTGATAATTGACTTGTCTGAAACATCTGAATGACAAAATTTTATTATTTTACCCCTCTAAAAAAATTTAAAATTGTTGTAAAATTATTTAATATTACTTAATATAATAGTTAATATTTTTTAAAAAAATTTTAATTTTTTTAAAAAAAATTTTACTCATTCAGCTGCTCATTCAACCATTCAGCAAAAAGAAATTGACTTAGCCATTCAGCTTAACCATCTGACCGATTCAACCATTCATACCAAAACAAATGCACTTACCGATTCAGCCATTCAGCCATTCAGCTTCATTCAACTTTAAACAAACACCCCCTAAGTCTTATGTTCATTTATTTTGTTATCATGTTCTTAAGGGATTAAAAAAAATAGTCTTTTTTTTCTTTTCTCACAAACATAATGTTAAAGTCATAAAAATTAGAGCCCGTTCGACAGCGACTTATTTTAAAATGACTTAAAGTTAAAATATAAGTTGACTTATAAGTTGTTTTAAGTTATGATTTATAAGTAAAAGCGTTTGGCACCAATTTGACTTATAAGTCAGAAATTAAGTTAAAACAAGTTAGGAAGGTGTTCGACTCATAATGACTTATAAGTTAAAATTAAATGTAAAGATTACTAAAAATGATATTAATAAAAAGAGGACCAAAATAGAAGAGGCAAAATAGTCATTACATTTGGTCAAACTAACTTATTTTAAAATGACTTTCATTTTAAAATAAGTTATAAATACTTGCTTATTTTTTTGACTTAAAAATTAACTTATAAATAAAAAGTTAAGTCATTGCCAAACAGAAGAACAATAATAAATGACTTATAAGTTGATTTGACTCACTGCAAAACAGCCTTTTAGTCTTTGAGGTAGGTGGGGTTGACTCTCATGAAGAATATGATGAGTGTAGAATCAACTTTTTTGTAGGGGATGAGCTTTTTGGGTGGGTCTTGGTCAGATGGTTTTTTATCTTACATGTTATAATGCTATAGTGATAACAGATTGCAAATTAAGGAAATTAGAAGAAAAATGGAGATATGGTTAGTGAAGTTGGGAGGTTGTTCCTTGTTTACTAAAATTTTGAATTTTTTCTTTGTAGCTGCGTGGTTTGTATGAAAAGATGAAGTGAAACTGCAGATTATGTAAAGATTAGAAATTGAATCCAAGTCTTGTGGATTCAATTTATTTTATAAAAATATATTATTATTATTTTTTGCCGTTTTTGAAAAAATAAAAAATAAAATTTCTTGTGTAACCACAAGTCCAATATATTTTATGAACGAAAAAAAAAACATTTCAAATGGCCATATGGTGCCGGAGAAAGGCATTAAAATCAAGCTCGACCCCATGAAATAATGAACTTTTGTTGGTCTTATCTCTAACCATCCAGCCCACACTAAAGTGGTATGGACATGTTGTTTGGTTCCATACAAGGTGTTTGTCAAGTGTCGTATCACAATTATATCCCCTTAGATCTTAATAAGTGGTGAATCAACCAATTTGTGATCTTTAATTGTCTAATTTGTGATAATCACCAATAAAGAATTGTTAATTAGTGTTGCTCCACATCATTGCTTTATACTACAATTGACTGACTGACTGACTAAGAATCACTTATCCTATATGTCATCATATTATAGTCTGTTTAATTTGGTCCGAGAATAATTAAAGAAAAAGTTCACAAAACCTTTTTTTTTTTGGAAGACAAAATAATGATATTTTATTATTAATAAAAGTTGATTTTGCCCGGTTGAGATTAGTTGATACTCAAGAATTTGAGAGAACGAATAATTGGCATAAAGTGATAAACAAGTCATGATTTAAACTAAATAACTCATGTAATCTTAAGGAAAGATTATTCTTTGAAAAATGATATATATTACGAATATTTACTTTTTAATTATCAGTTAGGTGAATAAGTATCAGTAGTAACCATTTTAGAAAGATGTGTAATAAATAAGATCCGCCTATAATTTTAATCAATCTTATGTATTGATAAGTTTCGCAATTATAATTCGATTGTAAATTTATCGCAATACATTGCAGGACTCTTATTCTTACATTTCCATGGGATCTCATGATAAAAGTCTTCAAATGTAATTATGCGTTGATAGGCCTTCTTTTACTTAAAATAAGAAACATATCAGAATAGGTTCCAAACAAATCTCTATTGTGGGAGTCATTGATTTTATTTGTTGAAATGTTAAGGTTCCACTACTAGTGTATTATATTGACAATTTGATGAAGAATTGTTGTAACTTTTTTCTTTATTTTATATTCCAAATGACCAACTGTATATACATGTCTGTCCCTCGTATATGTAACTTTTGATCTTGTGGCACTGATCATGTATTAGCTGGTTAATATGATCCGGTTGAAGAATTGTTCTGATGATCTGATCCCCGCAACAATTTTATTTTATTTTTTTTATAAAAAAAATTACTTGATAAATTGTTATTATATATCTTACAAGTAAATAATGTCTGTGGTAATTACATTGTAGTTCACTTCATGAATTGAGAAATTTTCGTCTAGGCAATAAAGATTTATCGGCAGAAATTTGAACCCTATTTTACAAAACAAGGTGGTCAAATATTTCAAATTATATGTATATATATAGACTCGTTGTTAGCTGACTTTCGAAAGTCTAACCTTTTAGAAATGTCTGCAATCAAGTAAATAACTCTACGGACAAATAGATTGAATCGACTTGAAATATATATATGTGTGTGTCACTTCTCCCTCCATCTTTCACCTCAATTTTGATGTCATTCTTTATCATCAAAAATTAGCAATGCTTACTTTAAATGTCCAATCGGAGTCAATTAAGATTTTGTGTTGACTAAATGACAAAATTACGATGAATATATAGTTTCTATTTTTGTTGAGGGATTATAAACTCGAACATATTATCTTACTGTGTGAAGAGAGTCTTTATTACTAGACTATCACTTTTGATCTACCAGTATATATATCATATTTAATAACCCACCAAATTAACTTTATCTTTCATGTTAACAAAGAATTCGATGATCACAATTGATTCTTAAAAGATTAATGTACGACTATAATTAACACATAAAAATCAATGCCTTCACTGAATAATATATAATTATAGGAGTACATATATCAATGACTTAACTTAGCTAGAATACGTACTCCTGTATAATTAATTAGCCATACATAACTGAGTCATAAGTTTCTTGCCACAAAGAAATGCTATATCCAGGCTCCTCCAAGGGAACAACAACATCAAATACTTGCTGACAATAATAATAATAATCTCTAACTTCTCCCAATTCAACTGATCTATTATCTAACTCATGATCACCACAAGGATCCATGCACCACATATTAATGTCATCCCCCATTGGTGATGATACCATCTCCACACCATTAATCCAACTAAAATCCAAATCATGATATCCATCTGATATCGAACAATCCTGATCGTTGGTTTGCCATGCATCCGACGATTGACAATCCTCCAAGTAGCCCTCCGACGACATAGGCTCCACCACAGTGGAGATAGGATCATCAACGTTCATCACATGATTAATATTATGGGGGTCAATGATCTCAGCTTCTAAAGATTTGATTACACCAAGTAATCTTTCATCATCGCCATTTTCGACTAGTGAATCTTGAAGTAATGACATTAGAAGGGCATTAATATCGATATCTAAGACATCAGTTTTCTCTAACTCATCGCTGATTTTAGTGTTTGACCAGTTTTCGGACACGACTGATACCATATTGTACAAGAATAACGTCTGCTTAATTTCAAGAAATGGAAATAGAAAAGTATAATGATTGAGAAAAAAATAAAAAAAATCGATAGATCGATAATTGAGAAGAATGCTATATATGAGATAGATAGATGACTCAAAAGGGTTTGAAGCTAGGGCTATAAATAGGGAAGTACGTACCAAGGCAACCACCACATGGACAGCTTACTAGGACGACCAAACGATCATGTGCACCTATTTGTTTTTTCTTTTATTTTATATCGAGTAATTATGCAAGCATTAGACCGAATAAAAATATTGAGATTTTCTTTTTATTATTGTATACGTCTTCGATTCGAAGAATACATATGTATGCGGTCCACAAAATTATTCTATTGTTTTGTTTAATATTTCCCCGTACCTGTAATAATTAAATGGTCTTGATTACATATATAGTGAAACACTTCATCAAAGATAGCTAAGAAGCGTAGATTAATAGTTTAATATATCTCCACTTATTTATTTAAAAAATGAATTCCATAAAGCAAAGCCGCCATATATGATCACATATGATCACGAGTACTCGAGTGGACATGCAGATCCAATACAAACATTAATATTATGTAATGATATGCATAAAAAGTTGTGTATAAACAATAAAAATCACCTATGTAATAAATGTCAAAAAAGAGAAAGAGAAAATAGTGTTGTGAAAAAAATTCTTTTCATGATTTAATATAAATTTGTTGTGATAATTACGTTGAAATATAATGAGCTTTATGAAGTAAAGAACATAAATTATAATCATTTATGTAGCTATTTATTATGTCAGTCCTACCAAGCTATACACAAAACATAACTATTATATATATAAATATAGGATTTTCTTAAGGGGTGTCCTAAGACACACATTATACACATGAATCGAGTGAATATTCTCTTAATTCTTGTGCATATTCTCTTGATCTGTGTGTAAACGCAGAAATCAAGAAAATATTCTCTCGATTTCTGTGTATAATATGTGTCCTTAGGTCACACATTAGAAGAACCTTTAAATATAATGATCATGGAGATTGACATGAAGGGACCAAATTAATTATGTCGATATTGGATGATTAGATTGAAAGGAATGGGAAATTATTGCGCAATTGAAGATAAAAAGAAAATATGCCACCATTTAAAAATGGTTGGCTGTTTTCGAATTATTTCGAACCATCCAACCGACAATATTATAGTGGGCACATGGACATTGTGTTTGGTGTCACTGCACTATGTAATTGTGATGCTTCGGCTGATCACAACCAGCCAGCTCAAATTAAACTGCCGTGTTATGTGGTGAATGAAAACCAATTAACTTAATTAATAAACTTTTCATGCATGAATGAGTTATTCTCGGTACTTCTTTCGTTTTAAATTAAATATCTAATTTTAATTTTTTTAAGTTAACTTGATTATTTTTAAAACTAATTATTTTTGTTAAAGTATAGGTGAAAAGATTAATTATAACCAACATAAAATATAAATAATTTATTACTAATCCTAACTTTTATATTTTTAAAAACATATATATATATATATTTAATTATTAATTTTTATATCCATGACCGCTTGGCTTAGTTTTGGATGATTGTAAAGAGCTCTGTTTAGCAATCGATGTTAGTCGTATTCGTTTTGTTAGGAGGTCAACGAATCAGGTAGCTCATTGTTTAGCCCGTGCTTCTGATTCTGTGTCTGTTGCTTATGTTTGGGAGGGTTCCCCCCCAAATTTCCTTTGTAGGTCACTACTTTTTGATTTTCAATAGAATTCCCCATTTTGTCTAAAAAAAAATATTTAATTTAGAACGGAAGAAAGATTATACTCCTGTATAAGAGCTAGCTTTGCCGGATCTGAAATTGAACTATACTTTAAGAAAGTTCTCATAACTTTAGATTATGGAGACATTTTTGATGCTGGATGATAAAATATTGTTAAAATTTCTTAGTTTGGATATATTGGTGCTCGATTATATATACTAATAATTAAAGATCATATAAAAAATTATAAAAATAGAATACTCGGTCTAACGTTCGTGATGCTTATTTAGTCGTTTACATATAATTGAAGGCAAAAGATGCCACCTTTTGCTACAAACTTAATTTGATTATTACAATTTAGTCAAGGCTTTGTGCCCACCAAGCTATACATTTAATTTATTTATTTTCTGAAAGAAGTCCATGTGTTCATTAGGTTCCATACAATATTTTAGCATGGGGTTAAGGGAATCTAGAGTCCTTCCGAGAAGATTGAAGAAGACATAATTAATTAGGTGCCCCTTTGAGTTGGCATGCAGCTTGTGTGTGCAACGCATATAATTATAATAATGGTGCTCTAATTTTTTATATCAAAATATATAAATATAATGTTCTTCAAAGCTTATGCAAGTACTTGGCAAATGAATGAACGCCAAATAATAGTAGGAATGATTCTTATGTGACAGTTCCCAAACACATTATATATAGTTGTAAAATTGTAATTGTTCTGCATTTGTATCACGAATACATCTAAAATGTGGATAATATTGTTTGACTTAAATAATAAGGCATAATTGGATCAATTCCTCATCAACAAAAGACATTGTTGTAAAATAACATAAAAATATTATGAAAATTAAAAGTGAATTAAGAAAATATCATCTAAATGAATTGAAGCATGTAAAAAACTATTATAAAAATTAAAAGAGAGTTAAGAAGATATCACCAAAATGAATTGAGGCGTGCGTAAAGCACTCTCCTTAAGGATAATTTACGCCCGTCCGATATTATATATCATCGGTGCAAAAAGTCACAACGGATACCCTCCAGGATTCAACAATTCCGTCTTCTCTAATGTGCACTCAAATAGAGAAGGTGACATGAATAACCTATTGTTTTTTCTTGATTTTTAGAAAAAAATAATTCAAGAGAAAATATTGTAATGCAATATTTTATATGAAGCAGAAGACATGCAAGCTAATTTCTCTCACTTCATAAGAGAAAAAACCTAACTATATATAATATCATGCATGGCTAAGCTATGAAACAAAAATAAATTTTGTAACGGTTAATAACTTAATGGTATAACGGCTAGATACTTAAAGGTATAACGGCTAGATACTTTAAAGGTTTTACAACGGCTAGAAATGACAAGAAATCTATTACTCAATTAATACAACGGCTAGAAATTAAATCAATTTACTCAATGATTTTGTAACTTAAACAATGTGCAATTTAATCTAAGACAATAAAACACACTAATTTACTTGACTTTGAAATTCCTTTCGCATTTTATAAACCAAAAAATCTAACAGACAAATGTATCACCGACTACAAAATACAATGGGGTTTTTTCCCCCTATTATTAGAGTAGACTAGCTTGTACGTTTTTCACTTATGATTTTAGAGGGTTTTCTTTCGGCTCTATCATTGCATCGTGAACAAAAATTATTATTATTATTATTATTATTATTATTGTTATTATTGTTACTATTATTATTATATTTATTTTTTTTGCTCAATTAAATCAAAATTAAAATTATAAGCCCCAGTGCATCTTTGGTTAAAGTTAAGTAGTTATGGCATAATAGTTAAATTTTAATGTTATACTTGAGGTCATTGCTTATGTCATTTTATACAATAATCAACATAAATGATACTCTTTTTTATGAAACTAAATAAATTATCAAATAAAATTGAAATTAAGTACAATGTAAAATAGGTTTGTATTTTTGTTTAGTGCAATTTATACTAATAAATTATTGTATTATAATTTAAATTGGGTGCAATTTACATTTTGCCTAGGTAGAAATTGATTACATATTATAGACTAAAGTCATATGATGAATTCTTGAAATTTAAGAAACTCCCTCAAACAAATTCATTAATAATCATGATATTACTAAAAAGTTGTTTGTATTTCACTACAACAACAAAAAAAAAATTAATAGCGACTATTAGCTAGTATCAGCGATCGCCCCTATTTATCGTTAATAAGAGAAATAACGATCAATATCTACAATCGCAATTCAAATTCAATGTTGTTGGCTATAGCGACTACAATATGATAATATATAACTAATTTTTTTATTACAATCTCTAAGTGATAGCTAAGTAATAAAGATTTCTCTTCTTACTTACTTATAAGATCTATTCTTACTTTACAAAGTCAAAAGGTTTTCCTTAATTTCTCTTAATTCCTCTCATGATCCCTTTTTCAGGTTTGAACTCTCCAACATACTGACCTATATATAGAGAGAGAGATAGATCCTTTATTTTTGTTTGTTGTCTAATTATATATGTTGAGTTTGATAGTTATGGAGCAAATATAAAGATTTACAATAACCAAATTAAAAAATGTTAAAACTTGGAAAGGCTAAAATAGAAATGTGTATAATCTCAGGCATCTTCTTGCGGTGAGAAGAAATATATGTACAAACATGTAGGAAATTAATTGAAGCTTAATAATTTACATCAATTAAACATTCGTGTCTTGCCATAATGAACCATAGCTATGCTCCTCCACGGAATTTGCATAACTATTATAATTATAATAATTATAATTATAATAATCTCTAACACCTCCAAATTCAATAACTCCCTCCATCCCATCTTCAGAGGAACCCAAGTAAAAACTACTCTTCATATCCTCCATATCCGTCCAATTATAATCAAGATCATCACATGATGCAGTCGAGCAATCTTGACCGTCCATTTGTCCCCCGTTCGAGAAATCGCAATCCTCTACCTCAAGGTTATCATCCCATTCAAGCTCCATGAGTAAATCATGACCGTCCATCATAATCGGGTTAATCTCATCTTCTAAAGATTGAATTACGCTTGTTAATCTCTCATCATCACAATCTTCCACGTGGGATTCATCAAGAAGTTGTGACATGAGAAGTGCACCGTCGATTTCGAAGACCTCAACGGTATCAAGTTCATCACAACCGTTGACGCATTCCCGGTTTTCAGGTAAAAAAGAGGCCATTTTTTGTATAAGAACAAGAGAGAAAAAGAGGCTAATGCAGTATATATGCAGAAGAGAGAAAATACAAGCTGACCACAATGAGTCTACTTCTCTAGAAAAATAGGCCTATAAATAGGCCAATTCCATGTCCCAAAAGAAGTGCCACTTCTAAGGCAAGACCCCACGTGGACAAGTGACTTAAATCAAACCTATATTTTAATTCCTAGGGGCTGTATATGAACCTAGCTACCAATCATGTGCAAGTGTACATGTCTATCTATCTCTATATATATAAGCTCGGGCCGGGGACCAGTGGTGCATGGGAGATCTAGAATTTGGAAAAATGGGTGGATAGATAAACATATAAATGATATTCCCTCCGTCCCAAATTAATTGCATTTCTAAGATTTTTTAAAGTTAAATTGACTATTTTTAAAACTAATCTTTTTACTATTTTTGCTAACATATAGGTGAAGATATTATAAGCAAAAGAAAGTATATACAATTTATTACTAATTTCAATTTTTATAATTTTAGAAATATATTTATATATGCTTAATTATTAATTTTAAAAATAGTCAATTTGACTTAAAAAAGTCCTAGAAAAACAATTAATTTGAGACGGAAGGAGTATGTCATTGTCTACGGATTTTGGTAGGACGCAGGAACAGATGATCAAAGGGATAGGAGACATTAAGATTTGATCTTGAAGATTATGTTAGATACGGAAGTGATAAAGTATACTATATATCTATATAGTATGTATATAGTAGGAGGGAGGCGGGTGCATGCATGAATTGTGACAACTCATTTTTTGTTTTTGAACTAATTAACTTGGTAGTACTCATGCATGAATGGGCCATTAATTGAGCCATACTTTTTGAGTCAATGGTTTGCGCTTTAGCGTTATTAATAGGATTAATAATTTGCTTATTCCCTCCCCTCGTCCCACAATAATAATTTCATTTGCTAATTCTTTTTGAAAAGTGATATTAAGCAAATATAAAGATATGACAATTGTTTTAATTTGACAAATATATTCTTAATAATTAATGTTGTGATTTCTCACTTATTTACACCAAAATAACCCTATCGCATATATACGAGAACAGAAAAGTTCAATAAGACTAAGAGGCGCGGTCCAAGAGAAGGATAATAAAAATAATGAATTGCTTGAGAACATGAAAGCGGGCCACGATTCGTGGTCAAGACGAAAAATTTGACGACGAGTTATTTTCTAACAAACTAATTATCTTATCTCATACATTTTGTCATATTAATATTAACTCTGTTCATTTTTTTTTACTAAAATAAGAGATTTATTTTATTGATGATGATATAAAATAAAAGAGAGGAGTATAAAATACTTGGATTAACAAATATGCATGCATGTATCACGCATGCATGTTTCCACGTGTACGTAGGTCTTTAAAACTAAGATTCGATTTTGATATTTTATAATTAGTTGAGTTAATCACTTAATCTTCAGCTCTGATCTGCGCATATGTCGTTGTAGTTATCGTATTAAAAATTAGGTCAATGGGGGTACAGTTTGAATTAAGATGCTTAGGCAAGTTGGACAGTGTGGAGAATAATACTTATAAAGTAATTATAATGGAATGGAGATTGCTAATGCCACGGATATACCCAAGTAGAATATTTAGTTTTGACAACCCAACAAAAATGAAATGATATTAAAGGGTAGTGCATGCACATGGTGACAACTGATACAAAACATGTTGGGTGGAAAATGTGGCCAGGGAGATTGATTAAGATCTTCGGGGCCCTTTAATTAATTACTAATAGCCGGTTAATTAAGTTATGTAAAATAAAATAAAAAAATTATAAATTTTGAAGACTAAATAAAAAAAATTAAATTAAAAAAAGAATAATATAATAATAATATACAATTATACCAAACCTGCTTTATAGATAGATATAAATATATCCTTAATTAATTATAATGGACGGTAATGGTGAATGAACTCAACGTACCAACAGCCATGTGGTGTGATGTGCGCCAACCCCTAACTCCATTAATTAATTTTGACTCCATCCATCTACCACCTTAAAGCACATCATTTCACCTTTATTATGATCCAAATTACGTGATATAGTAGTCTATATATACGAGATTAATGATACGTTTTAATTTTAGATTATAAAATAACAAGAAATAAGTTATTCCTTTATTCCACTACGTATACTACACTTTTAGTTAATATTATATGATGAATATATTTCAAATATAAAATCTATCCTAAAAATATTGTTTTGAAAATATATCTTTAAATACAAAAATTTGAAATGAAGGGATCATTAAACAATTCATTCAAAGCATTAGTTTCAAAATGAGTAATGTTAAGTGTCTTGAATTTTTATTCTTAAAAAATATTTTAAATGATGTATTCTCATTACATTGATTGAGTAAATTTATTGTAATTATTTATGTCATCATTGTCACATTATTTAAGACATATTTAAGATTAAAAAAAAATTGAGACTCTTACCGTTACCCTTTAAGATATGGATATATTTATGTACACACTTAAAGTGTACATCGAAAGACACACCCAAGTGTAAAATGATAAATATTTCCCTCTCTTCCTTCTACAATATTTTCTCTCTCCACATTTATTACTATTTTACACTATGATGTGTCTTTGGATGTACACTTTGGGTGTGTACATAGATATAGTCTTAAAATATATCTTTCTCCTTTTATAGGTCATACCAGTAGGTGAACCCATACGAGACACAAGTCTGTTTGAACAATAGTATGTAAAATTTATCTAAACATTATAATTGTAAATTTTAAAACTTGTGTAATATATATATATATATATATATTATTAAATAATAAGTTCATGCACTGGTTGCGAAATTTATGAATAATATAAAAGGTCTCAATATTGAATATATATAGATTTTGTGATAGTGAATATTTATATATAATGTAGAAGGAAAGATTCAATTGCACGAATTTAAAAATGTGAATGGTTATGTTTTTTTTTTTGTTTTTTTTAGTATATACTATTAAAACAATGAATGTATGTGCCGATAAAGTTAAAAAATCTCAAACTTTTGAATTTTTCTATTCAATATGTAAGGAGTAAAATAAAAAATGAAAGATCAACTTGTTTCAGTTAAATTGATCAACTAATTTAATTCACTCAATTAAATATCGTGCTTTCAAATATAAAAATTGATTTTCACTTTTTTAGTGTTGGTAAAAGTTTTTCCTTTTGACTTTTAACTTTAACATTTTTGAAATGGGCTTACTGAAAATATGCTAGAGGCCTGAAAATAAGAGCTTAAGCCTACCAATTAGAGGCCAACACGGGGCCAGGCCCAAGTGTGAGCTTGTCAATTATAAATCGGGCATAAGCTTAGGCAGCCTTGAGCTCATCTTATTTAGCCTCGATTATCAGAGGTAATTAGGGTACTCCAATTTTTAGCATCTGAAATGTTCGAATGGGCTTTAATTAGCGATGTTGGACTCATGATACTTATTTGTGAATCTATTTTTTTCTCTTCTATGTAAAATTTGATTATTTTTGATAATAATAATAATAATAATAATATTATGTAATTAATTATGTGATTATATTGTGATTTTCAAAAAAATTAATTAATTAATTAATAAGTGTTAATTTTATTTAATATCAAAAATTCTGAATAGGGTTTGAGACCCATAATAAGTTCAATGATTTCAAACACAAAATACAATAGAAGTTAAAGGTGCATATTACGGTATATAATTGCGCGCAGAAGAGCTGCCTGCCATTGCCCATTGCAGTATTTGAAATTTTGAATACAAAAGGTTTTCTCTTCATGGACTCTTGACGCAGCTTTCAGTCATGTTAGCAAAGCGAAGTTATATGCGTTTTTGTATCCGCCTCTGCTCAACTTCCTCTACTCCAAAATCCTCAAAATCAAACACCGAAACTCGAAACTTTCTCTTCTCCTGCAACTCCCAAATAACCAAAAATGGTAAGAATGGTGATATCAATGAAGCCGAGTCGATTTTCAATGGCATGCATGTTAAAAATATTATTACCTGGACAGCAATGCTCACTGCTTATGCCGGAAATAGGCAAATCAACAAAGCTCGTAAACTGTTCGACGAAATGCCCGAACGAAGTGTTGAGTCATGGAATGCAATGATCACGGCTTATATACGTAACAAGGTTGGGATTGATGAAACCCTTAAACTATTTCTGGAAATGCCTAAGAGGAATGCGGTTTCTTATGCTGCAATGGTTACGGGTTTTGTTCAGGCAGGAAGGTTGGATAAGGCAGAGAAGTTGTACAATGAAATGCCTGTGAATTGGCGTGACCCGGTTTCTTCAAATGCTTTAATTTCTGGGTATGTAAAGATGGGTAAGTTGGAGGAGGCGGTTCGGGTTTTTGAGGGTATGGTGGAGAAGGATGTGGTTTCTTGGAGCTCGATGCTTGATGGGTATTGTAAAGAAGGAAAAATTTGTGAAGCAAGAGAATTGTTTGGTAGGATCCCTGAGAGAAATGTGGTTACTTGGACTGCTATGATTAATGGATATGTGAAGATGGGAGATTTTGGGGATGGTTTTCAATTGTTTTTGCAAATGAGAGGTGAAGATAGCGTAAAGGTTAATTCTAATACGTTGACCATATTATTTGAAGCTTGTGGAAGGCTTGGTAGATATGTAGAAGCTTGTCAATTACATGCTTTGGTTTTGCAAATGGGGTTTGGTCTTGATGTTTTTTTAGGCAATTCAGTTATAACCATGTACTGTAGGTTTGGTTGTATAGATGCAGCTAGTAATATTTTTCAATTGATGGATAAAAAAGACACGGTGTCTTGGAATTCTTTAATTGCTGGTTATGTTCAAGCTGAAGATATTGAAGAGGCTTATGGGCTTTTTAAGAAAATGCTGGAGAAAGATGTAGTTTCTTGGACAACCATGATAAGTGGATTTTCCAGCAAAGGGCTAACTGGAAAATCAGTCGAGTTATTTAAAATGATGCCTGATCAGAAAGATGATTTTGCTTGGACTGCTCTTATTTCAGGATTTGTGAATAATGGAGAATATGAAATGGCTATCTGTTGGTTCATGCAAATGCTCCAGAAAGCAGTCAGACCAAATTCTCTTACGTTAAGCAGTGTACTCAGTTCTTCAGCTGGTTTGGCAATATTAAACCAAGGCCAGCAGATACATGCTCATGTTCTAAAAATGGATATGGAATTTGATTTGTCCATTCAAAACTCGTTGGTCTCAATGTATTCAAAGTGTGGAAATCTTGATGATGCCTATAGGATTTTCAGATCCATCACTGCCCCAAACGTTGTTTCTTTCAACTCGATGATTACTGGATTCGCCCAAAATGGTTACGGAAAAGAAGCAATTACGCTATTCAAGGAAATGCAAGACAGATTACAAAAACCCAATGACATTACATTCCTTGGTGTCCTTTCAGCCTGTACGCATGTGGGGTTGGTAGAAGAAGGATGGAACTACTTCAGTTCCATGAAATCTTTTTATAAAATTGATCCGAGTCCAGATCATTATGCCTGCATGGTTGATCTCCTTGGAAGAGCTGGTTTGCTAAATGAAGCAGTTAATTTGATCAATTCGATGACTGTTGAGCCCCATGCTGGGGTTTGGGGTGCTCTTCTTGGTGCAAGCAGAATATGTTTACATCTTGATATTGCAAAGGTCGCAGCTCAACGTCTTTTTGAATTGGAGCCCAGTAACGCGACGCCTTATGTGGTTTTGTCTGACCTGTATTCTGTTGCAGAGAAAAAGAAGGATGAGGAACAAGTGAGGATAGCTAAGAAACTAAAAGGGATAAAAAAGAGTCCAGGTTGCAGTTGGATCATGGTAAAAGATAAGGTCAATTTATTTCTTTCTGGAGATCAATCTCATATAGACTTTGAAGACATTAAAAGCACACTATGGACTATTGTGGCTGAAATGAAACAGAAGAATTCTCGGATAAATGACTTGCTCCCTTGCTGAAGAAAATTATACTTTGTAAACAGTATGAAGACTTCTTTCAGTTCTTTCAGTAAATGGTGGACGTCCATGGAAGCTACCCTTGCAGTGTATTGGTGGTTTCTCCTGCTTTTTTGATAAAGTATAGGGTGGCTGGTCTTGCGGTTTGAATGAGAGCAGAGCTTCTCTGTACACTGTACACTCTCTTTCCTTTGAACCTGTCTACTCAAACATTGAGGATAAACGGAGTAATAAAAGGGTGATGGAGGTGTGACGATACCAAGCTAAATGCTTTTTTTCAAGTATTGATGAATTTCAGAGAAGGCTTAGCTGTTTGGAAGCATTCCTTTTGCTTATTCTTTTGAAAGATATGCATGTTCAGATTATTACAGCATCGGTATCATATAAGTTAACCCATGAATATATGGGGCGACTGGGATACACAGTACTGAACTCGCTCCTAAAGTTCTTTGCAAAAGTTTGCTTATGCTGGAGGCAGCAAGACAAAGGGGAATTTTCAGGTTTTATTTAAGATAAACAGGTGATGTTTTACTGCTTTGGTCGTCATCTTTGTCGTATACTTCCAGTCTTGCAAAAGCAGCATTATGTGTACCTTAGAAGTGCATCAGCTGTGTGAACTAAAATAGTGCCAATATAGGTTTTATACAGAATACAGGCATGCATGTAGCATGTAGTATGTAGCATGTAGCATGTAGCTAAGCTAGATAAAGATCCATATCTCCTTATTATTAAGTAAATATAGTGGAGTTGGATCCATTGGAAGATTACATAATTTCAATCTTGAGAAAGAGATCATTACATATGCAGAATACAGTGATTCATTCTAAACTCTCAGGTCCTAGTAAAACTTACTTTTATTGTATTGATACAGGAATTTTTTTTTGATAAATTATGAACCTTAATTAGCCTTCAAATGCTATTCCAAATACACATGCATATATGCAGCAAATAATGAAACAATGAGAAACCACACATATAGAACTATAGAAGCTAGCACCCACCACCTCCTCCATCTCCACCGCCCCCACCACCGCCACCTCCACCGCCCCCGCCATCTCCTCCACCTCCGCCATCTCCTCCACCACCACATCCGCCTCCGCCTCCACCATCTCCACCCCCACCATAACCACCTCCGCCTCCGCCATCTCCACCCCCACCATAACCACCACCGTACCCGCCACTATAGCCACCGCCACCCCCACCACCATTGAACCCTCCACCGCCACTATACCTGCCAACTCCTCCACCACCGGTACTTCTAGTTACTGCTGCCGGCTTAGTATTGCTAGCAGTAGTAGTACTACTTTTGTTCATTTCACCTCTTTCGACGTCACCATAAGTTGGCCTTGGCCGGGGCGGAGGCACTGTCGTGGCATTACTAGTGATATTAGTACCTGTGGAAAGCCTAGCTTTTTTCTTCTTCTGCTTGTTTATCAATATCCAAATAGAAACAAAAAAAGACACCACCAAGGCAAAAATTATTATCATTACAATAGCTAATGGCTTCATATTTTGGAAATGGTATTCTTTGTACTTAATTATTCACCGGAATTAATTAATTTACTTTGTGCCCTCTGATCTTTATATATATACATATATATAGAAAATCAAATTTCGGACGTAACGTACGTAACTGACTTGTGCAAATACAAATTTTCTTCTTAGGGAAACATGAACGAAATTCGGTAATTATAATTAGTTGACTTCTGGCCGTTATGTCAATTTTAGTAATTATTCTTTCCCCACAATATTAGTTTCAAAGTCCTAATTATATACTCCCTCCGTCCCAAATTAATTGCTTTTCTAGGACTTTGTTAAGTCAAATTGACTATTTTTAAAATTAATAATTAAGCATATATAAATATATTTTTAAAATTATAAAAATTGAAATTAGTAATAAATTGTATATACTTTCTTTTGGTTATAATATCTCCACATATATGTTAACAAAAGATTAGTTTTAAAAATAGTCAATTTGACTTTAAAAAGTCCTAGAAATGCAATTAATTTGGGACGGAAGGAATATATACTTATTTGGTTTTAAATTAAAAAACCGTATCAAAGTCAACTTAGGGTTGACCTGAGGATAAGTTTTAATATACGACTTTGTTAACCGCGTTATGGGGTTTGGTCTAGTGTTCTCTCTAATGGTATTTCTGTTAATATCTAAATATTGACCATATATGTGACTAGTTTAAACTCTAACATGACTTTTTCTAGTCTAAAATAGAGGTCGACTAAACACGTTTGCTTCTTGTAGTTTTTGGAGCTAGAATTCAATACATGTACTTGGGTAAGTGGTGCTGCCAATCAATTTGTGCTACATTTTATATCTAATGCATGTGTATTCACCACCAACGTGTGAACTTTTTATTCAATTTATCTATGAGATTTACATTTTCTTTTATCATGTAACATTAATAATTATTGTGAATTTCACAACTGATAAGTTTATTGTAATTCTTGATTTTTTTTTTTAAAAAAGAGAAGAAGTTGATACTAGTTATGAAACTCTAGGTACTTTTTATTACTCATTATAGTGCATGTTTTAGAAGGTAAAAAAAAGAAGAGGAGATTTTGTTAGACGGATTCTTATTGTGTAAAGTTATAACGATTACTCTAATATCGTCAACACTCCTAACTTTATGCTTATAAATTGTGTTAATTAAATATAGGGCCGTAAATGCTAATTGAAAAAATTTATATCAATTTGCATTCTTATTTGTTTAAAATGGATATTATTTTAATTCAATTATAAGGGAAGACATTTGACAATAAACAAATACAAATATAGGTGTATTAGGATTGGTTTAATATTTCTCCATTGAAATATCTTAAGAATGTCAAATATCGGATTATTTGTATTCGCACCATATACATTGGATTCTTATTATGGACAGGGTCGTTCTTGAGATTTTGGTGGCCGAGGGCGAAAAATGAAAACGGGTTTCTTTTTAAAACATTGTTTTCACCAAAAAAAAAATTAAAAATAAATAAATAAAAAGTACAAGCTGTATTCAAAAAAGTGTCTTTCCAGAACTTAAAATAGTTCGACTACAACAAAATATATGAGAACTTCGACTACTATAAAATATATGAGAAGTTCGATTAAACAGTTCGACTACAACAAAATATATGAGAATACATTTATTGAAACATATTTCTTCTAGTATTCCTAGAGGCAAAATCTTCAATCAAATGTTCAAAATCAAATGGTGTTTCAATCAAATGTTCAAAATCAAAGATATTTCTTCTAGTATTCCGAGTTTTCAAGTGAACAATCAATTTTGCTAACAATGAACTTATCAAGAGCTCCCTTCTAAGATTAAGTGAGTTGTTTTATTCTTTTTTTCTTATTTCTTTTTTGGCTCTCAGATTGGTGTTTCTTGAACATCTTTACACTAAAAATACAAAACCAAATTGAAGCAAAAATCAAACAACAGACAAGGAGAGTACAACATGTCTTCGAGTTTTAACTTCATATTCAAACTTTAACCAAACTTTTCCACGGCTTCAATGCAAATCTGCAATTATAAATTAAAAAAAAATATTATAACTAAGGTTAGGAACTCATAAAATTACAAATCGTCAAATCAATGCATATATAATTTCTGATATAATATAAACTGAAAGGTAAAAAAAAACTCATTAGTCATCAAATAAATTACCTCTTTCTTGGTATTTTTATCTTCTGCAAGAACTGAGGAATTTAAGAGATACTTGAAGGCAAATTGAGAAGGAGAGAAGAAAAGAGAAAGAAAATAGATGTCTACAAGTATTTGGAAAATGAAGGAAAGTAATATGTGTAGCCGTGTAGGTTTACACTTTTTTTTAATTGGTTTAGTTTGAGTTTCAACACTATATTAGAGTTGACCTAGTTGAGTTCTTAAAAATTTATTGGGTTTTGAAAATTACTTTTGTATACCTATCATTATATATTTATGTTTTTTAATTTCACACAAACACACACACACACATATATATATACACTATATATATATATAACAAATTTGGACTCCCCTGATCGGGGCCAGAACGATCGACCATTTCGCCCATACTTAAGAACGGCCCTGATTATGGAACGAAAAGAAATACAACTGGTCATCCTATCCAAGTTCCATGATTCACCAGTTCGTTGTTGCTATTTACTTTTTCTCTATTTAATCTCTAAATTTTTTCATTGCAATTTTTTGGATATTAGTTAATTAGTACCCCCTCTGTATTCAAAAGATGTATAGTATATATTTTGTACAAATTAAGAAAAAATTAAAGCAGAGAAAAGAAAATAAAATAAGTATTTCTTTTATCCATAATAGACCCCATGTAATTAAACTTATAAATCTTTGTTTTTTTCTAAATTTAGTAAACCCCATTAAAATATACTTTTTGAGGGTAAAATAATCTTTATATATATTTTATATTTGATTTGTGTACTTTTAAGTACAAAAATATTTGTACTTAAATCCATACTTTTGAGGACAGAGGGAGTAATAATTTATAAAATTTCAGTACATAACTAGTTCAAAATAAACAGTCAATTAAATAATTTTTTCTCCTCTTTTCTCTCTAAACAGAAACTCTAGTTCCAAAACTTCAAAATTAGATCTGGGGAGAGTTTCTTTTTCCTTTTGAAGAGACCCTCTTCTAGATCTTTTGGTTATCATTAACTGCGCATTTGGTTCATATTTTCTCTCTTTGTAGAGTTTGTTATTTTGTTTTTTTCTTAATTTCGAGTTAGATCTCTTGTTCTTTTTCCACTCTTGTGGGAGTCTTTTTTCTCCTTTTAGGAGCTTGGTTTCTCTCTATATAGAGAGTTGATTTCGTCTATGGTGATAAATAGGTGATTGCAAATATGTTAAATCGGATACAGGATACGGAAAGCAACATGGATATGGTGGTTATTTCCTAATCATTGTTATTTTATTTCTGCTTAGATTATGAAAATTTGTGATTCGAATTTCATTTTGGATAGAGTAAGTATCCCCTCAACTTTATCATGCATGTAATTTGTATCTTTTATTAAATGGATAAATTTTCTCTGATATTGTTATCAGGCTTTGTCAAAAAAAAAAATCACCTTAGATATATATTTTAAATTTTAGAGTTCCTTAAATCTATATTGATCATCCATCTTAATCCAAAGGTTAAGATCAGCCGCATAAAACATTAGTTTCACTTCATTTGCCACGTATATAATAAAAAAATAAAATAAAAATTCAAGTCATCTTAATTTGCGACTAATGTAGAAGTGTATACGATAAAATACAATAACTTAAAATGGAATCCTTTCTATTTATTCGATAAGATAGAATAAATTAAAATGTGATTCTTCTTGATTCTTTTATACTTATTTTATATATATATATATGTGTGTGTGTGTGTGTGTTGCAATCAATTGAAAACTTTTATAGTATATAACGACACTCTTTTTTTTTTGTTCTTTTCTTTTCCCTAAAAAAAAGGGTTACCATGGGTTGAGGGATGCCCAGCCCCGGACGAAGAGGTGCCTGAGTACACAAAAGTACAAACTTATTATCAAGATGAGAGAGTAAAAGAAAAGAGAAAGGAAGAGATAAATAAGATTTGTCTGTTTCTGATTTGATTATGAGTTGATGTTGTGTTTAACCGTACGCCAAGATTTATTGATGCTAAAAAGGAAAAAGAAAAATGATTATGATAAATAATTGGTTATTGTGACTTAAGGAAACACCCAGAGCACTGATTACATTCATGTGATCCATTAACATGCAGTTAACTTGGACAGGCACACAGTTGTGAGTGTATGAAATTTTGAACAACTTAATTTATTAAAGTACAATTTTGTTTATCTTTTAAGGTTGGCGATAAGAACATAAAATAAATAGTAAGTATGTCATTTAGTGAAGTCTAATATTAGTATTAAAAAAAAACACATCACTTTTTCTGTTTTACTTTATTTTTTTTAATGTATGTGAAAAATATATTTTATACATATTTAGATGACGAAGGGAATATAAAATAATTTATGAAGTTTTAGTACGCAACTGGTTCAAAATAAAAGGCCTAAATAATCACGTTAGGTCTATTAAACACAAATACATATAGAAAATTAATATTTTTACGAATAAAATTTGATATTCTTACAAGACGTCTATTAAAAAAATGTGAGGTCTATTTAATATTTATGTAAAAGAAATTTTATAAAATTGTTACTTTTATTTATAAAAATATCAATGCTCACGTATATATATACATATATATACATGTGTGTGTTTGCGCACCCCAAAAAATTGAGAAATCACACATGTAAAAGCTATCCCCACTGGCGCCACCAACTCCGCCACCGCCGCTACCGCCACCACTATATGTGTCAACCCCGCCACCATGCATGCCCGTGCTACTTTTTTAATTACTGCCGTACGTAAGTTTGTTCGGGACAGATAGGCGGAGGCACTAGTAGTCGTTGTTTTCGGGAACGCCTAGTTCTTTTCTCCTGGCTTTCGAAGCAGTGTCCAACAGCAACACGTCCATAATAATGCAACGGACAGGCAGAAACTGTGCCAAAAACTATGAGCACAATAATTGTAACTGCATCCATATATCTTACTAATTAATTTCTTTATTGGATTCTTAGCTATTAATTTGTTGGGCACCTGCAGGTCTTTATGTATAGAGAGACCATCAGATTGCCCGCCTTACGCAAACGAGTGAACTGACCAATTAAGCGAATACAATTCTCATCTTACGGAAACACGAAGGAAGTTTGGAAATAGGGACGTTGAACCTCACCCAAACGAAATTAAATTTTCATATATAACTCTGTCATTTTTCTAAATTAATTCGCACTTTGATTTAGTCAACAAAGATTCAACTACTCTAGTAGATATGATAATCTCTCAAATACTAATATATATATATATATATATATATATATTATATATGTATATATATATAAGGATCAGAAAGCATCATAGTCATGGTCGTAAAAATAATAAAAATAACATAATCTTACAATGTTATAAAACTTACTAAGTATAATAAAATTATATAATTATAATCATACCATATACTTAATAAATAGAGTAATAAGAACAATAATAAGTAAAGGAAAATAAGAGAATATTCAATTTTATGTGTATTACATTCTCTTCATCTTGCTTCTATTTATAGACATATGTATATCAACATTTGGGAGCTCAAGGGTCATATTGGAAGGTGAAGGATTTTCACTAAAATATCATATTGGAAGGTGAAAGAATTCACCTTAGACATCCACTAAATTTATGTCATATTTTATAACACTCCCCCTTGGATGTCTATGGTATAACCATACGCGTTAAGAACTGCCTCATTAAAAACCTTACCAGTAAAAACCCAATGGGAAAAAAAAACTTGGTTAAGGAAAAAAGAGTGCAGTGCGTATTAGCTCCCCCTCATGAATGTATCACCTTGAGATATTAAGTTGCCGCATTCCAATATTACGTCGCAATCTTTCAAATGTTGTAGCTGGCAATGCTTTGGTGAACAAATCTGCTAGATTATCTTTTGAGCGAATTTGTTGAACATCAATGTCACCACACTTATCAAGGTCATGTGTGAAAAAGAATTTCGGTGAGATGTGCTTCGTTCTATCTCCTTTAATGTATCCTCCCTTTAATTGAGCTATGCATGCAGCATTATCTTCATATATAATGGTTGAGGTTCCTTTGCCGGAGGATAAACCACATGTTTCACGAATATGTTGAGTCATTGATCTCAACCACACACATTCTCGGCTTGTTTCATGGATTGCAATTATTTCAGCGTGATTAGATGAAGTGGCGACTAATGTTTGCTTTGTAGATCTCCATGATATAGCAGTATTACCACACATAAAGAGATAACCTGTTTGAGATCGACCTTTATGTGGATCAGATAAATATCCTGCATCAGCATATCTGACTAATTCATGATTATCATTATTTGAATAAAATAAGCCCATATCCATAGTTCCTCGTAGGTAACGAAAAATATGTTTAACTCCATTCCAATGTCTCCGGGTAGGAGAAGAACTATATCTTGCTAGCAAATTCACAGAGAACGATATATCTGGTCGTGTATTATTAGCAAGATACATTAGCGCACCAATTGCACTGAGGTATGGTACTTCAGAACCAAGTAATTCTTCGTTATCCTCACGAGGTTTAAAAGGGTCCTTTTTCACATCAAGTGATCGAACAACCATTGGGGTACTCAATGGATGAACTTTATCCATATAAAATCTTTTAAGGACCTTCTCTGTGTAAGTTAACTGATGAATGAGAATTCCATCTGCTAAATGCTCGATCTGCAGGCCGAGACAAAATTTTATTTTTCCCAAATCTTTCATCTCAAATTCTTTCTTTAAATAATTTACTGTCTTTGGTATCTCTCCATGAGTTTCAATAATATTTAAATCATCAACATACACAGCAATAATAACAAAATCGGATTCTGACTTCTTTATAAAAACACATGGGCATATAGGATCATTATTATACCCTTCTTTCAATAAATATTCACTAAGACGATTATACCACATGCGTCCTGATTGTTTTAACCCATATAGGGACCTTTGCAACTTGATTGAGTAAACTTCTCGGGGATTTGAATTATATGCTTCAGGCATTTTAAATCCTTCAGGGATTTTCATATAAACATCATTATCAATTGACCCATATAAATAGGCAGCAACAACATCCATTAGACACATATCTAGTTTTTCATGAGTTGCCAGGCTAATAAGATACCGAAATGTAATTGCATCTACCACAGGAGAATATGTTTCATTGTAATCAATGTCAGGTCTTTGTGAAAACCCTTGTGCCACAAGTCGTGCCTTATATCTTACGATTTCATTTTCTCATTTCGTTTTCGTACAAATACCCATTTATATCCAATTGGCTTTACTTTTTCAGGTGTTTGGACTACAGGTCCAAAAACTTCACGTTTTGCAGGTGAATTTAATTCTGCCTGGATTGCTTCTTTCCATTTTGGCCAATCATTTCTGCTTCTACATTCTTCGACAGATTTAGGCTCAAGATCCTCACTTTCATCAATGATTTCAAGTGATATATTATATGCAAAAATGTTGTCAACAATTATCTCATTTCGGTTCCATCTTTTCTTTGTATAGACATAACTTATTGAGATCTCATCATTTTTACTGTTTTCAGGTACCTGAACCTCTTCTGGGGTTTTATGATTAGCTATGTCTATATCCTCATGAATATTTTCCTCCCCAATAATGCCAACTTGATTATTTGCTCCTTTCCTTTTTCGAGGATTTTTGTCTTTTGAACCGATTGGTCTACCACGCTTCTAGCGTGCCTTAGACTCATTTGCTACAATTTTTGCGGATTGTCCTATTGGAACTTCAATCCGGGCTGGAGCATTTATAGCTGGTATATGAGATTTGGTTACTCCTTTTGAGTCAGTGAATGCATTCGGTAGCTGATTTGCTATGTCTTGCAAACGAAGTATCTTTTGAACTTCTTGTTCACATTGTTTTGTACGAGGATCAAAATTCAACGGTGACAATGCATTCCAAGTAATATCTTTATCCAGCTGTTTAATTTCTCCCCCTAATGCTGGAAACATAGTCTCATCAAAATGACAGTCGGCAAATCGTGCCGTAAATGAATCACCTGTTAAGGGTTCAAGATATTTAATTATCGATGGGGACTCAAATCCAATATATATTCCCAGCCTCCTTTGAGGACCCATCTTTGTTCGTTGTGGTGGATAAATTGGAACATATACCGCACAACCAAATATTCTTAGATGGGAAATATTTGGCTCATAACCAAGAACCAATTGTAATGGGGAGAGTTTGTGATATGAAGTTGGCCTAATGCGTATAAGTGTTGCTGCATGTAAAATAGCATGCCCCCAAACAGAAACAGGAAGTTTTGTTCTCATGAGCAATGGTCTTGCAATTAACTGGAGACGTTTAATAAATGATTCAGCAAGGCCATTCTGAGTATGAACATGGGCAACAGGATGTTCATTGTTTATCCCAAGTGACATGCAATAATCATTAAATGCTTGGGATGTGAATTCACCAGCATTGTCAAGACGGATAGTCTTGATTATATGATCTGGAAATTGTGCTCGTAATCTAATAATTTGAGCAAGTAATCTCGCAAACGCCAGGTTGCGAGTTGATAATAAACACACATGTGACCATCTTGTAGATGCATCAATTAAAACCATAAAATATCTGAATGGTCCACATGGTGGGTGAATAGGCCCACAAATATCTCCTTGAATACGTTCTAGAAATCTTGGAGATTCAATCCCAACTTTAGCTGGTGATGGTCTAATGATCAATTTGCCTTGAGAACAAGCAGCACACGTGAATTCCTTAAATTGAAGAATCTTCTGGTTCTTCAATGCATGGCCGTGTGAATTCTCAATAATTCTTCGCATCATTATTGATCCAGGATGGCCCAACCGATCATGCCAAATAATAAAATTATTTGGTTCATTGAACTTCTGGTTCATTATTGCATTGACTTCAATTGTACTAATATTTGTGTAATACAATCCTGAAGATAAAACGGGTAATTTTTCCAATATTTGTTTTTCAGTAGAGACATTTGATACAATGTAAAGATATTCTATACCATTGTCATTGGCAGTCTCAATATGATACCCGTTAAGTCGTATATCTTTGAAACTTAGCAAATTTCTTCTTGACTTAGTAGAGAACAAAGCATTATTAATAATAAATTTTGTTCCACAAGGAAGCATTATATTGGCTCTTCCAGAGCCTTCTATCAAGTCTGTCGAACCTGATATTGTATTCACTTTTGCTTTCATCATTCTTAGATTTGAAAAATATTGCTTATGCCTGAGAATGGTATGCGTCGTTGCACTATCTGCTAAGCATATATCACCACCATTGATATTGATCTCATTTATAACATGATGCAAATCCATATTTTCTTCATAAAAAAGAATTAAATATATAATAAGTTCATAATAAGATACTATTATAACACAATCTTTTACATTAAACAAGCCAACATGAAAAGAAGAAAATAAAATACATAGAAATATAATAGCATAAAAGGAACACACTTAAAGGATTGACACAAATCTAAACTAATTATTATCATTACAAGAAATATCAACTTTCTCATTATTTTGCTCAAAGAAATCTGCAACGTCAAGGTGCGTCATATCTAAAGGGTCAAAATAAATATCATCATTATCTTGACGTGGCTGAGAAAAATTTATTTCTATGTCCTTCCCATTTCCTTTCAATGAGGACTGATATAAATCAACAAGATGTTTGGTCGTACAACAGGTACGAGACCAATGTCCTTTCATTCCACATCGATAACAGATATTTTCTTCCTTCTTGGTATCAGTATCTCTGTTATGTATATTTTTCCCCTTTTCCTTTTTCTCCTCATTCTGTGAAGGTTTGTTAGAATTTGACAAGTTACGACCATCATAATTGCGGTAATTAAACCGTCCTCGCCCATGGCCACGTCCACGACCACCACCTCTACTACGACCACGACCACGATTATTATTATTATATCTCATAACATTCACTTCAGGGAATGGAGCTGAACCAGTCGATCGTGATTCGTGATTTTTCATTAAAAGTTCATTATTTTGTTCAGCCACAAGTAGACATGAAATCAGTTCAGAGTATTTCTTAAAACCTCGTTCTCTATATTGTTGCTGCAGGAGCACATTTGAGGCATGAAAAGTGGAGAATATTTTTTCTAACATATCTTGATCAGTGATATTATCTCCACATAATTTCAATTTAGAACTGATTTTAAACATTGCAGAATTATATTCACTTACTGATTTAAAATCCTGCAATCGTAAATGTATCCACTCATAACGAGCTTTTGGTAGAATAACTGTCTTTTGATGGTCATATCTTTCTTTCAAATTTTTCCAAAGAACAAGAGGATCTTTTATTGTGAGATACTCTAACTTCAACTCCTCATGAAGATGATGGCGTAAGAAAATCATGGCTTTCGCCTTGTTTTGACTAGATGTTTCAGTACCATCTTTAATGGTGTCTCCAAGACCCATGACATCTAGATGAATTTCGGTATCGAGGATCCATGACAAATAATTTTTACCAGTAATATCAAGTGCCACAAACTCAAGTTTGGCAAGGTTTGTCATTGTAACTATAAAGATATCAAAAAAAAAATCATTAAAAATTTGGATAATTATAATAACAACGTCATGTACCAATCACCATTGAAAATTTGCATGAGAAATATAAAAATGTAAAGAATAAGAAATGATAATGTTATAATGATTATAAAACTTTCACAGTGGCACGTAAACCTCAAATTCTTATAAAACCAAAGAACTATAAGCTAAGAACTATAAGCTTTTATATAATATAAGTAACAAAATTATGATGTCGTTAGAAGCAATTTAATATTAAGTTATTAATGTTTAAGAATTTAGAATCACAGATTGTTAACAGAGTAAAAGCCTTCATTCTTGCTTAAAACAAGGATATTAATAATTATATGAATTTTAAGATTAACAACAAAAACAGAGAGAAGTAGTCACATAACGACGACATGTTAAAGCTATATCAGAAGTACAAAAATTCTATAAGCAGAATAGCAGTATATAGGCATATTCATTTGGAATTTGTCAAACAATAAAGGAGGTTATTCAGATTATGTTTAGTTGAGTTGCCCAATGCCTGAATGAAATTGATAAATCGCCATTTTCATCATTGTGGCTTACTCATTAATCTATAATTTAGTCACCATGATAAAATGGTCAAATTGGACACATATATAAGCATATACTACAGTGAGTTTTCTCTAGTGAGCAGGAACCTTAATAAAGTAAATTTAAATACGACATCAAACTGGACGGGCCGAAATGCAGAGGAGAGACTGCATTAAGATATCAGAAATTTAAAACTTATATAAGTTCAGAGCATACTATATATATATATATATATATAGTAGATGAACATACCGTCTCTTCAAACCAAATATGATTATCTTCGAGACGGAAGTGAGTAGCAATTCGTGCTGATAACGTGTTATAAAACTTACTAAGTATAATAAAATTATATAATTATAATCATACCATATACTTAATAAATAGAGTAATAAGAACAATAATAAGTAAAGGAAAATAAGAGAATATTCAATTTTATGTGTATTATATTCTCTTCATCTTGCTTCTATTTATAGACATATGTATATCAACATTTGGGAGCTCAAGGGTCATATTGGAAGGTGGAGGATTTTCACTAAAATATCATATTGGAAGGTGAAAGAATTCACCTTAGACATCCACTAAATTTATGTCATATTTTATAACATACAACACATTTTTACCGTTCAAAATTTGATCGAATGACCAAATATTTCGATCATCCGTTAATCTTATAAATCGTAGAAGGATACCCGCTATATGATTTATCAAAAATATCTATTTCTTAAAAATAATTATGGTCTGCATAATTAAATTGCGGACGTCATTTAAATTTGACTTCCGTATGCGGTTTAGCTTGTTAACGTCCTCCAGATTAAACTACGGACGATAATCATCATAACCATTCGATCACAATGTGGACAGTAACAATTTGTTCTAAGGATAAGATTTTTTTTTATAACTGTGGTTATATATAGATCATTCCAAAATATTAGATTAATATCAACTTTGTGAAGTTAAATTGATGTATTTTCAAAATTAAAATTGATATGAGTTTTTTTTTAATTGTAGACAATGCAATTATAAAAATTATAAAATATTATTAAATATAATATTTTGGAACAAAAAGTGTATAATAAATTATAAAAGGAGGGTGGGCCGTATTGAAACATTGTAATCACTATTTCCTACGTTTCACAAAAAATAACATTTGTAAAACCTACAAACTTTATGAATATATTTTCATTTCATTTTACTCTTCCATATAATGAGCATTATGTACTTAATTTAATAATGGGGATATGATAATATAGTTTTAAAGATAAATTTACTTAAGGTCACTGTGTATTGTCCAAGTAGGAATATTAGTCCCTCCGTTATATAAAAAGAGTCTTACTTGATTTTTTTTAATTTAATTTAATTTGTGAAAACTTAAATTTAAAATTAATATGAATTTACTTAATTTTTATTAATAAAATATGTAATATTTTAAACTAGTTAAAAAATTATTAAGTACAAAGTTGTTATTTTAAAAATTAAATAAATTCACATCATATTTAATTTTTCAAATCGCACAATAACTAAGATCAAACTCAAGAAGATTTATTTATTTATTTATTTATTGTTTTTGGAATAGAGGGAGTATATAATTATGTATTAATACGTGAAATAGTTTTTACTAGGTAATAATTCAAATGTGTTGTTACAATAGAGACATGATCGAAAATAGACTGGCAAAAAATGCGTTGGTTCGACAGATTTGGGTGGATTAATGTGTTTTCGGTTTTCATAAATTACTACTCTCGTTTCAATTATAAGATTATTATTGACTTTTTAAAAGTTAATTTTAAATATTTTTAAACTCAAAATTAAGATAATTTTATTTAATCTATGACAATACAATTATGAATATTATAAAAATACTACTAGTTATAAGATTTATTGTTTTAAAAACTTAATAGAATCATATCAATTTTAAATTTAAAAATATTTCAAATTGACTTTTAAAAAATCAATAACGATTTTATAATTTAAAACGGTATTTTATTAAGTCCACAAGGTCCTGTTTCACATTAGCGTCAAACTAAATTAGAACTAACAAAATAATTGCTGAAAATAACAACTTTTGGTTGATTTCCTTGTATGCATAAGTAGCTACAAGATGTGCATGCAGTCTATTAGATTCAAGTTATGTGACTATTTTTGATGAACTCTTAGCCTAGCGGTTAAGACTGAAGTCTCAGGTTCGATTTTCGTTTAGACAAATTTATTTATTTTTTTATGTGAAGTGGATGATTGGTTCTTGATATTATAATAATAATATACTAGATTATGAATTATATTGTATTTCCCAAAAAGTGGATTTCAAAAAAAATTAAAGTTACGTGACTATTTATTCTTTATTCATTGACTTTTACATTAAAATTTTAAAAAAAAATGAAGTTATGCGACTATTTATTCATCGACTTTTACATTAGAATTATATATAATACAATTTATCAATGTATTGTCTAAACTTGACAATTTTTATTTAGTTATCTAACATTTATCTGCACGGATTATACTAAAGTATAACCTAATAAGCCTTTAAAAGAAAAATGTACACATACTTGCGTATCAATGATAAACCACACGAAATTAAGAAGCCAAAAGAGTAACGTACGTAGATAAAACAAGTACTTGATCTTAAAGAGGAGTACTTATGGAACCTCATTTCAACCTCCACATCCACCACATCCACCTCCACATCCGCCACCACAACCGGCCGTTCCTCCACTGCCAATATTCCGGTGACCACCACTCTTTTTGGTTACTGCCGGTTTACCCAAGCCGCCACCTCTATATTTGATGATATTGCCCGTATGGGCCGTACTAGTAGTAGTAGTTTTCTTCTTTTTGCCTCTTTCGACATGGCGGTAAGGGTTTTGAGGTGGAGGCGCCGTGACAGTAGAGGAAGGCTTAGTTTTTTTCTTCTTGCCGCAGAGACACCACATTGTTAAATATATGGTATATTGGCAAAAACAATATATGCTTTGGGTTTCTTTGTATTTTAGAAAATTTTGTTGGAGTTTTTTCTGTCTTTATAACATCAGATTGCGTAAACTGAACACTGCAAAATATAATTTTAAAGGGATAGTTTTGTGCCGAAGTTTTAGATTAATGTTTAGAAAATTTGTCGGAAACATGAAGGAAGTTTCGTTAGTTGACTTAATTCGAATTTTATCAACATATATGTAAACCTATCAATGACAATATTGAAGATGACCTTCTGTCAAATTGTCTTATTTTGACTTTCTACTTTCTAGATCAATTTGTGAAATTTAAAACTGATTTTATTCATAAAAAAAATTAAAATAATAAAACTTATAATTAATAGTATTTATTAGATTTTTACTATGACTATAGTTTTATTAACAAAAATTAGATGAATTCATATAATATTGATTTTGTTTAGTGTTCAATGCTCATCGATAACTTGTGAGCTTATTATTTAACTTGTATGTGAAATTTATGTTCTTCTTGCATCATGTAAGGTTAGTAATTATTGTAAATTTCTGAACTTTAATTTAAGCTTATTGTAATTCTAGGATTTGGCTCACCTCCATTATATCGTTCCTTCAATTCCATCTAATTATACATCATATTTTTATAATTTTAGATAGTATAATTGATATCAATACCAGTCAATTAGTTTATAATATTGAGTTGTATTATTGTTCCAAAAATAAAAGTAATTCGACATTTTTCACCATTTGATGAACATGTGAATTTTTCATCAAAATTTTAATGGCTGAATTTTTTTTAAACTTTTAACGATAAAAATATTCTTAGTGATTTTAATTTTTGTTAGGATTGATCTTAATATCATCAACTATTTACTAATATATTTTGATCATTACTAACAAAATTATAAAGATAAAAAATATACTGTATTGGATAGAATTAGAGAAAAGGTATAATAGAGGGGGAGCCAAATCCGTAATTCTTGATAAATAAATAAAAACGTAGTGATACTGGTTATGAAACTCTACGTACTTTTAATTTTTCATCATAGTGTAAGTTTTATAAAAATTATAAAAAAATGGTTTTGTTAGACATGCAGGTTCATAAAGATACAATTTATTTAATTAAGGCGATAAAGTGACATAATAGGTATTCATAAATTACCATGACTTATTATAATTTCGAGCATGATACAATCATTTCTAACTATAAAGTCTTAGTTAATATTAATGATATATTTGAAAAATAAAATTATTTTTAAAATTATCTTTAATTTTATAAATGTATCTTTAATTGTTGAATAATATATAAGAAAAACACCTACAAAATTGGTTTTATAGGAAACCACGTAGCAAAGATACATAAATCCTTCTATAGTGGATAAAGAGTACAAAATTCCAATCATATCCAAAAACAGTGATTCCTGAACTGCTAATTAAAGTCAACATATATAGAAAATTTTGGCATTCATATTTAGATAAATACAAAATTTTGCAAGGCAGCATGGTTAATCACTGCTAATTAAAGTCAACATATATAGAAAATTTTGGCATTCATATTAGATAAATACAAAATTCTGCAAGGCAGCATGATTTATGAACTTAATTAAGCTGCAGACTACTCCCACAAAAATTGTTTTGATTTTTTGATCTCAATAAGTACTAATTATATCTTAAGGTCTTATGATTTGCTATGGGTTTTTTTCTTTTCCTGAAAAGATATAAGCTGCAAGTAGTTTACAGTCGTCAGATCTAATTACTTTTAGGAAATGATTTGATGCATATTACATACAGAAACAAACCGATAATATGTGGAAAACTCAACTATATTTAACTAAAAAATATTTAACTAAAAAATACAAATGCAGGATGCATCAACTATATCCAAACAATGAGAAAACTCGCTCAATATTTAGCAAAAAAAAAAAGCTCACTCAAGCAATAATTAAGAGCAACGTAAGTGTAATATTTTCTCAAAAATTACTTCAAAAATCAAAATATATTTTTAATTTTGAAACAGAAAGAATATATAAACCTATATGACAATTTTACGAAGAGGTAGATAGAGGAGGCCAATAGTTCCAATCCTCGACGTGAACCGGAGTGTAGGCCATAAAAAGGTGACCAGAGGAGTTTTTTTTTTGCGCAATACGCATGCATCAGAACTAGTGGAATTGGGGATGAATTGCCCTATCTTGCTAGGAAGAGGTTGAGGTTAACGTGAGGTTTTCAAACTCCGGCGGTTAATTAAGATAGGTTTTCTCCTTTGATCGGGAAGCTGGTGCAGAGAGGTCAGAGGTGCATGGGTGGTTTGGATGGCAGGCATATATAAGATTGCACATAGTGATAGAATGGATGAACTTAATTCATCTCAACCACCACATCCACCACCACAGCCGCCACAACATCCACCACTATCACAACCACCACCACATCCACCATCATTTGAAGCACCGATCACTGCGGCTGTTGCAGCTGTAGCAGCTACAGCAGCAGTAGCTCCTTTGAGAATAACCATGCTACCATCTTTATTTCCACTGCTTTGGTTCTTTACAGCTTTTTCAACATCGTGATAAGCTTGTTGCGGTGGAGGGACAGCCACGCTCCGCGCGATGGCGGAATCTTTCTTTTTCCGGCCATCTTTGTAGAAGCAGCACAATATCGTAACTGCCCCGGCTGCAATACCACATACTATGACTGCCATAACATATTCTTTCATCTCTCTTTGTACCTTACAAACAATTTCTCTTTTATTTACAGTAATAATTTAAAAACTTGTAGGAAATTAAACACCTAAACAACAATAAAGAACTTCTTAATTAAGACTATCAATGGTAGGGACATAGTTGAATTGGAAAGAAGGAGATACATGTTCAGTTTTTTTTTTTCTTCTTTTTTTTTTTTGTGGAGTTAGTTAATTGTTTGGGTTGAGCTTTGAATCAAGCATATACTCCAAACAAAAAATAAAGATAGACTAGGTTAAATCCAAGAAAAGATAAGTTTGGATGTAATTTTGTTTCTTTCTCAAATCTGTTGCCATCCGGAATTAGTAAAGCTTTGATTTTATTTTTTATTTTAAAAAAGATTTTGCGCTTCTAAACTTATCCGAATACAAAAGAAAATTGTTAAAAGTTAGTACTCCTTCTGTGTAAAAGACAAGGAAAATTGTACTTTTTTTAGGATAAGACTACAATTGTACAGATCAGAATATCCATCGTCTTGCCATTAGTAAATAATATATATTGTCCAATTACGTATGATATTACTCTATCTGTCTCATAAAACAAGAGACTTATTGGAATTTTTTTTCCTAATCAATTTATAAAATATTAACATTTCAAAATTTATATGAATTTATTTAGTGTTAATTAATTTAATGTTAATATTATAAACTACTTAAAAAATATAATTAATTATTAAGTGTAAAATTATTATTTCAAAAATTAAAATAAGCCGTATAAATTTTAAAATTTCGCAAACTAATTAAGATCATAGTCAAATAAAACTTCTTATAAAACGATAAAATTTCAATAGGTAACCTAGCTAAGCCTTAGATTCCAGAGGAATGCGCATGCATTGTACATGGTGCAAATTATTTGACAAATTTTATTGAATATAGATAGCATTACAAGGCAACAACATGAATGTACTGGTTATACAACAGTATAACATAATAAGCATTTAAAAGAAACATGTACACATTTACATGTCAACGATAAACCACACGAATTAAGAAGCCAAAAGAGTACATGATATGAGTTCAATATAGGTAGGTAAAACAAGTAGTTGATCCCAAAGAGGAGCACTAATGGAACCTCATTTCACCACCCACCCCCACCTCCACATCCACCTCCACCTCCACCTCCACCTCCACATCCGCCACCACCATCACCTCCGCCAGCTCCGCGATCACCAATATACTCGTGACCACCGGTACTCTTCTTGGTTACTGCGGCTTTAGTAGTAGTGCTTTTGTTCTTTTTACCGCTTTCGACATTTTTTTGAGGTGGAGGCGTGACGACATTTTTTTGGGGCGGAGGTTTTTGAGGCGGAGGCGTGACAGTAGTGGGAGGCATAGTTTTTTTCTTCTTGCCGCATAGACACCACATTGTTAAAACTGCCACGGCCAAAAAAATCAAATGGTATAATGGCAATAACAATATATGTTTTCGGTTTCTTTGTAATTCACAAAATTCGGTTGGACTTTTTTCTGTATTTATAACATTAGATTGCGTAAACTGAAGAATGCAAAATATAATTTTATAGGGATAGTTTTTGTGTCGACGTTTACATTAACGTGTTTAGAGAAATAGTTGGAAACATGAAGGCAGTTTTGTTAGTTGACTTTAATTATTGGCTACAATATGAGTATAATTTTTGCTTTTGTGCAGAAACCTACGGACAACAATACCGAAGATGACATACTATCAAATTGTGTGAAAAATGGAAGGAAGTTTTGTTAGTTGACTTTCGCATCCAGTTATGAAATTATTACTCCTTTTCAAAAAAATAAAAAAGTCCAAAAGGTAGTGTTTGATTAGCATTTAATATCTCTTAATAATAGCATATTTGATTCGCTTAGAGATTATACTTTTTTGGTAAAAAAATAGTATCTCTTATTAATACCAAAATATAACAAGGCAAATATTAAGTTATTTTGGTTGATCCTGAGTCAACTTAATTAACAATTCAACTTTGATGACTCGACGGTCCAAAATTATTATTATTTTTTATCATATTTATTATTAAAAATATAATGTATTCTTTGTTAGTAAGAATTGAACAAAAATCTATATATTTCAAGTAATTAGTGATATACATTTGGTGACCCTTGGTATTTTACATTGATTTTAATTATTCATGAATCTAATTATTATAAGATATCCTATTCAACTTAATCTAGTTCACTATAAATAACACTTGACCTACATATCAAATTATCCACAAAAATCCTACAAAATAACTATGGTTCCTTTGAATCAACTTCTTTAGAGAGACGTAGCTAATCAAAATTGATGATACATTAGTTATTCCTCACTATATATAAATTTGAACTTTCAATATTTGAATATGCACGTTTACAAGATGATATGGTGCGTGCAAAATCTAATAGGTAATGAATTAACATATATTTTATTAGCTTGAGCGAATACATAGCAACACATATACTAACATTTCGTTTGGTTCAAATAGACATTGTGGACATTTTAATCACAATATAATTATATATAGCAATAGATATTCGCTTAAATACATCGTTTCTAAAATTTATCTGATATGCATTTATTAAAGTTTATTCGTACTTTGCACGGGTTATCAAGCTTGTTGTCCCTAAATTACTATGGGAGTAAAATTACTCCAAATCATTTAGACCCATGTCTGAGCAAGATTTATATTTTTTTTTAGACAAATACAACCTCAACAATATTACATTATTCCTCTTTAATTTGTCTTTAGTGTTATTTTAGCCTTAATTTCACTTTTGTTCAATCACTTTATAAGGTTAAATTAAAAAATGTTGTCGTTTAGATATTTTATACACATCAATTACTAAATAATATTTTTTTTTCGTTCAAATTCTCATCTAGACAGATGGTCTATCTATTTAGATGAATTAACAATTTAGAACTTAATTACTTATTTTTATCAAACACCGCGTACTTGACTTTGATCCTAATTAAATTGTGAAATTCTAAAATTTAAATTGTGATAATTTTTTAAAACATAATTTTTTAATTAGTATTACTTTTTCATTACTTTATAATATTCACTAATGCAATAATCAAAATCAAATAAATTCATTTATACCAATTTTGAATTCAAGATTTCGCAAATTGATTAGGAAAGAAGTCAAATGAGAGACTTTTTGTGAACCAAAAGAACTACTTTTCCTATTCAACAAAATGAGTCATACTTTAACGTTTTGAAGTAAATTTGTGAAATTTTAAAATTTAAATTGATGTGATCATATAGATTTTAAAATTAATAAATTTTATAATTAGTAGTATTTTTTTTTAGATAATTTACAATGATTATGAATTTATTAACAAATTAATCAACACCAATTTCGAATTTTGGAATTTCGGAAATCGAATTCATAAAGTCAAAATATGACTATTTTCGTTCAACAGATGGAGTAGATTCTTCTTCTTCTCCTTATCATTAATATACTGGTAGTTATTTCTTTTCATTAAAACTCACGCCAAGGTCAAATTAGCTGATTTAACAGGGGTTTAATTCAGCTGTCTTTTCTTAATGGTGTTTCTGAGCTTCGATACACATTAAAGAGAGAAACTAAACACACATGGATACTTTTATACATTTCTAAGAGAGAGAAAAGTCATTCTTAATACTACTAGGTGTTGCGTTTCAGAGAGTATCATATAATACATCAGTAGAATATCAATAGTCATACACATCTTATCATAAACTTGATAATGAAAATACAGAAATTTTTAACTTACAATGTCCTGATCCATCTGAATTCACCAACCATAGTATTCGCAACTGAACCTATATTCACCCACCGCCACCGTCGCCGCCGTTGCCACCGCCATCCAGATCACTACTCATGATGGTGAGAGCAGCTGTTGCAGCTATAGCAACACCAGTAGGAAAGGCCATGCCATCACCACCACTTCTGCCACTGCTAACCATACCCTCACCTCTTTCAGCGGCACCACCGTAAGTCCGGCCAGACAAAGTGGTAGCTCTTTTCTGCTCATTCCGGCCAGACAAAATGGTAGCTCTTTTCTGCTCTTTCTTCTTGTGGACTCCTCTACATAAACAAATCAATACTATCAATGCCACTATCACAGAGACACAAGCTATGATTGCGATATCAAATGGTTCCATCTCTATAAAAATCTTAAAACTTCACATTTCACAATCTTTGTTGCTGTTACCTTTTAGTTATAAGCGGAGTGCATTTGTAGCTTTTATAGAATGGATTAAATAATTTTTTTACAGGTTTTGATAATTGAAAATGAAGTTCATTGACTTTCTGGTTCCATTTAGTTTAGAGCTTTCTTAAGCCAACTAATCAACAATCGGAATAGATTTATGTCAGTCATTTGTCATTACTAATAACATGCTTCTTTTCTTAAGATTAAAAAAATCAACTGACTATCAGTTTTGGACAAGTGTGATCAGCCATGTGATCCATGTGATCCTTCCGAAAATTTCTTGTAAAAAAATCTAAACAATTGAAAATTAAGATCAATCATAGTACAATAAAATATGAACAGTTGAGCTCATACATTGCAACTCTTGATTGGCAGATACTTTTCTCATTTGACTGCTCCGAATCAGCATCAATTTTTCTATTGCATCGAGACCTGAACTTGATCAATTTGGAGATTCACAAGCAATTAGCAATCTCACATGGATCAATTTCCAGATTTTTACTCTAATTTGGTATGACACTTTTAAGAAATGCATGCGCGTTTGTTATAAGTATATATTTTTGATTCCTCCATTGGAAAAAAAGACGATGCATTTTCACTATGAGATGCACAAGAGAAGACAAAAGGTGAGTAAACAAAATTGCACTATAGTTCAAAACAATAAGGTTCTTATTTAACAATGCAGATGTCACCATCAGAGGCTTAAGGTGTAATATATGAATATCAGAGAACGTCATTTGCAAAATGTGGCATTGCCCAGTGACCGTCATAGTTGTCATGACGTCGCCTAGACGACGATTAGGCATCCTGACATTAGAGAAGGGCAAGACAACGCCTTGGACACCGAGCCGCCAGCGGACCCAAATTAAGTGATTAAGTTATTTTTTACCATGACTCATCATAACCCATGGACTTTTCCAATTACCCAAGTAACTCAACCCATGACCCTAACCTAACCCATGACCCTACTCCTTTGAATGAGAGATGCTCGTGAGGGAGACAGATTTGACTTCTTAGTTGATGACTTTCCTTGAACTATGACTAGAGACAGTAGATACTGGAGACTTTTTCATAATGTTAGTTATTATGTTTTGGATTTTAGTATATATAAAATTTTATTGTGCAATATATTTTTGAAGTAAAATAAATAATGTATAAGGTGCACATTATTTACGACTTATTGCCATACGGACGCCATGGCAGGCGCCTTATCGCCTAGGCGTCTTGGCGGCCAACTACCGCCATGTCCCGCCTTGGCGCCGTGACAATTATGGTGACCGTTTGTCCTTGTGACATCACATAGCCACCCCGTGACACTGCCAAGTGCGAAAAGCCTAAAACACTATCAAAACTGTCAAGAAGGAGTGCCACAGGTACACCGATCAAATAAAGAACAACTAATTAGATATCTCCAAGGCTCCCATTAAAATACTAAAATAAATTACTAAATCACTCTGAGGTTTGCAATACGCCAATAACTTTGATAGAATGTATAAATATCCCTTAATTTTCCTAATTTCAATTAGATATAATGATGGACAGAGATGGAATCAGCCAGCAATTGGTTGCATAATCAAGCGGACATATCACAGAAGCTCAGCACAGCTACTTTGGATCACTAATTTGGGATTGCTGATTCCGGATAGATTAGTACATACTATGTTTGATCTTTTGAAGATGATGATTGATCTCATAATAATTTGTGTGGAGACACTAAAGCAAGTATGTATGTACTTATTGGAGAATAAGTTCACTGAACGTGACTTGCTTAAAGAACCCTAATGGAGTTTTATTCACCTGTCAATAGGAGTTCTTAAAGTGATAGTAGTACAAGTGGTCCTTGGACTTGAGATCATCATAGTATCTTGTGTATTCTGAGTTATACTTTGTCATATTCCTTAATACCTTAGAGTATGTTATAGGGTATGTTCGGGTATAATAAAGTATACATGGAGGTAGGTGAATGATCAACAAAGGATCTACCACTTCTAATAAAGGGCGAGAATGTCCTATGCGATTTAATAAATGACAGCTCAGAAATTCTTGGTCAGGGTTGAATGAAAATTAGAAAGGAGTTTCTAATTTACATTAATCAGAATTGTGCATTCTTAAATCGAAATGTATATGATTAAATAAATAAGATTTGTCAGTAATTCTATGTCTTATTTTTAATCGGAAAATTGCATAGTAGAAGGATTGTATTGTACGGTAACTACTGCTGAATAGGTTCTATGTGATTAAACGTTGATTTCATATTATACGGATAGTCATGATACATTATCGTAAGGTGTCACTCATGATGTAGAATAAATATTATTTATTTATATATGAATTAAAGGAGTTTAATTCATTATAAATAATATTAAAATGGTTCTAATTTATTTATTCTACTACCGGCATAATATTGAACCTAAAGGGTCACACCGTAAAAGAAAGATATTATTTTAGAAATAATTGGTTAAATGATAATAAATTAAGTATTTAATTTATTAGTGGAATAAATTGAATAGCTTAATATTTATAATTTTGTATTTGGAGAAATATTGAATTATAAATTAATAAGAGAAATCTTATTATTATTGTTATTTAATTCCTAATTAGATTAGGAATTGAAATAATGCATGAATTCCTAAAGAGTTTAGAAATAATAATTAGTCTTTTAATAAGAGAAGTCTTATTAATGCAAATGCAAATGAAATGCAAAGAGCAAGTGAAATGCAAATGAAAATGCAAGTAAAATACAAGTGCAAATAAAATACAATTTGGTGACTAATGTAATTTTCTTGCTTAATGTTGATTAAACAAGAAACATGTGTTAAGTGAGAAATGAAGTATTCATATTAATCTTAATGGTTAGGAGAATATGAATACTTGCAAGTATCATTTGACGAAGGAATTGAATTTGTAAGCTTACGGGTATTCTTGCAATCTTAAGAGTTAGGAGAAAGAGAACATTGGATTAGCCATCCTTGATTTCTAGAAAATCAAAATTTGTTTCTTCAATAATGATTTTCTTGGTGGATCACCTTTAGAGTGATACATACACTTTGTAGCTTATGTTTGATCCTTGAATTTGGAGACATTGGAGGAGCTTAAAGAAATCAAAGAGTTGAATTTTTAAAGACATTGGAGTAGGGGTGAAAATTGATCCGAGTAACTCGGTACCCGATTTAGATTCGACCCGAAAATATGATCCGAGACTCGGATTCGGTAGGCATCTGAGCCGAATATGAGCCAAGCTCGTTTTTGGGGTTATAATACTGAACTCGAATCTGAGCACAATACCTTTCGCTCGTTTTAGAGTTCGAGCTTGCCTCTTTCATTTGATCCATACTCGATCCTTACTCGATGAACCCTATTCGTTTAGGAGTTCGATACTTACTTGATCGTTTAGTATCTGATAAAGCAGGAAAAGTTTAGCCGTTTGGTTGTTTATTGGTGAGTGTATCAGTATTATGTATACTTAATTAAACCATGCCTATGAATGAGATGATGAGTAGGTAGTGAGATGTATTTTCCAAGATAATGCTTGATAATTAAATGGTGGTAGAAGGTAGTGGGATGTATTTCCCAAGATAATGTAAAATATTTATGTAAGGGAATGCATTATACTATTTAATATATATGTTCAGTATATACTTTAAATTTTAATGCATAGTATGTTCAGTATATGTGTATTATTCTCGCGTGCTAACTTAGTAATTTTCAATGTGCAAAATTCTGGGTGAGTCTTTTTGTTAATGTCAAGTAATATATATATATATATATATATATATATATATATATATATATATATTGAGAGAGAGAGAGAGAATGTATATGTAAAGAAAAACACCTGCTGAATTTTTTTTCTTCTACTTTTAAAGTTTAGTGTTAGACAAACCATGATGGGTAAGAAAACAAGTATCTGACCAAGATATAGAAAGAAGTGGAGGGAATATTTTAACTTAATGGGGTGCATTAGCCCAAGAAAGTGTAGCATTATATGAGGGAATAATTGTAATGATTAAAACCTAGCAATATTATAAACTAACACCCTATTCGGCTCTTCATCTCTTCAGACTTATAACTTATTCAATGGAACATGTTGATGCTTCTGGTATATTCATATATATTAGTTGATTTATATATGTATAACTATAATATTTTATTGTGCATGCATATGTTATATTGATTCAAAGTTATTTGTTATTCTGATTATTGTTTTGTTTGTTTGTTTAAGGTGGTAATAACGAGATCATAAGCTTGATTGAAGATCTATCTGGACTATTTCAAGTGCCAAATACTAGAACTGAAAACCTATCTCAAGTTACTAATGGTCAAGTGCTTAATTCCTCTGGTTTTGGTGATTCTCAGCCTGAAAATGCTATTGAGGTTGAGGTTGAAGTTAAGCATGAAAAAAAAAACCTCAAAAGCATGGAGGAGTTTATTGTTGTGACATTAAGAGATGAAACCAAGAATACTGAGTGCAAGCATTGTCGTACAAGGCTTGCTCTTCAAAATACTGGTTTTACTAGTCATTTGAATAGGCACATGAACACCTGCTCTATTCAGCTAGCTTCAATTTCTGGTTCTGGAACACCAAAGCAGCAGGTATTGTCATATCCTACTTTAGAAATGCAAGGTAAAACTGAAAAGTTGAATTTCTTCAAGTATGATAAAGAAAAAGTAATGGAAGTTTTTGCTAAGATGATATGTGTGCATGAATACCCTTTTCGTATGATTGAGCATGAATTTTTCATACTATTTTTGAAAACTTTGAATCCAAGATTTGATCCCATTTCTAGGGTGACCATAAGGAATGACTGCATGAAGCTTTATGGTTTAGAGAAGAAAAAAATTAAAGCTTTGTTTGATGGTATTAGTAGAATAAGTTTAACATCTGATTTGTGGACTTCTAATCAAACTATTGGTTATATGTGCCTCACTGCTAATTTTTTGGATTCTGATTGGAACTTGCATAAAAGGGTTATCAATTTTTGTACCATGGCACCTCCACATACTGGTCTTATGATCTCTGATTCTATTTTGCATTGTCTAACTGAGTGGGGAATTAAAAATAAAATATCGACTATTACACTTGATAATGCATCTGCAAATGATTCTGTTGTAAGGCATCTTAAGGATAATTTTACATTGAAAGGTGGCCTTTATTTTAGTGGTAAAATATTTCATGTTAGATGTTGTGCCCACATTCGTAATTTGATGGTGCAAGATGGTTTGGGGATTATCCAAAATGTTATTCAAAATATTCGTGAGACTGTCAAGTACTTGAAAATGTCTCCATCTCGTCTTCATAAATTTGGTGAGATTGTGAAAAATTTGCAATCACCATCTTTAAAAAGATTGATCTTAGATGTCTCCACTAGGTGGAATTCCACATATGCCATGTTAAAGTCTGCTTTGCAATTCAAGGATGTGTTTCTATTGTACAAAGAGAGAGACCTTCATTATAATTCTTTGCCTAGTAGGGAAGATTGGGACAGGGCTGAGAGGGTTATTAAATTTTTAGAAGTGTTTAATGAAGCAACAAATGTGTTTTCTGGCTGTGAATATCCTACTTTCAATATGTTTTTACTTGAGATTTGGAAAATCAAGGAGTTATTGAATGAAACTATTGTTGATGATTGTGAATATATGAAAAAAATGGCTTACAAGATGAAAAAGAAGTCTGATAAATATTGGGGACAATGCAACTTACTGATGGTTATTGCATCTATCTTAGATCCAAGATATAAGATGAAATTAGTTATATTTTGTTTCCCAAAGATGTATGTCAGTGAGTTTGAATCAAAGAGGAACTTAACACTTGTTCAAAATGCTTTGCAAGAACTGTTTGATGAATATGTGGCATTTTATAATGCAGAACTGATAAGTGCATATTATTCATTTATTTTTATTCCTTTATATCTAGTTTATTGCATGTTTTATTGTGTATATGCACTTATTAGGTTATTTATTGATTTCAGGAGAATTCAGGGTCAAAGATGGAAAAAGATGGAAAATTGGGGCTTAAAATGGCATTTTTGTAATTACTGGGACATAGCCTAGCGCCAGAAGCGCTAGGACTAGTGCTAGAAGCGCTCCACTTGCTGCACCCTAGCGCCATTAGCGCCCAAACCAGCGCCAGAAGCGCTACATCAGCGCCAACAGCGCTCAGCCTTCACAAACACAGCGCTAGCAGCGCTTACATCAGAGCCAGCGGCGCTAGGCATTCTGCATAGTGGCGCCAGAAGCGCTCACTCAAGCGCTAACAGCGCTAAGCCTCGACTTGGGTTACTAAAGTTCAGCTGGAGGAGGAAAAGGAAGCCAATTCTGAAGAGGATTCTAGTTTATATTGATCAGATAGTGAGAAGGAAACCCTAAGTATAAAAACTTAGAGACTTTTATGATTTATGATATTATTATTCTAGAGCTAGAGATCTTAGCAATTACAATTGTAACTCTAATAGGAGGAGATTGAAGGCATGTCAGGCTAAACTCTTACTTTCAGTTCTAAGGGATGTTGAATCTTTTTCATAATTAATGGTTTAATCAGGTTTTATTTATTTATTCCTTCTTGCGTGAGGTTTATTCTGATAATCTGTTTTAATTGATTATATGTTATTTAATCTTTTGATTTGATTTGGCCAATTGAATTAATTTGATTGATATCATCTGCTAGATTAAGATATAGTATTAAGTAAACGATATTATGTCTGATCATAGGTAGCAATTGATAGTATCTGATTGTGGACAAGCTTTTGGATATTATTAAGATTATTAGAAGGCAAGTTAAATAATTCCTGATTGTGCAATTGTTGCTTGGAATAACCTAATTCTCTCATTCTTTTATGCTGCTGTTTTATTAAATCTAGACTGATAGTTCTAGGTTATATGATAGTTAGAGTCTCTTGAGGCGATTGTCACATTAGATTTACACATAAGGAGAATTGCGGATAATTAGCGATTGCGGTTATCTAGGGTTATTAGTCTCATTGAAGGATAAATATTGTTAAACTTGATTTTCCCATAATTATGATAAGGTGATACTGAACTGAAGAACTGAAGCTTTTTATTCATTGATCATTCTTAATTACTTTTGTTAGTTTAGTGAATCAAACTCAAAAACCCCTCATTAATAGAAATAATAGGAATGTTAGAATAAGTAAAAGATTAATTCACTTCTCTGTGGGATCGATCCTTGCTTGTCATTATACTAAGTTTTGTGCTAGTAGAGTGTTAGTAAGGTATTAATTTTGGAGTGTAAAACGACAGCTCCCAAATTTTGGCGCCGTTGCCGGGGAAGTGTTATTTATCTCTATTTATTCTTCATTTTACTTTATTTCATTTTATTTTTGTTTATTATTGTAGTTTATGACACGATCCTCTCAATCCGGTGATTTGAATTTTGATCCAGAAATTGAGAAAACTGCACGCAGGCTAAGGAAAGAAGCTCGTCAAGCTCGAGGCATCACTGCAGAGTCAGACGAAATTCCATCACCGGGACTCAACATAGCACTTGAGTTACTGTCAAATACATCATCCACCGATTCAGAGAAGGAAGAAGAAATGGCGGTGCCAAATAACAACAGAACACTCAAAGAATTAGCCACTCCCAATCTTAATCAACAACCCTTGTGCATTGAATATCCTACTTTAACTGCTGCTTTTGAACTTAAATCGGGACTAATTCATCTTTTGCCTACTTTTTCGTGGTCTCACAGGTGAAGATCCATACAAGCACTTGAAGGAATTCCATGTGGTGTGTTCCACCATGAAGCCACATGGAATAACAGAGGATCAAATCAAGCTAAGGGCATTTCCATTCTCACTGGGAGATCTAGCGAAGGACTGGCTGTACTATCTTCCTTCAGGGTCAATACAGTCATGGAATGACATGAAAAGGCTATTCTTGGAGAAGTACTTTCCTGCTTCAAGAGTTGCCAACATCAGAAAGGAGATATGCGGCATTCGACAGTTCAACGGAGAGACACTGTATGAGTATTGGGAAAGATTTAAAAAATTGTGTTCCAGTTGTCCTCCCCATCAAATAGACGATCAACACCTGATTCAGTACTTTTATGAGGGATTATTACCAATGGATCGGAGTATGATCGATGCTGCCAGTGGAGGAGCACTAGTAGATAAGACACCGGAGGCTGCAAGGACTCTAATTGCAAATATGGCTGCTAATTCTCAGCAGTATGGGACAAGGAATAACCATGCACCTGCAAGAGTGAATGAGATGACCACGAGCAACCTTGAACAACAAATTTCTGATCTAACTGTGCTGGTTAAACAAATGGCTACAGGAAATACACCAGCAGCAAAAGTTTGTGGGATTTGCTTAATGACTGGTCATAGTACCGATTCTTGTCCAACATTGCAAGAGGAAGACACAACACAGCAAGCTAATGCGATGGGGAACTATCAGGCACAACCACAGCGGAAGTATGACCCGTACTCCAATGCTTACAATCCAGGATGGAGGGATCATCCTAATTTGAGTTATGGAGGAAATAGGCCACCAGCGCAAGGTGTGTATCCGGTTAGACAACAAGGGTTCCCACAAGGCTCTCAACCAACTCAACCTCAATATCAACCTAGACAGGCAGCTCCTGCAAATCCTGGAACATCTTTGGAAGACATGTTCAAGGCATTCATGAGTCAGACACAGCAGTTCCAGCAGGAAACGAAAAATTCTGTTCAAGACTTGAGAAATCAGATAGGTCAACTTGCCACCACAGTGGGGAGGTTGGATGCTCAGGGTTCAGGAAAGTTGCCCTCCCAAACAGTTGTCAATCCAAGGGAGAATGCTAGTGCGATTACACTAAGGAGTGGAAAGGAGTTGGAAGTACCCAAAACAGTGACGGAAATTGAAAAGGGAGAAGGCTAGTGATGAGATAGAGACACCGAGGGAAGTTGTTACCCCATCTACTCCAGTTAAGACTCCACCGTTGCCGTTTCCACCTAGAACACACAAGACTTCAAAGAAGGAGGAAAAGGATAAGGAAATCTTGGAAACCTTCAGGAAGGTAGAGGTAAATATTCCTCTATTGGATGCCATCAAACAAGTGCCCAGGTATGCAAAGTTTTTGAAAGAATTGTGTACTAACAAAAGAAAATTGAAAGATGATGAAAAAATCACTGTAGGAGAGAATGTGTCAGCAGTGCTTCAAAGGAAAATGCCTCCTAAATGTAAAGATCCAGGAATGTTTACAATCCCATGCAGAATAGGTAATACCAGATTTGAGAAAGCCATGTTAGATTTAGGAGCGTCAATAAATGTCATGCCATTGTCTGTATTTGCCTCTTTAAATCTAGGACCTTTGAAACAAACTGGTGTTATCATTCAACTTGCTGATCGTACTAACACTTACCCTCAAGGGGTAATTGAAGATGTCTTAGTGCAGGTGAATCAGTTAATATTTCCTGCAGATTTTTACATTGTGGATATGGAAGATGATAGATCTCCAAATCCCTCGCACATCTTGCTAGGAAGGCCATTCTTGAAAACAGCAAGGACAATGATCGATGTGCACAATGGGACCTTGACCATGGAATTTGATGGAGAGAAAATTTAGTTCAATATATATGACGCCATGAGGTACCCTAGTGATGTTGATCATGTTTTTTGCCATTGACATCATTGATTCTATAGTGCAGGGATCTTTTGAACAAGACCACAGGGAAAGCTTGGAGATGGCTATTGCTAACAACTTGGACATGGATAAAGAGGAAGAATTTGACCAGAATCAAGAATTGAAGGAAGTTGTGGCTGCATTGCACTCTTTACCAAAATTCACAGATAAGTATGCAGTTCAATCAATTCAATTGCCTATTTCTCATAAAAAATTGTTACCATCTGTGGAGCAAGCTCCAATCTTAGAATTGAAACCCTTACCTGCTCACTTGAAAATATACATATTTAGGGACAAATGAAACTTTACCTGTGATTATTGCTAGTAATCTAACCAAAGTGCAGGAAGAGAAATTGTTGAGAGTTCTAAGAGACCATGTCACAGTGTTTGGTTGGACGATAGCAGATATCAAAGGTATAAGCCCGCGATGTGCATGCATAGGATTCTTTTGGATGACGGAGCAAAGCCCACGAGAGAAGCACAGCGAAGATTAAATCCACCCATGATGGAGGTAGTCAAGAAAGAGGTGATTAAATTACTAGATGCAGGCATAATCTACCCCATCTCCGACAGTCAGTGGGTGAGTCCGGTACAGGTAGTTCCGAAGAAGTCTGGAATAACTGTCATCACGAATGACAATAATGAGTTGGTTCCCACACGGATACAAACAGGATGGAGAGTGTGTATTGACTACAGGAAACTAAATGCTGTAACCAGAAAAGATCACTTTCCTCTTCCTTTTATTGATCAAATGCTAGCTAGAAACGATTAGCGGGGCATACTTATTATTGCTTTCTAGATGGTTTTTCAGGATATAATCAGATCGTGATTGCTCCCGAAGACCAGGAAAAGACCACATTCACGTGTCCATTTGGTACTTTTGCATACCGGAGGATGTCGTTTGGACTTTGTAATGCACCAGGTACTTTTCAGCGATGCATGGTAAGCATTTTTTCTGATCTTTTAGAAAGTTGCATCGAGGTCTTTATGGATGATTTCACAGTACATGGTGATTCTTTGGATTTGTGCTTGGAAAATCTAACGCGTGTGCTAGATAGATGTTTGGAAACTAACCTTGTTCTTAATTGGGAAAAGTGTCACTTTATGGTAGAACAGGGTATAGTGCTTGGTCATGTTGTGTCAGCTAAAGGTTTAGAGGTTGATAAAGCTAAGATAGATATTGTGTCTGCTTTGCCTTACCCCGCTAGTGTGCGGGAGATTCGCTCTTTTCTTGGACATGCAGGTTTCTATCGTCGATTTATCAAAGACTTCTCCAAAATAGCTCTGCCATTATGTAAATTGCTGCAAAAAGATGTGGAATTCCAGTTCGATGAAACGTGCAAGAAGGCATTTTGATATGTTGAAGAGCCTATTGACTTCCGCACCCGTGATTCAACCGCCAAATTGGAATATTCCCTTTGAAATAATGTGTGATGCAAGCAATTATGCAGTCGGAGCTGTTTTGGGCCAAAGAGTTGACAAAGTTGTCCATGCCATTTATTATGCCTCTAGAACATTGAATGCAGCTCAGATTAACTACTCGACAACAGAAAAAGAACTTTTATCTGTTGTTTTTGCTTTAGATAAATTTCGATCTTATTTACTTGGCACTAAAGTTGTAGTTTATTCTGACCATGCAGCTCTCAGGTATTTGTTAACCAAGAAGGACTCTAAAACCCAGGATTATCAGATGGATTCTGCTGTTGCAGGAATTTGACTTGGAAATCAAGGATAAGAAGGGAGCAGATAACTTGGTAGCAGATCACTTGAGTCGATTGATGAGAGATGAGGAGGCACTACCTTTGCATGATTCCTTTCCAGATGAGCATCTCTTTTCTATTCAGGAGGAATTGCCTTGGTACGCGAATATTGTTAATTATTTGGCAAGTGCATTTATTCCCAATGAATTTTCTAAAAACCAGAAGGATAAGCTTAGGAGTGATGCTAGACATTATGTTTGGGATGATCCATATCTGTGGAAATTTTGTGCTGATCAAATAATCCGTAGGTGTGTGCCTAATACCGAAACATTGTCTATTCTAAATTTTTGCCATTCCTATGCTTGTGGAGGTCATTTTGGACCCAAACGGACTGCTCATAAAGTTTTAGAAAGTGGTTTTTATTGGCCAACAATTTTTAGAGACTCATATCTATTTTGTAAATCATGCGAGAATTGTCAACGAACAGGTAACATATCACATAGAAATCAAATGCCACAAACTCCCATTTTAATTGTTGAGATTTTTGATGTTTGGGGTATTGATTTTATGGGACCTTTTCCTGTTTCTTATGGTAATGTTTACATTCTCTTGGCTGTTGACTATGTTTCTAAATGGGTGGAAGCTAAAGCCACCAGGACTGATGATTCTAAAGTTGTTACAGATTTTGTCAAAACTAATATATTTGTCAGATTTGGAACTCCTAGAGCTATCATCAGCGATAGAGGAACTCACTTTTGCAACAGGATGCTAGCAGCACTTTTCAGGAAATATAATGTTTTGCATAAGATTTCTACATCTTATCATCCGCAAAGCAATGGTCAAGCTGAAGTATCCAACCGTGAAGTGAAATCGATTTTGGAGAAGGTTGTCAAGCCAAGCAGAAAAGATTGGAGTCTGCGGTTAGAAGATGCATTGTGGGCGTATAGAACTGCATACAAAACCCCCATTGGTATGTCTCCGTACAGATTGGTTTTTGGGAAGCCATGTCATCTACCCGTGGAATTAGAACACAGAGCTTTTTGGGCGATCAAGCAATGTAATACGAGTTTGGATGAAGCGGGGATGCATAGGAAGTTTCAGTTGCAGGAATTAGAAGAGATGAGGAATGAAGCCTATGAGAGTTCTAGACTATACAAGAATAAAACAAAGGCCTTCCATGACAAGCAGATTTTGAGGAAAGATTTCACCGTTGGCCAACAAGTTCTCCTATTCAATTCGCGGCTGAAGTTATTTCCAGGTAAGTTGCGCTCTCGGTGGGAGGGTCCATTTGTTATTACTAAAGTGTTCTCTCATGGTGCTATAGATATAAAGAATCCAAAGACAGGGAAAGTCTTCAAGGTCAATGGACATAGGCTGAAACCTTTCCGTGAAGGATTTTCAATGGAGAGTGTGGAGATGATAGACCTAGTGGATCCGAGCTATGAATGATTGAGGAGCATCGATGTCGGGCTAACGACGTTAACCAAATGCGCTGCTTGGGAGGCAACCCAAGACACCAGATTTGCTTTTCTATACCTTTTTACTTATTTATTATTTTTTTTTAGGTATTTTGCTCGTCTTTTGCATGATTGTCTTACATTGGGGACAATGTAAGGTTTGAGTGTGGGGGAGGGGTTTAGGTTTAGGTTTAGGTTTAGGTTTAGGTTTAGGTTTAGGTTAATATAGAATAGGTTTTGCTTTTGTTCTAAGTTTGGAAATCTGAGTTGACTTAAATTTTCCAAAATTTTCCAAAAGTTTTTGTGTTTGGTCAAGTTTTCAAAGGTTTTTGGTTTTAGAATGAAAATTGATGCTAATTGATAGAATTTGTTTGATGCTGAATTAATTGATAAAAGATGATAATGAAGTTAGGACCCATAGTTGACTGATTTAGATTGAGTTGGTATTGCATGAGTACTTGAATGTGAGATACATGTTTACTTGACTGGGTTAGTTGTGGAGTTGACTATGTGCACTGCTTTCATGATTTAGAACTGTTTAACTGCTTATCTTGTTTCTAGGATCATGTGAAGACAAAATCAAGAATTGGAAATTTGAAAAATTGAGAGCAAGAAAAAAAATTGAGAAAAAAAAACATAAAAAAAAACATTTTGTCTCAAAAGGAAAACATGTGGTGGGTTGAGATGGAGCGTAAAACGCACTCACCCATAAACACATGCAACGAGATGGAGCGTAAAACGCACTCGTTGGTGAGAAGAAAAGTGAGATGGAGCATAAAATGCACTCACTTAAGAAAAGAATGAGGAAGGTGAAATGGAGCATAAAATGCATTCACCTGAATGAAGAAAAAATGAATGGCAGGAAAGAAAAACATGTTCTGGTTGTGAGTCAGTGTGCATGGTTGTTGTTCCATATAAACTGAGTTGAGTATCTGTGTTAATCATAGGAGCTGCTTATGTGGTTTCAATTTGATTTAGAGATGTTCAGTGGGGACTGATGAATTATTGTTATGAATTGATTGATGATGTATAGAACGAATTTCTGTTGATTGGTGTTGGTATTCTTGGATGCTAATTGAATTTGAACCTTTGGGAGCTTGGTTGAATAGAATTCAAATGATTTCATTATAATCTTTGTTTTAGTTTACACGAGGACGTGTAAAGACTAAGTGTGGGGGAATTTGATAAGTGCATATATTATTCATTTATTTATTATTCCTTTATATCTAGTTTATTGCATGTTTTATTGTGTATATGCACTTATTAGGTTATTTATTGATTTCAGGAGAATTCAGGGTCAAAGATGGAAAAAGATGGAAAATTGGGGCTTAAAATGGCATTTTTGTAATTACTGGGACATAGCCTAGCGCCAGAAGCGCTAGGACTTAGTGCTAGAGAAGCGCTCCACTTGCTTGCAACCCTAGCGCCATTAGCGCCCAAACCAGCGCCAGAAGCGCTACATCAGCGCCAACAGCGCTCAGCCTTCACAAAACAAGCGCTAGCAGCGCTTACATCAGAGCCAGCGGCGCTAGGCATTCTGCATAGTGGCGCCAGAAGCGCTCACTCAAGCGCTAACAGCGCTAAGCCTCGACTTGGGTTACTAAAGTTCAGCTGGAGGAGGAAAAGGAAGCCAATTCTGAAGAGGATTCTAGTTTATATTGATCAGATAGTGAGAAGGAAACCCTAAGTATAAAAACTTAGAGACTTTTATGATTTATGATATTATTATTCTAGAGCTAGAGATCTTAGCAATTACAATTGTAACTCTAATAGGAGGAGATTGAAGGCATGTCAGGCTAAACTCTTACTTTCAGTTCTAAGGGATGTTGAATCTTTTTCATAATTAATGGTTTAATCAGGTTTTATTTATTTATTCCTTCTTGCGTGAGGTTTATTCTGATAATCTGTTTTAATTGATTATATGTTATTTAATCTTTTGATTTGATTTGGCCAATTGAATTAATTTGATTGATATCATCTGCTAGATTAAGATATAGTATTAAGTAAACGATATTATGTCTGATCATAGGTAGCAATTGATAGTATCTGATTGTGGACAAGCTTTTGGATATTATTAAGATTATTAGAAGGCAAGTTAAATAATTCCTGATTGTGCAATTGTTGCTTGGAATAACCTAATTCTCTCATTCTTTATGCTGCTGTTTTATTAAATCTAGACTGATAGTTCTAGGTTATATGATAGTTAGAGTCTCTTGAGGCGATTGTCACATTAGATTTACACATAAGGAGAATTGCGGATAATTAGCGATTGCGGTTATCTAGGGTTATTAGTCTCATTGAAGGATAAATATTGTTAAACTTGATTTTCCCATAATTATGATAAGGTGATACTGAACTGAAGAACTGAAGCTTTTTATTCATTGATCATTCTTAATTACTTTTGTTAGTTTAGTGAATCAAACTCAAAAACCCCTCATTAATAGAAATAATAGGAATGTTAGAATAAGTAAAAGATTAATTCACTTCTCTGTGGGATCAATCCTTGCTTGTCATTATACTAAGTTTTGTGCTAGTAGAGTGTTAGTAAGGTATTAATTTTGGAGTGTAAAACGACAGCTCCCAAGAACAAGTTGTTAATAGTCAATGTGAAACTTCAAGTGCTAGAAATAGTGCTAAACTAGTGATTTCTGTTGGTGGATCTAAGACTAAGAGTAAGACCAAAAGTATAGCAGAGTTTGACAGTTGGGCTCAAAATATGGACATTGCATCCTCATGTTTGAAGTCTGATTTGGAAATTTACTTGGAAGAAGGGAGGTTGGTTTGTAATGCTGATGATAATTTTGATGCTTTAAAATGGTGGAAGGCGAACACTTTAAAATTCAAAGTTTTGTCTAGGATGGCAAGAGATATGTTGTCCATACATGTGAGTATTGTGGCCTCTGAATCAACATTTAGTGTTGGGGGAAGGGTTCTTGACCAGTTCAGGAGCTCTTTGAAGCCTGACACAGTTTAGACTTTGATTTGCACAGGTGATTGGTTGCAGGCTGAATATAAGATTAAAAAAACATGATTGTAAGTATTAATTTGTTTAGCTTTTTTCCACAAATAAATACATATACAAATAATATCATGGGTTAATATTAATTGTTTGACAATGTAGGCTGATGAAGATTCAATGCAGGAGGTGAGCTTGGAGAATGGAAACTGAAGTGCTGGAAGTAGTTGAGTGTTGCTACTGTGATACATTGCTATTTACATTTCAGTTTTTAAAATATTAAGACTTTGGTACTTTGTTTATTATTGGACTTGGACTGTTGGACTTTGGTTATTTTGTATTTTTGTTTGGAATTTGGTTTATGAAATGGTGCCAAACTACTAGCTTTGGTGCTTGAGTTTGGAATTTGGAGTTTAAATATTTGGTTTACAACCTTAAGTTGATATTTGATAATGCATAACCAGCCAGGAAACTTCAAGCTAGTTTGGTGTAAAGTCTGAAAAAAAGATAAGTTTTCTTATCTTTTTTTTTTATTTTAACATTTTCTTTTGTTTTTTACAAATTAAAAGATAAGTTTTCTAACCCATCCTTTATATTTGTAGGATTGAAGCTTGGACTTTTGCCACTTTGGAGCATAGTTGATTAGTTTATGTAATTCTGTTAGCACTTTGGTTTATTTTGCTCAAGCTACTACTGCTGCTCAAATTGATTTGCATACTATGGTCTATGCTCAAGCTATTGACCTATTGCTGCTCAAATTGATTTGCATACTATGCTCATGAATTGCTTCTTAGCTTCTGTTTAAAGTTATTGCCTTGATGTAATGATGTTACTAGAAATTGTATCATAATATAATTAATATTGTAAATTTATCATTGTAATTTTTGTGACACATGTATTTTTATATATAAATGAAAATGAAGTTTTTCTAATTTTTTATTTTTATGTCTCATTTTGGTATGATCCATCTCAGGCTCGAACTCGAACAAAAACGCTCGCAAATTACTCGTTGTGAAAACGAGTCGAGTAACTTCGAGCCGAGTAGTATCGAGTAATTCATCAAGTCAAACTTGATCAGCCTTGAAAATTATTAGTTCGAATTCGAGTCGAACCTGAACACAAATTTTTTAATCCGAGTCGAGCTTGAGCATTAGGGTGCTCGGATCGACTCGGGATCATTTTCACCTTACGTTGGAGAAACTTGAAGAAATTAAGGAATTAATCTTGTAGCGGTTGAAGAGTTAAATCTTCAAAGGTATAATTTCTTGTTATTCTTCTACAATTAATAGTTATGCATAAGGTGATTCATGGGAAGTTGCAGAAAAATTTTAATTCCATTTTTTGCTGCGTTTTACAACTTGATTGTATCTTTGATTGTGTTTCTGCATACTTACAACATAATACATTTAACGTTCGCCTAACAAGTTGTTGGACGGTATTTGATATTTCGTGTCCCAAACAATTTGACAGATAGTTAGTGTGAAGTCCGCCAAACCGGCGGATGTTGGACATCATGCAATATATATATATGCACGCGCATGTTATTATATATTCAACTATTATTTAAAGTTGTGTTTGTTTGTAATTATTTTGTACCAGATTAAACTATTTTAACTTATTTATACATAAATTATTGTTTTTAAAGTCATTTATGATAGACTGCATATAAATAATTTCAAATAGGAAGACGATATTAAATAGTGCCCCTTATGAGGTATCAAATGGTCTACGGAGTAGAAAAATAGTTCATGACATGGTCATCATAGGACTAATTGAAGGATAAAAAAAATTCTTATAGGTACTTTAAGCGGTGTAAATAGTGCAATCTCAAACATAGGAGTGCCTAAATTTTTGTCAATTTTCTTGTTTTTTCTAAGCTACTTGACTATGTCCGAGGCAAAAATGACAAAAACCAGAAAATAGAAATGACAGCTCTGGTGGTTACCCAAGTCGCATCAAACAAACAACCTCATTTGTTGTGAGCTTTTATATCCCAAAGAAACACCAAGCCGATTCTCCTTCGGCAGAAGGCCTTACGATTCAGAAAGTGGGCACAACATATGCAGCTATAACCCTATTTCCTGGATTTGTATCGGACAACAATACTGGAGAACAACTTGCCAAGTTGATCAAAAGTGTTTCTGAAACTCCTTATGGGGTTGCCATTAATAAAACTCATACAGGGGATCCAGCAACGAATTACTTTGTTGGGCAATACAATTCTCCATCTAAGCCTGTTAATAGAACAAATGAGATATGGTTGACTTTTCAAATGTAATATGTAATTTTAATATAATATAATATAATGTTGATGTCTGATTTCGTCTTCTGTTGGTCCACAGCGTGTTCAGTTGGAAAGTGTCAAATTGTGTTTTAAGTTAATAATTCGGACGTCTATAAATGAAGCACAAGGAAGATTGACGGAAGTTTACGTTGTGGATATCTCCGTCGTGAGAATTAGAATAACATTAGGTATTGTTAATATTGCATCATTAGGGTTTACAGAGTGGGAGTGCCATTGCCTTTCTTCCAAGAACAAATATGGAATGCAAGAATTCAAGAAGAGAGATATATGGGAAGAAAAACAAATACGAAGGGAACTACGTACTAGTTATCATTGTATCATATTAATATGCTAAATTGCATGTTATATATGTACGTATACAAATAACTAAAGATTTTACG